>CM046657.1:91843658-94243658 GCA_025594165.1 Tamias sibiricus
CATAAGCTTATAGTCTGGAAGCTTCACCACATAGGAAGAGGGAATAACAGAAAAAGGCATTTAGCAATCTGAACTACTATTCCGCCTTTAAAACCCTTCATACCACCAACAATAAGACACTGGATTCTCTGTTCCACCCAAGTCCCTCTTCCAAATCTATCCAAATTTGGTTTTTGTGTCACCCTAATCTGTCTTCATGCACTTCCTCTCACTGGGGCAGTCCCCCATCCCCACCTTTGAACAAGAACTGCTCTTCTACTAATGTCCTTTCTTTATCCCAGAATCGGTTTCTTCCAGATCAGCAACAGGCCCACTTCATAGATTTTCTAGTCTATAACAGTGTGAATCATACAAATCATACCAAGCCCAAGTAGATAGAGCATGTTGGAAGACGGTTTTCCATTTTTGTGGTAAAAGTTGCCTTGTCCAAGTTCTCAAACAGAGCCCCCTTCAATACCTTATGAATTCCCAATTCATTTAGGAGCTGCTTACTCTACTTCCTTATGAATTTTCCAGTTGGCTGTGGTGTCCAGCAAATCCTTCTCACTGGATCAGGCTTGCTCATGCCAGAGGTAATAACCTGATTTAATAGTGAGTGGGCACCTGCAAGGCTTCTTGCTCCATGTCACAGGGCAGGATGGGTAGTTATGTTCCTCATGTCCATTTTATGTTCAGGGAGAGATAAACATTGGCATCCATATCCCATAACCACACCAGTCATGCAGAAAAGCTTTTCTTAGCTTTCTTTTAAAACCTAGCAGTAATCTCTACTAGTTCAGTGGGTGTATATCACTTGAAGCTGCATGTCTTCTGTAGGGGCAGTCTGCCCTTGGCCTGTGTCTACAATGTCCATCTTCAGATTATGCTGAATGGGAGGCTGAACCTTGTGGGAATTAAAAAATAATTTTTATTACTATTTTCATTATATTATCAGGCTTGTTTATAAACAGATTTCATGTCTTTGTGTTCTAATCTGTCCATGACAGAAGGGCAGTGACTTCCACTTTTGGGAACTTCCTTACCTATAATTTAGGGTACCTAGATGCCAGAGATTTTAATTCTTTTAAAATCCTGATTCTTAACTTTATCAGCTAGCCCCATGGCCAGTGGAGTTGACATTTTCATATTATTTTCCAATTATATTCTTTATTAGTTTTCTTTCTTTTGCTTCTTCTGGTAATTGTGCATCTGTTGCCTCTTGCACTGCCCTGGTAAGGGGCTACACTATGGGAGCTACCATGCTGTTTCCTTTCTTGCTGCTATACCCTATTCCTGATTCCTAAAAGACCCTGGAGCATTTTTCCAGATGCCCCACCCTCAGTCTTATGTATTAAGTATGTGGATCACTGATTGCAACATAGATGCTGCGGTCAACCTGGGATTTTCCCTGTGCCTCATTTCCCAAGCCCATTTCTTTGCTCAGCCCTGTTGGAACTGAGAATTGCCGTCCATAAGCCAAGAGCAAACTCAGATCAAATAAAGCGTCAGGACAGTTCTGGTTAGTCAAAAATTGGTTCTGAGGTGAGGGAGGGGATCCTGACATATGTGGTAGTCTTGGAGAGGAGCACATCAAGCAGATCTCTGTTTGTCAGGAACGTCTGTTTAGCCTTTTACACCATGAAAAGTAATAAAAAAGAGGGAGAGGAAAAAAAATCACTGATGGTATTTTAAGCCACCAGGTTGGTCTCTATTTACTTTCTACTTAGAGGGATTATTTGAGTTCCCTACAACCTGGTAAACATTTCTAATGTTAAATGGGTGGGATATTCTGGGCAGCAGTAGGGTGTCTGTGTCTACAACTCACTTCCCAGTAACATACTCAAAATATATTTCTACAAAACCATATAAACCATATGCATTTGTACATGATCCAAGATACAGATTATTCCCTTACTTCAATTTCTGTTAAGCATGTGACAGTTTTCTTGAGTAGATCTATGTAAAGTTGTAGTCTCTCAATAAATATTTAGAAAATGGATAAAAAAAAAAAAATGCTTCTTTTATGAACCCTAGATCCAAGAAGGCAAAATACCAATGTGAAACCATCTCCAGGAAAGTATGTGGAATATATAAGTTTACTTGCAAAAGAAAACAAAACCAAAAAAAAAATAAACAAAAACTTACAATTAAGAGGAGGTAAGTCTCCCATTTATTAAATGGAAATAGGTAACTTAGGATAGTAATTAGGGGGATGTTTGACATAATCTCTGAATTGTTCAAGGACTGTGCCATTATCTCAATGTTACTTTCTTACAGTTATTTGATAAAATCTCTACATATATGAGACTAAGCTACCTTTCCCATTTCAACAGAAGCATTTGCTTTCTCATCATTGCTTTTAATTCTCCTTCTGCTTGGAATGCCCTTCTACTACCCAAATGTCTTAATTTTACATGCTTTTCAAGAATCAGCCTAATTCCAATCTTACCCATGGATATTTTTCCTTCTACATCTCAGAAGTCATTCTGAATTCCAACATTATTTATTTATGTTAATACTCATGCGGCTTTAACGTATATTTAAATATATGCTTCTGAGGATTGGGAGAAGATGGCCGACAGGAGGGAGGTGCTCTCTGGACGCAGTTGCTGAAGGACGCGGAGTGGGAAGTTTGAGCGCTTTGCTGGCGGTTCTATCTCAACTGAAAGGGAGCCGAGACATTCCTGCACCTCTGGACAGCGAAATACAAAGTTCTCAGGGCCACAACAACCAGGGACAGAGTCCCAGCGGTCCACAGCCCGAAACAACGCTGTCCGTGCTGCAGGCGCAGGGGCCAAGACCATCTCGGCAAGGAGATGATCCACCCAGCGGCTTTGAAACTGACTGGCAAGGAGGGATAAAAAGAGGCCCAGAGGCGTGGGCGGTGTCCATGTGGAACTCTTTCGCACTGCTTGCCAAGCCGACCCCTGCACGATCTGGACTGACACAAGGGTCTGCGGAGCAGCTGCTGAATGGGAGGAGAACGCCGCCATCTTTGAGAAGTGCAGTGGCTGAGCCAGACAAAGGGGAAAAGACAGAGGAGACAACAGCTGCAGACATCCAGGGAGCCCCATCGCTTTGAAGGCAGCGCACACCTGGGTGAGACTCGGGTAACCAGCAGGGGAGGGCGTGTCTGAGGCCAGCCCAGCGGCCACAAGAAGCTACAACTGTGGGTGGGCTTGGGGAAAGGGTGCCTTCTGGAGGGTCCGCTTCCCGGTCCCATTCATCTGCTGACACACAACCGCCCTGAGCCAATCTTCCCCCTGAGCGGCCGCTGGCATAGGGTGCAGAATTGACTCTCAGACTTTCTGGACGTGATCCAATGCAGTTGGCTTAAACTGGAAAGGGAAAAGAGAAGGGGGGCTTCCCAGGGCCCGTTTTGTTTGAGACTGGGGGTGTGACTTTTTTTTTTTTTTTTGGTTGGTCGGTCTGCTTGTGTTATTGGCTTTTGTTAGATTGTTTATTGATTGTTTATTGTTCTTTCTCTTTTTTTGGCTTTGTTCTGTTTTGCTTTTTTTTTTGCATTGATTGTCAGAGTGTTTGATTGTTTGCTTCTGCTCCTTTTCTCGTTCCTTCTTTTCTTCCTTCTCACTTTGGCATCTCTTCTTTCTCCTTCATCTTTCATATTTGCACCCTGCCAGTGCATACTAAACAGAGGCAAAAACAAGCTGCACGCAGAATTTGGGATTTGTAGAAACAGCGCAATTGAACTGGATAGAAAAGAGGTGCTATATATAGTTTACTCTCCATTTTCTTGATTCTCTATCTCCTCTCTCTTACACCAATTTCTACTCTTTTATCATTTTTTTTCTTCTTTTCCATCTTACTTTATATATAAATTGGTCTCTCCACCTAAGTGTCTACTCCATTCTCTATCTTCTCTCTTCTACTGATACTAAACCACTTCCAGTAAACCACGTCAATAGAACTCTCCTCTCATACTTTCCAAGAAAGAACAATTCAAGACACTTCCTTCTTCTTAAACATAATACCTCTGTATCCAATACTTGAAGCTATAAAACCCCATCAGAAGCATAGAGTAAACTGGAAATAATATCTCGGTTAACAAAATCTGTACATTGTGATCAAAATTGAATTTTCTGAATAGAAAGTGTTAGGTTTTAAAGTGTAAAGGAATTATAAGGGGAGTTGATAGCTTCGTACTACAGGAACAGCATAAGGAATTAAGGTAAAATCGAAACAGTCAAGGTCCCACGGTGCAGGAAGAAAAGACACACAAGCAGCATGAAAAAACAAGGGAAGAAAGTGACACAATCAAATCAAGATTCCTCATCAGTAGATTTCATGGCAAACACAGTTGGTCAAATGCCAGAGATGGAATTTAGAAATCACATATGCCAAATGTTTAGGGAACTTAAGAATGAACTCAAAAATGAGATGAGGGAGCAAGTACAGGAGGCAAAAGATCATTTTGACAAAGAACTCCAAAAACAAATACAGGAAGTAAAAGATTACTTCAATAGGGAAATAGAGGCTCTAAAGAGAAACCAAATAGAAATTCCAGAAATGAAAGAAGCAATAAACCAAAATAAAAGTTCAATTGAAAGCATCTCCAACAGAGTAGACCACTTGGAGGAAAGAACCTCAGACAATGAAGACAAAATATTTGTCCTAGAGAAGAATTTAGACCGTACAGCAAAACTCGTTGGAAATCAAGAACATAACATCCAAGAATTATGGGACAGCATAAAAAGACCAAACTTAAGAGTGATTGGCGTAGGGGAAGGGGCAGAGTTTCAAGCCAAAGGAATGAGTAATCTATTTAAAGAAATAATTACAGAAAATTTTCCAAACTTGAGGAATGAATGGGAAAACCAAGTTTAAGAGGCATACCGAACACCAAACAAACAAAATCTCAACAGATCCACACCAAGACACATTATAATGAAAATGCCTAATATACTGAGCAAGGAGAGAATACTAAAAGCCACAAGAGAAAGGAAGCAGATCATATAGGGGGAAACCAATCAGACTATGTTCAGATTTTTCAACCCAGACCTTAAAAGCAAGAAGATCCTGGAATAGCATATTTCAAGCTCTGAAAGAAAAGGGATGTCAACCAAGAATCTTATATCCAGCAAAATTGAGCTTTAGATTCGAAGATGAAATAAAAACCTTCCACGACAAGCAAAAGTTAAAAGATTTCACATCTCGAAAGCCAGCACTTCTGAACATCCTGGGCAACATTTTTCATGAAGAAGAAGAGAAAGATGATAATGAAAATCAACAAAGGGAGATATTAAACTAAAGGAAATACCAACCAGAAGAGAAACCTAATCAAGCTAAAGACCATAATTTAAATAAAAATGGATGGGAATAAAAATCATATCTCAATAATAACCCTGAATGTTAATGGCCTAAACTCGCCAATCAAAAGACACAGATTATCAGAATGGATTAAAAGAAATGACCCAACAATTTGCTGTCTCCAAGAAACACACCTCATAGAAAAAGACATCAACAGACTGAAAGTGAAAGGCTGGGAAAAGTCTTATCACTCACATGGCCGGCGGAAGCAAGCAGGGGTTTCCATTCTCGTATCAAATAAGGTAGACTTCAAACCAAAACTAATCAAGAGGGACAAAGATGGATATTTCTTATTACTTAAGGGAACCATTCATCAACAGGATAAAACAATCATAAATCTATATGCCCCAAATAATGGAGCACCTACATTCATCAAACAAACGCTTCTCAAGTTCAAGAGTAAAATAGACCACAACACAGTTATTCTAGGGGACTTCAACACACCTCTCTCAACAATGGATAGATCATCCAAACAAAGGCTAAACAAAGAAACTTTAAGCCTCATTAAAACAATTAACAATTTAGATCTAACGGACATATATAGAATATTTCATCCCTCAGTAAACGAATACACTTTTTTCTCAGCAGCACATGGTTCCTTCTCCAAAATAGACCATATATTATGCCACAAGGCAACTCTCAGCAAATATAAAAAAATAGAGATACTACCCTGCATGCTATCGGACCATAAAGGGATGAAATTGGAAATCAACGACAAAACAAGGAATAAGAAAAACTACTCCATCAACTGGAAGCTAAACAACATGCTACTGAATGAACAAGGGGTTGAAGAAGACATCAAAGAGGAGATCAAAAAATTCTTAGAGGTAAATGAGAACACAGATACTTCATATAGAAATCTCTGGGACACTATGAAGGCAGTAGTAAGAGGAAAATTCATTGCACTGAGTTCATTCCTTAAGAGGAAAAAAACCCAACAAATAAATGACTTAACATCACACCTCAAAGCATTAGAAAAAGAAGAACAGACCAACACCAAGAGCAGTAGAAGACAGGAAATAATTAAAATCAGAGCAGAAATTAATGAAATCGAGACTAAGGAAACCATTCAAAGAATTGACAAGACTAAAAGTTGGTTCTTTGAAAAAATAAACAAAATTGACAGACCCTTAGCAATGCTAACGAAAAGAAGAAGAGAAAAAACTCAAATTACTAACATTCGTGATGAAAAAGGGAATATCACAACAAACACCTCAGATATACAGAATATAATTAGAAATTACTTTGAAAACCTGTACTCTAACAAAATAGAAAATACTGAATGCATTGACAGATTTCTAGAGTCATATGATTTGCCTAAACTGGATGTGGAGGCTATACACAATTTAAACAGATCAATTACAAGCGAAGAAATAGAAGAAGTCATCAAAAAGCTACCAACAAGGAAAAGTCCAGGACCTGATGGGTTTACAGCCGAGTTCTATAAGACTTTCAAAGAAGAACTAATACCAATGCTCTTCAAACTATTCCAAGAAATAGAAAAAGAGGGAGCTCTTCCAGACTCTTTCTATGAGGCCAATATCACATTAATTCCAAAGCCAGGCAAAGACACATCCAAAAAAGAAAACTTCAGGCCCATATCTTTAATGAACATAGATGCAAAAATCCTCAACAAAATCCTGGCAAATCGGATACAAAAACATATCAAAAAGATAGTGCACCATGATCAAGTGGGGTTTATCCCAGGGATGCAAGGCTGGTTCAACATTCGGAAATCAATAAACATAATACACCACATCAATAGACTTAAAGACAAAAATCATATGATCATCTCAATTGACGCAGAAAAAAGCATTTGACAAAATACAACACCCCTTTATGTTCAAAACACTGGAAAAACTAGGAATATCAGGAACATATCTCAACATTATAAAAGCTATATATGCAAGGCCCCAAGCTAACATTATCTTAAATGGAGAAAAATTGAAAGCATTCCCTCTAAAAACTGGAACAAGACAGGGATGCCCCCTTTCACCACTGCTATTTAACATAGTACTGGAAACTCTGGCTAGAGCAATTAGACAGACGAAAGAAATTAAAGGGATCCAGATAGGAAAAGAAGAGCTCAAATTAGCACTATTTGCTGATGACATGATAATCTTCCTAGAAGACCCAAAAAACTCTACAAAAAACTTTTACAACTAGTAAATGAATTTGGCAAAGTTGCAGGATACAAAATCAACACACATAAGTCAAAGGCATTTTTGTACATTAGCAACAAAGACTCTGAAAGGGAAATGATGAAAACTACCCCATTTACAATAGCATCAAAAAAAATAAAATACCTGGGAATCAACCTAACGAAAGAGGTGAAAGACCTGTATAACGAAAATTATAGAACACTAAAGAAAGAAATTATAGATGAACTCAGAAGATGGAAAGACCTACCTTGCTCTTGGATAGGTAGAATTAATATTGTCAAAATGTCCATACTACCAAAAGCACTATACAGATTTAATGCAATTCCAATCAAAATCCCAATGTCATTCTTCAAAGAAATAGAAATAGCAGTCATGAAATTCATCTGGAAAAATAAGAGACCCAGAATAGCCAAAGCAATCCTGAGCAAGAAAAGTGATGCAGGGGGCATCACCATACCGGACCTTAAATTATACTATAGAGCAATAGTAACAAAAACAGCATGGTATTGGCACCAAAACAGACTGGTGGACCAATGGTACAGAATTGAGGACACAGAAACTAATACATATAATTTCAGCTATCTTATATTAGACAAAGGTGCCAAAAATGTACAGTGGAGAAAGGATAGCCTCTTCAACAAATGGTGCTGGGAAAACTGGAAATCCATATGTACCAAATTGAAATTAAATCCTTATCTCTCACCATGCACAAAACTCAATTCAAAATGGATCAAGGACCTAGGAATTAGAACAGAGACAATACGCCTAATAGAAGAAAAAGTAAGCTCCAATTTCCAACATGTCGGATTAGGCCCCAAGTTCCTTAATAAGAATCCTGTAGCGCAAGAATTACTACCAAGAATTAATGAATGGGATAGATTTAAACTAAAAATCTTCTTCTCAGCAAAAGAAACAATCAGTGAGGTGAATAGAGAGCCAACTAATTGGGAACAAATATTTAGTACATGCACATCAGACAGAGCACTGATCTCTAGAATATATAAAGAACTCAAAAAACTTTACACCAAAAAAAACAAATAACCCAATCAATAAATGGGCTAAGGAATTGAGAAGACACCTCTCAGAAGAAGATACACGATTAATTAACAAATACATGAAAAAATGTTCAACATCACTGGCAATTAGAGAAATGCAAATCAAAACTACTCTAAGATTTCACTTCACTCCAGTCAGAATGGCAGCTATCAAGAACACAAGCAACAATAAATGTTGGAGAGGATGTGGGGAAAAGGCACACTCATACATTGCTGGTGGGAATGCAAAATGGTGCAACCATTATGGAAAGCAGTATGGAGATTTCTTGGAAAACTGGGAATGGAGCCACCCTATGACCCAGCCATCCCACTCCTGGGTCTATTCCCAAAGGACTTAAAAACAGCATATTACAGTGACACAGCTATCTCAATGTTTGTAGCTGCGCAATTCACAATAGCTAGGTTGTGGAACCAACCTAGATGTCCCTCAGTAAATGAGTGGATTAAGAAAATGTGGTATGTACGCACAATGGAATTTTACTCAGCAATAAAAGAAAATAAATTAATGGCATTTGCAGGTAAATGGATGAAGTTGGAAGACATAATGCTAAGTGAAGTTAGTCAGTCTCAAAAATCCAAGTACCAAATGTTCTCTCTTATATAAGGAGACTAGTTCATAGTATGGTTGGATGGGAGGGTACATACGAGGACTAGAAGAATACTAGAATGGTCAAAGGGAAGGGAGAGTAAGGGAGGGAGCAAGGGGGGAGGGAGAGGGAGAAAAGGAAAAAGAAAAGAAAAGGTGTTTGAATGAGATAGATATCATTTTCCTAAATGCATGATTGAAGACCTGAATTGTACGAATATACTCTGTATGCAAACAATTGTATGTAAAAAGATGCTAAATACATGCACTATGAGTTGTACATATTAAAAATTATAAAAAAAAAGAAGATGGTAGGATGAGATGGATATCAGTATCTTAAATGCATGATTGAAGACATGAATAATATGAATATTCTTTGTATTCAAACACTGTTATGTTAAAAGGTGCTCTATATATGTAATATGAAATGTAATGAATTCTATTGTTATATATACAATGTTGAATTCAAAAAAAGAAAAAAATAAATGACTCACATGAAAAAATATATATATATGCTTCTTTTTCTTCTTTTACCACATATCTACAAATGCAAGTTTCACATCCCTGAAGATATGATTTTGTCTTAGGTTTTTCATGCAATGTAATTCACAGAGCCTTTATTGTACCATATGTGGCCTAGGTGTCCAATGTTTTATATGATAGTATTTTCATCCAGTATCTCAGGTAAAAATGCAATCTTTTGTTTCTTGTCTGCAGTACTAGAAATTGCACCAGGGCCTCATGCTTGCTATGGAAGCATTTTACCCAATCATCTCCTCAATTATCATTTTTGATTCTTCATACTTCAATAGCTTAGACCATATTTGTGTGTATGTTTACCTCTCCTTCACAAATAGTCATTCTGCCAAGTACTTTCTAGATACAGGGGTTTAGACACGAGATGTCTTCCAAAAGCTCACATGTGCAATGATGCAAGAAACTTTAGAGGTGAAATGATTGGGGCATTAATCCACTGACAGGGATTAACTGGGTGGTAACCATAGGCAGGTAGGTGTGATTGGAGAACATGGGTCATTGGAAATGTGATGTTGGGGTATAAATTTTGTCTATGGAGAGAGCTTTCTCCCCCCCCCCCTCTGATTCTTGGTGATCATGTCCTGACCTGCTTTCCTCTGCCACACTATTCTGCCATGATGTTCTGCCTCACCTTGAGCTCCAAGGAATGAAATTAGTTATTTCTGAACTGAAACCTCTGAAATTCTGAGACCCCAAATAAACTTTTCCTCCTAAAATTGTTCTTGACAGGTCTTTTGGTCACAGCAGTGCAAAAGCTGACTAAAACAAGGGGCACAGGATTAAATTAAACATACAAAATTTCTGACTATAGATTTTGCATTGTTTTAAAATGTTAAAATTTCTCAAGATACTAAAAGTAGCAACATTAAAATATCTATTATAATAATGTCAGGCAATATTCTCTTCAGAAGAGTTTGTGAAGAAGTTAAATTCAACATCCTGAAAGCTTCCTTACTGTGAGGAGTGGTTAGGTATAAACCAACTCTCAAGGGAGCATAGGTAGCTCCTTTGTGAAGTCTCCTAAACATTTCAGGCAAATAGCTCAAAAGTGCCTGTTAGGGAGTAATTCTACTTCAGTGTGCTAATGACCTAACAGAGAGAATGATGTCCTGTCACACTTTAAAATACAGCCTAATGATCTGGCAGTTTGAGGACAGGGATTATCTCTATCACCACTGAATCCCAGGGGTTAATATAGTGGCTTGGCATGGTAGATACTCAATAAATATGAAATTATCAAATTAAATTATCTTAAGTTATTTTATTCATTACAATAACTTAAATTTCCCAATGTACAAGTAATATTAATCATGAATAGATTTTACCTATTTTAGTTAAAATCGAGTTTTTAATTAAATATTTTCTTAAAATTATTTTTTAAATATTTAATAACACAGTCAGTACTAATGTGAAATATAGATTAAATTTTTGAATTTAATTTGAATAGATTAAAATTTTATTTAAGCAAATAACAGGATTCTATGTTATCAATAGAAGATCAATTATTTTGAAACTTTGGTAATTTTTTCCTTTTATTCTTTCAACTAGAATTTAATGAGGACACTTTGATGCAAAGCATTCTGCTAATTGATGGGGATAGAAGGTAGAAATGAAGACAGATGTGAACTCTGTTATGGTTTGAATATGAAGTGTCTCCCCAAAGACTCGTGTGTTGAAGGCTTGGTACCCAGGGCAGCAATGTTCAGACAAGGTTTTTGGGGAAATAATTGCATCAGGAAGGTTCTGACCTCATCAATGAATTAATGCATTGAGGAACTTATAGCTGAATGGCCTTTGGGGAGGTGTTGGAATCTGTAGGAAATAGTACCTAGTTAGAGGGATTGGGAACTTGAGGACATCCCTCCCGGACTAGATACTATCCCCAGCCCCTTCCTCTCTTTGCCTCATGGCTGCTGTGAACTGGTAAGAGTTTCTTTGTCTTGATGTTCTGCCTCATCTCAGGCCCAGAGCAATGGAGTCAGCTGACCAGGGATGGGAAGCTCTGAAACCATGAGACAAAATCATTCTTCCTTTTAAGTTATGTGTGTCAGGTATTTTGCACTGTGACAAAAAGCGGACTAACAAGATCTAGAAATGACATTAGAGGTTTTGGGTCCAAAACAACCCAATAGATAATCACCCCCAAAGTAACTATAGTAGAAATGCTATCATGGGAAAGATTCAGATAGCTCACTGAGTGTGGAGGACAGGGGGATGCTGGGAGATGCCAGGAGATAAGGAGGGAATACTTCCTTGATGGGCAGTATTGTTTGAGGCTGTAAGATTGAGTGGAATGTTCACTAAATGAAAACACAGGGAGAAAGTTTTCCAAGAATAATGGGGACCCATACCAGGTAATGATCCTAAGATACGAAAGACTTGAAATGTTCAAAAAGTTAAAAAACAGAGTTAAAACACTAAGTGCAAGGCTGATGTCAATTCCCACAGAGGTATGCACAGGTGGTTGAGTATCTTGCAAACCTATAAGATCACTTTCCTTTACTTAAAAAGCTATTTAAGAAAAGTCAAGGCAAGGTAGCACAGTGTTCAGATTTACATTCAATGAAAACATTTTTTCTCTCAGATAAAGAAAGTATGGGATTGTGTGATAGGATGGAATGTAAAATTTTATTTTTCTGTATTCTAATGACACATAATAATAGCTTGTACCAGGAGACTAACAATACAAGGGAGAATTGGTAGTGTTGATGTGGTGTATATTTACAGGTTAAGAGGGAAAGCATTATCTTGGACAGCTCTGTGGTGTGAAGTAAATATGTGCAAGTACACTGAGCTGCAGCCTCCTATTGAGCAGAGGCTCAAAATTCTCTTTCTTGGAGAGTATCTGGTGGGTTAAAGGGTATGAGCATATTCACTTTTCTAGAACTTCCCTTTTACTGAAGAGATTATGCATCACTTTGTTTATTGACCATTTTCTGTTTCCATTTCTGGTTTTCTATTTAATCACTTACAGATTATTCCCAGTTTCTGGTTTACCTTTTTATGATATCCCCTAGTGAACAATTTAGTATATTCTTAATTTTTTGATCTCTCATTTGTGTTTTAACAAATGCTAGTCTATTCTTCTATCAGAGGGTATACTCTCTCCTATTGTATAAAAGTTTCAGTTTCCCTTTCAAATTTAAGCAATTAACATGTATATAAATAATTTTCATGCATGATGTGAGTTGCTGATATAATTTTATTTTTCCATCTTGGAAAATCAAATGTATAAGCATGATGTTTGATGCAGTCTGCTTTGTCACACTGACCACTAAATGCTCAAGTCAAGTATCAGATTTCTATACAGGCATGATTCTATTTAGGATCAATTGAACAATTTGTCTCTCTGATGTATTTAATTGAAGAATTTATCCCTGAACATTTTGTACTAGAATGAGGTAAAACTCAAAGTCAATATATCATATTAGTTAACAGAAAGTGCTCTGACATATATAATAAAAGGGAATCGAAAGCATTATTTCTGAATCAAAGTTTATTGCCACATAAAATTAGTCAAACATGAGTCCAGTATCTCACGTCAAGCTCATCTTATGTTCTTGTTCTTTGCTTTGTTTGTTTCAATAGTATTTGTGTTTAAGATATGTACACATGAAACATAAATTGGGGTCATTATGGTTAACTTGAGCTTTTATGTATCAAGGGAAGGTTGACCGCTTTTGTCGGGAGCCGATGAACTAGAGTGAATGGCAGAACTTGACTGAACTACACATTTTAAAACAGGAAAGTATGGGCACAATGGTAACCAACAATTTCTAAATAACCAACAGCTGTTTCATGTGTGGTGTTTATAATGCTAAACAACCACAGCATTTGACCCACAGGAGCAAATTGGCAATTGAAGAACCAATTGAAGATTTTGATGTTCAGAGACCAAATATTAATTGTTTCTCCATTTCTGTGCTCCCTAATCTGGTTTTTGTTTGTTTGTTTGTTTGTTTGTTTCGTTTTTGGTCAATTCCTCTATAAATACTACACACTTTTAATTAATACAACTCTACGGTAATTCTTGATATTCTGGTAGGTATGTTTCAGTCTTATTCAGGAGTGTTCAGTTATCCTAGAATCATGGGATTTTCCATATCAACTTAAAATAAGCATATAAAACTTCCTTAAGAAATACCATTGTAATTCTAATTGAATCATATCCACAGAAGAATTTGGGAATGGTTTACATTTATGAGATATGGAGTCTTCTTTCCATCATTGTACCATACTCTTTAATGTACTTAGGGGCTTTAATTTTTTTAAAATAAATATTAAAAATTTTATCCATAAGAGATCTTTAATATCTATAATTTTATTTGTTCTTAAGTATGATTGTTTTTATAATTAAGGATATTTTTATATTTTAAATTGTTTTATTCTAGTCTGGAAAGATGATTTTTTTTTCATATTGCTTTTTATTCCAGGCATCATTTAACAAAATTTACTTATTCTATAAATATTGTTAGATTCTGAGGTGTTTTTAATATAAACAGTCATATCAACTGTGATAGATACATTCCTATTTCTTTTATTAAAATCCTCATGGAAGTATTTATTTTGGTCTTTTATTATTTATATGCTATCCAAAATTATGTAGACGTGTGGTATTTAGAATCAAACATTTAAACATATAATTATTATTATTTATATCAATTACAAAATTAATATACTCCCTAGGAATAAATCCTCATATTTAAAATAAGTTTATATTTCTTGTAGTAGACTAAAAAGTTGCCCTCTGAAAAATAACCATGCTGTAACTGCTGGAGCCTATAAATTTCACATGTTAAAAAGGTTCTTTGCAGGTGTGATTAGGTTAGGGATTTTGAAACATATTATTCTGTGTTATCCACATGGGCCTTAAATGCAGTTGCAAATGTCCCTCTAAGAGAGTGAGACTTGGCAGAAGTGGAAGAAAAGGCAGTGTGACCAAGGAGACAGAGATGTGAGTGATGTAGCCACAGTCAAGAAATGCCAGAGCCAATGCCAGAGAAGGTGATGGAGGCAAGGAACAGATTGTCCCCAAGAGCTTCCAGAGGAAGCACAGCTCTGCTGACACTGTAGTTTTAACCCAGGTATGATGATTTCAGACAAATGGCATACAGAACTGTGAAAATAAATGTCAATTGTTCCAAGTCACCTGGATTGTAGGAATTTCTTATAGCAGTCACAATAAATGAATACCTTTCTTAGTTCTAGCTTTTTTTGTTTGTTTGTTTATTTAGAATAATGTTTACTGCATTCTTAATTATATGCTTGTTATATGGTTAAGAATGTAAGGGTTATTCTTTTGGGACTAAGTTCTTTTATGAATGAGTGATGGATTGAACAAAATAATATTCTGAGTTGATTACTTTTTATCTATGAGTAATACAACTTATGAATATGCACACATTCTCCAATATAGGATAAGCTATAGTGTTTTCCTAGGATAAACTCAGCCAGAACATGGTGCATCTTTGACTAGATGTGGTTTGCTAATATTTATGTAGAATTCTTTTATACTGATATTTGTGAGAATGACTTTCTGCCTTTCTTTTACCTATTTGGTTGTGATATACAAGACATACATACTAGCTTCAAACATTGAGTTGGAGATTATTTTCTGTCTATGTGTTCTCTGGAAGTATTTGTAAAGAACACATGTTCACTTAAAGTGAGGGAATATAGTGAGAACACCAGAACATTTTCTTGTTTCTAGGAAGGATTATGTAAGAATAAACTACTACCATGATCTACACTATTTTTCTTCTAAGGTATTAAAATATTTCACAGCAGTTATCATGCCCAGTGTCAAATCTTTATACACAGGAAGACAAACTCCTTATTTGAATTAAGACTAGTTAAATCAAAGGTGTGAAACCTCAGAATAGATAAGCTCAATAGATAAGCTAGAGGGGTAAACTGCAGGCTCATCCAATCTATTACTCCAAGGTGTGGGCTTTTCTTACATTTACCTCACCAAAATGTATTAAATTAAAAAGTAAGGAAATTACATTTAATGTGTGATTTGCCTTTGATCCATATGGTTTCTCAGATTCTGTCTCGCAGACTGTGTACTTGATGAAATAACTGATGATTAATACTGTGCTGAATTATTTATCCTTTCATTTTAAAGGTTTAAATAGAATAAATTAACTTGTAGACATCTAAAAATGGTGATGTGATATTATTTTTTTCTTATTTTAAAGGGTTTCTCAATTCGATTTCTCATCTTTATTTGTTTACTTGTTAAATTAACTTTTTAACAGGAGCTGAGACTGACTTCTATTGCTGTTATTATGTAATTTTCTGTTAATTGTAAATGTATCTCTAATTTTATTATATGGATTATGTTCCCCATGTTCTGTAACTGTTTTTCACTTTGTAAGTTTTAAGTAATGATTTCAGAAGTAAACATTTCTATGTTAACTAATAATACATAATAACAATTTTGTCTAAAAGAAGTATGGGCGAGGATTCCAACAGTTTAAGCACAAGTCTATCACATTTTTTTTTCCAACAACAATGTTACATTTTTGGTCAATCAGGACCCATCTGGAAAAAAATATTTTTATTGCACATAAGTCTCTCAGTCTTCTCTCTTTTATACTAAACTGGCTGATATCTAACTTCTAAAATTGGATATGTACAAGCTAACTTGCCAAAAAAGTGGGAAATAATTTTTGGAAGTAGCATCTGAAAAAAATATTGTAAATTCTTATGGGCTCTTTGTTACATAATTAGTTTAAAAATAAGAATTGCCCAGATAAAATTCTTATACCAAATAGAATAAAGAAAAAAGCATTTCAACTAACTAAATTAAAATAACCCTGAAATATTATTTAACTTTTAGATTTACTCATCAGCTTTTATATGGGAATGGTATGACTGTTTCCCCCCACCCCCAAAAAAAAATACAAGAAGGAAAAAGGAAAATAAATCAGTTTCTATGTGTCATTTACAAACAGTGGTATTTCCCCTTCAGCCAAAGAATAGAATAAACATAACAGTAAATACTTGATTTACTTAAGCTTTAAGCTATTCAAATATAATAGATGGATGGATATATATATATATATATATATATATATACACACACATATATATATAATGTATAAAAACACATGTCAATATATAAAAATACATGCTTACACATAAACATATAAGTGTTAATAATACTAGTTATGTTACTTTTTGTTCACTGGAAGAAAATATCTGAGAAAAACAACTTAGAAGAAGAAAACTTAATTTTGGATCATAGATTCAGAGGTCTCAGCCCATGGTCAGCTGACTCCCTAGCTTTTTGTCTGAGATAACACAGAACATCATGGCAGAAGGAGATGGCAGAAGAAAGCTTTGCAGCTCATACCAGTCAGGAAACAGAAGAGAAGGGAAGGAAAGGGCATGGAGCAAGAAATATCCTAATGTAGCATATCCCCATTGGCCTACTTCCTCCAGCTAGGTCCTACCTCCTATAGTTTCCACTACTTCCCAATAACATCATCAAATTTTTTAATCCCTCAGTTGATTAATTCATTGATGTGGTTAGAGCCCTCATGGTACAGCTACTTCCCAAGAAGCCCACCTCTGAACATTGATATTGGGGATCAAGCTCTGGACATATGAGATGATGAGACCACTCTGGCCAGGGCCTAGTTGTTTACCTATCTGTCCTTTTAGGTGACCTCCTGGGGTATTATTCTGAGCCACATTAGCATCCCAAGGCTGGAAACAGAGAAGGCCTCCAAGAGTGATAAGGAATTAAGCAAACTTTTCCTGTGATTCTATTTGTAGTTACTATTTACATTTTTTTCTCAAATATTAGATTGAAGGGGAGGGGCATGGGGCCAGGAAAGATGGTGGAATGAGATGAACATCATTACCCTAGGTAAATGTATGTCTGCACATATGGTAGGACACTACATCATGTACAACCAGAGAAATGAAAAGTTGTGGTGCAATTGTATACAATGAATCAAAATGCAATCGGCTGTCATATATACCTAATTAAATAAATAAATTTTAAAAATAAGATTGAAGCAGGTGAAGAAAAAATGTCTCAGAAGAAATTGAAATTAGACTGAACTGTGATGGATAATTGGAGTGGCAGCTGAAGAGGGGTCATTGTAAGAGCAGTTACCAAACTCAACCAAAAAATTTATTGGAAATTAAAGATATCAGGTAGATGAGCAGTAATGAAAATTTCTGTAACATGGGAATAAGATAAGGGGTAGCTGATGAATGTCTGAGACTGAATCAAGTGGAATTAGATTAATAGAAAGCTAGTAATTAGATTGCATTTTACCAGAACCCCACTGAGTACTATACTTTTGTGTGATATTATCAGTTTAATCTATTGAGCTGAATCACAATTAACAACCCTAACTCCTTTCTAATTTTTAAGGATAACTTCCACCACATGATATCTTCACAAACATCTAGCAGAAATTCTTATCTGATTGTTGTTCTAAGAATAATACTTTTCTTGAATAATGTATTTAAACCCACTTTCTGTTTAATGAATTTTATAACTCTCCATTTCCATGTTGAACCTTAGAATAACAAAGATCAATTTTACTCAGACAAAAATTTCCAATGTATAGTAAAACAGAAGTATAGTTGGTAGAGAGAGAATGTGTCAGGTTTTATAGGGGTCTTGGATCTTTTCAGCCAATGAATCAAGACTACAACAGGGAGGCATCTTGGCATGATAGCCAGAAGAAAGTAACTTTTAATAGTGAGGGGAGGGCTGGGGTTGTAGCTCGGTTTTAGAGCACTTGCCTAGCACGTGTGAGGCACTGGGTTTGTTCCCCAGCACCACAGAAAAATAAAATAAAGATGCTGTGTCCATCTACAACTAATAATATATATATATATATATATATATATATATATATACCTCAAAAAACAAAACAAAACAAATAGGAGTAATGATGGAGTGACTTTCAAGGCTGCTACCTCACTTCCCAAACTCTTTTCAATGTACACACAAGAAAGAATTTACTATGCATGAGGCACAAAATAAGTGTTTTGTTAACTATTTACCTCCATATTTTTTCCATGCTAGATACTGTCTATGAAGGTAAAATAAAAGCACACTAAAAATTAGAGAAAAAGGAATATATAGAGAATATGTGGATGTAGAGTGAACATAATTTCATTGGTTCAAGTACAGCATTAATTTAGAGTTTAAAAAAAAGACTACATATACCTGGTCCAAACTTTCCAGGACATGTTAGTCATAACCTGCAGCGTGTCATTGGAATATGACATTTCTCCTCCTTTAGCAAGCCCAGTGCTTTCCTCTTGGGTTATATGTGGATTTGACTACATTTACTTCTCTAATGACTACAGGATAGTTTTCCAGATGGCCTTGGAACAACCTAATTTTTTTTTTCTTGCTGTAGCTCTCAAGAATAATCCTAGAATGAGCTAGGAATACAACATCATTTGATAATGGAATTAATGGCCAGAATAGTAAAAGTTCTATTCTTCCTTCCCCTAGAAGCAGGATGTCCTTCACCATTGTAGCCCAAATTTTTATGTTGGCCCTCAGGTATGTATTCTGAGTGGGCTGCCTGTCATAGTCACTCAACTGAGATGCAATTAGGAACTGTACAGTAGAGACTCTATCCATCCTGGGCAGCTTTCCTGAGCCTTGGGTTGACCAACCTTCAAGAATCCTAGGTTTGGGTTACCCCTTTGTTATCAATCGGTGAGTAATACATTCACTCCTTTTAATCTGTGTATGTGAGTATTCTGTGTCTCTGGACATGGACAGGTTGGTAAACAGTGCACAGTGAATCTGTTTCACAGTGGCCAGTAGGAGAGATGAGTACAGATCTTGAGAGAGGTAAGCATTTTCTCATAAGGCCCTTGCCTATGCTTCAATCAAGGCAGAAGCCAGCTATCTTCTGAGAAAGAGAGTGGGAAAGTTCTGAGAGCCCAGAGAATTAAGTGCAGTTGGAGATTCCAGGGTTCTTAAGTCTACATAGATAAACCAATTGCAAAAGTAGGACTTAATGTTAGCTGAGAATAAAACCTTTTCTTAAATCCAGTCATTTTTACATTGAGTTATATTCCTTAACTTCTACTTAATCTGCCATCGGGCTCAAGGGAATGAATGTCCCTTAAGATTCTACAAAGAAGCATACTTTCCATTGTATAGGAAATCATTTCATCTTGGCTGGTCATTTTCTTTATGAAAAGTATTAATGATGCTCATCAATAGCCATAGCCTTTATAGATATTCTTTCCCCTCTATGTCTTGAATGCCTGAGCTGCTAAACCAAATGATATACCCCTCTCTTCTTTCATATGTATTCCATTTCAGTTCACCAAATGAGAACATTTTAGCAATTGTACTTCCTTGGCATGCCAGGGATCATCAGTATTTACCTTTCATGAGTGATACAGTCATCATTATTATATGACCAAAGGGTGAGACAACTCTAGGATCCCAGTCTTAGTGTCCATTTCCTAGGATAATTTCTTTCACTAACTATTTTATTTCAAGTCTTGTGTAGTGGAATTGTGAATGTGTGTTCTTAATCTGAAACCTGTATGGGAATGAAGCAAGCAGTATTGGACCGAGAAAGGACTAGGCAAACATGAGAACTTAAAACTTAAGTCTGTCCTTAGCAGGGCCCCAAAGAGAATTCAAATGGTATCACAGAGTTGTCCTGCTGGGAAGAAATAAAGCTGGGCCATGTTACCATTTCCATTTAATCACTGCCTTGGAGATAGTCCAGGAACACAGCCTACCCTTCCCAGAACTTATGGGTATAGTAATTTTTATCAAGAATCAAACATTAAAAGATAGAGTCAGTTTCTTTATTACACATACCAACAGCAATTACTAGATAAGACTAGCTCAACTACCCAGGTCATAAATCTAAAATGAATATTTTTAAGTTACTAAGTGCATCTGTGCATCTATATATTTGAAGAGCTGAGTTTTCAGAACCACTGGAAATACCTTGTGATATATTTGAACTGATTATTTAACCTCCAATAGGTGTATTATGATCAAAAGCTCATTATGGGATATTGTACTCGATAGTATCAGTATTGGTTTACATTCTGTATGTTCTGTCTTTGAAAAGTCAGTGATTTTTTTTTTAATTTTTGTTGTTTTAGATATACATGACAGTTGGGTGTATTTTGATATATTATACATACATGGGGTACAACCCATTCCAATTTTGATCCCATTTTTGTGGTTCAAATGATGTAGAGTTACACTGGTTGTGTACTCATACATGAGCATAGGAAATTTATGTCTGATTCATTCTAATGTCTTTCCTTTTCCCATTCCCCCTTCCCTTAATTCCCCTTGTCTAATCCAATGAACTTCTCTACTTGCCCTCTCTACCCTCCCTTGTTATGGTTTAGCATCCACATATTAGAGAGAACATTCAATCTTTGATTTTTGGGAACTGGCTTATTTCACTTAGTATAATGTTCTCCAGTTCCATCCATTTACCAGCAAATGCCATAATTTCATTCTTCTTTATGGCTGATTAATATTCAATTGTGTATATATATACCACATTTTCTTTACCCATTTATTTGTTGAAGTGTACCTAGGTTGGTTCTATAACTTGATGATTGTGAATTGAGCTGCTATAAACATTGATGTGGCAGCATCACTGTATATTTCTCTTTCTCCAGAGCAAACAGGTGAAGTTCAGATCCGTTGGGGGAAAAAATGGAGGCATTTTTAAAAAATAGTGTTACAGGAGGCTAGTTTCCCTCCTCAAGGAGCTTCAGGTCAGTGAATTGACTGAGATCTTGAAACTCAGTGAAGGAGAACAATTTTTATTATAGATTTTGATGACAGTTATCTTCCTACCACCAATTGATTTTTTTTTTTTTCAGCATGAGCCACATCTTAGTTTTCTGTCCACTTACCTCAGTGTGAAGAACATTATTAACTATTGTAACAGATGCCTTTGGGTCAAAGGCATCTAGCCTTGCACAATTTTATGCTACTCACATCCACCTAACTTACCCAGATTATGTTAAAATTTCAGTATTCTGGAATTCCATCATCCCTGTTTAAATTAAGGAGTCTGTTTACATGGAAGAACCTACCATTGAACTTCTCAGATTCTGTTATATTCTTCAGTTCATCAGATTAACCTAGTTAGGGAACCTCTGAACAACATGCTTATATAGTACATTCTTATTACGTACATAGAAATGTGGGGAGATTAAGAGTTCTTTTCTGAGTTTTATGAACCTGATTTCAGCATTACATCAAATAATTCCACTTTATGTGCTGTAAGTGATATTTTTATGTTAATGATTCCAGTAGTCATTTGAATTGATACTTAGGACTTATTGTATGTGTCATTATGAATATATTTAATTTCAAGTAACAGACAAGTGCTGCAGTTCCTTACTATCCCCATATTCTGGCACCTCTTCCTCAGCCTACTTCAAAATATCAGTATCCATTTTGGAACATACTTCTTCAGTTTCTTCAAATATCTATTAATCATATTATGCCTTCTGTTTGAGCTATGTATAATATTTTCTCCTGGAAAAAGGCTACTTTGCTTGGGCTATTCTGGTCTTGAATTAGAATAGGTCTGGCAATAATGACAGGTATCAGATGTGGGTCTTGAATAGAATAAACATTATCTTTCTGTGAGATAACTTTTCATTCTGTTATGGTCTCTAGCAAGACAAGACTTCTCTAGATTTTTGGGGCCACTTCTTCCAGGGTAAGGAATTGAGGAACATGTGTTGTTTCAATATTCTCATGCTTTCACATCAAAATATTGACATTCCAAATCTCATTATTTCACCTTTTCCCACCAGGCGTTGATTTTGATATTGGTATCTTGAATGAAAGTATTACATCTCCTTTCAACTCTGAGAGTTATTGGTTCTTTTTTTTATGGAACATTTTATGAAAGAGTTTTCATAGTACTCACTGCTCAAATCTTTATGCAGTTCACTGTGTGAACTTGACAGTCATTTGGCATGTATGTTTTCTGTCCTCTCCCAACACAAGCAAATCACATTTATCCAATTCAGAGGGTTTATGCAGCTGCAATATGTTAAAATGAATGTTTGACTTTAAAACTAAAGGTAAAATCATATCAAAACAAAGCAAGAAATGATAAATACAAGAATTGTGTAGCAAGAATGTAGGAAAAAAATTGTTATTTGTGCATTAATTCAACAATCATAATAACTGAGCAGATAAACTACACTAATTCTTGTGCTAGAGTCAAGAGTTTCAAAGCCCTCTATAGTTAAGAATAATCCAATATACAGGTAAGTAAATCCCTGTGTATATAATAGGCTAATATTTTTTACTGATGGAGGTTATCCTGGAGTGCTTGCCAGTGTGTGCCATATGGGAACAAGACTTGGGTAAGGGGGCATACAATATTGATTGGATAGAAGAGGTGAAGGAGATAAAAATGGCAGAATAGATTTCATGATGTTGAGCCCAAAAAAGAAAAATCAATGCAAGGGGTAAGAAGAGTTTGGCTTTGCATAGTTTGAACTTTAGAGATCAGAATGCTGCCCTGAAAAAAAATATCTAGTAAGACCACAAGGTTTGATAGTGAAAACTATGGACATAGATGAAATCTTCAGAAAGAGGATGAGAGGAAAAATAAAAACAATGGAAATTAAAGTATTAATAGTCAAAACTAAAGTGCTATTCTTAATGGAAGGCCAAAATAAGGAAGAAATACAGGTAACTACTAGGATATAAACATATGATAAACTGAAGGTTCTCAGATTTGACATGAATAGTTGTTGTTTGCTAAGTTGGTTTTGGTGGCAGTGTTTACATTGCTTTATTATGACAAGTAATGGTGAATAATAGAGAAGTTTGGAATGCTGCAATAAAAAGTACTTTACATTTGAGTAGTTTTATGATTGTAAAAACAAAGATTTCAAATACTCTATGTCATTAGATTTTTATATTCTTTTAACATGGGCAGGACATATATGTTAATGCCTTTTTTTCTGGTTAAGGAAATAAAAACTCTATTAAGTTTAATCATTTCTCTGAGATTATGCAGCTAACAAATGATAAAGATGGAACAGACATCTGAGTCAGACTGCCAACCTAATGCAGTTTCCACTATGCAGCCTAATTCAGGATAATATTTTTCTACTTTGTACACTTACCTAATAATTGGAATTATGACAATTACTTCTTTCATTCTGGGAGGTGAAGCACATTAAGAGTGGACTAGGGTAATGGAGGTGAAAATAGGGAAGACGATGAGTCTGAGTATGTATAGAGGTTTTTGGTTAATATTCTAGTACGCCTCTCCTGATGATGGATTTCAGATAATAATGATTATCACTGTTGGAATTAATTTTCTATATGACTATATTATAACCATTTAATCTAACTGATTTGCTTATACCAGCAATTATGGACTCTCACTTAACTTAATGAATACATGTTTTCCTATTATCCATATAGTTTATGTGATATTTAGAAGTTTGGAGCATAAAAAAGCATAAAGGAAATTTACATAAACGACATTAAATTATACTCTCAATAATAATGAAAGCTTCAATAATACTAATGCCAACTTCTGTATCTAAATAAAGTGCTGCTACCTGCAGTCTTTAGAATATATGCTTCTTTGAGGAAAAGTGATGGATTGGTCCTAGTCCACCTACTCTGTCCCTGGAACTAACATGTGGCATGATGATGAATATTTACAGGAGGGATGGCCTAAGTTAGCAGTATTATTTTTGGCCCTGGTGAGTCTAAGAAAAGATAAATCTATGATGCTAGCAGCCTCTATCCATCTTAGAGGAACATCAGAAAATATATGGAAGTGATTTAATCTATTTGGAGAAAAGTGCCTTTAGACCCACAGAGCAATATAATTATGTTGTATAGTGTTTGACACATCATGCCTCTCTATATGGAATAAGATTAATCTACATCATGGCTAAATAGAAATGAACTGGCTTATCTTATATATGTTAAGGTCATGAGCAATCAAATTCTACCAGAGCTAATAGTAATTAATATATTTTCTGTGGGAATGTCCTAGGGAAGAAGTGGACAATAAATGTGAACTTCATCTACAGGTTGGTTCAGCAGAAATTGAGAAATGAGGAATATCTAGCATTAATTTTCTATGATTTTCATAACTGAAGTGTTTTTCAATGCATCATTCTGTACATATGAAGATTATTCACTTTTTGTCTCTGTTGTGGTTCTTATTTAAAGTTTTTCACATATTATAAATTTGTCATTTTAACTCCTTACTCAAGAGTAATCTTTCAAAATCCAAACTAAGTCTAGATTTTGGCTCTACTTCTCATGATCATAACCTGATCATAGTAATCAATGAATAAATGCTTCATTTATGAATGAAAGAATAAATATATTGCTGAAAAATATAAAACTGGTTTATAAAGGGGACCTAATCTCTTATTCTCATTGTATTGTTGGTATAAGAGGTATGTGGGGAAAATAATTTATTTAAATATAATGAATATTGCATCAAGATCCTAGTAGATGCCAATAACTATTGACACACAAGATATAACAATAGATAAAATTTATAGCCAATGGAACTCACATCAAAGTAAATAACAATATACAATAGACAGATGCTTAAATAAACTACATAGTATGTGAGATGGTGATAAAAGCTATTAGGGAAAGTAGAACAAGTAGATAAAGGTTGACAGATTGGGAACCTTGTAACTTACTAAAGAATAGCTTTTCTGAAAAAATAGGTATTTGGAAAAAAAAACAGTCACATAGATATTTGACAAGAGAACAGAGTGGTAGAGTATTCTTATGGAGCACCATTGTTACAGTGAGCATGGAAGAAGAGTACCACATTTCCATAAGCGATAACAACAAACACATGAGTAAAAGAAGATGTGAGAAACCCATGTGAGAAACAATGGAGAAGTAGGGTGTGTAGACATGCACATCATCATGAGACATTGGCTTTTACTGTGTGTAAGGAAGGCCATGTGGAGACTTGTGTACTATAACTATTCAATACAATATTTAGAACTATGTTGAAATTAGAGTGATGATGAGGAAAGATGAAGATCAATGTAGCAGACATTTGCAAAAATCAAGGAGGGGAGATGATAGCAAATTGGGGTAAGATAGTAGCAATGATATCAAGAAAAGTGTAATTTTATGTGTCTCTTCGAGGTAAAACCAATAGGATTTCTTCATAGCCTTGACATGGATATGAGAAAAAGTACAGAGGTGACTACAAAGTTGTTGGACTAAGGATCTGAAAAAATGGGATGGCTGTTAATGGACTCAGGAAGGTGTGTGTGTTCACTAGTTTAAATATTTTTATAAACTTGTGATTTTTAAGATGTCATTATATTCGAGGGGAAATGTTGACAAGTGAGGTATGGAGTAGGAATGACATTCTCCCTGGAAGTTAAAGTTTAAGAGCTCATTAACATTTAGATGGTTTCTAGAGTCATGAACCTGAATGATATCACCAAGAGAGTGAATAAACACAGAAAAGAAGGGAAGAGAGGAGAAAGAGATGAGAAGTAAAGGGGAGAGGAGAGAAAAGAAAAGAAAAAGGAAGACAAATTAAGGATGGATTACTGGACATTCTCATACCACAAATTTGGTGGCATAAAACAACCCAAATCTGTTTTCTTAGGGTTTTGAAAGTCAGAAATTGAAAACAGGCTTCTCTGGGCAAAGAACATAATGTTGACAAAATGTTCTGCTGCAGCAGCTAGGGTAGAATCTGTTTGCACGCTTGTCTAGCTTCTAAGGGCCACCTACATTTCTCAGCTCATGTTTCCTTCCTCCATCTGGAAAGTGAGCAACAGGTTGACACTGAACTCTACTTCCGCCTTTAAATCTCCTTCTCTGATTCTGAGCCTTCTCTTTCCTTCTTTTAAGGACCTTTGTGATTCCCTGGATTAGTGAGGTATATCTGGTGTAAATATCCACCCCTATCCCAAGATTCTAAACTTCATCACATATATAAAGTCCCATTTGCCATGCAAAATGAATATATAATAGGTTCTAGAAACTGGGACATGAGCATTTTGGGGGTAGAGGGGCATTGTTTTATTTACAAATCAACCAGAGAGTAGAAATAATACCAAAAGAACATGTCATTTTAAAAGCTAAATGAAGAACATGCTTAAAAAGAGGTGAGAGCTATACCAAATACCTACCGAGGTTAAGATGAGAACTGCAATTAGATCATTGGATTTAATCAAGCAATTTGAATATAACTTCTTAAGATCAAAAGTACATAGAAATGGATTCAAGAAAATAGAGGATTTAGGCCACTGTTATAAACCATCTTTTCAAAGAATTTAGCTAAGTGAAAGATAAAAATGGGTAACAGACAAAAGGGAGAATGGCAGTTAAGACATTTTTTCATGGGAGAAATAATAAGTACAAATTACATGGGTATGTATTCTATGTACATTAGCATAATAATATGTTTTGATAGTAATGATTTAGATAATCTTGAATGAAGTAGAAGAGGGACTGCTATCATCAAAGTTCTTGAGTAGGCAAATGGCAATGGGATCCAGTACAGTAGAAGTATTGACCTTATGTAGTAACACAGCATGTCCATTAAAAAAAAAAAATAGGTAGATGAATTGATGTTGGGACATTTTTATGTTTGCATTATTCTCAATGAGATGGAAAGCAATGTTAGAAGGAAAATGAAACAGAAGGCATAAGGATTTACAGGAGACATAAAAAAGTCAAATAGTCATCCACGAGCGTGTGACTTTCCTAATACAATATATGTGAATTCTGGGTAGCACTACAGGCACTCTTGAATTTTGCTGTCATGATTTATCAAGATACAAGGCTGTATGTATGTTTTTATGTGCGTAACATTTCCATCTAGGGGCGCTGGGTTGTTGTCTCCATTCAGCAAAGAATTGAAGAACAGGACACAAAGATAGCAAGCAAGATGTAGATTTATTGTAAAAGCTACAGAGATAGATGTCTCCAGATAGAAGGGGCCCCAGAGCTGGGCATCCTGTAGGGGAGTTTTGGCCTGTTCTTTTTATGGTCTCTGAAATTTCCTCCTTTCCGTACCTCCTCCCCTATACACATGCTCCTTGCTATTATTGATTGGTGTCCCCTCTATCCATGCACCTGTTTTAGTTTTTCTGCTGGATACCCCACTTAGAAGCACTACAATGGAAGTGTCTGTCTGACTGAGTCCTGGCTGGTATCCACAAGTACTTTCATCAGGCAAGAAGTTGATTGCCTCAGAAGATACTCTCCATGCTCTATTGTTCTGGCCATGCTTAATCTCTTCACTTGTCATCTTACTCTGGCTGCCAATCCCTCCTATATCTCCCTCATAACTATGACCTTATTCAAAGACATAAGCACAACCCAGAATAGGCAAAAGGTTGAATTTGGAAGTTTCCAAATTATAACATGATTCACAATAGCCAAATATGGAACTAGCTCAGATTCCCATCAGTGGGTGAATGGATTATGAAAATGTGGTATAATTACAGAATGGAGATTCACTCAGCCACAATGAATGAAATCATTGCATTTGCCAGCAAATAGCTAGAACAATGGAAAATATCATGCTATGTGAAGTAATAAAGATCCAGAAAATTAAGGGTTAGAAATTTTCTCTCAAATGTGTAAGTTAGAAATAAGGGAAAATAAAGAGTTGGATGTTCTGAAGCAATAGGGAAGATCAGTGAAGTAGAAGAAGGAGATTGAGAGAGTGGTAACAAAGACTGGAAAAGGGAAGAAATGCAGAATGAATCTGCAAACTTATGCTATTTGCATCTATAAATATGTCAGAGTGAATTGCAACTTTATATCCTTAAAGCTCCAATCAAGAATAAATAAATAAATGAGTGAAACGAAGACCAGTAGAGTAGAGGAAGGAGAATAGTGGAAGGGAAGAATGGAGGTAAAGGTGGGGTATCAGAGAATGAAATGAAATAAATTAAATTTCATGCATGTATAAATTTGTCAAAATGAGCCCAACTATTATGTATGACCATAATGCAGTAATAAAAAAATCTATAATTTTTTTTTTAAAAAAGGGAAAAGGTAAAAAAATCTCCAAGTTAAAGAGATTAAATAAAAGAGAAAAGGAAAATTTTTAAATGAAAGTGTGTTCTTTGGATGGTGGGACTTCTGCATGGATCAGGAGAAGATGATGACATGGGATTGAAAGTAAATGATAATTTTTTATGAATATATTTGTTGGCTCTGCTAGTGTTCTTCAGTAGGAGCTCAGTATATATAAGAGCCATAAGAGAAAGGGAGCCTTGAAATTGAAATTGTGATAGGATTCAGTTATTGGTAATAGCTGAATCTAGGGTATGCATTGGGATTGACTGAGGTAATTAAAGTCATCACAAGTGAAGGTGAAGTTTTCAGAGACTAGTAAAGTCAACAGTAGTGCTATAATAAACTGCACAGTGAAGCAACCAAAAATATGACAGGAGTGTTGGATATGGTGATAAAAGTTCAGGAATTAATGTTTTCAAAGATGAAAGAGCTGATCTAGGTATTTTAGATGGTTTCATAAGAATCATAGAAGGTAATGTATTGACAATTGATTCATGGTAGAAATTTTCTAGAAAAAGAGAAAGTGATTGGAACAGTCAATGAGCAGAAGGTCCAGAGTGATGTTTCAAGGCATATGATGGAAAAAGTACTGTGTATCTGAGTAAGTTAAAGAAATAGTGATATCTTCATTGGAAGATCAAGCTTCTGTTAGAGAAAAGAGAAGGAAATGTTTTGTGAAAGTTTTGAGACTACAAGGAGCATGATGACTAGTGCCTGGGAGTTCCACAAATGCAGTGGGAAGTTTTCCAAAGTTAAGGAGGGGCTGGGAGATGGGGACAAAACTGACAATGTACACGACTGTATATGGGTGATATTGGTATAAAGAGGGATGGCTGATATCAGAACTATCAATTGTGGTTTGAGATGAAAAGAGGCATAAAGAGTAGAAGTAAAATTGTATGTGTGGAAGGGAAGGAAGACTGACAGGAGAACATGGAATCCTGTATCTGGCTTCCAGCTGTCTGCCTCACCCTGCTCCCCTACTTTCTTCTCTGGCTGTAGTATTTTATCTTAAAATTCTCAGTGTACAGCTAGAGAAGGAGAAATTCTTGTTGGAGGATAAATAACTCATTAGCCCCTCTTAATTTCCTTTAATTTTGTTTTTGGTGGGTTTATTCTTTTTGGATTTTGTTGAATTCAGAACTTTTCAACTGGTTGTGATTTTACTGCTCTTCAGGGGATGGTGCTAATATGATACACTCTTAATAAAATAATGCTTCCTACTTTGTAAACAGTTGTTTTGTTAGAAAAGATCAGTCTACAATAGTGAAGAGTCTACTAACATCAAAAAAAAAAAAAAAAAGCAAAGATCTTCATACAATGGGTACATGAGTAGAAGGCTGTTCTTTACTTTTTGCTTAGTTAAATTCTCTAAACTTCAGCTTCCTCATTTATAAGTAGATATAATAGTATCAAATTAATGAGGCTATTGTGAGAACTAAATGAGATAAGCTTAGCACAATATTCTGGAGAGACTAAGCACTCAAACATGTTTATGATTCCTATTAATATGGCATTAATATGGCTCCTTGGTGAAACTGTAATTGCTTGATCTCATCCAACCAGTCACAGATCATGAAATGCTAAAAAGTGTGTCTCAGGAAAGTACATACATTTGGCTATGATATTTCATTGCAACTAATCAGTGTATTTATCATTCTCAACATATCTCAGGTTCCCATAGGAAACTGTCTATAGATTGGTTCCCTAATTAGTCATCTGCATTTTGAAATAATTTAAGTGAATGCACCAACATTTGAATTCATTGAGTTGTAGTAATTACTTTCACAAAATATTTAAGACCATGACACTGATACAGCTTTCCATTGCATTTCACCATTATCTTATAAATACTGCCTTACTGAAGTTTCAGTTGGAATCCTAGGACATAGCAGATGAAAGCCAGATTTACTCCCTTTAAGGTACTTCATGGCTACATAAAATGTCAGAATAACATAAAATAAAAAGATTCTACTTAAAAAGCAAAACCAAAACAAAAAAGAAACCTCACTACAATGGACACTTGTTGAATATTTATGTGGGATCCATTCTCTCTGTCATCTTTCCTTAAACAACATCACAGCCATTACTTCCTGGAAGCATTAGAGCTATTTAATTGGTGGGCCATATACCATGTCCCATCCTGATGGATGTAGCAAATAAATATCATTACAGAAACTGGTGCTGATTAGCAGACTATGGAATTCCATTGCATATAGGAGTATAATTTTTGTTTAGTGTTAGTTAAAATAAAGAAAGCTAAGAGATTCTGTTTACTGATATTGAAAAAGATTCTCAGGAATATAAACAAATAAACATTAACCTAGCTACTACTGACCACAAGGCTGAAATATACACATATACATACACACATATATGTCTAAATACACACACATATATACACATGTGTGCCTAAATACGTGCGTGTGTATGTATGTGTGTGTGTGTTTATATGTGTGTATGTATATTTATATATTAGATATATATTCAATATCTCAAATGATGAATTATGGCCCCCTATTAGTCTAGACCATAAATTCATGAATTCAGGGATTTTTTCTTATTATAAGCTCCTGATATTTAGAGCAATGCCTAGAATTTAATGCTGTGCCTTTAATATTTTTGAATGAAATAAATTAAAATCAGGAGGTTGACCCTAGAAGAGAAATATCTGTTGCAAGATATACCAAAAGTATTGATTGTGCAAAGGGAACAAAACATTTGGGTGCCGCCTTCTCCCCCTGTAATCCACTATTGGGGGCTCCTATTGGGCAAAACAGCTGGCAAAGTAACCCAGAAAACAAAACAAACCAATCTTTTAAGAGTGAGCTGCTCTGTCAAAGAAAAAAGAAAAGCAGAGCATAAATCTGTAATAGAGAAATTACAAATCTCAGTGTCTCAATTACAAATGTCAAGATTATTCTCACTCAATAAGTCTAATTGGGACTATAAAGTTAATAAGAACACAGGATCTTTCTGTCTCATGACTCTACTATCTTTTGAGCCTTTTTAGTGTTCTCTGCCTGATTTGCACAAGAAGAAAGAGTTAGAAGATCATGCGTGGAACATTTTATATGCCTGGGTGTTGTGTGCATTACTTCTGCAAGTGTGCTTCTAGTTAGACATCAGTTGCCTAGATGTACCTACCTCTAAAGAATAGGGAAAATAGAGTAATAATGAGAATTAATTGTGACAGTTGTCATAGAACAACCCTTTTATTTTGGTAGGTTATCACATGTACATAGTTCTTTCTAATAAACTGAAATCTAAGTGATTTTTATTCAATGAGCCTATCTGGCAGTTTCGCTTTTTTGTAAATGGTAAGTTCAAGTCACCTAAGTATACTAGTCACCATTCTCAGACTTAGCTCTCTTTACGAATATATCATATGCAGAAAATATTCGTGGTATAAAGCTACCAGAAACACCTAGACAGGAATCAGTTCTGATACTTAGTCTGTGATATTGGAAGATATATAATCTTTTTGACCAATAGCATTATAGTGGTGCTATCAACTCCCAAACTTGTCAGCTCTAAGCCTACAGCAATTTGTCAATTATATTTTACATGTTCTTGCTGATACTAACACCAGCAGAAAGTTTATGCTCCTGGGATCTAAATAAGGTATGATTCCCTTTATTTACCTCTCTTCCCAGTTTTAGAGGCTATGGCTTACCCTGTGACCTCAATTCTCTGGTAGATCTAGAAGAGCTATTTTTCAGTTTGGGTAGCTATTTTTCCCTATTGTCAAAATTGAAGTGATTACCCCCAAGATCTTCATATGTCAGAGAGGACAGTGGAAGTTGTTTGTACTATTAATAAGCAAAGAATCCAACACAATACCCTTTTTTTCTGCTAAACAGTAAGCATCAATTATAGCCCATTGCCTGAAATTTTCTGGATCATAGTAGGTATTATGATTTTTTATCATGTATGAATAGATAAATTAAAAAATTTGCCCACTGTCTTATAACACGAAAGTGAGAATTCTCGGGCTAAAATTCATTTTTTTCTGACTTACTGATTTTTTTATTGATCACACATAACAATTGTTGTATATTATTTACTCTTGCAAATAACATCACAAAAATATAAATAACTATCTCCACAGAATTTGGCTATGGTTGATTTTCAATTCCTAACACTTTTCTCTGAAAGAGGAATGAGCGCTTATACTCATTTAAAATTGTTTTGCTTTGCTTCATTTCTGCATAATGTCTAGTCCTTCATTTATCTCTTCTTATGGTAGTGTCACTTACAATAACATCTTTGAAATAAGAATAATATATAGCAGAGCATAGCTTAAACAGAAAATATTCTCCTGGTTTTGCTCTGCGCTTAAAGTATAACTTTTCTCTACTAAACTACCAGATGGCTGTACTATAGAAATAACAGTGAGAATGGTATCATAAATGACATCTTCAGCAGCCTTTCAGTTAAGGTAGAGTAGTTCATGATAAATATCTTCATGAAAGTATAAGGATATAGATTATTGCTGCATCCTATACTGCCCTTAATTCAGGTTCCCAAACCAGGCAGTGAGGGAATGGGAAAAAGGCAGACAGATGTACAAATAGAGAAAAAACTGGGTCTCGGTAGTTGACTACTCATTGGTAGGGAGGGAGTGACCCACAACAAGCTCAGCACATTTATTATACAGATATAAACATCAAAAGGATTTATTGAGAAAGTTTCTTCAAAGAAGCAGAACCAAGCTCATGAGCATGAGCAGTCCGATTATACTCATCAGCTTGTGCCCATAACTTTCTACCCCTGAGAAGGTGGCATCTGAACTTCAAGGTCAAGAACTGAATAGATCCATGGCTGGCACAGAACCTCTTTTTCAACAGGACATCACCATGGAAACTGGGCAGCCTTCACACTGAGAGTACCCAAGAATCACCTCTGTCACAGGGTTGTTCAAGACCCATAATTCAGTTGCTACTCTCAACAAGTTATCATTAATGGAATCTTAGAATTGGATGGGCCTCAGAACCATTTATTAATTCATGCTTTACTTTACAAATTAAGAAGCTAAGACGCAGAAATATTAAACTGCCTAAGGTCACAGAAAATGTAAGCCTCAAAACCATAATGAAAATACAGGTCTTCTCAATTCTAATTAAGTTTCCTCCACCTTTATTTTTCTTCTTTTTTCCACCTGTCAAAACATGCTGTCTTTTATCTGCTCAGTACTATTATTTATTTGGTTGAAAAAAGTAAAACCTAATAACACAGTGTGAGATCACTTATTAATTAGTGATATTAATGGCAAATGTAGTTTGTCAGACTGTGCATTAATACAGCACACTATTTCTCTGGATGACCATCCTGACTTGGAGGAGAGATTATAATTTTATCGTTTTGCATTTTGAGACCTAGAGAGGATTTCTAGTTAAATTCTTATCACAACATCTGCCTCCGTGCAGTTACACTTATGATGAATAAGTAAATAAATAATAAAAAAAAAAAAGAAAAAAGAAAAAAAGAAAAAAAAAGAAATCTACCCTGGAATCACACAAATTTTCACCCACTTTTAACATAAAAATAAATGGTTTGTGACAGTCTTGATGTCCTCAGGAAAAAAAAAAAAAAAAAAAAGAGGCTAAAGCAAGTCATTCTAAGAGTAGGCTAGGGCCCACATGATCAGCCTTGCTTCCTTTTGACATCATTCTTGGGTTGTGTTTCATTTTTAAGGTAGAGATGTTGAGAACTGTCCACTTTTGATATCTTAGAGAATACATCCTGATTTATTTCTCCAGCCATACCCTAAATTACATAAGGGGTCTGAGTCAGTCACATCCTCTCCCTGCTCATTTTGCTGTTCATAATCAGTGTAAGGAAGAATACCTGCTCTCCAACTTACCATACAGGAATACCATGAGGACTAATGAGATCAACTGCATAAAATCACTTGGACTACAAAGAATGACATCAATTATTTCTTCCTACTAATCGCATGAGATGTAATTCATGACTTTATAATATGGCACTACACTGCAATTTCAGGTGTTCAGTGACAAGTTACAATAAGCTCTCTCTGCTTCATAATTTTTCAGTTCTTATACAGAGAATAATTATGCAGGAAAAAATGAAGAGGCTTTCTCCAAACTGCAATAGCTATCTCTAGAAAACTCTTATAAAAAGATTGAATGTTAAGAATGTAAGGGGCCTAGAGCAGATTTTGAGTTTTTCTAGAAATTAAGACTTCACTATCTTGCAAGACCCATTGTTGGGCAATGTTTAGTTATAAGGTTCCCTCTTCAGCAGAACTGGAATACTGCTTGCAATATGATACAAATGTTTCTTTGATCATCCTTTCTGTGTTTCAGGATATTATCAAATCCTTTTTGTTTCTTCAATTTACACATTGATTTTATTCCAGAAGTTTACGTCAGCATAGCATTTAGTACATGACTTGTTATAGATTTAATTTTTGTCATTTAGCTTAAAATGTAACTGATGTTCTGTATCTTTTTATTTAAGTAACAGAAAACCAGGGTGTTGTATGGCTATTAATTAAAACAAAGCCAATAGTGGAAAAAAAAAAACAAAACAATATTGTTTGCCTGTGTAGAATGCTGGTACTTGAGTTCTTAATTATTCTCTTACCCTGAAAGAATAACCTTTGTAAGGAAGAGAAAAGAGAAGTACAGGGGACTGAATTGGAGCAAGTTTTGTCCCATCCTGTATAATTGTCAAAATTAACCCTGATATTATGTATAACTAAAATGAACTACTTAAAAAAAAAAAAAAGAATGCCTGTATTTCTTCTTTCCTTTTCCCAACTGATCCCTGCCTTTGTGTAGCCACTCTCATTTGCTTACACCTTATATAAAATGTGGTGCTCAGTACTAGATCCAGCACCCTACAACATTGTAGGTAGCCATGGAAGAGTATTACCTGGCTCCCCTTTAAAGAGAGAAACTGCAATTCAGCTGCAAAGAATGCATGTAATTGGAAGGTTTCAGCTGCAGCACCTTGGGACACCCATAGCTGCATGTGAACTGAGGCTGGCCTCTTCTTTGCAGCCTTAGTTGATGATCATATTGGTATAGTACTAGTGCCTGTTATTGCTGACCAATGGAGAACACCTCAATAGGCAATCTTCACATATGAGCTTCCTTTTGGGACGAAGAACTTCTCATAGCTGCCCCATAAGGCAGAAATCCCTTTTCTATTTACATGCTAGATCAACATCACAGTCTGAAGTTTTGCCTTGCCTATTCCTTTCCCTATTCTCCTTTACATTTGACAGGCATTAGTGCAGATATCTCTTATGTTTCTAACTCTACATTGGCATCTGGTTTCTGGAGGACACAAATATTACATGCTCCCACATAAAAGTTTTCAGGTATCTTCCAACCACTCCCTGGGAAGCTTTAGTGCAGGGCTGAAGAGGGATTTTGTACCTGCCTCTAGGTTCTGCATAATTCCTGTAAGTGTTATATAGGCTATCACTGTAGCCATACCTTGGATACTCAATTAATTTCTGAACTTTTTGCCAAGACAATCTTAGTATATGACTTTAAACCTCATTGTTATCGTCCCTTTTGTAGTTTCACCTCACATTTTTATATAGGACTTAAAAATCTCTTCTCTGACTTTGATATTTAAAATCTATTCCTGAATACAATTAAAACTTCTAAATTAAATATGCATTTTTCTAAAATTAAACATGCACATATATACATATTTATATATGTTATGCACATGTTTACATATAAAATCTGTCCATTTTTAAATTTCATGACCAATGATCTTCTGAATATAACCTATTATTTCTATTTAAGACATAGTAGAAACATTTTGAAGTTATTTAATTTCAAGTGATAAAATCCACAATACAAAGAATTGAAAGTGAAGTTTGATAACAAAGTAAAATATAGCAACTAATCATCCCTCCATCCACCTCCATTTTTTAAACCTCTCATCAAATTATGCTCTGTAGGCAATGTGCTTAAACATTACGTCGTTGAAGACAATTTATATGCTTGCTCTATGAATTTCTATCTAACTACAAAAAAAAAAAAAACAACTTGAGATTTTAGTGTAAACCAAGTTCTATACCTGTTTCTCCACAGAATTTGAATATGGCTTCCTGAATTTCAAGCATGATTAGTATTATATTATAGAAGAAAGGATCTTAAAACATCAAAGGAGAATTACTGTGTAGTAAACATGTAAGTTGAGTCCCCATGAAGACAAAGTCTTTTTCTTAGAGAATATTTTAAGTAAATTATGAGCAATGATGGGATGACCAAGATAAAATTGGAACAGAGCACTTGGTTTTAGTCAGAGTCCTCAATTAACACTTACATTTTCAGAAAATATTTTCTATAATAGCAATTGTAAAGTTGCTAGAAAATAGAAAAAAAAAAAAACCCAGATGTTTCTACTTTAGAAATAAAAAGGAATATGAATTTAAAATAAAAACTAGAGAGAAAAGTAAAGCAAAAAATAAAATAGTAACAGCAATATGAAGTGCTGATAGAATGTGAAGAAAGTTTAAAAATGTAAGAGACTGAAGAGGATAGGAAAGCTAATTCAAGCATACCATTTACTTCTTTTGCAGAATGTCTATTTGTGACTCATAGATAATTTATAGATATATTCAATTAGCAAGTTAGACTCGAGTGTGCTTACATCTGCCTATGCAGCTGAAAGCAATAATCTCTGTACTGTGCTGTTATTGTTGATAAAAATAAATAAATAAAATAAACAGAACAATTTATGTAGCAATTGAAAGAGAATTTAGTTTTCTGCAGAGCTGTTGAGGGGTAGATGAATCAGAGAGAGAGGAATCTTTAGCGATTCCAATGTGGCAAATAAATCTGTGGCCAAAAGTGGAAAGCCTTAGGCATACAGATGCCACATTCAGAGGCATGAAGTGAATTATTCAACTGTGGCCTTCCAGTTTTCGTTTAAATCTTTGGATATTTACAGAAAATGTATATCAGACATTTCTATTTCTATTCTCTGCTTGTCCTCTACAACTTTGACCAAGGTGGTTTCCTAATTCCTATAAACCAGACTCTTCATGAATGCTCATATCATTTGTCAATCCAGACTAAATTAGAAATTTAATGAAAAGAGATGCTCCAATTAAATTGTGAGAAGTATCTGAACTTAGAATTTTTTCTAGGTTGAACCAGATGGCATTAGATTTTAAGACACAGTATTACCTCTTCGCCCTGATTTCCTGTCAAGTCATCCAAAGAACTAGGTAATCTTATGTCATGAGAATCCTGGATATAGGAAAGATGCTTATTATAAGTGGATATTGAGCAGAAGAAAATGCAAGTCCTTTTAAAATTCCAGTCCTTATCTATTTAATCTTTTACAGATAGATAGCTGTGAGAGAGATAGGTACATGAAGAGTAGTTCAAGCATAACCTATCCATTTTGTTGGCATTATAGCTTTTCTATTAATTCATATGCACATTAAATATTCAATACCTGCCTTATAAATTAGTAAATAGAGGATATATGAATATGTATTTCATTTTACACTCCCTGGGATAGCCATATGAGGCCAACTACTTTATTAGTAATGCAAGGGACAGTGGTTATGTGTTCATATTTCAAGACATAAGAAGGTTTTCATATCGTCCTAGGAAATTAGTAAACTACTTCTTGGTATATTGGAGAAAAATAGTTTCAGGTTGAAATTAAGTCTATTAATTCTGTGAGGAAAAGGGACAAGAGAATTTTCCCCTCCTGAAAATCTTCTACTTTTCTAAAGGGAAAATTCTGTCATTGATTTCTGTCAGTTTTGCTCTTGTATGTGTGCAAGTTTCACCTTCTGGACCTCTCTATATCCTGTGTGTTGTGTGTACACATAATGCCCCTACTAACTTAACATGCTTTCCTGCTTTATGGAGAAAAAACAACATAATAAATCCTAAACTATGTACTTGATTTTTCCCCTCAAGATTCATGCCATATTGCTTGACTTCATTTAACTTTCTTAAAACTCATTTCCTCTGTATATAAAAATAATGAGACTAATTCCTGAATGGACTGTTGGTCAATTAAATAAGATTTTATTTAAGCCTTTAGGAAATTAGTTCTTGATGTGAACACTTCATAAAGGTACTATTAAATTTTGATAATGTACAGCATTGTTTTTTTCCTGTGACTGAGAATTCATGCAATGCAATGACATTCACAATCAAATGTGGAGAGGAGCAGGTCACGGGGTTCAATGTGCAGCATTATGTCCTAGTTGTCCCGGAAGAGAAGATCATGGCCTAAAGTAAGCTTTCCCTAGAGGATGTTAGATGTTTCTGAAGGATGTGGGAAATTTACCATAAGATTACTTAATAAGTACCATCTGGTCGGTGAATCACAGAAGGATAGCAACATAAAGCTGAAGGGTAACCCAGTAGGTCTTCTGGTAACTGCACTTCAACCTTAAACCTGATATATAACTTGTGTATATATATTCAGGGAGATGTTGAGATGTTTATGATATAGCACTATGTTTAGAATTATAGCAAGCTTGTTTAAAGTGATTTTGAGTTTGTAAATCCTCCAAGTATGTTGTTATATATTCTAGTATTTACATAGTATTAACAATGGTCCCATAAGCAAAAAATGATTTAGCCTACCAAATGCACAATTGATAAACATTAGCAAGTAATTTTTTTTTTCCTTTTTCATTCCTTTCCTCTCCTCCAAATTATTTTCTAGCTTATATTCTATATTCAGATTCATATTATTCCTCCCTTTCTCTCTCACAACTGCCAGCTATTTCTTTATTTTTACTTTGGCTTTTGACTGTTTTATCTGATTTTTATTCTATCTCTAAATCAAAACTAAGTAAAAATATAATAGCTCATCTGACCTTTAAAAAGGTGTTGGTGATTCTTTCTTAAGGGATTCTTATACATTTTGTCTGCCAGTACCCTCCCTCATCTGACCTTCTTAAACCTTTTATCTAATGAAGATGAAAATCGAAAGCAAGAAAATATAGTGATTCTGAAATTGGCTGAATGTCTTTCAGGCATTTTTTTTTTTTTTTTTTTTTAACCGAGAAGTGCAAGAATGTCAACTTTGGTTCTTTCAAAGCCTTAAATTGCTAAGAATAACTTTTGCTTTTGAAAGTTCAAATACTCATCCTTTCAATAGTTATAAGTGATTAAAAAAATAGTTATAAGTGGAAGTCCATTTATGACAGAGTAAAGAGTAATTGGGTAATGCAATATGTTTATAAATTGTGCATAATTACATGTTGTTTACATACTTCATTACATTCTCTTTTGTCATAGCCAAAGATTTCCCTTAGTAAAATCACCTGACACTTCTTATAATCCTTTCTTTTCCTCTACATGTAAGCATGATCCATACAGCAGTTTCACTACTGTTGAGATAATAGGAACAAGCCTTTCCTATTTATTAAACAACTCAACTATTTTGCAAATGAATAATGGATTTATTTTTAGAGTTCAATTCTGCCATAAATAATATTCCTAGTAAAACCATATCAGGAATGAGGAAAAGTGCTGTTGATATTTTTAATGTTGCTAAATGTTAAATATATTTACTAAACATTTCATACTCCATCCCTTATTTTCTTTTGTTTTTCACAAGTGAGATGATTTATTATTGGTTGTTGTGGTCCTTCTGCTTAAGGTAGTTGAAATTCTTCATTTACTTTCATATTAATAGGAATTCATGTCAAATTATGAGTATCACTCCTGAAATCAACTGACTAGTTGCAAATCTGACTTTGTCATTTATTAGCTTTTCTTTTTTTTTTCTTTCTTTATTTTTATTTATTTATTTATTTATTTATTTTTTGGGTATCAAGGTGTGAACTTGGGGGCACTTAATCACTGAGCCACATCCCCAGCCCTTTTTTTATATTTTATTTCAAGACAAGGTCTCACTAAGATGCTTAGGGCCTCACTAAATTGCTGAGGCTAGCTTTGAACTCATGATCCTCCTTCCTCAGCCTCCTGAGCTGCTAGGATCACAGTTGTGCACCACTGCACCTGGCTAGCTTTTCAATCTTAAACCTAATATGCTCCAGGAAATGGGAATGAAAATAGAAAATGATCTATATGGTTATTTTATTAGTTAAATTGATTGAAACAAGTAAACTCAATTAAAATAATGCCTGTTACATTTAAATCACCACAAAAAATATTATCAATCATTAATGTGTGGGGTATCTTTCTTCAAGTAGGGTATTCCAAATGTGTTCTTTAGGTATTTGTTCCCTGATAAGAATCTGAGGAGAAATATCTGGGGATTTTTATAATTTATATATTTTTTTTAATGTTGAGGATATTATAGTGTGGAATTTTGATTTAAGAAACTCATATTAAGGGGCAGGTGTGGTGGTACACACCTGTAATCCTAGTGGCTTGGGAGGCTGAATTAGGAGGGTCACCAGTTCAAAGCCAGCCTCAGCAAAAGTGAGTCACTAAGCAACTCAGTGAGACCCTGTCTCTAAATTAAATACAAAATAGGGCTGGCCATGTGCCTGAGTGGCTGAGTGACCCTGAGTTCAATCCCTGATATCCACCCCCCACCAAAAAAAAAAAAAAAAAAAAAAGAAATTCATATTAAGAAATTGACATCCAGGAATGTGTGTGGTTTTCCTTTTAGAGGTAGCATACCTCACACTTAGAGATATTCAGAAAGAACACAGAGATTAGGAATGTACAGTGGATTCACGTATCTACATCCCTTTGACATTTTAATAACCCTGTGATATAAGAAATGGGTTTTATTTTCTATTTTATTGATGATATAACTTAAGTTCAAAGAAACTAAGTGATTTACTTAAGGTCTCACTACCTGTTAGTAGAGATGACTTTGGTAGCTTGTGATTGCTTTTTTTCCAAAGGTAAAGTATAAATTATAAAAGATAATTTTAGATAGTAGGGAGAGAGGAAATATTTCCTCCCAACTTTATACTCCCATAACTCAAACCATGATGCTTTCCCCATCTAGCTGGTTATGCTCTGGTCTTCCTTTTGTCAGTGAAGGGGCAACAGTCCACCTTGTAGTTCAAAATTTAAGTGTAGTTCTTCAGTCCTCTTCTCTCATCCACCCTCCCTCAGTCTCCAATTTGCACAATGCTGTCCATTAAATTCATGAGATTTTCTTTATAAATGTCCTAAATATCTCCAAGTGTCTACTCAACACCATTCCTCTGATATCAAGCCAAATTTGCTGATTTTTCTCCCATACACTTTATAACCCCTTCAAGTAATATGTCTACCCTCCAATCCATTGTGTATATTACAACTGATATACTTGATAACACTAGAAATCTTGTCATTACATTTTCAATTAAAAAAAAAAAACTTAATTTCTTCTCCCTTTTGAATCGTAACAGTTTTTCCCCCATTTTTTAAAACTTGGTGCATTATAGTTGTGTATTATAATTGTAATAGAATTTGTTGAATATTCATACATGCACACAACATACAATATAATACTATAATTTGGGCATAGCATTCTTAACATACCTCTGTGGCGCTGCAGGATCTGGTTCATGCTCATGTTTGTACCTTAATCTTTAGGCTTTCCTGTTCAGGTTATACTGTGCCATGGTCTACCCTTCCAAGCTTAGTCCCTTTTTCAATCTGATTTTTCTGGAACTCATTTTTCTGCCACTCTTGCTGCTGCAGCCCCCACTATTGCCTAAAAAATACTAAAATATACCCATCCTTTATATGTCAGCTTAGCAGTATGCTCTCAGGATAAGCTTTTCAAAGCCCTAAGACAGGGTCAGATCTCTCTGAATTTATTTTTTAGTATATTATACTTAATCTTTATTGGATTTGTCACATCATAAATATGTGTCCTCTAATGGTGATTTCATTAGTGCTTAACTCTCCCAAAACAATCCTTGGTATTAGCATTGTTTTCTATTGTTTTTATATAATCTAGCAATAGTGACAGGTAATTGAGCACCTAAAATTTTCCATTGATTTAAAGAGATTAGCCCTTTATTTTGTTACATTTTTTCTAATTACTCACTGCTTGGTAATTTTTTATTTTATTTTAGAGAAGCAATTCCAGAGATGCTTCCTTTCATTAATGAGGAAGATTACCCATCCCTAATATATCTCTTTTGCAATAAACCAATCATTTATTGCAAAAATAGATAGTTAATGATACCTATAATTTTACGTGCCAATAATAACTTTAAAATATGTAAGCATAAATAGTTGTAGGAAACATTATAAAATTATATAACACATACATTTATTATTTTTTAAAATATTAGAACACATCATATATATATTTGCCTTTATCAAAAATAATTATAAAAATGAACAAATATGTACATCTGAGAAATCAGCTTTGTTCCAGATGAGTGTTGAGGCATATAAAAACTTATTTGTAGTTATTAGCTCTTATACTTGAAGTTATTGTAGGAAGAACAGTGAAAGAAGTAAAAATATTTGGGTTCTAGTGCTGGTTTTCATACAAACTGGTGCTGAGATGTTAAGTAAATTTCATTTTTAGAGTCAGTTTTTGTGTGTGTTACTTAGAAAATTACTATACGAGGTCTGCCAGGTCCCTCTAGCTTCACAGTGCTGTGATTTCTTTTTGAATTTAGACAACATTTGTATATATAGTACTTTCAAATAAATCTGAAAACATTTAAGAAAATGACAAGTGAAGTTTAACATTTTAATTATTGGAGCAAGTGATTCAAACCTATTCTAAAAACATTGTTTGGAAGTTTTTTTTTTTTTTTTTTTTTTTTTGTGGTACCGGGGATTGAACTCAGGGGCACTCAACCACTGGGTCACATCCCCAGCCCTTTTTTGTATTTTATTTAGAGACAGGGTCTCACTGAGTTGCTAAGTGCCTCGCCATTGCTGAGGCTGGCTTTGAACTCGCGATCCTCCTGCCTCAGCCTCCCAAAGTGCTGGGATTACAGGCGTGCGCCACCGCGCCCGGCTTGGAAGTTTTTAATTATGCAAAAATACCTTGTTTTCTGAATTTCCAGGTAATTTTTGGATGAATAAGAAAATAACTTTGATAGATAAAATGTTTTTGAGAATGTGAGTGAATGATCAATAGAGGGTTGGATTTAATGCTCATGACATTTCAAATAACTTGAAAATTAAAGATCAATGAGGCAATTAAAATTCAATTCAAAATTACTTTAAAAGAGAAGTAGATATTATGAGATATCTGAAATGAAAGCTGTTACAATTGAACACAGAAACTTCAAAATTTTTAGTATAATTGATAAAACCCAAAACCTGAACTTGCTTATATGGCTCTCAATTCCTTTACCAAATTTCAAAAGAAATGAAAACCAACTATTAGAAATGAAGTTGTACCTATTTTAGTTATATTTTAGTATTTTCAGAGGATTCAAAGTCTGTTTATAAGTTTCAGTTCTTCATGTTTTACTGGGAATATAAATTATAATTTTACTCTACATGAATGAGTGGTACTTCCTGCAGGATGTCTGTTAATAAGTCATGAATAAACTTATTCTCACTGATCTCAGAGCATAAACATACATGCACTCTTGTTATTTATGAATGGAGCAAAACTTGATTAACATTGTGGCCATTATTCAGCATCTCTTAGTTTATTTCTTAAGAAATATCTCAGTGACAGCCTTAATATGTTTCTTAGTACAAAGCTCAATGCCTGGGATTACATCCAGCTTTTTGACAGCTGTATATATCATGTAAAAGTTGAAAGGTAGGAGACAGCTTCCAGAAATAATGAGTACCTAGATATCCGATAGTCATCTTAAAACAATTTAGTTAGAGTTGGGAGGCAGCCAGGAACTGAAATTGAAGATCCAAAAATTAATGGAATAAGATAAAGGTTGTAAATCACAAAAATTTGCATGCCATTGGTCTTACATAGAAGAAGATTGAACTATGATTGACAAGACATAGGTATTAATTTGTGACAATAGTGATATGGAGATAATGGACTATGATTATCAGTTAAAATATATAGAATTGCAATATTAAACGATTTTTTGGCTTCTTCTTTAGTTTAAATCTTTATGCAATATTTTAGTTTTAACATCCTATGGGAATAATTACTGGAGAATAATTTTAAGAAATACAAAAAGTATAAAAATTGCAAAGAATGGACTTCTAAAAGAAACCTTAAAGGGAGTAGGTATGGACATCCTCAGTTTGAAACATTTTGTATATGTTAAATAAATTGTCATGACACACTTTGATTACCAACACTTGTAATGATTGTTGTATAAATTGCCCATTTGTGGATTGCATTCTGTCCTTTGCATGCTACTCATTTTTATATAAGACACTATTTTCTCAAGAATGTGTGTATGTGTATTCACTATTTCTATTTCTGCTTTCTAAATATACGTATATATTCTTGAGAAGAAAGTAGAAAAATAAATGGGAGGAAACACTGTGCTTGGTTCTCTTAGTGCTTATTGTTTTATTTGTCTTGACATGATAGATTTTTGATCTTTGATAAATGACTAGAAAGGTTGTTTTGGTTCCTAAAAGACATGGGAAGTTTTTCTTACTATATAGCACATTCACTGAATCACAGGATATATTCCTTTACACTTTCTACAGAACTGAAGCATTTGCTTTTAAGTTGTAGCAATACATTGAGACAATAGCTTTTCCCACACTGAGATGTAAGCAATACTAGTAGAATGATGATCATGTAACAAAAGCTATTTTTTCTGTGTGTGTCTGTGTGTGCACATGCATGAAAAATTTCCTACGATTCATTCTAGGAGAGATGGTTCCAAATATAAAAAATGAAGCAAAATAAAGATTAAAATATAGAACAGAGTAGCATGGCAACATTTGTGTATTCTGACACCATAGGTTTTCTAAGTACAGTGCATGATGTGGGACAGAACACAATGAACATGTTTGAAATAATGGATGTAGGAAAAAAGAATAAAATTGAATACTGCACAGATATACAAATGAAAGGCAACTTGCAAAATGAATGAAATTAAAATGAAGCAGGGCTGCATACTATCAGGATCATCACCCACAATGTGCTGATCTTTTGATATCTCAAAAGACCCCTGACCAACAGAAAATGGCTAATGCATCCACATAGTAGAAGTGCCACAGCAATTCCCACCTAGTGTAGTCACCACTGCTGCCAGTAGATAACTGCTGGAAGAAAATACTAGCTCAGGGGAGACTAGTGGACACTGTGGAGCTACACTTTGTTTGTAGTTCAGCTTATGGTCTTTCCTGTGAAAGCCTAATATGAGCCTCTGGAAACAGTTCCTGTTCTGCTGCTTTGATAAGCTGTGTATGTTCAGATGACTGTCCCTGAAATTAAGGGAATGAAAATAAAGCAAAAAAAAAAAAAAAAAAAAAAAAAACAAGTGAGGCAAACTAACTCCTCTGTCTGCTCTTCCCTTTTGTAAATGTGAGAAACTTATTTGTTAAACAAAATTTTCTGATCCTAAGAGGAATAGGGAAGGGACTGAAGTGCATTCTTCTTCTCCTATGAGTAATAATGGGTAGAAAAAAGTGATTTTTCTTCCATCTGCTCAGTTTTCACTAGTTAAATTACAAACTGGAACAACATTTCTAGTCTTAGGTCTTATATCTTTCCCACTAACCTATACAGTTTCTAACCACCTGAGTATTTGAGTAGAAGAAACATTTAAATGCTGCAGTGTAATAAAGCTATAAAGGAGAAATGGATATCACCCACAAAGAGCTTCAGTCACTTGGCAATACTGTGATACTTATTTGTTGTAAAAATCCCAAGTAGTTTTGTAGTGGTTCATTTAAGACTTTTCGAAGTTCTATATCATATCCTTTGCTAGAGTAATAAGTTGTTAAATTATTTGACTTCTTTCTGTGTTGTCTTTGTTTTTCTGTTGTTGTAACAGAATCCCACAGATTAGATAATTTGTAAAGAAAAGAAGTTTGCTTACTTCCCCATTCTGGAGGCCGAGAAGTACAAGAGGTGTAAGTGGAGGCATCTGGCAAGGGCCTTTGTTTGCATCATAACATGGCAGAAGGTAAAAGGCCAAGCAAGGGTATGCAAAACAGAAAATGTGAGGAGTAGACTCACTTTTAGAGCATGCTACTCTCTCCATAACTAACACTGAAGGAGCCCCAATTAGGGAGATGGCTATTGCGGTCAGCTGGAAGCCATAAGTTCCACCTGATAATAAGTATGTTTGTGACGCACCTGTAAATGCACGTGAGGCACCCGCAAAGCTAAAGGTACATAACCCGGTGAAAGCGGTCGGAGTCAGAAGAATGAATTCATTCAGTCAGTCATGCAGTCGCTCGGTCGGAAGAAGAGTTCGGGTCGGAGAAGAAGAAAAGAATCAGAGCGGCCAGAACGTAGGCAGAGCAGTTACAGAAGAGAAACCAGATAGAAGAAGTAATTCCTGGTCAGAGTCAGGCAGAGGCTCCCGATGAAGAAAGAAGAAAGAAGAAAGAAGCTCTAAAAGCTAAGCTCTCTCTCTCTCTAAAGAAGAAATCTCTCTCTTTCAAGCTCTCTCTCTTTCTCTCTAAGCTCTAAGAAGAAAAGCTCTATCTTTCTCTCTAAGCTCTAAGAAGAAGAAGAAGAAAAAGCTATCTCTAATCTTTCTCTCTAAGCTCTTTCTAAGAAGAAGAAAAATCTTTCTTTCTCTCTCTAAGCTCTCTCTAAGAAAGTAGAAGTAAAAGTAGTAATAGCTTTACTCTGCCTCCGAGAGTTTTCCTCCCGCGGTGTTTGTGGCTGGCCACGACAGGCAGCTTACATAACACTATGGCAGGAGTTGTCCTGAAATAAAGTTAACCCATTCATGGAGGCTCCATGACATAGTAACCTCTCATTAAGCCCTTCCTCCTATACCACTGCTTTGTTGGTTACTATGTGACCAACGTGCTCAGAATGCGCTATTTGAATGTCCACAGAATATTTTGCCTATTTTTAAACTTTAAACACCCATGATTTGGTGAAGCACACTTTATTTTGACATGGAAGTTTACAAAGTGTAACTAAAATTTCTGCATAACCAAGCTACAGTATGTTGCTTTATAGGGGAGAAAAAAAGTATCTTTTCTCATCCACGACAGATGCATGGTTGAGATCCCTATAATAAAGACAGATTAATAAGAAAAGTGCATAAAAATTTGTTCAATATACATTTTATGTGACATAGGAGCTTCAGAAATGAAGACTTCAAAAAAGCAGGGGAAACTCTATTTTTCTCCCATATGATGAAGAAGTGCATAGTCGTAGAGAAATATGATTTAACAAAAGGAGGTATGATCTAAGGGTGGTGAGTTGGGTTGCTGGGGATTTAGGAAGGCTAATAGTTCAGATTCTCTTTTGGCTTCTCTGTGTGACATTCCTTTGCTCTGGGTATAAAACAGGATCTCTCTGGAATAAGGGTCTTATGACCCTTCCTATTTTCAGAGGAAGACCAATAAGGTTTTATGGCCCACTGCAGTAAAGAAGAGGTGAGGGAATTCGTTCTAGGGTCTGTGACCTGCTTCTGTTATTTCCTTAAATGCAAAGGTACCATATTCTGGGGAAGTGTACATTGAATCTCCTCAATTTATGCACAGGGACCATTACTTCAGTGCTGTTAACTATGTGAAATAAGTTTAAGAATAGTATTTTCGAGAGAGAAATCATGCATCCATCACATTTATAAAATTATATTTTGAAATTCTTATTATACAACATTTCTATTAAATTTCCCCAAAAGTTGTTGTCAAAGAAGTCAAATAGGTGGAGAGAAGGAGTGGCTTTCACATTTTACAGGCAGAAAAGTAATTTGTTAAAGGCACATTCACACGTAAGACTCATGGGAACTTATTTTGAGAGAAATTTGAAGAAGGTGTTTTCACGAACCACTTAAAATTCACTGCTTTGATGTATCATACAGTATGTTGCTTTTAGGTTATTTTGGTCTCCATCCTGTGCTTTGTAACTATTGCCCTTTGCATAAGAACCGGACGTTTTGTGCTTATCATATTTCTTTTGTGATTTAATTTGGGAATGTTGTGAAACATGGTATGTTTATATAACATAAAAATACTATCTATTTCTTGGTTTATACAGTTATTTTTGATAAAACAAATATAGATGTACTGTTGTGAGCTTAGCATGTATACATTTTGACATTAGTAATCAAACAGCTGTACTAATACACATAAAAACAATAAAATCTGTACTAAATTGCATTTAAGCACATGAACTAGGTTGTCATAGTTTCACATGTCATTTGTATTTAAGAGCAGCATATTCTTCATGTCTGGATAGGCTAGCTTAAACTCTGATAAACAAAACCATGTTTTCAGTGGCTTAAAACAGCAATTTGATTTGTTACTTATAGTATGTGTGCTGGCATCTCTTTCTGCGTGGTTGCTTTACTCTCATTGGAGCCTTAATAGATTAGGCATGATCTAGAACACTCAGAAATCCTCAGACAGATGGACAGTGGAGGGTGACAGGGTGTGAACTCATGAATAGGGATTAAAGGCTGGAATATTTTTGAACTTTCCAACATGCAAACAAAACCCTGCTTATGTGTCTATGATAGCAAACATCAGAATTTCCTTGTTGTGTGTGAGTGTGAGTAGAGAAAGGGAGAGAGGTCATAAATTCAATGAATATTGAATCAAAACTAGGATCAAAACTTCCTGCTGTCTACTACAAGATTCTGAGACTAATAGATCCAGAGAACATATCTGCCAAATGTGGCAAATGAATATTGTATTATTGGTATGTTTGAGTTTTAAAATCCATGTCTTGGTGAGTTCAGTTTGGACTAGTCAATTTCATTTAGCCTAAGTAAATAAAATCAGCCTGCTCATCTCCCCTTCTATTCATCTCATTCAGATGCACGTGGCTTACCAAGATCAGATGTATCTCACAATGGAATTCTATTAAAAAAAAAAAAAAAAAAAAGAGGAGAAAGGGGATCCAAAAAGAGCAAAAGGGCCCCAAACAGATGCCAAAGTAGAGAAAAGGCCAAGAAAACAGAAATGTGAATGATAAAGAAAGCCAACCCACCATTGCCATGTGTCTTTCCACAAAGTTATCAGTCATAGCAACAACTAAAATCATGATCTAAGTTTCCATCCTGTAGTATAGTCTTCCTGAAGTTGGAGTGCACATTTAAAATCCCCTTTGTCTGGTTTGATGTAAGCATTAGGGGCAAATTTGACTGGTATTACCTTTAACACTCAGCACACCTGGCTACCTACTGGATATGGAAGCTTGGATTAAAAAAAAAAAAAAAAAAAAAAAAAAAAAAAAAGGCGTGACTCACCTAGTGTGAAGGGAGGTTGAGGATGACAAGAGGAGACAGAAGGAGGTTCATGAACATCAAGAAAAAGACTTGTATGTGAACATGATTTCTCTGTTGGGGGTTAAGTATGGATGTTGAGTGTTAAGACTGGACATTCAAAATTAATCTGTGCTAGCTCTCAGGTAGATGTTTAGTTATCTGTTAGTTCACAGTTTCTGGATGAAGAGCATTGGATATTGCAGATTGTCCTTTCCTGCGGTCTTACTCCAACCCCTTTGACCTCCATTACACAAAGTTCTTTTTGCTGATAATCTGTAGTTTTAAAACTACTGACAGGCCACTCCATGTGGTACATTCCCAGTAAGCAACTTAATTGAGATCAGATTACTCTGAGACAATTACCTAGATTAACATATTTATGAAACCAGCTTTGGCGTTGCCAGAAACATGAAACAACAAGAATAAATCTACACAAAAGAAATGAGACCCTTCCCCCTTCCAAAAGGAGAGGTTTGGAGCAAATGTCACAGCAATTTCTCCTGTAATGTTTAGAACTTTCAGTTTCATGTTTTAGTATTAGAATTGTTACATTTTCAATGTACAGTGTTTTAAAATTATAATTAGTGTACTTTAAGCTGTGGGTGGTGATGTAATAAAGAAACCAAATAAAGTTTTAAAAATCAAGTTTTAATAGCAACAGCAGTTCACACAATTAAGCTAACAATTCAGTGAACTGCATCTTTTATAAATTTCAAGCTTTGACACATCATGGGGTGACTTTATAGCCTACTGTTTTCACATCCTTGTTGATATCTTGAATTAGTCAAGCATCTGTTACCCAATGAAATCAGATATCTATTTCAATATCTTTGTTTTCTCCTTTGCAGTTGTGGTCTGATTGTTTTTGTGTATTTGAATACATGGAAAACATCATTTTAATATTTTAAAATATTTTTTGCAGTTTTGTCTATTAATGAAGGGTGGCTATGAGGGACAGTTTTAAAAGTTGATTTATTGAAAGGCACATTTGCCCAGGGGTTCCATTTACCCCCTTTCACCTTTTTTTGTTGTGTGAAAACTATCCAAGCCAAAGACAGAATTTACTCAGGAAAACAATGATTGAATTAGCAGATAGTCAGTAACTGGTACTTTCAAAGTCTCAAACCAGTGTGGTATCTGCACAATTTTATTTTCAACACAATGCACAGACAAAAAGAGAGGGGTTACCCTAAGGACTCCAGCTTACCTTTAGTCAGAATATTTCTAAAATAAAAAGTTCAAGGATGTTGACTGTTAGATAAAATCAGGCCATCAGGCCATACACCCAGGTGCCTTCCGGGAAGGAAGAGCCCATCTCTCAAGAGAATCCACATTTGGTGGGCTTTGAGTCCTCTCCCTCCCTGATTCTGGGAATACTTGCCTCAAGGGGGAATTCGCCCCAGGGCGGGCTCTCCCTTTCTGAGCCAATCCAAACCATACAAGTCAAGCTCCTGCCCCTCTGTACTTAGGCCTCCTCCAGTCCAGAAAGCATTCCTTTTTCCCTCTCTCCCCCTTGCGCTGCCATCTTACCCCCTTTCGTTCCCCTCTCCCTTTCCCCCTCCCTTTCTCCCCTTCTCCCCTTCCCTTAATAAACCCCCTTTTCTACAAGGAGGTCCCGGCGTGGTTTTTTTCCTACATTGAGGATATTAAAGATATTAGGCATCTTAAGAAAAACAAAATACATAAAACAACAGCTTTAAGTCCCATACTTATAACCTGTTGAAAAGTGACTCCAGTCAATACACATTAACAGCATAAGAATAAAAAAAAAACTACAACTACATTTTATTAATTCTATGCATTAGAAAATATATTCTTGAAGTGTATTGTTTTTTATATTAAGCACAACAGCTCATGGTTGAACTGCTTTAACTTCAAAACACTAAGCTGACAGAATACTGACTGATATGAAGATGTAATAGCCTTTTTGTTTTTTCAATGTTTCATGATTGTCTAGTAGAATATCCTTTGTTAGGTCTGGTTTTCTTTTTGTTAATGTTGATACCTTTTCATAATGGTTGAGAAAAACAGATTAACCTCTTCTCCTGGAAAATTGGTAATTAATACAGCCATAAGAAGTTTGTAGTTCTGAAACAATAATCATAGCATAGAAATTAAGAATATATTGATTGCATAAGTGGTCAACAAATTTAAAATGAAAGCATATATTATCATGGTCTATAAATTTTAACGGAAAATAACCAAAGAAAAATAACTATTTAGAATGGATTGAAAAACAATGAGGTCTGGCAAATTTTATCAAGATACCAGAACAATCTAAAAACAACTAATTCTTCATAGCTTACTGTCTGTGAGGAAGGAAGATTAGATTATGTTTGTCTTCAATGATTTAATGAAAGGATGGGAGGCCAGAGAGCTGGGGAAAGTTTTATACTGTAAGTGTTTTATTTACACTATTTTAAATAATTGAATAAAAACCTGGTTAGAAAGACAGGCTTGCCTATGAGCACATACTCAAACCAGGAGAATTTTACTTTAATCCAGGATGTATGCACTCAGAAACCATATAGTCAGTTATTTTCTGTGAGATTGCTCAAAAGCAAGACTGAAAGGAAGAAACCGATGAGAGTAAAGGGTGCAGATTGTTTAAGGAGGCTTTTTTTTGCCCCCTCCAACTCAGGGGTAGCTATGACAAGGTAGTAGGAGGAGTAGATGGAAAAACATTCATTGTATTTTGAATTAAAAATAAATTGGCAGTTCTTTAAGGAGCATAGAGAGAATGTGGAGGCTGAACTGTGGACCCTGGGGATTCATTAAAATGTGGTTCCATCAGTCACACATGGCATGCTCACTCCTGTGCTTCAGAGGAGGAGCTCCATAATCCTCCCCATAGTTTGATTTCTTTCTGGTTCATTGTGTCAATTACTTGGATGGTATTTGATTTTTGCATGAGGCAGACATGAAGGACCAAGGACATAGTTTTTTAAAGCACATGAACAGGGCAACTGTTAAATAAACCCAGCCCACATTTGGTATTTCCCTTTTTTAGTCTTATCTGTCTATGTGTCTGGTTAGTACAAACTTTTGAAGACAATTGGAGAATATGCTCCACAATTTTTAAAATGTCCACTTATTTCCTTTACCAATCCTAGTTCTAACACATTTTTTAAAAAAATGAACATGCACACAAAGATAATGGAGACTATCTGTTACACAATTATGCTTACACAACAGTAAAAAAGACTGAAAAATCCAAGGATGGTTAGATATATTATTTTGTGTCTACAAGACTAGTAAGAGTAGAATAACTGATGATGATTCATCAATGTATTTGTAACTGTCTATTGTTGAGAGAGTAAGTTTCAAACATTATGTTCTAATTTTAATTATTTCACAGATGGATATGTAGATTAAGGATACAAAGTTTCAAAGCGTGAAACTAACAAACTACTATGATATGGTCAGATTATTTTATTATCTGTTTTCTTTAAGGCACATAGATTACTTTTGTAAATTTTAAAATGTGTAAGATATAAACTACTAAAAAACTGTTTTCAATTACTCATGTGTAGCAATGTTAAGTTTGATACATCAAACTCAGATATTTATAAGAAGCTATGGCTTGCAATTTTATCCAAAAGGGCATTTGAAAAACTTAGTGTCATCTCCAGGAATATTGAAGTTGCAAAAGACCTTTTTATATTTCAACACAAATATTTTTTCTATACCATTTTGTATCATAATCCTTTTGTATGATGTTCTTTCCTGGATCCTATATTATCCAGTTGAAAACATTTCTAAAATATCATGAATATTTGAAAACATTTGGATAATCACTAAGGTTCACAAGTTACTGAAAAAAAAATCCATCATCCTTATATCATTTCTAGCAAACTATAACTGACAAAATGCATGCATTTTTACTTACTTTGATTTGAAAAATTAATACATACATTTAAACATACTATGTGGTTCAGATGGTTCCAGAAATCCATGTGAAAACAGCAACATTGGTGATAAAAGTCCTGTGAGGAAGACTTAATTCAGTGACTTCAAAGTATTAGGAGATACTGATTTTTGGATTTCAGCTACTTGTGCAACCTGAGTCGTGACAGGATAAGCTTGATGTGCCATGCCCTTCTGACATGGTCTCTGGTCCTCTAGCCTTTGGCTTGCTTAGCACTGGAATTAGCACAAATATTCTTATTTTGGGCATGTTGGTTTATTTGTGGGTAATCTGATACCTCCTTTGTTACAGCATATTTTAGTTTGCATGCTTAATGCTACATTTTGAAATTTTTCACCATATTCTACTATAATGGCATTTAAAATTAGGTAAAAGCAAACAAAATAAATTCTTTATCAAAGATAGTTAGCAATATAGTATTTATATTTTCTTCTTTGGTGGGATTTGAACAAATTATATTGTAAGCATGGAAGGAAAAAAAATGCCCAGAAAACTTTTACCAAAAAAAAACAAGGCAATTTAGGCTTCAATGTGTGCTTCCTCTTATATTGACTGCAGGTATTTGGGCCAAAGGTGAGTTTGTCCTGAGATGGAAAGAATACCTCTTATTTGCTGACTTATAAATTGGTAATGCAATATTTCTAACTCGTAGAGAAAGAGTCAATGAAATAAGGTGAAAAAGGATCCATGGGACATGGAATATAAAACTTGAGGTGTGATGTTTATTTCAGTTATTGCTAAGTGTATCTTTCTGAACAGATTACTTATCCTTTCTGAATTTTGCTTCCATGAATACCAAATGATGATAATAATATGTTACTTATAGTGTTGTAGAAATTTTTATTGTATGTAAAGAACAAACTAAACTCCTGACATTTATCATTGCCTTTCTCTCTAATGTATAAAATGGTAGGGGGGCTTTTAGGGAATTAACCTTGAAAAAATCCACCAGTAGTATCATGCCTTGTTGAATTTATCAGGGGATGCACAATATTTTGCTTATCTGCTGATATTTTAAATTTGGACATATCAACTTAGATGTAGCCAGACACTCTGCAAAATCAGACCTGCTCATCAACAATTTAGGTCTTTTATTTTCATGAGACAGTGGTCTTTCCTCATCCTGGAATCTGGTCCTAGAAATCTGACTTGGCTTATCTGCAATATGAGAATAACCATAACTCACTGGGAAATTATGATATGTAAGTGAGATAGATCTAAGTCATCATAAAACTTAAAGTGCTGTGTTCTTAAATTTCCATGTTGTTGCATCTGTTATTCAGATGCTTAAATCCTCTAAAAAGATTGACCAGAATTAGGAATATTAGCTTGGGTCACCTCAGAATTTGCAAAGTGTGAAAGAAGAAAGTAAATTGAGCTGTTAAAATGTCATGCTTGTGAACTGGGCAAAGCAGCTTGGTGCAGTCCAACTAATTATATAATTTAAGACAGGAACACTAGGGGCTGCTGGGCAAAACAATGGTGTGCTGGTGCCAGCTCCTACCAGCTTTTCATAGCTGTTTATACTCACCTCTTTCCAATGCCAAATTCAGTAGTTTGAAAGTAACCATATGGGAATATTGCACAGGGGAAATTGGGACACGATTTAGCAGGTCTTGATTTGTTTGGCATCCCTATTATGTCGCTCTTGTGGGACAGTTATCTCTGCACCCATGGAGGGCACATGCTGGCTAGTAAAGTTCCAGTGGGTGTATTTGTGCACAGAAAGACCAGTTGAGAAAATCACCTTTAACTTTGAAATGATGTCTTCTTCCTGACAAGATAAGTTCTTTAATATCATTTTATGAAATGGAGAATACCGCCAAAGGGGGTGATGAAACACAGTTGCTTAAAGATTTCTTGCTTTCAAACTATAGTCATTAAGAGTTCTGAGGTGCCTAATTGTCATGTAAAAGCTTTAAGGAGTGACTGTTAAAGACAGTAATTGGTATTTACTACTTCTACCTTTTGACATCAAAGACTTTTCTTTTTATTCTACATTTGTATATCTAGCACAGTTTTTCAGACTGGAGGTATAATTTAGTCAACCTATTACTTCAATGACAATGCAATTTGTTTCTAATTCATCAGGCCTTGTCAATTTTTATGTTTGAATTTATGACTGGAAGACACTTCATTTGAAAGAAATATAAGGACTGAATTTTTACATGCATTCATTTCCTGTTTTATATTCCAGTGTACCACTACTGACTTCATCTTATCATTAGCAAACTTTTTTAGGAACACTGACAACATTTAATATAATAGAAATTCTTTCACAACTAAGAGAATTGGGACTGAAATTTACTCCAATTTAAACTGAAATTATTTTGCATTAGTTATGCATAATTAATTATAGCATAATGTCACTTTAATTGATAGGAAAGAACACACAGCTTCCTCCTTCCTGTGAAGTCAAGCTCTCTCGTACCAAAGTTGAATTTGACACATCAAAATATGGGCTCCAGGACCAGAACAAGCAATTTAGTAATCAAAGCAGTTGTTGGGTACATTATGTGAATTAATCATATGAATTCAAAATTAATACTAACTCAAAATACATATACTAAGTGACTATGCATACTTTTGCACTGATACTCTTTAGAGTGTGTAGTATGTAACTTGTAAATATTTGAAGAAGGATGGAAGAGAGGAAAGGTCTTCAGAATTACACAAAAATTCAACTCACTACTTTTCTATAAAGAGCATAACAAAACAGGGAGATTATAGTTAGGGTTCTATAAAGCAACTGTGTGTGTGTACAGATATACACACAAAGACTTATTTCAAGGAATTGGCTCATGCAATTGTAGGGGCTGGCCCAACAGGTGGAAAAACTCAGGAAATAGTTGCAGTTTAAGTCAATGCAAGTCTGCTGGCAGAATTCCTTCTTAGCTGAGATCATTTGCTTTTTTAAAGGCCTTCAACTGATTGGACAAGGCCCACTGTGTCGTGGAAGGAAATTACTTAAAGTCTACTTATTTAAATGTCAATCTTTTTAAAAAAATATACATGCATAGAAATGTCTAGAATGGTGTAGATCTAAATGTATGGGTACTGTGACATGATTAATTTTGTCAATTTGTCTAACAGGCAGAATCTTAACACTGAAATTAAGCACAAGGACATTTGGTAAAGTGATTCAAATTGTGATTAAAATTAGATAAAATGTTACAGGAACTGAGAAAATGGTATTCAGAATTAAATAGTTTAGAAAGGCTAATATGGAGAAATATACCCTGAGTTAAACCATGATGCACAGTTTAGTCTTTAAGTAAGTATATCCCATGAGTGATAGTGTTAGCAACAAAAATGTGTGAAAATGTTCAGAAGGATTTCATTGATGAATTTCTTAACATGGGGAAAATACTAACTTGAACCCCAAAAGGGATCATCGGCTTAAATTGGGGAGCAATATAAATTTCATCAAGGGTTCATTAGCTATGAAAGAATTGATTAATTTGAATGTTAACCTTTGTCTAAAAGATCAGATTTGTTATCCTATTAACTTCTAAAATAAATTGGATGTTTACTATTTCATTGACTGGACAAGACCACATTTACCAATTGGTGTGCCTCCATTTACAGTGCAAACAGTTAATTGTAGATTTCAAGAGACTATTTCCTCATCTATAAACTGGAAATGCTTTTGAGTTATTACAAAAACAACTTTTTTTTTTTTTTTTTTTTTTTTTTTTTGGTACCAGGGATTGAACCCAAGGATGCTTAACCACAGAGCCACACCTCCAGCCCTTTTTGTATTAGATTTAGAGACAGGGTCTCACTGAGTTGCTCAGAGCCTCACTTAATTGCTGAGGATGGCTTTGTACTCTCCATCCTCCTACCTCAGCTTCCCTATCCCCTGGGATCATAGGCATGTGCCACTGCATCCGGCCAGGTTATTATAAAATTTGAATTTTTCTTTTCATGAAAAATATTGAGCATATTATTCTAAGCATTATGCTATATACTGGATATATAAGAGCAAATAAGAAAGAATCAGATATCCATGGAGCTTGTAATGTACTCAGCCATTTCTTTCAATAAAACATATATGCTGCAACATTAGAATTCCTATAGTACACTAGGCAGGCAACTATTAAATTGTAGGCAACTATTAAATTCTGACTTAATCTTCCTTACACTTTATATATAAATGCATGTATATATGAACATATATTTTGTGTAAGTATGATCTGTAATATTTCCCTCCTTGAAATGTTTTAGTTTTCAAAATTTCAAAGTTATAATTCAAAGTACAAAAATATCTTCAAGCTAAATAGTTTTATCGCAGAATCAAACCTGATGAAAAAACACAAAGCCTGACATTGATTTAATATCCAGTCTTGCCCATGGGTATGTGAATCACATAGCAGTGTGTTTTAGAAAATCATGTAGCACATTTATGATTCAGTCTTTAGAGAGAATGTGCCCCAGACAAGCAAATATGATTCATATAATGCAGAATTCAGGACTGACTCTATAGTAAACATATCCTAAAGACTTCCCATTCAGACAGATTGTATTCCCTTGGAACTCAGCATGTGGGAAACTTCAACCCCAGCAGCATGTGAACATGCTGCTCCTTTTCAGGTAGAGCTTTAATTGCTCCCCTATGGTTTCACTGCACGGGGGACAAAGAACACTGAAGGATGTGTTCACCTCAAGCATTTGTTGATAAACTTGGGTTTCCTCTTGACATTTATCATGGGATTCCTCCAGATATTATACAGTCAGGTTAGAATTTAGTGCAGATGCTGATGGCATTTGTCAAGCTTATTAGGCACATAACTACCTATTACATTATATATAATATAAGTGACAGAGAATGTAATGCCCTGACCAGTCACTTACATTTAAAATGCATCAATGCCCTTCAAACCAAAAGTTTCTCCTCCTTGATATATTTCTAACATGAACAATTGTTACTACAGACTCCAGGGAACAAGCTACCTGAAGCTACTTAACCTTAGATGTCTAATTCACATCTTAGAATTTTATCTCTTATTAGCTTGTCACTCATTTGATAGTTCCATTCACTTCACAGTGTTGATGATAATTTTACTGTTGAAAGGGGGTGTGTAATAACAATGCTGTTCATTAGGTAAGATCTCCTGGGCCAAATTTTATATGCAAAGTAACACAGTGGTCAACAGCTTTGACTGTGAACCATAGATGTATAGGTTTAAGTCATGGTTCTAATCCTCAGTAGCTCTAAAATTTCTGGCAAGTTGCTTAATATTATGACTTTATAAAGCATCAGCAATTATTCCAAGGTTGCTGTGAAAGCTAATATATGTAAAAAGCGAATTTAGAATTGTGTCTGGCATGAAATACGAACTCACAAGGTATGGGATATTTTGGCTTATCAGTGACTACAAAAAGACACTACCTAAAACATGACTAAAAGGAGCTTAAGGGAGATTTTGTTTTTATTTTCACATCAGGGCTTCTGATCAGAATCATATAGTTGTTACAAACAAAGCATTGTATTCTGATTATATTCAAATGAAACTAAATGGAAAACTTTCTTATCTTTGGCTTATTTTGGGTAACTAAAATGGTGATGTAAATTGTTCAAGAAATCTGCTATTTTACTTATCAAAGTGCTTTATTTAAAAGAAATAATAGGTGCAAAACTGAAATTATTTAGGCAAATTTAATTCATGCTTGTGAATGCCTATAATAAGTGATGCAATGATTCAAACACCATATTTTAAGTGGTTTTCATATTTAATTTTCACAGTTAGGAATATACTGCAGAAAAGTGCTTCTGGAATGGTAGAAAGAAGCCCAAAATTCTCTTCTGCATAAATGTAATAAAAACATAAGCAAAAATGGTCAAAATTAATTGTTTAGGTCTCTGGAAAATACCCCAAATTTGCAACCATGTGAAAACAGTTTATTCAAGAAAATGGTTGTACTTTGGTAAGAACAATGAGTCCTGGAGCATTTTAGCTTGCCCAATTCCTCTTTCCAACTCTTCGGTAACCTTGACAATTTATGATCACATCACTTGAGAGCTCTGGGAAGAACCTTCTAGGAGTTGCTAGGACAACTAAAATGGGTTTGGACTTCTCTAAAAGCTCCATACCCAGGAAATTGGCACTACGTGCCCTGAGTCAGAGCTCCCTCTGAGGAACAGCCCTAAGGCCAGTATGTATTTCAGCAACATTTAGTGGCAAATCTTTAACATTGCAGCTACCTGAGACTATAGCTTACAAAACACTTACCAAAAAAATTAGAAGAATAAACTAGGGAATGAATTGCCAAATAGAACTTTGAAAATTTTCCATGTATTTTTGGGAATATAGAAGTCCACAGGAGTGTTGAGAGCACAACACATCAGTGAAGATCCTAATCTCTCCACCTAGATGAGTTTTACACTTTGCAAAGCCAGGAATATAAAGCTGATTTGCAAACTGTTGGAAAACTAAAGGCATGCCTAAAAATGCTCCCATAGCATTTTGGAGAGACTGAGAAACTTACTCTTTCAAGGCATTTAAGGGAACTGTCCAAGTAAGATTTCTCACTAAGTTAATGAAAGAGAATACCAACTTTAATAATACCAACTTTACAGCATTAGCCCAGGTACATCAATAAACAAGAACAGCATACTTTGACATGATGGTTTACAAAGCTTCATATTTATGTTTTTAAACCATTTAGAGGAGACAAAACACCTAAAGAACCAGGAAAGTATAGGATGTATATAAGGAAAAATGTCAATAGAAACTGATCCCAAGGTAAAATAAAATTATCAGAAATTTACTTAAAACATGCTCTTATGAATATATGAAAAATAAACTATGTCTGAATGAGAGTTGAGATGATGTTTCACAAGAAAGAATAAAATAGACACTATTTTAAAAGAAACATAAAAATTATGAGTTGTAAACAGAACAATTGAAATAAAAAATTCACTGGAAAGTTGAACGTTAATCCTTTTTTCAATTTTGAATCTAATCAGTAAACTTGGAGGCACAAAAATTGTGCATATAAAATTCAAAAACTAAATGAATAAGGCCTTGAGACCCATGAATCCCCTTCACCACTACTGACACATGAACAATAGAAATCCCAAAATGATATTAGGAACCTGAGAATATATGAATAGTGGCCAAAAAACTTGAAAATGGAAAGAAAAAAAATTAACACATCAAGGAGACCTACACTTATATGAGTCAAACAGTTAAAAACCAAAGACAGTTTAGAAAGCTTGTATAGATTAACAGCCAATTTCTTGTCTAAAACTATGGAAGCCAGAAGATAGTGGGATGATGTATTCAAAGTGTGAAAAGAAAAGGAATTTCCATATCCATCAAAAATATTATTGAACAAGAAATGGAGGCTCAGGCCCAGGTCCATCCTGCCATCAGTGGACACCCACAGAGCTCAGGCTCTGGCACAGGACCACCTCTTTTGGCCATCAGACCACTACTGGAGCCCAGGCACAACCCAGATCTGAGTATGTGGAACCCAAGCCCAGGATAGGTCCGAGTCTGCTGCCTAACCCACTTCCATCTTGGGACACTGCAGACATCGCCACAGCATTCCCCATGCAGTAGCCTCTACCTTTTGATAACAGACAGGGCCTAGAAGCAGCTGCATCTGAGAGCAGATATCCCAAAGACATTATAAGGCCCACCCTTTCAGCCCCATCTCTATAAGATGTTGCATCCATCTTCTGGTACCATCAATATTATCTTGAGTTACCTCCCCTATTGCCACCACCACCTTTAGTTGCAGTAGTATACATTGATGGACACCAGCAGAGTCTGGAAGCCCCAAATCAAGGTGAGGTACAAACAGATACTACAATAGTATAGGGTAGAAACTGTAACATCTCAGATCCACAGTGCAGAGAGGAAGACACAGAAACAACATAAAAAAAAAAAAAAAAAAAAAAAAAAAAAAAAAACAAGGGAGGAAAGTGCCCCAAACAAACCAGGATACTACAAAAACAGAACCCATGGTCAGCGAAGTTGACGAAATGTCAGAGAAGGAGTTCAGACGGTTCATAATTAAATGATCTGTGAATTAAAGAATAACCTAAAGGAGCAAATACAGGCAAAAATTGATCACTCCAACAAAGAGATAAGAGCAAATACAGATAGCAAAAGATTACTTCAAAAAAGAGATACAGACTCCAGGGAAAAAAAAATCCTTGAAATGAAGGAAACAATAAACCAAATATAAACACAATAGAAAGCATCCCCAACAGACTACATCAACTGGAAGAAAGAATGTCAGATAATGGAGACAAAGTATACAATTTGGAAAATAAAGTTGACCACACAGTGAACATAGTAAGAAAAGAGGAGAACATCCAAAAATCATCAGACAGCATCAAAAGACCAAATCTAAGAGTTATTGGGATAGAGGAAGGCACAGAGTTTCAAACCAAAGGAATTCAGAATCTCTTCAATTAGATAATATAAGAAAAATTTGCAAGCACGAAAAATGAATTGGAAAATCAAATACAAGAGCCTTAGTGGATATGAAATGTACAAAATTACAACAGATCTATACCAAGGCACATTCTAATGAAAATGCTTAGCATACAGAATAAGGAAAGAATCTTAAAGGCCACAAGAGAGAGGAATCAGATCACATATAGGGGGAAACCAATTAGTATCTCAGCATATTTTTCAACCAAAACCCTCAAAGCCAGGAGATCCTGGAGCAACATATACCAAGCTCTGAAAGAAAATGTATGTCAACCAAGAATCTTATATCCAGCAAAATTAAGAAATAATGAAATAAAAACATTCCATGATAAACAATAGTTAAAAGAATTTACAACTAGAAAGCCTGTAGTACAGAATATTCTCAGTAAAATATTCCACTAAGAGGAAATGAAAAACAATGATGAAAATTAGCAGAGGAAGGTATTACACTAAAGGAAAAACTAATCAGAGGAGAAACAAGTCAAGTTAAATATCAAAAATAAACAATAATGTCTGGGAATACAAATCATGTCTCAATAATATCCCTGAATGTTAATGGCCTAAATTCACCAATCAAAAGATAAAGATTGGCAGATTGGATTAAAAAAAAGAAGAAGAAGAAAAAGAAGAAGAAGACTTAATAATATGCTCTCTCCAAGAGACTCACCTCATAGGAAAAGACATCAACATACTGAAGGTGAAAGGTTGGGAAAATCATACTACTCATAAGGAATGCAGAAGAAAGCAGGGGTTTCTATCCTCATATCAAATAAAGTAGACTGCAAGATAAAGTTAATTAAAAGGGATAAAGCACGTCACTACATAGCAATTATAAATATATAATCCCCAAACAATGGAGCATCTACGTTCATGAAACAAACTCTTCTCAAGTTCAAGAGTCAAATAGACCACAACACAATAATTTTGGGTGACTTTAACATACCTCTTTCATCACTGGATAGATCTTCCAAACAAAAGCTGAACAAAGAAACTATAGAAATAAAAAATACAATCAATAACTTAGACTTAAAGGACATATATAGAATATTTCATCCTTCAACAAACAAATACATATTCTTTTCAGCAGAACATGGATCCTTCTTTAAAATATAGCATATATTATGCCACAAAGCAACTCTTATCAAATATAAAAAAGTAGAGATACTACCCTGCATTCTATCAGATCATAAAGGAATTAAATTAGAAATCAATGATAAAATAAGAAAAGCTACTCCAACACCTGGAGACTAAATAATGCACTACTGAATGAACAATGAATGGGTTGCAGAAGGCATGAAGGAGGAGACTAAAAAATTCTTAGAGGTGAATGAGAACACAGATACAACATATCGAAACCTCTGGGAAACTAGGAAGGCAGTTCTAAGAGGAAAGTTCACTGTATGGAGTTCACTCCTTAAAAGAAGAAAAAGTCAACAAAGAAATTACCTACCATTACATCTCAAAGCCCAAGAAAAAGAAGAACAATTCAACACCAGAAGGAGTAGAAGAGAAGAAATGATTAAAATCAGAGCTGAAATCTATGAAATTAAAGCAAAATAAATGATTGAAAACAGTAACAAAAAGTTGGTTCTTTGAAAAAACAAATAAAATTGACAGACCATTAGGCAGGCTAATAAAGAAAAGAAGAGAGAAAACTCAAATTATTAACATACATGATAAAAAAGGAAATATCACAATAGACACTATAGAAATACAGAAGATAATTAGAAATTGTTTCAAAAACTTGTACTCCAATAAAATAGAAAATATCAAATGCATCAACAAATTTCCAGAGTCATAAATTTCCCAAATTGAATCAGGGTGATAACACAATTTAAACAGATCAATTTTAAGCAATGAAATAGAAGATGCCATCAGAAGTCTACCAACCAAGAAAAGCCCATGACTGGATTGGTACACAGGTGAGTTCTACAAGACCTTTAAAAAACTAATACCAATACTTTCAATTTATTTCAGGAAATAGGAAAAGAGGGAGCACTTTCACACTCATTCTATAAGGCCAATATCACCCTGATTCCAAAACCAGACAATGACACATCAAAGAAAGAAAACTTCAGACCAATATCTCTAATGAACATAGATGCAAACATTGTCAATAAAATTCTGGCAAATCGAATACAAGAACATATCAAATAGTCCACTGTGATCAAGTGGGGTTCATTCCAGGGACACAAGGTTGGTTCAACATATGGAAATCCATAAATGTAATTCATCACATCAATAGACTTAAAGATAAGAACCATATGATCATCTCAATAGATGCACAAAAAGCATTAGACAAAATACAGCACCCCTTTATGTTCAAAACACTAGAAAACCTAGGGATAACAGGAACATGTCTCAACACAGGAAAAACTATCTATGCTAAGCTCCAGGCCAACATCATTCTAAATGGAGAAAAATTGAAAGCATTCCATCTACGAACTGGAATAAGACAGGGATGTCCTCTTTCACCACTTCTAATATTGTTATTGAAATACTGGCCAGAGAAATTAAAAGAAAGAAATTAAAAGGATATGGATGTGTAAAGAAGAACTCATATTAGCACTATTTGTTGACAATATGATTCTATATTTAGAAGATCCAAAAAATTCTAACAGAAAACTTCTAGAACTAGTAAGTGAATTCAGCAAAGTAGCAAGATACAAAATCAACACCCATATATCAAAGGCATTTCTGTATATCCGTGACAAATCCTCTGAAATGGAAATGAAGAAAACTACCCCATTTACAATAGCATAAAGAAACAAAAAAACCTTGAGAATCAACTTAATGAAAGAGGTGAAAGCCCTCTACAGTGAAAACTACAGAATTCTAAGAAATTAAAGTAGAACTTGGAAGATGGAAAGATCTCCCTTATTCTTAGATAGGATGAATTAATATTGTCAAAATGACTGTACTACCAAAAGCACTATGCAGATTTAATGCAATTCCAATCAAAATCCCAATGACATTCCTCACAGAAATAGGAAAAAGCAGTCATGAAATTCATCTGGGAAAATAAGAGACCCAGAATAGCTAAAGCAATCCGTAGCAAGAAGAGTGAAACAGGTGGCATCACTCTACCAGACCTTAAACTATACTACAGAGCAATAGTAACAAAAACAGTATGGTATTGGTACCAAATAGACTTGTAGACCAAAGATAAAGAATAGAGGACACAGAGATTAACCCACATAATTACAGTTATCTTACATTAGACAAAGATGCCAAAAATGTACATTGGAGAAAAGATAGCCTTTTCAACATATGGTGCTGGGGAAAGTGGAAATCCACAAGCAAAAAAATGATATTAAACCCTATCTCTCACCATGCACAAAACTCAAAGTGGATCAAGGACTTTGGAATTAGACCACAGACACTGTGCCTATTAGAAGAAAAATGTAGGCCCTAATCTCCACCATGTCGGATTAGGCCCCAACTTCCTTAAGACTCCTATAGCACAAGAATCAATAAATGGGATGTATTCAAACTAAAAAGCTTCTTATAAGCAAAAGAAATAATCAGTGAGGTGAATATAGAGCCTACTAATTGGGAACAAATTTTTACCACATGTGTGTCAGATAGAGCACTAATCTCTAGAATATATAAAGAACTAAAAAATCTTCACACACAAAAAAACAACTAACCCAATCAATAAATGGGCCAAGAAACTGAACAGACACTTGTCAGCAGATGATATACAATCAATCAACAAATATAGAAAAAATGTACAACATCTCTAGCAATTACAGAAATGCAAATAAAAACTAAGATTTCATTTCATTCCAGTCATAATGGCAGCTATTAAGAATACAAGCAACAAATGTTGGTGAGGATGTCGGGGAAAAGGCACATTTATACATTGCTGGTGGGACTGCAAATTGGTGCAGCCAATATGGAAAGCAGAATGGAGAATCCTTGGAAAACTGGGACAGAAACTACCATTTGACCCAGCTATCCCAGCGCTCGGTCTATACCCAAAGGACTTAAAAACAGCATACTACAGGGACACAGCCACATCAATGTTTATAGCAGCACAAGTCACAATAACTAAACTGAGGACCAACCTAGATACCCTTTAGTAGATGAATGGATAAAGAAAATGTGTGTGTGTATATATACACATATACATACATATATACGTGTGTGTATATATACACACACAATGGAATATTACTCAGCAATAAAAGAATAAAATCATGGCATTTGCAGGTAAATGGATGGAGCTGGAGAATAAAATGCTAAGTGAAATTAGCCAATCTCAAAAAACCAAATGTCTAACGATTCCTCTGATTTAAGGATGCTGATTCATAATATGCTGCAGGGGGGTGGGGCAGGGATGGGAGGATTAGATTAACTCTATATAGGTCAAAGGGGAGGGAGTGGAAGAGAGGAGGCATGGGGGTAGGAAGGACAGTGGAATGTGATGGTCATTACCCTAAGTACATGTATGAAGACATGAATGATGTGATTCTACTTTGTGTACAACCAGAGATATGAAAAATTGTGCTGATATGTATAATATGAATTGTAATTCATTCTGTTGTCATATATAACAAATTAAAATTTAAAAACAACAAAGACCTTAAATAAAAGAAATGTAAAATTCAAATATAAAAACAAAAAAAAATTGACAATGTAATATCTGGTGAACAATAAATAGTAAAGCAATCATAAATAAAATAGCATTAGAAAGCAAAAAAAGTAATGTTATAAATAACTACAAAGATAAAAATAAGGCATTATAAATGTTACTTTATTGTGATATTTTCATCTTATCTAAATTAAAAGATAACTGCATGAAATAAGACTTTCATGGTGCTTGTCACTCTCTAGAAACATCAACCTTAATAAATATCCATGCCCAAAATACCTTCATAAAAGCTAACAAAAGCAGGTAAGAGGGTATAGGAATACAAAAATATATAATGAAAAGTATAGGAAAGATATTTTGTATTACCTATGTCAAGCCTCCCTCAACCTCAGGAAGCACAAAGCCAGTCCTTGGTGCTAGACAGGCCTTACAATCCCATACTCTGTGGACTGAGACAGACACAGGCTTACCTCAGGTTTTCAAAGCCAGGCCAGCCTGTACCACCCAGGTTTATGTCTCTCCAGTGCCAAGTCTGCACTAGATTGAGAACTACTAGAATCAGAACTACACTCACAAACACATGGTATAGCCTCCATTGGATAGGCCAAGTGCCCCATGCTCCACTAGATCAGGTGTGCAGGCCTGTACCAATAGATGTGGGATTCACCTCCATGGACCTAAGATCCAGGACTGCTCCTATGTGTGACCTAGAGGAGTATCACTATATCTTTTAGGACACAGATAAACTGAAAGAGTGAAAAATAATTTTCCATTAAAGCAAAGAGTGCAGATGTAGTTTAAGTATTGGTAAGTCAGATAAAATACTTCAGAAAACTAGAAAACAATACAAATGGTGCATTGTATAAAGATCAAGGGTTGAATTAAGAAGGTATAATAGAAATATATAAGCAAATAGTAATAAATCTGAAGTGATAAACCATCAAACATTAATAGTAGGAAACTTAAATATCTCACTTTCAACAATGTACAGATCATTTATACTGAAAATTATTAAGGCAAAACTAAATGTACCTAACATATACACAAACATGACAATGAATAATAAATATATTCTATTGGTATTCAAACACATTTGAAAAAAATCCCCTTGGTTAGGTCATATGTTAGGCAAAATGTCTGACACATTTAAAAATTGACCTTATCAAGTACCATTTTCCAAACACAATGGTGTGAAATCAGAAGTATGTGGAATTTCAGGAAATTCACACATAAATATAAGTTCAACAACATACTTTTGACCAACCACTGGTTCAAAAGAAACTGTAAAAATACCTTGAGGTATAGTAAGAGCCGTTTTATAAGGGAAGTTTCTAGTAGAAACTACCTATTTTGGAAAAAAAAAATAGAGAGAAAGGTCAAATAATAAAACATTACATCTAAAGGAATTAGAATAAGGACAAATTAAGACCACAGTAGAGGGAAGAAGATACTACATATCAAAGAAAAATAAATGAAATATCCAGAAAAGATAAAAAAAGAGTTGACTTTTGGAAATGATAAACAAATATAAAAATCAGAAATGAAAGGAAATATAAAAAAACACAAGGAAATATAAAAAACCTTAACAATTAAAGGGAGGAAATTGATTCAGTAACCAAAAAACTTCCAACAGTGAAAAGCCTAACATTTGATGTCTTCATTGATGAATTTTACAAAGCATTTGTTATAGTCTAGATATGTGGTATTCCCCAAAAGCTCATGAGTTAGGCAATGAAAGAACATTCAGATGTAAAATGATCAGATTATGAGAAATGTAACCTAATCCGTGGATTAATCTACTGTGGATCGACTGGGCAACAAATATAGGCAGGTAGGGTATGGTTGGGGCTAGGTGGGTTGCTGGGGGCTTGACATGGAGTTTATATTTTGTCCCTAGTGAGTTTTCTGTCTCTATTTCCTGGTTGTCATATTCTGAGCTGTTTTCCTTTGCCATCACGTTCTGCTTCACCTCATGCTCAGAGCTACAGAGTCAACAATATGTGGACTGAACCTCTGAAAAAAGACAAAAATAAACTTTTCCTCCTCTACTGTTTTTATTGGGTCTTTTGGTCACAGAGGCACAAATCTAACTAAAACATCATTTAAAGAAGGACTAACTCCAAACATTGTCAAACACTTGTAAAATGAGGTTGAAAATGTTGCTGTCTTTTATATTTTTTACAAGTCCAAGACTACCCTTATACCAAAACCTGAAAAAGACACTACCAGAAAAGAAAACTATGGGCCTATATTCCTTATGAACTTCCGTATAAACTCTCAAATTCAACTATGCACTGAGGGGAAAATACACCATGTCCAAATGATGTTTATTCATAGGGAAGCAAATATAATTCAGCATATGTAAATCAATAAATGTTATACACTCTAAGAGGGATATAATGCATATGATATACAGTGTCAAAAAAAAAAAAAAAAAAAAAAACCTCCCAAAACTTAAGTATAGAAGAAACGTACCATGACACAATAAAATCCATTTATGACAAATCTGTTAACATCATATTTAATGGCTGAAAACTCTTCCTTTGTGATCAGGAACAAAGATGCCTGCTCTTGCTATTGCTATTTTATATAGCATTAGAAGTCCCAGTCAGAGTTTGAACATTGTTATGGGATTGAAAATTAGAACAACTACTCTGGAAAACAGTACAGAGTTTCTTAGAAATGGACCCACCATATATACCAGTTATCCCACACCTTGATATCATCCAAAAAGTGTTAAAATCAGCATACTATAATTATACATACATACTGTATTTATAGCAGCACAATTCACAATAATCAAATTATAGAACCAGCGTACATACCTGTCAATACACAAATGGATAAAGAAAATGTGGTAAATACACACAGCCATAAATAATAAAATTGTCATTTGGCAGTAAATGGATGGAACTAGAGAATGTCATGATAACTGAAAGTCAAGCATTAAATGTTTTCTCTCATGTGTGGAAGCTAGAGAATGAAAAGAAAAATGGGAATTTTCTCATGAAAACTTTAGCAATACCAGTATATTAAAAGTGTGAAAGAGGGAGAGAAAGGGAAGCAACAGGTGAATGAAGTTGACCAACTTCTGCTATGTTCATGTATGAATATATTATACTCCATTACAATTTTATATGTAACAAATTAAAAAAATAAACAGAAGGAAGACCAATAGAGCAAAGGAAGGGGATTAGGGAAAGGAAGGTGCAAAAGGAAAGAGGAAGTCCTTGAGATTGAAATAGAACAAGCTATGTTATATGCATTTATGAAAAAAATAGAGAGCCACTATCTTGACTGTAAGCTGAGGATTTTTATCAATTATACTAATATAATATTCCATTGATTATTATCATTGTAGAAAAACAAACCCCCTGTAATTCAAAAGCACTGGAAACAAATGCATACAAATGTTTTACTTCAAAGAAAAAGCTTCTGCACAAAGGAAGCAAAAAGACAATCTGCAGATTGGGGGAAAATATTTTCAAACTATACAAATGGTAAAGATTTCATATCCCAAATACATAAGGAACCCAATAGCAAAAAAAAAAAAAAAAAAAAAAAAAAAAAAAAAAAAAAAAAAGAATAACACTACCAAATAGTATGATGAAAAATAAAAGCTCTGAATAGACATTAAAAAAAACACAAACTTACAAATGGTCAGTAGGTAAACAAAAAATGTCTATATCATTACTCAGTAGGAAAATACAAACACAAAACCACTTTGAGGTATCATATTATTCCATTTAAAATGAAATATTACTATCAAAAAGCAAAAATTAAGTGCTAGCAAAGATGTGAAGAATAGAAAATCCTTGCACACTGTTGGAGGGAATTTAAACTAATCCAGCCATTATGGAAGACAGCATGCAATTTCCTCAAAAAACTAAAAATGGAACTATCATATGATCAAGCTATCTCGCTACTGGTTATATACTTGAAGAGAATGAAATCATTATTTCAGAGATATCTGCTCTCCTTTGTTCAGTGCAGCACTGTTTGCAATAGCCAATACAGAACATACCTAAGAGTTCATCAGTGGGTGACTGCATAGAGAAAATGTAGTGTATATATACAAAATGGAATGTGATTCAGCCATAAAAGGGGGAATTCCTGTCATTTGTGACAATATAGATGGTCTGGTAAATATTATGCTAAGTGAAATAAGCCAGGAACAAAAAGACACATATCAACATATCATATGATCATACTCAAATGTGGAATCAAAAAAAAAAAAAAGATCATATATAAGTAGAAATTAAAATAGTGGTTTCCAGAAGCTGGGGGCAGGTTGAAGATGGGGGAAAAATTTACAGTTAGGTAAGAGGACCACATTCTGGAATTCCAGTCCACAGTAGAATGACTATAGTTAATTATATGGAGTATATTTCCAAATATTTGGAGGATTTCAAATGGTTTATTACAATTAAATGATAAATGACCTGCATTTATCATCCTACATCACATACATGTTTCAAAGAATATGGTTTTCCATAAATACATACAATTATGTATCAACAAAAATGAAATAAAATTGGATCTCACAACTGGGATAAAGGAATTCAAGATATCTGAATTGAATGTTATTAAACAAGTAAATCTAACACCCATCTGTGGAATACTGCAGCAAAAGTAGAGAATACACTTCTCAAATATTTATAAGACATTCACCAAGATGTATTAAGTCATGAAACAGGCATAAACCAATTGAAAAATGTTGTAGTAATATAAAGCATACATCCCAAACACATGGAATGAAATTAGATATCAAGAAGAGAAGGAAATTTGGGAAGTTTACAGACAGATGTGTTTTAAAAAGCATATACTCCCACATAGCCAGTTGATAAGAAATCAAAGGGAAATTAGAAAATAAACTGAAATGAAGTAATGTATATGTGAATCAATGAGCAGCAGGTAAAGAATTGCTTGAGAAAAATGTATAACTATAAAATCTATAATGAAGGAGTATTTCTAATGATATAACCTACTTCCATATTTCATTCTCATTGGTTTGAATTTGCTCTTCTATTTCCAATGGAAATCAATCAGAACAAAAATCCAAAGATTAGAAACAAGAAAAATTGAACAGAGAAAAGCAATAGAGAATGTAAAAAAAGCAAAAGATTTTTCTTCAAAGGGATCAACAAAATTGACAAAACTGAGTAGACTGGCCAAGATAAAAAGAAAGAAGACAAACTACTAAAATCAGGAATGAAGAGGGGTCAATACTGAGCTCAGAGAAATAATGAAATAGTAAGAAAATAGAATGAATAGCTGTATGGTAAGAAATTAAATAACCTAGACTTAACCCAGGGGCACTTTATCACTGAGCTACATCCCTAGCCCTTTTTATTTTTTTATTTTGAGACAGAGTCTTGCTAAGTTGTTGAGGATAACCTGGAACTTGAGATCCTCTTTCCTCAGTTACCCTGTGTCTCTGGGATCACAGACATGCACCACCATGCCCAGCTAAAAAATAGAGAAGCTTCACTACTTCAAAAATAGTGTTATTTTGTGAGACCAGTATTACCTTTAAATCAAACCAGATAAAAACATCACCAAGAACACAACAATTTGAGACTAATATATCTTATGAATGTAGTTGTACAAAAAACAAAGGAAACCACAAAACTAGTGAACTAAATTGAACAACATATTAAAAAGGACTATAGTTAATTGATCCTTATTCTAGAAACCTAATCCTTCCCACACCCCATGGTGCTCATGATTGATCTTGATACCTATGTACACCAAGTGTGCTTTAACATATAAAATCAAGAAATGTGCTAAGTTAACAGTTTAAAGAGAACACTACAAAACCTTAATAGATTCAGGAAAAGCTTTTGGAAATTCTAACATGCTTTCATAATATGAATATAATTTTTGTACTGGGGATTGAACTTAAGGGTGCTTTACCATTGAGTTACAACCGCAACCAGAGGGAGGTGGGGTCAAGGTCTCACTAAGTTGCTGAGTTTGGCCTCAAACTTACAATTCTACAGCCTTGGCCTCCTGAGTGGTCATGATACATTTTTTTTTTAACATACTAGGGATTGTAGGGAACATTCATAGACTGGTAAAAAGATGTATTAAGGGGCTGGGGCTATGGCTCAGCGGTAGAACACTGGTCTCGCATGTGTGGGGACCTGGGTTCGATCCTCAGCACCACATAAATAAAAATAGAGGTTTAAAAGTATTTATCACTTCTTAATTGTTTTTTTAAAAAGGATATATTAAAATACCCAGAGCTAACATCATACTTAATGGTAAAAGACTAAACAAAAATGCTTTCTCTACCTTTTCTACTTAATATTGCACAGGAGCTTTTATCCAGGACATTTAGGCAAGATAAAAAAAAAATAATAATAATAAAGGTGTTCATACTAGAAAGGAAGGTATAAATATACCTCAACTGACAAGGGACAACCTGAGTGGTCATGATAATTTTTTTTTAAGATACTAAGGACTTTAGGGAAGATTCATAGACTGATAAAATGATATATTAAGGGGCTGGGGCTATGGCTCAGAGGTAGAGCACTGGTCTCACATGTGTGAGGCCCTGGGTTCAATCATCTTAAAAAATAGGTAAAACATCTTTAAAAATCCTATAAGGAAATTCTTACAACTAATAAATGATTCTACCAAGTTTGCAGGATATTAATTTGATGGACAAAATTCATCTTCATTTTCTTTGTATTAACATTGACTAACATGAACTTAAAAACAATTCAATTTACAACAGATCCTAAAAAATTAAAATACTTAATACATTTAAATTGTATCCATACTTGAACACAAAAGCTATAAAATAGTATTAAAAGGAATTTAAAATGACTAATTTAAATGTTTGGGAGACTGAGAGGATCACAAATTCAAGGTCAGCCTCAACAAGTTAGTAAGACTCTGTCTGAAATTTACAAAAAAGATTAGGGATGTAGCTCAGGAGTAAAGTGCCCCTGAGTTCAATCCCCAGTACCAAAAAGTGAAAATAAAAATGTTAAAAGACTGATGTAAATAGAAAGATAGCCCATGCTCAGAAATTAGAAGGCTTACTAAGATGCCATTGCCCCAAATTGTATAGAGTCAATGTATTCTTATTTAAAAACACAGAGGTCTTGTGTATATGTGACTTATTTCAAAATTGAAAAAAAAATTAACAAACAAGCAAAACAAAAACAAAACCAAGCCGGAAGATTCACATTTCTACTTTTTAAAGGTGACTACTAAGGTATAACAATCAAAAACAATATGGTATGTAGTACATACATTGATAAAATAGAATTTAAAGTATGGAAGTAAAGATTTACATTGATGTGTCTTGATTTTTGATAAGTCTTTTCAGGAAATGGTGCTAGAACAATTATACATGCAAAAAATAAATAGTGAAGTTGTGTTCCTAACTATACCATGTATAAATATTAGCTGAAATGAATCTACACCCTAATTATAAAAGCTAAAACATAAAAAACTCAAAAGATAATGTAGGCATAAATCTTGGTAACCTTGAATTGTGAAATAACTTCTTAGATTTAAAACCAAAAATACATGAAAAATATAAATTGTACTCCATCAAAGTTAAATAATTATATGACTCAATAGGTAATATCAAGAAAATTAAAAAGTCAAACAGAAGTGGAAATACTATTTTCAAATTACATATATGATAAATGACTGGATTCAAGAACATATGATTGAGACTTGCAACCACACAATAAAGTCATAATCAATTTTAAATAATATTTTTCAGTACTAGAAATTTTATTCAGAATAATTAGGCAAAAGAAAGAAGCAAAAGGAATAGAAATAGGGAAGGAGAAAGCCAAATTACATCTGTTTTCTGAGGATATGACTCTATACAGAGAAAAAACCAAAATGGTTTTAGATAAAATAAACAAATTCAGTAGAGTAGCAGGATGCAAACACTTAGAAAAATCATAGCATTTCTAAAAGCCAATAATGAACTTGCCAACAAAGAAATCCCATTCAAAATAGCCATAAACACATGCACACACAATACCTAGGAACAAACCTAAGGATGTAAAAGATCTCCAAAATGATAATTATATAACATTGGAAAAAAGAAATTGAAGAAGCCACTAGAAAGGAAAGACCTTCCATTTTCAAGGATTGGGAGAATGCTTTTAAAATGGTCACACTACTCAAAGAAATCTACAAATTTAATGCATTTCTCATCAAAATTAAAAACATTCTTCTCAGAACTAGAAAAAAAATATAAAAAACTTATAAAACCACAAAAGACTCCAAGGATATCCTCAGCAAAACAAGCAATGCTGGAGGAATAAAAATACCTGGTTTCAATATACATTGCCTAGCCATAGATTTTAGTCAGCTTTTTCCCTGCTGTGACCAAAATACCTGACAAGAACAATATAGAGGAGTAAAAGTTTATTTGGGGGCTCACAGTTTCAGAAGTCTCAGTCTATAGACCACCAACTCCATTCTTTGGGTCAGAAGTTAGGCAGAACATCAAGACAGAGGGTGTGGTGGAGGAAGAAAGCTCAGAACGTGGTACTAGGAAGCAGAGTGAGTGCTTTGCTAACCAGGGACAAAATATAACCCCCAAAGGCAGGCTTTCAGTGACCCAACTTCTCTAGTCACACACTACCTATCTACAGTTAACTCCCAGTTAATCATTCAAGTGGGTTAATGCACTGATTAGATTAAGGCTCTTATAACCCAAACATTTCACATCTGAAATTTCTTTCATTATGTCACAGATGACCTTTTGGGAGATACCTTCATATCTAAGACATTACACCAGCATATCAAAAAGGAATATACAGACCAATGGAAAAGACTAGAGCAAACAGAAATAAATTGATGCACTTTTAGTCAACTGATTTTCAATGAATATGCAAATAACATAATATTGAAGAAAGGCTAGCTTCTTAAAAAAATGATTCTGGAAATAATGGATATCCACAAATAAAAGATATTTCTTTGCAGTATTGGGGACTTAATTGAGGGTCTCACACATGTTAAGTGCTATATTACTGATTTATATTATTTCATTTGTTTTACTTTATTTTTAATTTCATTTTCTTAAATTCTCATTCAACTTTATTTGGTTTAATTTCCTCTTATATCTTTACTTTTAATTTTATTTATTAGTTCATCTTATTTTTCTGTCCCCAGCCATTTTGAGGCAGAAAGATCACGATTTCAAGGTCAGACTCAGCAACTTATGGAAACTCTTGCCCCAAATAAAAAGTAAAGGACTGATGAAAAAGCTCAGTGGTAAAGCAACCTTGAGTTCAATCCCCAGTAATGAGAAGAAAAAATTCCTCAAAATGCATCAATTACTATAAGACCTGAAACTTTGAGACTGCTAGAAGAAAGAACAAGGAAAGCACTTCATGTAATTATATATGTATATAGAGTAATAATGTTCATCTCATACCATCATCCATCAAGATCATTGGAACAGGCAATGACATCCATATCCTGTATAGGACTCCAAGAGCTCAGGAAACAAAAGCAGAAATTGACAAATGGGATTTCATCAAATACAGTGTTACCCTCATTTGGATACCACCATTACTGGTCACCCTGCTTCCTCAAATGTTGAAGTATAACACCAGTGAAGCACGCTGAGGTAAGTGTAGAGTAGGAAGTAAGAAACTTTATTAAAGAATAGTAAAACAGACTTCTCCCCAGTGGAAGAAGGGGACCCAAAAGGCAAAATCCGAGGGAAGAGAAAGTCCTGACCCTTTTATATATCTAAAATCCTCTTGTTCTGCATTCTTCTCCCTTATCTCCTTATTTTCCCTCATCCTGCATAGTGACTAGGGGATGTTGGTGGGATGGTCAGGGGTGAGCAGGTGGGCAGGAAAGGCCTAGGTGGAATGCTAGGCAGGAAGGGAGCAGTGGCCCAGGGACGTTAATTAGCAACTTCCTGTCTACTCAGGAGTTGCTTCATTAACAATCCTTTTGGGAAGGGGAGTATCAAAGGGCTCTGGAAATATGAGCATTCTCCCAGGGGCTTTTTCCAATTTCCCGGACTCAAATTAAACTCCATTTTCTCCACTGGACTGATTTGCCTAGCTACACTAACTACCTATCTTTAAATCTGGCTTCAATTTGAGCATTATACAATGTGTACACATATGTGTACACAAATGTATGAATATTGTACCTTGTTAAAATATCATAATAAGAAAACACCAAGTCTTCAAACCAATTGGGAAATTATCAATAACCCAATACTTAGTATAAAACATTAAAACTAATAATTAAAAATATGCAGGTATAAAAAGAATTTTAGGCAAGCTGCATTAGACAGATATACATATCAGTAATATAGAGAGCAGGAGAAATGACCACTTAGAATTGTGAAAGTCAATTTTGTCTTTGTTGTTATATGTAAAGTATGGAAAAATCTTAATATGAAAATGCAGTTGAATATCTTTAAAAAAAATCAAGTAATCAAGAATTTTGTACTATATCCCAGATTTGATGATCTTACAAATAATAATGAGTAAATGAAACATTAAATGGGAAAAATTAGAAGAAAAATATTTTTTAATTAGACCTGTGTTTGACTTGACATTTAGATCTATTCTAGGGGAAATTAAACATTGAACTGTGTAGGAAAATCACTATGGAACGTAATGGAAGACTTTGAGTCTTCATGTTCCTAGTGGGCAGTCTTCAGAATATTCTGAGGCTGATATGTTATTTGATTCTAGGCTGTGTGACCTACAAAGAACAGACCCTATGGAAACTATTTACCTGTTAGCCGTAAAAATTTCAGGGAGAAGTTAAAAAAAAAAAAAAAAGCTTCAGTAAAAACTTCTTCTGAGAGAACAACTAGAAATCCACATATTTAACTCCCTCTACCACTGGAAACTGGAGCCAGTTCATTCCAACTCAGGACAGAGAAGAAATTTTTAAGAACTTTCAAGCTATTTATTATACATTGCCATTATTAAGACATAAATTATATGCCAGGTGTATTAGTGCACACCTGAAATCTCAGCAGCTCTGGAGGCTGAGGATTGTAAATTCAAGGCCAGCCTCATCAACTTAATAAGACCCTGTCTCAAAATTTGAAAAAGGGCTGAGGATATGACTCAGTGGGGTTAAGCTTCCCTGGTACAGAAAAAGAGCTATATAAAGTTATAATTGTATATATACTTAAAATATCACTTTATACTTATTTTACTTATATATATTTTAAGTATGTGTACTTAAAATATACTTATTTTACTAAATTTTTTGCTATTATCTATGTAAGGTTATTTATATCTACTATATCTAAATAATAAAAATACCACAGAAATATGTTACTGTGCATTTTTTCCTAACAGTGTTCAGTGACATCATTTTGTTAAACTGAAATTGGACATAGGTGAAGTGTTTACATAAGACAATTTTCTTTTCTAGGATTGAAATCAGGGTCACTATCACTGAGCTACTATCCCCAGACCTTCAGACCATTTTTTAATTCTAAGACAGTGTCTCATTAAGTTTCTGAATCTGTCCTCAAACTTGTGATCCTCCTGCCTCACCCTTGACAATTGCTACGATTACAGGTATGCACCACCATGCCTGCTTACACAAGATAATTTGTTGAGCACAACAACAAGCACTATACTGCATTGTTGATTTTCTTGGCTTAGGAAGTGATGAAGAAAATATTATTAATTAAAATTAAACATACAGCTATTACCATAACATGTGAAGTAATAAGTAATATACCCATTGTTACATGAGTATGGGTAATATAGTCAGGATTTGAATTCTAGTCCCTATCACTGAAGACACAATGAATTTCTTCTTCAGCCTTCTTTTATTGAATTATAGCACCACCAAAAAACATTAATTTTGGGGGGGAGAAAATAAATTTATTACCTACAGCTACCATAAAGGACCACTACAAAATCAATTAATATCTGATTAATGAATATCAGATAACTTTCCATAATCGGTGACTTAAGTCATTGATAAAATGAAATTCCAAAACACATATTTGTAGCCTCATATTTGTTTGAATAATTAGCATAAAGTATTTTTGATAATAAGGCCATTTTGACAATATTAATTCTGCCTACCCAAGAATATAGGAGGTCTTTCCATTTTCTAAAGTCTTTTTCAATTTCTTTCTTTACTGTTCAACATTTTTCATTGTAGAGGTCTTTCACTTCTTTTGTGAAATTGTTTCCACAGTATTTTTTTGAGGCTATTGTAAATGGGATAATTTTCCTAATTTTTTTTCAGCAGATTCATCATTGGAGTGTAGGAACATAATTGATTTATGAGTGCTGGTTCTGGGTATACTCATATATTGTTGGTGGGACTGCAAATTGGTGCAACCACTCTAGAAAGCAGTATGGAGATTCCTTAAGACACTAACCATCATTTGACCCAGTTATCCCACTCCTGGGTATATATCCAAGGGATTTAAAATCAGCATATTACAGTAACATGGCCATATCAATGTTTATAGCAGTATAATTCATATTAGCTAAGCTATGGAGCCAACCTAGGTTCCTTTCAACAGATGGATAAAGAAAATGTGGTGTATATAGACACACTGTAGTATTAGCCATAAATAAGAATGATTTTATGACATTTTCTTGTAAAATAAGCCAGTCCCCCAAAAAACCAAAGGTCAAATGTTTCCTCTGATATGTGGAAGCTAACCCACAATAAAGGGGTGGAGGATTAAAAAAAAAAAAAAAGTTCAGTGCAATGGACAATGGGGAACAGAGGGAAGGGAGGAGAAATAGGAAAAGCAAAGATGGGAACAAATCTGAAATAATTTTCCTATGTATAAAATGAATATGAATATACCTCAGTGAATGTCACCAATGTGTACATCCATAAGAAATTAAAGAAAATAATAACTATGGGTTAAATGGCAAAAAGATCAGTAGAGGTAAGGGAGCAGACAAGGAGAAGGAAGAGAATGAGAGGTACGGGGGACTGTGTTAGAACAAGATATATTCGATGCTTTTATAATTATGTCAAAATGGATTCTACTGTCATATATAACTAAAAAGAACCAATAAAAAAGGCTATATGTATAAAACTTAACACCAAAAAAAACCCCCAAAACAAATAACCCAATCAATAAATGGGCTAAGGAATTGAAAAGACACTTCTCAGAAGAAGATATACATTTAATCAACAAATACATGAAAAAATGCTCAACATCGCTGGCAATTAGAGAAATGCAAATCAAAACTACTCTAAGATTTCATTTCACTCCAGTCAGAATGGCAGCTATCAAGAACACAAACAATAAATGTTGGAGAGGATGTGGGGAAAAAGGCACACTCATACATTGCTGGTGAGACTTCAAAATGGTGCAACCGCTATGGAAAGCAGTATGGAGATTTCTTGGAAAACTGGGAATGGAACCACCCTATGACCCAGCCATCCCACTGGGTCTATTCCCAAAGGACTTAAAAACAGCATATTACAGTGACACAGCCACTTCAATGTTTATAGCAGCACAATTCACAATAGGTAAGTTGTGGAACCAACCTAGATGTCCCTCAGTAGATGAGTGGATAAAGAAAATGTGGTATATATACAAAATGGAATTTTACTCAGCAATAAAAGAGAATAAAATAATGGCATTTGCAGGTAAATGGATGAAGTTGGAGAATATAATGCTAAGTGAAATTAGTCAATCTCAAAAATCCAAATACCGAATGTTTTCTCTGATATAAGGAGGCTAGTTCACAGTGTTGTTGGATGGGGGTACATAGGAGGATTAGAGGAACACTAGAATGGTCAAAGGGAAGGGAGGGAGCAAGGGGGGAGGCGAGGAAGAAAAGAAAAGGTGGTTGAATGAGATGGATACCATTATCCTAAATGCATGATTGATGACCTGAATGGTACGAATATACTTTGTCTACAAACAGTTGTATGTATAAAAGATGCTATATATGTGCATTATGAATTGTAATACATACTAATATTATAAATAAAAAATAAATAAAATATTTTTTTTAAAAATGCTATATGCAGTTTACACTAAAGGATATTATATACTTTTGAACATCTAAAAATTGTACATTATACATCATTTATACTGTACTCATTCATGAGAAATTTATATACAACGAATGTCTTTTGAAGGCCCATGCAGTAAACTTTTACCAGGACACCACTTCTCTCTTTCTTCCTTTACCTAATATTTTCATTTCTCTGTCCTCTTTCCTCTTATCCTTTTGCATTCCTACACATGTACATCCCTAGTTGATAGCTTCTTCTTGCTCTGTGGTTCCTATTTTAATTTTTCCCTTTTTATTGGTGCATTATGATCTTACATAATAGTGGGATTCAATGTTACATATTCATACATGCACACAGTAGAACAATATAATTAGTCAATTTCATTCCCTTGTATACTCCTAATTATATTCTTATTGAAACTGGTTTCTTCCTGTATAGTCTTTCCATAAACTACAAAACTACTGGCAAAGCCAAGTAATTGTTTATTTTTGCTTATGCATAATGGGTTATTTATAATGATAAATCAAGTCTCCTCAGTTCCTGTTTAAAGTTGTCCATTGTGGATCTCCTCATCAACTTTTTACTGTCTCAGTATTTAAGTTGTACTGAAATGCTTTTATTTCCTTAATAGTCTACTTATGTACTGTATATACCCTCACTTTAGGATTTTAACTGAAATAGAATACAGATTTTTATCTATGAAATGCAGCATTATACTCCCAGTTAGTAGGATAGTATATAGCACATAGCATTTAATTAATAGTAGCCAAATAAATGAATGTTCCTTTCTGTCATCTGCCATGATAAAATTGTCTTATTTAAAACTTTTCCATTAGTAGCCTCATTGGGTTCCAGTGTGCAAAACATAATAGGAAAAATTAGAAAATTTGTGGACATACACTCCTCAATGTGTAAACATGCTTACTTCACTCACGTTACAACTGTGCAATCATACTAATTAATCATAAAAGATGAAATATTGTACTTTATGTATACATGCCCATCCTACTTAATATTGAACTAATTGTATTTATTAGTGAGAGTATTCCATGGACATTTATGAAAACATTTGTATCATGGGAAAATGAAACCCGATTAAGTTCCAAAATTTCTTGCATTTATCCTTGGGGGCTTTCCATTTTTGTCTATATTACTCTGAAGTTTCAAGGTCACATATAACCCAAATTTGATTTGTGTATGACACTTAAGTTTTTTCTATATGCAACAACTATATTCTGTAGGGGCCTTTTTTGGTCTTTTCTATTTTGTGGGTAGATACATTTTTCATCACTAAGAAAAAAATGATATAAAAACATCAACTGGGTTTTCTGGCAATGCTTTTCAACAAGGATGCCATAATATTTTTTAAAAGGAAGTGAGGAGCAGAGTTGAAATGCTGAGAGCATAGTTTATTGTAAATGCCTGAATCTGAGCAAACAACCATTTAAGGTCAACATAACAGCCCATTGATCTGCACAAGTCCATTTGCTAAACCTAGCAATAAATTCCCCAAGAACCAGAGAAGTGATTCCTTCAAATACTTGTAATATCTTTTTGTATGAGGCAGCTGACCATAAAGTAGAGCAGAATTTGCCCTTTATCAGTATTAGCAAAATTTCAGTAAACTATGGTTCTGATTTTAAACATTATTATTCCTACGGATTTATTTTTATTGAATGTATATTTTGAACCTGTATATGGTAATCAGTTAATAAATGTGGCCCTTTGAAAATTATCATTAGTATCAATAACATTGTCTCTATGATTAAGGAGTTCATTCAACTTGGGGAAAAATATAAGACATTATAACAATTGCTATAATAGAAGTATGTAAAAACTCTTACTGGAAAACATTATGGTTTAAATATGAGGTGTCCCCAAAAAGCTTACATGAACAAATCTGACATATCTTTCCTATGTATGTATATGAATATGAATGTACCTCAGTGAATGTCACCAATGTGTACACGTACATGTGAGACAATGAAAGAATTTTCTGATGAGAAATGATTAGACTATGTTTTAGATTTTTTTTTTCTGCTGTGAGTAAAAGACTCTACAACAACAACTGAAGAGGAAGAAAGGTTTATTTGGGGGCTCATGGTTTTAGAAGTCTCAGTCCATAGACAGTAGACTCCATTCCTCTAAGCTCAAGGTGAGGCAGATCATGGTGAAAGAGTGTGATCAAGGAAAGCAGCTCACATGATGATCAGGCAGAGAGAGAGAGAGAGAGAGAGAGAGAGAGAGAGAGAGAGACTCCACTAGCCAGAAACAAAAAATACTTACCTCAAAGCAATACTCCAAGGCCCACCTTCTCTAGCCACACCCAACCTGCTTTTAGTTACCACTCAGTTAAATCAGGGTAGGTAGGGTGTGGCTGGAGGAAGTAAGTCATGCTTTTGGGATTTCTATTTTGTCCCCAGTAAACAGGGATCTCTGTTTCCTGCTTGCTCTGTCCTGAGCTACTTCCCTCTGCAGTGCCCTTCCTCCATAATGTTCTGCCTTAGCATGGTAACAGAGCTGTGGAGTTGACTGACATGGACTAAACCTCTGAAATTATGAGCCAAAATAACCTTTCCCTTTTACCTTGTTTTTGTCAGTTATTTAGTCTTCATGATGAAAAAGCTGACTAAAACAAAATAATCTTTACATTTTCTCTCTTTTTGATGATGTGGTCATGGAGTTAATAAAGAAAAAAACATCTTACAAAAGATAACCTTTGAAATGTAAGTAGGGAAAAAATAAACAGAAGTCAACTTTGACTAATAAGCAAAAGGCACCCTGAGTAAAGAAAATAAGGGAACACAAGAAAGTGGAGGGCTTGCTTAGAGTATAACAGGGTTGTGGTAGAAAATAATACAGAAAATTCAGCGTTCTTGCTCTTAACCCCCACATATCAATAAAATTAGAAGAATAATGTATAAAGATGAGAGAGCCAATTGCAATGACAAAAGAGTCTAAATACCTGACTAACAAGGTATAGATACTTGAAGTGCTTTGATAGAGTCAACTATATTCTCACTCTCAGTACATCTGACTTTCACTTCAGTCCTCCTGTCCATGAAATTGATTCCTAAATTTTAAATATATACAGTATATCTCTTAGGTTATTAGTAGATTTCCATATAATAAATAGGATGTCCAGCTAAATCTGAATTTCAGACACATGATGAATTTGTTTTTCAATTATAAAAGTCCTTAACATTATCTGAATTTTTTAATGTTATCCTTTAGGTAATGCTTTTTATTTATTTTTTTCTTCTTCTCCAGCCTCTTTTAAGAATTTCTCTTATCACAATTTTCATTATGTTATCCCTTGGAATGATTTAAGTTTATTAAGATTTATTTTGAATTTCTCCATAAATTCAAATTTCTTTTCTTATACAGTGCCTAATCCGTGTACCTTATACAACATGAATTTATTTCAGACATTGTTTTTACCTCTGGAAAGTTGGGTATATTCTAAAGAGTGTGGATATACAGAAAGTCTGGAAGAAATTGATATATATTTTTACATACCACTATTAACTTTCTGGTGTAATTATAAAAATTTATTATTATAAAATGTCCATAGTACTTTTAACTTCAAAGCACTTTTCCAGTGCTAATTGTAGTTAGTGCCCCTCATAATACAAATCTATTAATGTTTTTAAAGTTGACTGCAACTTCTAATATCAATACTAGAAGGCATGGGCACAAATATTTCCATGCATTTAAACACAAAAACAACCACACACTTGTGTTAAGAAGAAAACACACTTTTGAGATGTGTTTTCTCCTTTAGGTCCAGTGTAGCATGCTATAACATTGTTTGTCTTTTAATGTAGTTTTGAGGTCCATACTAGAGGCTGGCCCATTTTCCTTGATCAGATAATTAATTCCATACCCCCAGCTGCTTCTCTTTGGGTCTACCACACTTCAGGCCACTATACACTTGTACCATTCCCCCAAGGCCAGGTAATGGACAGCCAGATATACACGCTATTCCCAGAGTTTGCTGAAATTATTAAAATTAGCCAATCCTAAACTGCTTGTCCTAAATAAATAATAATGAGTCTTACCACAACTTGCACTCTCTTGCTCTCCCTCACATTTCACCAAACATAACATGGTTAAAACATATGTTACCTGTGTTCTTTGTCTTAGGTCATAAGCTATTATAACCAGGCCAATCATCAAACTTCTGAACCTTGAAATAACTTTAGTAAAAATATATCAAAAAATAATTTGCTATACTTTATTTACTACATTTTTACCTGCTTATTAAATATAAAGGTAGTGGAAATGTAGATCAGTATTATCATTTATTTCTTTTATTTCAAGGAGAAAAATGACTACTTTCAGAATCTTTGATGGATACATTTCAGTATGGGCTCAATTAAGAATTTAGCCTAGGGTTATTATTTTTTTAATGCTGAAAGAGTTTTTATCTAGTTGATAAAGTGGAAAGGGATTTAAATGAGACAATCAGAGCATTACGAAAGTCTTTAGAGGACAGAAGAAGTAAAGATAAATAATAAAGCAAGTAAAATATAGCATTTAGGAATTTAGAAAAAACAGAAATCACTTCTTAATTCAACTATCCTAGCACCAAAGTGGATGTTTTGCGAGAGGATGTTCAAAGCTGCTTGCAAAAATTTCTTTCCTAATTACTATGAAAACATTGCCAATGCTATAGTAGCAATAATTGTCTCTGCTTCTTAAAATTTTCCCCACATCTTTTAGGGAATGGATTTTATAGGCAATTTCACATTTGAACTCTGCTATGAGGGTCTTTGAAATATGTGTTTCCTAATATCCCATCACTGTGATATTAGAGCACTGGATGGTGCAGAGAAAAGCAGTCCTGTCAAAATTTTCACTCAACATCCATACACAGTCTCTTGTCAATATTCAATTTAAGAGAAAAATATCAATGTGAGTGGTATATTCTTTATAACCTGGGTGAAATTATGCCTTGTGCAAACTAAGGTGGGTTCATACTTTCCCTGAAAAAGGAAAGACCGTCACGCAATCAAACAGTTTCTATTCAAGTATGATGTTCATACTTTATCAGTCAGAATCCTCTGATATACTAGAAAATGTTATTGAAATTGACGCCAATGTACCTTATAAAAAAATAGTACGGGAAAGAAATAAAAAAAAAGGCTAATATCTGCAAAATATGTGTGTATAAAACATGAAAGAAAATATGCTTATTTTTTTTTTCTTTTTTATTAGTTAAAAACATGTTATTCTTTTTTGGTATATTTTTTTATTTGTTTTGTGTGTTTTGTTTTTTTTATTTATGGTCGTTGCTTTTTTTTTTTTTGTTTTTTTGTTATTTTTAAAGAATGGTTTTGTGTTTTTTTTTTTTTTTTGTATTTTTTTTTTTGTTTTTTAATGCTTTTGTTTGTATTTTTGGTTATGTTTGTATTTTTGTATTGGGTTTTTTTTTTTTTATTTTTTTTTTGGTGTTTTTTTTTATGTTTATTTTTTGTTTTGTTATGTTTCTGTTGTTTTTTTTATTGTGTTTTTTTTTTTTTTTGTATATAAAACATTATACAGACCTTATTTGAAATTGTTAATGAGACCATAATTATTGTTGATCATTGTTTTCATACACTATCTCACTTCTTAGCTGATTTTTATTTTCTTTATTTTAGGATATGATCAAAATCCTCATTCCTCGAAGTCTTAGTCATGAATAACATCTGAATTCCTGATATGCTTCCATTAACTACCTCTATTACTTCCATTCCCACTGGCTTCAGTGATATGGAAAGTTGACCTTTCTGGATTGATGGCACATTCCTCATCTTCATTTTGAAGCAGTGACCATTCTTCCATTGATAATTAGCTTTAATACTCTAAAGGATGCATCATTTTCCCAATGGTTTCCATAGCATGAAGAAGTCAATTGGATAGTTTTTAGTCTTAAATTCCAGTTCAATAGAAATATTGTTTGCACTATGACAAAAGTAATCCTGTGGTGGCAACTGACATATGTAAACTAACAGAATAAAATAAAAATGTTTGCTTTTGTGTTATTGGGCAAAAATGCAAGGGACCAAATTTCTCACATTCTTGAATATTTGTAATTTTTTTAAAAAGTACAGAATGTCACATATGCATTGGTTGTCATCCAAAACAACACATCCTTAAGAACAGCATTTCAAACTCTCAAGACTAGTATTTTATGATTGTCATATTTTTCAGGTATTTGGAATATAGTAATATCAGTGAACTCTATCAGTGTATGCATATTGTATCAGTTTGTGATGATCCAAGGTCCTGGAACATAACAAAAGATGTATTTTACATAGTAATGGTGAACAAGACATGCTGTAAGTAACAGATTTTGGTGTCTGGCAGAATTATACCTGACTTAGGGAAAGGCAAATCCCTATCCACAATAATTGTGAGATCTAGAGATAAATTGCTGTCATCCCCATTATAGAAGGGAAATAATTTAATTGATTTGTCATCGGGTAATTAAAAAAAAATCCTTGTAAGTGTTGCCATATGGAAAGTTAATCATTGGTCTCTGATGTTACCATGTTGGTATTACACAAGAATAATAACCAGATCTGTCTTCATGAGAAGTCCATGTTGATGAGTCAGTGCTCATTATTTCTGCAATCAAGGCCCATCTTTTTCTTAGATCTATTGAGTAAATTTTGTATTGGCTGGGAAAAATATTGACTACTATTCACATTACAAGCCATCTTTTGCATGTGATTAATGAGAAAAATTTCAGTTAGTACCCTTTTATTAGAGCTGTATGAGACTTAAATTCCCTCTCATCTCTGTATTTTGAGTTCCATCACCATATCACTTCCATAGATTCCTTTGTTACTATGTCCTTTGATTTTTAAATCATCTCTGTTCATGCAAGCTATTACTACTTCTCATCATGTGAGACCTAAATTCTGACTACTTTCTTTATGAGTTAAATGTACAAACAAAAAACTCTTGAATATTTGCTCTCCAAGAGCTTCTTCAAGTCACACTTCTGTATTCCATCAAGTGGAACTATAATGTTACACTAGTATGCTTATAGCTGTTGTGATACATGTGAATTGAGTCCTATATTTTATTCTAAATCAGCTAGTCATATAAATGTTTTCATGAAACTGTTAAGTATGGACTAAGGAAGAAATGATTCAGTGTAGCATGAGTAGGTTCCATTTAGCAAATGCCCACTCAGGAAAATTACTCTCATTTTAAGAATATTTGAAATCTATCTCATATAAATACTTTCCACTTAAGGATGGAGTGCTGCTGCACAAGTTTATGGCTTGAGGATTAGATAATATTTATTTTTAAAAATATATTTTTTTTATTTGTTCTTAGTTGTTTACATTGCCTTTGTTTTTACGTGGTGCTGAGGATCGAACCCAGGCCGCGCATGTGATAGGAGAGCACTCTACCACTGAGCCACAACCCCAGCCCCATCTAGTTTGTTTTTGGTAGTTTATGTATTGTGGTCAAACTTTTAGTCCTTATTATCTTCCAATAGCAAAGAAGGTCTTTTTCCACAAAAAAGAAAACCACCTTTAAGTAGCAGATATGGTTTTCTTCTGCACAGGGCAAAGAACAAGCACTCTGATCCTCAAGTTGAGGCTTGCCCAGTAATCCCTAGAGCATCTATATACCTCAAGTATTTAGAATGCTATTTAATCAGGCAGGTGATAAATATCATGTGGCATAACAGCTTGCTCTGCAAAGAAAGATGCAGATCTTAGCTGGTTCTTGACACCCTTTAAAACTCACAACCCTATCAATTAATCACTTAAAGTAGCATGCACATGGCAGCTATATCTAGAAGAATCTGAAAGAATCCCACCTTTGGAGTAGGATTCTTCTTAGTGTATGTAATATTTTAAATGTTCTGTTACTTTTTATTTTACTGTGATTATACACACACACATACACACAAACACACATCTCATAAAATTTGTCATTTTTACCAATTTAAGTGCATAATTCAGTGATAACAGTAACATCCTCAGTGTTCTCCATCTATCACCTGTACTTGTGAGTCTTTGGAATCCTGCCCTCCAAATAGGAAGTCTCCCCATTAAGCAGTAACTTCACATTTCTTTTTCTTCATCCAGCTTCTGATAAACTTTAATCTAGTTTGTCTGTTAGCATTTGCCTACATTAGATATCACATAAAAGCAGAAGCAATATGTCCTTGAATGTCAGCCTTATTTCACTTAGCTTGAAGTTTTCAAGATTCATCCATGTCATGTCATATCATGTATCTAAATTACATTTATCTTCTGAGCAGAATAATATTTCATGCATTTATATACCTCATTCTGTTTATCTACTTGTCTTGTCGATGGACATTTGAGTTAATTCTGTCTTTTCTGCAAGTTATGATGCGATGAATAGTTGTACATAGATAAGTATGTTTGAGTCCCTTCTTTCTACTATTTTGGTTATATACCTAACCTATGAGTGAAATTGTTGAATCATATGGTAATTATACATAACTTTTGAGACACTTTCAAACTATTTTCCAGACTCTGCCATTAAACATTTCTTCTAGAAATGCATATAGGTTCCAATTTCTCCATATCCTTGATAATGCTTGTATATTTCCATTTAAAAACAATTATACTAGTATTTGTGAAACATTATATTATTGTGTTTTTGATTCATATCTACCTGATTAAAAATGAGTTTGAACATTTTTTCATGTGCTTATTCACCTTTTGTGTATTGATTTTGGAAAAAGGTCTATTAAGTTCTTTGTTCATTTTTAAATACGTTGTTTGTCTTTTTTGTATTTGTTTTTTAATATTGTAACATTTAAACTTATAAGGTGTATCACATGCAAATATTTTCTCCTGTTCTATAGGTTATCTTTTAGCTTTCTTGATGATAAACTCTTTGGTGCATAAAACTTTTAAAGGAATTTCTTTTGTTTGTTCTTTCAATGGCATATGAAAAAAAAATCCGTTGACAAATCTAAGTCATGAAAATTTACCCCTGTATTTTCTTCTAATAGTCTTACAGTTTAATCACATATTTAAGTTGTTGACCACTTTGGGGACAAATTTTTACAGGTAATCTGAAGTAGTGGTCCAACCTCATTACTGGGTATGTGGAAATCCAGTTATCCCAACACTTTACAAAAGAGACAGTTCTCTTCCCATTGAATGGTTTTGTGGCCCTTGTTGAAGATCTTTTGACTCTGGATACATTCATTCATTTATTTCTTGGCTTTTAATTTTATGCCATAGATCAAAATGTCTATTCTCAATGTCACTACCATGTTTTATTACTGTGGCTTTGAGGCAATTTTTGAATTGAGAAATGGTAGCTCTCCAACTTTCATCTTTGTGCTCTGTTTTGCTTTGGCTTTTGTTTGTTCTTTCAATGGCATATTGCTCCTTGTAATTTCTACACAGATCTGAGGGTCAACTTTTTCATTTCCAGAAAAAAAAAAATACTTTTGGAATGTTGGAATGGATTGCATTGACTCTTTAGATCATTTTGTATAGTATTGACATCTTAACAACTGTTTTCCATTCCACGGACAGGGATGTTTTTCCAGTTTATTTTGGTCTTTTGTGATTTCTTTTAGCAATATTTTATAGTTTAAAATATGCAGATCTTTTAACTGATTAAATTTATTTTTAACTCAATATTTTATTATATTTTAGATGATATAATTGTCTTCATAAATAAATTTTTGGAAGTTTCATTACTCACGTCCAGAAACATGGCCGGTTTTGTTCTTTACATTGTACCCTGCTACTTTGCTAAATTTATCAATTCTAACATTTTTCTTGTGGATTTTTTTGGGATGTTCTCTATAAAGGACAATGTGATATGTGAAGAGAGAGAGTTTTACTACTTTCTTTCTTGTATGTCTCATTCTTTTTTTGCCCAATAACTCTGGCTAGAACCTCTAGTACAAAATTGAATAATGATGGTGAAAATGAGCAATCCTGGAATAAATCCTGTTTGCTCAAAGTGTATAAAGCTTTTCATATGTTGTTGAATTCAGTTTGATGAAATTTAGTGGAGGATTTTTTCACCTATATTTAAAGGGATATTAGTCTATTATTTTCTTTATTGTCTTCATCTATCTTTGTTATTAGGGTAAATCTGGCCTTGCAGATGGATTAGGACAAGTTTCCTCTTACTTTACAGGAGAATGTCAGAAAGACATTCTGACATTATATTTGGCAGAATTTACTACTGATATCATTTACTAGTGATACTGGTCTTTGGCTATTTTTTATTATATGTTTATGATACAGATTCAATAATGATTCAATACCTTTACATATTATATCTCTGTTGTAATTTTTTTGATTCAGGTAATTTGTGTTTTTATAAGTTTACATTTAATCTAGTTTGTCCAGTTTGTTGATGTAGAATTATTTAGAGTATTTTCTTCTAATTCTTACTACTTCTATAAGGAAAATCATAATTTCCATACTTTAATTTCTCATTTTATTTATTTATATCTTTGCTCTTGTTTCATTCTCAGTCAAGTCAATTTTGGTGATCTTTTCAGTAAGCCAACTTACGATTTCTTTGATTCTATATTTGAAATTTTGTATTTCATTTATCTCCCTGATATTCTTTATTGTGTACTTCATTCAGAAAATTTTGAATTTAGTTTGCCTTTCTTTTTATAATTCCTCAAGGTATAAAAGTAGGTTATTAATTTGAGCTCTTGATACTATTAATGTAGGTAGGTACATTTACACTGGAGATATAACACCTTTATATTCCATAGTTTTTAAGTATGTCTTATTTTCATTTTCATTCATCTCTATGTGATTTCTAATTTTCCTTGTGATTTGACTCATTGGTTGTTTAAGAGTATGCCATCTAATTTACAGATATTTGTGGATTTTCCCATTTTCCTTCCATTATTGGTTTTTAATTTTATATTATTTTTCATTTGGTTTGGTTTGAACTAGTGATAGAAGCATATACACTTTACCACTGAACCATATCCCTAGTCTTTTTATTTTCATTTTTTTGAGACAGAGCCTCACTAAGTTGCTGAGGCTGGCCTTGAACTTGCAATTCTTATGCCCTAGCTTCCCAAGTTAGCTGGAATTATAGACATGCATTACTGTGCCTGGTTCCATTATTGATTTTTAGTTTGATTATATTGTGGTCATACAAGGTAATTTATATGACTTCAGTATTTTTATGTTTATTGAGACTTTTTTTGTGTGTCCCAGCATAACATCTTTCCTAGAAAATGTTCTGTGTACACTTGAGGAGCAAATATATATTTTGTAGTTGCTAAGTGGAGTGCTCTATGTCTATTAGGTTGAGATAATTTATAGGTTGTTCAAGTCCTCTCTCCTAATTTCTTTTCTGTCCAGAACCATTGGTCTGATTTCATAGAATTGTCCATTTCTCTCTTTAATTCCGTTAATATTTTACATATATTGTGTAGTTCTGTTTGGTGTATTTATGTCCAAAATACATGATATTAGTATAGCCATCCTAGCTCTCTTGGTTACTCCTAGTCTTTTAGGATCCACTGTGTGTTGGGATATTTCTTCAACATCTTGCTAGTCCATTTACAATGATCAACTTCACTCCTATTTGTACTGACCTTAGAGATCAGCCAAATGTGTTATCTTTACAGAACTTTCTAGAGCATATGTTTGACCTTGCACAAGTAAATAATATACTAAATTTTCCAATATACATAGCACATTGAATATCCTAAATTTCCGAAGAAACTCTACTCGGCTTTACCTTCCTGGATTTAGGAAGGTAAATCCTATGGCTTCCTGGTATGGCTAAACTGCATTATTTTGCCAAGAGGACTACTACTTTTTTTCTATTTTCCTTACAATCTTTTCAGGGAATGCTCATCATTTTTCAGCTCTGAGTCAGTTCAAATCAAGAGGGACATAAATGAGTACCATGCCTCAATCCTTCAGGTATTTCCCAGACAGGTTAGAACAGAAAAACACCGTAATTTAAAAATTAGTCTGTTTTTCTCCCTTCACAATCAGGGACCAATTTCCACACTGGGAAAGTAGACCCCATCTTCATTACCTTCGCTAGCCAGGAAGGGGTCACTTGTAACACAGGGAAAGTGACAGGCAAGTAAAATGTGCCAGAGACAGTCCCATCATTTTAAATTTTGATTTATCTTTGCCTTGATTGCCATAAAATTTTGGCTCTTTTCCCAGAGGACTGATAAATGTTGGTTTTAGTAGTTTCTAGTTGCTTTTCCATGTTTATCTGGAGAGAGAGGAGCTTGAAGGGACTGCCATTTTGCTGATGATGCCATTCTGTTTGTTATTTTAGATGAATATTTCAACATACATTAAATATTAGATTTCAGAAATCTTATCATCAAGATTGTAAGTTCTTGAAATTATACCAGGTCACTGCCTACTTTCTGGCATCATTATAATCTTACCAAGTCATGTGGTGTATTTTTGTTACTTTCTGCTTATAGGCACAAATTGGTCTAATGTCATGTATACTGAGCCTTATATGAAGCCCTTGGTATAAGAAATAACATCTCAGTGTATTAGATTATTACAAAAATCAGGTATTTGACACAGGGTCTAGGTAGATACATGTATCATGCCCCTTATAAGAAAATTTTAAAAGTATGGTATGCTTTTTTTAATGGGCATAAATAAAAATGCTCATTTGCCAGACCATATTGCATTTGTTAGGTTTATGTTTATTCTAGTAAAAGTCAAAATATAAAACAAAAATAAATTATCAGTTATCATTAAAGTTACCAGTTATTAGGTTTAAAATTATATTTCAAAAGTCATCTGTCTTCTATGAAGGGAAAATAATTAAATTTTATGGAAAATAATAAAAATCAACATTCTTGCATATTTTAGGTACTTGGTACTAGTATTAGTCCTTGAGATTTTCTAAGGATTTAATATTGCATTTCATTTATTATTTTAATAGCGATCAGTTCTGCATGCTTCAACTTAGCCTTTGGCAAATGTGTAGCCTGCAACCCATAACTTAGAGAATAATGTAGATATTCTGTAAAATACTGAGTATGTATACATCTACATATGTATATTGTTTCTAGATTACTAATCAAAAAATGGTATTAAAAATCTACTGAACTCAGTTGGGCTGACAAAGAACTACATTTATGATTTATGTGTTTATAGTGCCACACTTACTGATAGATTGTGATCTCTGAGAATCTGTATATTATTCCTTTCCTTAATGCAAGACCATACAATTAGAAGCTATAGATTACTCTTTAGTTGCCTAGAAAAATTTTTCAGTTAAGTATTAAAGTATTTCAAGGATCTCCCTTTGGGGAAATCAACCTTCTTGTTATTAAGGACATTTCAATCTTTTCATTGCCTTGGTCCTAAAATTGGATTAATTTCTATTACATATGTTTGGGGTGGATAAGTGATCTATTCCTAAGACTTAGAGGATTTTTAAATTTTGTCATAAACTTGATCAAAGATGAAAATACTATTTAGATGACTATTTTTCTTGTTCATTCCTAAGACTACCATGGCTTAATTACCATCACCAAATACTCCAAAGGTCACATCATAATTCTGGTTATCACTCTAGATTTACTACCCAATAGAATTACTATGTGTAGTTTGCCTCTAGTGTGTGAAAATTATGATTTAACTATTGCCACTCTGGGACAAGATCATTTGCATTAAAATCAGGATCTCACAAAATTTCTTACAATTACTGGTGAACTGCAAAAGACAGCTACTACAAAGTGATGCCATTCATTCATTCAGTGATGTTAAAAATATCATTGATAATATGTATTACAATATCTTCATGTTACAGTTTGGACCTGGAATGTTTCCTCAAAAGCTCATGTGTTCAAGGTAATGCAATGATGTTGGGAGGTGGGACTTTTAAGAAATGATTGGATAACAAGGGCTCTAACCTCATCAGTTAATTAATACATTTGATGGATTAATAATTTAAATGTGCCACAGGTGGTAACTATAGGCAGGTGGGGTATTGTTGGATTAAGTATGTCACTGGGGGTAACATACAAAGTATACCTTGTCTGTGGCTCATTTCTCTCTCTCTTCATGCCTTGAGCCGAGCACTTTTTCTCCACTTTGCCCTTCTGCCATGTAGACAGCAGGCTGTGCCCTATTCTGAGCTATTCCATGATATATAGACAGTAGTTTTCAGGCTGTACCTAACCCTGACTGAATCCTTTTTTAAAATCAATAGTTTGCCATAAGTAACTCCATTTTGAGTATAAGTGCTGAGGTAGAATGAATCTACATCTTGTTTGTTCAAGTAAATAACCACCATCTGCCTAGCACATCCATAAGGCAGAAAATGATAAATAATCATGCTAATAAAAATGACTGCCTGTGAACTTACAGAATTAATGAGTAACACATGGATGCATCAAACTCATATCAGAAAAAAATCAGCTCCATGAGCTTAATGAACAGACCAGATCACCAAAGGAAGCAACCCTCTCATTCAAAACACATAAAAGGGAGAACATCCCAAGACACAACACATCGGCATACTGACCCTTCACCCTGGTCACTCATCATGAGCTTCGCCCAGGAAAATTGTCACAGTGACAAATCTTCAGTTCTTTGTCCTTGGGCTTCATCATAGCACAGTTTTTCCTGCTCAATATGACTACCCATGGCCAACTCCAAGCTGACATCTCAAGCTGACACTATGAAACTGCCACCCCTCCAGACCTTGGTCTAGAACAAATTCTGCACTCTGTCAGCTCTTCAGCTTGTTTAAAATCTCATCTGGCCAGCTATGGTCACTCTTTAAAATGGCAGTTACCCTCTTAAGATATGATAAGAGCATCTGAAGAATCAATAAGTCCTCATCATAACCTATCCTAGGCTCAAGGGTGAAAAAATATAAACTCATTTGGAAGACTTTGCTTTGAGAATAGACCTTGCTTTCCATGATTTATTTATTGCACCATGATCAGCCATCCAGGCACTTTAAGACCACTGTAGCTATGGTCTGGGGGTAGAGGGCAGCTACTGCTAAATTTTTCAGCTGACCTTGGCATCATACATGTGGTGCTGATTTTGTTAAAATGCAAAATGCTGAAGATATAGGGTCACTTGGTGAAGAAAATGTCCTTTACATAAAGGTCTTACAAGGTCTTGCCTACCCCTACTCCATATTATACTCTAATTTATGTAAAAGAGATTTTGGCATTTCAATATTATTTTAGACCTTTATTACATTACTAATAAGAACCAATGTTCTATATTGAAACATAGTGTATATCTGCACTAACAAAGTCCAAAAACAATTTCCAGTGAGATAAACTGAAGAAAAAAAGTTTCCAAATTAGAAGGACTTGGGAAATACCTTAGATATTTCACAGACCATGCAGAAGTTGCGGGTGAAACCAAACCTACATAAATTTACATTTATCCATCAGAAATTAGCCTGGTTTGCAAAGGTTAGGAGAATCCACAATAGGTCCTTATTTCTGACACCAATTGCAACTTTGGGAATCCTCAAAATTACTCTCGGTATCAAAAGTTTAGTGAGATACTTGAAAGCCTCAGAAAAGACACTGGATGTAACATATCATAATGAAAGGATATAGTTTAAACTCAGAAGGAAAGGCTCATAGATGAGTCTAGAAGAAAATAATGTGCAGAGCTCCTATTATGTTCTCTTAGGTCATCCACACAGACAGTGCTTATTTCTCCCAGCAATGACATGCAACAAAAATGCACAGATCATTGCCAACCAGGGAAACTCACCTGAGCAATTTTTGCTGATATTTTCATTGGAGCTACTTCATGCAGACCTGAATAACTGTCACATGGTGACTTTTAAATCATCATCTCCTCCAGAGAATATACTGATGCATCCTTAAGTGGCAGAACTTTTCATGAGCTTAGAGGTTATTTTTTAGGAGTGGAAGACGAAGATCAAATCTGTATATGAACAAGGTTCCTTCTTCACTGCACATCTGTGCAAAAAAAATACTAATGAAGGATAATAAAAAAATTGAGAATCTATATAATAAAAAAATTGAGAATCTATATAATATAGTATTTATAATTTCCATATTTTCAATATTCATTCAAACTTTTAAGATAAGGAAATTAAAGGGATCAAGATAGGAAAAGAAGAGCTCAAATTAGCACTATTTGCTGATGACATGATAATCTACCTAGAAGACCCAAAAAACTCTACCAGAAAACTTTTACAACTAGTAAACGAATTTGGCAAAGTTGCAGGATACAAAATCAATACACATAAGTCAAAGGCATTTGTGTACATCAGCGACAAAGACTCTGAAAGGGAAATGATGAAAAATACCCCATTTGCAATAGCATCTCAAAAAAAAAAAAAAAAATGCCTGGAATCAACCTAACGAAAGAGGTGAAAGACCTCTATAATGAAAATTATAGAACACTAAAGAAAGAAATTATAGATGAACCTCAGAAGATGGAAAGACCTACCTTGCTCTTGGATAGGTAGAATTAATATTGTCAAAATGTCCATACTACCAAAAGCATTATACAGATTTAATGCAATTCCAATCAAAAATCCCAATGTCATTCTTCAAAGAAATAGAAATAGCAGTCATGAAATTCATCTGGAAAAATAAGAGACCCAGAATAGCCAAAGCAATCCTGAGCAAGAAAAGTGAAGCAGGGGGCATCACCATACCGGACTTTAAATTATACTATAGAGCAATAGTAACAAAAACAGCATGGTATTGGCACCAAAACAGACTGGTGGACCAATGGTACAGAATTGAGGATACAGAGCCTAATACATATAATTATAGCTATCTTATATTAGACAAAGGTGCCAAAAATGTACAATGGAGAAAGGATAGCCTCTTCAACAAATGGTGCTGGGAAAACTGGAAATCCATATGCAACAAAATGAAAATTAAACCTTTATCTCTCACCATGCACAAAACTCAATTCAAAGTGGATCAAGGACCTAGGAATTAGACCAGAGACAATACACCTAATAGAAGAAAAAAGTAAGCTCCAATTTCCAACATGTTGGATTAGGCCCCAAGTTCCTTAATAAGAATCCTGTAGCGCAAGAATTACTACCAAGAATTAATGAATGGGATAGATTTAAACTAAAAAGCTTCTTTTCAGCAAAAAAAGAAACAATCAGTGAGGTGAATAGAGAGCCAACTAATTGGGAACAAATATTTAATACATGCACATCAGATAGAGCACTAATCTCTAGAATATATAAAGAACTCAAAAAACTTTACACTAAAAAAACAAATAACCCAATCAATAAATGGGCTAAGGAATTGAGAAGACACCTCTCAGAAGAAGATACACGATTAATCAACAAATACGTGAAAAAATGTTCAACATCTCTGGCAATTAGAGAAATGCAAATCAAAACTACTCTAAGATTTCACTTCACTCCAGTCAGAATGGCAGCTATCAAGAACACAAGCAACAATAAATGTTGGAGAGGATGTGGGGAAAAAGGCACACTCATACATTGCTGGTGGGACTGCAAAATGGTGCAAACCGTTATGGAAAGCAGTATGGAGATTTCTTGGAAAACTGGGAATGGAACCATCCTATGACCCAGCCATCCCACTCCTGGGTCTATTCCCAAAGGACTTAGAAACAGCATATTACAGTGACACAGCTATCTCAATGTTTGTAGCTGTGCAATTCACAATAGGTAGGTTGTGGAACCAACCTAGATGTCCCTCAGTAAATGAGTGGATTAAGAAAATGTGGTATATACGCACAATGGAATTTTACTCAGCAATAAAAGAAAACAAATTAATGGCATTTGCAGGTAAATGGATGAAGTTTGGAAGACATAATGCTAAGTGAAGTTAGTCAGTCTCAAAAATCCAAGTACCAAATGTTCTCTCTTATATAAGGAGGCTATTTCAAAGTATTGTTGGATGGGGGTACATAGGAGGATTAGAGGAACACTAGAATGGTCAAGGAAGGGAGGGTAAGGGAGGGAGCAAGAGGGAGGGAGGGTAGAAAAGAAAAAAAAAAAAGGTGGTTGAATGAGACGGATATCATTTTCCTTAATGCATGATTGAAGACCTGAATTGTACGAATATACTTTGTATACAAACAGTTGTATGTAAAAAGATACTAAATATATGCACAAAGAAACAAAATAGTCAATTTAGAAAAAAAAAAAACTTTAAAATAACTATTAATGTACATGGATTCTCCTTGTCTTGAAATGGTTTTTTATCTATATAAATCCATAACAATTTGAAAATATCATGTCATATATGCATTTAATATACTTATCCTACCAAATATAGCTTGGTTTAACCTATCTTGAAGTGTTCCAAACATATATTTGTCTTCAGTGGAACAAAATAATCTTACACAAAACCTATTTTATATTAAAGAGTTAAATATCTCATGTAACTTACTGAATAAAAGTATCCAGAAAACACAGTCAACACAGTATACCATAGAGGATGGATTGTTTTCCTCGTGTTCTTGAGGCTAATGGGGCTGTGGCCATTGCCACTGTCTAACAAGAGAGTATTATTAGGCATATTGCTAGCCGAGTAAATTACCAGAATTTAATGTGAAGTATGGTTATCACTGAATGTCTATTACATTGAAATCATTACAAAGATGAAAAATCATAAATTTTAAGTTTGGAACTGTCTACACATTTAAAGAATTAAGAAATATAATTAAATAATTAAAAAATAAACTATTATATAGATAAAATATTTCATTATAAAGATGGTAAACAAATTCAAAGGAAATTATAGAACAGAAAATTATAATGACATATGACAAATCCAATGCTTAACATAACTCAGGAAAATGCTAAAAGTCTCTAAACTAGAAGACTATTTGCAAAAAATATTTAATCAGAGGAAAAGAGATAAGAATCGTGAAAACAGACCCTCAAGATATTTAGGGCAGTTTTAACAAATGCCTAATCTACTTATAATGGGAATCTCAGAATGAGAGAATGATATCGACCTAAAAAAGCATACTAAAAGAAACGGAAGCCCCAAACTTCCCACATTTGTTGAAAAAAAATTCAAATTATGGATTTGTTTGAGCTCAGTGAGTGCTCATAGGAATACATATAAAGATAATAAAACTAGCTTTACCACAATACATCTTGTAAACAGTAAAATTAAAAAAGAAAAAATTAAGAAGCACCCACAAAAGACATATTATGGATGAAGTACGTGGATGAGAATTTTATCTTCTTATTGACTGAAACAATAAAGAACAAAAAAAAAAAAGAAATGAAATATTTATAAGGCTAAATGAGAAAAAGAAATGAACCCTCATTTATATTTTCAGTGAAAATATCCTTCAAAGTTCAGGTTGAAGTGAAGACATTTTCAGATGTGTAAAAACTGAGAGAATTTTTTGTCAGTTGGCCCATGCTACAAAAAAATAATAAAAGTATCTTGTACCAAATGGAAGCTTAAATATACAGGAGGAAATGAAAAACTCCAAAACTAATAATTATGTGCAAATATACAAATACGTAGGGGTTGCTATCAAATTATCTAAAGTCATAGAACATTTTCTCTTTTCTTGATTTTTATTTTTTCCACTCTTGTGTTCATTGTTTTAAGCTTACTATTGGAAAAAGAGTGGCAGTACCTTTTAAATTGATCTTTGTATGCTTTTAAAATAAGACAAATCTACTTGATAATATTTTATTTAATCTCAAATGATATGAAAACAATAATTATTTGCTATTATTACTGCCATCATAATCTTATGCCCACAATAATTCCATGTAAGGTGCAAAGTATCCACTTATTTTCACAGTTATGGGAGGTTAAAGCTTTACTTTTGTGCAATAAGCATAAAAGTAGGCTACCATCTGCCATATGTGAGCAGTTTCTGGAATTATTTATAAGAATTCGAAGTAAGAAATTTAAATTTTAAAAATTTCTTAGTTCTTAATAATTTCAATTTTAGAGCACTTCAACAGCACACAAAATTTTCTAATCAAGAATAAAGTAGTTTTAAGGGACTTTTGAGACATTCATATATTACCTTACACCTAGCAATGATTTAAAGATATCTGCAAAGATTATAAAGTTGGTATCAGGAAAAATTGTATTTATTTTAGTGGCCAAACTTACTGAATAAAGATGGAAATTTATATGATATCACATCAATACTAGATTTAGCATTGCTTTTATAAGATGATATACTCCTAAGACATGAATCAATTTGCTTTTATAATTTATATGCCTTATTTTTGGTTAATAAGAGAAAAATTTCTATTTGGTATTTGTATTTCTCTACAATTATAATCCATGGGTGAAAGAGTGCTTGCCCCATATTTAAGAAGCCCTAGGTTTGGTCCCCAGTTCCAAAAAAAAAAGACAAAAAAAAAAGACAAAAAAAGAAAGAAAAGAAAAGAAAACTAATGAGCTACAATAACTATGTTTTCTATTTAATGTTAGATTGTAAATTTCTAGAAACATTTGTATGCTATATAAATTTTATTAGAAAAATGTGGTTTATACCACTGGTATAGCTCATCTTGGTAAACTATCATCCTGATTTGCTCTTGGAAAATATGGTGAGAAAACAACTTAAATTAAAATTGTATGTGGGTCCCCAAAGTCACCATACTACTTGGTAGAAGTCAGTGCTTAGGGCCCTTTGCTGGACAGCGGGAAGAAAACAAAAGATCTTCAACACTGGCGGCCTAATATATTCATCAACTGGTGTGGGCAGTACACACACAACTGATCCTTTAATCTTGGTTCAGTTGTCTGTTATTGAATTGACAGATGATGGAGGATTTTACTTTTGTTTAAGCTTAGACATAAATGGGTAATGTATCCAACCACTCTCAAGAAAAGGGGCAAAATCAAATGTTAGTTTGAGAACTTGACATTTTAATGGTACATGAGAAGTTTGGAATGGAGTTTTGAGTCCTTGAGAAAATGGAAAGACAGTCTACCGCAGAAAATATCCACTCCAGCAAACACTTCATGCTATCTAATATGACCCCCATCATATCCTCTTTTATTAAACAGATTAGATATCACAAGATGATTCCTGGAAAAAACATGAACATACCTTATACAGTTCATAACCATCATACCATCATCATTCACATAAAACTTTACCTTAAATACATGTGTCATCTATAGTATTTGAACATAAATTTTGAATGTAAATTTTTTCTCACATAAATTCATAATTTTTATGATAAACCAATCATTTTAATTTAGCTTCTATATGGCTATAGTTGATATTTTGTAGATATATTCTATAATGAGACAATTTTTTTTCCTAGGTACTGGTATTGAATCCAGGATTTACCTCTTAACTACATCCCCACCCCTTCTTTGATTTTGTTTTTTCTTCTTTGAGACAAAATCTCACAAAGTTGCCTAGGCTGCCCTTGAACTTTTGATCATCCTGTCCCACCTCCAAAGTAGCTGGGATTACAGGTGTGTGCCACTATGTCTGGTAAAAACAAAATACTATTGACGAAGAATGTCAGTCTACTAGGGCTCATAAATATAGAAGAACATTAACTAATGACAATGATACATGCTTCTCTTCAAAAGCACATTTAAAAATAAAAGGCAATATTCTATACTTTAAACACCTACTTATTTCTACTAATTTCAACCTTATCTTCTCATTTACCTGAACATCATCCTCTATATTTGAACATTTTGCCAGACTCTTTCTGAGATATGTTTGGTTTCACATGCTACTTAGGGATGAAACCTCTGGTCCATAAGGAAAAAAACTGTCTTTTTGTTTTACATGATGTCTTGCTTTTAATGCCCCTTTAGATTAATGGTTAGACAAAATCCCAGCTCTTAATGATGTATCTTTTCTTCTTTTCTTTTCCACAAACAAGGACTGTAATGAAGACTGATAGTAAACAGAATGTGATTGCTTTTATTTTTCCAACTCCATTTCTTTCTGATTTTTTCCACCTATTATATTTTCATTGTTATGTTGTATTATTCTGTTGTATTATTCCTTGTGGCTCATGTTGTCACTTAATCTTCCATTCAATGAATATATAATTTTTTAATAATTCTTTTTGAAATAATTTTGATTTCACTTTTGTTATTTTGCTTTCCTTCTTTTTTTTTCTTTGCTCATTTACTATTCTCAGTGGAGTTTGAGAGCAACTGATGGCATATTTTATAGCTGCAGCTGCTTCTATAGTGCTCTTGTTATTTGTCAAAGAATAGATATTTGCTAAGGACATCTAAAATTTCTTCAGATGATATTAATAATGACAGCTATTATTTGCTGGCAGCTTATTATATTCTAAATTTGATGCCAATCATTTTATAGGCAATTTCTCACTTAACCCTTAAAAACATGAAGTATTGTTGTAGACTGTAAAGGTGAGAAAACCATTATGGAGTGTATTGTAGAGTCAATGCTCTTTTTTCATCAAGTTCAGTTTTATTTTATTTTTATAAACCCAGAAAGAGACTATAGTATCTCAACATTTCTTACAATTTGTAGGATTAAAATAGGGTTCTGGCAGTGAAATGTTGGGAGTGGTAAATAACATGTTTCAGTCATATCCTAAGTTCCTAAGGGTGATATTTTTATGGTGCTTCTTTTCCTTCCACAGTGAACTCAAAGGCCACTTTACTGTCATAACATTGTCAACAAACAGAAAATCTCAGGATCACTAAGCTATCATTTGGAAAAGTGCTGCCCCCGTGAACACAAAATGGAAATAAAAGCCTATTATATTAAGTTGTTGAATTTGTTAATATATGTACTACAGATCTTCTGACCATAGTGAGCTAGGGGTCCGTCCCCATACAAAAATCCTGTGTGAAATTGCTCATGACCAATCACAGGCAATTGCAAAAGGCTTTGCCTCCTGATACTCCACAGGGAATAGCTTCCTATCCTATACCAGCTGTAGGGACAGGTATTACATTACTGACTTCTCTTAACCATGTCCCTCGCGGGTGATGAAATTTGGGGTTCCTCTGTGTGTAATGGGCTGGCTGCAAAATAAAACTAAGAAAGAGAAAAGGGCTAAGAAGCCACAGGCCACAGGAAGTAATATTAAAAAGCGGGGATGGGACAGCTCTTCGGCCTTAGGGGTCAAGCTTCTACACTGGAAACGGAGAGCAAGAGCCTGCATTTGCTTTATTTATATGGAGGAAGCATCAAAATTTTCCATGGAATGTTCTTTTGCCAAAAGGAAGGAGGTGGGCTGTCAAGTTTTGAACTGGTTATGCCCCACTCTGGAGCTAGGAGAGCAGTCTATCTAAATGAGCGAAGACAGAGGTCACAGGCACTGCACAATCCATTGAGTGGTAGGAGCCACAAAATAGTTTGCCATGCCAAACCTAAATCTCCCTGGCTCAAGGCTGAATGAAGATGCTCAGATAAGCTCAAATAACTCACTGGTGGCATCCCACGGACTTCTGAAGAAGTTCCAGTCAAGACTCCTTTCCTCTGGGCCAGCTAAGCTCCTGCACCTCTGTTTAGAAATTCCTTAGCAGGTGTGGGTATCCTTCAGTCTAGGGACTTTTCAGTGTCTCTGTGGAGATGTCTTTATCAGAAGGACTAAAACAATTTTTTCCACTGTGGCTCAGTACCTCTCTCTACTCTCAGATTTCCCATGGCTCTTTCTTCTTAGTGAGGAGACCTCTTGTTCAGGGCAAGTGAGATAGTGAGACAATTGCTCCCATTCTTGGCCTCCTGTCACCTGGTACTATTGGGGAATATGGAACAATGGGGCCACAGCACCATTTTTTGACACTTGCTCACACTGTCTCAAAAGGCTTGACTGTTATTTTCAGTTTGGCTCAGTTGACTTGACTACATGTATATCTTGTCCTAAAAGCCACAGATTTGACACCAACACCCACTGCTAATTCTAAAACTATTTTCTTAATAACATGCTACTATCCTTCTACAAGATGAAGGGTTAAACTAGCATATCTCTATGACTTAACCTGACACATCAGCCTCTGTAGTTGTCAGAGCAAAAAGATGACATATATAGATTTAGGTTTTGATAAGTCCAAGCATGTATGAAGCCATCTAAAAGTATTATGTGGCTTTGGTGATAAACAGCTTGTTTATAACAGTCACGGAATACATAAATCTAGGTGGCAACATTACAAATAGAATTCACTTTCTTTAAAACAATACTGTTCAAGGATATTTCTTTTTCTTAAAAATGGGCATATTTTGTTTCTAATTAGAGTATGTAAGTATATGTCACTAGACATAAATATTCTTAAATTTCAAAAGAGAAAAGTTGACTGTAAAAATTCTTTTATCCTTTTGAAATACAAATCCATTAGGTATTTATTTCTGATTTAATTATTCTAATTTATCTTCTGTAGGTAGTATCATTTATTGTTATATCTGTTTTGTGGTTAAAAAAAAAAAAAGCGCTTAGTCATGTCCCTCTACGTTTCTTCTAAGACAAAAAGAATTTTTAAAAATGAGCAAAAATAATTTACTTTCAGCCCACACATATTATTGTGTTATGATGACTGAAAAATAAGTAGCTTAGGGAAACATTCTGCTTAAAATGACAGAACTAGTTAGAGTAGGGCTCGGGTGTCAAAAAAGCTTTTAGTCTTGTGAACCATATTTAATGCTGAAATAGCATGACCCAGTCTGAACAATCCCTTTCTCTTTATGACTTTCTTCTGCACATGAGCAGCACAATTATAACTAAACCATAAGATAAGCAATTTGGCGAGAAAAACAAAATAGCAAACTAAAGTCATCTCTATAGGATGTCTACTGTGGTTTAGACCTGTTTGTTTCATAACCATCTTAAAATGCCACAGCAATGGTGAGATTCAACTTTTGGTAGATTTACCCAAGTGAAAATGTGCATAATTCACTTAATATTTACTCAGTATTTATTATATACAAGGTACTACCTTGGCAGCCAGCACTGATCCATCTCTACTGTGGGAGGCAGAGAGTCAGCAGGGAAAACACAGAGGGGGATTTCTGAATGTAGTTGAACTTTCCTATGACCCAGGATTTAACATCCTGGCCTCAACTCTAGAAAACTATGCCATAAGTTTCTTGCAGACCAAATTATTTTTGAAGCAGGTCCTGGGATAGAAGTTAGTGTGCAGGATATTTACTACAGGCTCTTATTGAAATATTTGGCATAAAAGACCAAACTGTAATATAAGCCTGTATCAGACAAGGCCTATGGGTTCTAGGCCTTGTGACTTGATGTATCTGGGAGTCAGTTTTCAGCCTACCCAAGTCTTTTGTTCAAGAATTATGCTAATCCCTGTAGGGTGTTAGATTTTCATCTATTACCTCCAAACTACTGCTTTAAGACTTTGTCTAGTGGACTATGCAGTAAGTTCAATGAGTCCTATTTTTATGAGAGGACTCCAACAATCCTCTTATGGATGTGATGTCACCTATGGTCCTATGCTGGTAGATCAAACACATAATAAGCCACTAAACAGTCATGTGGCTGAGGTCCTATGACCATGGGGGGATATATATATATATACACACACATATATATATATATATATATATATATATATGCATACACACACACACACATATACACACACACACACACACACACACACACACATATATATATATATATATATATATATATACCAACTCCTATAAGAATGAATCCTTAACTTTTCCATTAAAAAAAAAAATCAATGTCCTAATAGACAAGGAAACCTCAAAGATTAATGTAGAATTTTGAATTAGTTCATGTATCTAGCAAAAGACATTATTGTAAAAAAATGGAAAATCTGAAAAAATAAAGTCTATATATTTTAATTGATAGTATTGTACCAATGCTAATTTCTTAGTTTTGATAATTGCACTATAGTTATGTTTACAGAGGGAAAACTGCATGGATAATGTATGAGAAATTCTGTACATCTTTCAATTCTTTCTTAAAACAAAAATTAGTACAAAATTAAAAGTAACAATTATATTTTGAATGCTTCTCTTACGGATTGCTATAGGTTGGGTTCTCTAGGTGGCAGAATTTAAGGCAGAGTTTAGAGTACATGGTGTTTATTAGCAATGCCCTTAAGATCAGCACCTGTGAGCAGAGTGTAAGGAAGAAGAACAGAGCAGAGGGATAAATTAAACTGTGATGCTGGCCTTACAATAACTTTGTCTAAACCTGTGTGGAGTTCTGGAGAGGAAATGATCCAAGAAGAGTGCTCCCACATTTAACTGACTGAGTCATTATTGCCCCACCCTAGTAGGTAACAGGATGCATACTATCTTGGGAGTGCATAAGCTGTGAAATTAAGCTTTCTGTAACTGAGGCTATCCCTAATGCCACTGATACCTGAAGGTTGCCTACTGAGAGTAATCCTAGCAGCTGGGGAAAAATTCCCTTGTATTAAGAAGACAAAAATAGTGCTTCTCCTTGTTCAGCCCATTCACCTTATGAAAAGGAGATGCTGCAGTGGACAAGCTATGATATAATCCACTGCTTCTTCCATGTTTCACACTGTTTTGTTGTTTTTAAGAAATACATAACAAAAGAGTATATTTTGACATATTATATATACATGGAGTATATCTTATTTTAATTAGGATCCCATACTTGTGGTTGTACATGATGAGGAAATTCACTGTTATGTATTCATTTGTGAACATAGGAAAGTTAAGTCCGATTCATTCCACTGTCTTTTGGTTTCACAGGGATGAAAGGGCCTATTGAATGTGCAGCTAGAATGCCAAGCTCTGAAGTCAGCAGCTATCATGTACATTAGTGTTCTTAGTATGTAGCACACATGGGATCTGGATCAAAAGTTGGAAATATGAGTTATCTTCTTCATAGGAAGACATGTAGGGAATTTGTTCTTCCTGTCTCTGAAACTGTAGATTCTACACATGCAGACATCTGCTTTTCAGAGAGAACGAATCCCCCATTGGCACAGAATGAGTCTCATGAAATTTTAAGTAGGTATAAAATTCTAGTCTCTTTGCCTCTCTCTGGGAAAATTCTGAAATGTCAAATTAGTTATGAATTTCATTAGTTATGAAATTCTCTGTGGTGTTGACCAAAGCATCTGTTGCAATATTTCAGGATCAGAGAGAAGCATGAAACCAACGAGTAATCTGAGTGCCAGATCATTTAGAACCTTATAAGTCATGATATTAACTTTGGCTTTCATTATGAGTGAGATGGGTACCCATTGCAAGATTTGGATCACTATAGCTACTTTATAGAAAATGAACCCAGGGGTAGAGGAAGGGGATAAGAATAGAACAAGGCAGGCAGGAAAATGGATGGAAATGGAGAGCATCATATTAAGAAAAATAAGCAAGGCTGAGAAACTTAGTGGCCATATTTTCTCTATTATGTGGAAGCCAAAGATAAAAAAGGAAAAAAAAAAAAAAAAAACTGGGGTGGGGGTGGTCTGATATGAATGGAAGGGAGATCAGTAAGGTAGAAGAATGGGGTCATGGGAAAGGAGGAGAAAGAGTCAGGAATGAAATTGATCAAATTACGTTGTCCGCATGTATAGATGTGCCACAATGAAACTTTTTGTTTTAAAACAGGGTATAATTATTATGCACCAATAAAAAATAATAAAACAAGAAAAAGTAGAGTCAATGTGCAATGAGGATAGCAGGAGGGACAGTTGCACACTACCTGTGTAACTTCTCTCACAAACCAGGGTAGCACAGCTTACTGACACATAAGCTGTGCTTGTGGGAAGGAGAGGGAAGTAATCAATGGACTTCCTTTCAGACCACAACAGAAGGGTCACTCTAGTAAAACCTAGTTTTGTGTAATTTCCCAAGGTCTCACACATTAGGACAGTACCCTGATACTGGACCTCCAAACTTGCTGGATTATCAGCAAGCTCACAGATTCAGGTTTTAGGCCTGCCTCAGGGGAGGCCAGTCTCAATGGCCCTGGGTTCCTGACTGCCCCCAGGACCTAACTAGCCTACATAGCTCCAGACCTCATAATTGCCCTACTGCAAGGCTGTAACTTGTAGCCTTAATCATCAGGCTGGCACCTAGGGAGATGGCCACTGGGGTGACTCCAGCCAAGAACCAAGTTGTCCCCCTCTGGCTTCAGGCCTGCCCCAGTGTCAAGCCAGTCCCTGAGGCCCAAATCTCTGGGTGGCCCCTTTAACTCTATGTTCCAGTAGACCCAGGTTCCAGTCACATGTGAAGAGATCCTAGCACTTGTCTGGCCAACATATATATCCATATACATATCCAGTTTCCAGAATCACCCTTGTAGACCAAGGATCCAGGCCAGGCCTATAGCCCTGGCACCCAGGTTAGTCCTTGAGGTCCTATCCTCCAGGCCAATACCCACCTACCCTCCAGGTTGCAACCCCCTTGACAAAGAACCTGAATTAATATTTCTCCAAAGAACACATATGAATGGCCAAAAGGTTCTTAAATGCCTCACTTCACTAATCATCATGTAAACTTGAATTTTAACCACAAGGAAATAAAAAACTTGCTGTGTCGAAATGGTGCACACATTGTATATATATGTATTGAAATACTACACTGTATCTTATAAATATGTATAACTATTATATGCTAATCAAAAACGTTTAAATGTCTAAAGTAATAGAACTGCTAACTTCCCTGATTTGATCACTACACATTGTATACATGTATGGAATTTCACCCTGTACCCCACAATTATGTGTGAACTAACTTATAATAATTTTTGAAAAGTGAAAAATGTTGGCAAGAATGAAGAGAAGAAAAAAATTATTGCACACTGTTTGTTGTAATGTAAATTAGCACTGCCATTAAAAAGCAGTACAGCAGTACCTAAAAAAATTAAAAATGGAATACATACAATTAAGTAATGCCACTACGGGTACATATTTAAAGGAAATCAAATCAGTATGTCAAAGAGATACCTAAACTGCTGATCCATTGCAACATTTTTCTTAACAGCTAAAATTCAAGTTAAGTGTCCATCTAAGATTAAGGGATAAAGCAAATGTGACATATGTACATGAAGGAATATTAATTAGTTCTCCCCCACCCCATAATAATCCTGTCATTTTTGGCAACATCTGTGAACCTGGAGAACACTAACTTGAATGAAATAAGCCTTAGTTTCATTTTCAGTTTTCACAATTCTGTTTACCTTCAGTTAACCACAATTTAAAGCATTACGTGCAAAATTCCAGAAGTAAACAATTCCTAAGTTGTAAATTGTACAACATTCTTATTAGCGTTATAAAGTCACAACCATCCCACTCAGGATATAATTTGTCCTTTTGTCTAGTGTATCAACAGAGTATACACTGCTTGTGCATCAGTAACTTAAGAGCCATCCTGGTTATCCAAATGATTGTTCAGCTACTTCAGTGCATGTGTTCACTAACTCTTATCTAATAATAACCCAATGTGCATGATTAGTAAGACTGGCAATTCAGATACTTCAAACAGTAGCCATAAAGTGTTTCCTTCAAGTGAAAATATAAATAGACATTCTTAAATTAATAAGTGAGAAAAATTTATGCTATTTGCTAACATCAATGGTCAGAATGAATACTGTCTACATGAAAATGTGAAGAAGGAAAAGAAATGCATATTAGTTTTGCTGTCACACTTCAAACTAAAAATATTAAGGCCATAGTGCATGGTAAATGCTCAATTAAGATGGAAAAGTTATTAAATTACAGATTTTGGTACTGTCCATAGTTTTAGGATTCCACTGGGAGTCTTAGAATGTATTCCCCATAGATTAGAAGAAGCTATCCTCATCTGCATTCATATTGTGATATTCTTGAAGATAACTATGATTCAAGTATTCTTATCAATTCTCCCTTTATATACTTTATGCATATAAAGTAATACATATGTTAATGAGATCAATATCAGCATTCCACAAGGTATGCATATTTCGAAACATTATTTTGTTCACCATAAACATATATGTTTTTCTTTAATTAAAAAATCATTTTTTAAAAAAGGAATTCAATAAGAAATCTGGTGGGAAGCTATTAAAATAATTCACATAAGAGATATTAGTGACTTGGACTAAAATGGTTTGATAGAAGAAATAAAAAGTGAGCAGACCAATTAATAATGTTTTGAAAGTATGTCAATGACATTTTAATAGATGTACCGTTTGGAACAAAGAAAATAATAAAGGACAATTTTAAGATGGTTTGCTTTTTAACGTGTGTGTTTTATTATTAACCTAATTCTTAAAGTCAAAACTCCTAGAAAGGGGGATAAAAATAGTAAAAACAGTGGAATGAAACTACCATAATTTTCCTATGTACATATATGAATATACCACAGTGAATCCCAACATCATATACATCCACAAGATTGGGATCCTAATTAGAGTAAGATATATTCCATGTGTGTATAACTATGTCAAAATAGACTACTGTCATATATAGCTAAAAATAATAAAAATTTTTAAAAGAAAGATCATTAAAACTCCCACCTGCCTATGTTTGTTTTCTACCCTTCTATATCAGAGTGAGCAACATGTTTCTGTCATAATTTTAGAGCTATCTTATATGTAGAAAAAGAAGTAATGAAACAAGAATGTTATGACAATGTTGCAGTGCTTCTCTCATATTTGTCTCATGCAGGGGGATTGTTCAAGTTGGAAACTTTAAGGCACCTCTCTGAACTAAATTTTTGAGAACTCTGTATTCCAGGCAGCACACTTAGGTTCTCATGCTATCAGCCACTGTTAATGTAAATATAAAATGTACCGGGAATGTTACCAGTGTTACAAGACTTCCATGACTCATTCTTTTACTTTGAACTAACTGAATCTCTCCATAGTTCTGTCTCTTAAGTGCAAAAGCAGGCAGCCTGTCACAAAGGCAGCACCTGTAGAGGGAAGTAGAAAAATCAAGTGACTCAGAAGATCAGGTTTATTGTGAGCCCCCACAAACTTCAAGGCTATTAGGGCCCACAGAGTGACAAATGGTACAAGCAATGGGCACTAAGGAATCAAGAGAAAGAAAATGGGAAGCCACAGGAGAAAAACTGTTGGTAGCATTTATGTCAGCCTTACTTGGCATCCCTCAGTAAAAATGGGTAGTAAGAATGACTGAAGTACATGTCTGTAAAGTACATCTGCAGATGCATTGTGAAAAGTCTGGCTCTTAGTAAAAGTGATATTAGGAAGTAAGGGAACAGGAATTATTTAGCTGAGATTAAGAAGCAGAATAAGGAATCACAGAGGATACCAGAGGTAAGTCTTCCTTGTGTTGGAGATTTCTCTCTGTAGGGAACTAGGATATTCTGCCTAGAAATAGAGAGGAATGGTAGAACTGAAATTTTAGTAGGTTTGAGGCTTAAAATGAACTCCTTACATTTCTTGAACTTAAGTAACCTATGGTTTTCTCAGTTGGTGTTTATGTTTGCAGAGGAAATGTCTGGAAATATTTATTACACAAGCTTAACACAAATAGAAAAACAACAACAACAAAAAAACCATCTAACAATTATGAACATACAAATTTTCCATGTAGGGATATCTGGGAAAACATGATAACTGAAAAGAAACAAAAACTTGGTTATCTTTTTGTATTTATTGTTCTCAAGTCAAATACAATTAATGATTGAAATTTCATCAATTTGATATAGTAAAATATAATAGAGACTGGCAGACAGCATGGCATTTGGCTTTGATGGATTTGATATCATGACATAAAATGAGTCAATTCATCTTTTTCAATATATTCAATCTTTCTCAATCATTTGAAGAGTTACGTAAATTTAAAAAATATTTATAGGAAAGTCAACTTATTTTATTCTTTCTGATAGAATGAATGCAAGTGAACAATGAAAGCTGTCATTTTTCTTGCCACACACATTTAAGAAATAGATATAATCTGAGAAAAAATGCAAACTATTTTGGGATTCATTCTGCACAACATAGGAGGAGGAAAGAATTTATGTTGGAAGAATTGGAAAATACTGTAAAGAAGTACCTCATGAATGCAAAAATAATTATTCACATGAAATCCTCTATATGCACATCCCACTCTTTAATAATCCTGAGAGTCATATATTGCCATTTCTTTTCTAAATAAATGATTTTAAATATAGGGATCCATGGTAGCAAAATTTCAAGAATCCCACTTTCTAGTACAAAATTACTTTGTATAAAAATATTAATTAATAAATTAAAATCCCTTAATCACCACAAGACTTAAGGAAAGTAATCTCCAGGTCTTCCTTCACTCCCTAGATGTTCATTCTCCTGTATATAGCTAACAAAAATTAAATGAATTTTGTTTCCACAGTCAAATTAATCATATTTCAATTGCTTAATAAATACAGGTGGTTAACATTTACATACAGGACAGTACCACTAGAGAACATTTCTATCATGGCTGAAGTTCTATGGGACAATATGGCCTAAATTATTAAAAGGAGTGCTGTTTCAAGACCACAATGAAATATCACCTCACTCCTATTAGGTTGGTTATTATCAAAAAGTTAAAGATAAAAAGTGTTAGTGAGGTTGTGTTGAAAAAGATACTCTTGCACACTATTAGTGGGAATACAAAACAGTATAGTCATTATGAAAAATAGTCACCTTGTTAAGTCACAGGAAAATAGATGAGTTGATGCTACTCATCTGTTTTCCTTGGTCCTTCTAATCAGCTCTACTCAGCTTAAGGCAGGTATCCATAAAGCAAAAAATAGTTTGTGAATCATATTTTTAAAATTAATCAATTATTTTTTAAAACAGTTTTAGATTCACATTAAATGGAATATATAAGGAATCCCAATGTTATGGTTTGGATCTTTACTGTCCCCTGAAATGTTCATGTAGAGGAAATGTGGGAATGTTCACAGATGAAATGATTAGATTATAAGATGGATGAATGTTAATGGATTATTGGGTAGTAACTGAAGGCAAGTGGGAGTGGCTGAAGGAAGTAAGTTATTGGAGGCATGGCCTGTGCTATGTCTGTGTATCTAGTCTTCACTTCTCCCTCCCCCAAATAGCTTCCTTTACCATCATTATCCCACACCAGTATGGTCCTTTTGTTACAACTGATAAAACCACATTAATATAGGATTATTAACCAAAACCCATAGAGTACAATTTATGGGTTTTGACACATGAAAAATATGTCATTATAGTATTGTACAAATTATTTTCACTATCCTAAAAATCTCCTTTGTTCTACCAATTTTCCTCCCTCCCTCTAAATCTGACAGCTACTAACATTTTTATTCTCACATATAATTGTAATATAGACGATTCTACATATAGATAGAATGTCTTATTATTGTAATTATACATTACATCATTTTTAGATTAGCCTCTTTCACTTAGTGTTATGTATTTAAGTTTCTTCCATGTCACTTTGTTGGCTTGATAAGTCATTTCTTTTTAGTGCCAAATAAATATCTATGCATGAATATACCAGAATTTGTTTATCCATTTACCTACTGAAGGAAATTTTTATAGCTTCCAAGTTCTTTTAGCCATGAATAAAGCTACTATTAATATTCATGTGCTTGTTACATTTTCAACTCATTTGAGTAAACACCAAGGGCCACGATTGCTTGAATGTACAGTAAAATCATATGTAGTTTTGTAAGAAAATCTCAGAATATCCTCCAAAGCATTGGTACCATTTTGCATCTTCATTAGCAATGAATGAGTTCTTCCATTGCATGAAATCCTTGACTGTATATTAAACTATAAGCATTTTGTATTTTACCCTTCTAATAAGTATGTGGTAGTATCTTATTAAGTTATGATTTTCTGATGATGTGATGTTGAGTATATTTTTATGTTTATTTTCCATATGTGCATTTTCATTGGTGTCTGTTAAATTTTCCACATTTTTAGTTAATTGTTACTTTTCTTATTATTGAGTTTGAAGATTTGTTTACATGTTTTTAGTAAAATTCTTTTATGCCTTTTGTGAGTATTTTCAGTTAACAAAGTCTAGTTTAACAGTTCTTTCTTTCATGATCTGCCTCTTTGGTTTTACATTAAAAATGTCACAACTCTCTGCTCAGAGTTGATCTTTCTTTTCATCACAGTCTAATTTAGTATGGGTTATTTACATATTTTTCTCATGTCATTAATACTAATTATTAGTCTCTGTTCATAAATTTGTCCAAAGCTTAATTGTTAATTAGAGTTATTATTATCAGATTCAGAGCTTGGAATAGTCAGATTGTATTAGAATCTTAACCCACACATATTTTGTATGTTTTTTCATGGGTAGGTTGCCTGAGATTTTTAAACCTCGATTTTTTTAAAATTTATTTATTTTTTATTGTAAGTTGTTATAAATGACAGCAGAATGCATTACATTTCATATTACACGTATAGTGCACATTTTTACAAATCTCTGGTTGTATGCAAAGTATATTCACACCATTCGTGACTTCATACATGCACTTAGGGTAATGATATCCATCTCATTCTACCATTTTTTTTCTTCACCCTTTTGCCCCCTCCCTTCCCCTCCCTCCCCATTGGCCATGCTAGTGTTCCTCTAATCCTCCTATGCTCCCCATCCCAACCCTACTGTGAACTGGCCTCCTTATTATCAGAGAAAACATTTGGCATTTGGCTTTTTGGGATTGACTAACTTCACTTAGCATTATATTCTCTAACTCCATCCATTTACCTGCAAAGGCCATGATTTTAAACCTCAATTTCTAAACATTATTAATAAAATAACCTAACTTATAGAGTAATAAATGGAATAATATACATAAAAGTATTAGAACCATGTTTGCTTAGGTAATACCAATGTACAATTATGTTATCTGTTATTTAGTGGCAGTATTATTCTTAACATTTTTAAAAGCATATCTGTACAGATGAGTCCATGTTTGAATTTTCTGTTATGCGTTTTCTTCCCACTGTGTAGACCCAGCTTTATTTTTGAGTGCTCCAAGTGAGTCCAAGTTAGGTTCAGGTAAAAAAAACTTTGAGAATTTCCACTTTCAAATGGAGAAAGCCATATTTCCCAAAATTGTACTTCTAGATGCACCAATGTGTGAGAACACACACAGTTTGGACTAGAGGAAAGACTCTTTAGACCTTTGTCAACAGCATTATTTTACAGATTTTTTCTTGGCTAATAATGTTTGAATACTAGAGATGGCAGTGCACAATACACTCCAGAAGGATGAGAGCAGAAAAATTATATCAAGAATATTTCTTCCATTTTTATTTTTTCATAAATGGAATAGGATATGATAATAGCAATATTCAGGAACTCTATTTTGTTGCTGGGAAAAATTTTTAACTCTAACTATCTCTGTACACATAAACATCTGAAGATCTGATCATTGCCATTCCTCATGCACTAATTCATATACTAATCTGGGAGCCAGTTTTAGAGTATTTTTAACACTTTACTGACTACATACTGAATATTTAGATCTAACATTAAAATTGAAGTGTTTCAATTTCATGTGTGATATCAAACAGATATTTTTGTGACCATATACTTGGATAAACATGTATTCTGTGTTTATGAGAGAATTTCTGGATGAACTTGATATTAGCATACTTAGTAAAATGGTTGCCCTCCCTTATGTGGGTGGGATTTTTCTAACTTCTGAAAGCCCAAATAGAACAAAAAGACTGAGAAAAACAAAATTCATCTTGTCTGAATATCTTAGAGCTGGGACATTGGTCTTCTCCTGACTTTGATCTCAGACCCAGCCATCAGTTCTGATTATTAACCTTCTGACTAGGATTGACAACTGAAGAACTACAAGTCTTGGAAAATTGCATTAGCCTCAAAAGCTGCATGTACAACTAAAACCAAATAAATAAATATTTTAAAAAAAAAAAAGCTGCATGAGCCAAGTGAACCAATTATTTATAATACATCTTTGTACACACACACACACACACACACATCTATACATAAAATCATATTCATATATATACATGTGTGTGCAAAATCCTATTGTTTGTTTCACTAGACACATTAAGGCTAAGTTATTCTTTCTTTCCATCAAGATAAAATTGAGCTATGCTAAATGCAAAATACATAAATAAATGCACTGATATAAATGCCAAAGAGATCACAGTGGAACAGAGGATGCAGCCACTAATAAATAATTTCAACAGTAAAGAAGAACAATTCTTATGCTACTTCTAAAGAATTGTTTTAGAATAGATTTTGGTGCTTTCAAAAGGTTTGTTTTTATGAGTGGTGCTTGAATTGGCTCTAGAGAGAACAGAAGTTTCTCAAGCCAAGTGTTCAGCACGTTTGCAGGCAATGAGGTGCGGAACAGTGTGGCATAATTAGGAAACTACAAGTTGTGTGTTGGTTTGTCATTCAGAATAACACTGAGGGTGGAAACTGCAGAGAAGGTAAGTTGCAGATCTCAAGGGTCCTTTTATGCTATGCTCCAGTGTTTGGACACCTTTCTCTGGGTGATGGGTAGCCACTGGTTCGGTTTTAATCAGTTGAGTGACAAAATCAATTTGTTCCCTAGGACAATTGCTGTCACAAGTATAATAAATGGAGCAGAGTGACAAGGGGGAAGAATTCACACTTTTTCTCCTACCTCAAACCTATTTATTTTCTTGGTTCCCTAAAGACCATTGAAGAAAACAAAACAGGTATGTTTTGGAAATACTAGATCAATGGTGCAATGTTTATGGAAACAATCTCCAGTTTGCATGTGTATATGTATACATATGTACATATACATACATAAAATCATATTCCTGCTGAATAGGAACCAGGGCCTGCAACTTCAGGAAAAAATAAACATGAAATACTAGTTGAGAAATAAAAACTGAAGTTTTACTTTCAACCTACCAATGCATATTTCAAGTACAGTTCACACAAGATGGGATGTTTTGTTACATTGAGAATGTAGGAAAGCATTCATGTTAAAATAATTTGGTAAATGATGACACCAGAAATTCAGATGTGACAAAAGCATGATATTATTTAAAATAATCTTTAAAGCCCACATTGTTCTATTTTGGGAAAGGCCACTGGAAAACAGGCGCAATCCCTTACTTAGACTTGGGTCCAAGTCTATCAGCTGAGCTAAAGAGGAGTATAGTTTGGACGGTGACTCAGTGGTAAAATGGGTGCCTCTGTTGTTAAACTTGATTTTTCTTCCAACTCATTAACTAGCCTTATGAAGTTTCACTGAGCTCTCTAGTGGTGCATGAAGTATAAAGGGAATTTAATACTATATTCTCACTAAAAAACAACAACAACAACAACAGAAAAACCTGCCCAAATTGTGTCCTTTGGGTTTAACACATTTACTACATTACATGTGTTCTAAAGTTGTACTTACATCTTGTTGGAGATAATTGTTTAGTCCCTGAATGTTGAACTGTGAGTTCAGTGGGAAGAGCTCAGAATTTAATCCTTTTAGTAAAGACATTTCTTTGAAAATTTAAGTCTGTATCATCAAGAAGAGGTCTACTCAGAGAATCACTGTCTTCATGCCTTTGGTCAAAGGTGTTCCCACAGGGAAAATGTATGATTATGTGTTGTAAGCATTTAATGATGCTGAATTTAACCTAAATAAACATTCTTATTTAATTTTCTTTCTTCTCTCTCTCTCTCTCTCTCTCTTTGTGTGTGTGTGTGTGTGTGTGTGTGTGTGTGTGTGTGTGTGTGTGTGTCTGACAAGTTGATAAGCTGGGAAGTGAACCATAGGAAAACAACAATAACAAAATTACATTGTGATGAGTGTAAAAAGGAACCTCTTTGAATGTAATCTGCAGAAATGCCCCTTCATTCTAGTTCCTGATCCTTTCTTTGCTTGTCAAATCTTTTGCATTTATTCTTCTTCCTTTCAAGCTCAAATTGAAGAGCTATACTGAGGATATTTTCAGTAATGGCAGTTTATAGCAAAGAGACAGAAGAGAAGCAACACAAAATGCTTCTTTTTACAAAGCCATTTGGTTGGTTTACATTATGGTTTTTACCAAGTTTGGGGCAGACATAAGATCTCTTAAAAATGTATCTGAGTGTCATCATCAGTATAGAATACAGCCTAAGCTATGCCTTACCCTCTCTTTACTTACTTGACACCATGGCCCTCAACCATATTTATGCCTGCACTCAATTTTATATATGCTGCCATATCTCATGAGCAATATTTTATACGTTGCATTGCCCTGCAGGTTATACAGCCAGTAGTAGCAGACTATGTACTCAAATTCAGATATTCTGATTTCCCAGCTATCAATTTATTCCATGTAACACACTACCTCCTAACATTGGCAGTCACTGCAAGGAAGAGTTAGTCAAGGAGAACTTTCTTGGATCATGGCTAGTTGTCCTAAACTTCAAACATATGAAGTTTTCATGGCCAAAGGACTCTTGATGTCTCAGTTACATAGAGGGCAGTTAGTAAATCAATTAATAAACAATAGCAGTAAAGACCCATGACTTCTCACTAAGGAATATTTGGACAAAATTGTTAGTACCTATAATCCTTTCTGACAGGTTGGAGTTACTGGAACAATACATTTACAAATTTCTAAATTTGGCCATAATGGAAAAGGGTTGATGCAACTTAGCAATGGGAACTTATAATGTTTTTTTTTCCCCAAGAACAATTAATATGAGTCTATAATAATTAATCCTAATTTCTAATTGGAAATAGCATTCAAGATGTGCATGCCATCTTTTCAGGGTTGATTTTATTATTGCAAACTAGCAATAATAAAATATATCTTGATCTTGGTTAGATGAATCAGAAAGAAATGAAAATGCATCATGAATTTCTTATAAAACTGATTTAAGTTCATTTTAATTAAAATTTAAGAGTGCTTTTAGGAATAAAGAATGATATTACAAAATGAAAAGGATAAAGTTGAAATATTTTCAAGCATCTCTTCCCTGAGTAGTGACTTGTCCAAAAATTTAAAGTCTCCAAGACAGGCCTCTATCTACCTATAAATTTTTTTCACAATCTTTTTGTTAACTTTCATTTCATTATTTTTTTCATGCTTTCTTCTTGATATACTTAGCTACATTTATTGTGCAGTGAGAAAGTAATATGTACTAGAAAATGAGCTATACATTTTATACACCACAGAATTTATTTTCCATTCCATAGCTTTCTCTTAGGCAGGCAGTATATTCCCTGCCCCCCTTGCACACAGGCAGAGTTACTTGACTACTTTTGAGTGCTGAAATGTGAACAGAATCTATGTAGAGCAGTTCTAGGACTGGGTACTTGTACACCTGCTATTTCTTTCTTTTCTCTTTTATCACATAGAAAACTTGGCTGCAGTGTAATGAAAATGACTCCAGCACAAGGAAAAAGAACCCTGCATTCCCAAATTACCACTTGAATAAGAATCTTCCAATCAGACACATGAACACTGGATGTATGTGAATGAATAATACATTTATATAGTGCTCGGTAATCAAGATTTGTTTTGCTTTTGTTGTTTTGTTATACAAATTAGCCTACCCTGACTAATATGAACATGCATCCCTTAAAATGCCCTAATTAGGGTATGATTATGTCTGTTTTACGGATAAGATTGCTAAAAAAATAAACATTTGCACAAATTAGTAATCCCAGTATTGAACTTGGAGTTGCATGATTGCATAGGCTATGTGCTTAAACAAGATTGATACTTAAGTGATAAGGATGCCCATGCTCCACAATGAAATTCATTATTCAAAGACCTTGCATCTGTAAAGATAAAAAATAAGGGCATATAAGAAGATGGTATATTGAGGTTGATTAGATTGTATTCTTTTCACAAATTTCTATTCCTTCTTCCATTCTTGTCATGCTTTCATTTGGACAGAGAATATTCCTTGAGCCATTGATTTTGGATTTGTCCATCTAAGTTGATTGACCCACGTATGAGTTAGGAAGTGATCATGGTCCAATTAGCAGGGAGAACTTTTAAAGGCATCATATGCTTCTACATCCATTTTTGAGTTTCATGCCTATACATGAAAAAAAAAATCATAGATAGTTTCTCTTTTTTGTGTCATGGTTACAGAATAAAAAGATCAATGGAACAGACTTGAAGCTAGTCCAGTCAAAGTAAGCTGAATCTGTCTAAAATCAGCTGAACCCAGCTAAATTCCACTGAGCCTAACAAAACCCATCCAAGTATAAATAAGAAATAAGTGTTTCATGCTTGCAAACACTGAGATTCTTAGTTGCTTATTATCAGATGATATATTTGGTATAGATGGAAAAAGGGGTACATTTCAGAGTGAGTTTGGATTGATGATATAGGAATGTTTTAATGAAATGGCAAGTTGAAGCTGGATTGTCATTGGCTTTATATACTACACCAAACAGTTTGAACTACATATTGCAAGAACTAGAGAGACATTGAATTGCCATGAGCATACGCTTCTTTTCTATCTACTGATATAAGCTGAAAATAGAAAAATGAAAAATAATAAAGCTTTCTGAGGGAGGCAGACTGGTATCAGAACAGTAGCAATAAGCCATGGTGTCAACAAATCTCAAGTCAGGTATATTAGACTTTGTTTATGCATCGTCTGGGATTGTCCATTTACCTTCATTTCTGATCACAGTATTGCTAGCACTGGCTTGTCTTATTGCTGCCTTACAGGTCTGGCTTTCTGTTGCTGGTGCCATAGTTGCTATAGCTCAAGAACACTGAGGGGTGTTGCTGTCAAGGGAGGGTGCTGTGCCTGCTTCCAGCCACAATATTCACAATCGCTATGGACATTCTTTTAACAATGTAAGGATGCCAGGTGAAGCAAACCAGAAATTGAGAAAAATAAATAACTCAAAAGGCAGATGTTGATCAAAAAAGAAATGAGAGATAGAGGAAAAGTCAGGAAAAAGTATTTTCTTCTTGCTCTGAGATGTGGTAGTAAATATTGCCTCTGAAGCCATCCCATGAGACAGTGCAATAGTATGCTATAGCCAGCCAAGAAAGATTGAATTTGTTCTCCTTCCTCCTGACCATTTTCAGAAGAAATTTTTTTTTGTGTGTTTATTTATTCTTTCTTTCTTCCTTCTTCAGTTTTTTTTTTTGTTTGTTTGTTTTGTTATCCAAAAGGAAACCTAAGCAAATATAGTGAGTTAACAAACAGAGTTGGTTTTTGGCCTTCAGGTTACAGAATAATCCCCACTAATATTGATATTATGAGATTTTAGTTTGGGTCCAAGCTCATTATGATGTCTTAGATAATTTCCTATGTAAACCTCAGTTTCCTTTCTGTAAAAGGTGTGATCATTGCTCACAGAAATGCTTATAAAATAAGTTAATCTGTACAGTTTTATTAAACAGTCCTAAATCCTTAAATATCAAAAGGCTCCTTGCAAAAGGAGAAATTGGTACTGCAGAGAAAGTAACATTGAATACTACTAACATACAGGGAAAAGTTCCTCCTTTTAAAACTTAACTATCTACCTAGCCTATTTAAAAAAAAAAAAAAAAAAAAACACTGTTAAGGTTTACTTTCATACAGGAAAATTCATTCATTTTAAATCTATAATTTGATGAGTTTTGAAAATACATATGCAGTTGTGTATCACACGATGGATAATTTTTCCATTACCTCAGTAATTTCCTTTGCTTTTCCCTTTGCTATTAAGTAATGGAAAAGTAAGGCTACACACAGGATAAAAAGAGCATAATAGACTTTCACTCTGAAGGACTCTTTTAGTCACTTAAGAACCCATCTAAAAATGACTAAAAGAGAAGGGTTGAACCTATGCTCCCCAAAGTATATTTTTATCCCTCTTCTAAGAAGAGAGGAATTTGGAACTTCAAGAACATCAATGCCTAGTCCAAGCTTACATTTGGTAACAGGTGGAGTTGGGATGCAAATTGAGTTCATTTTAACAATAAATTTGCAATTTTTGAAGAAAACATTAAAAGGAGAATGATAGGGACAAGATATTTTAAAAAAAAAATAGTGAGGGTGCTCATAATTTGAAGAAATTGCCTTACTTCAAGATAGACAGTTTGATCCCATACCACACTGACACAAAGAATGACTGACTAAAGCAATAATAACATTTAACTATGTCACTATTACTTCTTATAGAAAGCAGACAAAGCTCCCATTTCAAATTTTACTAAAGCCAAAGGAATGCCATGCCTTCCTCTTACTTTGTTTGTGGTTCACAGTGATACTATGGTTGTGCAGTGTGGATAAGTGTCTCTGATGCTGGCGACTTTGGCTAAGATTCTCTGAGTAGAGAATAAGCAAATTAAAGCGATTTCTGGTTAGGTCCACTTGACCTTTTCTCTTTTCTATGGTGATTAGGTGGAGAAATCAAAAGAATATTTAAAAACAAACAAAACACTTTGCAAAGTGTTTTGCCAGATACATGCTAATGAAAAATCAAGTGAAAATGAAGCTATGAATGTATTTGCAAAGTGAGAAGTGCAGCTTAAGATTTCTATTTTTTTATTTGAAGTGCTTATAATTATTTCAAGGTGTTAAAGGAGCATGAGTAAATCACTAAGTCAGCTACAAAATATTTTATAAATCATAGCAACTAGTCATCTGTGACTACAATAAGAAAGTAGATCTGTGGTCTTATCTCCTCTCTTAATTAGCTGCTATTTAATCTGTGAACTTTGCACTGCGAATCTCTTACACTGAATGAATCAGTTTCTCTAAAGAGAACATAAAGTGATCAGCTAAGGGCAAAGTGCCAAGAGCCTAAATCATACCTGTTACCCATACCTTCTTACTAAGAAATGTTCACAATTTAGTTTTATCTTCTAGTCATAATATTAGTCAAAATAATAAAAAAAAAAATCTAGCTTATGGATATAATATTTAGAGCTTAAGAACTGCTTTCTCTTTCTGTTTCAAACATATCTCTTGGATAATAAAGTAGTGTTTTATTTTTCCCCTATTTCACAGACTTAACGATGCTTCCTCTACCCAGTATGTAAACCTGTCTCCTGCATCTGGAAATTCTTCCTTCTGCTATGTCAGTGGTTAGTTGTTTACCTCTATTGGATTTTTATTCAAATATTACCTTCTTGTTAAACTGCTTTAGACCACTCAATTTAAAATTTCAATACCAAACCATTCAATACCCCTCCTCCTCCTCCTTTGCTGTCTATCCCCCTCTCATAGCACATATGCTAACATGATTTCTCATTTTTTCTCTACCTTTCCTGTTGTATGTCTCACCCTTCTACCATATAATCAACATGGATTCTCCTAATAGAATAGGGGTTTGACCAATACCATCCACTCTGATAGACATTATTCTATTGAATCAATGATAGATTCACAACTAATGGGTGGCTGAGATAGAATTTATCCTACTCTTATATAAGTTCAGGTTTTTAATTAATTAATTAATTTTGTTGCCAGTGAACCCAGGGGCACTTCACTACTGAGCCACATCTGCAGCTCCCTCTGCTTTTTTTAAAAAAAAATATTTTATTTAGAGACAGGCTCTTGCTAAGTTGCTTAGGACCTCACTAAATTTGCTGAGGCTGGCTTTGAATTCATGGTCCTCCTGCCTCGGCCTACCCCTGCACCTCACCCACTGAGATTACAGGCATGTGCCACCACATCTGGCCAGATTTAGTTTTTAAAACATTGCTTACATGAAGCAGTTTGAGGGATGTGTTGGAACTGCTCTGGTATCATTAATATTGACAAAACTCAATTCATTATTTTAACAATGAAGAGCTATTAGTCATGTATATTATTCTGACACATGATGACGCTCAGAAAAAATTTCTTAACCAGTATTAAAATTTTAAGTTTTTCAACATATTTACTCCCGTTAGTTTGTTTTTTTACTTGTTTACATGAAAAACATTGTAAGGTATGAGACGTATACATAGAAACAGAGGATGTGGGCTTGGCCTGTTAATTGTAGTTACCCATACTTTATTCATCTTTGCTGAACTGTTGTTTTTTTACAAAAAATACAAGGCAGCTGGATGGGATTATTACAAATTCTCTTCCAGGTCTGTATCAGTTATTCTCATGAATGTATAATTGTGTAATTATATGAGTTTAAACAGTGTCACGATAGATAAGATTTTCAAATTCCAGTAAGTTTTGTTTCTAGAAGTCCCCAAAAGTGCTTTCCATCTAAATTTATTTTAGTTGATAATCACCCCTTTACAATGTTTATAAGCAAAATGCAAATGAAATAAGTTCTGTGAAGCCTGTAACCTTATTATGCTGCTAGTTCCTCACCATTTTACAGCTATTTAGATAGTTTTTGCATAAAACAAAATAAAGGCTCTTTGCATTTTTCAGTCCTTGTAATTTGACTAAAGTCTGCACCTTTACTAGCTTCTATATTAGAAAGCTCAGATGACAAAGGAAAGAAGAAAATATTGCTAAATCAAAATTGATAGCATTGGGTAATGGAATTTTACTGACTAGTAATAGGAGAAAGAAAAAAAATCCTGATGCCATAAAATGCTCATAATAAACATTCTTAAAGAATAGCAGTGCACCCAACTCAGCACTTTGCTTTGTTAAGTGAATGCCTAGAGGAACTATAACCCCGAAATATGGCTTATACTTCTTCATCTATAGTTTCACATTGCTCAGAGTTTGTAGTTTGTTGAGAATGTCCACTTGTGATTTAGTACTACAGAACTTTTCCAGTCAAATTGAATAAGAGAATTTAAAGAGTATTTAATATAATGTAGGCAAATTTTTTAAAAGCCCTGATTATTGAGGAGAAATCTTTTTAATGCTGTTTGGTCAGACTGACTGTCTACAATGATTGACTTTGATGAAAAAAAAAAAAAAAAAAAAAAAAAAAAAACCCCATGCCTGGCTCATATCTATAGTAGGGAGGAAAACCCAGCAATTATATTATCCTTTGTTTAGACCACAAACAAACAATCTAATAGCTTCTTATTTAGCTAACTGGCTGTACTTTGATTATAGGCCATTAGTGGCATTACAAGATGAAAAAGTTTGCTTACAATTTTCCCATGTATATTTCAATACTTCATACTAATGAGTCAAGTTCAGATAATTCTTTCACATGTTAGACCTTGAGGAAGCAATAGGGTCTAACTTAATCTAAATGGAAAATGGTATCACAGCTTTATGATGAACTCTGCACTCCCTTAGTGAACATTGTTGTTTTCAAAATAGGATAAAAATCAGAAGTATGTATCTGAATTCCAACCACAACAGTTACTAAATGAAAAAATATGTGAACTAGCCTATGGATTTAGTTAATTTATATTCCATGCAGTATGTTTATAAACTCTCACTTCTATATCATTGTTTGTTGGCATTTCATTGTTATTTTAAAAGACTATCAGAAAGAACTTGGGTATGAGTGATTCACACTTGGTTAAGTATCAAAGGTAGAAGGATGAATAATAAACAATAGTTCCATTGAGGTCTGTAGCCCAGAGAAAAGACCATGAATGGCTGAAAGAGATGCTTATAATAAGTCACTGTCCAAGATAGACAATTTTGTCTATGTGAGAGCTGAGTGGTTTTACTAACTCTTGAAGAGAGATGCCTAATCAAGGGAGAATGTCACTGCTGAAATTCTCAAGAACAAGTATTCTACTCTTACTCGTTTGATATTTTTCCAGTGGGAAACACTTTCACTGGCTTATCCATTCCACTTTGAGATGTGATTTGAAAGACAAATAAGTATATACCTCCACCTCTGGAGTTTTCTTTTATCCCACATATGACCCAATATTCTGACTACTATAAATAATTAAAATGATAACATCAAGGTCAAATGAATTGCCAAATATTGCAGAGCTATGATGGCCCTGCTTGAGTGTATTAGTCAGGGTTCTCTAGAGGAACAGAATTAACAGGAAGTATAATTATAAAAAGGGGATTTATTAGGTTGGCTTATGCAACCAGAAGCTGGATAGTCCACAATGGCAGTCAGTGGACTGGAGAACTGGAAGACCTAGTAGCTACACAGTCTAAGAGGCGAAAGCCCCAGAACAAGAGGTATCAATGGTGCTAGTGTTGTCCAAGACAGAAGGCTTCTGGAGACTCACTGGCAGAGTCCACTTTGGAAGAGTAAAGAAGGGATAGTCCGATAATTACTGACAATTGTAGCAGCAATCAAGAACCTATTGGAGAAGAATGGAGCTTGCATCTGCTGCTTCCTTGCTCTTCCAACTTTTATTCCATCCAAGACATTATCATATTGGATGGTGCTGCGCATACTTAGGTAAGGTCTTCATTTTAGTTGGCTATTCCACATGCCAATCATTCCTAGACACACCCTCATTGACACCCATAAACCTCTTAATCATTGGCTTCTCTAACCCAATCAAGTTGACAATTCAAATTAACCATTACAGTGTGAAAGCTGAACTTTCAGTTATTATTTTGTATCCCCTTTGAGTCCATGGCTAAGCAAGGTAATAATGAATCATTGAATATTTGTCAGTATTGCATTCTTTGGATGATACCATAGATATGAAGATGGATTTTAGAGCACTAAGAAGCAATAATTGATTATAAAGAAGTCCTGTATTGCATGAGATGTTGGATGCTCTGTTGAAGGGGTCTTCAAGAGAGAAGAGAAGGGAGATGTTCAAACAGATATAAGGATTCACAAATGGAAGAGAGGACATTAAGGTAAAAGTAGTCAGGAAATCCTTATGGAATATAGTAGCACTTTTCCTTGAAAGAAAATCAGGGTTTGTTTTATATACACAGATGGAAAAGTTAGGGAGAAAATGGCATAAACAATTCTGAAAGTTATGAAGAATGCAAAAATAAGTGTTGTTATGATGAGGACTCAAATTTATGAGAAAATGAGAAGCATGTAAAAGCATTATTAGATAGAAAAGTAGAAATTTGTGTTAATAGCATGGAGTTTCCTAAACAACAGTGTGAAGAATTTAGATTCAATTCAGAAAGAAGTAAATTGATCTGATTTTGATCTGACTTTCCTAAATTTGAACTGCAGGAGTTATGTTAATTTGAAAAGTGCTTCAGGGAAAAAAACAAAAAAGAACATGGGCAAGATGAGAAACTTAAGTTCACAAAGGTTCCATGCAGAGATCGAAAGATTCCACACTTCAGGTATATGATACAGATGGCAAAAATGTTTGGGAGGTGATACCCAGGTGTGTGTTCAGAATTATTTAGTACATATTTCATAGAGAGAGGTGCTGTGACCCAAATTTCTATTCAAGTCTAGACCCTATTTTATATAAACTTTGATATTTCAAGTTACTTTATCATTTCTACAAAACAGGGAGCAACTCTGTTGACAGTTATTCTTTTCCCCATAGATGTGCTTGGTGAGTAATTTTGAGGACCTCTTGAAACCTGAACCTGAACCTGAACCTGAAACTGCCAAACAAAGAATAAAAACAGAGCCAGTCATAAGTATAAAAGCACTTCCTAATCAGTTTCCAAAGCTGCTTAGAAGTCTCCAGGAAAAATAAAGCACAAAACCAAATTCATTCATCTAATTTTATAAATATATATTGTTTTCATTTTTTCCCAATAACTTGGTCCATTAAATTACACTACATTAAATAACATAGGATGCTGAACTGTCCAATTTAATGAGTACTCATCTGGTTTTATCATTGAAAATCCCATATCCTGGTAAACCTCTCATCCCAGGCAAATCAGGATGGTTGAACACCAAATATTTGACTACACTTAGAAGTAATTCGAAGTCTACATCTATCAAAAACTTCATGATTTTCTCAGATTAATCCAAGTAGAGGCTTAAAATTCAAATATTACCTTATTTTTGAATGACCACTTAAGCCTCTTTTTGTTATATTCAGTATCTAGAGTGTTTAAAATCTATTTGTGATGCTTGTCATTTTCAGCATGGAAGTACACTATTTACTTTCTATTATTTTAACTTGTGTACCAATGTGAATTTCTTTGTTAAACAACATAGTAGAGTCTAGCAAACAGAATTCTACTCTGGATCTCTAATTCTAGAGAAGAGAGATTTTTTTTCCCTTAGATTTTGTTTGGAAATAATTTAAGTAAATTGATGTTCAAAAAGATAAAAAGATTATAATGTTTTGTCGCAAATAGTCTCTTCCCTACAGTGCAGTGCTTTTACATATATCTTAATGTGATAACAAACTGAGAATGTTCTAAATGAAGCATACTACATCTGAAATGAAATTTTTGGCATAAAGAAATGAGTAGCATATAGAACCAACATAGTAGTTTCACAAATAATAAAAGAGAGACTGTGGGTAGAGACAGCCACATTTTTTTTTTTTAAGTCCAACAAAATAAGTGCATGATGTGTCAAGTTTCTGTTTGTAACAGTTCTTGCCCTGTGTCTGATGAAAGGAGTAAAGTTCTTTTTAAATAATTCCATTTGGATATTTACTCAAGAGTAAAGAGATCTGGAGTCTCTTCCTAAGTTATTCAATGTGTAAGTGATGAATGACCCTTAACTGTCCAGACAGCCAGACCACTGTAGGTCATTTTTCTGCATGTTAGGTTATATTTGGTCTTTTCTTCTCTTTCTAAACAATAGAATATAACCTTAAGGTTATATAAAATTGAAATATTTCTTTTAATAAATGATCTAAGGAAAATATATAATGATTTTTAAAGTTCATAATTTATAAGAAATTCCAATTTGCAATATCAAAATGAGTGGGAATAAAATGGGCAGTTACAGGAACATTTCTCTTGCAAGGGATACCATACAAGCAAAATTAAGTTGATAAACAGAGGAAACTTATTAAATCAGTTTTTGAGTAAAATGTAACTTCTCTGTTGCCATTGCCAAATTCCTGAGGCATATCAATGTATTAATAAGTAATTATGGCTTTCTTTATTTAGCTATTCATAGGTAGTATAGGTAAACCTTATGAAAGACCAGAAAGAAACAGAAAATGAAAAATAATTTTTGTATAGTGTAAATGATGTACATGTGAAAATTGTTCTAGGTCATGGTTGTATTTCTATCATGAACTAATGATATGCCCTTGAGATAAATCACTTGAATTCTCTGCAGATATGTACCTAAGAAGCTAAAGTGAGTGTGCTATAAGTTATTTCCAAGGTAAAACTTGATAGATTTATAACTTCAGATGTCTTGGTCAGTTACTCTTTGGTCATACCTCCTCAGCCCACAAAAGGGAAACCAAAACTCCGTGCGCATAGCCTCTCACTAGCACCCACATATCTACAACTGTGACATTCCTCCTGGGACCTCCTTTTGATGTGCTAAGCTGCCACCTTTCTGCCCATTGAGGTCTACCCTTCCCTTGAACCACAGTGATATCAGCCTAGGCCAGAGAGCTAGTCCCAATTTATTCTCTACTTCTCATATGAATCTGGAGAATTTTGTCTAGAAAAAGCCTGACTGGCTACACTCCAGATATGCTCTGTATTTCTGGTCCTCTGTTTCTCAAAGGAGGACATAATCCACTGACCAGAACTCAACTCTAATCTGGAACAATCATCAAGAGTCACAATCCCATCAGCCATCTAACTTTTGTCAATACTACTACTCATCTTAAGGGATTCTAATTTTGAAACCAATATCTAAAGAAACATACTTTACATAGAAGGCATCCACAGATACCATAGGAGTTTCAGAGGTATTTGACAGCTCACATGAATTTATGAACTACTGGCCTATGTGACCCTAAAAGAAAATGTATGTGGGGACCTGAGTCTGTGCTTTCCATGTCCATCTGGACACAGAAAAGTGTTAATAATCACTGACTTTGGGGGCAAAAGCCATTGAATACATTCTTTTGGATTTATTTGTAATACATCTACCCTTCGTCCATTCCCTGTATGTGAATGCCTTATTGAGTCCCTAGTTTATCTTGCTTCTGAGCACCTCTATGAATAATTTCAACTTCCTCTCCTGCTCCAGGTTACTCATGTCAACAATCAGAGAGATCATTAAAACAACAGATTTAGCTGTGTCTGACCTAATATTTATTAAAATTTAGATCTCAATTTATCTTTTTGGTTATATTGTACCATTTCATGCCTTTTAGTTGCAGTTTGTGTTAACTTATTTTAACCTTAAACATATTGAAATACTTAGTAGTCTGAATCACAGAAGGTGCCCTTAGGTTTCTTCAGAGATATCTTAAATTTTCTTTTCCCTTTTCTCTCCCTACTTGTGGGATAGGCCCACAGAGTTTTCCCATAATTTATTGGGACCATAGTGCATACCTGTTCTCTCTCCCCATTTCTGTCTCTTTCAGAGATTCTTTATATTTCTGATCTCTGAAATCTGAGGTGGTGGGAAGGGAGGAGTGAGAGAGATCAGGGCAAAGCATTGCATATACTTTGTGGTTGAAGGTTAATTTCAGACTATGTATCTGGTCATATTGATATAAATGAGCTCCCAGGTTTCAGTTCTTAAAAATACTATTTCTTCTTTGACATCTTCCAACTAGTGTCATGTTTAAATTTGGATACCCCCTATTTTATTAATATAACCAAGCAAATAAACATTGAATGTGTGCCAGGCCCTATTAGTGACTGTGTAGCTGGACTCTGTTCTACAGCTCTGTGGTCCACATGTGTGAAGTAGGCAGTACCTCATTTCTAAAATCTGAAAACAGACTACAATACAAGGGAAATATAGACACTGAAATAATATATAAGACAGAAAAAGTTTGATTTAACTCAAAACTACTCATGTCTATCTGTAATCGACCTTATACTTTCCAAAGGAAATAATGTGACAGTGTCTTGGTAAAGTGGGTCTTTGTGAGATAGAGGTAGTTAATACTTACAGTGAAATAATGATTTGGTCAAGACTAAAGGATGCTTTAAGTTTAAATATTTATAATTATATTTTAGGAAATATTATCTTGGACTTCATGCCTTGCTTGTTCAAATTTAAAATAATTTCATATGCAGTAGAGTCTATGATTATTAACAAGTTTTACACTAATTATTATGTGGGTTTGATGTAATATCACACATAATATGTAGCTAGAACACATAGATATCTCTGTAGTAATTTTACATTTTCTTTTCACTTAAATGCAAAATCTCAAACAGAACTAAAAGTAGAAAAAATTTAAGAAACACTCTTAAAACAATCCAGAACAATGATACTAACTGTGATCATTATTTAGTGTATTATGATCTTCCAGGACTTCTTTCAGCTTACCAATATATAAGTCAAAACTTCATTTTATATTTGATTCTCCTCAATTGAAAAGGTCGATAATTCTAGGTCTTATTCTTGTTAAGTATAAGCATTTATTATTTTAAATAATTTGCATTTATGCCACCAATAAATGTCAGTGCTCCTAGAAATGCCTCCATGATCTCAGCAGAGAGCCTCTTTTTAACGTAGTTAATTAAGCATGTAACTCTACAAAATTATAAATGTTAAAAAATGACTGAAATCTACATAAAAGTAAGTGTGTGGGTGTTTTTGTATCCAGGTGTGTATCACAGTTTGTGGGGCATGGTACAACACTTGATGAGCATTTGCTTGATGAAATTATGAAAAGCATTCAAACATTTGACCACTCACATCTTTGAAAACTCTCTCAATGGCTTCCATGATACCAGAGACTTTTCCTTTTCCCATCCTGGCTCTCTCAATCCAATTTGGTAGCTCATATACCAGTGAAATGCTCTGCAGTTTTGGCTAGCTCAGCACACCACATTTTTGTACATTATGTGTAACCGAGTCAATGATCTTATACAGAGCACAATTTGAAAAGTACTGCTTAAGAGTAGGCTTTCTCTCAGTGTGTCTGAGACTTCCAAGGAACTGAGACAGTGAACTCTGGTCCACATTAAGAGTAGAGCATATATAATCCAAGCCCATTCCCACCAACTTTCCTGAGTGACACTCACATATGATGTGTCTAGCCTGGTAGAAGTCATTCAGGTATACACTTCCATGGAGCAAAGTATCAGAAGGACATCATTGTCTGTCACTTCACTGGCATAGGTTTTCCTCCTTGGCTATTTAGCCCAAGTCAGTTCTGAAGTCAGAACTTTTCTTTCCTTCCTCCTCCTCCTCTAGGTTATTGAAATGATGAATAGCTCCTACGTGAAGGACCTCATTGTCCTTCCCTATTATTTCTGTTAGTGTTAAGCCAAATCATCCCAATGAGTTCCAAAAACCAGTTCAGCAATAAATCATAGACTTGGTACCTTACACTCTAGTTGGTTATGTACATTTATCTACCCATTTGGCCTCAAACATCAAGTTTTAAATATCAAAGTTTCCCAAAAGTGAGAAAGGAAAGAAGGAGAGTGGGAGAGCATTGAGAGGAAGGATTACAGATCCTCAATATTAGACCTTGACAAATTTAGCTATTATCTCAGTTTTTGTTTTATTATGGGTGCCACAAGATATGTTTTTATTTGAACAAAATGATCTTCTCTTTGAAAATTTTGAAAAGTCATACTCTAAATTCCCCACCATCAAATTTGTCTATGGTCACCTAAGCACAATATCTACCCTATAGATATGACATTTAACTATACCCTAGAGTTCCTACTTTTAAAAAAAATCTATATAACCTCCTTGTAAATTTTTGCAAAATATAGTAGCATGTGAAAAAATAGAAAAATATTCATATCCTATCAAGATAATTACTAATTTAAAGATATGTCATTTCACCATAAAGTCAGGATGCAATGATGTTATTACCACTTTTTTCCATTTCCTTATTTTAAAATGATTCTTGAAAACAAAATTTGAAAGTGTTACATCTGATTCCATTGTGTATCCCACCATAGTTTAGTCAACTTTTCAAATATGTATGAGGACTACTTAAAGCTCTAACTCTTAAAGAGGAATATATACACAAAATAGTGTATGTGGGATTTTTTTTTTTTTTTTTTGGTTGTTTTTGCAACCCTTGTATAACAATGTTATAAAGCTTGGGCCTAAAGTACCAGTTTCTTGATAAATCCAAGATAACAGTGAATTTTCCCACATTTAAGGTACCCATTTTTGCAATAATCAAAATAAAGAAGGTTCAGTTTGTGAACTTTCTTGCCCACAATCCATCTTATGAAACGAACCTCTGCTTGTCTACCAGCCAACTCACATTACCGCTTCTTTTTCCCTTTATTCTATCAACACCTAAAGTGCCTATAACATACATGAATGAGGCATAGGGCATAACTAGATCAGTTTGAAAAATCTAAAACAAGTGGACTCCACTTTTGAGGAGGAGGAGTGGCTGTGGGGGATGGGAAAGACAGTAGAATGAGACAGACATCATTACCCTATATACATGTATGATTATACTACCGGTGTGACTCTGTACCATGTACAGCCAGAGGGATGAGAAGTTGTGCTCCATTTGTGTATAATGTGCAAAATGCATTCCACTGTCATGTATAACTAATTAAAACAAATTACAAAAAGTGAAAAAAAAAAGATTGAAAATTTCTAAAGATAAGTTCTTAAGGATGTTTTTTGAACATAAGCAAGCTAGTGCATACTATTTTGGCCATTTCATATCTAGAATTTTAAGTGAGATAAATTTTTAACAATACAGCAAACTTATTATCCCCTTTAGTGACACTCCCACCATACATACTCTCGCTGCCCCAAATAAAAACAAAACAAATCAACAAACAATCAAAACCCCCCACAATTTCAGAAAACTACTTTCGGTGGAAAAAAGTCAAGATCAAGAATCTCACACAATTTTTGCTTAGGAACTGTAAGTATGAGAAACACAAACTTTATAGCTTATGGCAAAATAGAAAGTAAAGTTTGAAATGCACATTTCTGTCATGTACCTGCTTACTGAATAAGAAAGGAGGATGTCAATTTCCAGAGCTGTCAGTCCAAGTCCTTTCCCGACATGAGATGCCCTTTTAAATGAACAATAGTGCCAAAATGACTGCACTGAGTGATATGCATATGAGTGTCCACCCTAACTCAACTGAATAAAACTCAGTATAAGATTCATTTCAGACTTACTTGATACTAGACATGGCTTTATTTCCTGAGTCACAGTAAAGAAGTTAAAATAATATTCTGTGGACAAATAATCTAAGTCCCAGTTAGGAGTAAAATATATAATCAATGAACAATAAACTCGGACTGCAAATTCAAGGAGCTTGAGCATGTAAAGTTGTCTTAGGTAAAGTATTCATAGCAATTCTTTTTTTTTTTTTTTTTAACTTGTATTATTTATTTATTATTTATTTATTTATTTTTAATTTATTTTTTATTCTAATTTGTTATACACGTTTGCAGAGTACATTTCATTTCATATTACATATAAAGAGCACATCTGAACTTAGCTCCAAACCTTCAAGGTGCTGAGGAAAAACATTCTATTCCTTTGAGTATGTTTAGTTTATCTTTCTGAATACTAAAGAAAAATTTCCTTTCAGCACAATTATTTTTAATCAGTTGGCAAATATGGTATAATTCTCACCATCCTAACAAAAATCCTCTCTCTGTATTCCACATCCCTCTTCAGTGGATGTCCATTTTCCTGTTTCCCTTCAAAATAAAATACTTTGAAAGGCACCTCTTCTCTTTCTCTGTTCTCTCCATATAGACTTATGAAGGACTGTAATTATACTTTTACCTAAATTGTTCCACCAAAACCTCTTTTGCCAAGGTCCTTGCAGATCTTATAGTCAATTCTTAATTGTCATATTTTCTGTTGGCAACATGTACCAGTTGATCCATATTCCTCCCTGACTTCCAGGACATCTTATTCTGCTGAGTTTTCTCCCTACCTAGAACACCCTTTATTTTTTTCTTTCCTTGTTACTCCCCATCCTCCAATCCATAAATGTTGGAAGACTCAGTCTACCATTACACAGCATCTCCCCTGGTGACTTCATTTAGGTATATCAATTCTGGAATATTCCATGGCCTATCAAATTTATGTAATCACTGTCTATTCAACATCTTATCACATGGGTCTGGAAACATTTCAAAACTAAGATCACCATGGCCTCAACCCAGCTCTTCCACAATTTTCCTCTTGTGAGAAAACAGTGAATGGTTCCAGATGCTCAGATACTAAACAAACGTGTCAAACAGACAAACAAAAGTAAATAAAAACCTGGGTGTTGTCACTGATTCATTTTTTTAATACTGTACATCCCATCTCTCAGCAATTGCCAATTGTTCCAAACTACTCTCATCTTGTTTGTGTAGAAATAGCTTCCTACTTAGTATTTTTAATTTCATATTTAGTGTTATAGAATAGCAAAAGTGATTTTGTCAAAAAATTACCAAAAAATAATCAATCTCTAATACTTCCATTTCATTCAAAGGAAAAAGTTAATCCCTTAATTTCTTAAAGAATTGTCCTTTCCTCCTTGCTTGTATTACTGGTCTGCCTTCATTTCTAACAGTCTCCTACTGGCTTCACTTCATTAGAACCAAACAAACCCATTTGCTGCCTGGAAACACTGAAAAAACTTTTGACTTTTTGTTTACTAACATACTCCCAGCTCTCAGAATAGTTCCTGGGATATAGTAGGTATTAGTAAATATTTGCTAAGTTAAAGAATGGAGGAATCCATGATTGAACAAGAAAAGTAAACCCAATTTCATAATGAATTTCCACTTTAGCGATGCCAACTTATATGTTTATGTATAAATAATATAATAATTTTCATGAGAAATAGCGATGTCTCCAATATAAATAGATGAAAATTCTAGCATTGTTTTACCTAATGATTGAAAGGCCAATTTTAGTCTACAAATAAAATCAAAATGGCTGCTATGTCTACATAAATCAAAGAGAATGATTATATTTGTCCAAATTGTCTGGATATATCAAATATTATGCTGAAAAAATGCAACACAAGGGCATTTTCTTAAATCATCCCTTTCATATGTACAAATGAAGTCAAAGACTATTTTAGCCAAAATATCCTAAATTGCATGCTCTTTCAATTCAGTTGTGAATGGTTAAACTGGAGGAATTGTGCTCCTGTGAACTCAAGTGACTTAGATCAAGGCAACACATTTTGGTCAGTAGAAACACAATGAGATGTTAAAGCTAATTCATGCTTTACAAAAGTTAAAATTTAAAATTTCAATGAACACTTATTATTTTGCTTTTTAATTTTTCATTTAACTAGATTTTGTTTTTATGCAGATATATTTCCACTCTTTTTAATGGATAACAATTTATCACACCATTTATTTATATTGACACATATAACACTTTATTCAGGTATGGTAATCTATTTTAGGAGACAGGCTTGCAGCTCCATACAAAGTTGTATGAGGATAAAAGGAAGCCATTCTCACATTTTCTCATTTTAAACAACAAGATAGTAACAGATAACAGGAGGGAGAGTGTATGTTAGGCTTAACACCTTTCCCCTTGATTATAATGAGCTGAGGAGAGTAGTGAACAAAGATAATACAAACATAATAAATACTACAATATTTAAATGTTTTAGATGTTTTCTGGTAGCTGAAATAAGTACAAAGCATCTAGATTATATATCCTCATACAGAGTCACTTTCCCTATTCTTGCGTTTTGTTTATGATCCATAAAACAATGATTGTAATATTCCCTGTGGCTCTTTAACAAATGTCGTATTACTTATTTACCCATGTGACTCTTAAGATGCTGCCCTACCCAACCCACCAACTTTCTCTAAGCATCTTCAGAAGTTATCTCCAGTTGGCTTTCATCTGTCTGATCAGTAACAAAATTACCCCAAATCTAGCACTTCCCAAATAGGGGAAGCACTCATTGCTTCTACAAATTGTATTAATCTCCAACAGAATGAATAAACATAAATATATATGTAGGTGTATCAATCACATGATTTTACATTTTTAATACCAAGTAAAGATTTAAAACTCTGGTCAATTGATTAACAGAGTTGTAAATAAAAATGTTAAATCATCTACCCAATTATTAGTAGGATTATTTTTTTAATTTTGTGATTGATAAATTAGGTGGAAATAATACCTAATGTATAAGATTCTGATGATCAAAAGATTACAACACACATACAGAGAACATGTTACATTCTAGAAATCCAACAAAGTATTTTTGAGTTTCCTTAACTGTGAATGAGCAAACTGTGTTTTAATTACAATAGTAGCAGTCTACCAAGTGCATCTAAATAAACAGGCTTTATATAAATATAATTGGTACCTATCTAGAACATACACATATAGTAAAAGGATTCTACAGAGTCAGTATATGGAAACTACCTACTAACAAGGATTGACTGCAGATCTTAACTAATGAGTGTCTCATTTCAGCAGTCCATATTGAATTAAGGCAGTATAGATTGACGGTGTTAGAATGTGTGTAAAATATAGTGAATGTTATCATGTACTGTGCTTATCATGGCTTAGATACTGAGATTTTGTTGCACAGCATAAGACATTTTTAACTTTAAACTTTGGTAAAAATATTACTCAGAAGGAAATTATGGGTGATTATGTTCAGGGAAATTCTCATTGACATTAACCATCAATCAGGATACGAAGCTAATTCTTGATATTAGTGGGCTGATGTGAAGAACAAATTAGCCCATGATCCAGACTATCTTTAGTAATAATTAATAGAGGACTTAATAAGATGTGTGACTTAGAAAATAAGCAAATTGGAATGTTAACACCATGGAAACTGCAATCTTATTAGAAACACGTTCATCATTTAAACAAGCAATTCCTGTGTTTCACCCTGTTACAGCATGTTGATAGCTTCTGTATGAGTCAATGGCAGCTACAGTTTAGCTCAGAATGAGACACACTTCTTCCCCTTTCCTTTGCTTTTTGTCTTTTTCTTATCCCTTTTTTTTTTTTTTTTTTTTTTTTTTTTTTTTTTTTTTTTTTTTTTTTGGTTAAGTGTACATATTCCCTACTAGTGTGACACAAATAGGAACTGACACCATTGATCTCTTGCTAACAACCTTCTCTGGGCCTGAATTACTTCTAACTTAACAGGGAAAAGCAGAAGGGAATTCCTCACAGTCCTCTCTGTTTCATTTTGGCTCAATTTTTCTCTTCTGGGTTCTATTCCTTTGCATTCTCCCAGTAGTAACTTCAGATGTCAAGGATTACTTAAAACGTGCAGAACAGAGTTTTGCTTTTGGCCATTGTTATCCAAAATGAAATATAAACACTACTCATTCCAAAAGTAGAGGAAAGAGCTAAGTTTACCCAATACCTTGATGTCATAAATAAAGAACAGAAGCATTCCCAGGTGAAATTCTTACCTTGTCTGTTAATATCATACTTCATCTTTTAAAAAAGGGAAACCTGAATTAACTCTAAGAATAAAGTAGTTAAAAACACAAACTATGGATTCAGTTATGTTTAATTTTGAATCTTTATTCTGTTGGGTAATTTTGGTTAGGTCAATGACTCTTAATGGTTTATCCATAAAATGGTAGTAATAAGGCATACTTTTCTTTTCTTTCTTTCTTTCTTTTTTTTTTTTTTTTTTTGTACCAGGAATTGAACTCAGGGCCACTTGACCACGGGGCCACATCCCCAGCCCTTTTCTGTATTTTATTAGAGACAGGGTCTGACTGAGTTGCTAAGTGCCTTGCCATTGCTGAGGCAGGCTTTGAACTCATGATCCTCCTGCCTCAGCTTCCCAAGTACTGGGATTACAGGCTTTAAGGCATACTTTTTATATTGTTGAAGATTTTTTAAAAATTATGTGAGAAATGTTTATCACAGTGTATGGTATACCACAGTAGCACCCCCAAAATCAATAAACTGTAATTCTTAAGATTAGGAGTTTTGTACTTTAGGAATTTCCTATCACATCTCATTTGATCACCAGCTTCTGCTTGAGGTAGATAGGACTGGTATTAACATGGACATCTTGTAGACAAAGAAACCAAGGCTTGTTGATGTTAAGTGATTTTCTTATGATTAATATTATTAATTATGGTAAATGTGGGTTAAGAACCAGGTCTTCTAAATTACTGTTTATTCAATTTCCGACTACACATCACTACTTTCTTTTGCCTATTCAGCTCAATATTTCATGGTTACTTTTTACCTGAGAGAGACCTAAGGTTCATTCACATAGAACTCTGTATTTGGGTTTTGATTAACAAGCAATATCAGTGACTATTAATAAGTAACTAGCAACAATAGTGTTGCTAATTAAAAGCCTTACATCAAAACCCATGTTTAAGTTAGCATTTTTTCCTCATACTTGGTTATGACCGAGATGTCACTGTTGTTCAATAACACAAAGGCTAAACGTAGATATTATAAATCAATCAGGATATTCCAGGCAAAATTATCATAATCAATCAGGCAATTCTAGGCAAAATCCCAAAAGAGAAATAAGACCAAGCTCTATCGTGCCCACAGGCCGCTGCCCCCAGGTGTAAAAAGGGAAATCATTGGGCCAATAAAAGCCATTCAAAATTTGACATCCATGGAAATCCTTTGTTTCAGGAATTCAAAAAACGGGGGCACGGGGCCCAATACCCCGGGGCCCACAAATGTACCGGGGCATTGCAGAAGGAGTATCCTCAAGCATCCACTCAGATGCTTCCCCAACACAATCCCTACTACCCATCCACTCCTCGCCAGAGGAACAAGAGGAAAATGCAGGATTAGACCTCTGTTCCACCGCCCAAATAGTGTTTAACACCTGATAATGGGGGTTCAACTGGATTCCCACAGGAGTCAGGGGACCTCTTCCCTCAGGGACTGTAGGACTTATTATCGGGCCCGTAGTCCTAAAAGCTTATTAGGTTTGCAAAGTGACCCCAGGTGTAATAAACTCAGACTACAAAGGGGAAATAAAAAAATGCTTAGCTCACCCCCAAAGTATAACTTCTGTTATCAAGGAGATAGAATTACTCAGTTGCTTCTCCTTCCCAATTTACATAATTCATTTAAAATGGGTATGCCTCAAGAAGGGAACAATAGAGGATTTTGTTCCACTGACATCAAGTCCCATGGCTTGCTGGGTTCGAGACTGTATCAAGGAGGCCTATGTGTAAAATAAAAATCCATAGGAATTAGAAATGGAGGGATTAATAGATACTGGAGCTTGACTCTTCCATTATTAACTTACGCCAATGGCCCAAGCACTGGCCTCTGCAAAAAGCTTCAACCAGTTTTAAGAGGCTTGGGATATAATAACCTCCCAGATAAAAGTGCAGTAATTTTAAATGGGAGGATGATGAAGGCCATAAAGGAACATTTTCAGCCTTATGTTTTACCTAATCTACCGGTTACCTTATGGGGAAGAGATATTTTTTGCAAACAAATGGGAGTACACCTTGCAACAAGCCTGCAGATGTTTAAATGTGAAAACCTACAGGGTTAATCTTAACCATAAAAGAACTCATTATCAAAAAGTACCAGAGTAATCTTAACCCTAAAAGTAATCATTGTCATAAAGGAAAAAGATATTTTTTTTCGGGGCCACTGAGAAAATAATTTTGAAAATTACCATGGCTTTCTGATAAGCCAGTGTGTGGGTCCCTCGAGTGGCCCCTATCTAAAGAGAAATTACAAGCGGCCCACCAATTAGTTCAGGAACAATTAGAAGCAGGTCATATAGAACCTTCACTCTCTCCTGGAATTCCCCCATATTTTGTGATCAAGAAAAATCAGACGATTGTTACATGATCTTAGACATGTAAGTAAATAGTCTGATATAGGATAATTTGACATCTATAGAGAAAAGCTTTTACCATAGCACACAAATATATGTGGACAAGGCTATCCAACCCATTAAAAATAAATATCCAAACCTATTCCATGGATGATATTTTATTGGCCCACACAGTTGCCCCTGTTTACCTTAAATTTTTATAACTTAAGACTCTAATGGGTTATTCTGCTGGAGACAGACATTGGAATCCACACCAACAACATAAACCTTTGGTTTACTGGAAGGATGTTCTTTCAGGTACATGGAAGGGTCCAGATCCAGTATTTTAATGGGGAAGAGGATCTGTTGTGTTTGTTTCCAAAAGACGAATCCGTCTCTCCAATATGGATACCATCTAGATTAAATAAAATAGGTACCCCTCCACATCAAAATGATCAAGATGAAGTTATTGAAGAATCAAGATTAATAGAAAAGGTACAAAATCAAGAGGACCAAGATGAAGGTATAGAGAATGATTCCCTCAAAAGAGTCCTTCAAAATATTTCACAAACTTAAGTGTCATTCCTCCCGGCCGGGACAAAGGAGATCTCTCTTTAGTGTGCACACAATTGTATTTTTTTTTTCTTTTTTTATACATGTCTTTATGTCTGTACATTTGTCTACATTTCAATATTAATGTGACGTCACAAATATATGTTTTGTATGCTTGTTCGTCTGTCCAGTGTGACGTCACAAAGAACAAAGTGCTTATGAAAAAAGAAAATATATATATATATATATATAATATGGATCCAAATAACTTTAATTCATTTTAAGGTTAAGAGTATTCAATTTAGGTAAATTATTTTATAAATGAAGGTACTTTCAATTTTGATTTATAGGTGTCCCTGGACTTCTCTTTAGCAAACAATATGACTAGTGCTATATAAACCTGATATTTTGGTGTTTTGACTTAAGATTGTTTATTTGTTATTAACTTTATTTGTTTAATAGCTCATTAATTACAATTATCTCAACAGGTAAAAAAAATTGCTCTGTATACAGAGACTCAAGGGTTCCAGCTAACAAATTATTTCTCTCAAGTGCCTTTACCTTTTCTTTAATCTATCTTTAATGCAGTAATTACCCTCAGTCTTTCTTTGTTTTGTTCTAAATATGACATTTTTCCAACTTATGTTTGTAGAAGCTCAATCAGCGATGTATGTGAACAAAAATCAACTTTAATTTTCTAATCTAATTATTCGTTCTAGAGAACACTGGAATTAGGGCAGCCCACACTTATTCCACACACAAAAATCAGTTTCAAGTGAATAAAAAATTTGCATACCACCAAATTTTTATGATATTTTAAAAATGTTCTTTAAGAGTGCATAATTCCTTTTAATCCAAAGACATTTTAAAGAAAGAAAAGAGAATATAAAGATGAGATAAAGATGTTAACAGTAACTATTACTAACAAAGAAGAAAACTTTGAAATATATTAAATATTTCTATCAAAAATTAAATATTCAGAAAACAATAGAAATAAATGACTTATAGGTATGATATAAAATGACAACTTACATGAAATAATAACTATTAATAAGTAGATAATGCCAGAAGTCACAAAATATGTTAATACACAGATCAGCAAAAATTGAAAACTGTAATACTGAATATCACTGACATTAGAGAACTCTTTCATACATCTAGACACAGTATAAATTGGAAAGGAGCTTGGCTTTATCAAAAAGAGTTGGAGGTGTATATCTCCTATAACTTAGAAAATCTCATATGGATGTATCATTAAAAAAAAAAAAAAGTAAGACCTCTGCGCATTTATCCTAAAGAATTAAAGTCATCACACTATAATGATACATACATACCCAGGTTTATAGCAGCACAATTCACAATAGCCAAACTATATAGAACTAGACTAAATGTCATCACTGGATGAATAGATAAAGAAAATGTGGTATATATGCACAATGGAATTTTATTCAGCCATAAAGAAAACTAAAATTATGTCATTTGCTGGAAAATGAGTAAGACTTGAGATCATTATATTAAGTAAAATAAGCCAAAATGAGAAGGTCAAGGTCATGTGTTTTCTATCATATGTGGAAGCAGAGACAAAAAAGAAAAAACAAAAAGTCAGGGGAATCTCATGAAAATTGAGGGGAGATCAGTAGAGTAGATGAAAGTGTCCAGGATGAGGGAGAAGAAGGAAAAGGGAAATATTGTGGAATGATATTGACCAAATTATATTATTGGACTGTGTAAATGTACAAGTGTGTAAATAACAACCACACCACTGTATACAAGTATAATGTACCAATTAAAGATACTGAAAACTGAATTAAAAAATAAAAGAGAACAAAAAAAAATCAAAGAAAGCTTGTGGCAGAATTTTTTTTAACAATACTTGAAAATTGACTGCTTAAGGGATCCTAAAAAAACAGCATAGTTAAAGCTGAGATGTAGCTCAATGTAGAATACTATCCCAATATGTAAGACACCCTGGCTTTCATCTCCAGCATTGTTTAAAAAAGAAAAAAGCATAGCTAAAAATATTATGATATGTTCTTCCTATAGAATTTCAAATAAAAATATAAATAAATTAAATATTACTACATAAATAAATCTCCAATATAATTTGAGTAAAGTAAACAAATTAAAAAGGAATATACACAGTGTGATTCCAATTATATATGGATCCACAATAGAGAAAAGTGAATTGTATTGTTTATAGTCATATTAATAATTGATGAAATAAACTAAATATAATAGAAAACACTTATTACAAAAGTCTGGACTAACACTAGAGGTAAATATTCAGCTTTGGTGAAAAAGGAATGGAAAATGGCTTGGAAGAGAGTAAAATATTAGGTTCTCTCTGTTTGGGGTATTGATTTCAAAAGCAGTTCATTTCAACTTAATAAATCTTTAAAATAATCCTGTAGTCAGAATAGGAGTTAATTGCTGAATGTGAAGAGATAAATTTTCAAAGAACATGAAATTGGTAGAATTTAAGGAAAAAAAGGGGGCAAAAGTCTTTCAGGACAAAATGCTCCATAAGAAGACCAAATAATTATGTGTGTAAAGGCTTATTTCTAGCATTACTAGAAATGCACCAACTCATTTCATTCAGTCATCTAACATTATATTTAACTAATACTTGTTGAGTTTCTACTTTGATGATTTGGACAAGTAGAGATAGTAGAGAATCAGAAACAAATTTGAAATACTTTGTGTGCAGAATTAAGAGAGATGTGGTGAGGATTTGATGTGCAGCAGGAAAGCAGGTAGGGCAAGGATGAGGCAAGGACTTTCTTTGTAGACTTTCCAATGAATGGAGGCCAGTGATGGAACTATAAATGAGAAAGCAGCAGATCTGGGGAGAGGAAGAGGAAGGGGTAGGGTTGTACAAAAGATAGAAAACTTTGGGTGGGTGCTTTCAAAAATTGAAAACTATAAACATCAATTATATATTTGTGTGGAGTCCTAAAGAGCAAAACAGTCTGAAAATTATGTACACTGGAGATTGTCAATATAGAAATGCTACGAAAAACCATAAGAATGAATAAAATCATTTAGAGAAAGTGTTTATGGTTTATCATGAGAAGCTCCAAGGGTTATATTCTCAAGAAATCCAAAATGGAGAAGTAAGAGTAAGGAGAAAGTCTTGAAAATATATAGAGAAAGAAAGCTAGAAGAGTGATTTCATTAGAGAAATAGTGTCTCAGAAGGAGAAAATAAGAGTAGTTACCTGAGGACTTGTTTGAGGATTTGATATTTAAATCTTTACCTGAATCACAGCAGGATCCTAAACAGTAGCTGTTGTAGTGAATGGCTTTCCCTGAGGAGAAAACACTGAGAGAAAAAAGTGGAAAACACAACTGGTAAAATAGGTACTTTCTTAGATTTTGTATGGACGTTATCTAAACTACAGGGAGGCATTTTACACACTTGGTGGTGAGAAAAACATTAAAGAGATTTATGTTTTGCAGGTTTAGCCATTTTTTTTTTTTTTTTTTTTTTTTTGACTCACATAATACATGACCAGGAAAGAGTCAGAAATTAGAGTAGAAATGAAAATATAATAAAAGATGATAAATTTCAAATAATGCAATACTATTCTGTAATCCGGTCTTCAAGACACAGTTTTATGAAACTTAGAACCCAGACCAAATATCTTCTAAGAGCACAATTCTGATCTAACAGATGCTGGCTCAGTGATAATCAGATTTCCCCTCACAGCTTTATAATCTATTTGAATAGACCCAGGAACGGGGTTTCCTCTATTGATGAACATTTCAATAATTATATCTGTCCTGAACCACAAATTTTATACTTGCCTATAAAGAAAATCAGTTAAGATTTAGATTACACCTAAAAATCATGTTTGCCAACTTCAGTTCCAAACTGGGCTCCTATATGTTCAAATAAAAACACATTTGTGATTTATTTTCATTTACCACATAAAATGTTGGGGTCTTTGGATCCTTACAACATCCAAAAATAGTGAAGAGAAACTTTACAGGAGTCAAAGAACTGTAAGAAATATTTTTTCATTTAAATAAAATTATGTCTATAAATGTCTGTTTTATTGTCTTTCTGTGAATTTATTCAGGGCACAGATGGTTTGTTTTCAGGATCAAATGTTTGCTGACAGGCTAGGAAATGCATTGATAATGTTTCTGTCATTTTGGAAATTGCTTGAGAATTATTACACTTATTGATGGAATGCTCTATGAATTTGCTAAACTACTTTCCTCAGTGCTTTGTATTATAACTATACATAGTTTCAGGAATTATGAATCTTGGCATGATTGTTATGGTAGGATACCAGAAACCCTTCTTTGGAAAATGCATTAACTTCTTTTTCATTTTCAATTACACTTAAATACCAACCTAATATAGGAAGCATTTGCTTCTGTAAACAGAATTCCGTGGGTATTAGACTTTCCCTTTATTCAGATTTCATCTGCTGGCTCTGATTTGGCCAAACATGCAAAAAGCAGTGCTGTTTCTATTACCCGGTAGGTGGTGCTTGCAACCAGAAACAGATCCTCCTGGCTCTGCTCCCATTCTGGATCTTAATTCTAATGATTGTCCTTGGAACATGCATTCAAAGCACAAACTGATTTGGAAAATTGCTTGGCCTTTCATGGTGAATCCTAAAGTGCATCAAAGATAAGGCAATACCACCAGCTCAAAAATGGTAATGTCATACACTTTTAAAAATAATAAAATACAGAATAAATAAATAAATAAATAAATAAAATACAGAACAATAATAAAAGGTAATATTTTCCCTTCCTTGTTTCTGTGGTGTGTAATTTTTTTTTCTTGATTTCTTTTGCAAGACCAATATAGCTGCCAATGGAGAAGGTAGAGTTTTTTCATGAAATGAATCTTATCAGAATCTGTCAATTTCCCACTCATAAAACATAAATGTATTACTATAAACTTGTCCCACTTTTTTGTGTGAAAGCTGGCCATAAAGAAATTTTCTGACAAATTTGTCTGATTGTAGATCCTAAGGCCCTCATTCCAGGTGGGGTTCTGCCCTATACCTAGGATGAAGGAAGGCTGCACAGAGAGGCCAAGATGAATCTGAACAGATAGGCTTTCCTGGGATTCCTCTCTCAGTGCATCACCATGAGGCCATTTCCTTTGTATTCAGTCACATTTCCACATGGTTCTCCATTCCACATCAGATCTAAGTATAAAAACAGACAGCTTTTCCTGGACCCTTAGTTTTTCATTTCTGAAGATTCCTATCACATAAAACATTTATTGAATAAAAGTGTTATGATTTTTCTCTGGTTAACCTGTCTTTGGTTATATCAGTGTTAGCCATGCCATTTATGGTGAATGAGGAAAGGTATGGCACCTTTTCCATCCCTACTTAGTTTTATTATATATTATGAAATACCACATTTAGTTGAGATTGGAGAAATTACTATAGAACACTGAGCAACATGGATTTACATTTGATCTCTGATCTCCTTTATGTCTAATGCCTATTGAGGAGAAGGCTTATGATTTAACTCTTACTTTTTAATTCCAGTCTGATAATGTTCATACCTATTATTTTCCTGCAAATTTTGTTCTTCCTGAATGTAAATATGTGCATGTGCTGATCAGCGAGTCTTAAAACTGACTCTACTTAAGACCTGTATTTTCTCTCTGATGCCTTTCAATCCAAATTCTAAAGTTGCAACCTCAGAATTCTTATTCACTACATCTGGTGTGAAATCAGATTCACAGATAATTCTGAGACCAGAGCATGGCATCTTTCATCAGTACCATTATGCATGAATATTTTCAGATAACCAGGTTGACGTCATACTTATGGCACAACATAGTTCTCTCTTTCTGGGATGTATCTAAAATATGGGATTTCTTTATACTATTCGAGTGCATGGAACACCAGCACTCTGATCCTCCAAGGTATCAGTTTAAATATGTGGAACACATTCTATTTCTTTCTGAAAAATGAATATTGTCTATACTATTTAAGTATCATTTACTTAGAAATGTGGTAGTTGGATAGAGCAGGCAGAAAAGCATCATAGGTACAGTAATCTGTACATCATAGGTACAGTACATCATAGGTACAGTATCTGTACAGTACAGTATTGTTGACTTGCAAAACCTAGAGGCTTTCTGACTTGCAAACTTCCATGGCATAGTGCAAAGGAGGTTCATGTGTGGTACCTATTTAATAGTCTTGCTGTCTGGTCCCTTTGCCCTTGATGTTCAATGAGGCATCTTCTTGTACTCTTACACACAAAGTAAAATGTAAAAGTTTAAGCACTTTAATGAGTTCAAACACATTTCAGTACAAAATAATAAAATGTTAAGGTGGTATCAACACCAGTCACTAAGTATTATATACAAGTTAAATGTAATTGTTCATATAGTCCATTTGACTCTAAAGCTTCCTAAATTCATCAAATGTTAAATGTTTCAGGTGTGACTATTGACAAAAGAAAACAAAACAAAATCAACAGAGGCAAATGTTCCATTTCACTTGCACAGTTTCACCTCCATGGTTTCCAGGAACTTTAAAAAATATTTTCTTTGGGTGTTGATGGGGTAGCTATGTGATACCCCAATGAATAGCAATTGGCTAAACTAGTTTAAAAATTAAATGAGAAAAGATAAAGTTATAAAGACATAAGTAAACCTGGATTATATTTCTGGACAACTAGTATTCTAATACTGGACCCTGGAATCCACCCAGAAATGAGCATACCATGGACAAAAAGGGAGAAATGTGACAGACTACCTATTTCAATTTTGTTTCTCCAAACCTACCAATCAGGACAAGTCACTTTTCCCCACTTGAGGAGGAAGAAATAGTGGATGGAAAGATTAAGGAGTTCAATCCAATTGAAAACAAACAACATAGGAGGAAAAGTTCCTGCTAGCTGTATACCAGATAGTTACCCTTGTACTGATTTGTGTATAGCAATGCCTAGTCAACCAGAGTAAGGATATGAGCAATTTGTCAGGAAAAGTCCTAAAATCTTTGTGCAGGAGTTAAATTTTCTCCAATAAGGACTCAAATGTCAAGAGAGTTTATTAATTCAATCATTGTGAACCCAAGGTTGAAAAATTCACTCTATGTTCTATTTCTCAAAAACAATTATTCTACTCACACCAACCCAGAGAGCCTTTCAGAAATTCTGCATTAAAATTAAATTTTAACAAGATGCTTCAATAAAATGTCAAAGTAGAAATGTCCCAAATTTGAATATAATTCCATTTTCTGTTATTAAATTCTCAGGTATAATTAAAATTCAAATACTATATCTCTTCATAAATTAAATTCCTAAGACATTCAATTCTGAAGGAAGTAGCTAAAAGAAAAATCAAAAAATCTTGACATTGTAAGTAAAATTTCCAAAATAATTTCCTCATTGTTTTTGTTATTCTTTTTCATCTATCTTGGAACTATTGCCAATAAATTAATTTAGTTGTGATACAGTAAACAAACTAAGTCTCTGCTGATTTACAGTGAATTGAATACATGTTTTTAAGGTTCTTAGGTCTATTATTTCAGTGCCAAACCTCTACTTCACTGTTAAGGATTTTTTTTTCTTTGTATCAGAAATCTACACTTTTTCAAAACTCTGGTTCCAACAAGGGATATAATCATCTACCCAAATGTCCCAAGAAAGTGTATGTGTTCTCTTCTATGATTTATTTACCTTCAACATCCATTCACTAACCAATACCTATGAAGCTACCAACTCCCACTTCAGGTCAAGAATGAGTTCCTGTGTAATCTTCATATCATATCACCAATTTCACCTACTTCTCAAATTACTAGGGCTGCATTCTTATTCAAGACTATACTTATATTACTGACAGTAACCATTTCTTTTAGAAAAAATGAAAAGTTTTTTATATCTATGCAAGGCATCATTCTTCACCTTAGTATGAAAACACACTCTCCCCCCTCCCAAGGACTTTGGTTCTGTAGTATCCCCTTCTCTGATTCATCAGGTATTCCCCACTTCAAATCACGTGTTGATGCTTTTTCTCCATCTTGGTCTCTGCTCCTTCAACCCTTGCATCCATTAACGATTCTTTGATCCACAGTGCAGCATAAGTTCTCAGTGAGTTTTCACTACAGCTGAGTTCTTATACCTCATTTCACATTCTCTCCTGAAATGATTCCAGTCAAGCTCTCCCCCTAAGCATCATGGGAACTAAGAATGTCACTGTACTTCTTCTCTCTACATTGTCAAAGCCAGTGATAAATTAGTGATTACACTGTGATTACTCTTTTACCTTACTTGTAAGATACCCCAAATATTCAAATTGTATCAGAATCTGACCAATTCTTAACTTCTCCTAAACTTCACACTAGTCTAAGTCCAAGTTGCCTCATCTTAATTACTGAAAGGCCTAATTGATCTTCATGAGTCTATTGCATTCTTTAGTCAAAAGTTTAATTATCTTAGCTTGAAATAAGTTTGGATTCATGAGAAGTTGCTAAGATTGTAGAGAGTGGTCCCATTTACCACCTGTTTCTTCACCATGTTTTCCTATCACCAAAACATCAACGGCAAGGAACTAAAATCAGTACATGTTTGTATAGTTTATATCATTTGATCATGTGTGAAAATTCATGTAATCCCATATATTTTTTGTGTGCATATGTGTATATATATATATATATATATATATATATATACACACACACACACACATATATATATATATATGAAAAGGGTTCATTGTGAAACTTAAGATGATCATCTCACATTTCCCATCAGAGTCCGACAGTAGTGTAACTTCTACAGTGCCCATACTTTCCCCTTCTCATTATCCTTTTGCTTTCTTTTCCAATTATTGTTAATATCTTGTCACCCATTATACGTTGTTAATATAATCCCTGTCACTTTCACTAGAATATAACATCCAAGAAGACTAACATATCTCTGTGTAGTTTCACTAAGGTGATTTCCTAACACAGAAAAGACACTCACTAAACACCCAAACCAGTCAATCTAGTTTCACCAAGCAGCTAGAGTAATTTATCTTAATTATAAATTTGACCACATATTTTTGCTTCAGAATTTTTGATAACTCTCCAATATTCTTGAAATAAATTATTAGGCTTTCATGAGATAAAATTGTATATAATCCAATCTCAATTTATTTCCCTAATACTACTTCTAATCATTTTTGTACTATGTGGTGTATGTCTGTGCTTGTGAGCCATGTACTATCCCCAGAGCATGCCTCATTATCATTTTTGGACTATTCTTGAGATGTGCCATTTTTTCTCAAAGGCACACACTGCAGTCATTCATATACATATGAAAATATACAAATATACACATATATATACATACATATACACACATATATATAATTATATTATATACAATCGTGTATAATAGGTAACATATATTCATATATATATGTATATCTATATCTATATTTATATCTATATATATGAGAAAGAGAGAAAAGGAGAGAGAGGGACAATGCTGACTTTGTTAGTGTTCCATCACAGATAATAGAAACCTACCTATCTAGCTTAGGCAGAAATAATTTTAAATAATTAGATGCTTAGATACTTAGGAGATCTAGACAGACACATAATCTTACCCATGACTCAAGAATTGAAACAGCTACAGACTCTACCTCCAGCCCCATGCCTTGCCTAGATCAGCAAAATGGATATATCTTTGTTGAAAGTTCTCCCCCTACTCATTTTGAATCCAAATTCAATTTATGTATAACCACATTTGATTCACACTCTCCTTTACATTTTGAATCCAAATCCAATTTAAATAACCCTGGCAAATCCCTTGAGAAATACTTGAAAATGAATCTTAGTTTTCTAATCTCTTCTGTATAGAGAGGCACCTTAGAAAAGAAACTGAAATAGTAGAACAATTCCATCCACTGTGTCCTTTATCCCAGCTTTCCTTCCTACACACTACATTGTATGAACCGTTACTTTGTTTTTTCTTATTGTTATATCCTCAGCACAAACATAGTGCCTTGGATGTAATTCGCTCTTAATAATTAACAGAAATCAAACAAATCAGAATTTTTACTCATTTCTCAGAGAAAGATCTTGTACTTAAAATTCATCAAGTCACAGATGTTAGGAACTGAAAAAAATCCATTTGACCTGTCTTACAGAACGGTCACAAGATAGGACAAAATGAAAGTTTACAGTTATCACTGGCTATGTGTCCAGGTTTCTTAAGTCTAGTTTGGTCCCTGTTGACTAAACCTGGAGATCACAAAGTCACTGCAAAAGTAGTGGAGAGGGAAATGCAGTTTACCTCACTTTCAGCAGCCTTATTGCTTAATATCATTTCTCAGCTGGTCAGAGAATCCTTTCCAGGACCCAATAGGACCTCTTTGTCTTGATAATTCTTTTAAAGTCCCTCTCTGGTCAGTCTTTATATCCTGAATTTCTTCATAATATTGTCCAGTGTTTCAGATAATATTAGGGCAATCTGTAGCCATTTAGCTGTTTCAGTCAGGAATCTTTCGGATACAAGTGGCAAGATTCAGCCCAACTGATTAGAGCAAGAAATCAAATAACCCCCAAATAATAATGATTATGATGCTGTAGTTCTTGTGGGAGGCATTATTGTACACATAATAATTATTTTGAGGACTCTTTGTACCCTCCCCCTCCCAATTCTCCTTTTTGCTCTATTAAATCTATTTTCGGACATGATTTCCTTCCCTACAGGCCCTCTCATCAATCAGCAGCATTGCTATATAGTCCCTCTTACATTCACTGCAAAAGAATTTGAGAATTAAATTTATTGAGCTGGCTTGGATTCCATTCCACTGTTCCAATTATTCACTGTGGTCACAGTGACATGAAATGTCTCTAGGACATTTAAGCTGTTCCCATGTGTCAGGAACTATGAGGTGAAGGGAACCCCATCCAATTAACATGGAGTTCTTTTATACATTAGAGAAGAATTATTTGTCAATAGAAAATCAGGGTTTCATTTACCAGAATGAAAATAACTGTATACTGAGAAGCTAAACTAAACAAATAATTATCTTTTATTTTTCATAAAGAACAATTTAATATTTATGCTTTCAAATCCTGAAAGAAAAAAAAAAAAGAACTCTGAACTCTGTCTTCTGTGTGGCCCCCTAGAGACACTCTCCATCCTCTGCAGTTCTCCCTGTCTCCAGAGGTCTTTTTGAATGGCATGACTAACTATCCTCCCACTCCAGCTTCAGTTAGCTTTTGTCACTGAGAACCCCAGCAAGAAGAAACCTAGGGTAGAAAACGTATGTCCCGAGGTCCTCCCAGTTCAGTTACTTTAGGATCTAAAGATCCTAACTCCTCAAAAAAATGGTTTTCAAGTTGTGCTGCAATTGTGTACAATGAATCAAAATGCATTCTGCTGTCATTTATAACTAATTAAAATAAACAAATAAATTTAAAGATAAAAATGGGGAAAATTTATTTTTGTTGCCTGTTTCCAGTAATTTTCCACTCCCCTCATCATTAGAACTTAAAGTAGTACGTCACTTCATTTTTCCAAGAAATGTGACAAAATAGGATTAGAGGTGCAAGAGGTTTATTAGGGAAAATTTCTGTCAAGGGTCTAAGTAGATAAGGAGAGCTCATAATACTGGTGCAAGGACAAGGGAAAGAAAGAGGATGGAAAGGAAAGTTCACAGAGTAGAACACAACTCAGCAAAGTTCAGACAGATAGATGGGTAGTCTCCTAGCCAGTTTTCTATTAAGGAAATCACATACCCCATAAAAATAGGACAATACTAGTACACTTACCATACTCTGACATTGGTGCAGGGTAGCCAAGGATAAGGGAAGCCTTGGTACAAGAATGTGGTACTGGATTCGGTGATATGGAAGCTGAGACTGCCATTTTCCTCTGCTTCCTACAGTAGCTTCTCTCAAACAACAACTAAAAGGTCCACTTCACAAGGTGGTAGCATCCCCTCTGTTATAATACTGTATATTCTCTTATGGATTCACTAAAACCTGTTCATACCTTTGCATACGCAGTAGATTGTCTAACTTGAAATGTACCTTTCTTTTGAAAATAGAACTTGACACATTTTGAAAATAGTACCAGACACATTATTTGTGCTTTTTCTATAAAGAACTTTAGTATTGAATGCTGCTTTAGCTTAAAAGCAAAATATTAGAAAAATAAATAGTAATGATCACCAAAATCATATATATTAATCCAATATAGCAATTCAATGGAAACGTTTTAAACCTTTTGTCCACTTTAATAAAAGCATGATGAAAATATGCATAAACAGGGGACACTAAAGAAAGAATATTGATGTTCTAAATGTGATCTCAGAACATTTTGCTACTGAAAAGTAATTAGGTTCTTTTAAATGATTATTTTGAACTAATGGATTTTATACAAAATCAAAAACCCTATTATTAGGGCAATGCAATAACCTGATTTAAAAATTCCAATGAAGTATTTATAAATGTAAAATGAAAGGGAGAAACAGAAGGATGAGATCTTGGTACATGACAGAGATTAAGGTATACATCATAATATTAGGCTCAAATTTGGGGGGAGGGTGCAGTATGAATTTAACCTTTCAACAAATTTGTATGGTTTACCATGTGCTAAAAATATCTAGAGATAGAGGTCGTGCTGGTAGTTGTTTAAGCACAAATATACACATGTGCAAACAGGTATCATCACACACAAATTACCTGGTTTCCTGAAATGCATATTCCAGTGAAAAATTAGAATGTAAATAACAACATTGTTGCAATATACAGAATCATTGCTAAGCTGCCTGATACCTTAGAAAAAACTATCATCCAATTAAACTATGGAATTATACAGATAAGCAAAATAAAATGCAAGCTTCAAAGAGAGCTAAAACCAGAATAGACATTTCCAAATCACTATCTCAGGAAAGAATGCACAAACCAGGACAGAAGATCTGAATATTTTCTTCAGTTTTCTAGCCTATATCCTAAATCTCCTAACTTTAACTTCCAAGATTAGCGATGAGTTTACACAAGCAAGTGTGAGTATATGACACACCTCTGATCTCTATTTAAAGTTGTTTTAGAAACTGTCATACAATTTCTCCTTTATTCTATGAGGAAAAAAACATTTCTTTAAGGGAAATTTCTCCTCTTAAACACCTTGAACCTCCCCATTCCTGTGTGTTCCTTGAAATTCCATACATGCTACCTTCACTATGCTCATGCTTTGTGTCTTTGTTTCCTTCTTCCCTCAACAGAGCTATGACACACAGTTACATGTTTTTCTAAAACTCTCACTGTTATTCCAATGAATTCAGTAGATATGATTTAGTACAGTCTATAAGAGTTCTGATATACAACATAAATGGTTGGGATTCTACAATTTTTCAGTACCAGGAGGACAATGCCCTATTAGCTCATCACTACACAAATTCTCCTTTACTGAGCTGCCTTTTATCATAACCTTAGCTTTTATTGAGTCATTAACAAAAAATAGCCATGTGAAAATTTATTCTGTATTTGTTCTATAAAGGTGATAAGATCCATTATCTGCTTTGTAGTTCAAATATTCTATATTAAGTCTCATGTGAAAAATGTGTTAGAAAGTATGAGTTCACTTTGTTTCCACTGAGAAAATTCTGTTTTCTACTTCCTGATAAAAAACAAAACATACAATTTCTGATGACATATTTTGTATTTTGGCTGCTTAGATTCTAATTTAATATTCCATTGTAGTAGTGATACTAAACATATTGTATAATATTTTACTCATACAACTTCTTAGCTTTATAAATACTGAGTTTTATTATGGCAGGAATTCTGCCCAGAAATAAAAAATGCCTCTGGATCTTTGAAATTATTCCTTACGACTATTCATCTATCAGTCAATCCAGTCAACCAATAGAAAAATATATGATAGATAATTTAAGAAATGTTGTCTTATAGGTGATAGTTGAATGAACATGAATGGGTAGGAATAAAATAATACATCTGACCATCACTGATTAGAAATCACAGGGCCCCAGTTGCACCCATTTATACTACTGTTTATGCTGTGAGAAAGTCGGAACATTTAGGCCCAGATAGCCAGGCAGAATGTAGAACTGAAGCACTATACGGGGGTACCTAAGATCCAGGGCTTCTCTGCAGAGAGCATTTTAAAATTCCTAAAAGACTGTCCTTTTGGGGAACAGCTCCAAGAACTTTCCAAGAAAAAAAAAAAAAAAAAAAAAAAAAAAAAACAGGAGCAATCTTAGGACAGTATGTGGGACCAGATTGTCAAAGGGAAACTGGTCCTCTTGATAAATAACCAGTTCATGAAGAGTCACTTCTCCAACAATCTTGCTGGTGGATAAGAAAAATTCATAAATGAAACAAAACAAAAAAGCATTGTACTCATAAATGATGGATAAACCTGCATTCCAGAAAAAAGCACTTCAGGGTAATATTCCCCAGACCGACTGTCTCTGAGGGACATTTACATACCATTTGCCCAGGCCTCATGAGTGTACATAGAACCTGCCCAAAACTTCTGTGCTGCATGAAATCTTACCTCCTACTGATTGATTCTGTTGGCCTCTTTGGGAAAGATATCAGCTTACCTATCTCGGTGGGAATCTCAGTTCAATTTGGCTCAACCCCTGGAATTTGATGAGGGTGCCCTCTGGCAGTTATGCTAACAGGAACTTTACATTTCAATTGCCTCCAGTCCTTCAGATTTTTCAGGAAATACCTCTAACTCACCTCCTATGACTGACTTTATAGGATTCCAGCATATCTCTTTATCCTGTGGAATTTCATACTCCCCTTTCCATTATTTAGCTACTTCAACACTAAGCAGTTTTAATTCTAGATACCAGGTGACAGTACAATGTAATTCTGGCTTGCTCACCTCCTGGGACTTTTATTAGAGATCTCCATAGAATATCTTTGCACATGAACATACATAAAGCCCTCCCACCAGAGCTGGTCTCGAAGTTTACTATTGACCATTTTAAACCTACTTCCATGCCCACTATATGCTTCCTGTGTTCCATAAATATGATTCCAGCTTTCTGTAGCATCTTCCTGCTCTCTATCCCACTATTTCTTATTTGAGCTCTAATTAACACTCCCAATAAACCCTCTAAAAACTAGGGTCTCATGGAATCTAGTGAGCACTTACTGAACAATGTCTGGAACAATGTTGTAATTGCTTATAGATCTCAAAATCATTGTGTTGGAAAACTCTACATATATGCAATTCATAATATACATATAATTGATCCTTGCAAAGCACTCTTCTCTGTTACAAATCTTTATAATATGAAATATTCCCATAATCCACCCCTCTACAAATCTAGAGAACCCATGCCTTAGAAACCTATACAATTGTGTTTAACAGAGGCCCTTAACAAGACATATGTTCTCATACATTATATTGGGGTTTTCCTGGTATACATTTTAAATTTGCATATATGAAGATGTACTTTAAATCTCACCCTATTTTTATTCAATAGAGTATTTTCAAGATTTATCCATGGCTATATTTTCAACTTCGTTCATACATATTTATTCATATTATGTATTTCAAATATGCTCTATACGCTCTCTCAACTAATATTGCTTGTGTTTTCTGCTTATTAAAAATCATAATCAAATTTTAGTGTACTTTATTAGTTTTTCCAAAGTTGTTGATCTTTTTCTTTTATATTTGATTAAATTATCTTTAATTTATTTCTCTTTTGTTTTGGGCTCATTTTTAATAGCATGAATTCTTAAATAGGACAATTATTTATTTTTAAACTTACTCCTTTTGAACATAATGATTTAATATTATCATTTTCTTTTATTACTTTAATGGCATCCCATAGTTATCATGTACACTAGTTTTACTTTTCTATTTTCTAAGCAATTAATATTTAAGGCAAAAATTCCTATGACTTTTACTTCTGTTATGCTACTATAGTAAAACAGTTTGAGGCACAACAAAATTGCCTTTACTGTTGTGTACTTCCTGTTGCTAAATTGCACACATGATATTCCAATTATTGTTGAGTTATAATAAACTACTGAGTAAATTTTAGAAAAATATCCATATCTCCAAGAGTACAATAAAATAACTTATTTTTAAGTTTAGTATAGAATAATAAATATAAAATACTGTTATTCCACACTATCTCAATTCAAGAAAATATAGTCACTTAAGTATATTTACTTTTTTGAACTAATAGAAAAGATTCAAATTGAAGACAGTCGATAAATTTCCTTGGTAAAATTCTAAGAGCTAAGTTATTTAATCTGAAGGTGGAGTTAACTGAGAAGGAAATTCTATTTTTGGAATTTTTCAGTGTGGAATGTCTGTCCCATGGAACTCCATATATGTCCCTTAGCCAAATGTGATAAAGAAAAGGACGTCATTTTCTCAGAAAATGTCTCTTTACCTACATTATTAACAGTGAACTTCAAATTGGAGGATGAATTAGTATGTAAACATATACTGGTGTCCTTGTGGCATAGAGTAGAGGGGAAATAAAAGTCCTGCTTTCAGATTACTATGTTTCCCATACCTTTGGTTAAATGGCCATAAAGAGGATTATTATTGCCCAGATTCACCACTAAATAAGTACTTGAAATGTGGTGATTAACCAATCATAGTCTAGTGACTGGATGTCTCTTATAAAGCCAGTCATCAACCCCTTATTCTGTGCATTTGGACCTCTCTTCCTTTAAATCTTATTTTTGGGCAGTTATTATCTTCTGGGAGATTCAGTTGGTCCATGTTAGTTTTTAGCTTTTCATATATTCTCTTCTTTAGGCTAATGATTTCTAAAGATTACCATGACTCTTCTTGCTAATAATTTCTAAAGATTAATTACCATGATTCTCCTTTCTTTTGTTTTTAGTGCTGGGGATTTACACAGGGCATCACACATGTGAGGCAAGTGCTCTACCACAGAGCTACATCCCTATCCCTTACCTATTCTTTTTGAATAGAACTAAGCTTGCTAAGCATTTTATATTTTTCTTGAATCATTTTGTCAAGAGTTTTGCTATGTTTTTTCCTTTACATATGAAATGTAAACAAACATAGGAAATACATAAAAACTGAATTAAAAAACACACATCATGACACCTATGGGACATTGAAGTTCTTTAAGATCTAAGTTCCAGTCATTAAACAGTATGGCTATCTCATTGTCCAATTTGTAATGGATGTACCTAAACTGAAGGGCCACCAGATCAAGTAATAACTCCACAGTGGCACAACTTATGGAAGAGCTTATTAAAAAAATATATCATTCTGTAAACAACAACAAACTTCATAAATGTCAACAGCATTTTATTTGGAATCTAGCACCCATCAGAGACCCAGACAAAATACAAACAGCCTGGGAATATTCCATATGTCCAGTGCTTCACCTGCTACTTCCCTCTCTTCCCATAAAATATGATCACAAATTTTAATGTAAGCAAAAATAGCTGGGCAGAGTGGCACATGCCTATAATCCCAGCAGCTCTCCAGGCTGAGGCAGGAAGATCACAAATTCAAAGTCAGCCTCAGCAAAAACAAGGCCTTAAGGAAATAAAATATTTAAAAGGGTTGGGGATGAATGTGTTTCAGTGGGTAAATGCCCCTGAGTTCAATCCCCATTACCAGAAAAAAAAAAAAAAAAAAAAAAAAAAGCAAATCTAAAGCAATGAACCTCATATGTCCATTATCCAGAATCAGAAATTCTTAACATTAAGCCACATTTTCTTTATCCTCCTTCCTCATTAGTTTTTCCTTTTTCCCTAAAGTATTTCATAGTAATTTACATGTATTTTGACACTTTAGTATGCATCACTGAAAATAAAGACATTCTATTGTATTACCTTAAAACTTTATCACACCTAAAAATTAAAAATTCTAGTGAGCAATTTTAGCAAGATGGTAGAATATGACTTTCTAGTACTTTTCCCTAACACAAACATCAATTTGAACAACTATACACAAAAGAAATACCTTCTCAAGAGTTAAGTTGCCCATATGAGTGATTACACCACAGTAATGAGAAAACATGTTGCCATGTTCGGTGGCGCACACCAGTAATCCCAGTGTCTCTGGAGGCTGAGGCAGGAGGATCTTGAGTTCAAAGCCAGCCTCAGCAATGGTGAAATGCTAAGCATCTCAGTGAGACCCTGTTTCTAAATAAAATACAAAAGAGGGCTGGGGATGTAGCTTAGGGGTCCAGTGCCCCTGAGTTCAATCCCTGGTTTCCCCCAACCCCCAGCATCTCTAGCAATTACAGAAATGCAGATCAAAACTACTCTAAGATTTCATCTCATGCCAGTCAGAATGGCAGTTATCAACAACACAGAAAACAATAAATGTTAGCAGGGATGTGGGGGAAAATGCACACTCATACATTGCTGGTGGGAAAGCGGTATGGAGATTCTAAGATTCCTTAGAAAACTTGGAATGGAACCACCATTTGACCCAGCTATCCCACTCCTTAGTCTATATCCAAAGGACTTTAAATCAGCATACTATAGTAACAAAGCCACATCAGTGTTCACAGCAGCTCAATTCACAATAGTTAAACTGTGGAAGCAACCTAGATGCTTTTCAACAGATGAATGGGTAGAAACTGTGGTGTATATATATACAATATATATATAACTCAGTATTAAAAAGAAGAAAATTATGGCATTTGCAGGTAAATGGATGGAGCTGGAAAATATCATGCTAAGCAAAATAAGCCAATCCCCCCAAAAAACAAAGGTCGAATGTTTTCTATGATAAGTGGATGCTGATCCATAATGGTGGTGGTGGGGAATGGGAAAAATGGAGGAACATTGATTGGGCAAGGAGGAGGGAGGAGAACAGAGGGAGAACGGGAGCAGGAAAGATGGTGGAATAGGATGAACATTATTACTCTAGATACATATATGAGGGCACATATGGTACAATGCTACATTGTGTACAATCAGAGAAATAAAAATTGTGCTGCAATTGTGTACAATGAATCAAAATGCATTCTGCTGTCATATATACCTAGTTATAATTAATTAATTACTTTTAAAAAGAAAGTTGAGCACAGTATAAGATATTTTGATAGAGACCTCAAAAAAAAAAAAAAAAAAAAAAAAAAAAAAAAAAAAAAAACAACTACCCATTAGGTCAAATGAACTGAACTTTTTAAATATAGACATTATATCCAACAGTATAGCACACATCTTCTCAAGCAAGCATGTAATATTCTAAATAAATCATTTATTAGGATAAAATTGCTCAAATTCAGGAAGAATGAAATCATATCAAGAATCTTTTATGACTACATATTGTAGAAATAACAAAAGGGAAAATTAGAAAATTCAAGGTATGTGGAAATACAAAAATGCAATTGTGAACAATCAATGATCAAAGAAAAATCAAAAAGAAAGTAAAATCTGAGACAAATTAAAATGAAAACACAGTATACATAAACTTATACATTGCAGCAAAAGATATTTTAGAGGAAAGTTTACAGTAATAAATATCTAGCCAGGTGCCATGGCACAGGCCTGTAATCCCAGCACTTGGGAGGCTGAGGCAGGAGGATCTTGAGTTCAAAGACAGGCTCAGCAATGGTGAGGCACTTAGCAACTCAGTGAGACCCTGTCTTTAATAAAATACAAAAAAGGGCTGGGGACATGGCCCAGTGGTTGAGTGCCCCTGAGTTCAAACCCCAGTACCAAAATAAATAAATAGATAGATAGATAGATATCTACATCAATAAAATGGAAAGTGTTGGATTCTGGGCAGGAGGCTGCACCTCCCAGGCAGAAGGACATACCTCCCAGGTACTTCCTGAAAAGACTACAATTCCCAGGGTCCTCAGCCTGGCCTGTGAACTTGGCCAGCAGGTGCCCTGGCCATTACCTCCTGACCTCTGGCAGCCTATAGGGCAAGGACTCCCTCCAGGGGGTATCTGACTACCAGTTTTGCTATTTAAGCCTCCCCCAGACTGAAATCACTCTCTGTTCGTGCCTGCCCCTGTTCCTGTCCCTGTCCTCCCTTTCCCCTTACCCCTTACCTTCCCTGCCCTCCATGCCATTTTTGTCCCCTACCACGCCACATGGCACCCCAATAAAACCATCCCTTTTCAGCTTGGCGTTCCGGGGTAACTTCTTGTCCTAACAAATTCTAACATTTTGGCGCCCACACAGGGCACATCTGAATTCAGAGGACAAAAGCTACCTCCAGGAACTACCCTTCCGTCCGTCTTCCAACCGCTGCTGACCTTCCATCGCCAGGTCACCAAATGGGTAAGCCCTTTCCATTTTGAGAGCTCTAAACCTGAGGGGACTCACACTGTGGGAGCTGACTGTTGAACGTCAGGCAGCCCTACCCGCTGGCTCACCCGGGGAGGACCGCACCCCACCTAAACCTTCAAGGTTGAAAGTGGACCTCACGAAGCTCTCTCCACCTCCCTTCCCAGTTGAATTTGCAATTACCCGGTCAGTTTGTGTCCTGGCTGCACGTCTGCGGCCTACCCCCCTTCCCCCAGCTGCCGCTGCAGCCCTGGCCGCAGTGCTCTCCCTGCCCGATGCCAGTGCTGTGCTAGGCACCCGGCATCCAGCAGGCCACTCCGCCCTGCCTCCTCCGATCTTTTTAGCCTAGCATCTCTGCACACCCAGGCCAGATCCCCCTGCTGCCGACAATATGGGCGCACTTCTCTCGTCAGCATCCCAAACCCAAACCCCTTCATCTTTTCTAGAGGAATTAAGACAACCCATACCAATTGAGTGAAATTTAATTACTTTATTTTCTACTTTGATGGTGATTTTAGTCCTTAGCCTAGCAGTCAGTTGCTATTGGTCGCAGCTCTTTCCATCCCATTCGCGCCCAACTGACTGCCCACTACAGTTTCTCCTTGACAATTTGACCAACCTCAGCCTGAGTGCTGAGATATGGCCACAGAAACTGGTTACGCTATGCACTCGCGATTGGTCCAAATATCCTTTAACGCATCGGTGGCCTTGCTTGGGTTCAGTGGACCCTGATGCTTTACAGCATCTGTTTGATTTCTGCTGGCAATTGAGACGGTGGGAGGAGTTACCTTACGCAGATGCATTTCTGCTCCTCAGACTAAACCCCTCCCTCGGTGCTCATGCTGGCAGTGCTTCAGCCCTCCTCCCATACCGACCCAAAGAGCCATCCCCAGATGACCCAGACTTCGACCCAGGGTTAGAGGTTCGGCTGCCTCCTTACCACCAAGCTAGGAACCCCGCTTCACCCTCAGCTCCGCCTTTCATAGATCCTCCATGCCCCTCCACCTGGGACCCTACTCCACCCTCGGCTCTGCCCCTCATGGATCCGCCATCTTCTTCTGCCCTGACCATGCTTTTAGGCCCTCCTCTTCCATCTCCCCCTCCTACATCATCCCCTGCGACCGGTTCAGCCCCTCCGCCCAGGAATTCCATGCCGGCTTTTCTCCCTGATTCCTCCGAGGTTCCTGAAACTTTTCCCAATGCAGTTTCAGAGCCAATTCCAAACCCACAGGCTATCACGCCGTTTAATTTCAACTTCAGTCCCCATATCACCCGTTCAAGAAAGCAGGCAGAACAGCTGACACAGACTATAGCACCTTTGCCTGAGGTAGCGGGGGCAGAGGGACTAATTAAAGTTCATGTTCCATTTTCAATGTCAGACTTATCACAGATAGAAAAACGGTTGGGTTCTTATACCACTGACCCCACAACATATTTGAAGGAATTTCAATGGTTCACCCAAACATATGATCTCACATTTCATGATGCGTACGTCATTTTGGCAAATACCCTACTCCCAGAGGAGCACAGACGAGTCTGGGAACAGGCAAGAGGCTATGCAGATGAGACTAACAGAGCTAATCCAGATTTTTTCCATCGGTCCTGAAATAGTCCCAGATGGAAAACCAAACTAGGACTATAATTCATTAAGGGGCGTAAACTTAAGAGATCAGTTTATCACTTGCATAGTGGCTGGCCTTAGGTGAGCAGCTCAGAAACCCGTTAATTTTGATAAGCTACGGGAAATTATTCAAAAAAGGGAAGAAACTCCTCTGAGTTTCTTGATCGGCTCACGAAAGCCCTCCAGCGTTTTACAAATATAGATCCGGAATCTCAGGGGGGGCATGCAGGAGCCCTGTTTGGGGAGATGGCTAAGATTGCGGTTGACTATGGGCCATGGACATGTTTGGGCATTGCCGCCTTCCGTAGTCTCACGGGACTTGGCCTGGGATCTCGCGAGACTTGGCGCAGGATCTCAAGAGACTTGAGCCGTGACTCAGCAGATCGGGCCAGGGCCATTCCTGCTCGGGCGTGTGAGATGAGACCTGAGAGAGAATGGACGGGGTTAATGCTATTGTGTATATATATTGTAGTTTCTTGTAAGAGTGCGTGCCTTGGTTTCTTGTGAGAGTGTGTATGTGGTGTTAGAAATTACAAGAGACAGAAAGAGAAAGATAAAACAATTTTTTTTTCATTTCCATCCTGTCTCCGGGCCCTTCCCGCGGCGCCGCCATTCCGGGCTGCAAATCCTTTTCCAGCGGCAACAGGGGCGTCAAGTCCTTATGACTTATTTCGTGTCCCAGAGTTACCCCAACATAAGGGCTAAGCTAAGGAAGCTGGAGCAGGGGCCTGCAACCCCTCAGACTGAGATTTTGGCCACAGCCTTTAAGACATTTCATAATCGAGAAGAGGAGATGGAGCGTCACAAGTGGTTTCAGAAATATGAGCAACCAAAGCTTCAAATGCTGGCTTAGGCCCTTCGGAGCTCCGATGCTCAGGCCTCGAGAACAAGGGCTCATAAGTCCATACAAGGGGAACCCCCAGGGCCTTGCTATAGGTGCGGGAAGGAAGGACATTGGGATAGAGCCTGCCCTAATCCCAGGGCCCCTAAGCGTCCATGCCCTAAATGTTCCAAGATGGGACACTGGGGTGTTGACTGCCCCAATCCCCACAAGGGGGCTGGACCAGACACAAACCCCAACTTGCTGGCACTGGCTACAGAGGACTGATGGGGCCCAGGGACTCCTTTCCCAACCATTAACATCGCCGTGCAGGAGCCCAGGGTTACCCTCCTTGTTGATGGCCACCCCATAAACTTCCTGCTGGACACAGGAGCCACTTCCTCGGTCTTGAAGGAGTTCTGGGGCCCCACTACCATAGCACCATCCCCTATTGTCGGGGTAGAGGGAAATGCTATTTGCCCCCACAGGACTCCTATGCTGTCTTACTGGCTACACCACCACCTATTCACCCATCAGTTCCTAGTAATACCTCAATGTCCTGTGCCTTTACTGGGCCGAGACATAATGGCCAAATTTCAGGCCTCAGTTGTGTTCTCTAATCTGCCTAGCTTAGTTGTGCTCCCTACTTCGTCTCACTCCATCTCTACCTCTGTCTTTCTCCTTGCAGTTTTAGAGGCCACTAGTGCCTCTGAGGGAACCTCCAACCCCCCTACCGATGCAGATTCCCAGCCCTTGACTGATGCAGAAACCTCCCAGTACCCTGCCCCCTCTGACCTGGTGGACCCTAAAGTCTGGGATACTCAGACTCCCTCCCTTGCTCAGTGTGACCCTGTAAGAATACTCCTTAAAGATCCTCGGTGTTTCCCTAACAGAGCCCAATATCCACTTCTAGCCAGTAGTATTAGAGGTCTCCAACCCATTATTTCAGATCTTTTGCGGAAACGTTTCCTCAGACCCACCCATTCCCCTTATAATACTCCTATATTGGCAGTTCAGAAGCCCAATGGCACATATCGGCTGGTCCAAGATCTTCGTCTCATCAATGAGGCTGTCAGGCCTAAACACCCTGTGGTCCCAAATTCTTATACTATTCTTTCCCTAATTCCTTCCAAAAGTACCTATTTTTCAGTTATTGATCTTAAGGATGCTTTTTTCATGGTCACTTTAGCTCAAGAGTCACAAGACCTCTTTGCCTTCACCTGGACTGACCCTGACACGCAACGGTCCCAACAACTGACTTGGACAGTCCTTCCTCATGGTTTTCGAGACAGCCCTCATATCTTTGGACAGACACTGGCTGCTGACCTCAAAGACCTTAAATTCTCTGACTCCACTCTCCTGCAGTATGTAGATGACCTTCTCCTTTGCAGCCCTTCCTTTTTCACAGCTTGTGAGGACTCTTGCACTCTTTTAAACTTTCTCTCCTCTTGTGGGTATCGTGTTTCCCCATCTACAGGAATCAAAAAAAGCTGACCTTTGGTGCTCACGTCACTATTGCCTCTCCTCACCATTTAAAAGATTTACTAACCTGTAAGAGCCTTCAAACTCTCCCACCCTGTCGTGTTCTCTCTCTCCTCGTTTCTTTTCTGCACAACTCTTCAATCTCTTTCCAACCCTGTTCCTCTTTACACCCAGCTTCCCTCCTCCCAGTCTCCTCAGAACCCCCAGAGCGTGATTGTATAGAGATGCTTGAGGCTTTAATCCCTCACCCCTCTCACATTCAAGAGGGACCACTTCCTGACTCTTCTCTAATTTGGTTCACAGATGGCAGCTCTTTCTTTAAGGATGGGCAACGTTTTGCCGGTTATGCTGTTATCTCCCTATCAGAGGTCATTGAGGCAGCCCCCCTCCCTTTCAACACTACAAATCAACGGGCTAAGCTAATAGCTGTTAGTCGTGCCTTCGAATTAGTGGCTAACCAAAACCTCACCCTTTACACAGACTCAAAATATGTTTACCATATTTTGCTTTCCCATTCAGCAATTTGGAAGGAGCGAGGGCTCCTGACCACAAAAGGCTCTGCAGTTACTAATTCGAAATTAATATCAAAACTCTTGCAAGCCTCTCTTCTGCTTAAATTAATAGGAATTTCCCATTGTCCTTCACACCAAAGTGGAGACTCTTCCATAATTCAGGGAAACATGAAGGCTGACAGGTAGCAAGGGAAGCAGCACTATCTTCTCCTTCTCTTCTAGCTCCAGTCCAACCCACTACCCAGACCTCTACATCCCCTTCAGTACAATCAATCCTCTCCTATCTCCATTATCTATTCCATCCAAACCCTCAGGCCCTCAAAACTTTCGCTACCTCTTTCCTCACCCTGACTCCAGAGGACATACAGTTTCTCCATCAACTCACCTCCACGTGCACTGCATGTCAGCACACTAACCCATATACCCCCCTTAAGCCAGGAACATTTCCCTCTCACCAAGCTCGAGGTCAACTTCCAGGAGCCGATTGGCAGATAGACTTCACCAACATGCCAACTGTCCGGAAACATAACTATCTCCTGGTCTTGGTAGACACCTTCTCTGGATGGGTAGAAGCCTTCCCTACTTCCAACAAAAGGGCCTCCATAGTAGCTTCTATTTTAGTCTCAGAAATTCTTCCTCGCTTTGGGTTGTCCATGTCCATCCAGTCTGACAATGGGCCTAAATTTGTCTCTTCTGTCACCCAAAGTGTTTCTACTTCTCTTAACATTCCTTGGTGTTTTCACATCCATATCACCCCAAGTCTTCAGGAAAGGTAGAAAGGACCAACAGAACTCTTAAGAATATTCTGATTAAACTCTCCCTGGAGCTTCACTTGGACTGGGTCAAATTACTTCCCCTCGCATTCATCAGGCTTTGCGTCCTCCCAAAGAAACCTTCCTTACTATCCCCTTTTGAGGTTATGTTTGGGCGACCAGTTCTTCCACCCAGAATTTCCCCAATTTGAGGACCCTCACCCAAAGACCTCTCTTTTCCTCTCTTATTCTTCATCAGACATCAGATATGGACATGCCAAGATTACATCCTGCCTGACCCAAATAGACTCACTGCTTCATTTCCATTGACACCTGGTGCTTGCGTATATTTTCTCCCCTCCCCAGGACACAAGATCAGTCTCCCTTGTCCCAAAGTGGACAGGCCCCTTCCAGGTTGTGCTGTGCACACCCACGGCTGCTAAGCTTCATGAAACCTCAGGGAATTTAACTTCTTGGGTTCATATTTCCAGACTAAAACCAGCTGCTCAACCATCAGAACATCCACAAAAGGATGACAAACAACTACCTCAGTATACTTGCTCTTCCAGTACCACTGATCCCTTAAAAATTCGCTTCTCTTGTGTTCCTGATACCAACTTAAAATAATCTTTTCTGTTTTTCTTGTTTTGAAACTTTAACCAGTTTTTCTCAGGGATTATCAACTGTAATAAAACCAACGGATGACTTTCCAACCAGAGAGCCCTGCCGAGTCCTGCCCTTATGCTGCCACCTGACGCTCATTATGATGTACTTCGCACTCTCCATTGGCCTCTTCACTGTAAGTCCCACCTGGTGGAACACAGGCCTATGGACAATAATCCATCTCACCTTCTTTCCCTTTGGTGTTTCCATAATAGTGTTACCTGCAAACTCACAAGGCCCACAATTTCTACATGCTCTTCGAGAGGATAGCCGGCTGATTCCCTCAGTGGCTTTCTGCAGAAGCCCGGTTTGACACCCTCACTGGCCTATGGCTTCAAGGAAACTTCATCCATCCCATACCTGGACAGATTCATCTTTTCCATGCCTACCTCTTGGGAATTTTTCCACCCTCCAGCTGGACCTGCCTGCCCATATCTCCTCCCCTCATAGCACCCCACGTCGCCCCAGTTCAGCTCTGAAGTAGCCAGATTGAAACACTACGCCCTGCTTCCTAAGAAAACAAAAAGGGGGAAATGTTGGATTCTGGGCAGGAGGCTGCACCTCCCAGGCAGAAGGCCACACCTCCCATGTACTTCCTGAAAAGACTACAATTCCCAGGGTCCTCAGCCTGGCCAGTGAACTTGGCCATCAGGTGCCCTGGCCATCACCTCCTGACCTCTGGCAGCCTATAGGGCAAGGACTCCCTCCAGGGGGTATCTGACTACCAGTTTTGCTATTTAAGCCTCCCCCGGACTGAAATCGCTCTCTGTTCATGCCTGGCCCTGTTCCTGTCCCTGTCCTCCCTTCCCCCTTGCCCCTTACCTTCCCTGCCCTCCATGCCATTTTGTCCCCTACCACACCACGTGGCACCCCAATAAAACCATTCCTTTTCAGCTCGGCATTCTGGGGCAACTTCTTGTCCTAACAAATTCTAACAGAAAGCACTCAATCTAAGGAGTTACAAAAAGAATAGCAAAGTAAACAAAGTCAGGAAAAGGAAGAATATTGTAAAAATTGTAGCAAATACAAATAAACTGAGAGAAAAATTAAAAACATCAAAACAGGAAGAACTGGGATTTTGAAAAGATAAATAAAACTGACAAAATTTTACCTGCATTGAAAACAGTGAAGTTACAAATGAAAGAAGAGAGATTATAACTGATACCACATACAAAAAATCACAAAAAAACTACCATGAACCAGTGTATGCCAACAAATTGGGTAACTTAGAAGGAATCTATGTTTCTTAGAAATGTATAAACTACCAAGACAGAATCATAGAAAAATAGAAAATCTTAAGCCGGGCGCGGTGGTGCACGCCTGTAATCCCAGCACTTTGGGAGGCTGAGGCAGGAGGATCACGAGTTCAAAGCCATCCTCAGCAATGTCTAGGCACTTAGCAACTCAGTGAGACCCTTTCTCTAAATAAAGTAAAAAAGAAAAGGGCTGGGGATGTGACCCAGTGGTCGAGTGCCCCTGAGTTCAATCCCCAGTACCACCAAAAAAAAAAAAAAAAAAAAAAAAAAAAAAAAGAAAGAAAGAAAGAAAAGAAAATCTTAACAGACCAACAATGAGTAACATTATTGGATTAGTAACAAAATCTCAGGACAGCTGGGTATGGTGGGACATTCCTATGATCAAAGGGACTTGGGGAGCCAAGGCAAGAGGATCACAAGTTTGAAACTAGGCTCAGCAACCCTGTCTTTTAATAAAAATAAAATAATTTTTGAAGAGGGGGCCTATGATCAGTGATTAAGCAGCTGTGGGTTCAAACCCTGGTACAAAAAAAAATAAATATATAAATATAAGTATAAATATAAATAAAAAAATAAAATAGCCCAGGACCTAATAACTTTCTTGGAAAATATACTGAACATTTAAAGTAAACACAAAACCTTCTCAAACTCTTTCAAATTTGGAAGTGAAAACAATTGCACAGTCATTCTACAAGGCCAGCACAACATTCATACCAAAGCCAGATATGGACAGTATGGGAAAAGAAAATTGCAGTTCAATATCCCTTCTGAATCTAGATGTAATAATCCTCAACCAAAAACTAGCAAACTGAATCCCACAACACATTAAAAGGATCAAATATATAATTAAGTGACATATACCCATGAGTAGCAAGGATGGCTTCAACACATACAATTTAATAAATATGATACATCATATTAAGAGAATGAAAGATAAAAAGAACAAAAGATGTGACAAAACTCGACACACTTTTATAATAAAAATGCTGAACATTTTAGATATGGGAGGAATGTTCATCAGAATAATAAAGGCCATATCTGACATGTCCACAGCTAATGTATGGTCAATAGTGACAAGCTGAAAGACTTTCCTGTAAGATCTAGAACAAAACTGGGATATCCATTCAAATCTCTTCCATTCACTATAACACTGAAAGTTCTAGAAAGAGAAATAGGGAATAAATGCTTTCAAATAGAAAAGGGGAAAATAAAATTGTTTGTAGATAACATGATCTTTTATTGGAAAATACTAAAATTTCTACCAGAAAATTGTTAGAAAGGAATAATAAACAAGAGAGTAGCAGCTCCATGCTGCTGCACGCAGGGCCCGACCTGAGGAAAAGTCCCCTCCACTTCCAGGGGAAGTGCGACCTGCCCAGTGGTGACCAGAACAAAAGGTAGGCAACCATCCAGAAGGAGAGACCCAGCCACCAGTTTGCTGAGCCTCCAGGGCCCAGAGTAGCAGCTCCCTGCTGCTACACGCAGGGCCTGACCTGAGGAAAAGCCCCCCTCTACTCCCAGGGGAAGTGCAACCTGCCCAGCTGCGACCAGAACAAGAGGTAGGCACCTGCCTGGAAGGAGCGACCCAGCCACCAGTTCGCCTGGCCTCCAGGGCCTAGAGTAGCAGCTCCCTGCTACTGCAAGCAGGGCCCAACCAAAGGAAAAGTCCCCTCGACTCCTGGGGAAAGTGCAACCTGACCAGCTACGACCTGAACAAGAGGTCTGCAGAACTGCTGTTGAGCCCAAGGAGAACACCATCATATTAAAGGAAAGCAGTGGCTGAACAGGACAAAGAAACAAAGAAGAAAGGAAAAGTAGCTGTAGACATCCAGGGATCTGCCAGCGCTCTGAGAACAACACACACCTGGGTGAGACTCTGGCAACCAGCAGGGGAGGGTGTGTCTGAGGCTAGCCCAGTGGCCCCAAAGAAGGTACAACTGTGGGTGGGCTTGGGGAAAGGGTGCCTTCTGGAGGGTCCCTTTCCCAGTGCCACTCAGCTGCTGACACACAATCCTTCTGAGCCACTCTTCCGCTGTGCCATTCTGCCACTGGCCAAAGATGCAGCCTTGACTCCACTAAAAGGATCGCTGACTGGACGTGATCTGGGCCACTTCCATAGAACTCTCCCTTCATACATTCTAAGAAAGAACAATTCAATACACTCACTTCCTTCTTCCTAAACATATCACCTCTATGTCCAATACTTGAAACTATAAAACCCCATCAGAAGCATACAGAGTAAATTGGAAACAATGTTTGGGTTAACTAAATCTGTACATTGTGATCAAACTGGGTTTTCTGAATAGAAAGTGTTAGATTTTAAAGTATAAAGGAATTATAAGGGGATCTGATAGCATTGTACTACAGGAACAACATAAGGCTTTAAGGTAAAATCGAAATAGTCAAGGTCCCCACAGTGCAGGAAGAAAAGACACACAAGCAATATGAAGAAACAAAGGAAGAAAGTGACACAAAAAAATCAGTATACCGCCTCAATAGATTCACTGGCAAGCACAGTTGGTGAAATGCCAGAGATGGAATTTAGAAATTACATATTCCAAATGTTTTCAGAACTTAAGAATGAACTCAAAAAATGAGATTAGGGAACAAATACAGGTGGTAAAAGATCATTTGACAAAGAACTCCATAAACAAATACAGGAAGTAAAAGATTACTTCAATAGTGAGATAGAGGCTCTAAAGAGAAACCAAACAGAAATTCTGGAAATGAAAGAAGCAATAAACCAAAATAAAAGCTCAATCGAAAGCATCACTAACAGAGTAGATCACTTGGAAGAAAGAACCTCAGATAAGAAAGACAAAATATATATCCTAGAGAAAAATTGAGATTACACAGCAAACATGGTAAGAAACAAAGAACAGAACATTCAAGAATTACGGGAAAACATAATAAGAGTGATTGGGTTAGAGGAGGGGGCAGAGTTTCAAGCCAAAGGAATGAGTAATTTAGTTAATGAAATAATTACAGAAAATTTTTCAAACTTGAGGAATGAATGGGAAAACCAAGTTTAAGAGGCTTACCGAATACCAAACATACAAAATCACAACAGATCCACACCAAGGCACATTATAATGAAAATGTCTAATATACTGAGCAAGGAGGGAATATTAAAAGCCACAAGAGAAAGGAAGCAGATTACATATAGGGAGAAACCAATCAGACTATGTTCAGATTTTTTAACCCAGACTTAAAAGCAAGAAGATCCTGAAATAGCATATTTCAAGCTCTGAAAGAAAAGGGATGTCAACCAACAATCTTATATCCAGCAAAATTGAGCTTTAGATTCGAAGATGAAATAAAAACCTTCCATGACAAGCAAAAGATTTTGCAACTTGAAAGCCAGCACTTCTGAACATCCTGGGCAACATTTTTCATGAAGAAGAGAAAAATAACAATGAAAATCAACAAAGGGAGATATTAAACTAAGGGAAATACCAACCAGAAGAAAAGCCAAATCAAGCTAAAGACCATAATACAAATAAAAATGGATGGGAATAAAAATCACATCTCAATAATAACCCTGAATGTTAATGGCCTAAACTCACCATTCAAAAGACACAGATTATCAGAATGGATTAAAAGAAATGACCCAACAATTTGCTGTCTCCAAGAAACACACCTCATAGAAAAAGACATCAATAGACTGAAGGTGAAAGGCTGGGAAAAGTCTTCTCTCTCACAAGGCCTGCAGAAGCAAGCAGGGGTTTCCATATCATATCAAATAAAGTAGACTTCAAGCCAAAGCTAATCAAAAGGGGCAAAGATGGATATTTCTTACTACTTAAGGGAACCATTCATCAACAGGATATAAAAATCATAAATCTATATGCCCAAATAATGGAGCACCTACATTCATCAAACTCTTCTCAAGTTCAAGAGTAAAATAGACCCCAACACAGTTATTCTAGGGGACTTCAACACACCTCTCTCACCAATGGATAGATCATCCAAACAAAAGCTAAACAAAGGAAATTTAGGCCTCCTTAAAACAATTAATAACTTAGACCTAACAAACATATATAGAATATTTCATACCTCAGTAAACGAATAGACTTTTTTCTCAGCAGCACATGGCTCCTTCTCCAAAATAGACCATATATTATGTCACAAGGCAACTCTCAGCAAATATAAAAAAATAGAGATACTACCCTGCATTCTATCAGACCATAAAGGGATGGAATTGGAAATCAATGACAAAACAAGGAATAAGAAAAAATACTCCAATAACTGGAAGCTAAACAACATGCTACTGAATGAACAAGGGGTTGAAGAAGACATCAAAGAGGAGATTAAAAAATTCCTAGAGGTAAATGAGAACACAGATACATCGTATAGAAATCTCTGGGACACTATGAAGGCAGTAGTAAGAGGAAAATTCATTGCACTGAGTTCATTCCTTAAAAGGAAAAAAAAAAAAAACAAAAAACAAAAACAACAAATAAATGACTTAACATCACACCTCAAAGCACTAGAAACAGATTAACAGATCAACACCAAGAGCAGTAGAAGACAGGAAATAATTAAAATCAGAGCAGAAATTAATGAAATTGAGACTAAGGAAACCATTCAAAGAATTGACAAAACTAGAAGTTGGTTCTTTGAAAAAATAAACAAAATTGACAGACCCTTAGTGATGCTAACAAAAAGAAGAAGTGAAAAAACTCAAATTACTAAAATTCATGATGAAAAAGGGAATATCACAACAAACACCTCAGATATACAGAAGATAATTAGAAATTACTTTGAAAACTTGTACTCTAATAAAATAGAAAATGCTGAAAGCATTGACAAATTTCTAGAGTTATATGTTTTGCCTAAACTGGATCTGGATGCTATACACAATTTAAACAGATCGATTACAAGTGAAGAAATAGAAGATGTCATCAAAAGGCTACCAACAAGGAAAAGTCCAGAACCTGATGGGTTTACAGCTGAGTTCTACAAGACTTTCAAAGAAGAACTAATACCAATGTTCTTCAAACTATTTCAAGAAATAGAAAAAGAGGGAGCTCTTCCAGACTCTTTCTATGAGGCCAATATTACATTAATTCCAAAGCCAGACAAAGTTACATCCAAAAAAGAAAACTTCAGGCCAATATCTTTAATGAACATAGATGCAAAAATCCTCAACAAAATTCTGGCAAATCAGATACAAAAACATCAAAAAGATAGTGCACCATGATCAAGTGGGGTTTATTCCAGGGATATAAGGCTGGTTCAACATTTGGAAATCAATAAACATAATACATCACATCAATAGACTTAAAAAGATAAAAATCATATGATTATCTCAATAGATGCAGAGAAAGCATTTGACAAAATACAACACCCCTTTATGTTCAAAACACTGGAAAAACTAGGAATATCAGGAACATATCTTAACATTATAAAAGCTATTTATGCAAGGCCCCGAGCTAACATTATCTTAAACGGAGAAAAATTGAAAGCATTCCCTCTAAAAACTGGAACAAGACAGGGATGCCCCCTTTCACCACTGCTATTTAACATAGTACTGGAAACTCTGGCCAGAGCAATTAGACAGACAAAGGAAATTAAAGGGATCAAGATAGGAAAAGAAGAGCTCAAATTAGCACTATTTGCTGATGACATGATAATCTACCTAGAAGACCCAAAAAACTCTACCAGAAAATTTTACAACTAGTAAACGAATTTGGCAAAGTTGCAGGATACAAAATCAATACACATAAGTCAAAGGCATTTGTGTACATCAGCGACAAAGACTCTGAAAGGGAAATGATGAAAAATACCCCATTTGCAATAGCATCAAAAAAAAAAAAAAATACCTGGGAATCAACCTAACGAAAGAGGTGAAAGACCTCTATAACAAAAATTATAGAACACTAAAGAAAGAAATTATAGATGAACTCAGAAGATGGAAAGACCTACCTTGCTCTTGGATAGGTAGAATTAATATTGTCAAAATGTCCATACTACCAAAAGCATTATACAGATTTAATGCAATTCCAATCAAAATCCCAATGTCATTCTTCAAAGAAATAGAAAAGGCAGTCAGGAAATTCATCTGGAAAAATAAGAGACCCAGAATAGCCAAAGCAATCCTGAGCAAGAAAAGTGAGCAGGGGGCATCACCACACCAGACTTTAAATTATACTATAGAGCAATAGTAACAAAAACAGCATGGTATTGGCACCAAAACAGACTGGTGGACCAATGGTACAGAATTGAGGACACAGAGACTAATACATATAATTTCAGCTATCTTATATTAGACAAAGGCACCAAAAATATACAGTGGAGAAAGGATAGCCTCTTCAACAATTGATGCTGGGAAAACTGGAAATCCATATGCAACAAATTGACACTAAACCCTTATCTCTCACCATGCACAAAACTCAACTCAAAGTGGATCAAGGACCTAGGAATTAGACCAGAGACAATATGACTAATAGAAGAAAAAGTAAGCTCCAATTTCCAACATGTCAGATTAGGCCCCAAGTTCCTTAACAAGAATCCTGTAGTGCAAGAATTATTACCAAGAATTAATGAATAGGATAGATTTAAACTAAAAAGCTTCTTCTCAGCAAAAGAAATAATCAGTGAGGTAAATAGAGAGCCAACTAATTGGGAACAAATATTTAATACATGCACATCAGATAGAGTACTAATTTCTAGAATATATAAAGAACTCAAAAACTTAACACCAAAAAAACAAATAACCCAATCAATAAATGGGCTAAGGAATTAAAAAGACACTTCTCAGAAGAAGATACACAATTAATCAACAAATACATGAAAAAATGCTCAACATCGCTGGCAATTAGAGAAATGCAAATCAAAACTACTCTAAGATTTCATTTCACTCCAGTCAGAATGGCAGATATCAAGAACACAAACAACAATAAATGTTGGAGAGGATGTGGGGAAAAAGACACACTCATACATTGCTGGTGGGACTGTAAAATGGTGCAACCACTATGGAAAGCAGTATGGAGATTTCTTGAAAAACTGGGAATGGAACCACCCTATGATCCAGCCATCCCACTCCTGGATCTATTCCCAAAGGACTTAAAAACAGCATATTACAGTGACACAGCCACTTCAATGTTTATAGCAGCACAATTCACAATAGGTAGGTATTGGAACCAACCTAGATGTCCCTCAGTAGATGAGTGGATAAAGAAAATGTGGTATATATACAAAATGGAATTTTACTCAGCAATAAAAGAGAATAAAATAATGGCATTTGCAGGTAAATGGATGAAGTTGGAGAATATAATGTTAAGTGAAATTAGTCAATCTCAAAAATCCAAATACCGAATGTTTTCTCTGATATAAGGAGGCTAGTTCACAGTGTTGTTGGATGGGGGGATAGGAGGATTAAAGGAACACTAGAATGGTCAAAGGAAAGGGAGGATTAGAGGAACACTAGAATGGTCAAAGGAAAGGGAGGGGAAGGGAGGGAGCAAGGGGGTGATGGGGGGGGAAGAAAAAAAATTGGTGGTTGAATTAGATCGATTTCATTATCCTAAATGCATCATTGAAGAGCTGAATGGTACTTATATACTTTGTATACAAACAGTTGTATGTAAAAAGATGCTATATATGTGCATTATGAATTGTAATACATACTACTATTATAAATAAAAAAAAGAAAAAGAAAAAAGAAAGAAATAATAAACAAATTGTATAAGTTTTTGGATAGAAAAATAATGAAAATCCGTAACATCTGTGCGCACTAACAATTATCAATCCCCCAAAGAAACAACCCCATATACAGTAGCAAAAAATTAAATATTTAGAAATAAATTTAACCAAACAAGTGAAAGACCTGTACATTGACAACTGTAAAACATGGAAGATGACACAAATGAGTGGAAACATACTTTGTGTTCATGAAGAATTACTCATTAAAATATCTATGCAAAGCAATCTACATATTCATTGCACTACTATGAAAACTATACTGATATATTGCATACAAATAGAAAAACAATTATTAAATTTTTATGAAATCACAAAAGACTAACTAGCTGAAGTAATTGTGACCAAAAAGAACAATGGTAGAAACATCAGGTTAACTGACTTCAAAATATACTCTCAAGCCATAGTAATTAAGACAGCATATGGTATTGGCATAGAAACATCACAAAGGCCAGTGGAACAGAATGCAGTGAAACAAATCTACCCATTTATAGTCATTTGATCTTCCACAAAGTTGCCAAGAGCACACCTAGGGGAAAGAATGTTTTCTTCTTTAAGTAGGATGAAAAAATAAATATACACATGCAGAGGAATTAAAGTAGACCCTATCTCATACCATACACAGAAATCAACTCAAAATGGAGTAAGTACAAACAAAGACCTGAAACTAAAAATACTGGAAGGAAACAGGAAAAAAAAATTCTTATTTACATTGATTTGAGCAATGATTTATTGGACATGACTCCTAAGTAAATAACAAAAACAGCAAAAATAGATCAATGAAATTACTTCAAACAAAAAAGCTTCTTCACAACAAAAGATCTCATAAACTGAAAGGGCAATCCCAGAATGGGTGAAAGTATTTAAAAACCATATGTATAATAAGTTAATATGCAAAATACATAAGGGACTCAATTCAACAGAAAGAAAATAAGTAAACCAATTAAAAGTTATTGACTCATGTATATTTATTATATACTATTATATACTAGCAAAAGGCCCGAATGTAAACATTTTTTATAAAAATGTTTAAAAATGCTCACTAATCCTGACAAATTCAAATAAAAAGCACAGTAAGGTTTTACCTTATACCTGTCAGAATGGCTATTAAAAAAAAATAAGTAAAAGACAAAGATTACAAATGGTGAAGGGAATGAGGAGAAAGGGAACACATATACACTGCTAATGGTAAAGTAAATTAGCACATCCCTGTTATGGTTTGGCTATGAGATGTCCTCCCAAAGTTCCTCTGTTAACACAAGAATATTCAGAGTGAAATGATTATATTTGAGAGCTGATCAGTCCATCTAAGTTTGAATGAACTGACTGGGTGGTGACTGTAGGAAGGTAGGTGGGGCATGGGTAGAGGAGGTGAGTCACTGGGGGTGTGCTCTGGATGGGTATATCTTCCTTGGAGCCTCTGCCCTTTCCTTCTCGGCTTCCTCATCACTATGTCCTGAGCTGCTTTCCTCTGCCACCCTCTCCCACCATGATGTTCTGCTGGACCCGGAGCAAGAGAGTAGGCTGACCATTGACTGAAACCTCTGAATCCATGAGCCAAAATATGTTTTTTTCTCTTCTCACTGGTTCTTGTCAGGTATTTTGGTCTCAGCGATAAAAAGCTGACTAATACATATAAGCCAAAAGGGAAAACAGCTGGAGGTTTCTCAAAAATCTGAAAATAGACCTATATATGATCCAGTTATCCCACTTCCTGGTATATACCCAAAGTAAATGAAAACAATATGCCAAAGAATTAGCTGCACTCCTATTTTTTTAGTAATGTCATTTACAACCGCCACGATTCAGTGAAAGGTGGATGAATAAAGAAATTATAGTAGGTATATACACACAGTAGGAATGCTATTCATCCATCAAAAAAGAAGAAAATCCTATTATTTTGACAATATGGATGAACATGAAAAATATTTTGCCTAGTGAAATAAGCATGGCACAGAAAGACAAATTCATAGTGCATCATCTCACCTAAATATGAAATTTAAAATGTTGAACTCAGAAACTGAGAGTAAGATAGTTGTTGTCAGGTCCTGGGCAATGGGAGAGAATAGGGAGATGTTGTTTAAGGGTACAATATTTGGCTAGATAGGAGAAATAAGTTCAAGAGATCTATTCAACAGCATGGTGCCTAGATTTAAAATAATATATAATATAAAATTGCTGGGAGAGTTTATATGTTCATACCATAAAAAGATAAAAATTAGCACATGAGGTGAAATACATGTTAGCTTCAATCATTTCATAATATGTACATATATCAAAACATTATTTTTTTATACCATAAATATATACTTTGTCAAAAAAGCCTAATTGGAAAAGCTTTAAGAAAATGTAAATTAATATTTTTATTGTTATTCTAAACTATCATCTAAATCTCTACCTCAATTATAGTTTCTCACTTGACTCAAAATACACAAAGATTTTTTTAAGTAGTTTCTAACCAGTAATGACACATGACATTGGGTTGTTATATCTTGAGTCTCATTTTTAAGCTGTTATTGAAGTATACTAAGCATAATTTCAGGTTTTAAATTCTAACTAAATTAACAGAGACCATGTATATATTTTACTACACAAACTATGAAACGTAGAGAGCTAGACTAGCATGCTCAAGACCCTGGGTTCAATCCCTAGCACCACACACGTATACTGATATATAATTATTGGTATCAGGATCCCTTAGGTATCAAGATCTGCGAATGTTAAGTCCTTTATATAAAATGGCACTGGATATAACCTGAGTACACCCTTCTAAATACTTGAAATTATCTCTGGATCACTTATAATTTCTAACACAATGCAAGTGCTATGTACTTATCATACTACATTATTTAGGGAATAAAGACTTGAAAAAAATATCATACATGTTCTTTTTTTTTTTTTTAATTTTTTTTTTTTTTTTTTTTTTTTTTTTTTTTTTTTTTTTGCTGGGTGCCATGGCACATACCTGTAATCCCAGCAGCTTGGGAGGGTGAGGCAGGAGGATTCCGAGTTGAAAGCCAGCAGCAGCAAAGTGAGGCTAAGCAACTCAATGAGACCCTGTCTCTAAATAAAATATAAAAATAGGGCTGGGGATGTATGTGGCTCAGTGGTCAAGAGTCCCTGAGTTCAATCCCTCATACCAAAATAAATAAATAAATAAATAGTATTTTTGATATGTATTGGTTTGGATCCACAGACACAAAACTCACTGACACAGAGGGCTGATTATATGTGTGCACACAAATACCTATGAAGTTACCTCTCCACCACCCAAAATTGAAACATATCTAGTCATTCAAAGATCTCTTCTAATTGTCACTCCTGGCTTTCCCCATTTCTACAAAGGGGTAGCTACCCATTTTCTCCCAACAGTGTATATTGACTTTACATGCTCTGACTTCTACATAGCTGGGACTGTAAGGTATGCTTTCTTTTGTATCTTATTTCAATCAATGCTATTTCCATCAGACTTGCTCATGTTGCATGTGTCCATGATTCATATATTTTTTGTTGACAAGTGGTATTCTGTATGTGAGTATGACATATTTCATTCTTATTTAAATATTGATTAATATTTGGGTTCTCTTCAGTTTCTGGCTATTGTGACACTGCTATGTAAATTAGTTTTAAAATAAAAATCACTGATATTATGGGCATAGAAAATCAAAATAAAAAATGAGTATATGAGAATATTGAACAGAAAATAACAAGGAAAGCAAAGTATCATAGATGCAAATATTAAGACTGTATGAAATTTGGTATTGTTTATCTCTGCTTATATATTTTAAGGCCAGTAAGGCTTCAGAGGCATGTTTGCCTTGGTTCCTAAAACAGTGGCAGGCATGAGACATTCAACAAATGTGACGAGAGAATGAATAAATAAGATTGCTTCCCAATATCAAACTTACAGGGCATTATTTAGACAGAGTTATTTGAATTTACTAATTAACCAATAATTTATCATTTTCCTAAAAGAACTGTTAGGATGTAAAAATCAATATCCATCACTTCCAGTGATTGCACTAGGTGACAAGTTATTCTCCCAAACTATCAAATACAAAGGGATGGTGACAGCATGCTGAGAACAAGCGGATGCTGTTGTATCACCAAGTAGAGAGAAGCTGTTAGAGGGACAAATAAAATCTTGCCTTGACAGCAAGAAGTCACAATTCCAGAAAATTCAGTGGCCAATCTGAGAAAGCAGACAGAAGTGGGAGGAAAATTGACAGGCAAGTGCAAAGGAATTGTGGTAATGTCAGATGGTGCAGGGAAATTTTGGTTCCTATGTACTATTTAACTGACCAAATTAAAAAAAGCTAAACTCATAGGAACTCAAGAGTAAAATGTAGTTACCAGAGGCCAGAGGACTGGAGAGATACTGATCAAAGGAAAGAAAATTTTAGTTAAACAAAAGAAATAACTTCAAGAGATTTATCATGTATCACAGTAACTACAGTTAATAAAAATACAATATGTGCATGAAAAATCTGAAAAATGTAGGTTTTAAGTGTTCTTACCTCATAAAAATAAGTTTATAATACGTATGTTAAACAGTCTGATGTAGACATTCTACAACGCATACATATCAAAGCATGTTATTTTTCATAAATATACATAATTCTTGTGAATTAAAACAAGAAACTAATCAAAATAAAATAATGCCATCCATGGAAAGAACTTATACTAAAGATGTTCTACTGAGAATAGAATGCAAATTGAAACAGAAGAGGAAAACATATTCCACACAAAATCAGGATAGAGAAACTGAACTTGCAGGTATTCAGAAAAACAAAGATGTTTTTGTTCTAGTATTTCATTTTAACAAAAGAATGAGGAATTCTAAAAATAAAAAGAAAAAAAAAATTCCTAGTCTAAAAATTCCTTTCTGAATGTAGAAAAATCTACCTCAATTAGACAAAAGCAACAGGAAAGAACTTATCACAAGAGCTTGGAAAAATGATTTTATTAGTTTTCCTGAAAGTTAAATATACCTTATGACCCAAATATTCTACTTTTAGGTATTATACTAAAAAGTAGTAAATATTTTTTTTTTTTGCAAATGTTCACAAAAAGATAGGTATACTTGAAGTGATTTTATTCATAATAACCCCAAACTAAAAACAATCTATCAAGAAGATTATATATATATGTACGTATATACACACACACACATATATATATATATATATATATCATGTTATCTTCACAGAATAAAGTATTAGTAATAACAAGGAGAATACTGCAAATGTGTATAGCAACATGGATAAATCACAATATTAATGAATTTTACTTATTTTGCTAAAAGAAAGATCTAGATCAAATTAATAAATTGTAGGATTTTGATTATAGGATGAATACAGTTTTTCTGTATATGATAGAAATCAAAGCAGTACTTTCCCAGTGGTGTGAGTGAAAGGTAAACTGACTAGAAAGAAGCCCAATAATGCTTTTGTGGCTAAAGGCAATGTTACATATTTTGGCTGAGGTTTAGAAAGGTAGGTACAGTACACATATTTGTGCATATTGAATCATGCACTTTATGCTTTATTTAAAAAAATCATGTTTGAAGGATTCTAGTGATCTAATGCCTGTTTTTGAAAGTGTTAAAGGAAAGTGATCAAACATTTGTTTTAAAACCTTCCTAAATGAACTATGCCTCTGGGTAATCAGATAAAAGAGGGAAGATTCCCTTTATGAAAGTATTCAAGCTAATAATTGAAAAGGAAACAATAAAAGTATAAACACATCATTTTAAAATAAAGAATAAAAGTAGTGCTCAGCTAGGCTATGAACATCAAAAAGTAGACAATCAAATATCTGTAACTCTTGCAGCATGCATCGCCTATGAAATTCTTTTAAAAATGACAGACCTGAAGTGACCAAAGCTAACCTAATTACTAATTTACAAGGAAACAAAATGTGATTGGCGAGATCATGAAGCTTAAGTAAAAATAGCCAGAATATGGAATATATAGGACAGACAATCTGTTTTTTTTTTCCCCCAATAAATAAATTGTGAGAATAAAAAAGAACCTGCAGGGGGAACTCAAAGACTTTTCTGAAGAGCCATATTAACTAAATGCAAATATATGCTTTTAATAGCCACTAGGGAATAGAGAAAAGCTTTTCTGTTGATAGGAAAACAAGGATTGCTCCATGAAATTTTGAGTCTGACTTATTTTTCATACGATACACCTTGCTGAACTACTTTTGTCTTTTGGATGTATGCATTGTTCCTCCCATCTGAATCAGTAGGCAACTCTTATTCATACTCCAGGTTATACATTTATAGTTCCTTATTCAATCCCTCAGGTAAGAGCAGCTCATAGTTATATTCATCTGTAATTCCCTGACGTGTCATGTGTTAAATTATATTATTTATTTTATTTATTTGTTAGGTCCAAAAGGGATGTGACTATATCATTCCTATCCATTGCCATATCTCACTGCTGTCATGGGACCTATTATTTAATACAACAAAAAATGAGTATTTGGTCAGAATAAAATGAACAAATGAGCCACAGATAAAGATGTAAAGCAGTCCATTTGTATGCCATATATGCCCATTTCTGCTGACCACTGTAGATCTTTCTCTTCCATACATATATATTATCTTTCAGTGGTCATTCACCCGTGTCCATATTATATGTATTTATTGCCATAGCTTACTTTGCCTTTGACATCTCTAACTTAACAGAAGACTATCTACTTACTGAGTATTGACAGCTACCCTAGTCTTAGGCAAAATTTGGTACTTTGAGTAATTTTAGAAAATAATAAATTAGCACCTAAAAATGGGACTTGGAACTTTCTCTCTCCCTCCTCCTATCCCCACCCCCCGCCATATCTTGCAGTTATTCATTGTTGTGGTTATATTATGACCTATTCAACAGTGTTACCAAGGAATTACCTCAAAAAGGTGATTTTTGCCACATGTGGTAGTATACACCTGTAATTCCAGTGACCCAGGAACTGATGTGGAAGGATCACAAGTTTGAGTCCAGGCTGAGCAACTTAGATTCTAACTCAAATTTTTTTTAAAAAATGAAAAGGGCTGGGGATGTAGTTCAGTGGTAAAGCACACCTGGCTTCAGTTCCCAGCACTGAAAAAACAAACAAAAGTGTGTGTTTGAAGTATCATGTCAAAGCCAGTACTCAAGCCATAGGGTGCCCCACTGGAAACCTGTTAGCTCATTGCTAGACAGGTCTGACAAACAACAATCTGAGAATATCCAAACAGCAGGCAATAGAAGGAAGCCCAGACACTCACAGGGCAACATCAACAAAGGAAAACATGGAAGAGAAAAGTCTTGGCAGAAAGTAGAACACAAAGCAACAGGATGTAGAAATAGAATTTTTTGAAATAAAAAAAAAAAAACAACGTTAATTAGTAGTTTTTATTTAGATAAATATGTCAGGATTTCAGGTGCAGAAAAGCACAAACAAGGCAATATTGAGTAGAGGTTGACTGGAGGCTGGAAGGTGGTCAGAAGGAACAAAATAAAAACAAGAAATAAAGAAGCCAGTGAAAAAAAAATAATGTGGGTAGATATAAACTATATCTATTATGTGATTGAATATAGAAGTTTCTTGAAATTTGCCTACATTTATGTCCAAATGATAAGTTATAAAACGAGTGATTATTAAAGTAGCACAAGTAGGAAAACGTACTAAAATATACATCACAGGATTCATGGTATTAGCAATACACAGATGTAATATTTTAGCACCCATCTGCAGGGTTTGATAATTCATTAGGTATGTATTTATGTCTGCTCTATTGATGTTACAGCTAATGGATATTAAATCCAACATAGTACACAGAGGTCACTCTGAAAAAAAGTCACAAGAGGCTTCTTGGAAGCAACTTTTAAAAGACTCATAAAATTAGTTTTAAACAAAAGATAGAGATGTATCATTAAATGATGGTATAAGAAAATCTAATGCAGCAACAGTACATACAATCTGAAAAATATAATTAATAAACTTGATCTAATAGATAAAGGCATCCAGTGACTGCAGAATATGTCTTTACTTAATTGACTTAAATATGTACAAATCTCAAAGAATTATTTTATCACAATCCACTTAATAAGACATCCATAACTAAATGTGCTTGATAAATTTCAACTGTAATCTATGATCAAAACATTTCTTTCCAAAGTCAGAAGAGTAGTAAACAGTATTCTTCAGATAAACTGTTTCTATACAGAATCACTGATAAATAACATAGCTAATGTGAACTATGAAAGCATTCATTTAGAGAATCATAATAATTTAGAACTACCTGGCTTTGTCAATTCTATTCATCATTATACTAGAGATTTTGGTCAATAGGAGAAAAAAGAAACAGAAAGCATAGATGCTAGGAAGAAAAAAATAAAAATTTTTTTCTTTAAATTACAGATGGCATGACTAGTATAGAAAATAGAAAATCTTAATCAATTGATAAATTATTTCAACTAATATGAAGATTTTCCAAAGTTGCCAGATATAAGGCCAACTGATACAAAAGCAAAATATATATCAAAAATAGAGAAAAAATAAAATATATCATTTATGATAATTCAAAATATTAATTAGTACATCAGGCAGAGTTACCCTACAGCAGGTTTGACATATCCAGTGTTTTTCCTCAAGAAACCTGGAAGGCTAATCATGGCTATTAGCCATAATAAGGAAACATGGTCTAGCTAGGAATTTATGACATTCTACATAAAGGTGAAATTCCTCTGAAGTTTCCCTCTACTAGCTTATGGCCATTGTTCAGTGATGTATGTATTGATGGTTTTTGGTAGGCTTCAGTTACATATTCTACTTTTAACTATGCAAACAGCAAGTATAAAAGATTTCTCTATGAAATTGTATCTCATCTGTCCTGGAACTTAATTAGCTCACACTAATTTAGTGGTTCATAAAACAAAGATGAAGTATTTATTGTGCTAAGATAGCACCCCAAAAATTGTTTCTGCAAGTCTGGGTTCCTCAGTGATTTCTGATGGCATCATTCTCCTTCTACACACCATCCTTTAGTTTATTAAAGTCTTGTGTGAGTACACTTCATAGTTTTAATAGCTTTTTCAATTAACTGATTTTATGTAATTGTTAGTAATAAATGTGAAAGTTGATATATGCAAGCCTTCTTAAAAGACAATTATAATATACATTAAAGAAAAATAAGATCAAAGTAAATACAGAAAAAGAGAATGCCTTTTGATTGAAATTCTCAATGTTGTCTAGACACTAATTTTTCTCTAATTGATCTATAGTTTTAGAGCACTCCTTATTAAAATGAAAATTAAAACTTTACTTCTGGCCAAGATATTTTACAATGATGTGATTTATCCACATATATAAATAAAAATTGACACTTAAAGAAATATGTAAAGCCATGATTTTTAGATGATCAACAAGTAGCACAGGAATGTGCATCCTAAGAAAATTAAAACAGAGTGGATCCAATTTGGACAGACTGCAGCTTCTCTACAGCATGAGCTAGTAGAATCTGAGAGCTGAGAGGTCAAATATTTGAGAAAACACAGATTAGGTTCCCCACCCCCTTTTTAAAAAAATTATTTGTTCTTTTTATATATACGTGACAGTAGGGTGTATTTTGACATATTACACATACAAGGAGTTAAATGTATTCTAATTAAGATCCCATTCTTGTGATTGTATATGATGTGGAGTTTCACTGGTCATATATTCATATATGAATATAGGAAAGTTATGTCTGATTCATTCTGTTGTCTTTCCTATTCCCAATCTCTCTCTCTTCCCTTCATTCCCCTTTGTCTAATTCAATGAACTTCTATTCTTCCGCTCAAACACACATACCTTATTGTGTGTCAGTGTCTGTGCATCAGAGAGAACATTAAGCCTTTAGTTTTGTGGGGTTGGCTTATTTCACTTAGCATGACACTCTCCAGTTCCATCCATTTACCAGCAAATGCCATAATTTAATTATTCTTTATGGCTGATTAATATTATATTGGAGATTATATATATATATGCCATCTTTTCTTTATCCATTCATCTGTTGAAAGGCATTTAGGTTGGTTCCATAGCTTACTATTTTGAATTGAGCTGCTATAAACATTGATGTGGCTTTATCACTGTAGCACTAAAATAATAATAATAATTATTAATAATAATATAATATCCTAATCAATAAATAGGAAAATAACTGAACAGGCACTTCACAGAAGAAGAAATATATAAAATTATATGAAAAAATTGTTCCACATCTCTAGCAATTAGAAAAATACAAGTTAAAACTACACTGAGATTCCATCTCACTTCAGTCAGAATGGCAATTATCAAGAATATGAGTAACAATAAATGTTGGCGAGAATGTTACATTGCTGGTGGGATTGCAAATTGGTGCAACCACTCTGGAGAGCACTATAGAGATTCCTCAGAAATCTTGGAATGAAACCACCATTTGATCCAGTTATATCACTACTCAGTATATACCCAAAGGACTTAAAATCAGACTAGATTTAAAGGAGTCAAAGGGAGCCAAAAATTGATGAGTAGATTGTCATATAAAAGAGAAGACAAGTACATACTACACATCCAAGAGAGAATGGGGGTGTGGGATTGTATTTTTAAATCAGTACAATGTTTCCCTAAAGTATTTGGCTGGAAATGATTCTACACATGTATGCAAGAAAAATATTCTAGACTAGAGAAAGAACCAATGAGAAAGAGTAGATCAAACAATTCCCAGCTCTTACAATTGGTTAAGAACTGTTGATGTTTCCAACACAGTGCAAAAAAAAAATTGAATACAGAATATTGGAATCCTCTAAATGTTGTCACCCCAGTAATAAATTAGTTCTGCAAAAACAGCTGTCCTGGAACTATCCTAACAAATTTTGGGAAAACTGGTAGAAGTACCAAATTGATTCTAGTAACTTAGCTCTGTGTCTAAACAAAATTTAGCACAATTAAAACTGTATAATTCAGAAACCAAACAATAGAAACATAAAGTTTATGTAATAAAAAATTCTGAATCACAAAGAGAAGTATAATATATGATCCATAATTAAAATAAAAACATATCTAAAGTAACAGATCTAGAAATTAAAGAGATGATACACTGGCAAAAAAAAAAGCTATTAAACAACAAAACAGAGGGATGGAAAATAAGACACATTAGGTACAGAGCAACAAAGAGCAAATGACAAGTGATTTATTAAATTGTACAGGAAAAAATTAAATGAAACCATATTTTAAAAAAAAAAGAAAAATGAATTTAAAATTATTCCCCCAGGAAAATGTCACTTAAAACTGAAGGTAAAATAAGATGTTTTAGACAGAAAAAATGAAGTAATTTACTGTCAATAGATCTGCACTATATCAAATGTTAAAGGAAACTTTACTGATAGTAGTAAAATTAATTTGGAAACAAGTTGCATCCATGTAAAGAAAAGAAGTGACAGAAAAGATGAATGTGAGGGTGTGTTGATCAGCTTTTCATTGAAGCTACAAAATACCTGAGAAAGAAAACCTAAAGGAGGAAACATTTCTTTTGGCTTGTGGATTCAGAAGTTTCAGTCTCTGGTCAGCTGGCTTCATCCATTTAGGCCAGAGGCAAGGTAAAGCATCATAAGAGGAGGGTGTGACCAAGGAAAGCTGCTCACCTTGTTGCAGCCAGGAAGTCCAGAGAAAAGGGCCAGGGACAAGACATAGTCCCCAACAGCATGGCCCCAAGAACCTATTCCCTTCAACTAGTTTCCATCTCCTATAGTTTCTACTACCTCCCAATAATGCCTCACCTGTGAATCTATCAATTAATTCATAGATGAGTTCAGAACCCTGATGATAAAATAACTTTTAAAGAGACCAACATCTATACACTGCTGCATTGGGCATCCAGCATTCAACACATGAGCCACTGGAGGACATTCCAGATCAAAACCATAACAGTGGGTAAATGTAGAATTTTCTTTTCCATTTATAAATGTTTCTTAAAGATTATTGGGAGCCCTCTTAATTTAGATATTTAAAGTGGTGGGCAAATCTTCTTTCCCCAAAATAAGTATAAAAAAGCATAAAATTTATAAAGGTATTTAAAAAAAACCAAATTGATTAATTATAAATTTCAATTATCTTATGGCCCTGGAAACTGATTAAAAACAAGTCACACACTGAAAAGAATCTCTTACTGAAATAATGCTAGTATTTTGTCCAGTCACAGCAGATATGTGTTGCTTTGTTGTCTGTTCCCACTGTGGACCTTCCACATAGTAAATTCACCAGGGTGAAGCAGGTTATATGTGAAAACCTCAGCTTTACTGAAATAGGAGGCACATTTTAGCCTTAGAAAAACACTGGTTTATTGTCAACTATAACTCATTAAATTTGGTTGTGAAAAATTAGGAAAACCCAGTGTTTGATATTGTATGGTTACTGCTTTAGTAGGGAAAGCAAGTGATCATACAGAAATTGTATAGTAGATTCAGGAAATTGAAACATCATAGAGAGTCCATGGTAATTATTATTCACATCCCTACATGAATGATAAAATAGGAACATATGCAGGCATGACCTGAGGCCAACAGAAAGGAAAACTAAGGCAAATTGAGAACATGCTACCATTTTGAATGGATTTATCAATTTTTATTAACTGAAAGAGGTTGGAAGCCTTATGAGCTTAAAGTGTTTGAGTATGACATCTTCTCAACTAATTAGCAAATAAATATGTTAAAACTAAGATTCAGAATAAAAACCTAAAAAGCTTAAATAATTTTTTAAAAAAATTTAACATACATACACAAAGCCATACAGCATGAGAAAAACAGGTAAGTTTATGAGTAAACAAGTTGCAAAAAACACACAAAAAAATCCTCAAAACAATACAAAAGAATTCAAAGCTGCTATAATTATATAAAATTTTACTTTTTAACCTGAACTTGAGCCATGCATTGAATCAGAAAAATAATACATATATTTAAAAAAAACAGTTAATAGAAACTGACTATGTATAGTTCCAGATGTTAGATTTCACAAGGTCTTTTAAAAAACCATTATAAATGTATGTGTAAAAATGTAAAGAGTGTACTTAAAGAAATTAAAGAAAGGATGACAATTATTCAACAAATATGGTACTTCTTAGAGAATAAACACTACAAAAAATCTAGAGATAAAAAGAAAATCACTAAATTAACTCAAAAGAAATATAAATTGGCATAAGATGGAATCAATGAACAGTGGTAAAACAGAAAAATGTATTTTTCCCTTCATGTAAAATAGTGAGTTATTATATAACTATGTGTGTAAAGAATCAAAAAGGAGACAGAGGCCAGATGCAGAGGAAAAATGGCTGCTCGTCTAAGCTACAGGCTTTATTTATACCAATAGGTTACATTAGGTCACTGGCAACATTAGTACATTATTTTTCATAATATCATTGGGCAGGTTACAGAGTTAGCAACATTATGCAGCTTATTCCTCAGTTATATACTACAGTTGCATTGTACAGTGTTAGGAGAATTGTGTACTTCTCAAAAAGAGTCCATTGTCTAAAGTTACTGTTATGTGGACAGGTTCAGGAGCAGAGGAACTTGGTGAAACATTGTGGTTGTCTAGAAAGAGCATTCCTTTATTCCCAGGAGCTGGATATCTGAGATCAAAGTTGAGGCTGATAAGACTCTAACACAGAGCCTCCTCGTGGAGGGCATTACCACAGCAGCTAGGCCTCCTGCACCTTTGCACAGAAACTTTCCCAGACACCGAGCATGTCACAGCCATGAAATTATCAGAGACCCCTATCTCAGACACTGCTCTCTCATTATCTGTCACCACTCCACAACCAGAGAAAACTCACTGTCTTGTACATATTTATAGCCAGAACCCTGACATGTGTGTGCACGAGGAGGTGAATAAAAAACAGAAATGTTAGAGCAAAGCTGGCATATTTCATTAAAATTAATTAGGTACTAATTTGAAATAGTTTTGGTAAGTATGATATAAGCTGTAATCCCATGATCAACTACTAATTAATGTAAAGTATGTAGAAAAAGAAAGAAATTTCAAGGTAAAACAAAAAAATTGTTTTATAAAATAAAATAGAAGAAACATGTAAGTTTGTGAGGATATAACTAACATATATAGTTTAACTATATTAATAATTACATTAAACATGAATCATCTAAGCATTCAAATCAAAAGGCGGAGTAGATCAGAAAGCAAGACATAAATGTATGCTGTCTATAAGATACATAATTTAGGTACAAATATGCTAAAAGTAAAGGGACAAAAATATATTCCATGTAAAATTAACAAGAGAAAAGCAACTATATTACCAGAAAAATATAAAATTATTAAGAGAAAAAGATAGCTTATAATGATAAAAGTGTCAGTACATTAGAGTTAAATATAACAAAACTTGGAATTCATGAAAAAATGACAAAATAGAAAGGAGAAATAAAATAACAAAAATTTTATTATTTAAATAGTAATTTATAGACTAAGTAGACAAAACAAAATATGGAAGACTTCAATGATACCAATAGCAAAATTAACTTACACATGGAACAGTCCACCTCGTATTAGCCAAATACACATCCTTTCTAAGCACACACAGAACATCCAGGATGGTGATGTGATAGGCCATAAAACAATTCACAACATGGTTTTTATTTGTGTTTTCCTAATGATTTGTGACAGAATTTTTCATAAACCTGTTAGCTATGTATCTGTCTTGTTTGAAGGAATTTATTTTCTGATCGTTTGCACATTTTGTAATAAGGTTTTGTTCTTGCCTATGAGTTGTTTGATTTTCTTATATATCTTGTTCATCAACCATTTTATCACATATATAGAGAGTATATTTTCCCCTATTCCATAGGCTGTTCCTTTACCATGTTAGCAATTTCTTTGGTGTACATAAACTTTTTAGGATATAACCAGCTTTAGTGATAATGTGGAAACAATAAAAATCTTTTGTTAACGGGAATATAAATTAGAATAAACATTATGGAAAACAGTATATAGATTCTCAAAGGATTAAAAATAGCCTGTTTCATCCTGAAATCACATATATCTAAAAAATAAAATCAATATTTTGAAGCGATATCTGCATTCTTGTGTTTATTGCAACATTAGTCACAATAATGAAGGAACAGAGTTAAACAAGTGTCCATCAATAGAAGAATGGATAAAGAGAACATGGTATATATACAAAATGTAATACTAGTCAGTCTTAAAACATGAAGAAATCCTACAATTTTCAAATAATGGGTAAATATGAATGATATTATGCTAAATGATAGGAGCCAGGCACACAAAGACAATTATTGCATGATATCATGCATGTTGCAATGGAATGAATGCATTCTTTTAAGTTCTGTTATTGGAAACTTATTCCTCAACACAATAATGTTGAAGGGTAGGACTAGAAAAAACTGAATAACTCATGAGAAAGTAGGTTAGTTATTATAAATTTGGATAGTGCTGACCAGGCTTATGAAGAGCCTCCATTTCAGTTAGTTATCCCATATGCCAATCATTCCTAGACACACCCTCATCAATACATCCAGAAGCCATTGACACATCATTGCCATCACTTATTCCAATCAAGTTGACAATTCAAATTAACCATTACAACCCTTGTCAACCTGATATCCAAATACAACTCTCTACATCATACTTAATCTCCAAATAAACACAGTAACAAGGTCATAATTACATCTAATGTAACTATCCGTCCTACAACCCAGAATAGAAGAAAATACAAAAACATTACTAATGTTAAGTCAATAAATATTACATTATGTGATGAATAACAGGAGAGTAACAAACATTTCCTCTAATGATTTTGTAAGTATGCCCAAACATTTTTTAATGGAAAGAATTATCAATGGCAATTACAATTCTCATTTCTGTAACTGGTCACATGGCCATAGTTGGTATTTATGTCTACCTTCTTCTATTACCCATTCTGTATTTCCTCTACCTTCAACAAGCACCTCAGCAGGTCTTGGCTCTTTACCTGGAGGTGTGACCCACACCTTCATTCCTGAAAGGTCTGAGACATTTGTTGTCTTTTCTGGATTGGGTTGTTATAGTTTCCTATTGACCTTAATAACAGGACGACGGGGTAACACCAAGAGACTCCCTAAGGGATCTCTTGCACTCCATGAGTATGCTTCCTTACCTCCTTTTTGGAGTAACAATCCAATGTCCCCTTGGTAATCTGGAACAATTATCCTTGCCAGCACCATGACTCCCTTATTAGCCTCTTGACTCAGAGGCATGAAGAGCCCAAACTGACCAAAGAAAAGCTTTAAGTTTCAGTTTAATAAAATCATTGTTGTATCTCCAGTCAGAAGCATTCCTCCTTCTGGAATTAAGACTTCTAGGCCTGCAAAGCATAAGGTTTAGAGACAGAAGCAAAAACTTTCCTAGTGGGTTACTAGGAGTAATGGTGAATGGTACCATTCCTTTCTCCACCCTTTAGTTCCTGGAACCATGAATTCTAGCAATAGGAGATACATATATATATATAGATATAGATATAGATATAGATATAGATATATCTATAGATATAGATATAGATATAGATAGTAGATTCTGATTCAGAGTTTAGACAGCCTTCTGAAGAACCTTGCCCCAACCCTGCAATGTATTGCCACATAGCTGGCACTGTAACTACGTCTTCAAGAGTCCATTCCATCATTCTATCAAGCCAGCTGCTTCAGGATGATGGGAAACATGGTAAGACCAGTGAATCCCGTCATCATGAGACCATTGCCTCACTTCTTTGGCTGTGAAGTGAGTTCCTTGGTCTGAAGCAATGCTGTGCAGAATAACATGTTGATGGATAAGGCATTCTGTAAGTCCACAGATGATAGTTTTGGCTGAAGCACTATGTGCAGGGAAGGCAAATCCATACCCAGAATAAGTATCTATTCCAGTAAGGATAAACCACTGCCCCTTCCATGATGGAAGTAATCCAATATAATCAATCTGCCACCAGGTTGCTGGCTGATTTCCCCAGTGAATGATGTCATATTGGGGGCTTAGTGTTGGTCTCTGCTGCTGGCAAATTGGACAATCAGCAGTGGCTGTAGCCAAATCAGCTTGATGAGAGAAAGTCCATGCTGCTGAGCCCATGCATAACCACCATCCTTGCCAACATGACCATTTTTTCTTTTTTTTTTTTTTTTTTAATGAGCCTGTTGGGCAATGACAGGGGTGGCTGGGGAAAGAGGTTGACTGCTATCCACAGATCAGGTTATACTATTTACCTGATTATTAAAATCCTCCTCTGCTGAATTCACCATTTGGTGGGCATTTACATGAAACACAAATATCTTCACATCCTTTGTCTATTCAGAGAGGTCTATCCACATACCTCTTCCCCAAATGTCCTTTTTGCCAATTCTCCAATTATGTTTTTTCCAGTTCCCTGATGAGCTAGCCAAACCATTGGCTATGGCCCATGAATTGGTGTACAGTTGCACGTCTGATTTAGAGTATAGAATTATCAATGGCAAGTACAATCCTCATTTCTGTAACTGGTCACATGGCCATAGTTGGTATTTATGTCTACCTTCTTCTATTACCCATTTTTCCTTCCAGGCAAAACGCACAACCGATTTATTGCCCCAAATTCTACCCATTGTGAAGATTTTCCTTCACCACTCTCCTTCAGAGTCATTCTAGAAAGGGGCAGCAAGCAGTGCTGCAGCTGTTCACTTCTGGGCGGTACCTACATATTGTGCAGAACCATCCCTGAACCAGGCCCTAATCTTCTCCTCCTCTGATAATTGATCATAAGGTACACCCCATGAAACCATAGGTTCATGCTAAGGGACAGAAGGTACTGAAGCAGAAGTAGGAATCATGGGCCACTTCTTCATGCAACCTACTTGTGCCTTCAGGTCCCACCAATGCCTGATCACATATATACCACTTTCACTTGATAAAGCGCTGCTGCACATGTCCAACTTTATAGCTTGGTGCGTCAGATAACACCCAGTTCATGATGGGAAGCTCCAGTCACCTAGTAACTTGGTGACCCATGGTCAAACATTTAGTTTCCACTAAGGCTCAGTAGCAGGCCAAAACCTGTTTCTCAAAGAGAGAGTAGTTGTCTGCAGATGATCCAGGGTCTTGCTTCAAAATCCCAATGGCCTCCTATTTGATTCACCAATGGAGGCCTGCCAAAGGCTCCAGACAGTGTCCATATCTGCCACTGACACTTCAAGAGCCATTGGGTCTTCCGGGTTTTATGGCCCAAGTGGCAGCGCAGCTTGCACAGCAGCCTGGACCTGTTGTAGAGCCTTCTCCTCTTCTGAACCCACTCAAACAAGAAGCTTTTCTAGTCACTTGGTAGATGGGCCAAAGTAACACACCCAAGTGAGAAATGTACTGCCTCCAAAATCCAAATAGGCCCACCAGGTGTTGTACTTCTTTCTTATTTTCAGGAAGGGCCAGATGCAACACCTTATTCTTCACCTTTGAAAGACTATCTCAGCAGGTTCCACACAATTGGACTCCTAGGAATTTTATAGAAGTTGAAGGCCCTTGAATTTTAGTGGGATTTATTTCCCATCCTCTGATATGCAAATGCTCCACTAGCAAGTTCAAAGTGGTTGCTACCTCCTGCTCAGTTGGTCCAATCAACATAATGTCATGGATATAATCAGTGTAATACCTTGTGGAAGAGAAAAACAATCAAGGTCTCTGCAAACTAAGCTGTGACACAGTGCTGGACAGTGACATAGCCCTGAGGAAGGACCGTGCAGGAATATTACTGGTCTTGTCATCTGAAGGCAAATTGTTTCTGGTGGTCCTTATGTACTGGGATGGAGAAAAAAGCATTTGCAAAATCAATAGCCACATACCAGGTACCAGGAGATGTATTAATCTACTCAAACAAAGAAACCACATTAGGTATATCAGTTACAATTGGAGTTATCAGCTGATTAAGCTTATGACAATCAACTGTCATTCTCCAGACCCATCTCTCTTTTGCAGAGGCCAAAAGAGAGTTAAATTGGGATGTTGTGGGAAACACTACCCCTGCATCCTTCAAGTCCTCGATGGTGGCACTAATCTCTGCAATCCCTCCAGGAGTGCAATATTGCTTTTAATTCACTATTTTCCCAGGTATAGGCAATTCCAGTGGCTTCCATTTAGCCTTTCCTACCATAATAGTCCTCACTCCACAGGTTAAAGAACCCATGTAGGAGTTTTGCCAAGTGATAAGTGTATCTATCCCAATTATACATTCTGGGACTGGGGAAATAACCACAGGATGAGTTCAGGGGCCCACTGGACCCACTGTGAGTTGGCAAATCCATTGATCACCTGATCTCCATAAGCCTGTACTTTTACTGGAGGGCGGCAATGATGGTTTGGGTCTCCTGGAATCAATTTTAATTCACAGCCTGTGTCTAATAGTCCCTGAACGGTCTGATCATTGCCTTTTCTCCAATGCACAGTTACCCTGGTAAAAGGTCTTAGGTCCCTTTGGGGAAGAATGAGAGAAAAATTAACAGTGAAGAGTTTTGGTACTGCATCAGTGTCCTTCCTCAAGGGGACCTGGCTCCCTCTTCATTCAAGGGGTTCTTGATCTGTAAATTGACTAAAATCTGGGAAGTGGTTGAGGGGCCATGATTCTCTGTTGTTATGATCTGGGGCAGACTTTTGTACATTTGCCCTGGAATTTTTCTGCTTATGTAATTCAAGTAGGAATTTGGTGGGTTTCCATCTATTTGGCTTCTAGAAACACCGTGATTAATTAGCTAATGCCAGAGATCTACACGAGTCAGGTCATTGTGTCTATTCCTTCCCCTTTACTGTCCATTATGGTAACTACAACCACTCTGTCTTTGGTGATTGAGGGCTGTCACTTGGCCTCTTCCTCCCTGAGATCCAATCATTCCCAACACATTTAAGTCTTCCATTTTATTGATGGCAGCTCCCACAGTAAGATCTGGCATTCAAATAACAACAATAGAGCTCTTCAAGGATAATTGTATTCCCCTCACAAATTAGTTTTGGGAAAGCACACATTTCTGGACCCCATAAATATGAAGGAGAAGGTCATACGTGACAGACCCACTCTAGCATTCCAATCTTTGGAGCCTCTGCAACAGTGAGCCAAGGGATGTCAGGAATTTACAGCTCATTTACAGTAGGCCACTTTGGATCCATACTTCAGCCAACTAGCCAAACAAACTATTAGTACCGTTTTTTTTTTTTTTAACACTGTGAGCTATTACGTTAAATATAGAATCTCTGCTTAATGGGCCAATAGCAATAAAGTCAGCCTGATCTGTTCCTTCTGCCATTATCCTACACCCTTAAAATTCATTTCCACACATGTACCCCAGACCTTTGCTTGTATGAATAAGAAAACTGAAGAAGTTCCTTTGGAGTGTAACATACTCTTCATGGGTCACACTCTGTACCTCATCTCTAGGGGCCTGCTTAGATTTGGATCTAGTTATAGGCCTGGAGGCAAAAGTGGGTGGTGAAGGTGGGTCCTGAGGACTATCAACATTTTTATGCTAAGCAACTGAATCACAGAAGGTTTTTACTGTTTCCATAAGCAAAGCAGAATTAGTTTCATCCAGGGAGGGTGGAGAAGCCAATGCCATGGAGGATTAGGAAGGGATGCCTCAGTCATGGCTAAGGATGGGGACTCAACAACTTCTGGCAAAATAAACTCATCAGATATGAGAGTTCAATCACCCCAACCCCTCCAGGCATCTCCCATGCATCACTATTCCAACTTGCAGAATCCCATTTCTTCCAAGCAGCTCCCTCACTTTAACCACAGACACCTTCCAAGGCTGAGTTAAACTTTTGGCTTAATTCAGCCAATTGCAGGATGAGGGTTTGTGTCTGGTTTTCAACAACCTCAGCCCTATGACTACAAGAAAGAATAATCTCCTTCAGAATACACTTATCAACTTTCAGATCAGTTATGTGCATCTGCAACTGAGAATCAGGATTTTTGAGCTCATAATTTTTCTTTGTTACTTTGTCCAGTGAAGCAAGAAACAACCAACCAACATCATCATATTTTTTAATTTTCCAAAACTGTTCAAAGTTATCATGTATAAAGTCATTAAAGGCTTTTCTTTTTACAAGTGGGGAATTGAGGGCATCAAATACATTTATTTTATGAATCTCTTTATACAGTTCATATCATAGATTATCAATGCTCTCCATAGTACCAGTAGGAGAGACTTTAGTAACTTTAGTTCTAATCAGTTTAGACTGCCAATTCCAGAACTTACAAAACCAACTAGGGAAATTCATCCTTACAATTTTGTTTCTCCAGAGCCACTCCTAGTACCAATTTCTGTATTAGTCAAGGTTCTCTAGAGGAACAGAATCAATAGGAAGTATAACAATAAAAAAGGAGACTTATTAGGACTTATTGCTTATGAAACCAGTAGCTGGATAGTTCACAACGGCAGTTCTCCCAGCTCTCCAGCATTCCAAAAGGCTGAAGCCGCAGAACAAGAGGGATCAATGGTTCTACCCTAGTCTGAGGCAAGGCTGAATGCTTCTGGAAACTCCCTGGAGAATCACTGGAGAGTCCATTTTGGAAGAGCAAAGAAATGAGAACCTGTTCAATAAGAATCAAGCTTTCATCTGCTGCTGCATCCTTGTTCTTCCAACTTTTATTCCATCCAAGACATCATCCCATGGATAGTGCTTCCCATGCTTAGGGAGGGTCTTCAATTGAAATGTTGGCTAATCCACATGCCAATCATTCCCAGTCACACCTTCATCGATACACTCAGAAGTCTCTTAATCTTTGGCATCTCTTAATCCAATCAAGTTGACAATTTAAATTACCCATTACAGTAGATACAATTGGAATGCTGGTAAAATGGGTGGTAAAGGCCACTTTAACAGGTCTCAGATGGAAGTGAAGAAAAAGTTACTGGGAACAGCAGAAAAGGCCATGTTGCTAAATGGTTGAAAGAATCTGGCAGAGTTGTGCCTATGTCTTAGGACTTTGGGAAGGCAGGTACCAGTGATGCATTAGAATGCCTGGTTGAAGAAATATCCTAGCAGGAAAGCATTCAAGATACTGAATGACTCACTTTGACTGCTTACAGAAGATAAGTGAAAAGAGAAATATTTTAAAGCTGATATTTATAATTAAATGGGAAGCAAAATAGAATGATATGTAAAACTCTCAGCACGGTTGTCCAAGGAATAAAAAATCATGTTTCAGAGAAAATTCAAAGATTGTGGCTAAGCAACTGTTTACTAAAGAGGCCATATACACAGAAGAAAGCCAGATGCTGTTCATCAAGACAATTGGAGAATGACTCCAAAGGCATTTCAGAGATGTATAAGGCAAGCTAAGACCTAGAAAGCAAGGTTTCTAGAAGGCACTTCTCTGAACTTGGCAGATGCTGCTCATGCCGCCTCAGAACTTTGCTCATCACATTCCAGCCTACCATTTCTTGGCTTCCCCAGCCATGGCTCAAGAGGCCCAGGTAAGGATTGTGCCACCACACAACAGCATAAACTGAAAGCCTAGATGATGTCAACATGGTGTTGACTCTGTAAGTACACAGATTGTGCAGGTAGTGGGGACAAAGTGGGCTTTATCTACATTTCAAGTGATGTATCTAATAGCTTGCATAACTGGGAAAAGCACTTGTCACACAGGCAGAGCCACCATAAAGAGCCCCCACTGGAATAACCAATGTGCAATGGAGCCAGAGGAGAAAGGTCACTAGTGGGTAGAGAGGCAATTCCCAGTGGAACCTTGGGGATGGAATAGCACCTGAGACCTCAGAACTGTGGGTTAACCAGTATTCAACTCCAGCCTGGGACAGAGGCAGCCATGAGAGATCAACCTGTGGAAGCTGCTGGGAGGACAGAGCCCAGCAAAGCCAACATTCTGGGTGGGACTGCTCATGACCTTGGGTGCCCAGTCCTCCTACCCTGTTGTGCCTAGAATATGGGACATGGAGCAAAAGAGACTGCTCTCCCTTTGAAGACTTACTGTTGTTTTTACTGTGGGGTTTAGAATTCACTTGGGAGAAGTTGTCTCTTTTTCCCCTATTGCTCCCTTTTGGAATGATAATGCCTATCTCATGGTCATTCGACTGTTGCACTTTGGAAACATGAGACCTGTTAATTTCATGGACTTGGCTAGAAAGGAATTTGCTTTGGGATGAATCATGCCTTAAGTCTCACCTATATCTGATTCTGATGTGACTTCAGACTTTAAAGTTTTTAGTTGGTACTAGAATGAATCAAGACCAAATATCTAAATTTGGAATACAATGAATACATTTTATATGTAAGAAGTACATCAATTTGTTGAGTCAGGACAGGAATACTGCAGTTTGAATGTGTCCTACCCAAGTTCATGTGTTAGTAACTTAAGCCCCAGTGCAACAATATTGAGAGGTAGAAATGATTAGCTCAAGAGAATTTTCCCTCATAAATGGATTAATGACAAATATCATAGTAGTTGTCCAGTGACTCCAGATTTAAAGAATGAGTTTTGGCTTTTTTTTTTCTTTTTTTCTTCTCTATGTGCTCTTTTTCCTTTTTGTCTTCTACAAAAGGCCTACAGTATATGCTGGTCCCTCCATCTGGGACTTCCCAGCATCTAGAACTATAAGAAATAAGTCTCTGTTCTTCATAAACTACCCAATCGTTGGTATTCTATTATAGTAGCACAAAACAAACTATGACATGTGAAATTTTAATAGTTAAACTAATACAAAAGAGTAGAATAGTGTTTACCAGGGATTTTGGTGAGGGGAAGGAGGAGGGAAGACTGGAGAGCTGTTGATAAAAAGTAGAAATTTCATGAAGTTTCAAGATTTAAATGTTTTAGAGATCTATTACATAGCATGGTGACTAGTTGATATCAATATATTATATATTTAAAGATTACAGAGATCTAAAAAATGTTCTCACCCACCAAAAAATTAAAAAAAAATGAAAACTAAGTTATGAAGTGATGGATATATCAATTACCTCCATTTACTCATTCCTCAATGCTACGTATTTCAAACCCACTAGAGTATAACGTAAGAATACATGTAATTTTTATTGTCAATTAAAATAATCAGTAAATTCAAAAAGATTATCTTGCCCATAATTTGGGTTTCCTCTGCATGATGTGGGTTGGCTGCAAAAGAAAGCTAAGAAAAGAAAAGGCTGCAAAGAAACCACACTACTCACAAAGTAATTTTGAAAAGCCAGGGCAGGAGGGCTCTACCTTAGGGGTCAAGCTTCCACACTGGAAAGAGAGATTGAACAAGGCTGCATTTGGTTTATTTTTTATTTTTTCAACTTTTTTATTTCTAATTTGTTATACATGCTTGCAGAATGCAATTCATTTCATATTACATATAAAGAGCACAATTGTTCAAGTCACTGGTTTTGCATTTATTTTCACACCATTTGTGTCTTCATATGTGTACTTAGGGTAATGATGTCTAACTCATTTCACCATTATTCCTATCTCCTTGCCCCCTATCACCTCCCCACCCTCCCCTTTGTTCTATTTAAAGTTCCTTCATTCCTCTCATCCCCACTCCCTTGCCATTATAAGTCAGTATCTTCGTAACAAAGAAATCATTCAACCTTTGGTTTTGGGGGATTGGCTAACCTCACTTAGCATCATTTTCTCCAACTCCATCCATTTACCTGCAAATGCCATGATTTTATTCTCTTTTAGTGCTAAGTAGACCAATGGTACAGAATAGAGGACACAGAGAATAATCCACACATTTGCAGTTATCTTATATTAGACAAAGGTGCCAGAAACGTACATTGGAGAATAGATAGCTTCTTCAACAAAGGTTTTGGAAAACTGGAAATTCACATGTAACAAAATGAAATTAAACCTCTATCTCTCACCATGTACAAACTCAACTCAAAGTGGATCAAGGACCTAGGAATTAAACCAGAGAACTTGCACCTAATAGAAGGAAAAGTTTACCTATCCATTCATCTGCTGATGGGCATCAGAGTTGGTTCCACAATCTAGCTATTGTGAATTGTGCTGCTATAAACATTGATGTGGCTGTGTCACTGAAGTAAGCTGTTTTTAAGTCTTTTGGGTATAGACCCAGGAGTGGGATAGCTGGGTCAAATGGTGGTTCCATTCCATGTTTTCCTAGGAATCTCCATACTACTTTCCAGATTGTCTTCATCAATTTGCAGTCCCACCAGCAATGTATGAATGTGCCTCTTCCCCCACACCCTCATCAACATTTATTGTTGTTTGTATTTTTGATAGCTGCCATTCTGACTGGAGTAAGATGAAATCTTAGAGTTGTTTTGATTTGCATTTCTCTAATTGCTAGAGATAATGAACATTTTTTCATATATTTGTTGATTGATTGTATATCATCTTCTGAGAAATGTCTGTTTAGTTCCTTGACCCATTTATTGGGCTATTTGTTTTTTTTTGTGTTAAAGTTTTTGAGAGCTTTATATATCCTTGAAGTTAGTGCTCTATCTGATGTCCTTGTGGTAAAGATTTGCTCCCATTCTGTAGGTTCTCTATTCACCTCTCTGATTATTACTTTGCTGAGAAGAAGCTTTTTAGTTTGAATCCATCCCATTTATTGATTCTTGGCTTTAATTCTTGTGCTATAGGTATTTTATTAAGGAAGTTGGGGCCTAATACAACATGATGGAGATGTAGGCCTACTACTTTTTATTCTATTAGGTGCAAGGTCTCTGGTTTAATTCCTAGGTCCTTGAGCCACTTTGAGTTGAGTTTGTGCATGGTGAGAGATAGAGGTTTAATTTCATTCTGTTCATGTGAATTTCCAGTTTTCCCAAAACCATTTGTTGAAGAGGCTATCTATTCTCCAATGTACGTTTCTGGCACCTTTGTCTAATATAAGATAACTGCAGATATGTGGGTTATTCTCTGTGTCCTCTATTCTGTACCATTGATCTACTGGTCTATTTTGGTGCTGATATCATGCTGTTTTTTATTACTATTGCTTTGTAGTACAATTTAAGATCTGGAATAGTAATGCCACCAGCTTCACTTTTCTTGCTAAGAATTGCTTTAGCTATTCTGGGTCTATTATTTTTCCGGATGAATTTTATGATTGCTTTTTCTATTTCTATGAGGAATGATATTGGGATTTTGATTGGGATTGCATTGAATCTGTATAGTGTTTTTGGTAGAATGGTCATTTTGACAATATTAATTCTATCTATCCAAGAACATAGTTCTTGAAACCCTAGCCAGAGCAATTAGACAGACAAAAGAAATAAAGGGATACAAAGAGGGAAAAGAACTCAAATTATCGCTATTTGCAGATGATATGATTCTATACCTAGAAGACCCAAAAAATCCCACCAGAAAACTTCTTCTAGAACTAGTAAATGAATTCAGCAAAGTGGCTGGATATAAAATCAACACCCATAAATCAAAGATATTTCTGTACATCAGCGACAAGTCCTCAGAAAGAGGAACTAGGAAATCCACCCCATTTACTATAGTCTCAAAAAAATAAAAATAAAATACTTGGGAATCAACAAAAGAAGTGAAAGACCTCTACAATGAAAACTACAGCATGCTAAAGAAAGAAATTAAAGAAGATCTTAGAAGATGGAAAGATCTTTTTAGGTTTATTTATACAAGGGAACTTCAAAGGTTTTCTACAGAATGTTCTTCGCCAAATAAACCAGGAGGTGGGCTGTCCAAAAACAATGGTTTACACTCAATTCTGGAGCTATGAGAGCTGTCCCAGTGGTAGAATGAGGGCAGAGATCTCATGCCTTGGACAGTCTACACACAGGAATGCAGGGATCTTTCCTAGGGGGAGATCTAAGGACCTCATGGCTCAGTACTGAGTAAAAGACCACTCAAGTAGCTTCTTGGGTGGGGCACCACAGGATTAAAATCATACAAAATATATTCTCAAAATAATATAAAATTAAATTAGAAATCAACCACAGGAAAGAAAACCTGGGGATTACAACATTTGTAAATTAAATAAACATGTCTAAATAACTCATGGCTTAAAACATCCTAACTGGAAATTTTTATATATTGTGTATGTGTTTTTTATATATATGATTATATATCATATGTATATATATATACACACACACACACACACACACACACACACACACACACACACATTTCACACACATTTGTCCTTAACAATATAACTAGATACTATACAAAAAAAAAAATTAGAAAATTTCTAACTAAATCCTGAGCAAATGGTAAGGATGTATTTAAGGATAGAATTGTCACTACTAGTATGGATTATATCTTTTTTTTTTTTTTTGTGCGTGTGTGTGTGTGTGTGTGTGTGTGAGAGAGAGAGAGAGAGAGAGAGAGAGAGAGAGAGAGAGAGATTTTTCACTTAAACACCACCTATTTCAAGCTGTATGGTTTCAGGATGTATGTAAAGTCTATAAACTAGTACATCACTTAAGATTACCTTTAGACAACTTTAGATGAATACAATTCACAAGTACTAGCAAAAAAGATAAGTTTTTAAATTAAGAAAAATATGAAATTAAAAATATGATTGTTTTAAATTATTTTGTCATTCTGTTTTCTAATTTTGAAAAACACCAGCTGTACTTTTCTGTGTTATCAATAGACATTTAATAAATATATGTTAACCTACTATAAGATTTTTACTTCTACATTCATTCTAAAGTTAACACATTGGCTATTAGGAACCATCTTTAGAAAATATAATGTCTGAGCATTTTTCTTTTGCATAGCTGCATAGGGCTACAAAAATATCTTTTACAAATAGATTTTGCTAACTCCAACCCTTTTTAGCATTTCCTCAAAAACTAATAGAAATATCATGACATATTAATAGCAGTAATGAAAGATGACAGTGAAAAATCTTTTAAATATTAGTTAGTACCATTCCAAATTCATATCTAGAGGACAAGGGTAAGATTGCTATTGGTTCTTTTTTGCATAAATCTACTCTGTAAATGTGGTACTATAACATTTTTATGGAAGACAAGTGTGCAATCTTATTTTAAATGCTTTCTCCTTAAAATACATAAGGACACATGCTGAGAATATGCAATTTCATCCATCATAATGCTCTTAAACAGCTTAAGAAGTAACTGTAGTACGAAATATATGTTATGCTTTTGGCATTCGACTAAGTGATTCCTGACACTAAATATTCAGCTTTTCAATTAAATATACAACAGTTTTACAATAGAGTAAAAAGTTCTTTGTAACTCTTATCTTATGTTTAGGAAGTTGAGATTATTTTAAATGGTGCACATTTTTATTTCTGAATGCAATTTTATTTCTGAATATAATTCTCTTGAGGGAAGAATAACAGTCAACTATGGGTTGTTGACTAGTATATTAACATTTGGATTTTTATTTATATTAGAAATAAGTCAATGTGAACATATAATATAAGAACATTTGAAAAAGTCAGTCAAGTGGTACCATACATCTTAAAGAGTAATTATTATTTGACTATTAATATTAATTTTTAATAATTTGAAGTATGAACTAAGGGATACAAGTTTAGACTATGCCTATCTTCTAGTTCAGTCAAGAGCAGGTCTCTTATTTATTCAAATATATATATATATGTACATGTAGAGAGAATATAGTCTATAAAGGTGCAAAACCAATTAAGAGATAAACTCTATGAGGTCATGAAATTATTTTTAAATCTTTTCTTGCTGATGTAACTCCTGCTCTATTGGCATGTGCTGGCCTTCTTCCCTCCTTGAACAGTCAATATTTACCAAATGGTAGGAACTGATCTTACTTAAGGATATAAACATGAATAAAATATATATATATACACACACACATACACACTGTATTAAGGGCTTAAAGAAAATAATAAGACAAATTTGATATGTGACAGATTTTATTTGAATCATACTCATTGGGAATGTAATCCATGATAAGTTTTAAACGTGTGGACCCAGAAAGGAATACCAGAAGGCAGTATAGAGAAGCTAAATTGGGTAACTTTCAGATTTTCCTTAGTTAAGTACACAAAATATAATTTGAATCTCTGTAAAAATATTTGTAGTGTTTACCTCAATTATGTTAGTTCACAAACAAACAAAAGAAATTTCCTACCCATGGTGTATACTTTCATTTGCCTAAAATGAACATCATTAGTCAATTAAGTATCAGAAAGGTAAAATAATTTGCAAGCAGAAGCATATCACAGAAAAAGTAGGACTAGAGTTGATGTTTGAATAATCTGTTAAATTCCATGAGAGAAAACATTCTTAGTAATAGAATGTTTATTTTACTATTTATTTATTTAAGGTACCAGGGGTTGAAGCCAGGGGCACTTCACCACTGAGCCACATCCCAGCCCATTTTATTTTTTTTATTTTGAGACGGGGTATTGCTAAGGTACTTTGAACTTGCAATCCTCCTTCCTCTGCCTCTGGGATAGTAGGTGTGTGCCACCATGCCTTACTAGAATGTTTATTTTACATCACTTATTATATTTTATGTTACAATTGCCTATTATAAGAAAGACATGTAAGCATATTTGTGGAAAAATAGCTTGTATTAATAAAAATGAAAATCTGAGTTTTGTATAGAATATGTTTTAAAATATAGATTTCCACTTAGGAATGATACATTAAGTTCTTAAATGTATTAGTAGGTTAGAACAATCATCTTTTTTTTCCACTGGGTTTAAAAAAATAAACGGATATTTGGCTTTATCTGTAAGAATAAATCTGATGCCTAGGTAGATGAACAGGACAGACTAAATTCAAAGATAAGCATCATGTTCCCATAAAATTTCCCTAACATCAGTTTCAGGTAGCCTACTTACCCACTCATAGGCCTTGTACCAAGTGTCACCTTGGATTAGAGTATCGGTAAATTTGAACATTATTATTTCAATTCCTTCTTTGAACCAGTGTTTGAAATCTCTTTCAGGCTTCTTCAGTTGTATAGCCTGATACAAGAATTTATTGTTTTTCAAGGATAAGGAAGATTTCATACTATAAAGCTTACCCTCAATGAAAAAAACTCTTTCATTTTAGAGCATGTCAACATTTTTAAATATATATATGTGGATTCTTACAATATATGAAATTCACAAAAAGTACATGAATTAGGCCACATGGTATAACCTCTTTAATTTATAGCCTTATTAATATATAATTGATAGCAATATAGTGTACATGCTTAAAGCCTATGATTTGATAAGTTCTGACTCAAATATACAGCCAGGGAAAGAGAACCATGATCAACACAATGAACATATCAGTCATCCCCCCAAATTTCCCTTGTGTCCTTTGAAGTTTCTTTCTCCCTCATCTCCAGGAAGCACTGATGGGCTTTTTGTCATTATAGTTTTATGACAAAGTTCATTTAAAAGGAGTTAGTGACTGGGCAGTGCTGGGGCTGCTGAGTTATGAATGGGGCCGAGTTCTAAGCTACACCCCCTTTTGGGCCCTAAAAGGGAGTTTTTCCTCTGCCCGCAGAAGTTCATAGCCACACCCCTTGGCTCAGCCCCTGTCCTACTAGGGCGTGGTAAGCAGCCAGAGCCCGCCCCCTTGGCAGACATGGAGTCCCAACAATTCCCCTTTTTGTTGTTTGATTTAAAATGGGGTCTCTCCATTTATATAAAAATGGGATGTCCCATCTTATAGGGTGTCCAACTCATTAGAGAATGTGCCCGTCTAGGTCGACTTCTCATCTCTGGGAAAAATCTTACCTGTTATTGGCTATCACTCTAGTACTTTAGGTGGACATACCTAGGGCCAGCAGGTGGCCAAGGGGAGCACACGGGACATGACAGTCACCTTTGGGAAGGCTTGACTGGATGGCATACCTCTGCATCCTATTAAGGACCGTGGCCAAGCCTATAGGGCTATAGCTCAGCGTGACAGTAGACCACCCAGCTGTATCTGGCTAGTTCTATAGGGCTAAAAGTGCACACAAAGACAATGACAATAGGGATTTCACCAAAAAGAGAAAGTCCATCCATTTAGCTTAGTTTAAAGGAAGTCTTTTGGCATAAAGTCCGGACAATTGTCACAGGAATGGGACTCTTCTCTTAGAGTCCAAAGGAAGCCGTCCAACACAAAGTCCAGATAATTGTCACAGGAATGGCCCAGTCTGTCTTCTCTCATCGCAGAGGGTTGAGATACTGACAAAGAAGGAGTCCAATATAGTGTTTTTGATGAATTTTGGAATGGATGTGATGAGAAGTTTAATCACAGCAGGACAGGAGCTTTGTCACGGTGTTTTCATTTCTGTGGAAAAAGGAAAGGATCACTCCTCAAGAGCTTGTGCTCTTGGGTAGTCATTTTGGTCAGATTGGCAGTATTTGAGATCTCTGGCAGGCACCCATATAGGGTTTTGTTCTCCCATAGGGAAGACACATTCAAAACCTCTGCCAGCACTTATTAACGGATCAGGACCTCTCCAGACTCCAGTTAATGGGTCTTTCCATCGGACCTCAACTTTTACATAAGGCGTTTGGTTAGACCAGTGTCTTTGAAACGCAGACAGAGGCTGCTGTTTGGAAAAATTTAAAATATTTAAAGTAAGCATAGCTGTTTTCAACTGGTCATGGGGGTTGCTTCCCCCATTTTGTTTTATTAATTGGTCCTTTAAGGTTTTATTATGTCTTTCTATTATGGCTTGTCCTTTTGGGTTATATGGGATCCCTGTGGTATGTTTAATATGCCAAGTTTGGAAGAACTTTTGTAATGATTTGCTCACAAAACAGGGTCCATTATTGGTTTTAACCTGTTTTGGCAATCCAAGAATAGCAAAGCATTGTAAAAAGTGACTTTCAGCATGTTTAGCCCTTTCTCTAGAATGTGCTGTAGCCCAACAAGCATGTGAATAAGTATCTATGGACATAAATACATACTTTAATTGTCCAAATGGCATATAATGGGTTACATCAGTCTGCCAGATAGCGTTGGGCCGTAGGCCTCTGGGATTTACCCCAGGGGACTGGAGAGGTGGGACCTGTAAGAAGGGCAAACATGATTTACATGTTCTTATAATTTTTTAAAAATCTTTTATAGGAACTAAAGGAAATCTATTATGTAGACCTCTCCAATTTAAATGAGTAAGGTCGTGAAGACCTTGGGCTAACTGAAGGTCTTGTTGATATGGGACTGTAACTGTTAATACACCTGTGGTGGCCAAACGGTCAGTGGCCTGATTTCCCTCAGATAGGGGCCCAGATAAGCTTTGATGTCCCCTAAGATGTTGGAGGAACACAGGTTCATTACGCCCCTTTAGCAGGGATCGAACCTGGATCATCAGAGGGGTGATAGGATTATTATCTATCTTTATATATGAGGCATTTAGAGTAGGTAATAGGTTAATTACATATAGACTATCTGAGAAAAGATTCATAGGCTCTTGGACATGGGTCAAGGCTAATGTAACAGCATATAATTCTTTAAATTGAGCAGAACCAGTAACTGCTTCAAAGTATTGTGTCCTTTGGCCTGAGGATGGGTGAAATATTACAACTGCTGATCCTTCTTTTTCTCCATCTGTGAAGACATTTACTGCCTTGGGGAGTGGCTTGCTGGAGAACAAGATGGGGGGAGTCCACTCCAGTTTGGGGAAAGAAGAGGTCCATTTGGTTGACCTGTAATGACAGTCAACTTTTCCTAGGAATCCTTCTAAAGCATAGGAGACTCTAGGGTTGTTTCTCTGTATCCATTCAAAGTCTGACAAACGGTAAGGAATTGTTAAAATATCTGGGTCTTTTCCATAATGCCTCAATGATGTATCTCTCCCTTTTATTACAAGATCTGCTAATTGATCTAATTGGGAATAAACTCGAGGTGCTCCTCTCACAGAGGAATGTATCCATTCTAATGGATTTCCCATCTGGGTTAGTACAGCTGTCAGGAGCTTAGCACCTGAGTAAACCCACAGATATAGAGGTTGTTTTGGTTGGTATCGAGCCAATTGGACTGAATTGAGGGCATCTTGGATTTTTTGTAATATTGACAGATGACTTTCTTCTAGTAAAATTATATCAGAGGGGGATTGTCCCCGTAGCAACTCAAAGAGAGGTAATAAATCCTCAGTAGAGATATGAAGCCAAGGTCTTAACCAGTTTAATGTAAACTTTTTATAATTATCTGGATGAAGAGGTATTGAAAAATAATAATTTTTAATATCAATAATAATTAAGGTTAAATCTTTTGAGATCTGGCCAGGGGAGCATTCTGGAGGCCGACCAAGGCCATTGGGGTAGTCTTTTTTAAAATGGCCTTGTCGTCTATATTTAAAATAGGTTTTATTTCCATTTAAAACCGTTGCTAATACCTCAGTGTGGGCATTGAGAGCAGTGCTCAATATCTGAGATTGGTGAGTTGTCGAACCCACATCTTTGGTGGCAATAATCCATCTTTCCATAGATCTATCTTTTAACCCAGCACAGGCCAGTTTGTGATCTGCAGTCATTCCTTCCCAAACTAACATTTTGGCGAATTGGTCCCTCATCGCACTCGGTGGAAATTTCCTTTGAAGGCTTTTTTCCACTCTCTCAATAAATGTGGCTAAATCCTCATTAGCTTTTTGAGTGATTCCAGCTATAGGAAGCTCTGTGGGGCCTTCCTCTAACTTCTTCCATGTTGCCAGCCCTAGAGTTCGCACCTGTTCTCGGTACGGAGCTGGTAATGCTGCTTGTTGAATTCCTGTGGCATACTGATCACTAGTTCCTGACAGCATCCCAAAGGTTATTAGTATGGGAGGATCTGCTGTTTGATTCCTCTCAGCCTGTGTATGGCATTCATCAGAAAAATATGCACACCATTTAAGAAATAACGGTCCCGGGAGCACAGCTTTTGTTAAATCTTTCTAATCTCTACTGGTACAGGTGCGATGAGCGAGATTTTGTAAAATGTATTCTGCCCATGGTGAGTTTGGACCATCTTCTGCTACAGCCTTTTTTAATTCTTTTAATTCTTGAGTTTCCCAGGGATACCAAATACCTGGCCTGTCTTCCCTAGGATTTAAATTAACTGGAAATGCCATTACAGGTGAAAGCCCACTAGAGGGCGCTGGCGCCTCTTGGTATAGTGATGGTGCAGAGGGCCAGCAGGGGGTGGCTCATGAAATGGCGGATCCCGCTCGTAGGGTACTGAGCCACGTGGCCGGTGGCCTTTGTCCCCAGGGCATTTGTTAGAGATCTCTAAAGGAGGGGCTGTAATTTTTAATTCCCTGGAGTGGGGGGGGGTTATCTCTAGGGATTGGTTCGGCCTTTCAAAATTCGTGGACCGGGAAAGATTAGATCCTTTTGTTTCTTGTAAGAGCGAGCATGCTTTTAGGGCGGATAAAGCTGAATAAACTCCCGGAGGCAGGACTTCCCCATATTCAATCTCTCTGTCTCTTAAAATTTGTTTCACTTTGTCCCATGTTTCCCAAGAATTAAATTCAGACTCTGGGAGCCAGGGAGCCGTCCGTTTTAACGAATTCCAAATCACCTCCGCTTGGCTATCAGATATTTGGAGACCTTGCTTTCTTAAAATACACCGCCACGCCTCGAGGGCTGGGTCTTGTGATTTCCTGAATGTTAATATTTGCCCCATACTAAAGGGTATTTTTGCCAGCGAAAGAGATGCTGCGTCTCTAACCGTATTAAGTCCACCGATAATTTTTTCTTTGTTCCCGCCCCACGTTGGGCGCCAACCTGCTGGGGCTGCTGAGTTATGAATGGGGCCAAGTTCTAAGCTACACCCCCTTTTGGGCCCTAAAAGGGAGTTTTTCCTCTGCCCGCAGAAGGAAAATGTAACTTACCCGGCGAGGGTGGACATAAGGGCAAAAATATCAGGGTGTCTACCTCTGTCTAATGAATAGAAAATCACGCCACACCCAGGGAGTTTTGTATAGCAAGCGAGAATCCAGAAACTCAGATTTATTGGCAAGGCACTGAACTTAAATAGGCCTAGAACTAGCCAATCAGCCAGCAGGGTGGTCCGGTCTCTCACGCTACGTCATAGCCACACCCCTTGGCTCAGCCCCTGTCCTACTAGGGCGTGGTAAGCAGCCAGAGCCCGCCCCCTTGGCAGACATGGAGTCCCAACAGGGCAGGAAAACATACAGAAAATATACAGTATAATCACATATTGAATGATATTCTAATTTTAGAATAGTTTTAACTTTGTTGTATTTACAACTGGAAAACATTGGTATAAGAATGGTCATCTCCCTAATGCCTAAAAGATTCTTATTAAGGACCACAGTTCTGTGAAAGATGATGACCCAGTGAAGTGAGTTTAGGAAAGTGGAGACTGTAGCACTCCATAAAATAGTTTAAATCCCTGCATTTTAATTCATTCCCAGCCTCTGTTTTGCCTCAAACCTCTTCTGACACTCTTCCATAGACTTATAGTTGATGGTCTTGTTTCATAATTCAGTTAAGGTGGATAGATTTATAAAAATTCCATCTTCTTCATTCCCCATATGTCTATCCAATGAAGCTGTATTTTCAATTTTGCCTTCATTCCTGTGTTAATGGAAGAAGTAACCTTGGCTCAATCAAAAGCCAAACCTTCCATCATTACTTTTGGATCTATGCTTCCTCAAATTTTCAAGGGTGTTCTTAGAATTAAAGCCTCCTTTCCTTTTATAATAGTGGTATTATAAAACCACCCAACCACCTTGCTTTCCATCCAGATAACTTCCAATGCATCCCATCAGTATATTCAGGTTCTGTGTTTTGCTCACTTTAAAATCCATTCCTTAACTGCTCCCAAATACCATATATTTTTAAATAAATCTTTAAAGTTTGAAACAAAGACAAAAATCATGATTTAATCACACTTAAGGAATAGATGTGTGTGTGTGTGTGTGTGTGTGCGCGCGCGCGCGTGTGTGCGTGTATCTCAACATTATTTTTAACTAACTGTCACTGCCAGGCTATAATTTTTAATTTTTGTAATAGTTTGAGAAAGCAAAATAAAAACCATAATATATTTTTCAGGAAGGAACCACCATACTCTGAAAGAAAGTGGAAATCTTGGTTACTCAGATCTAGAAATGTTTAACATGTGATTTATGTGTGGCCTTCAGATTGCTGTCATTCATGACAGATCTGTGGTACTCATTGTGTTACACATCTGCAGGCATGTGTGTCAGCTATAGTCATGTCTATTCTTAAAATACATAACCAGAAAAAGAGCAACACAGCAGTGAGGTGATTAGCATCCTTCGAGCTGCAGGGATATAGATGCCTTTGTGTTTTATTCAGGATGCTTAATTGAGGGAAAAGGACCATAGCTGAATACATCTCTCTGTTGCTATTCATTTTCATTCTGAGTTAGCATGGCCAGTGGGAAATGATCAGTGTCAGAGCAATCTCAAGTGACTCACCATTCCCGTTATCTCTCTCCTTCTGGGAAGTTAATGTACTAATCAGCCCTTGTTCACAAAACTGATCTGTGAGAGATAATTGGCAGGTTGGAAAGTGTGGTGTCTGTAGCAGACATAACAATCTCCCCTTTTATGTGTTATCTTTCTCAGGGCAACCACTGACATCATCCAACTTCCCTTCACAAGACACCTGTTATGCAAACACAAGGACAAATGCTATTATCTCTGATGATTTGATAAAGGAACAGGTACAAAGATAGAAACAACCTCAAGGTTATCCTAATGATGAACATGTGGAATGCTTCTTGATTCTACTGTTTTGTGCCTTCTATGTATACCTGCTAGAGAGATCTTATCATACTCTACACTTAATCACATCACTTCTTTAAATGACTTTCCACCTGAACCCTAAATACTTTTCCATGGACTTGAAGGCATTACGAAAATTGGCCTCCACATACCTCTCCATACTTAACACTTTTCATTCATTAGCCTCTGGGATTCATGCTTTCCAGATTTTCCCCAATTCTGACACATGTAGAACAAGGGTAATATTTTCATGCTACACGAAGGACAATTAGAAACTATTCATGACTAGCGAATTCTGGCCCATAAGTGTGGGTCATGCACACCATGCCCAGGTTTGAGGACTGAGGTGAATGGTATTGCTATATATTTACAGCCATTTGTATCATGATGTTGTGATCTGGACCCTTGAGAAGCTCTGCCCTAGTTACATTGCCCTTTCTGTTCCCCAAATATTCTGGGTTTCTTCCCCTCTTGTTGAAGAATATGCACTTATTTCCTTAAGGCTTGGACACTTATTTTCTGCATCCTTGTATAGTTCTCTATTAATTCAAGTCTCAGGTAAAATATCAGCTTCACAGAGACTTGAGTCTCAGTATAAAAAAAAAACCTCAGTCATCCTGCACCACATCCCCTGTCCTGCCTTTCTTTCTTCCTACTATTTATAGTTGCCTGAGTTTATCCTGTGTGTTTTCTTTCCTCATTTGTCATGTTTCTCTCTCCTATAAAATGTAACCTGATGAAAGATGGAGCCTAGTTTCTCTTTTTCACAGCTATGATCCCAATACCTATTACATTTTCTGTCAAATAAAAAGTGCATAACATTTGTTTAAAATACTACAGATACTCTAGACTCTCTAGAATCCTTGCTTTGGAATTCTAATCCTAATGTTTTTCTAATCTTTTAGAGAAAGTGCCATAAGTTTAGTGAACTTAAGTGCCATAAGTTTAGAGAACTTACATAAGTATAGGTTCTCCACTGAGTCCTAACAGGGATGGATTATTATATTTCTGCATTGAGATGGGTTATTTACTATGCTGTTGTATCACAGATCGTAGAGTTTGCTTGAAGGATACATGGGGCAATCCATCTTTCTTTGGGAAATAAATGTACTGACTCTCCAGAACAAATTCACTTTCCTGTTCTGAAGCCTTAAACACTTCCAAAAGGAGGAGTTCACTTCCAAATTTTGTTAGATTACTTGACTCTGATATGAATCCCATACTCCTTCCATATTTCTCACACAATTTCAGCTTTAAGAAGATATGAAGAATTTATATCAGTATTGTGGGCTGTGATAGGAAGAATACTACAATGCAGTCAAGATTCTTGGGTACTAATTCTGGCTTTGTTCTAATAAGCACACTAGGAGAACTACTTGAATAAACTCCACCATCCAGAGGCTCAACTTTAAATGACAACACCCAACAGTGATTAATGTACTAAATAGGAGTGTACAGAAATGAAAATAAATTCTATAGCTACAAAGGAATGCAATGCTATGAAGTGCAAGAAAAGCCTTTCTTAAGTAAAATAAAACAGTAAGAGAAATGATAGTCTAATTAGACCTAGGTAAAGTTCAATTTTTTTTTTTATTTTGTCCTACAGTTTCATATCCTGAGATGTAACTTTTTCCCAAAATGTTTAGAGTAGTAAATTATTTCACTTAATTCTAACAAACTTGTTAAAATATTTCATGAAACCAACTGAAAATGACAAATAATGTCATTAAGAAAGATTTTAAATACAAAGTAGCTTTCCCTTCATCTCCCATCATGACACAGGTTCTATCCTCTTCCCCACCATACTAGGCCATTCTTAAAATTCAAGCAAAGCTCTTTTACTTTTAACTTCAAATTCATCATAAATTAGTGTATTGCTATGTCTTGGTCATTAATTTTAAGAAAATTAATATGTCATACTATGACCTAAGTATTTACTAGCAGAGTGGACCTATTATTTAACATTACTTTGCATCAATTTCCTTATCTATACATATTAATTTTAACCGGCCCTTTTATGTAGATTAATTAAGTCAATATAGATTATTTAAAATTATGTAACTTATTATAAGCAAAAATTGATGGTTCATCAGAGTGCTTGTTTTATTATTTCAAACTCACTTATACCTCTTCTCTGTAGATCTCATCATCCTACTAATTCTTATACCACATTTTGGTTAAATATATTATTTCCTTTATTATGATGAGGGAATTATTCATTCTTCATCTAAGTAGTATACTAAATGCAGTCCCTTTCTCATTAAATTTTTAGGCATTTTTTTTTCTGGAGTTAATTTCTCTTTCTCTTTTCTTGTCTTCCCTTCTTTCTTCTGCCCTCCCTGCTTCCTGTTTGTTCTTTTGAGAAAAGATGAAATAAATATCCCATAGTTTCATTCTGAACTCTAAAAAATGATTATCAATCCATCCAATAACATGCTTCTATCTTCCTAATAATTTATCAGATTTCTTTGCTTTCAAGGGAGGAACCATTCTGGATTTCTTTGGCGTGGAGCCTTCTGAGAACTGTAACATAGTGTTGTCTTGGGACTTGCACTCTTGCTGTCATTTTATGAACATCCTTTATCTCATTCCTTTTCTCTATATCTTGTCTTCTATTTCTTATTTTCCTTTAGACATATTGGAACACACGATCCAGGTTCTCTTAAGAAAATTATTGATTTTTACATCTTTTTCCCTTTTTTTTTTTTTTTTTTTTTGTGAAAATGCCATTAGGGCAGAGGCCCTCACCATATTACAGTATCAATATAAGTCCATACAGACACTTCTATAATAGCTATCTTAATTTTATCCTGATTTGTTCCCTAAATCTAGGTAAATCCAATTTTGTTGTGGTGAAATTTTTGTTGTTGTTTGTGAGTAATTGGGAAACTGGGGGTTCCCTGTTCTACTAAAAAAATTCCATTTTACTCCTGTTATCTGCTTCATATTTTACTTCTACTTACATTTTATTTGCTTTATCACAGCCCAATTTGAGGTGTTCTAAATTACTGTTTTTTTTTTTTTTTTTTTTTAAATATCTGTCACCTACTTTCCTCTGCCAAACATTTGCTTGTAAAAAATGCTTGTGACAAGAATATGGGTTTGTGTACATCTGCATGAGTATCTTTAGACATATTATTGAGAATACACAGTATTTTCAAAGATTTATGTACTCATCCAATTGACACAGGAAAATGTAAAAGTATCCCTGCCTAAGAGCTTCCTTCTACTTGTATTAGAATGTTCTTGTTTTTATAAATGAAAATTAAATGGTAAATCTTTGCTGTGTCCTCCATTCAGCTGCCATTCTTTTATTAACATATATTTAATGTATAAATTAATGGGATTCACTGTGATATTTCCAAAAATACACAGCATGTATGATCCTATCTATCCACCCTACTTCCAATTGCTTGTTGACACCAGTTGCTTGGTGTCAATTAGTGGTTAGTTGGGGAAAATGGGCCAGCAATACCCTACACCATCAATACCATTCTCTATCTCCTTATCCCTCTTGAGATATTCCACTCTACTCATCTAATACTGACAAAAGAGTATGATATAATTTTTCAATTTCAGGAACCATATCAAAGCCATTTAAGAGATAGCTACTTATTAAAAATTGATTAATTAATGGAAACTAATTTTCTTTTGTTTAAAGGAGCTGCGGTTATTGAACGATAAATACTATGATTTAATGATGTACATTTTGAGCTGATCTTATTTAGCAGTATATAATTCGTTATTATGAGATATAATATTCAATACTTTAGCAACTTGCAAAGATTACATTTTGCCTAATTTAGCTTTATTTCAGATTGTCATTAATGATATTATTACCTTCTTTATGGAACGATTTGTGTGTGTCTGCGTGTGTGTCTGTGTACTTATCCAATTAATCAGATAAAGGTCATATAATTAAAATTTTGTAGTTATTGTAATGATACCAAGTACCATGCACTGTGGGAACTAAAGTTGGAATTTTAGATTACATCTCCTATAAAATATAATCTATAAATCTTGTCTAATACTTCAATTGTGAAGATGAACTAGATTTCATAGGTAAAACTCTATTTTTAGTTATTTAAGATTAGCACCATTCACTTGAGTTTCAGATTACAGTATGGATAACTGCTACTGCCAACCTTCAGGGTAACTAAGAAGAAACTGACTGTACCAAGAAAAAAAGGGGGTGGGGGAGCCCTTCAGGCAAATTCTTTTTGTAGAAAGAAAAGTTTATTGAACTTATTTACAATTACTTTGTCAGAATAATTTCTCAGGACCAGATCAAACAGAATTCATCCTAAAATGTAGCCATGTTGAAGAAATACTGGAAGTATTGTTAGTAGAATGTTAAGCATACTGTCTGGATGATTACTAAAAAAATAACCATTTGATTACACTAGAGAAGACATGCTATGATTTGAATATGGTTTGAGTTTGTCCCCTAAGGGCTTGTGTGCTGGAAGCTTGGTTCCCTTTACAGTGTCATCATGAGGTGACAGGACTTTTAGGAGGTGGGGACTAATGGGAAATAATTAGATCACTGAAGGCATCACTTTCAGAAAGGATTAATGCTGGTCCAATGGATTTAGTTTCCCTCAAGAATGAGTTGTTATAAAAGAAGAGACCTGATTTTCTAAATCTCTCCAACTTCTGGTCTCACCACCTCATCTCCTCTACATATATTCCACCAGTGTGAGGCTATTGGCTGTGAGGCCCTTACCAGAGCTAAGCAGAGGCCAGGACACAGTGTTGTACCTCCAGAACTGTGAGCTAAACTAATCTCTTTCTTTACAATTTACCCAGCCTCAGGCATTTTGTTTTGTCAATGGAAAATGAATACGCCAAGTAAATACAGAAATTTCAAGTAATTTTTTATAAAAATTATAGAAAATAAAGACAGTAAATATTTGTGAGATCACATAAGAATAAACTTAGTAGTTATGCTGCCCTAAATTCCTTATTGTGTGCATCATCAGAAATGATTGCTGACAATGAAGTTTGAAATTCTTTTTTATTTTTGGTGTTCTCATAACATCCCCTTACAATTTTTCCATTTGTTGATTATAAAATCTTAAATAAATGATTTTCCATATAGTTATAATTCATGTGCTTAAATTAAATTGGCATCTAATTCTTTTGTCATTTAGCTAAAATATGTAATTGCTGTTTAAAATGGATTTTGATATTTGAAAAATTCTTCTTTACTAAACAGAGCACAATACTGATTTTCAGTATCCATAGTTTATGATCCTGAGTGTCTTGTGAGTTTTCTAAAACCTAGAGTAAGTAATTCATGATAATTCTGGGACCCAACTTGAAAGGTGTATGTGAAAGAGACAGAGAAATGGTGGTGGGGTAAGGGGAGAGAGAGCAGGAGAGAAACAGGTGAATATCAGAAGGAAAAGGAAGACAGAAAGAGAAGAAACAAACAAATGATATCTCTAGTTCTAATAGCTTTAATTGTTAGAGAAAGGTTTTATAATATACACAGTGTCCCTTTCAGGTTGGGTAGAGTATTGGTATGTTATCATGACTTATGCCTTGGGCTTTCCCAATTCACACCTATGCTCTCATATAATTATTAATACTATCTACTTTTACACTCAATGTCTCATTTTACATGAAAATTAAGGATCTTTTATTAAGTTCTAAAAACTATCAGTTTTAGTTTGTGAAATTTGGATATTTTGAAAATGAAGACACTTTGTATACAACTTATATCCATGTACTGAGTAGTAATGCCTACATATTAACAAAAGAAATAGTATAAATAAACAAGCAGCTATCTCATACCTTTACCACTATTAAAAAGAAAAAAACATCTGATTAGAATAAGTGGTTAGCCATCTATTGTCATTTTCACTGGATTTAAATAGTGTTACTTTATTTCCAGAAATTAATCTATGTATTTTTGAGAAATATTTTACATTATGCAATATCTCAACATAAAGAATATTTTTAATAATGAATTTATGTGTGCCTATCACCTCTTATCAGCAATTGTCAAATGATGGCCAAACTTTTATATTCTTCTTGCTCTATTATATTGTTTGCTTTACTGGTACATTTTAAGGAAAATGCTAGACATAATGTAATTTCATTCATAAATATTTTAATATGCATTTGTATTTCAAATAACTTCTTTATATCCAGTTCAATTAATGAGACAGTAAAATGAAATCTTGCAAAGGATTTTGCAGTTTTAATGTGCTAGTGTTTCCTCTAAGACATTTTTTTTACCAATACACAGAAAATAGTTGTTTGCACAGAAACATTTATTAAAATGTTTCTGCTTTAATCTCTATAAAATGGCTACAAGGCAAGTACTAGATCAATTTTATTTTATCCTGGGAAGAAATGGAAGGGAAAGTATGTGTTCTTAAACTTAAATTCTGTTCCTAACTGGTCTACGTAATTCTTTCTAAAAGTAAGACTTAAACGTTCACATTCATGAAGAACCTTTAGCATGTATTATATCTAATCCTTAACTCACTTTGAGAGGTGACCATTTTTTATTTCATAAATAGTGGAAACTAAGGCCAGGACTTCCATCTCTGGGATGTCAGAATAAGGAGTTTCAGAGAACCCTTCCACAGCAACACAGGCAAAGTTGACAAAAAGTATTTGTTAAAACAAAACAAGGATTTCAGGGAATGCAGCAAATAAAGAAGCAATTTTTCAAGAAAATCTAATAAAAATCACTATGGAGAACAAGTGTTTGTGGCAGTCAGCTATGGTTGTCCCCTGCTTGTAGAGGTCAGCTTGGCAGAGGCTGCATTCTGGCTTTAGGTGGATGCGGCCAGGAGATTAGACCTCTCCTCCTCAGCATTTAACTGAGGTTTACTTTATTTAACCAGAAGAAGCAGGATGCTACTACTTCTCATTCCTTCTACGTTAAAGAGGTGACATTCCTGGTCAGCATATTTGAGAGGTCAGGAACATCCTTCCTATACTAGCCACTACCCATAAGAGCAAAGTTCTGGCCCAGATAAGAACAAAGAGGTCTAACCTAGTTTGCTCATGAGAATGCTGTAGCTTACTGCTCTGTTCTGCATTTAGAGTATTATCACAGAGCTACTTACAAAACCATTTCACTAGTAGAAGTCCATAAGAAAGAAGCCTCTAAAATTCTCCCCAAAGGAATTAACTTCACTCTGAAAAAAATATGGGGAAGATGAAGCCATAAAGCACTCTTTAAAACAATAGCTCTTCTCAAAGAAGAGGAAGCAGCTCAACTGTAGGTCATTTAGTTCTCCAGACAGAACCAGGGAAACAGCTAAGAAGAGACAGGCCAGAAAGGGGGAAAAAAAACCAGAATCATCAAAGATTGGCCTCAAAAATGGTCTCAGTCCAAATTTAATTGGATCAGACTGCTGAGAAATTTATGCTCCAGGGCATTGTCAAAAACAATAAAGCAGGCTGGGATTGTGGCTCAGCGGTAGAGCGCTCGCCTAGTGCGTGGGTGACCGGGTTCGATCCTCAGCACCACGTACAAATAAAATGCATTGTGTACAACTAAAGCAAATAAATAATAAAAATATTAAAAAAAAAACAATAAAGCAATTAACTGATAATCAGGGGAGCCTGCTATGTAAAGTATAATATCAACTGAACCAGACAACTTAATAGAGGGATGGTCAAAGAGAACTGTGTTAAAACTACTGTCCTTCCAGGGAACTGTGCAAATACCCAAAGCCTCTGATGAGTGTCACCATAGGCTTCACAGCACAGAGGAAATGTGTTCTAATGACACAGCCCAGCATCTCACTATGCAAGTATAGCAAGCAATAATAAAATCATGTCCTGGTGAAGGGAGTTCTCTTCCACATATTTCACAAGATATTGCCTAAGTGTTTAGTTTTAAACTAAATAATGAGACACTGAGCCAACAGAAATATATGACCCATAAAAGGAGGTGGTAGTGGAATACAGACAAGAAAACTTGCCCATGAGATGGATTAGACAGACACCAAACCTATACAAGACTTAAAAGTAGCCATTATGAGTATGGAGAAAGAACTAAAGGAAATCCTGCTAAAGAAGTGTAGGAGGTATGAAGATGGTATATAATCAAATACAGAGTATGAACAAAAATACAGAATTTATTAAAAAGAACCAAATTGAAATTCTAGAGTTGGTATGTGCAATTCTGAATTAAAAAAAGAAATCACTAGAGGGGCTGAAGAGTAGATTTTTAACTGGCAGAAGAACAACAAAAATTAGTGAACTTGAAGACATCCATAGTAATGCAATCTGAAGAATAGAGAAAACAGAATGAAAAAAGTAAACAGACTCAGACACACAGGATCCTTTTAAGCACACAAAGACAGACACAATGGGAGAACTAGGAGAAGAAAGAAAAAGGAGCAGAAAAATTATTTGAAAACATAATGGCTGAAAATTCCTCAAATTTGATGAAAAGCCTTAATCTATACCTTTAAGTAGAATAGAGAAATTGATTCACCCCCAGACACATCATAGTAAAAAGCTGAAATCCAATACAGAGAAAAATCTTAAAAGCAGCAAGAAACAACTCATGATGTATAGGAGAAACCCAGTAAAAGTAACAGCTGACTTCTCATCAGGAACAGTGGAGACCAGAAGACAATGGGCGACATATGAAGTGCTGAAACACGAGAATAAAGGAAGATATATTTTACCCAAAACAATGAAACTATGAAAGTTTAGAAATGGTAATTGAGCCAGGCATGGCAGTACATCCACACAATCCCAGCTACTTAGAGGTCAAGGAAGAAGAATTTGAAATCCAAGTCCAGTCTAGGTAACTCAGTGAAAAAGTAAAAAACATTTGAGATATAGCTCAGTAGTATATCACATGCATCCAAATCTCTAGGCTTTAATCTCCAGTATTGAGGAAAAAAATATTGGGAATAGAGCCTAGATTTCTTTACTGTTGAAGTAATTCTCTGAGCTCTGATGGGCACAAAATTTACCTAAGGCCCTTATTGAAAAGGCAGACTTCTAGACTACAACCTTGTAGATTCTTATGGATTTGGGATGGCTGTTAGCAATTTTCTGAGAAGCAGATGTGGGTAGTCTCAGAATTATAGTACAATAACACAGTGGGATAGAGGAAAGAGTGAGACTGGAGCTGCACTCTTGAGCATTGGAATCCTCATTCATCGCTGCTTGCATACTTAACTGGGGCACGATGTGGAGACCCTTGTTGTTTTTAGTGAAAATTAAAAGTATAATATGTTGTAGAGTTACCTTAAGAATTAATTTATAACAAGTTGACTCTCACACCAGTAAAATCCTTTCTTTCCTCTTATTGCATACTTTTTTTTTTATTTCACTTTTTCATTCCTCTTTTCTGACACTACCTTTATTTAAAATCCTAATCATTTTCACCTATTCATTTTCATCTAAAATTCATCCTTCTGCAATTGTGTCTATTATCAAAAATATCTTCAATTAAGATTATCTGCTGTAATTATTAAAATAAAATCACACATTGTCTATTTGGAAAATATGAATTTTTTAGTGTTAAAAAATTTTTATGGAAATACAAATATTTTTGTTCTTTTAATAAGTATAATATTGGCAAAGCTTGTCTCAGTCAATAAATGGCTAACGATTTTTGTGGTGTTATTGGAAACAGATCAAACATTTCCTATTATTTTTCTTACATTTAATTATTTAATATATTTAAGTGTTTAATAGTTAAGTACTATATTGAGCAATATCTTACAACTTGAGCATGGTTGTATGTTGGTGAGTATACAGATACATACATGCTTGGCCACTGTGGTGGAAATTATTATCATATAAAATGTTCTATCATGGGTCACCAAAGGATATAAAATCAACATAACCAAAGCTTTCTGTCAATAGGGAGGATAGCACCATTTGTATGTTGCCTTCATGGAAAATTCCCAAGGACGGCAGCACTGGATCTTTCGGCTGTTCCATATAGGGTAACCAAATCCTGGGCAGTCCCCCATGATCTGCACTGTTGGTTTAAACTCCCTGTGTGATTTCCTCTGCTCTTGAGTTTGGGGTACCTACAGCTTGCTTCTAAACCAATAGAAAAAAGCAAAGATGACAGAATGGTAGTGACTAAAGGCAATTGATTATGTTTCATAAGATATTAGCACCTATCTTTTTGGAGTATCTGTCTCTCCTACTGGTTATAAAGATTCAAATTTCTATATTGTGGGCCCCCTGAGATGGAATGATCACATCAAAGAAATGCAAATCAAAACTATGCTGAGATCCCATCTCACTCCAGTTAGAATCAAGAAATAATAATAAATGTTGATAAGAATTTGAGGGAACAAAGGAACTCCTACATATTGTTTGTGGGAATGTAAATTGACACAGCCAGTATTGAAATCAGTATAGAAGTTTCCTTAAAAAGCCATAAATAGAACTGCTATACGATCTAGCTATACACTTCTTGGTATTTATCCCAAAGTATTAAAGACAGCCTCCCCACCCCCCACTCAGCACTAAAAGAGAATAAAATCATGGCATTCGCAGGTAAATGGATGGAGTTGGTGAAAATGATGCTAAGTGAAGTTAGCCAATCCCAAAAACCAAATGTCAAATGATCTCTTTGATATGAAGTTACTAACTTATAAAGGCAAGAGAGAGGGAATGAGAGGAATAAAAGAGCTTTAAATAGAACAATGAGGGGGGAGGGAGGGGAGGGGACAAGGGGATAGGAATAAGGGTAGACTGAGTTATCCATGATTACCCTAAATACATGTATGAAGACACAATTGTTGTAAAAATACTTCATATAAAATCAGCAACTTGAAAAAAAAAAGAATTAAAGACAGCATACTTTAGAGCTACACACATACATGTGTTTATTGTGGCACAATTCACAATAGCTAAGTTATGGATTCAGTCTAAGTGTCCATCAACAGATGAATACACAAATAAAATGTGGTATATATACACATTCGAGTTTTATTCAGCCATAAGGAACAAAATTATGCTATTTGCATATAATGGATGCATGAGAGACCATAATTTTAGGTAAAATAAGATTTCAGAGAAGAAAGTATAATATGCTTTCTCTCATATGTGAAAGGAACAGGGAAAACATAAGGAGGAAAAAAAAGGACTTTATAAAACTTGATGGGAGCCGGGCGCAGTGGCGCACGCCTGTAATCCCAGTACTTTGGGAGGCTGAGGCAGGAGGATCGCTAGTTCAAAGCCAGCCTCAGCAATGGTGAGGCACTTAGCAACTCAGTGAGACCCTGTCTCTAATAATAAAAATACAAAAAAGGGCTGGGGATGTGGCCCACTGGTTGAGTGCCCCTGAGTTCACTCCCCGGTACAAACAAACAAACAAACAAACAAACAAACAAACAAAAAAAAACAACTTGATGGGAGATCACTAGCGTGGAAGAAAGTAGAGGAGGATGGAAGAAGGTGGGGGAGGTATCGGGATTAAAATGATAAAATTACATTGTTATATATATCTCACAATGAAACCCAAGGAAAACAAAATAATATTTTAAAAAAAGAAAAGATAGGAGTCCCAGGTGGTAAGGAACCACAGAGGGCAGCTTATGGATCACAGCCAGCAAATACTGAGGCCCACATTCCTACAACCACAAGGACATAAACCCTGCCAACAATATGAGAAAACTTGGGAAAAGCCCTTCAAATCAGTTGAGCCTCTGAGACACATCCCCAGCCACCACCTTGATTGCAGCCCTGTGAGATCCTTGGCAGAGGATTATGTTAAGCTGTGCCAACTCCTGACCCTCAAACACAGTAAAAAAAAAAAAAAGCTAAACATGGATTGTTTCAAGTTGCTAAGTTTGTGGCATATACCAAGCAAGTGAGGATTGATACACCACACTTGTGTTTTGTTTTCCTGCTTCATATTTGATTAAATATATTCACTGAAGAATAGACTGTGTCTTCTTTAACTCCACTTGTTTTTATTGGTTTTCAAAGTAAGAATTTTAGAATATAAATGCAACTATCACAAATATACACCTATACCAATATATAAATACACATACCAATGTGTGCTTGACATTTTATCCTCCAAGTGCTTTAACATATATTATCTAATGTAATACACGTATCTTACAGTAAAGGCAGAATTATGTCTGCCTCACTGGTTCAGGAAACCATGATTCACTGATTTAGAAGGGGCTCTGCTGCAGTCACCTGGAAATTCAACCAAGGTGATAACAAAGCCAGAGAGTCAAGCCAGGTCACAGGCTGGTCTCTAAATAAGGACTGGCTGGCTGAAAGAACACCTTGGGTTCCCTGAAGATTCTTTCACTTTGTTTACTATGAAACTGTCAAACATGCTGTAAAAGTATATCGAACAGATAAGGAAACAAATGAGTGCACTAAATGCTCTAATAAATCCCTGGTTCCCTAGTTCCTCACAGATGTGCACCCAGCTTTTTCAATCAATACAGCATGCTCTGATTAAGGAGCCCACCAAGATAGGAAAGCTCAGAATTGAGGCCTCTGCCTCAACACCATTATCCTAAGGTAGTTGCCATATCAGAAGCAGGCATGTACTTTCATACTACATAAGGAATTCCTTGCTTTAGCATATAACATAGCTTTGGGTTCTGCTTTCCTGGATCATTAGATCCAGGAAAAATGCCTAGGCATGGCTTCTCCATTCAGTTAGCATTTTTGTTTCATAATATTTCACTGATACTACTTACATTTATAAAAGTATATAAACTTTTTTAAACCAAATCAAAATTAATATCTTACTGATGTCTGTATTTCATTTTTTGAACTATAACTCACACTGAACACTGCTTGTTTTTTCTCAGTAGTTTTATGCATCTAATTGTTCACCTAAAGAAGACTAGCATAGGCTGGGTGCAGTGGCATATGCTTGTAATCTCAGCAGTTTAGGAGGCTGAAGCAGGAGGATTATGAATTCAAAGACAGCTTCAGCAACTTAGCAAGACCCTGTCTCTAAATAAAAGATAAAAAGGGATGTGGCTCATTGGTTAAGTCCCTTGTGGGTTGAGAGAGAGAGAGAGAGAGAGAGAGAGAGAGAGAGAGAGAGAGAAAGGAGAGCATAAAACAACAATAAAATTTAGACATTTCAACTGAATACATTTTATTTTTACCCAGTCTTTAGATTTGGGAGATACTTGAGTAGGGGAAGTTGTAAATGTTTTTATGACTTTCCCATCTATGAACTAAGTGAGCATATTTGGTCAAATATAAATAATTCATTGTGCTTTGTGATGGGCCACCTTCAGTACTTGTGGTTTATAGGAGCCAGTCTGAGGCCTCCCAGTGGGGGAGTCCTGTGCTGCAAACAGAGGCTGTAAGTCAGTGAGTGAATCAGCATGGTGCCATTTTTAAGAATGTGTGTGTAATCTGTGGACTTGTTATGGTTTAGGTAAACAAGCCAGGCACACAGCAGGTAAGAGTAAATTTCCTTTACTCTGTTATTGCTGAAGCTACAAGGCAGCAAGGGAGAAAAAGGAGGACCAAATCTCTCAAATAATAAAAGAAATCATAAAGGCTTTCCGAAACTTTTCTAGGTTGTATTGCTACTCTGTGTGACTTATGTCTAAAACAAAGCAGCTTCAACATGCTGCCTTTAACTACTTCAATCTTTCTTTAGCTAGGTATTTCAAATAAGTTCTGCTGAATTTTATGTGATATTCTTAAAGCATGTAAAAATAAGAAGGGATATTGTGGTTCAATGCCAATTTCTAACATGATAACAAGTTCTGATTCACTGAATCAATCATTAATGCTATCTTTCAAACACCTGTATGAATCAAAATCAGCACTGGAAACATATTGAAAAAGCTAAACTAAATAAGATCATGGTGTTGGAATGCCAGACACTGAACCCTGAGCCTCAGGTATGAGATGTAGATGTTTTTCCAGTTCTACTATACTATGCTTTTGCTAAAACATGCTAACTGCAATTAAAAGGATATAGCCCTTGCTTGAGATGAAAGAAACATTTCCTGGTAAGATGTGATAATAATGGAAGGGGAAAAAAAGAAAAACCCATACACATAGAGGCATGTGTAGAAATATTTTTTATTTCTTATTTACATGCATCTTCAATTTTTTGGATTCAATTCCCCTTTTCAAATTTTCTTACTTTGTGTTTTCTGACTTTTATAGCATATTAACTTCAAGAGTCATCAAAAAAAGTAAATAAATAAAATCCATGAACAAAAATCAAATTCTTTACATTTGAAGATACAAATGAAAATAAAGCCTATGTTTTTTTAATTGGTGAGTTTAGGCCATTAATATTCAGGGTTATTATTGAGACATAATTTGTATTATCAGTCTTTTTTTTTTTTTATTAGTTTTGGTATTTAGTTTGACTTGGTTTTTCCTTTGGTTGGTTTTTCCATTTATTGTAGTTCTTCCCTTTGCAGATTTTCATTATATCCTGAATATTTTACCAAGAATGTTCTGTAGAACAGGCTTTCTTGTTGTAAATTCTTTTAGCTTTTGTTTATCATGGAAGATTTTTTATTTCATCCTCAAATCTAAAGCTTAATTTTGCTGGATATAAAATTCTTGGTTGGCATCCCTTATACTTTTGAGCCTGGTATATGTTGTTCCAGGCTCTCCTGGTTTTGAGGGTCTGGATTGAAAAATCTGCTGAGATGCAAATTGGTTTTCCCTTATAGGTAATCTGACTTTTCTCACTTGCAGCCTTTAAAATTCTATCTTTATTTTGTATGCTAGGCATTTTCATTACAATGTGCCTTGGTGTGGACCTGTTGTAATTTTGTATCTTTGGTGTCCTATAGGTCTCTAGTATTTGATTTTCAAATTCATTCTTCCTGCTTGGGAAATTTTCTGATATAATTTCATTGAAGAGATTGTGCATTCCTTTGGTTTGAATCTCTGCACCTTCCTCTATTCCAATATATCTTATATTTGGTCTTTTGATGGTATCCCATAGTTCTTGGATATTCTGTTCATGGTTTCTTACCATCTTCACTGTGAGGTCAACTTGATTTTCAAGATTATATATTTTGTCCTCCTTGTCTGAGGTCCTGTCTTCCAAGTGGTCCAATCTGTTGGTGATGCTTTCTATTGAATTTTTTAAGTGCCTTACTGTTTCTTTCATTTCAAGGATTTCTGTTTGTTTTTTTCTCAAACTCCCTATCTCTTTCTTGAAGTAATCTTTTGCTACCTGGATTTGTTCTCTTATCTCTTTGTTGGTGTGATCAATGGTTGCCTATATTTGATCTCTTATTTCTTTGTTGGGGAGATCAAGTTTTGCCTGTATCTGTTCACTTAGGTCATTTTTTTAAATCCCTTATCATTTTAATTATATATATCCAGAACTCTTTCTCTGACATTTCACCTACTGTGCTTTCTATGGTTTCTATTGTTGTAGTATCTTGGTTTGTTTGGGGCATTTTCCTCCCTTGTTTCCTCATGATGTCTATGAGTTTTCCTCTCTTGCAAGGTAAGCCTGAGGTATTACAACTTCTACCCTTTTGTCTTATAAGTTCCCTCCAGGTTACCCAGAACCTCACTTTTTAAGGAAATATCAATATTAGATCTTTCAATGTACCCAATGTGTGTCCATATATCAGTTTTAATTTTATATTTACAGTTTTATCACTATAAACATAAATGATGAGATCAGTTATCTTATTCCATATAGTCTATTTTTGCATGGTGGTTTATAGTATCTAAGGAAAGAAGGGGGGGCTTAGAGGTTGGCTTAAACATTTATGAAGTAAGATGTAAGAAAATAGAGGTATTCAATTATTTGACTAGTGAGAGTGTAATCATTAGAACTTGGCTGTTAGTAGAAGAAGCAAGAAATAGACAACCCCATGTAAGATTTCCTGTTAGTTCACAACATCATAACTGGTTGCACCTTTTGGTGCATCCTGGTCTCTAGGGACTTTAGTGATGTCTTACCTGAACCTTTTTGTTGTTCCTTGTTAGTAGCGTAGCTAATTCAGTTTTGTGGCAGTGTTAGCCTCAGGCCGATAATTATATTGGTGTTGGGTTGAGTAGCTACAGGATCCCAGTTCGGTGTGTCTCTCTGGGCAGACATAGTTGCCTCTCTGATTTGCTGGTGTGGAGTAGGCCTCTCTCTCCAGATCCCCTCCTGGCCACAGTGTGCTGGAGCAGGCAGTCTGGCTTTCTTCTCCCCACTCTCCTCCTCCTGGGTCTCCTCCCAGTCTAGTTGTTTCAGTGGGGGTTGGGCAAGTGGGCAGCAGGGTCCTTCCACAGGGTGAAGCCTGCAGTTTCTGGTCCTGGTGATGGCGTGGGCCGGCAGCCAGGCTAGCTGGTGGCTGGGTCACTTCTTCCAGCGGGTGCCTAACTCTTGTTCCATTCACAGCTGGGCAGGTCAGCCCCGGAGTCGATGACTGTGTGAGCTGGCAGACAGGCTAGCTGGTGGCTGGATGGCTCTGAAAATAAAGTTTGGCATTGTGTAGCTAACAAATGTGTCATGTGATTATTTCAAAAATTAGCAGTTACCCAGCCTTGATGACAGACTTAGGTGCTTAGCCATTGAAGAATCTGTGACTCTGAGCAAGTCTGGGATCTTAAATGATCATTGCCCTGTGTCTTGATATACTCTACATTTGACAATCAGTTTTGTTTGTTGCAAATGAAGGGTACATGCTGAGAAAAAGCTGTGGAAATGTTGGAACTGTCTTACAAGGTGTTTCAAGCACCTAAAGAGACAGATGAATAGGGAAAATAAAACAATTAAAAAAACACAGAATGTAAACGAGATGAGTCATGATGATCTTTTCAGAGGAAAAAAATATAGGAAGAACAGCAGCAGGGAGACCAGAACTTGAGCATCATTATCTTCTTCAACCTCACATATTCACTTTAGCTCAACTCCAGAGACTTGATGAACACTTTGGGGAAAGTGAAAAGGGAAAGCATGTGTAGAATTGTATATAGATGGAAAAGAATAAGAGAAAACAGAAGTTGACAATACTTGCTTGGTTTTACCTATGCCTACAAAGGCTATCATAGACAAGAAATTCTGAAGCGATATCTTCAGGTAGAACAATGCAAGAAACAAAAAAGTAAAAAACCCATAAACACACCCACACAAAACAAAAAGCAAGCAAAAACAATATTGAATAACATCTACAATGTACGGTTCACATGTATTATTTGCAAGATAACCGAGTTGCAGAAATTTTTCTTCTTGTTTTTATGTAGGGAAAGTGAGCCTCAAGAGATTTAATTTTATTTATCTTAGGTCATACCAGGAACTAATTTCAAATCTATGTTTGTCTAATGACAGTACTAGCACTATCACTCAGCAAAATCCTGTAGCATTCTGCTTAAATGGTTGGGAAAAACATTCAGTATTCAACCTGAACGTTTATTTATCATCTACATTAAGAGAAAACAAATGTTTAAAAAAACAGCATAAAGTCATAAATATTATTGGGGCTCAGGAAAAAAAAAATGCCCCAAAGTCTGGTGCTGGTGCTTTGTTATGCTGAGCAGTAGAAACAATCTCAAGTCTCAGATCCAAGGTTTCTCTCATTCCCTTCAACTCTTCTCTTCTGAAACATGGGAAAAGTTTCTCAAAGTTTGCATTTCTTTTTGAAAGAAGTTTCCTCCCTCAGACAAGCAATTTTCATAAACCTCCTTTTTTAGGAATCCTACCCATTAACCAAGAAATCTTAGTCAACAGAGAAGAGACAAAATCCTCACCAGTTAGACAGACTTCCCATGTGTTCTTCCGCGGGTAGCTCTGACAGATGATGTGGCAGATGACTACATAATGAGGCAATCTTTGTTCCAATGTAGTTCTGTCCCTCACCTGCCCCTGAGTTCAGAGGAACTTTGTCACTATTGTATGTATGTATTCTGGGACCATTTATCTAAAAATCATTTACTGCCTTTATAAATCGTCCCCATTTCCCTCTCCCCTGTGAAGAAATATATAAGTTTCTGGATTTCCTTTAGTTAGTTATCAAGTAATCATCCTGTGATTCCCTCAAACTTATACATATTAACAAATTTATAAGTCTTTTCTCCTGCCAATACATCTATTGTCAGCTTACTAAGCATACTGAAACCTTCAGAGGGGTGAGAAGAAATTCACCCACCCCTACAACATCAAGCCTTAAATGCAAGTGTAATGTTCCACATCCTCTGGCAGGCCAAGGGAGAGGTTGCTGTAGTCAACTGAAATGTTTCAATACAAAGGATTCAGAGATAAGTAATGTAGGTAGATAATAACCAAGAAAGGACCTAAGATGAGTCATGTTGGTCTGGACTTTTAGACAGAACACAGATAAATATTAATTTTTAAAACCAATAAATGAATATATATATAAAAGCTAATCACAGTTATCCAGCTTTTCCTTTTAAAAAAGTCTAGAAATTCCTTTATTCCTTCATAAATTAAAATTTAACTGTTCATGAGCAGATACTACATGACAAACCCATGTTATCCAACTGGAGTTCAATCATGATTAAAGAGGATTAAGTTGTATTAACTTTGATCTAAACTAGCCTCCAACATATTTTAGGTTTGACCTAAAGGTTTATCTATATATAGTAAAGTGTAACATAACTTGACATATAAACAGACTGTATCCTGCTCTTAAAACAAGCATCTGAATCTCAGTCAATAATAATCAGTCTACTGCTCAAGACATATTTAAATAAAACAGATATAAGCTATAATCAATCCAGCTATCTCTGTACCTCACTTCAAATGTCACTTCCTTTTCTCTATGCTATAAATATAACCTGCCCATGTGGTAGAACAGAGCATTCCAAACTTTTTGGTACAGATGGCTGCCTGATTCTAGGACTGTAAATAAAGTCAATTAACATCTGTAAAGCTAGATTAGTTGTAGTTTTCTCTGAACAGGGCTAAGGCTGACTAACCATCATGAACACACTATCTAGTGAGGTTGATGGGCAAACTGAATTATTATGAAATGTACTGAGTGAAATAGTAATCTGAGACCACCAAGAAGCATCAACTCATTTGTAGAAAGTTAGGTACCATTTTACAGGAATGTACACTCATACATGTGAATATCTGTCTTTTTCACAGAAATTAAACATCCAATCAAACAAAGATGATGTGAAAGAGCATTCTAGGGAAAATTATGAGGAGGACCTGGAGAATTTTGGATGAAGAATGCAGGTGTGATTTGAATCCTCCCTCACCACTGAGTAACCTTGAAACCTTGAGTGAACTTAACTGAAGTATAGGCTATTATGTCTGATATTTCATAATGACAACCTTACATGCATTTTGCTTCTGTACATCTAAGGTCTTATGAACCTAACCTTCAAATTTGGTCAAGGAAGGACATACCTATTCTCCTAAAAATTTACTTAAAAACTCTATTGGCTACTTGCTGCCATGCTGGATGAATTATAGTTCTGACTTAGTATGATAATTCCTTAGCTCCCTAGCCTAACCGTTTAAGTCCATTAGATTCAAGTGATAGCTTGGGTGAATATTTTGCATGTCATATACAAATAGCCACATTACACACAGGTTGTTTAACTTGAGCATCTCTATATTAAGAGATGCCACAACACACCTACTTTGCTTCTGGAAATGGTTGTTGTGACAGCTGAGATACATAAATTCTGAAGCAAAATGAGAAGCTTATGGTACTCATTTGCATGTCAAAACCCAAATTTCATTTCTTCCTTATTTCTGTTGACAATGATTGTGTCTAGCTAATGGAAGCAACCTGAAAGAGTTGTGCATTTCAATGAGTTCTCTAAATGCTTTGCTATAGCAGAACCTGCAAATTAAAATAAAATTTTAATTATGCATCCATCTCTGAGTGCTGGAATAATAATAATGATTAAGGACCTTACTTTGCCTTTTGTTCTACAAAAGGAGTCTTGACATCCATAGTAAAAAGAAAAATCAGCCCTTTAATTTCCTTATTGGCAGTTTTTATTGAAATCTGAGCATGCTAGGAAAACCTGGAAATCTGCCCACTTTCTTTATATTCAGAAAGTACATTTTAATTTTCACCATCCACATGGACATGTTACTTTTGAGAAAAACGCATCTTCATAAAACTTACCTAAAAGTGCTTTGTTTATTTTATGTGTAAATTTTGAATTATAGAATTATATTATAAAGAATGAGTAAGTTAAAGAATACTAGATAGATAATCTCCAAATCAGCACCCAGTCCCAACTTTGCTGTTATTTAAATATCTCACCAAGCACAAATATGGGAAATTTCCCTCTGTGTCTCAGCTTCTGTGCTATACACATTAGTAAAATGATCAACCTTCTCTATCTATGTCAATAATTATTGTATTGTTAAAGTGAGCTGATGCATGTGGAGTCTTTAAATTTTGTTACATGCTATAAAATAAACTAAGCTTAGTTAATATCTTAAAATCAAAATAAATACTTATTTGTGGTAATCATAAAATACAGTAAATGTTATCTAATGCAAAATTTTGCAACTCTATCAATAGTCATTTTATAGGAAAAGATAAAAATTATAATTAAAAATTGGGCCAGACATCCTCATAGATAGCAGATATTAAAATTTACAGGTCAAGTTAAAATTTACAGGAGAAATAGCTGTCCTGTAACATTCATGCTTTTATAACAGAATATCACTATTGGATTCTGGTCTCAGTTTTTATTTGGATCCTGAAACTCACAAATTATGCAGTACAGCTTAGTGACATTTTCTTAGTCCCCTTGATTTGGATCCATAGATAATGTTTATATGGGTTTTGAAAATTGAAATCATCTACTCCCAAGCAACTTATTACCTACATTAGTATAACTTCAATTTTGGGCTATACTAATTAACATGCTTTTACTACTCTGTCATCTGCAACAACCTGACTTTAGGGAAAAAAAAGTCTTCTCAGAAAGATTAAAACTTCCCAATAAACTCACTATCTAGTGGAGAAAGCATCCTTTCCTAAATTAAAAAAAAATAAAAAATAAAAATAAATTATATATATTTAACCAAGTGCTACACATAGTTTCAAAAATTACTATTTATCCCCAGGCCTCTAAGAAACTCTTGTTTGAAAATACTTGTCTCAGTGTGTTCACCAATCCCACATGGAATGGCCAGAGGTAATTCTCTCTCATTCTGTACTAAAAGTAAGCTCAACTTTACATTATTGACAAATAGTTTTGGTAGACTTTGTGAGGGCCAATTTTGTTGTTGTTGTTGTTTGTACTAGATATTGAACCCAGGTGTACTCTACAACTGAACTACATCTACAATGGTGTACCACCATGTCTTGCTAGGAGTCAACATTTAACAATCTTATTCTCACAAAAATCCGATGAAGATCTCAGCTATGACCCAATACATTGTCTCAAATAGTACAACCGTTAGAGGCTCCTTGAACTTCCAACCTCAGATTCAACAGCTGTGCCAATGACATAAACCTCTCATTGGTTCCAAGCTCTGATTCCTTTCTTCCTTCCTCCATTTCTAATTTTCATAAACGTTTCTACCTATATGAGGGATCTAAACAAGTTGTTGAGATTCTGATTCAATCTCATACTACTGTCTCTCTTGACCCACCTTTGTATAAAAGCAGTAGCCACAACCACTAAAATATTGGTTCTATCTGCCAACTTGATTTTGAAGTTTCCTTAAGATTCATGGTCCCTTGTGCTGTGTCTTTGCTGCTTGCTAAAAATACATGTTGTTTGTCAACAAATAAACTTACCCTTGATAAAATCCTGTTTTATTCTTACATGTATTTTCACCGGAACATTTTAAGTCCTGCATCTCTTCTTCCATTGTCTGGTAATTATTTTGCTTCTGCTTGTAAGCTATCTATGATCCAGTTAGATACTCCTTTAGTTTACCTAGATTTATTCAAGTTTGCTAATGCACTACATTTTAAGATAGAAACCAGAAAGTATTAGTAATGTGTTAGTTTTACCTCTATGATAATACCTCTTTTTGAGCACTAATCTGCCAAGATAGTGAACTCATGGCACTCAGATTTTTGGCTAGTATATCAGTTTAGAAAATCAAAGGGGGGGAGGGAGGGAGGGAGGAGAGAGAAAAAAACACAGACAGACAGATAGATGGTCTTATTAAGTTGCCCAGACTGGCTGGGAGCTCACAATTCTCTTGCCTCAGCCTCATGAGTACTTGGGATTACACACATGTGCTACCATGCCTGGCTATGCTTTTTTTTGCCATTTTTTTTTTTTTTTTTGAGAGTCATGTAGCTTTCTTTCACAGTAATACTTTTTAAGTTAATCATTTGGTTTCATGAGTAGACTAGAGAGGTAAGATTTTAGATGACAAACACTACAATTAGCAAGAAGAAGCAGAAAACTAAAACCTCTCTCCAAGTGATACCTAGAAAAAAAGGTTCCTTTCTCTACTAAATTAACACTCAGGGCCTTTTTGTAGGAATTAGCTATTGTAACAGAAACTTCACAGAGGAATTGAGAGAGAGCTAAAGAACACATTTTGTGTATGGGGAAGCTATTGTGATTTCACAAATCTGAAAAGTTAAGATATATCACTTCTCTTTGCTTTAAATATAATAAATGACCTCAATAGAATGATTTTCATTGCCTGGTACTGGACCACTCTTAGAATTTTCCAAAGAATTAGAATACTATTTGATATACCTCCATTGATATTTGGGCCAAAACGAGATTGTTGATGTCCCCAAAAACTAACCTGCACTTACAGTACATATCTGGTTTTGGCTACTGGGTGCTACCTGAAAACTGAACATATAACTCTTATTATTACAAACTGATGACTAACTTCAGGATGGCATTTGATTTGCCACAAAGCCCAGTCTATTTTTTCTTCTTAGAGTAATCTGTTAGACAATCAGAAAGAAAAACTAAAATTGAGAACCAAAATCCTAACCATTCAAGATGAGTTCTGGAATTGTTTTTCCTCTCCTAGAGACAATTGTACTTGATGTTTTATTAGAGGTCCAGAAAGAGGGATAAAACATTTTATCTGGAAGGGTATGTGAGAGAATGGTAGGAGAGATAGACAATGACTAGAGTCATTGAGTTCCTCACCCATGAAATTCATGAAATGTGGTACTCAGTGTTTGAAAATAGAATCATTTTAGACATGTTATTACCCTCACAAAGAGGTACATGTGATAGTTTAGAGAAGAATGTGTTTATATATCTGAAGATCTCCATGGAGACTTTATTACTACTAATAGATCTGGAATGCCTAAAAAAGAAATAAGATTGGATAATTTATTTAATAATCTCATATCTGATTTTGTGGACTCTATATTGGAGATAGGATCTATTTTTTACTTAACATGAGTACTATTGGATCCTGGCTGAGAAATGACAGCACATGTTGATGATTTTCCTCTGTGTATTTGTTTTACAGAGTTTTTTGTGTGTTCTCAATTTCAAATACTGCTGCTCTGAAGTCTCCATGCCATCATCACATGATCCAAAAAATAATCACCCAACAAAAATGAACAGGGAAATAACACTGTTGAGGTTGACACGATCAGCCCTCCTGAAAACTTGACACATGGTTATGACATTTTATGTAGTAATAAAGATCTGGTTTGATAATGTCTTCAGATACTAATTATCTAAGTTCAGTTCAGATTGATGGAGACCATGAAACATAAAACCATCTATGCCTATAAAACTTAAATTAATACTTAAGTTAAAATATACTTACACACCTACAGGAACATGGTCTTCATATTTGAATGGCTTTACAAAATAATATCAATCCACTGTCTTTTTCAATAAACTTTAAAACTCTTGGAAAGATAAAAATTGAAATCACTTCATTATTTAATTCAGAAACTTCCACAATAAACTTTTACATGAAAATTAAACTATTTTGCTTTTGAGTTGATATCATCATATCACTGTTTACTTCCCAAAATTCTTCAAAACCCTTATTTCGATACTCTCATCTTGTTATTTCTCCTCCTATTCAACTATTATATCATTATCCTTCACCAATGCTAAGTAAGCCCCCAGATTGATGAAATCTCTACCTTAACAAGCATGTAAGTTTCATAAAATGTCCCAACTTTGCCTTCCACAGTCAGAGATTCTACTAAGATTTTATCAAGTCAGGACTCTCCATTACCTGGAGAGAAATGGAAAGAATAATTTCAGCTTTGCATTACCAAGAGCTGAATTTTCAGAAATGGGCATTCCACAGAATCCTGACTTCAGTAATTTATTGAAGGTGAGTGGAGAGATGATAATTAATACCAGATTACATTGGATTATGAGCACACCCCAGTCAGATATTTGTACCAAACTTTGAATATTTGAGTATGGTACAAACCTTTATTTACGTGATCTCCACATGACCATTCCCCCAGTCCCTCCAGTTCACTCTCTCTCCCCCTATTCTCTTTCTTTTCTCTTGTATGCATGTGTGTGTGTATTCATAAAAAGCTTCCAACATTCTCTTCCTTTACCTCTACATTAATAGATTATTACTCAGAGCCTCTTTCTCTATTTAACTTCTGACTCCCACCAATAGAATATAAACTATAAAAAGATAAACATTTTTTCTATTTACTATATAACTCTAGCATGTAGTACAAGACCTCAGAAGACATGATAAATAAATAAATAAATAATAAAAAATTCTATGGTAAATGGGAATTAAATAAATGAGTACAATGTGAACAATTGTTAATAAGGAGTAATGGTTGAAAAGGGGACATTCTAATGAGGGTGCCAGACCCAAAGAAATATTTAGGGTTGAAAGAAGGTTTTCTTTGTTTGTTTGTAATGTTATTTTAGTTATCAATGGAGCTTTGTTTTATTTATTTATATGTGGTGCTGAGAATCTAACCCAGTGCCTCACACATGCTAGGCAAGCACTCTACCACTGAGCCACAACCCCAGCCCCTAGAAGAAGTTTTAAGGATGTAAATAAACACTTCTGGGAAACAACAAATGAGAAGAATAAGATGCAATCAAAAGAGTGAGACAACTAACTGAGAATGCTGAAGCATAAGGAATACAGAGCCCAGAAATATTTTGGTTGCAACAGAATCTATGTAAATGCTAGGTTTAGAAGCAAATGGATTGTGATAACTAAAAGAGTTCATGACAGAACTTAGTCTTTGTGGAAAGAAATTTAATAGAAGTAGTAGATGTGTGCAATAGAATCTGTATCAACTTGGAAGTGAGGTAATTTTCTATAATTAAATAGGCCTGGTAGTAGATTAAAAGGATTAAAAAGTAGAGATATGTTGGGATAGAAAATGTGATGAGCATAAAAGAACTAGAGATATTTCGGAAGATACCAGAAGGCAGTGAGAAACCATGTGAACTTAGGGATCATAAATTTTCAGTGTTCTAGTAAGTTGTGTGATTTCTATCCTTGTTCAACAGTAAATATAGAGAAGCATAGTAGAAAACTCATTGCAATCGTGTTTAATTTTAAGAAATGATTATCCTATATATTAAGTTAATATTAAATGTATCTCAGTAGGTTAACATTAGGTAAATCATTTAAGTCAGATGTGCCACCTATTAGGAATTTTAAGGCTTTAACCAAGAGGATTTTAGTTATCAGGATCCTATGCAATTCTGGTTGAATCTGAACTTTCATGCTATTTTTAATTTTATAATAGGAATATTAATGCTATATTCATCTATTGAAGGAAAATCAAGAAAGCTTAAATCCTCAAAGCATTATTAAAATTCTGCTCTGTCTTCAAAATAGATCATCAACAAAAGTTTCTAGTTAAGTTTATATTTTATTAATAAAATCAGAAAAAAAATTAAGTCATATTTAAATCATTTTTGTTATATTCATGTCCTTCAAAAGACTGAATTTATAGTTAAGAGGAAACAAATATGCCCCTTCAGCAAATGTCAGCATAAGCGTCTAACACACACATTTAGATATACCCCCTTCATCTTAGCAGACTCAAACAGAAAAACTTATGGAAAAAATGCAGAGTCATTGTGAAATTAAATGTGTATGTTGGGTATATGAAAATGAGCGTCTAACTAATAGAAAAAAAAATCTTAGAAACCAAAGAAATCTAAGTAGCATAATTCAGAGTAATTAAGGGAGTTTCAAAATTAGATGTTTGACTACTTTAGCTATGATTCATTCTTTCTACTTTGACATTTTATATATGCTCTATTATAACAGTTAAATTTTAAATTTTTGCTTCATTAGTATATGAATTCTTGTTGAAAGGATAAGGTCCTCTTCATAATTATACAATTGGTTCCTAGAATAAGCTTAGCACCATCAGGCATTCAATCCATGTTTCTATTTAGGAGATGAATTAAGGGAAGAAAATTTCAGGGATTAAATTATGGTGGAAACACTTCCTAATAAAGATGCACATTGTATACAAAGCTCATTAGGCACATAACACCTGTCAGTTTTCACTCACCAGAAATAAAAAGAGTTGAAATATTTCTAAGAGGGATTACAAAACAATTGTAAAATATTTTGGATGTCACCAAACATTCAGAGTTATTTACTGACAAAGGACTGTGGATATTACAACAAAATTGAGCAATTATTTCAAAAGAGAAAGGTCTATCAACCTATGATTACAATCCAGTTGCTATACCAAAACTTGTGTTCTGATAAAGCTGTGAACTGTTCAATATAAGAATTTTGAAAAAGCAATTTTAATTACAACACTGACAGAAGTCCCAAAAGGCTTTTCATTTTAATTCTTTTCTCATTTTTATACACATAGTTAAACTCATAACTAAGAAATTATTATGTATCAATTATTTTTATTGTGGAAATGATTGACTAGCTTTTCTGGTTATGTAGCAATAATATATAATTTTTCAGTGCTAAGCCTGTCAACTTCAGTATCCAAATGAGACACTGTTTATTTGTAAATGGATAAGGACAGGCTAATTGTCTTACAGAACACAAACTATTTGTCATTGCATACATATTATCAACAAATATTTATTGAGCATGTACATTTGAGATGCTACACAGAATAGAAATATGAATGCTGCTTTCCTAATATATGTTTTATTTTTCTAAAATAGATCTTACACAGAGCTATTCATATTTGTAAACTTTATGCTTTAAGGTTCAAATGTATTTCAGTCTATTATTAAGTAAACTGACTTCTCTCTCACAGTAATTCCCAATAAGTCTTAAGGAAATTGTGTATTTTCAAGTAAAAATTTTATTATTTTAGGCATTTGATGGTCTTTTTCATAAGCTTTTTATTCTCTCTCCATTCTATTATCAAGTATGGCATCCAAGATATGAAACAAATTCACATATTTGAGCTTTGATGAGATGGGAAATGAACTGACATTAAAACAAAGTTGCATTAATGAACAGGAGTATTTCCAAATTTTATGGGAAAACCACTCACAAAACAATTTCTTTTTCAACAATCTGTTTTATGTGAGGTATCATCATTTTTCAAAATAGTTTTGCTAAATTTGAAAAGCTTATATACGTGGAAATAGTATGGTTAAGACTAAATTGATGAGATATGAAGAAAAATTGGAATTCTACTTAAAATAATTTAAGAATAGTAAAATTGAACGTGGACAGCTTTCATATATTTAGATGTTTTCAAAAGTTGTTTTGAAAGACATGTTCTTCATGAGCAGAGTATGTGCCTGATTCATGGTAGGCCATTAATTTTATGATAGTAATACCTTATATATTTTTTCATATTTTTAAAAATTATTTCACCTCAATAATCACTAGTTTAGTAACATTTGATTATCCTCATAAACACAGTATTTTCTATTCTTTAATATTTCTGATTTTCAAAATGAAGTAAGTTGTTAAGCCTACCTCTGGCAGAAAAACATAAACCCAAATCAAAATTATAGAGTCTCCCACTTTTAAAAATACACTTTATTTTTAGAGCTGTTTTACTTTCACAGCAAAGCTGAGTGGGAAGTCCAAGAGTTCTTGTATGACCCTTCCACTCCCTGGACATCACCCTGTCTCTGGGTGCAATGAATGATGTAACTGATGGACCTACAGTATATATCTTTATCACTCATTATCTATAGTTTACAATAGGGCTTACTCTGGTGTTGTGCAGTGTGTTGCTGTATCCAGTCTTATAGTGGATTATACAATCATTTTTTTCTTCCTTAAAAATCCCTCTTACTTATATCCTACCTGTTCATCTCTCTCCTGGAATCACTGATCTTTCTCCAATTTCCAAACCTTTGCCCCTTCCAGAAAAACATAAAGATGAAATTGCATAGCATGCAGCTGTATATTAACTGTATATTAATTCTTTTACTTAGCAATGCTTAGTAATGTGCATTTATTGTGCATTTGTATGCAATGTTCTTCCATGTCCTTTTATGATTAAATAGCTCATTCCATTTTTTCTTCTGCTGAATAATACTTCATTGCATGAATGTATCACCGTTTATTTATCCATTCACCTATGGAAGGAGATCTTGGTTGCATTCAAGTTTTGAAAATTATGAGCAAAGCTGCTATAAACATTCACACCTAAATTTTTGTGTTGTTTTCAACTGTTTTGGTAAATTCCAAGTATCATGAATACTGAGTTTTATGATAAAAGTGTTAATTTGTTAATTTGTAAGAAACTAACATTTTGTGTTCCAAAATGGCTGTAACATTTTGCATGTCCACAAGCAGTGAATGAGAATTCCTGTTGCTCCAGGGTCTTCTACTTTTACTGCATGTGTTGTGTGTGTGTATGTGTGTGTGTGTGTACTGGGGATTGAACTCAGGGGCACTCGACCACTGAGTCACATCTTCAGCCCTATTTTGTATTTTAGAGACAGGGTATCTCACTGAGTTGCTTAGCACCTCACTTTTGATGAGGTTGGCTTTGAACTTATGATATCCTCCTGTCTCAGTCTCTCAAGCTATTGGGATTACAGGAATGCACCACCATGCCCAACAGGTCTTCTACTTTTAAAATGAGAAATCTAAAACAATATATTGAATAAAGAACTATTCTCTGTGTGTTTATATTGTATGTGTGTGTGTTTATATATGAATTTCATGATTTTTAGCACTTTACTACATATGCATAAAATTATCTTATGAGGGTAATTATAACATGACAATTTAGCCAATTATAATAAAATGAACAACTGATGTGATATGTCAATAGACCTGAAATTGTAGGGAAAAATAGGAAAAAGTTTTCCACAAAAAAAGAGGCCATGCAATTTTATCTTATTGCATATGCTATCATGTTGGAGCTTTCATGTTTGAGTAGTAAATGAGGGCAGTTTTCCTTAGATAAATCACCATCCTTTGATACTTTTTTGTATACTTACACTAAAGAAAACAGCAAATCTAAAGATAATCTAAATTTACATGTCATGTGCCAATTGTTATTTTCCTTGTAAGTAAAATGAAGCCAAATCTCAATTACTCATTAATTTTTTCAATAGATACTTTGCTTTAGACCCATCTCTCTGTGACTAGTTACATAGATATTAAATCATGTCATTTCTGAAATTTTACTAATTACTTTCCATAATCTAACATTATTCTTATACACCACCATTAAATTGTACAGTTATTAATTAAATTATATAAAGGATGAAACTAAAACATGTAGAAAGATAAAGCAACAATAAGATTCACACCCACAGTATATTCTTTGAAAAAATATACTTGAAATTTTAGATTGGCCATTACAGGGAGAACAGGCAGGTACAGAAGTAATGGAGTAGACATATAAGCAACAAACAAACAAACCCCTAATTAACAAAACAATCACAAACTGCCAGAGTCCAGCTCCAGCAGGGGGTGTGGGAGTCAGGAACTGATGGTGAGGAGTCTGTGAGAGAAGGCTGAGAAAACAGCACACAGACACACGAGTCAGAGGCTGAATTCCCAATCTTTACTTTTTCATTGTGTGTTATATAGCACATTTCTTGGCAGCATACATTAACTTTTGTGGTTACATCAGAAGAAAGTTAAGAAAATCATAGTCATAAGATCCAGGGAAGTAGCAACATTTGCCGATTACATTCTAGACATTTTGATCTTTCACCCAACATATTTCAAGGTCTTGTGAAGACCATGGTCACACACTATCTGAATGTTTTGCATTTCTGCCAAACTTTATCTATAACCAGCTAGGTCTGATTCATTCCTTATAAGCCATGGACTCTCTGAAGCCATTTCTCTGCACCACCTGTTTATCTGTCTGATTGAAGTTAATTTTTCCTGCCTGCTTTTATAGCACTATTTTGTTTCTGCTTAAATTTATATTCTATTAACTCTAACTACTAGTCCTAACTTAAGGTCATAACGTCCTTTCTATGCCCAGGAGGGGAGAGTAGGAGGAGTTGGAGTCTTATGGCCTTGCAACATAGCCATCCTAAATTTAACAAAAGAAAAGAAAACTCTGTTTGGGACTTTTGTACTTTCATATCTGAACTCACAGAGTCCACCTCGCTGAAGTTTACACATGTAGTCTCATTCCCTAGAAATATTGCATCAGACTTAGTGGTCATATGAGCTGTAAAGAGAATTTCAAGAACAGAAAAGACAATGACAAATCATCCCAACACTATCTTTATGCCACATCTCCCTAGAGGATAATCGCCTTGTGCCATTCACCCTCAGAGAGCCTTGCTCATCCATAGGTCAAGAGAGAGACATGTCGACAAAGGATGAATACAAGGACAAAATAAAAATTATGGCATATAGTAGTTCTTTGTATTGTTTATACCATGAAGTATTTATCGTACCCTCCAAACAGCTTCAATTGTAAAATCTACCTCATGTGATTGCTATGAGAATTAATAGAAACCCCAAGTGTAAATTGATTAATATGGTTCATTGAATCAAAGCATTTATTTTAGTTATCACTGTAGTTACTCTTCCATCTAGTTATGAACTTAGCAAACATTGAGCAGCTACTATGTCAGCCATGGCCTGCAGGCCTAGGTATGAATGTCAGTTGCAGTGCTTGAGCACTGCCTGACGTTTGGAAGCAGCACTCTGGAAGACTCGCAGAACTGTTCCTCTTCATATATGGTTGTCATAGGAAGATATTAAAGGACCTAAGAAGAATGCTTTAACCTAAGAGGGATGTCAGGAAAGCTTGGCAGTAAATGGTATTCTTAGTGTACCTTGAGGAAAATGTGAGATAACTAAGCAAAATAACCATCTCAGGACAGGGTAAGGATGAAGGAGCTTCTTATAGTTTCAGTCAATGACAGATTACACACATGATGTGGTCCCATTAAGTAATAATGGAGCTGAAAAAATTCTATTGCCTGGTGACATTGAAGTTGCAAGGCATTACTACACAAATGTTTGTAGTGATTGAGGTATAAACAAATCAATTGTACCACCAGTCATGCAAAAGTACAGCACATACAATTAGATACAGTTTATAGTACTTGATAATAAATATCATGTTACTGTTCTATGTATTTACTAAACTACAGTTCTTATTTTAGAGTGGTTAACAGAAGGACAGCCTCAGGTAGGTCCTGCAGATAATGTTCTAGAAGGCTTTGTCTTCGTAAGAGATGACAACTCCATGCCTATTGTTGACCCAGGAGATCTTTCAGAGAGCCAAAGTGCAGAGAGGAAAGACAGGGATATTTATGATTCTAACTCTGTGCAATACTAGACTAATGTGTTTGTGCCCTAGTCTTTAACAAAATGGTTTAAAAAAATAAAAAAAAAATTCAAAATATAAAAGCTTGTAGAATAATGGCATTTGAGAAGAAAATATTTTTGTATAGTTGCAAAACATGTTTTTTAAGCTGAGTTATATAATGAGTCAAAAGTTTAAAAAAATCAAAACATTTAAGTAAAAAGGAATGCATATAGCTATACAAATAAAAAGTGGTTATAAAGTAAAAAGCTAAGATTAGTATTAGAGAAAGAAAACTTATATAAATTTAGAGTAGCCTAAGTGCACTATACAGTCTATAGTTGTGTACAGTAATGTTCTGGCCTTCCCATTGACTCACCACTTACTGACACCCAGAGCTCCATTCAGTTAAATGACCTAGATAGGTCCACTGTTCTTGTTTTTATCATTATATCACATTTTGCGGTACATTTTCTATATTTATATACATTCAGATATATCAATACTGACCATTGTCAAAGCCTTCAGTATTCAGGATAGTAGCACACTGCACAGGATTGTAGCCCAGGAGCAATGGAGTATTCACACAGCCCTGGTCTTTAGTTAGCTATTCTGTCCAGTTATGTGTAAGTACACTCTAGGATGTCTGCACAGCAATGAAATCATGTATTTGTGCATTTCCCAGAACATAACCTCATTGTTAAAGTACAAGTGACTGTGAATATACTATTATATGGATTGATACATATATACTTATAAGATTTATCTATGTATTGTATTATAGCATAGAAATTAACATTCATGACATTGTGTCTAATAATGCTGAGCGAAATGATGGTGGTCTTATACAAATACATCATTATTTGTAATTAAGATTTATTAAGATAAAAATGAAATATATGTATCTTATTAAATGAGAATAATTGACCATCACTTTAATCAATGGTATTGGCTCTTAGGAGTGCAAAATAAAATATATTGATTGAATCATGTCCATGATTTTCAAAGAAATTACAAAATACTTAGGCAATTTTTTCTCTAATTGAAAATTAGATCATATCATATGGGTTTACTCACAAAGCATTAGGATTTAAAAGAGAACTACTGACTCATTCTAACACAGAAATGATGTGATAAATTTTGAATGGTTGAGAAATATTGGTGCATTCACTTGCTATATCAATATGCATGGTTAAATATTTGAGGAGAGAAACCATTCAAAATGCTGGTATAATGATATTTCCTCTTGTTCAATGTTCTAATTCTTGACATATAATAAAAATTCTTTCTTTGGTTAACTAAAAAATAAAAAAAGATTATTCCCTTTTAAATAGATGTATAAGACTCTCATTAAACTAGGATATATAATAATAGACACAGAAGTTGAAATTTGCTTCAATTTTAAAATATTTTTTGTTGGAACCAAAGATATTTCCATGAAATAGGAAAATGGAAAAAAATGTCAAGATATAATATTGAAACTTTTCTCCTTCAACTAAAGATCTTCAAACTAAAATACAAAAATGATACTAAATATGCCCTTATATGAAAAAAAAAATTCATGTGGACCAGATATAAAAAAAAACAAAGAACAGACTGAAGTTCTATAACATCACCTATGCAGAGTTGAGGATGTTGCAAAGATCCTGGAGTATGCTTAAACATAACAGTTTAAGAAGATGGGTCAGTTCCCACCCTTACACAGTCAAGGGCTGGGGTGGCACAGTGCACATGCAATTAAGCAGAAGCCTAAGGAAGCAATGCATTAATTAGTTTTAGACTAATTCACCAGCATACCTCACACTGTAGTAAAGAAAGAAGCTAGCTTATAGCTGAGGCACAGTGTAGTCATGGACTTTTGCAACAATTCAGAAACAGAAGCTAATGAAATAAAATCTCTTCATTAAAAACATTTAATACTTCTAATGACTCTAATAGTAAGAATTCATTGTGTCATATTCATATTTTCACTTTGGAATGCTATAACATAATGAGATATTATACAATTACTGAAGTGAAGGAAATTGAACTTCTGAAGTCCTAGTAATACTATATTTCTTGATATGGATGGATGTTATGACTTTTTATTTTGGCAAACTCATCAATATTTGCAATACAAGGTACATTTCTGAATTAATATATATGAATATTTTTAATCCTTTAAACAAGTAGTTAATAATAAACAATAGTAATAATATTGGAAATATAAAATGTAGTCACTAAAATAATAAAGGCAGTACATGGGCTAGAGACAGATGACTAAGGAATTAGCAAAGTAGTCAGCACTTACAAGGCCCAAACTAGATGGCAAACAATGTTCTTAGCATATAAATGATTAATTAACTTATTTAATTATAACCACAAAAATCTACTCTTTCTGAAAATAAGGAATTAAAGGAAACAATTTAAAAGTATGTTCTAAAATTATCTAAAAGACTAGCTAATTTTAAATGCAGAGGATGTACCTAGATTCTGATAAAAATATTCTAGTTCCAGAGTCTATACTCACAAATGTGTGTTTAATACTTGATGATACCGGGAACTATACCCAGAACATACACAAAGCAAGGAAGCATTATACATCTTTTCATTCAACACATACCATTGAGTACCTGCATTATATCAACCACTGATTTAGACATTACTGATGGAAAACAAAAGCAAAAACAACCAAACATTCAAAAAAACAATGTCTGTATCCTAATGGAGCTTGTATAGTTTGAAATAAATATAAAAAAGACATAAAGAAAAAAGGATTAAATCATTCTGTTGAGTAAGAAATCAAAACCAAAATGCTCCTCTAATAGTGTTCTCAGAAAATGTCATAATGAGAATGGTGCAGAAGCAAACTTTAAAACTATATGAAATGTAACATTTCATCTTAATTCCTCTTTGATATATTAAATCTTATTTTAAAATATTTTAGTAAATATTTTTTTATTTAGTATATTGTTTAGTTATAACTTAATAGTATACTTTTAAATGATATTTTACATAACTTGAAATGTAATATAAAAATGATGAAATGGTATTTTACTTTATAATTCATGTGTGCTCTCATATAATTTTTAATTGTTATTAATTTTTTAATCAAAAAGTCAAATATAGTTGGGGTTGGAGGTATAGCTCTATGGTGGAGCATCTGTTCACTAGCACACACAAGACCCCAGCCCCAGGTTTGAGCCCCAGAACAACACAAAAAAAGTGATTTTGTAAAAAGTAAAAATCTAACCCTCTCATCATCAAGACATGTATCATTTCTAACACTTTTTTATCCTGTGTGTCAACTTAAGGTATAATTAAAGTATAATCTGGTTATCATTTTACTTCTACTTTCTGAACTTGCTGTAAAAGTTCTTTCATCCATAGAGCCTGGCAATAGGTTATGTCACTTTGAGAGTCCTCATTTTACGCTCATTTTACTTGTGAAAATTTTTTATATGAGAACAAAAGTAATGCTTACAGGGAAATTAACAGCACTCAGTGCATATGTTAGAAATAAGAAGGACATAAAGTCAATAACTAAATGTTCCACTTGAGAAAATAGAGGAAGTAATTAAAAGTGAAAACAACAGAGAAAGTATAACAAAAATGAAAGAATGAAAAAAGCACAAGTTTGAAGACTGAAATTGAATGGACAGTTTCTTTGAATATACCACAAAAATTTTCTACACAGAACATAATCCTAAAAGGCCTGCATCTATTAAACTATTTTATTAATGAATAATAATTTTCCAGAATATAAAGAATTTTGCAAGATGGACTTACTGTTTTTCCTATCAAATTTTTAAGGAATAAGCTAAACCAGTACTCAAAGTTCTCTTCAGTGGGACCTGTCTCTAAATAAAATATTCTTTGAAAGGGGTTGATGATGTGGCTCCATGGTTAAGCACCCCTGGGTTCTATCCTTGGTTCCAAAAACAAATAAACAAACAAAAAAGTCTGTTCTTAGACAATGTCAAGGGAACAAAAGTATAAGTCACAATGTGAGGTTAAAAAAAATTGCAAGATACATATCTACTAAATTGCTGTTACTCAAATAAACAGACAATTCTTAAAGCTTTGGAAAGAAAATAGTCAACCAGATTGAAAACTGGGCAGAAGATATGAACAGATATCTCACCAAAGAAGAGATATATACATGGCCCTAAACATGAAATGTTGTTTGATATCATTTGATCAAAGTAAATTGCAAATCACAATAACATGTAGATATAACACTTTTTAAAATGGATAAATTTTAAATGCATGACAGTATCAATTACTGGGAATGTGGTGGGGCAATAGAAATTATTTCTCATTTCTGGTAAAAAACAAAAACAATGAATGCTACAACCCACCTTGAAACATAGTGTGCCAGTTTTTATAGGCTAAACAAATTCTTAACATATGATCCAATAATTTGCCTCCTTAAATTTATCCAAATGAAAGCAATATGACAATTCCTCACAAAACTTGGAATGGCACCACAATTTGACCCAGTTATCCCACTCCTTTGTTAATACCCAAAGGGCTTAAAATCAGCATACTACAGTGACATGGCCACATCAATGTTAATAGCAGCACAATTCACATTAGCTATGCTATGGAACCAACCTCGGTGCCCTACAACAGATGAATGGATGAAGAAAATGTGGTATATACACAACGGAATATTACTGTCTTAAAGAAGAATGAAATTATGGCATTTGCCTGTAAATGAATGGAACTAGAGAACATCATGCTAAGTGAAATAAGCCAATCCCAAAGAACCAAAGGCTGAATGTTTTCTCTGATATGAGTATTCTAATTCACAATAAGTGGGTGAAGGGCTAGGGAAGAATAGAGGTACTCTGGATAAGACAGAGGACCAAAGAGAAGGGAGGTGGTTTTTGGGGGAGGGGAAAATGACAGTAGAATGAATCAGACATTATTTCCCTATGTGCATGTATGATTAAACAATGGGTGTAACTCTACATCATGTACAATCAGAAGAATGAGAAGTTATACACCATTTATGTACGATGTATCAAAATACATTCTACTTTCATGTACAACTAATTAGAACAAATAAAAAATTATGTAGTTATCCAAATGATTTAAAATAGGAAAAAATTTCCTGGAGGTTTTATTTATAATTGCTAAACCTTGGAAGCAATAAAGATATGCATCGTTGTGTGAGTATATTAGAAAATTATAATACATACAATGTAATGTGATATGATAAATTCATGATAAAAATATGAGTTACCCAATAGTACTTCTACAGATCAAAAAATGATAGCAAGAATTAATAAATTAGATGGCATGAAATTAAAAATTTGCACAGCAAAGGAAACAATGAAGAATGTGAAGAGGGAGCCTACAGTATTGTAGAAAATCTTTACTAGATATTTTTCAGAGAGAAGATTAATATACAAAACATATAAAGAACTCAAAAAAACAGAACACCAAAAAATACCAAACAAGAAATTCAACTAATAAGTGGGCAAAGTAACTAAATAAACACTTCTCCAAAGAACATATAAAAATGGCCAAAAAATTTAAAAAAAGAAAACATTACATCTATTAACCATTTACTATTGCTCTCTATCATATGAGGTATAATTGTTTTATTGAATATTCAAGAGATGTAAATAGTAAAATTTATAACAAAAAGTGGCCAACAAATATGAATTTTACTATTTAAGATGCTATATATGTGCATTATAAATTGTAATACATACTACTATTATAAATAAAAAATTTTTAAATAAGATACAAATAATAATAAATGTTAGAGAGGATGTGAAAAAAATAAATACTTTTATACTGATGATAGGAATATAAAGTAGTACAACCACTACAGAAATCAGTATGAAGTTTCCTGAAAAGACTAGGAATGGAACTCTCATGTGACCCAACTATGCCACTCCTTGTCATTTATCCTAATGAAATCAAGTCATCATACTATAGTGATACATACATACCTAAGTTTATAGCAGCACAATTCACAATAGCCAACCAACTTATGGAACCAGCCTAGGTGTCCATAAATGGACAAATGGATTTTTAAAAAATGGATATTTTTACACAATGGAGTTTTATTCAGTCATAAAGAAGATTTAAATTATATCATTTGCAGGAAAATGGATGAAAGTTGAAAATACTATGTTAAGTGAAATAATTCACACCGAAAACATCAAGGATCATATGTTTTTTTTTTTTTTTTTCTCTCATTTATGGAAAGTAGAGGGGAAAAAGAAAAACTGTGGGCAGGATTTCATAAAATTTGAGGAGAGTTCAGTAGAGCAAAGGTAGCATGGAAGAAGGAGGAGTAGGGAGGGAAGGAGGGAGAGAGAGAATACTGGGGAATGATATTGACTAAATTATATTGTTATATTGTGTGCATGTATGACTATGTAGTAATAAATCCCACCATTAGGAACAATTATAGTCTACCAATAAAAATATGGAAAAGGAAAAAAAAAAAAAGATGTGAGTTACCAAACTCAGAAGAAATGGATGAAATTTAATACATACTGCTAAGTGAAAGAAGATAGTTTGAAAGACTACATACTACATGCTTCAAATTATATTACATTCTGGAAAAGAAAAACTAATATAATTATAAGAAGGTTGGCTATTTACAAGGATTCTGACCCAGAGGGGAGACTTGAATTGGTGATGCATTAGAAAAAATATTAGGTAAGTTAAAATATTCCGTATGGTACTATGATAATGAATACATTACTGTGAAGCAAAACTTGTAGGACTTTAACAGCACAAGGGATGAAACTTAATGTAAAAATAAAAATAAAAACACTTTAGCTATTTGCAGAATCTCAGAATTTAATGACAACTGTAAGATAAAGGAATCTAACTATTATAAATATATAAATCTATTTTTCTAATGAGAGTGGGAAAAGAAGATATTAAGATAGGGAACACATAAAATGTCAGGGCTCTATAAGAATAAATATAGCATATATCAATATAAAACTGTAATCTATATCATAAAGTTTCTTCCACATATGGGATTAAAGATTAATAATCTGTATACTGCTGTACATGCATACTAGAATCAGAATTGAGTAAATGGCAGATGGTGGGAGCCAAGCTTATGTGTTGAAGTGGGAGTTTGCAGATAAGTGAAAAAATTCAGAATAATCCATATGGTAATAGATTATATTTAGACACATAAACATGATATAGACACAGATGGTTACATATAAAAATATTTATATGCATGTGTATATATTTTGGTTAGGATATATACACATATTTCTTATTCTATCAGCTGACAAGCTCTTAAAGCAATGGCAATTCAGTATCAAAGAGCACACATAGAACTTAGATCTTGGTTTCTAATACTATTATCCAATAAAAGCAGCCAGAATTCCTTGAGATACATTATTCCTAGACAGTAGCCAAGTCTAGGACTGGGACAGAAAATATACGCAGTAAGTCTGAAGTATGAAAGTAATGAAATGTTTTAAAAAAAACAAGCATCTTGTTGGAGGTATCTCAAAGAGATATAGGAAGCTAACCCACAATAAGAGGGGAAAGGTGAAGAATAAATATTCAAAAGATTAGACAAAGGGAATGAAGGGAAGGGAGTGGGGAATAGGAAAAGGAAAGGCAGTGGAATGAATCTGAAATAATTTTCCTATGTACATATATGAATATCATAGTGAACCCCATCATCATATACATGTACAAAAATGGGGGTCCTAATTACAATAAGATATATTTTATGCTTGTCTCATTACATCTAAATAAATTCTACTGTCATGTATAAAAAACAATTAAAAAATATACAAGGTCACCTTAAAGAGCTTAAAGTGCATTCAAGAGTCAAAGCTGAAACAATTTGCAGAACATAATAAGATAGTATCCAATAAATAGCCATGAGTATATACTATAATTACTAACCAAATAATGGCAGAGAAGAGGCAAATCCCCAAGAATTCCAAATGATTGGTACTCCATGCTCAAGCAAGAGGAGAAGAATTCCTTATTCTTTAAGGGTAGACTGTGCATAATAACTTCATGACAAAGAACAGAGAATGGAAAAGAGGAAAACAGGCTTGCAGTAGAAAAACTTAACAAGCAGTATCTGTGGCAGGTGATTAATATTGACAGCAATATCCATAGGTCAAGTGATGATATATACCCTTAATATGACGTGATGAAAATGACACTGTACCTGTGGATTCTCTTCCCCAAATCAATAGCACTATTTCAACCATAAGGAAACCAGACAACAATTACCTGACCAGTACAAACATGGAGAGTCTAAAATTATCACATCCAAGAGGAGCAAAATAACACATGACACCAAAATGTATTGTGGTATCCTGAATGGAATATTGGAAAAGGTAAAGGAAACTAGGGGAAAAAACTAAGGAAACCATCTGAGCATCATGGAGCACATCTGTAATCCCAGCATCTCAGAAGGTTAAGGCAGGAGGGTTGCAAGTTCATAGCTAGCCTCAGCAACTTAGTGAGACTCTAAGCAACTTAGCAAGATCCTGTATCAAAATAATAAAAATAATAATAATAAGGGCTGGGAATGTTGCTCAATGGTTAAACACTCCTGGGTTCAATTTGTACCAAAACAAGAAAAACTAATGAAAGCTGAATGAAGTCTGGACTCCAGCTAATTATAATGCATGAATATTAGTTTGTTGGCTCATTAAGTTTGGCAATTATACTATGCTAATGTAAAACGTTAATAGGAAGAGGATAAACTTGGCATAGTATATATAGGAATGATCTGCACTACCTCCACAAGTTTCCTATGTTATAACTGTTATAAAAATAAATTTGTATAACTAAGTAGAACAAATAAAAATAACAATAAAACAATAAATTATGTGTAAAAATATAATTTATTAGATGTTGTATATGTGCTAAAATAACATAAATGAATGTAACACTGGTTATGTTCATGTAATAAAATCATGGTCTTTTATTTTTGTGCATGGCCATTAATATTTCAAATATTAATTTTTCAATATTTGAAGTTATTGGAAAGCAAGAGAGATAAAGTTAGTTGGTAGATGAGTAAGATCCTCCAGGGTCCATACTCCCACAGATACAACAATCTGAAAAGGTATTCAAATACTCAAACTACCTTTAAAAGAAGCAAGGAAGTCAGGAGAAACACCATAGTGCCTAGTTTTTTATAAGAAAGGTTACAATGAACAGGGCAAGAAGAACAAACTAGCTGTGTCACATCTTCTCCACTCTAAGTAGGTTGGAGAGAGATGTCTCCCTCGTGGAAGAGAAAGAAGGAATTAAGATTAAGCCCTAGACTTGAAACCCAGTACCAGACTTACCATGGTGAAAGCCAGTGCCAAGCAGTACCACCACAACCCCTACCCTAGGCCTGTATCTGCAAACTGAGCCACTGGAACTTCATTAGCCAGGCAACTCACTGCCTCCATCTTCCCTCCTTAAACCTCAGGAAGCAGAGGAAGTAACCACACTCCACCTGTTGGGTAGCAAGGCATAAAAGTGAACACAGGAATTTTTCTTGAAGCTCTGTACCAGGCTCATTGTAATGAGATCCAACACCAGGCAGAAATCAAAGGATACTATAGCCAGGTCAGAGTCCACAGACAAACTCCAGACCTGCCTCTGCATAATGCAAAGACGTGAATGCTGGCTGGACAGATTTGAGTCTTGGATTGCATCATTACTATTCTACAAGTGGGACCATCTCTCCAGACTGTTAAGGTCCCTGTGGCTATGAAACTTGGTGCAACCCATCTTGGCATCAGCCTTGGTGGCAAAGGGAATACCTCTACCACTGATCCCCCAACCATAGGCTATACAGCTGTCACTGGGCCACTGCTCACAGATGGAACTCCAGTCATGTCCTGGCATCAGGTAGTATTCTGTATCTGGGTGGGATAGATTCATATTTCAGCCTGTACCACTAGCAGGTACAGTTTAGATCTGAATGTGCTTCTGAAAATATGCAAGTCCTTGTGGTCAAGAGACTCAGGTATAATTCAGCTGACCATCAACCCTGGTGACTAGGATACTGTCCTCAATAATACTACTCCAATCACAGGCAGCATAGTATATAGCAAGACTCCATTTGTTGTAGGTGGTAGGACAAGGTAGTAAACCACAGGACTCCGCTTTAAACTTCAGTGCCTGTCTTGTGAAACTTAATGCTTAAATCCTCACAACCCTCATGTCTAGGCAAGTGCCTGCACACAGGCCTCTGAAACAGCCCCAGTGCCAGGTGGAAATATCTGGCCCTAGTATATCAGAATTCTGTTCAGGGCTGCATTACCCGTGGCTGGTTGTAGTGATATTAGACATTTAGTCCATCTCAGTATGTGATACTCTATAGCATTGGGATTTTGGTATATCCAGTGCCTGAAAGCAAAGGAGAAAAAGCAAAATATACAAATGGGATTTTATCAAACCAAAAAGCTTCTACATAACAAAGTGAAACACAACCTATGAAATGGGTTAAAATCTTACAAACTATACTTGTGACCATGGGTTAACACCCAAAATGCATACAAAACTCAAGCATTCAATATTCAAAAGAATAAGTCAATTGAAAAATTGGTATTAGACCCAAATAGATTTTTCTCAAAAGACAATAGGCAAATGGCCAACAGGTGTATGAAAAAATGTTCTGTATCACTATGATTAGGGAAAATACAGCAAAACAACAATGAGATCAACTTACTCCAGCTAGAATGGCTATTATTGAAGAGACAAGTGATAACAAGTGCTGGTAAGGATATGAAAAGAGAACCACAGAACTCTTGGTAGATAGATAAACTAGTACAGCCACTACGGATACACCATGGGGTTCCTCAAAATGTTAGAAAGAGAACAGATCATCCAGCACTCCCAATGTTGAGGTTGGGTAGGTACAAAGGAAATGAAATTGATATTTCAAAGAGACATCTGCACTTCATGTTTATTACAGCTTTAGTCACAATATGCCAGAAGCAGAAACAACTTAAATGTCCATCAACTGATGGAGAAATGTGGCACACATATGCCATGAAATACTATTTGGCCATAATCCTGTTACTTGTGACAACACAGATTGAACTGAAAGAGTGTTAATGTGAAACAATTCAGGCACAGAAAGTCAAGTACCATACAATCTCATTTATATGTGGAAATCTAAAGAGTTGATAGCACAGAAGTTGATACAATGGTGGTTTTCAGAAACTTTGAAGGGTAGGGGGAAGGAGGGATGGGTTGAGATTGACCAGTGGGTAATAAGTAATAATTAGGCATAAAACATCTTGTTATTGTTGCATGAAAGGACATGAATATAAATTAGAACAATGCACTGTTATTTCAAAAAAGTAGATAAGAACAGGGGGTTATAGTTCAGAAGCAGAGACCTTACCCAGCATGTGCAAGGCCCTGGGTTTGATTCCCAGCACTACTAAGAAAAGAAATGAGTTTGAATGTTGTCACTTATAAAGAAATAATAAATATTTGAGGATATATATGTTTGACTCTATTTAAAAGTCATTCAACATATATAGTCTCTATCACAGGATACCCCACAAATATGTACAATTTTATGGTTTAATATAGCAGTAAAAATTTTTAAGTTTTAAAAATTTACTAAAATACTAAAAATCAGATATATTTAGAGATGGGGTCTCACTGAGTTGTTTAAAACCTCACTTTTGCTGAGGCTGGATTTGAACTCACCATCCTCCTGCCTCAGCCTCCTGAGCTACTGGGTTTACAGGCATATGAAATACTGCACCTGGCAGTATTTCACTATTAATCCTTCTGTTTTCAAAGGTTTCTTTCAGGAGATTCAGATAGTGTCTACTTCTCTCACAGTGTATATTATATGTTGTCTAAAGCTGAAATTGTTATGAGGAACTGCTTCAGAAAACACTCCATGTCTGAATTTAAAACAAATTAGGCAATTTTTTACCTTGCCAGGGGCTATCACCCACCTGTAGAGACTGAAGCTCTGTGGGAGAACAGCAGCCCTTCCTGGTCTGTCCTGAGAATTTAAGGATGAAAATTACAACTTAAGGGCTTTCCTCGACATCATGCAAGCAAGCCAATCAGCATTTGGCAGGACCTGCAAGCCCTAAGCAGTACTGGGATTTTCCAGTTAGCAAGCAAGCAAGTTAGAGAACCTAAAAAATCTGTTAGCACAATTACTCAGTTGATTGCAGCTTTGGGTTATCAAGACCACCATATCCTGAGTTGGGTATATTTTGCGGGGTACAAGGTCAGAAAAACAATTCTTTCTTTGGAGTCAGTAGAAAATAGCTTTCATTTTGTTTTCTCAGAAATCGGCCCTATTGCAGTCTTCTCACAGGTGCAATAACAGAAAAAACTAAGATACCACAGCAATAGCTTCACACAATCAGTATTAATAACTGAATTAATGCTTACTTTGTACTATAGTTAACCTATGGGCCTATACACACACATTTACTTATCATTTTGCTACTAATATCTTTAAACCTTATGTCATTATCTTATGCAGCTATATCTATAATCTATAACTTATACTCTTACTTATTTTATTGATTAGTTCACACCACAACAAAATAAAAATATTTTTGAGAAAGACAGTGAATGATAATAATTTCAAAAGCAAATTCTCAATTTTATTCATTGATTATTGCTCATATATTACTTGCCATTTCTTATTTCATAAATCTTGAAAACATGAATCAGGGAAATTATAATGTACTATACATGATCTCTTTCGTGAAGCTAGATCCACATTAGTATTGCTGTAAGACCTATTCAACAAGCTCTGTTACACTAGACCCTGAAATCTAATTGTCCTTTTTCTATTATTCCAGTATCCACAGAGACAAAGAGAAGTTCTAGGATATTACCATTGGTTAAAATTAGTTTTGTTAGGATAAATCAAAGTCTATAAAGTATCTGTTCATATTGATATCTGGGGATAACATATTCATTTTCTCCAAAAGCCTATATGTTTCATTCTGATTGTGTTCTCCAACTTTCAAACTCTTGCTTCCTAAATATAATTCTCTTATTCTTTGGCTTTCTTTACAACTCTGATAGTATTTGATCATTTAGCTAGTTGATACATTCATACATTTATATATATTTTTCATAGCATTTAGGCTAAGATCAGACTTTGAATTTCTCCCTGGTGTCATCTGATTTTTGGAGAAACATTGTGCATATGCAACAAAGTCAGAGCAAAATGTCCACAGGATCCTGCTCATCTATAGACATTGTTACATGGCATCATTTTTGTTCTATGTGCAATGGAATAGGTATATATGGTGGGTTATTATGCCACTGATTGTGATGAAATTTCTGTTCTTAGTTTTTTCTCTCACTTTCTGGTGTTCTTTTGATTGCTATTTCATTTTAACTTAGAATAATTCTCTGATGGGTTGTCTTATGCCTGTTGTAACTGTCCCCATATTCTAAGTTTATTCAGAACTTCATTTGTTTCATCAAAGAGGCATATTGAGGAATTTGTCAACAAATTTAATCAAACATATAACTCAAATTTCTGTAGATAGATACATCTAGATACCCATGCTTTTAGATCACTTTTATATGACATGGGTAAAGAGATACTGGTTAGGAATTTCCTGGATTGGAAGAAAACCATGGTGAGTCCCAACAGTGGAAGATCATACCAAGTAATCAACTAGAGTAATAAGCACATTTACAAACACAAGATTGTGGAGTTTAAAAACACAAATAGATCTTCATCCTAATTAGAAAAAATATATAACAAATCAAGTAATAATTTTGCTTCTAACATCCAACTTCTCACCATACTCAGTAGTGCCCTCCCAAAAAACTATTATTATCTTCAACATGCTCAGGATAAATACTTGTGCATTGTATGAAAAGATGACTCAGACATGTTGCTAAGTTCAAGCACAGAAAACAGAATATTAATCATGACTCATTAAGAAAGTAAAAACGCAAAGTACATTTGTAGGGATTTAAAAAAAATGTTATTAGTTTAGTTTTACTGTGAAGAATGTTCTGTCAAAGTATTTCAGGGAGATCAAATTAATATCATTATTTTCCAATTTTCAATTAAAGAAAATGACACCAAAAGAGAAAACTAAGTACTCCCAAAATGAAAATGTATCTTGTAGATATTTCATATCAACTTTGATTATAAAATAACTGGGATTTTATTTGTCACCTCCAATCTTTTCCAGAATAAGAACTATTTTGTTTTTTATTGGCATTAAGTCAAAATGCATCTTCCCTTTGGTGTCTGTCTGCTGTTCTTTTATAGTTAATTGAAAGTGATCTAATGTCAGATTTTTGACTGTTGTCAGCAAAACAAATAAAGCAATGCACTATGGAGAAAAGTATGAATCTGTGGGCAAGGTTGTACTTCAACATCAGCAGCCAGTCTTTGCAGGAAAATATTTATTGCCACCTGCTATGGATATGTAATTAATTACTACTGCAACACATGCAGGTATAATTATTTCTTTCTGCAAAAAGTTTAGTACTATTCTGGCATTTTATTTATAGAAAATGTGGGGGATGATCAATCAGTACAATTGAATGAGAAAAAGCAATTTTCGATGAAGACATAATTATTGTGAAAAAACTTAGATGTCTTAATATTTTTACAAATAGCTACTTTCACTAACAATTTGAGAACCAGGGAAAACTGGCAAAGTAAACTCAAGTACAGATGTCCTGCATGTTGCAACCATTTAATATGAATGTTTCTACTCTAAGCAACTATGGTCCAGAAAATGACTACATCTTATAAAGAAAAAGAAAAACCTAAATAGTAAAATTTTACATGATTATGATTCCTTGCTATGAATAATTCAAAATCCCTGTGAGTTGTTGTTTCTTTTTGTTTGTATGTCTCCAACAGTTGATATAAAAAATAGCACTATGACAACTGGCATATGACATTTTCTCCTTGTCTTTGGAAAACAAAACAAAAAAAGATGTTGCTACTATCTTTCCATGTTTTTTTTTTTTTTTTTTTAAACCTTATATAAGTACTCTACAAGGAGTCCAATTTATAGCTATTTTGAAATGGTGACATTTCAAAATCATAGAGCTTTGTTGTTCTAGGGCTAGATATTATCCTCTAAATAATAGAATTCCAGTGAGCTGGAACAATCTCCTGCAGCTGATGTTTTAGCAAACAGACTTTTCCCTGAAGCACAGTTGGAATTGCATCCAACTGTCAAGGAGATCCATAGAGATTACATCTAAAGCCTGTATCATAGGTGCCCAGGTAGAAGGGCAACAGAGAGTGTTCCCAAGACCTTCTGGTTGTTAATTGACTTCTTCTCTGAGGCTGGGAAAGTAGACATTCAGTAATGAGTTAGATGTGAGTTTAGTGTGCTGCCCAAGTGCACATTTTAATTGAATTGTTCGATTCAGCAAAATGGACTTAAATATCAGTGTTCCAATGGGTTTCTTCTAACTACTAAATTCCCTAAGGTTGAAGATGAAATATCAGAGAATAGATGACCCTTTTAAGAGTTGTTATACCTGGGATACAAGTATTTATCCTAGAACTAGACACATTTTAAATATGTTTTCAACACCAATATCTTATCTGTATTTGGACTATAATTCAAGAATCTGATAAAATAGAAACTTAAAAGAAAGACAAATCAGTACATAGAAAATACAGCTTTTCTGTGAATGGTTATCTACGATATAATTGTCTCATTTATTATTTTAAGAACTGTCAAGCTCCTGTTGTCAGGTGCCACACATGCTTTTTTTTTTTTTTTTTTTTTTGTGGTACCGGGGATTGAACTCAGGGGCACTTGACCACTGGGCCACATCCCCAGACCTTTTTAGTATTTTATTTAGAGACAGGGTTTCACTGAGTTGCTAAGTGCCTCGCCATTGCTGAGGCTGGCTTTGAACCTGTGATCCTCCTGCCTCAGCCTCCCAAAGTGCTGGGATTATAGGCGTGCGCCACCATGCCCGGCTCACACATGCTTTTATACAGGATTTTATCTATAAATATAATATGCACTGTCACAGAGTATATGTAAGTCAGGGTTTCTAATGAAGAACATTGATTTTAAATACAATTTGTGATCAGTTGTGTTAGGATAAATGACGTACACATGACAAAGGCAGGAGATGGGGACCAAACCTAGGATCAGTAGGCTTTTCTTTATTCAGTATTTAGTGGGGGAATCAATTGGTGGAACACTGCTGTGGCTCATTTTCGGGGCAGAAATTGGTGGCAGACTGAAGCAAGGGTCTTGATTATATAGGCTTTGTTTAGGTGGTATAGGAGGGTAATTCCTGGGGTTCACTGTATTGGGGTCTGGCTGATCCATTAGGGTGGGAAAGGAATGTAAATAGGGAATTTCCTGGGGCTTAGTGTATTGGGTTCAAGAGACCCATTAGGGTTGGGGGTGGGGGCGGTCAGGTGCAAGTTCCATTTGTGTTTCTTAGCTCTGGCTCTAAGCCTGGGATTTCACATGACACAAGCTTAGGGAAAATGTCCTTGGTCTTATTTTTCATATGCTTCAAATTGATCATGATTATATGCCTGGATAATTCAAATGGTATGTATAGACTTTGTATTGCAAGCCTACATAACTTTGCTTCTTAGGAGGTAAAGAAAGTTTTCTTGAGTGAATAATGTTTAAGATGAGTACCTAAATAGGACATAGGAGGTAGCCAGGTGAACATCACAGCAATAATCCATGAAAAGAGGTTAAAGTAACCAAAGAGAATGTTTTGTTAAGGCAGGAAATAAACAGGGCCAGGTGAGCTGAAGTAGGGATGCTTACTGAAGCAAATGATAAAGGAGAGTGACAGGTCAAGGTTAACACTTTCATATATTCAGTTGTCTCATTATCATTGGTAGAATAAGAAATATAGTATCATGCAAAGAGAAACAGTCTTGAAATAAAACACTTATATATTTGACCACAGCATCTTCTTACCAGCTTTGTTACCCTGGGAAACAGCTGACAACTTTCACCTTCTGCAAAGTTACAATAATAATGGACTGTTGGCAGGGCCTGTGTGATTGGAAAGAATGTGAATAAGGCTCTTTGACAGAAATAAAATGTTCAGTACTATTTGATAGTATTAATGATGCTATTAGTATTTTTCGATCTTAGATGGCATTTTAATTTAGGGCCATCCAGTATACTGAACAATGGAGATACAGTTTACTGTTCCTCTGTTAAGGGAGTTTTAAAAATTAATTTATTTAAATTCCTTTCCCACAGACCTCTATGCACAAATATCATATTATATATACGAACAAGAAAGAGAATGGAGACTAGTCTAAGAATTGCCCTTTCAAAATTTGACATTCACTGTGTTCCCATTCATTCTTGTGTATGCAGACAGGAAGAAAGCAGGGAAAGTCCTGGACCTTCCATATTATGAATGATTTAGTAACCAAAAGCTCTGTCCCTGTCCCCAATTCCAATCAATGCCAATTTAATAATGAGGACATGGTTTTGAGAAAAAGGTAAAAGAAGATTTATTGCTTTGCTAGCAAAGGAAAAAATACAGGGACTCCTGTCCCAAAGTCTGTGACTCTCCAGATCAGGAGGGACAGGGTGGGTTGGGGTGGTTGAAGGAACTTCAAGGGTTACATTTCTGATGGCTGTTAGGTTTCACTTGTTAATTTCAGAGATATTCACTTCCCAGATCCTCAGCAGGGTTCTCCTTCCTATAGTGGGTGTGTTCAGGGGCAATTAACTAGGGGAAGAAAAGATAACACTGTCTCCCCAATCTTGTTAGGGATGGGGAGAAGGGAGAACAGAGAAAAAAACATTAAAAAAAAAAATAATAAGGCTTAAATCAATGAGGACTACATTCAGGAGATGAAGGTACCACTCTTACAATTTTGTAAACTCCATCTTCTTACACAGCTGTTGTTCAGTGATTAGTTTTCAAAACATAAGTCTGCTTGAAGTCAGAATTAGACAGGCAGTCGGTATAGATAGGTAAATCAAGTCAGGTCGGATCAGGAGGCCATTTTGTGTGAGTCAGGGAAATTGGAGACTGCCCCCTGAGGGATTGAAATGCCTTTGGAGCCTTTCTCCACCCTATCAAGATAACCTGCCCCTGCTCCAACTTGTTACTAAGGTAACCTGTCCCAGGAATTGCCACTCCCTACAAGCATGTTCCAGCCCTTTCCCCATCCATCTGCTTCTCACCTTTTGGTGAACCCTTACCTAGCATCTCCTGGGCCTAGTCAGGTATGCAGGAAGGAAAGAGATAAGGGGAAGAGAGCAGGAGAACAAAGGAAGCCTAGGACATATAAAAGCCAAAATGCCCTCACTTCTTGGGATACCAGGATACCAGCTATGGCCCACTTCTCCCTCCCCGGAGAAGAATATATTACTCCTTTTTAGATAACCCTGCTTTAGTTATATGCTTGCCTCATGTGCTTCTCTAATGTTATCCTTCAACATATGAGGGAGCAGAACTCCTCAGGATAACCAGCAGTATCATGCTTTTCAAAATGCACTTATAGAATGCACTGCTAGGAGCCTTGAGATACCTCCCTAAATAAACAGGTTTGCATACCAATTAGAACCTTAATTGATAGGCAAAAGTTTTTCAGTAAGAGTTATAGATTTGGTGGAAGGAAAATGATATGTAATATCATATATTGTTTTCTATGTTAAGAGTTTCTATGAAAATACCATTATGACAACTTAGTAAAGATTGGTTAAAAAACAGTTTCAAAATGACTGGATGATAATCTTTCTTATGAGGCTCTGAGAGATGTTATGACTTTCTTGTAAAGGAATACAGATAACACAACTATAGTAAGTCTTCATTTTTTTTTTTTTTCTTTTTTTGTGGTACCAGGGATTGAACTCAGGGGCACTTGACCACTGGGTCACATCCCCAGCCCTTTTTTGTATTTTATTTAGAGACAGGGTCTTACTGAGTTGCTAAGTGCCTCGCCATTGCTGAGGCTGGCTTTGAACTCGCAATCCTCCTGCCTCAGCCTCCCAAAGTGCTGGGATTACAGGCGTGCGCCACCGCGCCTGGCTGACCACAATAAACTGGTGTGTTTTTCTTCATATTTATTCTGCATGGGATTCATTCAGCTTCTTGAATATGAATGTTTACATTATAAATCAAATTTAATTTCTTTAAATAATTACTTTAAATACTTCTGGTCTCCACTCCCATCCAACTTAAGAACTCTAATTATACATATGGAATGTCACTTGAAGTTTTCCACAGATCACTAAGGCTCCCTTTATTATTCTGTCTGTTTTCTTCGTTGCTTTTGGAGAGATTATAGTGATATAAAGATATAAAAGGAGATGATTGGATTAACTTGCACATAGCATTAGCAAGTATGTTTTTCAGTGTTTCTTTTTGCCTCCTTTCCCTATGCCTCATTTCCCAAATAATTAAATTTAAAAAGTAGACTTGCATGGAAAAAAGGAGAGAGGGAGAGAGGGGGAGGGGAGGGGGAGAGGGGGAAAGGAAGGGGGGGGGAGGGGGAGGGAGAGGAAGAGGAAGGATGAAAAACATCAAGGAACACCACCAGTCTAAAGGACCTCCTAACCTGTAATCTTTCTTAGGGGTTATAGACCAGAGACTGGAAATACCTGATGACCTGTGGACAACATTGAAGTCACATCAAGAGAATTGATAATGGTAAGAATTTAACAATCATTCTGGTGCCCACCTGGCTATAGCTATAGACCCTGGTGATTTTAAATTTTAACCATTTTTATCTTTTTTTTTCTTTTCATTTTTTAATTCTAATTTGTTAACATGTTTACATAGTACATTTCATTTTACATTACATATAAAGAGCACAATTTCTCAAGTTACTGGTTTTATATTAAGTATTTTTACAACAATTGTGTCTTCATACATGTATTTAGGGTAGTCATGGATAACTCAGTCTGCCATTATTCCTATATCCTTGCCCCCTTCCCCCTCCCCACCTTTGTCCTTTTTAAAGTTCTTTCATTCCTGTCATCCCCACTCCCTTGCCTTTATAAGTTAGTATCTTCATATCAAAGAGATCATTCGACCTTTGGTTTGTTGGGATTGGCTAACTTCACTTAGCATTATTTTCTCCAACTCCATCCATTTACCTGCAAATGCCATGATTTTATTCTCTTTTAGTGCTGAGTAGTGTTCCATTGTGTATATATACCAAAGTTTAAGAGCTGCTGGGTGCCGCTGGAGCAGGGCCCACAATGGAGCCGGCAGCTGGCAGTCTAGCTGCCCTGAGTGCCCAGCATCAGGCCATGCTGCCCCTAGGGCGCCCCCAGGTGTTGGGGGCCACCATTTTGCTCAGGTGCTGCTGCTCCTGATCAGGTTCTTTCTCCCGGGCGGCAGGGACCCTAATGTGAGCACCTCCAACCAGACGGAGAGCTGGAGACCTGGGGTGTCCCCACTGCCCACTCACGCCACGTGTCCCCTCAGACAGGAGGCTGCAGATTTCCTAGGAGGTTTCATCGCTGCTTTAGGTTTGAGAACCAATATTTAATTTAGTTTGTTTCATTCTCCCAATTATAAAAGTAATTCGTTAATAGTTCCCAAAATAATAGTCACTCCTAAGAATAAGTATCATTAAGCTTTGTCTAACTCTGTGATTTAACTCTCATTGATATTTTTCTCTATAATAATAAGCATACACTAGAATTCTGCAACAAGGACACTTTATTTTACTCAAGCAGTTTCTCCACTAGATTTCAGCTACATAAACTTGAGAGAATGGTTTAAATTCTATAATTTCCGTGTATTTCCCCTTATATAAAAAATAGCCCTTTGATCAGCATGCTTATTTTCTGGAATTATGTAGAACAAAACTAGACAAGTAGAAATCATGCTAAAAAATTTATTTATTAAAATCCTTAAGTGTTTCCTAAGCAAGCTGAGGAAGGTGACCAAAGTCCTGTTGTTTTGTTACTTCCTAACTAACCCTAGAGCTGGGTCACTAAAGCTGTGGCTCTCATGGGTGTGGTTTGTCCTTGGACCCTCCCTCTTCCTCTCTCTGCTTCACAGCCATCATGAGGTGAGCAGCTCTGCTTCACTACCATGTCCACCATGATGTTTTGCATCACCTTCAGCCCAGAAACAATATTCCATCATCATGGACTGAAATTTCTGAAACTATAGGCCAAAAGAAATATTTCCTTATTTTAAGTTGTTTTCCTCAGGTATTTTCTCACAGTCACATGAAGCTAACAGATTCAGATATTTAGTTCCTAATATAGTATGGGAGGAACTTAGAGGTGGCACTGTATCCTAACAAGAAGTAAAAAGCTTAAAATGAAAAAAAAATTATTTTGCATTCACCAAGGAATGGAACTTACAAGGCAAATAACTCTACAAAAATTAGAGACACAGGCAAATATGAAAGATAGCAACTTAGGAGCAGAAACCTCTGTGGGAAAGGGTAGTTGAACAGGAAAAAAATGATCTACAACAAATCCTAGATTCCTGTGAACATATCTGAGAGTTTAAAAAAACTCCAAGGGATCTCAGACATTAGGACTCCTCAAAGATTTTTGAATTTTACTTTGAGTATTTCTATCAGGTTCTTAGAGTATATAGCAAAGAAAAATATTCTCATTTCCAGAGGTGGAAGAGAAATTTATACGTTTGAAATATTCCACAGCATTCTGTTCTTAACAAGGCCTGCCCTCCGGGAAACTACCAGCCACTGACCTAGAAGGTAAGTGGCCATATCCAGCTGGCTCCAGGATCTCATAGGGAGAAAAGAAATACCCAGCCAAAATCCCCTCCAGTAATTCTGTCCCATTAAGATGAAAAAATAAAAACACTGAGATGCACAGATGAAGTTCAATCCAGGGGCACAAAGGTAACAAAAGACTGATCTACCCATAGGACTGTAGAACATTCCCTTCCCACACTTAACACGACACTAAACACTCAAGTTGTTTACCATGATTCCTCTACATCCCAAGGTTAGAACAAGTGTAGCAAAACAAATCTAATGTAAGCAGAAGAAAGTAACAATGTCAATAATAGTATGAATCTATGAAATACAAAATAGCAGAACAATTAAAACACTTAGAAATAATAACCTTTTGTAAAATTGATTTTAAAGAAAACCACACAATTATCAATATCTGAAATAAAATATAGGGTATCACTGCAGATCCTACAGCTATTAGAAGGGCAATAAGTGAATTTTATAAGCACCTTATGTTCCCAAACACTCAACAACTTAGGAGAAATGAACCAACATCTTGAAAACAGCACAAAACTAAACTAAACCAAGATGAAATAGATAATCTGAATCATCCTGTAGCAATTAAAGTAATTGAATTTATAATTAAAACACTGCTGAAAAAGAATTTTTCAGGCACAGATGGCTTCACTAGAGAACTCTACCAAGCATTTTAAGAATTAACTTCAGTTTTTAAAAATCTCTTTCAGAGGAAAAAAAAGTGAATGCTTCATAATTTTATGAAAACAATTACCCTGATGCCTAATCAGAAGCATAATATGAAAATATAAAACTACAGATGAAAATTTCATGAATTTACAAAACAAAAACATTATACATGCATAAAATCAACTAAATACTAGAAACAATATCGAACAATGTATAAAAAATGTATACATAATCAACAAGCAAGATGCAGGTCTCGATCATGATTTGATTTTTAATCAGCACAATTTACCTTAGTAACAGATTAAAGAAAAATCACATATAAAATGAGAAAAAAACATTTCACAAATTTCAGCATCCATAAATAATACTTTTGGCAAGATCAAAATAATGGGAAATTATTTGAACACAGCAATGGACATCCTTAATAATAATAATAATAATAATAATAATAATGCCATTCTGTGAATAAAGGACTGATGGCTTGACCTAAAGATTAGAAAGAGGAAGGAATGTATATTCACATAACTTAGTATAATAGTAGAAGTTCTAGCCACTGCAATAATAGAAAAGGTAATATGTATTAGTGGTAAAATTTCCCATATATATAACTCATGATAATCTATGAGTACAATCCATAGGAATCTAGGTTAGAAAAGCACTCTTAGAGATAAATGATTTCAGCATTGACACCAGGATACAGCATCAACCCACAAAAATTATCATTCACAATTGTATATACTCACAGTGCACATGCAGAAACAAAAATTAAAAACAATAACAAACACAAAACTGAAATACTTAAAGTATATGTAAGGTGTATGCAAAACACAACATATCCAAGACCTATATATTGAATCTTATAAAATCTTGAAAGAACTCAAACACCAAAATAAATATGTAGAGTGTTCATTGATTAGAAGACAATATAAATGTGAATTTTTTCTAAATTATTCTAAAGGCCTAATGCAATTCCTATTAAAATCAAGTAGGAGTTGTGTTGACAATCTTATTCTAAAATTTCTATAGAATAGAAGAGAACATAAAATAGTAGGAAAAATGGAAGGGGGAATCTTGACAAAGCAGAATAAAGCAGAAGGAATTCCTCTACCATTCATTTAGGCTTACTAAATACCTATAGTAATAAAAGTGTGACTTTGGAAGAAGGATAAGTGTGGATGCCAGTAGAACAGAAGGAATAACTCACAAAGAAACCACTTGGCACAAATGGTTTCTGGACCAGTTGGAAGTGTGTAGACCAGGCTGATTCTCACTCTCAAGTTGGCCACATTCTCCCTAGAACATCTCTTCCTTGTTTTACTCCCTAAAGCATCTCTTGAGATTGCCTCCATTCTCCCTTGAATATATATATACTTTCCTAAATAAACCTCTGCGTAGGCATTTGGCATGTAGGAGAAGTGCACAGGCAAAAAATTGAACCTTGATCTAAACCTCACATCTTAGGGAAGGGGATAGGAATAGGAAAGACAGTAGAATGAATCTAACATAACTTTCCTATGTACATATATGCATACACCACAGTGACTCTCCATATCTTGTACATCTACAACACTTGGATCCTAATTAGAGTAAGACATAACCCATAATTGTATAAACATGTCAAAATACACTGTCATGTATAACTAAAAAGAGTAAAATTTAAAAACCTCAAAATGAATCAGACTAAAATGAAAGTATAAACTATTTAGGTAAAAAAAAGCAGAAATTATTTTGTGTCTAAAGACAAAAATTATTAAAATTGCCACCCAAAATGTAGTTCGTAACAAGGAATAATTGATGAAACAGACCTTGCTTATATATATAATTTATATAAATACATATTTATCATATATGTTTTATAACATGTACATCAATATTATATATTATATATCATGTATATTTTATATATCATATATAAACTTATATGTATAAATTTATACAAACATAAATTTAGCATATATATATATTTCTTTGTGTAACATATGGAGAAGAAGATGAAAAGACAAGTTTCATTTAGGAATGGTAGGCTGGTAAGCATTTACTCAGACAGGGATGGAGTAACAAGGGGAAGATGTAGGAGAGAGGGGTCTGGTTGTTAAAAAAAAACAACATAAGGGATCCCTGCAGTCATGAAAGTACTTTATATCTTTGATATGACAGGGGATAAACAATTCTAAACAAGTGATAAAATTGTATAGCAATAAACACATGCAAAAATACATGAGTACAGGTAAACTAGGGAAACTGAACTGTAAATGGTGGCCTGTATTAATATCAATATACTGATTAGGATTTTGCATTATAGTATTTCAAGTTGATTCCTTTGGTAGAAGCTTGGTAAACTTTTTCAGGATTACTTCATATTTGTAACAACTGCATGTGAATCTACAATCATAATAAAATTTCAATTAAAAATAAGTATATAGGTAGGTCAACTGCACAATATAAAGATTCTTCTCTTTCCAGAAAAATTCAATACTATGACCCATCCATTCATAAAACACATAAAAGTACCTAACAAGAAACAACTTTTCTAATATATTTTAGGTGGAAAAAAACTAATGAAAAATCAATAGAGACGAAAATTCATGAAGGAGGAAAAAAATCATCTGTTACTAAACTGGTGATGCTGGCCTCTTTACAACTTTCTGTAATATGTAGAATTTAAACAAAAATTTTTTTTCAGCTGCACAAATCGAAGAAGTGAAGGGATAGATAATAAAAGATGGGAGTGACAACTGGACTCCAATATTAAGTTAGAAACTACAAATACATCATCATAAGAATGAACTAAAATAAACCAGTCCTCAAACAAAGACAAAGAAGAAACTTGGCTTATGAACTTTTACTCTTGGTAACAAGTTGTATCTTCTAAGAATTACTAACTGCAGTGCTTCCCTTACATGTATATTGTGTTAAGTATATATTACACTTATGATCCAGAAAATTTCATGCTATTACAACTACCCCAACTAGCTTCAAGTTGTTTCGGTTTGGTAGAATCCAGAATAATAAAAAGTCCCTGCCTAAGCATTGTAATGGAAAATCAGAGAAACTGTAGAGAACTATTAAATTTAATCAAAAGAAAAACTGCTCACAAAGAAATATTAAGACAAGTAAACTTGACAGTAACACAAAAAACTGGAAGACAATAAACAATACATATGGAGTGTTAAAAAATATCTTAAAGAAGGTAGTCTATTACACTTTCATTTCAGACATATGCCATTTTCATAAAACTACATTAACATTAAAAGTTTTTCTTTATGAAATAAAAATGGTACATTGTAAATTGAGTGTCATATCTTTCCCAAATATATACAAAAACTACTAATATTAAGGCTTTAAAATTCATTAAAAAAGAGTACACAGAAACAACTTGACAATATTTATAAAAATGAAGGTTTTAGTACCAGTAACTAAATTTTCTCCCAGATAGTAATGGGAAAATGAAAGAAAGAAGAGGTAGGAGAAATGGGTCTGGAAAATGTCTCACATACGCAGAAGATGTATTTAAGAATATTCCCAACAGTTATTTAAAATACCAAAAAATAGTAAGTGCTTTTGGTGTTAGCATTTATATGAAGTTTCAAAATTTGTGACACAATAGATGTGTGTATGTATGACTGTGTGTTTTCAGATACATAACTATGTAGTATTAATAGTAGATATCTAATGATAAAACTCCTTTCAGGGACACCTTCATTTCAGAACAAGAAGGAAAATTTTGTGTCACTTTGCACACATGATTAATGTTTCTTCCTCTAATTTTCTAACTTTGTCACTAGTACTCTATGCTCTGTTTGACTATCTACCTATATATGGTATGCTTTAAAATTTCATACATGTAAGCTGGGTGTGGTGGTGCATGCCTGTAATCCCAGCACTTGGGAGGCTGAGGCAGGATGATTGAGAATTCAAAGCCAGCCTCAGCAATGGCTAGGCACTTAGCAACTTAGTGAGACCCTGTCTCTATTAAAATACAAAAAGGGCTGGGGATGTGGCCCAGTGGTCAAGTGCCCCTGAGTTCAATCCCTGGTACCACACACACACACACACACACACACACACACACACACACCAATTATACATGTAAGATTTTTAATTTTCTTGTAGATATTTGGCTTGCTTTTACTTGAAGAAATCAATGATTAAACACTTCTCTAAGTCAAACTTTTCTAAGTATATATGAAGAACCATGTGATTGGAAACATAAATATGTAAGTACAAATTAAAATTTATGGTTTATAAAAAATAGTTGTTATCTAAATTGCTTGTGAATTTGCAAATTACCTACAAAATGATTTGGTTATGTTTGTACAAGTTTTCTTGGCAAATATTTTCATATTATGATTTTCTATCAAACCCTAAGACTTCAGGAAATTTAATAGTTAATACTCTTACAATGAAAAAAATGCCTTATATTTTTTGAGTAATTTAAGTTCTTATAGTTTTCAAAATGCACTGTATTTGTCACATTGCTGCTATCTTGACTGGATACAGAATTAAACGATTTTGTCCATTTTTCTCATGTACATGCAGATGGCTTTCCATTGATTTTAGTGTTCATAATTTCAGGTAGAAATCAGGTGTTTGTAAGAGCATCCTTTGTAATTACTTTTTTCTTCTATTTGGAATTATAATTCTTTGTTATCTCCAGAGTTCAAAAATTTCAATAGCATATTCTAGATCTGAGTCTTTTTATAAAATATTAATCTTCTCTTAAAGAGATCAAGCCTTTCAATCCACATACTTCAAGTGTACATTTTTTAATCCTTAATTATCTTAAAATATAAATTATGTGAATATCTGAAGGATATGATGATTAAACCATATCTGAGAATATTCTTACTAAGTAGAAAGATTAACCAGTATTAATATTTCATTATGTTGGGGTTGGGGCTATGGCTCATTGGTAGAGCGTTTGTCTTGTATGTGTGTGGCCCTGGGTTTGATCCTCAGCACCACATAAATAAAATAAAGGTATTGTGTCCACCTACAACTAAAATTAAAAAATAAATTATTATGTTAACAAGTATTATTTTTTTTTTCTGTTTCAGATGTTCTTTTCAAACCATATTATACATTGTTGCTTTTATGTAGTCATGTAAGGATTTATAAAAGAAGGAAATCCTTAAGTAGTTTAAATGGGGGAATAGAGTCAGAATTGGGGAGGCGGCTCAGTGATAGAGCTCTTGCCTAATAGATATATATGACACTGGATTTGATCCCCACCACTCCAAAATAAATCAATACAAATAAATAAATAAATAAATAAATTGGTGAGCACACTTAAGGCAGGGCAAACTGATATTAAAAGTATATTTTAATACATATGATACCTTGTTGGCTATTGGGGACATTAAGAACACGTCAGCCAAAAGAATAGAAATTTAAGTCAAGGAAATGAAAACCTAATTCTCTGGCTGTCTCCCACTTCCTGATACATGGACATGACCTAGCCCACAGGTGTTGCCCTGACATGACGAAAAATCAAACCACCACTAGGATAGACTAGTGGCTGTTCCTCCAATGTCCCTATGCTCCCCTATAACCTTTCTGCTGATTGGCCCATGTCTTCTATAAAGGCCGTCCAACTTCCTCAATAAACTGAGTTTGTGCCTTGACTGGTCTTCCTGACGCGTCTTGATTGTCCTCCAAAAGGAGGGCTGGGTGAGGGCGGTCAGTCGGCTCTTACCTTTCATGATCCGTCCTTGTTGGGGTGTGCTCCCCCTTCTCTTGCGGGTTGAGAGGAGTTGGAGCTATAAACCCCAACAGTTGGCTATAACTAATTTTGGCTTTTCTGCAGCCCAGTTTTGGCACCAGATGGATACCAGTTCTAACTCTACCTCACTAGTTTTCTGTGACTTGTTTAAATCTTTTCAAAAGGCTAACATTCCTGCAATACACATTTCCTTTTCTTACTTTGAATAAAATTCACATAGATTTCACAGTCTACAATGTGAATTATTTCCCCTAAAGTTTTCTATCCCTGAGACATAACATTAACTATTGTTAAGTCTTCTTAAAAACTGTAACTCATAATTTCTTGAGGTTATTATATAAAAACCTTAAATAAAAAAATGTCAATACTAAAAAGGGCTTTCAAATGGCTAGTTTGAGATATTTGTAGTTGATTATTTGAGAAGACTGGGAAAGAAATGTTAGTGTCAACTCAGGTATGCTGCAGGTCTTGGAAGTTAATGTAAAGATGAGAAACCTGAACGGGCTTTGGGTGATTTAAGACATGTGGCTTGAAAGTCGAGAAAATTCATAAATCCTTTTAACAAAATGTTTGTATTTGAGTTATTTGAAGAGATAGATTAATCTAGTTGTGTATTTTCATGGTAAAAATAAAGTTGACACAAGTGAATGTAACAGAAAATATGTGCATTCATGTTTATATAAATCTGCATATAAATTTTTTTATTTCTGATCTGGGAAATGTAAGGAGAGAGTTCAAATATACAATTTTGATGCTTCTGAATTTTAGCTTTAGTCAAAGGATTATTGGTCCCTGCTGAGTGGGCTATACTCCATTATATATTAAAGCAAGATTTAACATACTTATGAGAATATTATAAGTTGTTATTATTGCCAGAAGAAATGGCAGGTAAGCACAGAAAACATATTAAACTAATATTTTTAAGCCCTGAGCCAGTTAAGCAAGCTCAGGTAACTGAAGCCCCAGTCATGTCCTAAGAAATGTCCTTTGCATGACATACATAATTACTTGGCATAACATTGTTTTTGTTTTTTTTTTTCCCCATTCAACAAGAACTTGGAAAAACTCCAGTATTATTTTAAGCATTTCCAAAACAAAATCCCCAGACACAGCTTAGGTTCAGCCACATAGTAGAGAAAACATGGACTGCCAGGACCCAAACCTCTCCTACCTGACCAAAGGCATATGAAACAAAGTTCTGTTTTCTTCTTAGTAGATGTTGAAGCAAAAGGTCCCCAGTGAGAGTTCAGGGAAGTTTCAGTGACATGCTTTCCAGCTTCCCTGGATATAGTCTTCAAAATCATTGTAACAAGGATTGGGTCTAATGCAAAATTTAGCCCAAAGAGACGATATACTGAGGATATGTTATATACAAAACATGATATATACCTAAAGTGATATAATTATGTGTATGCTTTTTTCCCTGAAGGTTAGGGCCTTAAACTAGTGAATAATACAGACATTTAGTAATGTGTCAAGACATACTAACCGATCTAAAAATTAGCAATAGTAATGTGAGAAATAGTGATCTAGAATTTTTTATTTATTTATTGTAAGCTGCCTGTCGTGGCCAGCCACAACGCCGCGGGAGGAAAACTCTCGGAGGCAGAGTAAAGATACTACTACTTTTACTTCTACTTTCTTAGAGAGAGCTTAGAGAGAGAAAGAAAGCTTTTTCTTCTTCTTAGAAAGAGCTTAGAGAGAAAGATTAGAGATAGCTTATTCTTCTTCTTCTTCTTCTTAGAGCTTAGAGAGAAAGATAGAGCTTTTTCTTCTTCATCTTCTTAGAGCTTAGAGAGAAAGATAGAGCTTTTCTTCTTAGAGCTTAGAGAGAAAGAGAGAGAGCTTGAAAGAGAGAGATTTCTTCTTTAGAGAGAGAGAGAGAGCTTAGCTTTTAGAGCTTCTTTCTTCTTTCTTCTTTCTTCCTCGGGAGCCTCAGTCTAACTCTGACCAGCCATTACTTCTTCTATCTGGTTTCTCTTCTGTAACCGCTCTGCCTACGTTCTGGTCGCTCTGATTCTTTTCTTCTTCTCCGACCCCAACTCTTCTTCCGACCGAGCGACTGCATGACTGACTGAATGAATTAATTCTTCTCCTGACTCCAACCGCTTTCACCCGGTTATATACCTTTAGCTTTGCGGGTGCCTCACGTGCATTTACAGGTGCGTCACATACATACTTATTATCAGGTGGAACTTATGGCTTCCAGCTGACCGCAATAGCCATCTCCCTAATTGGAGCTCCTTCAATTTATATTTTTGGCAGTACTGTGGATTTAACCCAGGGATAGTCTACTACTGAGCTACATTCACAACCATATTAATTTTTTTTTTTTTTGAGACAAGGTTGAAGTCACTGAGCCTGGCCTTGAACTTGCAATCTCCTGTCTCAGTCTCTGGTCACTGATTATCGGTGTACACCACCACCCCAACCTAGAAATTACTCTAGAAATGATCTTAAGCATGGATTAGATCTGTAAGAATGGTAGAACTTGATTGAACATATACATAAGGACAAGCATAGGGGAAAGGTCATGGCTATAAAAGATACTCAGGTGAAATATATAGGGGATTTAAAATTGAGGGACATATCACATGCTTATATAATTTTATCAAAATAGATTCTACTGTCATGTGTAACTAAGAACACATAAAAGAAATATCGAGGGAAGATCAATAGAATAGACTGCAGAATAGATCAATAGAATAGACTTCTCTTACAGCAAGTAAGTGAACTGAAAAGCTCTGTATGTCTGACATAAACTTGGAGATTATGAATCTTAAGGATTTTATTTTCAGAATGTATGTACAATAACAAAAATGATAAATGGCAGGAATGAAGTGGCAGAGGGAGGTTATGTAGAAATGAAGGCATTATTATCATCACGATAACAATTTAGGGGAAGCAAATACAGAACTAGAAAGGTTGCATTTTAGTCAGCTGGTGGCAATTGGTATGGAAACCTGGGTCAATGTGAGTCACACCTGCTCCTCTTTCTACCACATCCAGCTGTCCTGAGGAAACTCTACAACAGAGCTTTTGTATAAACTGTTGCTATCTATATCTTTTTCCACTTTGGAAAACTGAACCCATAATTATGAGGTGCTACCTTAAGAGCCAAACACAAATTGTATACCAATGCATGTAATACATACATTCATATACTGTAAGGACTTAGCTCTAAAACAAACTTGTTGAGGCTCAGCACACACCACTGGAGAATATGACTGTACTAGAAGATGCAATGCTAAATATGTCTCTTTGTCATTTAAATTATTTCAGGCTAGTTATTTTGAGAAACTGCAGACAGAGAAGTAGCACTTTATATTTGTAAAAGAAACATCTTTAAAGGAAATCCCTAGTAGTAAAATAAGCTGTATCACCTGAGAGACTCCATATAACCAGGCAAACCTTTATTCACCATGCTTTTCTTACCCTTATTCCATCATTTGCCTCCACATCCCCCAGAAGCCCCAAGTCCTTGTTTGTCTCTATAGCTTAAGGTACTATATAAGTATCAATCATTTGGTACTTAAATATTTGAGTCTTATTTTTCGTGGAACTCTTGTGCATGCTTTTGTAATTAAAATATTCTTGCAACTATTAATCTGTCATATTCCTACTTAATTTGTAGCCCATGCAAACAACTGAGATATGTGGAAGGAAGTTGGTTTTCTCTACTCATCATTTTTGGGGGGTTGGGTGGGGGCCCCAGGGGTTGAACTCAGGGGCACCCAACCACTGAGCCACATCCCCAGCTTTATTTTGTATTTTATTTAGAGACAGGGTCTCATTGAGTTGCTTAGTGCCTCACTTTTGCTGAGGCTGACTTTGAACTCATGATCCTCCTGCTTCAGCCTCCTGAGCCCTTGGGATTACAGGCATGCACCACTGTGCCTGTCTCTGCTCTACATTTTCAGCACATATTTACCCTATAATATTGTTTAAATTGTCAGTACTATATCACTTCCTGGAAATCTTGAGACATACATGTTATTGAAAACGTAGTTTTACTAGTCTGTTCAGAGAAAAATGCAGGCTTTTTACAAAGTTTGTTTCTTAATTTTACAAATGATGGTATTTCCTATAGTAAAAGTTGTGTATATAAAATATGATTTAAGAAATATATGTAATCACCTAGAAATTCAACCTCCCAGAGAAAATTTCCATCTGTTGATATATTTGGTCATTTCTACTATTTCATGCACATAGGAGACCAACAAGTAATATATTTGAAAACATTTGATTGATTCTACTATTTCCAAAATATTCCCATTTGCCAAAAATCCCTGTGTTTGATGGTATGACTGGTCAATAATATATTGTTTCAAAAGGCAATTATAGCTCTGAAATATAAGGAACTCAGTATTCATCTTTCTCATCTTTACAAAAATAACAACAAAAATCATGGAGGAAAAAATCAACTTTTCTTGTACTCATCAGGGCAAAATGTCACTCTAAGAAATAGGTGGATACAAAGAATCTCTGTGGAGGTTTTACTTACCTGAATCAAAAGCTGCTGGAGCCATTAACTGGTAACAACACTTGAAATGCCACAAGATGAGCACAGAGTAGAAGAGTGAGAAACTCCAGGATTCACAGTCTTAGGGGGTCCCCACATGTTGGAGGGTTCTTTTCTCAGGAACCCAACCAAGTTTTAATAGTTTTGTGACTCCCTCAAGGCACTGGCCCAGTGAGAGGAAAAAGAACCATTTAAATACCTCCTACAGAGTCTCCAAAATAAATAGTTACTCTCCAGGTGATAAGACTTTGAAAGCCTCATCATACCTGGAGAGAAGGTTTTTAATCCATCTATAGCTTCTCCAGATTTTCCTGCCTCTGACTAATGGAAGTAATGAGGAAAAATAAGAAACACTTGTGAAGGGGTCCTCACAGCCTGGGGAAAAAGACTCAAAAAATGTGGTTTAATCCTAAGAGTACAAAAACTCTTCCTCCAAACACTTTGCTACTACATCAAATTACTACTGAAGAGCTGGAAGGTATGTGCTGAAGGAAGAGTTCTCCAGAAAGCCCCAAGGCTAAAAAAGAGACACTGTACCAATACAAACAGTAATCATTAAATAAGCCTTCCTCCTAATTTTTTAACCTCAAATTACCTCAAGTATCCTCACACTAGAGGCCTTTTTCTTAGTTGCTGCTACCTGGTACATCATTTCTAAATTTTAGCCAAAAACATTTGGGTTGGATATATTGCTGAGTGGTAAAGTACTTGCCTCATATATACAAGGATGTGGGTTTGACACTCAACATCACATACATTAAAAAAAAAAAAAAAGTTAAAAGGTAATGGAAAAACACATTCTGTAAGAGATGAAATGCACACCAGAACCAGACTTGATTTGACACAAATATCAGAAATGTAAAACAGGGAGTTTAAATAACCATGATTAATATATTATGACCTTTATTGGAAATGTAGACAACATGCAAAAGTAGATGAGAAAGCTAAGAAAGAATCAAAATTAAATGCTAGGGAAAAATGAGAAGTGTCTTTTAAGATGCTCATTAGTAGGCTGGACCTTAACGAAGAAGGTGAATCAGTGGACTTGAACCTATGCCAGCGTAAATTTCTTACACTGAAATGCAAGTATAAACTAGAATAAAAAACACAAAACAACAACAGAACAGAGTATCCGGTAACTGTGGGACAATTTTAAAAGCTTTATGTACACATGAATGGAATATTAGAAGAAAATGGAATGAGTAGCATATTTACAATAATAATAGGCAAAATTTTTCCAAAATTAAAAATAGACTAACTCATAGATGAAGGAAGCTCTGAGAACACCAAGCAAAATAATTATCAAAACTTCTGCATATAGGGATATATCACATAAACCAAATACAAATAGAAAATTTTTAAAGCAATACAGAAAGGGGTGGTAAGGGTTGGAAAGAAAAAAAAATCTTACTTAAAGAGCAACAAAATTTATCAAACATTTATTAAAACATTTATTATCAAAATTTATTAACAAAAATATCTTACTTAAAGAGCAACAAAAATTACAGTGGTTTTCTTATCAAAGAGCATAGAAGGATGAAAGGAATGGAGTAAAATATCTGAAATGTGTCAAATGGAGTCTTAGCCTTTGTGAAACATATTCTGGGTCCTAGCAGGTGAAGAAAGATGGGAGATTCAGTTGGAACAGTAGATATTCTTTATTCTGGCAGCCCCCAGCCTCCAGCTCCAGCTCCCTGACATCAGTTCCATTTAGCACCTGCGTCCTTCCATCACCTTTTTTTATATGCAGGCCAGACAAAGCAGGCATATTGCCAACAGGTTACATCAGTGGGCACATGCTCACAAGTAAATGTTCATGATCTTGAGTACACATGCTGAATCAGGGTGTTCATGACCTTGACTGCATACTAAAAACATGGCACTCCAGGAGCCTCCATGAGGGACCTAACTATAGCCATCTTGGGCTTTCCCTAGAAGTGTAGAGGGAACAAACAAAAAACAGCCAACTTAAAAGTCTATGTCCAGAAAAATTAACCTTCAAACATAAATAAGAAATGACTCAGAAAAACAAAAGGCAAAGGTACCATTTTGGAAACCCTTACTTTTAGAAGGCTGATTCTCTAGCTATGGTTATCAGTGACTTCTGAAATAATTGCGTATTTGACTTTTCCTGTGTTCAGATGGAGGAAAAAAAAAAAAAAACTTATAAGTTCACCTTTGTTAGTTTCTAAGATAACTTTACCACCAATAGCTTCAAGAAAGTACAGAGGTGAATGCGCTAAGTAAATGGGTTTGCTACACAAAAGACAAATGCCTAGGCAACTTTCAATTTCAAATAAACAACAAATAATTTCTAACTTAAGTAGATGCTATGCAATATTTACTACTTATAATCAAACTTGAATTTGCTGCCTATATGTAATTCAGATATGATTTAACATTTTGTTTTTCTTGACTAAATATAAACCTACCAACATATCAAACATTTCCCAGCCTCAATTTTACCCACCTCATCACCAAGAACTGCCCCAAACTACACCCAAGGAGGAGGTTTTAATTAGGATGATCAGGGTTTCTTATTGGTTGATGTGTGTCAGTTATCATCAACAAAAAGCCTCCCATATCATTCTCTATGAAAACCCATTGTATGAGTTGAGCAAATCCAGTGTAGCTTCAACTTTTTCTTATGTTAAAACATTTTCCTGTGTATTTTTTTTAACTTTTTCATTCTGAAACTTTCTAAATTCTCAAGATTCTGATTTAACTGTATTTCTATCAAGTGGTAGTTTTTCCCCCCCCCCTCCCCAAATGCCAATCAATATTGAGACTGCATTTGAGGAAGATCTGGTTCTTGGTTTCTTTCAAGTTCCATACCGTTGCTCAGTCATGTCTCTAAAAACCTTAGTTTCTTCAAAGCATATGCTGCTACTGATGCCACTCATATTCTTCAGTCTTGCAAGTGTAATAGTAACCCCTCTTTAAATGAAGTCCTTAACACCTTCCTTGCCATCTTCATTACTGCCTCTATTTAGAGCATCAATCCCCATGTTTCAACACCCACATAGAGGACACATCCAACATCTCACCTTTCAGTTCTCTCACCTCATAACAACAGACTTTCTCCTTTACCTTAACCACCTACTTCTATGGCCTTAAGGTAGGCCAGAGTGCTCATTTTCTTGCTGTGGAATGGATTGGTCTCATTTTTAAAATTCAGCTGTATACCAGACGTTGATCACTGTGTGAAGACTGTGTAGGCCACAGCTCAGGTCCTGTTGCATCTGAATGACAGAAAACTTATCTGCTGACTTCAGCTATCCATAAACACATATTGATTTTCTACCTGTGCCCTGAAGAAAACACATGTACTAAGCTCATTATTTTAATATTAGATAGTGCATGACTACACAATATTCATTTCAAGCATCCTGACCCCAAACCTGTTTTCTCACAGTTTCTGTTTATATATTCTAAATAACCTAACAATTTTCAATTCCAGATAAGACCACCCACCAGTGGAATATACCACATTATATTTATTGCCATTCTGTCCTTACTAGCTATAGCTGTAGCATCTGTGACTGTCATCACTTGCACACATCTTTGAATACTAGAGTGATTTAGTCCCTTTCTTGTTTTACTTACCTTGAAAAAATTCATCCCTGAACGAAATAGTTGAGCATGTGTAAGAAACAAAGTTTGAAACCAAGCATACATGTTCCCCCTTAAATGTATAACCAGGAGTTACATCTGGACCTTCACGGTTAGTAATTTTACATGATTTCCCACTTAATTTTCTGATTCGATTACTCACTTTCTGGGCTGACTGTACTTCATGTTCTCTACTTTAAAAACTTTAAACTTCCACCAGGTGTGATCATGAATATCTATAATTCTAGCTACTCAGGAAACCAAAGAAGGAGGATGGTAATTTATGACCCTAACTCAAAATAAAAAAACAAAAAATGCACTGTGGATGTAATTCAGTGGTGAGCACCCCTGGGCTAAATTCCTTGTACTGAAAAAGTGTATATATTAAAACTCCCTTCACTTTAGAGACAGCCCAAAGAATGGGAGAAAATATAAAGAACTCAAAAAACTTGACACCAAAACAACAACAACAAAAACTGAATTAATAAATGGACTAAGGAACTGAAAAGGCACTTCACAGAAGAAATAAGATCTATAAACAAAAAAGGATTGATCAATAAATATATGAAAAAATGTTCAACATCTCTAGCAGTTACAGAAATGCAAATTAAAACTACACCAAGATTTCCTCTCACTACAGAATGGCAATTATCAAGAATATAAGTAATTGGGCTGGTGTTGTGGCTCAGCGGTGAGTGCTCACCTTGCACGTGTGCGGCCTGGGTTCAATCCTCAGCACCAAGTAAAAATGAACGCATTGTGTACAACCAAAGCAAATAAATAAATATTTTTTTAAAAAAGAATATAAGTAACAATATATGTTGGAGAAGATCTAAGAAAAAAGGTACACTCATACATTGCTGGTGGGACTGAAAATTGGTGCAACCACTCTGGAAAGCAGTATGGAGATTCCTTAGAAAACTTGGAATGAAAACACCACTTGACCCACTTATCCCACTCTTCAGTTTATACCCTAAGGACTTAAAGTCAGCATACTACAGTGGTGCAGCCATATCAATGTTTATAGAAGCTCAATTCACAATGGATAAATATGGAATCAGCCTTTGTGCCTTTCAACAGTTGAATGTATAAGGAAAACGTGGAATATATTCACAAAAGAACACTACTGAGCCATAAAGAGAAATGAAATTATGGCATTTGTTGGTAAATGGATGGAATTATAGACTATCATGCTAAGTGAAATAAGCCAATGCCCAAAAAACCAAAGACCAAATATTTTTTCTGATATGTGGATGCTAACTCACAATAAGGGAGGTAGATAGGGAAGAATAGGTATATTTTTGATTAACAAAGGGGAATGAAGGGAAGGAAAGTGGAATGGGAATAGGAAAGATAGTAGAATGAATGGGACATTACTTTCCTATGTTCATATGTGAATATACAACCAGTGTAACTCCATATTATTTACAACCAGAAGAATGAGAAGTTATACTTTATATATATATATATATATATATATTTATGTATATATAAATATTATAAATATATATGTATGTATGTATATATATATATATATATATAGTATGTCAAAATACATTCTACTGTTGTGCATAACTAATAAGAACAAATTTAAAAAGTACTTGAAAGCAGGGAAAAAACTCCATTCACTTCTTCACTTTCCTAACCAATCAGGACACACATGCTTCTTCTTTGCAATGATTAGTTATTTTGTTTTCTGTATTATTAGCCTAGGGATGCCATACTGAAGTAGTACAAACTAGGTGAATTAAAATTATACAAATTTTTTCTCTCACTGTTCTGGAGAGTAAAAGTCTGAAATGAAGATATCAACCAGGGCATGTTCCTCCTGAGACCTACAGGGAAGAATCCTTTTTTCCTTCTTGTTAGCTTCTGGTAGGGGCTGTCACGGCTCATGTTCCTTGTCTTGCAGCTGCACCATTTCAATATCTGCCTCTGTAATCAATTGACATTCTTTCTTAATATTTATGTGTGTCCAAATTCTCACTTCTTTTGAGGACACAAGCTATCTAGCGTCACAGCTCACTCTAATAACCTCATCGCAACTTGATTACATTTGTGAAGACACCATTTCTTTTTTTAAATTATTTTTATTAGTTATTTTTAGATATACAGGACCATAGATTGTATTTTGATATAATGTCATACATGGAGTATTATTTATTCCAGTTAGGATTCCATTCTTGTGGTTGTACATGATGTGGAGTTTCACTGGTGGCATATTCATATATGAATATGAGTAACTAAACAGGCACTGTTCATAACATAGGAAAATTATGTCTAATTTATTCTACTGTCTTTCCTATACCTGTCCCCCTCCCTTCCTTTGCCAGTAAATGGATGGATCTGGAGACTATCAAGCTAGGTTAAATAAGCCAATAATCCCAATAACCAAGGGTCCAATGTTCTGATAAGTGGATGCTAACACACAAAAAGGGGAAGGGGGAGAACAGAAGTTCAGTGGATTAGACAAAGGGGAATGAAATGAAGAACTTTTTTCTAATTAAGTTAATATTCCCAGGCATGAGGAGGTGCACCTATGACTTAGGACATTTGCATATCTTTTGAGCAGAAAAAATGCCCCCACAACAATTTGTAATAAGGAACATTCCCTGTACTTTGCATTGAATTTCAAATTCTGTAGAACTGGAATTCCCTGTCTTTAAAATCATATTAAGATAGAATCATATAGTGACATCCATAATAAACTTGTTGATGTAAATATTACCTGTTAATAAATATTCTCCCTTGACAACATTTATGCCAGCTACAACTCAATTAGAATACCACACCATCATCAAAATCTTTAGAATAAATCATCTGTATTATTTTTCTCAGCATTAGCACCTTCTATTCTCTCATAAAAATACTTTTTCTCCAATACTATTTCTAAACCACTTTTGTCTATTGTCACTAATGTCCCTTACCATACTGCAGGTTAATTCTCATCTTTGAATACAACTTACATATTTTTTATTCTCTCTTTAATTGTTTTCTTTACCTGATGCATAGAATACAAATGTCTGCTGTTAAAATGAATATAAAAGACATCACTATAGATAGTAAAAAAGCAAACCTAAAGGAAAAGTGAATATCTTCATATCAACAAAGATATTTTCATTTAAAGCGAAAATCATATTAGAAATAAATTAACATAAAAACCAATATGAAAAAAATACTATAAGAAAAAAATTAGATTGTTATTAGGAGCCTTCCCTCAACCTCAGAGGCAAGAAAACATTACTAATGGAAATAATTAAGGAAAAAACAACAGTTTTAGATATCTAGACCAACTGGATGTCTATATGGAAAAAGAAATCACATACACAACATATAGAACTAAATACCACATGGAATATAGACATACAGAAAAGCAAAAACAGTTTCTTGAAGGTTCTATAAAAGAACATTTAATTTACCTTAAAGTAGGGTGGGAGGAGAGGTAATATCTTTCACTGGAATCAAAGTATTAACATACTTGGTTATATTCAGGGCTTAGTTCTTATAACAAATCAGCAAAAGACTAAAAAAGCAAGGCAACCATTGGGAAAAGATTTTGCAATAAACGTAGCAGACAAAGGACTCACACATGGAATAAACGATATCTAAAAAAAAAAAAAAACCACACACACACAAAACGGACAACCACACCTAAACTTGGCAAAAAAAAAAAAAAAAATATATATATATATATATATATATATATACACATATATATGTACACATATATATAAAGAATTTTTCTTATAAACAGATTCAAAACTCCACTAAGCATATAGGAACAATACAAATGAAGTCCATAATAAAATATGAAAATATATCCCAAAATGTAAAAAATTCCAGGCTGGTCACACACTACTGGTGGAAGTAGAAATTATTTTATTATACAATATTGTTTGTAGTGTCTTCTAATCCTGAGAGTATGCTAGCTCCATCACTCAGTAATTGTTCCTCTATTATGCGTGAACCAGAAATACACTAAAAGATTCATAATATATATATATAATGGCATTACTCATTATTCACAGTAGTCCCTGACTGGAAATATCCTACATTTAGGTTAAAGAAAATTATATTCTACGAACCAATTACTGTTAAACTCAACACCAAATGAATATTTCAGTCATCATATTTACTCAAAGAAACCAGCAACAAAAAACTCACATTGTAAACTTCCACTTGATTGAAACTTAAAAACAAGGAAAATTAATGTATTGAGATAAAGATTGACATATCAGTTATTTCTTGGAATAGTAACTATGGAAAGGAACCTTCTTCAATATCAACTGTTATGTTTTAGATAAAAGGTATTCCCCAAAAGCTCATGTGTGAAATAATGCAAGAATTTTCAGAGGTGAAATGATTGGATTATGAGAACCTTAAATTCACTGGATTAAGTCACTTATATGGATTAACTGGGTGGTAACTATAGGCAGGTAGAGTGTGGCTGGAGGAGGTGATTCCTTCGGGGTGTGACTTTGAGGTTTATATTTTTTCCCTGTGAGCAAGCTTTTCTATCTTCTTCCTGTCTTGTCCTAAGCTGCTTCATCACCATCCCCTTCCTCCATGAGGTTCCACTTTACTTTGGACCCAGAGGAATGAAGTCACCTGTGTATGGATTGAGATCTCTGAAACCATAGCCAAAAAATAACTTTTACTCCTCTGTTTATCTTGTCATATTTTTTTTTACCAGAAGATAAAAAAGCTAACTAAAACAATATCCTATATGTTGATCAGATAAGGTAGTTAGATATAATATCTATCCTCAATTCAAATAAACCAAAAATCATGTCTGAGTCCTAGGGCTTGTGAATGAATACAAGAAAATGCAAATCTGATTTTCTCATGTTAACTACTGGACATCTGGAAATACAGGGTAGGTGCATCTATGGAGATCATAGTGTTTCTGAGAGATTGGTTTGAAAAGTGAAAGAAGTAGTAGAGCATAAGCCTATCTGATTAACTGGAACATTTTACTCCTGGGGTCATGGTAGATAGCAGATTTCACTTTACCAGTTGAGAGTGATGAAAACATGCAATTTGGTAGTTAGTGCTTTCTAAGTCATAGTGTCTCAGAAACAACTATATATTACCTTTCAATAATGTGGGAAAATGGACTAGGAGACAAACAGTAAGAATGTCTTATATCATTACTCTGGGGTCCAGAAGAGGAAATCTTATAAGCCTCTGCCCTGCAAACATATTTCCCTGTCTCTGAGAAAATAGTGTTTCCCTAACAAAGGTTGACACTAAGTCAAGAATGCTTGTTTTATAATGACAATGTGAGCTCTGATTTTAGGTCCCTGCAGATGTTTTGAATTGCCAGTATATAAGTCCCAGAAAAATCTATATTGCAAAAGTAAACACTTTAACAAAAATTACTTTTTTCCCCTTTTCAGCTTATAGTGTCTCTTAATCTATTTCCACTTGAAAGTTTTTGACTTCAGTTATGGTTATAGTCAATCACCTATAACAATGGCCAGCTGAATATCTGTGTGTTTTAAATAAAATACAACAATACCAAGAGAAAAGACAATATTTATACTCTCAGGAAAAGAATATCTATGGAGCACAAAATTCACCTTTTGAGGCATATTTGCAATTTTTTCATCTATAATTATTCTGTACAGTTCAATTTCATTAAGGTTAAACCAGTTTCATTAAAATTTTATTTTGTAATTTCAGCTTTTGATGATTGAGTAGAGAGAAGAAAAGTATCATTTTGACCCATTTCTCAAATTCAAATCTAACTGCCTCTCTCTGTGAAGCCTTTCATACTCTCCCGCATAGTCCGGATGTTCTGTTGTGGTGGCATGCTTAACACAACAACATTAAATATTTAGCCACAGTATCAAAGTTGAATTTTATAGATGTGTATTTCTAACCCTGGTTTCCCTTAGGGTAGTGTTGTATATTTCTATACCTCTATTCCTATAAGTGTTCCTAATTTAGACGTAAGTGGACTAACATATGTTTAGTCCACAAATGAAGAATGGTTTCCCTCAAAACTTTCACTCAGGAAAGTACAACCATATACTGGAAAGAAATTGATATGCAAAAGATTGGTCACAGAATATTTTACAAAAAACAATTGAAGATTAGAAAGATGAAGAGATATGTCCAAGATATGCTATTATATATGCAGCAGAACCCTGAATGCACCCTTGTAATGTCCCTTTACCTGATCTGTTGACATCTGCAATAATTTTATGCTGAAAAGTTGTAAGACTCCTTACCCACTGTTCCTTCAGTCAGTCCTTTCAATATAGTTTTCACAAAGTTTATTTTTTAGTTTTACTTTAGTGAAACCACCCAAATAGCATAAGGAATGTTAAAGTTTTAAAAAGCAAGTTTAAGACTAGAAAAATTCTTACAATATTATTTCCTCCATGCTTTACAATAATCCAGTATTACAATCATAATATTTTTTAAAGACAAAAAGATGTATAGAAGTCACAATATTTGCCTGAAGTCAAATAGCTGAAATAGTGAATTTAAAATACCTAAGAATATTCCCAATGCCTGTAAAACTTTTAGCCACATACATGGTTCTCTTTCGCTCTCTTATATTTAATATTTGGGTTGCTTTCCTTAATAATGCATGTTTCATAAGCTTAACAGGGTAATAGACTGGATTGTGGAGATTTTTCCTGAAACAATTGTTATATCAAAATAATCATTAAATGATTTCCAAGTGTTTAAATGTCCTAAGTGTAGGACATGAGTTTAATAGCTTCTATCACAGCTATTTACATTCACACAGGAATAAAAAGAAAACATCATATAATGCTATTTATGATAGTAGCATTTTCCCTTTATTTTGACAGTAGCATTTTCAAAGATAAAAATAATTGACTTTAAATCATTTCTACTTTTGCAAAATGTTTTTATAAACCATCTCATCTGAAATTCATATGTATTAGTACTCTTGCTATTAATAGTAGTCAATTTTACAAATGCTTAATATTCACTAGACTATATAAGGAAATTTATTCACATCTTATTAAGTTATTACAACAAGTCCAGGAGATATATAGTACTGTTATTTTATTTTTAAAAGTGAGGAAAATGAAGCCTTGGGAGGTGAAATTTCTTTCTGAAAGTCATGCAGTTTTTAAAATAATAACTAGAACTCAAACTCTGGAAGTTTAAAGTGCAAGACCAAATCTGTTTATCAAATATTAGTTTTTATATAGACATGGACATATAGTAAAATAAATTACTACATACACCAAATATAAAGGTTATTCAAAATTGAATACTTATAGTATGCATTAAAAATGAAAGGAATATGACACAATAATTCATTTATTTTAAAATATGAAAAGAAAAAAGTTGAAAATACTTGCATTAATAAATTGAGACTTTAAAATTATTTTAGTTTTCTTTAAATTGTGTATATGGGATACAAATTACTTTAAAAGTGAATACTTACAGAAATCAATAGTACATACTTCCTACAGTAATATTTCCCATCTGAGTTCTTACAATGAACAACTTTTCTGTAATGATGTGTCCCTGCTCTATAGCTGCACTGACACCTTGCTGTGGCATATTTTATAAATTGAAAGTAGACAGAATATGTTTGACATCTGCTTCCTACTTCAAATCCTTTCAGAATCTCTGTTCATTAAGGTGAAATCCATTTTCAAGGAGAAGCTTGGCTACCAGTCTCTGTTGAGAGGACTGGATGAAAATGAGAAGGAAAACCACTTGAGGTGTGGGGGGGATAACTTAAAAGTTTTTCTTTATTTTGAGAAGTCATTTGAGAAGCATTTTAATGTTGATATTAACTGTATAGTTGATATTATAAACATGTTTTGGATGATGTAACATTCATTTGGAAATCGATGCATTCTTGGTGTGGCATGGAGTTTGTGACCCTTCCCTCGATTTCCCTTGATTATGTTTCTACCTTCCTTTTTTGAGAGTTTTTCTGTTGGGTAACTAAACCAGAGAAATCCATTTAGACATTTGCTTTTTATACTATGACGCAGAGCACATCTCGCCACATCACTCCAGGCTAGTCAGTAGGTTTGCTTGTTCCTTTAATAATAAGGTATATTAAAACAAAAAACAAAAAATAAAAAACTAAGTGTACAAAGCATAAGACATTCTATCTTTTCAATTATGTTTTGAGAAGACTAATACTTATAGTTGGCATGAGATGGATTTAGGGGCCATCTAATAACAGTTTTTCATTTGTTGTCAGAAAATCTTTTTTTTCCAATAATTGGGATAAATTTAAATTAGGAAATTGTTGTCGATACCAGCAAATTTCTGATTTCTAAGAGAAAAAAAAAAGTCAAATATCTTTTTATCAAGTTTTATTTTATTTATTTTTTAAAATTTTTTATTATATGATAGTAGAATGTATTTTGCCATACATATATGGAGTATAATTTCCCATTTTTGTGGTTGTACACAATGTGGAGTTACACTGGTTCTATATTCATATATGAACATAGGAAAGTTATGTCTGATTCATTCTACTGTTTTTTCTATTGCCATCCCCCCTTTGTTTTCCCAACACCTGTGTCCAATCCAGTGAACCTCCATTCCCCTTTATTGGTAAAATAGACTGACTATAGCCTCATATGTAAATTCTATAGCTAATGGTATATTAATGACATATTAAATAATAATATAATATAAATGCATATTACATAATTTAAAGATATATCTCTATACATATGGGATAATGATGAATTATATTTATATGTGTATATATTTATGAGATAATGACATTTTATATATATGTATATATATATTATATATATGGAACTAGAGTTAAATTTCTGTATTCTCTTTTTTATATATACCTATATAGAAAGAAAGAGCAGTAAAGAGAGAGAGAGAAACAAGGAGGAACTCTTATCTTTTGAAAATGTGTAGAGAAATGGAATCTCTGAATACATGTTTTCTAAAAAGTAAAATTGTATACAAACCCCACTATCTATCAGAAGAAAAAAACTTACAGCTTTGCTAAGCATATTGGAATGTAAGTTGGTAGGCAAACTCATATTCAGAGTCCAACAAAAATGAAACAGAGTTGGAAGAATAAACATTTACTGTACTTTTCTTTTTATCCTGGTCTATGTTGAAAATTTATAGACATTATTTTATTTAGCCAGTATGAAATGGTAGAGTTGGAAAAACCCTAAATAACATCTAGTTCAGTATCTAAATCAGATGAGGAAACTATAATCAAAGGAGTAACTGAAATCTTGTAGAAGTCATTCCTCTATGTCTAGTGACCTTTTAATACTGTACTTTTTCTTCTTGAGGTTCAGAAATATTATTTGCAAAAATACTACTTACATTACATATTTTGGACTCCATTACATATTTAATTATTTTGGAAGTGAGATTTAAATTCATCTTGTAAAACTATGTAGAATTAAATATACTATTTTTAGAAAACCCTTCTATTGCATTTTAAACTAAACACACACACATACATTCTCAACATGAAATCACATGATTTAAGAGATGAAAAACCCAAATTACAACAGTGTATTTTAGATAACTTGCACAGATGGCATATTCTTTTTGAGATGCAATTGAGCCAAACTCAGTGACCTAAGGATCCTCCCATTCTGCTATAAAATACCCATACTAGTCAGTGAAAAGCTTACACCACAGAAAAACATAATGCCATAAGAAAGGCCATATGTTTAAAAAAAAATCTCAGAATGGAAACACTGAACTTCTTACCTCGAGTCTTTTTTTTTTTTTTTTTTAATTCAGGCCCAAAAATAGCCTGTTAAATCATCTTTATCCTTGAACACGAGCATGCCACCCATCTAGATATGTCACTGCAAGGCGACACATTCCTCTAAAAATCCCATAGTTCAAGTTTAATGTCCATGACATAATTGACAGAGCCATTTAAGAAGTAGCTAGTGAAGTATTACATCATAGCATCATTTTTTTTTTAATTTAAATTTTAAACCTTTCAATTTAGGTAAATTTAGAGAGTTAAATATATCATAGAAGTAGGGACAAGGTTAACTGTAAAGTTATATGCAGAAATAATTTTGTAGTAGTATAATTTCATGCAGTTATTTCCTGAAATGAATATGAATAAGGAGTTATCATTTTGGTTAGTTATAGATAGAAGATCTTCAGTACTTAGTTTACAATCCCCAACAATTCACTGATTGCCTGCTCCTCACTCTGTTCTCTCTCAGGTAGGAGCTCTGGTTCTCAGAGCAGCTGGACACATACAAGGGGCCTCTATTCAACATACAGGAAAATCTTTAACACCCCAGAAAGATAGGGGTATTTTCATTTTGCTGGCACAGACTAATCCAGCATACACCTGGGATCAGAAGAGGGTTTATTGTCAGGGGACTGACAAGGCTGTTCTACACACAGAGAGGGGCAGCAGCAGCAAGGAGGGAGAGCAGCAGCAACTCCCCCTTGAATGTTACCTTTTATAAGTTTGAATCATGGCCGTGTGACAGGGGCGGGTTTTATCTTGACTGGCATTGACTGATCTCATGGAAAGTAAGTTTGTTTCTTGGGAACAGAGACAGGCAAATTTCATATCAGAGAGGGGAGAACAAGAAAACCAGCCTGTCTCTTTCATCTTCTCAAGGAGAGAACAAGGAAACCTATGTCCCCATCTCAGGGGCCAGTAAGTTGTTTCTCAATGAGAGACCAGCAGTCTCCAGACCAGTAGGTTTTATCTGGGGCTACTTTCTATTTCTTGGGAATGAGAACAATATTCATAAAGTGGGGGTGGGGAAAAGGAAGATGGCTGCAATTATGCTAACAGGAGGGAAGGAAGGAGGAAGGAAGGAAGGAAGGAAGGAAGGAAGGAAGGAAGGAAAATAAAACTTTCAGAGGAAAAATGCAAATATGTTCATTCACACTAGAAACTTGTATTTTCAGTGGAATTGCTCTGAATATCAGCACATACCTATGAGCAAAGTATTTCCCTGTCTCTACACACTTTGGCTACTAAGAAAACTGGGAAGACAGTGCTTTTTCATTCATTAAACAAATACTGAATTCATACAAGTCTGAGAGTTCTCCAACGATTTTATAACTGCATTTGGTAATATTTTTCATATACAGATTAGTACCTACAGAGACCTGTTTTAGAAGGTTCTATATTATATTAATATAAATATGATGTATTAAGTACAGTATCATACCATGGGTACTTTGTAGATCATTCACCAGGACACTTAGTGTTTAATATGTAGCCTTATCTTATAGGAAAATCCTCAATTATGGTGGAAATCTGTAACTTTTATTTTTATCTAAAAAAAGCTTCTCATTAGCAAAACAGTAAGCGATGCAGGCACCTGAAATGAGTGGAAACATGTATTGTTTTACATAAAAAACCCAGGATCCTCTGTTCAACAGCAATTTTTCTGAAGCTATCTTACTCTAATTAAAAAGATAAAGATATAGCTTCATCTTGTTCCTAGTATTTTACATATCCTATTTCTTGTGGTTAACAGTTGCAAACCATGAAGTTAGAAATACTTCTAAGACAATTATATTTAAGAATTACTCATTCATTTATATAATAGCCATTTTGAGCATATTCTACACACAGATCAGGGAAAAAAACTAACTAAATATTTTGAGCAACCAGTATTCAAAATACCCTCCACAGTAGATAGCATACTCACTGGGAACTGACACTTAAGCAGCATGATAAACATGGAATTATGGTATATTCCTGTAAGAGTTATGGAACTTCTGATGATAAATATGAGTAATAAAACCAAAGCAGGCTATACCTTATTTCTATGTTGGTTGCCAGACCGTCATAAAGCACACCTTCCCAGTTGACCTATCTCATTACCCTTGACATCAAATACCTCTCAGTTGCTGGCATGGCCTTTTGGATATGAGAGCTCAAAGGTGACTACTTGAGGTTGATGCATTTTTAATAATGGCAACCCTGAGATATCTCGTGGCAGAAATTGCAAGTGATGCCAATAAGATTAGCATACGTTCCAGCTGCATCCAGCTCTTCTGCTGATTTCCCCAATGAACTGTGAACCTCTGAAGTGTTTTGCTGACCTTGTGTTAAATGTGCTTTTCCAGAATTCCTGCATGGAAAGAGATGAGATATATTTAACTCACAGTGGCAGCTGTCTTTTGCTTACTGGTTAACTTGGGTGGTGATGGCACCTGGGTCCAAATCATTGCAATATCGTCTTGAAATGAAAAAAGGTGGAAAACTCTTGGGCAGAGAGAGACAGTTGTTTGTATAAATTAGTACATTTAAGTTTAAAAATTGAACAAGAACTTATCAACAAAGCACTGGTGGATCTGTTTCAAACAGTCACCTGAAATGGCGATCCTATTGTGCCAATGCTGTCACTATCGATCCTAGCAGTTTTGCAGAGATGAATTTTGTTGGAAAAATTCTTTACAGTTTTAGATGAGCTACTTTCACACTCATATATCTTGTCATATTAAATATTAAGTGCACAAACAATGCATTAGCCCTAATCTGTAAGGAGCTGCACCAATAAAATTATGATAAACTTATTTTCATAAAAAATTAGTTTCAAAGTCTATGGAAATTTTTATTATAGATTATATATGCCATATCCTTCAGATAAAAATCAAACCACACCAAGGAGGCCACTAGAAAAATCTATAGAATCCATGAGTATACTATTCTTAGATTCTTGGATAAAATGACAGCAAGCATAATGAATTTCCACTTGACATTTGTATTATTTTGTGGAGGAAAGACTTAACCCTCAAAGTCCTGTTCAAAACAAAATATATAGGAAAGTGAGTCCCATAATCTGAATCAAGGAAATTTTGAAATGTGAATTTTGACTTTGAATGAGCTAATATTGTACAAGGAGAATAGCAGTCACACAAATCTTGAGATAGCTTTCATCCACTGATATAGTCATTTAACAAAATGCTAAATATGTTCTTAATGTATATTAGGCTATGTAGAGAATGAAGATCTTGATATAGAATATGAATCAGAAAGAAATGATAATTTGATATGAGATAAATTAATTTCAGTGTGCTTTATAAAACTAGCTAGCTCATCGTCTGACCAGTAAAAACTCAAAAAAGGCAGAACTGAGGATCACCTCAGAACTAAATGAATTAGACAGTTCATGATATATTCCATAGAGTAAGAGAGAGGTAAATTTAAATATATATCTAATGGCGATGGAGCAGTGGAGAATCACTGTCATTTGCCAGAGCACTAAAAGCACAAAAGAAACTTGATCCATGGAGAAACGGACAGTTGACATTGAGGAACATTGAGAAAGTGCTTGATACATCTGTAAAGAAAATTGAAAATAACATATCATTACCTCACTTCATACATAAAATGCATTCTTCTTAATTAAATATATGAATCTGAAAAGCAAATCTATGTAGCTTTTCAAAAAATATAAAAGTATATCTATGTGTTCTAATGATTGGGAAATATTTACTAAACAGGACAAAAGAAATACAAGCCATAAAGGTAGATAAATATAACAAATGTTAGTTGATTATTTCATAAATTTTATTGATTCTAATATTTGTCATTCATACTATTAGTATTTGAGGGTACATCACTGAAAAATCAAAGATCTTTGCTTTTTTGGAGTTTGTGTTATAACAAGGGACAGGTTGAAAAACAAAAACGACATGCATATCATAAATAAGTCTTGAAATAATATGTGAAGAAGCTAAAATTAGATTTATTTAGAGAAAACAAAATTTCTGAAGTGAGGGTTATTGGAAATTGTGCTTCTATAATGGGTAACATGTAGGTCTTGTTGAAATGGTGAAATTTTACAAAAGACCAGGAAGAGAAAAAACATCAACTAAGCAGATAACTAGGACAAAAACATTTCCTTTTAAGAAAGAGTGAAAACAAAGTTCCTCCTTATGATTATGTGTGTGGGTGTATTGAGCAACACTGTCAATGTACATGGAATAGAGTAAGCAAAGGGGAAACTATCATGAGCTAATGACAGAGGGGAAATGGAAGCTAAAGTTCAAATCAAGTCAAGTAGACCATTAATTCCTGGGCTATATTTTGGAAATCATTTCTTATTTCATGGTGATAAAGTTATTGATGCATCTTTTCTTTGAAAAAAATTTTTTAAATATTTATTTATTTGCTTTAGTTGTACACAATGCAATGCATTTATGTTTATGTGGTGCTGAGGATCGAACCCGGACGAGGCAAGCGCTCTACAGCTGAGCCACAATCCCAGCTCTCTTTGAAAATTTTAATGTTTTGATTTTTACAATGATATATTTAATGATTTCATATTCAAACTTTGGATGATGAGAAGAAGTGAACTAATTTTATCTGTTTTTCCTTTTGAAAATCAACTCCTTGGCTGGGTGAGGTGGTGCATGTCTGTAATCCCAGTGACTTGGGAGCATGAGCCAGCCTCAGCAATAAAGCAAGGCCCAAAGCAACTTAGAAGGATCCTGTCCCAAAATAAAAATAAAAGGTCTGGGATGTGACTTAGTGTTTTAATGCCCCTGGGTTCAATCTCTAATACCCTCAAAATAAAGAAAGAAAGTAAGAAAGAAAGAAGATTAATTGCTTCAGCATAATTATGGAATAGACAGACCTTCCACTGATTCTTCTCCACTGACTTCTGATGTAACCACTCAAGTTTTATGTACGCACATGCTTTGTTCTGAGATGTCTATTTTTTTCCATTGGTCTTACTTGGTGAAAGACCTGTATACATTATTATTCATTGTATCTTTGAAATAATTATTGTTGTTTTGTGACTCCACCTGCAGAGAAATTGTTTTGCTTTCCTTGGCTTTTGATTTTTCTTTTAAAAAAAATGGGATCAACTTGTCAAGATTCACTAGAAATGACAATTTTAAGACAGAGTAAAATTGTTTGAATTTATAGGTTAATGGAAGCAAAATTGACACTTTTATTTATTTTTAAAAAATATTTATTAATTTGTTTTAGTTGTACACAATGCCTTTATTTTATGTGGCGCTGAGGATTGAACCCGGGCCGCACATATGCTAGGTGAACAATTTACCACTGAGCCACAACCCCAGCCCCAAAATTGACATTTTTAGAAAATGGTCTTTCTAACAATTATCTCATTATATCTGCATTTCATTAGAACAATTTTATAAGCATTTTTAATTTCATTTACTATAATTTACTATAATAATTTCCCAGAATTCAAAAAATATAAATATCAAAATTACTGATTTCATTTAATAATTTTCTCTTTATTTTTTATGTTTCTGAATAGAGAATCAGAGTATTTCTGAATATTTTTTCTTTATAATGACTAAATATTAACTTTATTATTTAATTTTTTATTTTTATCTTTTATTGTCCTATCTGGGTCTTCCAGTTCAGTGTTAAGTAGAAGTTGGGTTGGTGCATATATTTGCTTCATTACTTACTATAAAAATTTGTTTTCCATTAAGTATGACTTTTGAGATAGATAGTAGATACTAATTAACCTGGTAAGAATCTGTTTCTACTTTACTTCAAACAATACTTTCTTAGATATTGAAGTATGATTTTTATTCTTTTATTTTTTTTTTCATCATTTATGTTATTCTAAGTACCCTCTGTGCTCCATGTTTTTCATGGCAAATCAGCTGTTAATCCTACTGAGTTTCCTTTGTGTTCCTTTCTTGTTGCTTGTAAGATTTTTCTCCATTTTCTTTCAATGGTTTGTTTTGTTTCTAGGTTTACAGCTCTTTGATTACATTTATTTAGAGTTTATTTAACTTCTCTGATGTATAGATAGTTTTTTTTTTCAGCCATTATTTCCTCATATATTCTTTCTACTCTTGTACAGAATTTGAAGTAGCTACATGTGATTTGGACATTATTTTCCAGAGTTCCCATTGCTTTCTTACAGGAGAGAATTTTTTAAGATCTTTAGTGAAGCTTTTCCATTAATATAACCACAATGCACATTTTACATTTTAAATGTTTTTTATATATTGTAAGCAAAGTACATTATACAATACCAAATATACAGTGCTATATTTAATTCCTGAGAGTGTGATTGGAAAGTTACATTATTTTACTTCAGTATTGCCTTAAATACATGTTTTGCATCATTTTATACTTTAGTTTTGCTGCAATAATGTCTTTGGTAAACAATATGTGAAATTTTAAAATCTCTCTGACTAGGGGCTGGGGTTGTAGCTCAGTGGTAGAGTGCTTCCCTCACATGTATGAGGCCCTGGGTTCAATCCTCAGCACCACATAAAAATAAATACATAAAAAATAAAGATATCGTGCCCTTCTACAACTAATATATATATTAATATATATAAATGTCTCTGATGATAACTTTTTTTTTTTTTCTTCTTGGTACCAGAGATTGAACCTATGGGTGCTTAACCACTAAGCAACATCACCAGCCCTTTTTATGTTTTATTTTGCGACGGGGGTCTCACTAAGTTTCTTAGAGCTTGGCTAAGTTGCTAAGGTTGGCCTTGCACTTGTGATCCTCCTGTCTCAGACTTCCAAGCTTCTGGGATTACAGGAGTGCACCACTGTGTCTTGTTAAGATATCTTTTTTTTTTGGAGTATGGTGGGGGGTACTGGGGATTGAATTCAGGGGCACTCAACCACTGAGCCACATCCCCAGCCCTATTTTGTATTTTATTTCGAAACAGTGTCTCCTGAGTTGCTCAGCACCTCACTTTTCTCTGAGGCTGGCTTTGAACTCGTGATCCTCCTATCTCATACTGCTGAGCTGCTGGGATTACAGGTGTGTGCCACTCTGCCCTGGCTATAATATCTACTTTAAATAGTATTGTCTTCATGTGTTCCACTCTTAGCAACTTTTTCTTGTAGAATTTTATTTACTTATTTGGAACTTATACATTTAATTGCACATTTGTTGTAATTTATGTAGCTACTTTGTTAGAAAAGAATTTTTCAGATTGCTGTAGGTGAATGGTTTTTCTTTATAATATTTTGTCTGAAATTTAATAATAATTAAGTAAAATTATTTAGAAAAGAAATTATTAAATAAAATACAACGGAAACTAAAATTACATAAAATGTGCTAACTGTAGCTTAATTACCCAATTGCTCATATGGAAAAACAGGATTGTGGCATTTTTGCTTTCTTATTTTTGGTTTTATCTCTCAGTCCAAATCTGCCATCAATGTTTGTCTTTTCTTTTTAATATTTCTTGTATCTTTCTGTCTTTTTCCTTTCATTTCATCAACCATCAGATTTTTAACTGTTTTGTTAATTTGTACCTCTGCATATATATAGTCACCTTTTACCATTTCTCAAATTCCTTGTATACATTGAAGTCAGAGACAATTTTTAAAATTAATATATGATCACAATGCTCTTTTTAAAGCTTCCTGATGACAGGTGTAGTGGCACATCCTGTCACCACTGATTGGGGAAGCTGAGGCAGGAAGATCTTTAGTATTTACTGAGGCCCTAAGCAACTTAGCAAGACCCTGTCTCAAAGAGCACCTCTGGGTTCAATTCCTAGTATCAAACAAACAAACAAACAATATAACATCCTACCTATAAAAATAAATAATGTATGTATTTTAGGTGAACTGAAAGTTTCTCCAAAATCTCACCAATGTGAGATATATGGCCTTGGTACTTTAATCTTATTCCCCAGGAAATGCAGCCCTTGCTCAGTCCCTCAGATCCTTCAGAGAACACCTGTCACTGGCATTTGGACCTTTACTTCTTCCGACTGAGTTCTCTTCAGAGGTGCTCAGGCAGCTGACTATCCTCTCAGGGACAGGATGGCACAGTGACTCCTGGTGTGCTCTCTCCTGACCAAACTTCTTGCCACTCAAACCCAGGTTATGCTCTCCATCATCTGTTTCCTCAGTAACCTTTCTGATTTTAAAATCACCTACTTGTTCATGCTTTTGTTTGTTTTACTGTCATAGGATTCTATGTTCTTCACAAGGACAGAAACTTCAAATTTCCCAGTATCCCCCCTACTTAGAACCGTAGACAAAGTGCTCACTCAAATACATTACTTGGGTCAATTATAATTTCTTTGGGGATGAGTGCAATATACTTAATTAATCCTTTTACTGGCATCAAAAGTCTTTTATTACTTGTGGCAAATAAGATTTAAGTCCAAACCAAACTTATTTAGAAACATTTTGCTTTTGGCTAGGTTGGTTAAAGTCTCGGGTACTCAATTTTCCTTTATGAAGCATAGATAATAATTCAGACTTTTTTTTTTTTTTTTTTTTTTTTTTTTTTTTTTTTTTTCTGGTACCGGGGATTGAACTCAGCGGCACTCGACCACTGGGCCACATCCCCAGCCCTTTTTTGTATTTTATTAGAGACAGGGTCTCACTGAGTTGCTAAGCGTATTGCTGAGGCTGGCTTTGAACTCGCGATCCTCCTGCCTCAGCCTCCCAAAGTGCTGGGATTACAGGCGTGCGCCACCGCGCCCGGCTTAATTCAGACTTTTATTACCAGAAGAAATTATGCAAAATATTCTTCACACTTGGGTACTAACATAAAATCCTATTAATATTGACCACTGTGCAAGAACTGCCCCAAAAGGTGAAAGTGAGGGAGAGAATAAATTGAGAAAACTCCTTTATAAATTTAATAAATAAAACCTGGTTCAAACTGATATGTGAACTTGTTTGGTGGAACCCTAGGCTAATTGTTTACCTATAGTTTATTAGTTGTAAACACTTATATGGTTCCAGAAGGCAGTACAAATCTGCAAATGTCAAAATAACAAAATACAGCCTGTTTAATTTGTATCTTTCATCCTTCTCCAGCCACTGTTAGGTAAGCTTCTCAAGCACTCCATTTATGACTTCTCAGTTATGAATATCATTTCTTTTCTTAGTAAACTCATTATTTTCCTAAATAACCCAACTTACCCTCCATCTCAAGAGCTCTCTTTGTCTCTCTCTTTTTTAAATTTCACAATGCTAACCTCCAAATTGATAGATGCATTCTCAAGATGTTATTATAGAGATAAATTGCTTTTCTAAAGCTATATCTTTGTTTCACATTCTCTTCAAGGTGATGAAAGGATTTTCTGAAAGCTTTGATTTATATTCCTCTTTTTTGTACTGAGGTAGAATTACAAGTAGAAATAGAAATAACATTAGTCTAATACAATTATTTATTTATACAGTTAAAGCTTAATAAACTAATATATTTTAATAATAACACTCTGTGATGGTTATAGGAACCAGTTCAGTGCAGCTGTTAAATAAAGAAGGGACCTGGAGACAGGTATTTCTGGTTGAAAACCTGGCTCTCTGCTGACTCTCTCTGGGGAGACTTAAACACACTGATAAGAATTATGATTGTGGATTTTACCCGATATCTGAATGAACAAGTTAGCCTGCCAGTGTTCCATGATGCTGGCAGGAAAAAAAAAAAAAAAAAAAAAAAAAAAAACGAAAAGAAAAGAAAAGAAAGATTTCTAAGCAGACGTGGAGGACTTCATGTTTCAAGGAGCAGAGTCTCATGACTGTGCTACATGCCCCTCCACACCTTCACTGTGCTTTGCATCATACCTCATGCATTTGCTTTTACATTTGCATTTGAGCCTAAATAGACAAAACTTTGGGAGCCTCAATTTTTTAAATGAGCTGCATTCAAACGTGCCCAACCTTTCCCCAGCAGAAGAAATTATATTTATTATACTTGACAAATAATAAAAAAAATGACTTTTGCTCAGGTGGGAGATAATATCTCTATGTTCTAAGGCCATTTGCTCTACAAACATCCTTAAACATATAGTCCTCCAATTCTTCTCCTAACAATCTACCTAATGGGGAATTTTCTCCCAATAGTATATATCCTATCTTAAGCCACTATTTCATGTGCTTAGAAAGAACAGTAAAAATATCAGATTCCTAGGAATTTAAAGGTAAATTTTATAGTGCACAAAGTATACTGCCAGTCACAGAGAATTCAATTAATATTAAGTAGTTGTATGCTCTGAGTACCTACGAGATTGTAGATTCCTGACTAAAGTTATTACTTCAGAAACTGCCTCTGATTATTCAGTACAGGAAAAGTGCACATGATTCTTTCTAAAAAAGTAGGCCACCCAAAGTCACATCTAGGTACTGTATTATAAAATACTTTCAGTGAACCACTTATCTATAGTCCATTATCTCTGGTCACATTGTGGATACACTGTTTTTCTATTTTATTAAGGCCATTTTGCAAACTATCTATGCAATAATATATTTAACCATAAGAAGGGAAAAGTACTTTTAGCAAGCAAAATTTATTAGCTCATTTCTCTTAGACTTCCAAGGGAGGATTTACTTTCAGATAGTGCTGTTTTCAGGGGTTTGATCACTATAATCAGAATCATTTTGTAGATTTGGCAGGACTTAGGACTTCAAGAATAATCTCTCCACAGGATTGGTAAGAAGCTCTAACAGTGATAAAACTGCAGAATATGATGCCCCTTTGTTGCTTACCACTTTATGAGGAACCTTATTCCCATATATTTAACAATAGGTATACAGCACTTGTTGTAATGCAACTGTCCTGTGCAGAATAGAGAACAAGATTGTTTTGTTGTCATAACACAATGAAACCAAAGTATTCTTCAATCCATGGTGATAAACAATGAGAAAGTAAATTCAAGATACGGCTCTAATTCTGTGGTGATCCTTTTTTGAAATCCTGTAGTCTGCTGTCTAAATAAATAAGTCCAATATTTTGGGGACTCCAACAAATGATTCCCCAAAGAATAATACTTGGACATGCTGTTTGGGGAATAAGAGAGGAAGGCATATGCAGGGAGAGGTCTTCTCTGAGTTTCTTTTATCTGCCTAAAGACATATATAGGAAGGATCACATCACAGGAAAAGACAGTAAATGTACACACAGGTAGCCACCTTTTCTTCTGAGGACTGTGACCTAAAGATCTTATCTGCATGATCAGACAATTGTTGTTCCCCATGGATTTCCTTATGTCATCCCTCCATTCCCTGTGGAGACTTTTCCCAGAAGCCCCAAACCCCTATTTCTCTTTGTAGCTCAGGACATTAAATTTTAATATCTGGCTCCTCATTGAGTATTGTATTTCATGAGATTCCCATGTATAAGCACAACCTAAAACTTCTATACCTTTTCTTCGGCAAATCTGCCTGTCAGATTGTTACAGAGACTCAAATTATTGAAACTGCAGAAAGTAGAGGAGGAGTTTTAACTGCCCTACACTGTGATATATATTCAATATGAAATAGTTCAGGAAAGAAAAAGAATAACATAAGGCATTTACTATTTTTAACATAAACTGTATGGGTTCAATAAGGATTTCCCTCCTAGGTACTAAAGATACCCCTCTTGGGCTTCTCAATATAGGTAATTGAGGTTCTATTGAATTGACTATGTCCCTCCAAGAATGGACCTGAGATAAGCAGAAGGGTGGATTTCTCTTCAGGGAACTCTTCAGATATTTCGTCTATTGCCCAAGTCTCCTGGGTTTGGAGGATGCTTTGAGAACTGAATATTAAAAATCACCCATTAACATGGCTTGCTGTGGTAATGTACATCCTGAAAACAGCCTTTGGACAGCTTAATTCTTACTTACATCAGAGGTGCAACCAAAGGCAGATATTGAATAAAGACCCAACTCTTGGATTTGAACAGGGAAAATAATATTTCTGTCTTTTAGAGGCAATACTTCATGTGGTGAACTCCAAAGCTCTTGGCCTAGTAAATTTCCTCTGGCTGAGGACTGAAAGAGTAAGATAAACCTGTATTTCCCTACTTCAACAAGAAAATCTGGGGTGGAAATTCAGCTAACAGCGTTTCCTTGTTCATTTCATGCCCTAGTGTTTTGTACTTTGTTTCCCATCAACACAGTGATGTCTGCTTAAATACAGATTTACAGGACTATGAAGAAACACTAAACTTTAGTATTTTAGTTTTTTAATTGTAGGCATAATATGCCATATTTCAAATTAGCAATACATTATTTCCTTCTCTTTAGAATTTTTTTTAAAGAAACTGAAGATAAAGAGAAGTACCCAAAAGAGTTCAAGACAAACTTACTAACAAGCCATCTAAATGTTTACATTCTATGGGAGTTTATTCTGAATCCTGATAAAATGTTTCATAAATCACAACTGCACATTTTTCAAACCTACACACTCAATCAACTCTGTAATTTAGGATTCATCATTTATAATGCCCCACTTCTGAATAACTGCTTATGTTGAACAGGACTTAAGTGTGTGTTAGAAAATATGAAATTAACTTAAACAAAACAAATGTGGAAACTGAGGGTAGAGTACTTTTAGCACAGTATTCCAAATTATGGTATTACGCTTTCTGTCTCTCTTTGTCTCTCTGTCTCTTGTCTCTCTCTCTCTCTCTCTCTCTCTCTCTCTCTCTCACTACACACACACACACACACACACACACACACTAAAGGGGAAATAGGTGATTGACAGACCCTTAAGGATCCTGTGAATTGAGAGAAATAGCCAGACTCAGAAGTATGTTATCATATAAAAGCAACATGTGTTCACTAGAACCAGTATGTGCAAGACACTGCTTAAGGTACATGTTGTGAGTTATAGGGGACAAATGGGCAGTTAGTCACTTTAATGCATTAAAAAAAAATAAAAGGATAACTTAGGAAAATATCAACTATTTCAAAATAAATGTGATATGAAATAAAATGTAGTGAGGCTATATGGATGTCTGCAGTTGACCTTTGAAGAGCAGGATGCTAATGTTTTCTTTGTTCCTTTTGGCCTAACGCTATTTTTGCAGCATTTTCTGTGTTTGTTTCTTCTCTTGTACATTTTATTTCCTTTTGTACATATTTCGCTAGCATGCTAGCACTGCAATTCTTTTATTCTCTTAAATGACCACAAACATAAAGGAGGCAACATTTTTCTGAAGAGTTAGAGCAATGAATTTGGATATTTATAATACAGGCCAGCACTTCACACATTTAAAATAGAATATGGGCTTCTTTAAGTCCTTTGTCCAACTCCTACCAATGGTTACAATTTCATTGTTTCCTCTACTATGAGATAGTGAAAATACTTAAAGACGTTACTCTATATGTCACTCTCTGTGTGTGTGTGTGTGTGTGTGTGTGTGTGTGTGTGTGTGCATGTGTGCAGTGCTGGGTGTCAAACCTAGGGCCTCGTACATACTAGGCAAGTTCTACCACTGGGCTACATCCCCAGCCTTAGTGCTACTATTTCAGTTGTGGTTTAGTCACAGAACCAGAGATCCTCTGAATGTTATGGTCTAAGTTGTTTCTTTTGGTGATTATGCCTTACACGAATATGGAAAGTTCAGGAGAAGTGAAGGTATAGAAGGAATATTATAGCATCAGAAAAGGGATGAGGAAAGGAACTGGGAGCTTTCATGGCACATCTGATTAGCAAATGTGCTAGATCACCAAAGTGGGAGTGTTAAGTGAGAGCTCAAGGAGAGGTCTGTAGTGGAATCACTATTTCTATAAAGTTAAAACATCTGTGCTGTGCATCCAAGAATCTGGGAGTGGTCCTGCGGATGCTGCCTATCAGCAGAGATAACAATTGAGAAAATAAGATGGATGATGAGAAGAGAGGATGCACTGAGACCAATGAATAAATCTGTGTCTCTCTAACCACATATCTTATCATTACAACCTTCAAGCAAGTAGAGATTTTTCTTTGCTTTTACCTTCTATATATCACTCAGTATCTTCTTGTGGCCAACTCGATCCCACAGTTCTACTGGGAAGGTGACTGCGAGAACCATGATTGCCTGCTTCCATTATGTTCCTAGTAAAATTTTACTATAATCTAGCATTTTTCAGTTTGTCATTTATGACTCATTTGGTAGTCATAGTTAACTTCAAAATGAAGGAATATCAAGACATGTCTCTACCTAACAGGATTTTACTATACCTTGTTTGGGAAAATGGATGTGAACGCTTTCTTCAAAGAGAATATTCGATGATTCACATTACTTTTGTCATAAGTGGGCAATGTTTATTCCACCTGAAACTTCCCACTCTGAAAAGCTAGGTAGGGAAAATAAAATAAAATAGAGAAAATAGAGAAAATAGAATTAAAGCACCTTTTTAAACTAAAGGGAAGGAATATGAAGGAGCCCTAATTAGGAAGGGCTGTTGTAGCTAGCTGGAAGCCATAAGTTCCACCTGATATGTATGTGACGCACCTGTAGGCACCCGCAAACCTGAAGGTATATAACCGGGTGAAAGCGGTCCGAGTTAGGAGAACGGAGAATTCAGTCAGCCGGGCAGTCACTCGGTCGGTCAGAAGAATCAGAGCGGCCAGAACGTAGGCAGAGCGGTTACAGAAGAGAAACCAGATAGAAGACAGAAGAGAAACCAGATAGAAGAAGTAATGACTGGTCAGAGTTAGGCCGAGACTCCTGAGGAAGACAGAAGACAGAAGAAAGAAGAAGGAAGAAAGAAGAGAGAAGAAAGAAGCTCTAATCTTTCTCTAAGCTAAGCTCTAAGCTCTAAAAGCTTTCTTTAATCTTTCTCTCTACTCTAAGCTAAGACTCTACTCTAAGCTAAGAAGAAAAAAGAAGAAAAATCTTTCTTTCCCTCTCTAAGCTCTAAGAAAGTAGAAGTAAAAGTAGTAAAAGCTTAACTCTGCCTCCGAGAGATTTCCTCCCGGTTTTCGGTACCAGGTAGCTTACCAGGTAGCTTACACCACTCTGTCTTTGATACGTGGTAAGCATAGAATACTAACATATGGTATATAACAGGGTGAGAGGGTAAAATGTCATATATCATATAACATATATATATGTCATATAAATTATATTGTCATATAATTATATATTATACATATATATGTGTAGAGAGAGATACATTGGAAATATATATATATATTTCCATTATATATATAATGGAAATACAAGGAAAGAATGCAAAGGGCTGTTGCAGCAGCTGGAAGCCATAAACTACTACCACTTATTTCCCATACCAGTCATATTGAATATTAGTTTTTTATTGTTATAATAACTAAAGCTACCACAGATTTAAATAGATTAAAACATTCATTTATCTCATAGTTCTGTCTTTCAGACATTAGGTTTATCTCACAAGGCTGAAACCAAGAAATCCAGCCAAACTTTACTTTTTTTCTATAGCTCTGTGTCTTGTTCCAAGTTTATGAGGCTGTTGGCAGTATTCAGTTACATTCAGTTACAGGACTAAGGTCTCTACTTTCTTGTCATGCCTTGGTTTTAAGGGTCACTCTCAGCTCTTAGATACTACCCATAGGTCTTACCAGAGTAGCTTCTTTACAACACAGCACATTACTTCTCAAAGTTAAAAGAAGACTATCTCACAAGGAAGAGTTTACACCCCTTCTAAGAACATACTCTCAGGACTATAAGAGTAATCTATTTTTAGATGAGCTCTACAAAATTCCTTCATTTTTGTCATATAATGTGATCTACCCTTGAGAATGAGATCCATTATATCCACAGTCTCTCTTGTATTCATCAAGGACATCTGGGAGCTGGACCTTGGGACTATCTTAGACTTCTGCCTATCATATGCAGGCATCACTTGGATTTATAACTCTATCTTCTGCTCTATGTTCCCCTTGCCCTCAATAAATACTTCTGCTAGTTTTGTTCCTTTTATTGCTGGGTGACCCAAACCTTCCTTACTGAAAGTCTTGGTATAATAGTGTTACCTGCATTGAGTGGTTGTAGTTTCCACTTAGCTTTTATTATAGGTCATGGAAATGCTAAAAGAAAAAGCAAATGATCTCTTTAGCATAAGATAAATTGCAATATTGTGAATCTGATTTTATTATAATACTGCTATGAAAATGCATTCATGTACAGCTTCAAAACCATTGACTTCTTGTGGCTGGGAATATAACCGTTGATAGATAGAACGTGTGTACTTAGTATGCATGAGGCCCTGGGTTAGATACTCTAATCACAAACATAAAAACAAAAACAAAAACAAAAACCCTATCAACTCTCAGAACTACTGATTCTGCCCACTTTCACCTCTAGGCTTATCTGAACCTCTGAGCCATGTTAAGGTAAGAGGAAGTTAAGCAGCTCCTGTGACAACTGTATTGGCATCAGGTAAATTGCAAAAATTACTAGAATTATAAATTTCCAACATTTCCCATTCTTCATCCTCCGTGGCATGGTTCCAGCTCAAATATGTAGCCAATATGTTGTATTACTTTTCCTAGAATAAACAAACACACAAACAAAAAGGCAAAGCTCCCAAAGTAAAATGAAATAGATTGATATTCTACGGTTTGAAATATAAAATATTGAAAATGTCATTACATGTGGTTCCTAATCTTGTTTGGACAGAAACAATAGAAAAAATATCAAGAGTATCAAATAGAAAACTACATACCTATTCCTCAGGTTTTCACCACCTCCTGCCCCAATCTCCCTCTATACCCTAACAAACACATCTTACAAGCATAACAGATCAAGTCAGGACTGTGACATTTTACTGTCACTGCTAGGAATAGATCTGCATATTTCGCTTGTGCTAAAGTTGGCAAATGCAAGGGTATCTGAACCATTAAAGAATATTTTACTGATGTTTGAAACAACCAAAATAAAAGGAAAATTATCTTTTTCATAAGATTTAACAACACATGGTCTTTGTAATTGTTCTTGAATAAATGGACATTTTTAGAAAATATAATTATTATAATTGATATCAGAGTGTAAAGTTTTAAAGAGTACACAGACTGAAATAAAAGATAATGTGCAAGATTCTCCAAAATATTTTTAAATTCACACATATTATTCAAATTTAAAACACATAACCATGTTTATTTTGTATATTTCTTCATTTTGCAAACAGTATAAATACAGAATATTTTGTAAGTGCCAATTTTTCTTGTATAAATGATGAAATTCCCTTCTACTTTTTATGATGCTTTAGCATCTAATATATCTTCTGAATACAAGTGTGAAAGAAACTACAGGGATTTTTTATTTAGGGCATATCCTTGTATATCATTTAAATATTTATATTGAAATTGATTAATGCTTAAGATCTTTAACCAAAAATAAATCAACAAGATTATGCATGTAATTTGAAAAACCTTCTCCAGAATTACTGAAAATGAAAATCTAGCTTATGATATAAATATATATCAGTCTCCATAAGGTTTCTAATTTTTATTCTCTGCTACAGATATTATTAGAAAGTCACAAAATAGTACATTCTCATGGGTAGATTACATTATATGACAAATGTAGCTGCAATGAGAGAAATGTGAATGGGAACGTCAAATTTCTAATAAATAAACACTAATAGTGGTAATGCTTTGGATTGACTTGATATAAGAATATTATTACTTTGGATTTTTAAAGATTTTAAGTTTGATAAAAAGCTTAATATTAGGTGAGGTTTTAAATCATGAATACCAGTGAGACTAGATACAAACTACCAATTTTTCCCATTACATGCACTTGAAAACTAGAATTTTCCCCCCATGTATTCCCCATGATTTGTAAATGGTTTTCTTGGTAAAATTATAAGTATGAAAACTGTTTTATTGTGATTGAAATCACAGTATGAATAATACTATTTCCTTAACTTTCTTATGGCATATTTTTGAGATACATGATGTCAAAATAAATATTCATAGGCAAAAACACAAGTTTTTTTTTTTTTTTTTTTTAAATGAATCCTTTGGGTTCTTTTTTTCCCTGAAACTAAATTTTTGACACTACTCTAGAAAATTACTTACAGTTTTATATGGTGCTTTTTTTCTCCATTTTTATACACATTTTCTGAAATCCATCTATGCCATTGAATGAAAATAAGAAAGTAAAAGAACTACACAACTGTATATTTTATGGTTCTAACCTGATTTCAAATTGGGTGCTCTACATAGAAAAATTAAAATGGATCTAGAGAAATCATGTGGACACCATTAATCAGGGACCTTTTCTTATTCACTGATTTCCATAGCCTTTCTCATTATCAGGCTCAAATTTTATTGCCTGCTGCATCCCTAGGGAATTTTTCTATTCTTCCTATTCTCCAGTTTTTTTAGAAAGATATTTTTAAACATATCTTTTCCTCTGAATACCACCTCCATTAGCTGCTGTGCACAGCTTGCTCAGTTGCAAACATTTTCCTCTGTAAAAAGGTATTTTATTTTCAGTCCTAAGGTAATAATTCATCCTAGTCAGGTCCTTTTTATGTGGGAATGGTACCTAGTTCTGTGAATAATTAGAATACATTCTTCTTAGGAAAAATAATAAGATAATAACGAGGTGTCTAAGTACATACAAGTTTATAATTTCTTAAAATCTCAGCTGACATAACAACAACTTATTATAATGTTTAAAAAGCGGAATTCAATACATATCTTATTCAAGACTTGTGATGAGGCTAAGATATTTTGATTGCATGCTACATATTAACAATTCACTGGGTGTCTTTTTGATACAGAACACATTTCTTATTCATAACAAAGCTTTGTGGAAAGGTTTATCATTTTAAGCTTATAGATAAGAAAATTGGCTCAGAAAGCTTAAGGAATTTATTCCTGATCCTACATATACTAATTCTTTCACAGAAACATAACTCACGAGTTCATGTTCTTGTCAGTATTTTCTAGTTTGAAAACACCTTTAATACAGAGTACAAAATTAGGAAATTTAGAGACACAATATTTTACATTGTTTCATTAATTGAGATAAAGTGTGTTCCATGTATACTTTCATTCACCCACAAGAAAAAATGTGAAAGGTTTTTATATATAATCAAGTAAGATGAACAAGTAGATCCTGACAACAACCACAACAAACAGCTGTGTTCAGATTTCCATGGTCCTCCTAACTATGCCAGATATCAGCTATGCCAAGCAGCCAGCTGACTTCATCTCACTAGGAAGTTCAGAGGGAAATAAATTGTTATTACTTTCTGTCACCTAAAAAGATAACTACAATATCTGTTGAAAAAGAGTTAATCATTTGCTTGGATGGATGCCCTAAAATCCAATAAAGTTGTAAGTACCATTAGGCTTTGAGACAACCTAACAACGTGGGACTTAGGTTGAACTCAGCAGACCAACCAATTGTCCTATACATTGTCAGCAGGTCTCCCAGTGAGCTAGACTGTGGCTTTTTAAAGGAGAAGGATTGATACCTCTGTGCCTATCTATTGCAAAACCTACACAGGAGGCTTGAATTTCAAATGGGAAATTTCCACAAACATTTAAGAGAAAAAAAAAAGCATTTCTTCTAAGTAATATTTAAGCTACTTTCCTGCGTATGTAAGGTTTCTCTTTAGAACTATGGTCCAATTATCCTTTATCAATGAGACTTCCCTCTCTTTAGTAGAGAAGTCACATGAGAATAAAAAAATCCCTATTATTATTTGTGTGGGAGGTGTTTTTTTTTTTTTTTTTTTTTTTTGCTTATCTAATGTCTGGTAAAAACAATGATCTACTTGATATGAATATCATTAAATACCTCAGTAGGTATTACGTGAATAATCTTTTGTTGAATATTATTGAAATGTAAAAATGAATTGCACGTTCTTTATAAAAAATAAAGTACTCCATAGTTTAGTATATAATTTTAACATTTATTTATACGCAGGATGTACAATAAGAATCACAAAACAAAAACATCTAGAGTTAAAAAAAATGCATATAGTGGGAGTTATCACAGCATGTGCTACTGAGGAAGCAAAGTTTGTGAGGAGTTTGAAGGAAAGTTAGCATTTTCACAGGTGGAGACATGAAACCAGATTATTTTGGGTCAAGATGAAATGGGAGAGAAGACAAAGGAAATGGTTTAGTTTGATGACGATAAGTATTTGGTTGGCCTTTTCCCTGGGTTCCAGGGAGGGAACTGGAAATATCCCAAGTAACTGGGTGTTTTTGCTATTCAAAACAGTACCTTTACATCATGCCTGAGGTTTTATGCTAACAATATTGCCCACAACAAGAAGGATCATTCCAGAAAAATCAACCATGTGATTAAAAGTTTGGGGCCTTCAGCCATGTGATATTTGTCCTATCTTTGGGAGGGGTGGAAGATTGGTTTGAGTTCAACCAATCATACCTATGTAAAAAAATTGTAATAAAAATTCTTAACATGGTAGGTCAAAGCTCAGATAAGCTTTTCTATCAACAATACTCTATGTGCATTGTAACTAATTAGTGTGCTTTTAGGGTATGGTCTAGATGCCAGAGAGAGAAGACATGGAAATAATCTCTGAGATCCTCCCAGGCCTCCCCTAATGTGTCTCATGTTTTGAGTGGCTCTGATTTCTATCCTTTCTCCTGTAATAAGATCCTAATGCAAACTATATCACATTCATGAGTTCTCTGAGATATACTAGCAAATTACTAAACTGAAGGTGATAGTGGGGAGCTCTAATTGTGTAGCTAGTTGGTCAGAAATGTAGGTGACCTGGGAAAGTCCAACTTTTGGACAATGTCTTAAGTGAGTGCAGACTAATGGAGAACTATGCCTTTAAATTATAAAATTTAGCCTAATTGTGGAAAGTTGGTTTCAAATTGTATTGTGGCTAGAGAAAAGTTTATATTTATTATAAATATAATATTATAAATATAAAAATTATATTTATTTATATGTTGTTCTGTTTTGGTATATGATTGTAGTAATCTTACAGGTTAGCATAAGATAATTTGATTTTTTTTTGTTGTTGTTGTTAAATACTGGCAAACCATGGATAATTTTAGAATAAATAAATCATGGAAACATGATCATGATTAACAATTTTAATGTCTGATGATGTTTAGACTAGGATAGAAGGGAACCATGAAATACTAGATATGAGGCCAGCTAGGAAAATTTTACTATATTCATTTAACAAAAAATAAATGTATAAATTTGGCAGCAAAAATAGGAAAGAGAAATAACTTGACATTGATATTTAAATAGACACTAGAAAAGAATGAGAAATCAAAGGGGATGCAGGGGCTTAGAATCTGAAACACTGTTTAAATGAATAGAAGTAACAGGAATAAAGAGCCAGAGAAGGTAATTTATTCATTGACTTAGGCCTTGTGAAGTCAACTGGCTTTCACATTTATTTTATTTAAAATGGAAAAATTGGACTTTAAAAAATACCAATGAATTATTCTATAATACTGATATCACAGTTGACCTTCATAACACAGGGGGGATATATTTTGAGGTATTCTTCTAGAGACAATTTCTAAATGTCTTTTTGGAGACTATTTATTTTTATGAATATTTACTTAGAATTAAGTAATTATAGACTATTGAATTATTACATTAAATATTGCTGCTGGTCTTTATTTTCCACATTCTTTGTTTTCCATTCCTCAACCACATTATCAAGTCTTTTAGGATTATGCAATCCCTTTAGTAAATTTTTTTGAGGTGCTGAGGATCTATCCCAGGAACTCATACATGCCAAACAAGTGCTGATTCACTGAACTATATCCCCAATGAGGAAAAGTAACTATTGATGAAACTAATGCATTCAGTAATCATTCCTTTCACAAATTTTCTCACAGTCATGTAATTTAATGCCAGTTCATTGAACACTTGAGAAAGAAAGGGAATAGTAGTTAAAAAAACTGGACTAAAAACCACATTTATGTTCACTCAACTAAATCTTATGCTTTAAGTTCAATGAACAGTGATTTTTATGTGCATGCTGATATCAGTACATTATGCAATTATGTATTGGGAAATTTCCTTGGACATGCACCTACCTAAATTAATTGTTTATCTTCAAAAATGTTTAAGAACTAATTAGGAGATGAGATACTGGAGTAAATGAAAAGAAAGTAACTATTCAAAGACTTTGTATTTTTCATCTAAAATTACAAGGTACAATATTTATCAAGGATGTGTGTTCTCTTCTCAGTAGCCACCATATCATTACTGTTACAAAGAAAAGAATGCAGATTATGTCATAATTTGATAGTGAGATAGAGATTATTTATTTACAAATTAGCAATAGTGCATCCTTCACCAGGAAGCCCAAATCAAGTTTACAAGTTCAGTGAAAGTAATAAAATAATTTTCTATACTTTAAGGAGACCTAAGTAGTCCAAATAATTGATAACTGACAGCATTAGTATTTCTAAAGTTGAATTTAAAATATATTATTGCAGGAGCCCTGTTTGGGGAGATGGCTAAGATTGCGGTTGACTACGGGCCATGGAGATGTTTGGGCATTGCCGCCTTCCGTAGTCTCACGAGACTTGGCCCAGGATCTCGAGAGATTTGGGCAGAAATTGCGGATCGGGTCGGCGCCATTTGGTGTGTGGGTTTTTGGTAGTGTGTGGTGTGTGTTAAAGTCGTTGTTAGAGCCAAAGAGAGAAGTTATTAAAATAAAAAGCCTGTTTGTTTCCAGTTCGCCTCTGAACTTCTTCCCGCGGCTTCGTTGCTCCAAGCGGCCATCGCTTCAGGTGGCAACATATTATCTCTTTAATTTCATTTTTATATTCTACTTTAATAAACAACAAAAATATTTTAATAAATAAATACATGAAGGTGGTTCACTTATTTAAAAGAAAAGAGTGAAATTATTTTTTTTAGTACAAATGGCAGAGGAATGATTACATTTTCATTTCACATGACTCAAGAATACTTGGTTCCCAGTTATTATTTTCTTTAACAAAATATAAGCACAAGGCTCTTCTAATTTGAAAATTAACCACCACAAGAAACTTTCCAAAAATCACATTCAAAACAGAATTAATAGCTTTAGTAATCATTTTTTTATTATATATGTCAGTGTTGCAGGGATAACAGACCAGTAGAAGCACAGTAGTATATAAATAAAACTATAAAACTACTTGTTTCATTTTTATGTTTCATTTACTTCCACCTCCAAAAAAAAAAAAAAAAAAAAAAATAGAAAAAATGAGAGAGAAAAAAGTTATGGCTTCCAGCTGTTAGCACAGTTTGTCTCCATCCCCTAAGAAACATAGGGTCCAATAGAGGGAGACAGAAAACATAACATGAATTTGGTAATTTAAGATTCCATTAAGTAGTATGCTGGTAATAAAGAAAATGGTATAATAAGGAATTCCTAGGAATAAGCTAGGTTTGGTGGTGCATGCCTGTAATCCCAGCAACTCAAGAATGAGACCAGTCTTAACTTAGTGAGAACCTGTCTCAAAACAAATAATAAAAAGAACTGGATACATAGCTCAGTGATAGAGTGTTCCTCAGTTCTAGCAGTACTGCAAAAAAATAAAGAAAAAAAAAACTTAAAATATAATACTTAGAAATAGTCTCTAGCAAGATTGTATTTCTAGATATTGTGGCATAGAATAATGTGGAGACTACCACAGTTTATCCATTTGTCATTTGTATGCAAAATAACTAATTCTAGCATGTTCTTACAGGTCATCAGAAAGGGTAAACACTGGCCATAACAACTCAATGCTTCCATTTAAGGCCTGTCTTAATACTGTCCAAAACTATTTCTTCCAGTGGATGAATACATTAATATTGTGTTTACATTCAAAAAATGAAATACAATCTATATACAATCTATATTCATGCCATAAAATACAATAAAAAATAAACTTTTGAATGATGTGACATAAGTGATTTTCAAATGCATGTAGCTAAGATTTTTAGAAAATAAATAATCACAGTATTAGATTATAACCTAAAAGGCAATAGATATGTATCTGACACATACATATATATATATATTCTTTCTATCTCTCACACACACACACACACACACACATATATATCCCATGAGCCCACAGTGTTATAAATAAAATATTGAATAAAAAAGAGGGAAAGGAATGATAAATTTTCTTCACAGAATGTTTCCAAATATTAACTCTAGAAATACTGAGGAAAATAGGAAATCTTCATTAATTTTCTTCAGTAATCACGGGCAAGATCTACTGATGGGTGCTAAAATTAATGCATCAAACTTTAAGAGAGACTATAGTTTTATATTCTCAAAACATTACCCAAAAATAATTGTTAATAATTGTTATTTGAACATATACTCCACAAATATTTTAATAGTTCTCCTTCCAGGAGATAGAACTTAATTTCCTTCCCTTTGAATGTGATCTCCACTTAATGACTCACGTGAAACAAACAAAATGTATAAATAGAATAATAGTTTTACATTAGAGAAATCTGGAAACATCACCTTCACCATGTGATCAACATTAAAATCACTAGTAATAAATCCCCGTGTTATGTACCTCCTAATATGAGAGGACATTGACATCTGCAGTGCTTCTTCTGAATTCTCTGTAATTCTTTCACCAGGGAACATCAAATAAACATACATTTAGGAACATTTTACAAAATACTTGACTAGTAAAAATGACACAAAGTCACAAAAAGAAAAACAAGTAAAATCTGGAGAAACAAGACAGGTTTGGGGCTACTAAAGAAGCAACTAACATGAAAACATGGTATGCTAATTTAGACAAAGAACAGAGAAATAGTCAGTAGGAAAATTCCACTTCTACAAACAAAATTTGGAAGTTAGTTAATAATATACCAATGGTAGTTTGTTCATTGTAAAATATGCTGTGACTATTGGAACTGTTAATGTTAATGGAAGCTGGGTGGAAGGTATACAGGATTTTTCTGTGCTGTCTTTTGAATTTATGTAAATCTAAAATTACATCAAAATAAACAGCTTATATATCTTTTGCTTTTCCACTGAACTGACTAAATGTCAGTAGAATATTTAATGTGATTGGTGATAATATAAGAAAAATGACTTTGTTATAATTTTGTTAGGATACTAATTATATTTCACTATTAATTTTAATTTCTAAATTTTGCTGTATGTGATGATTTTGGTTTATAATTTTATCAAATTATAAAAGTCCCTTTACAATTCCAAGTTAGTGATTTTTTAAATAATTAAACTACCGAATGTTGTAGAATTATTTTTGGTAACTATTAGAATTATGCCTTATTTTACCACTCATATTTTACTAATAATATTATGAAATAAAATCACATGGTCATGTTACACTAATATTATTATCAATGATAAAACTCAATTTTTGGTTGTTACATATTATATTTCTAGGTGCCATTGGCTTTCAGTATTTTCCTTGAATTGTAATTATCTCGTTTGTGTGTGATCTGAAATTATTCTCTTTTCATCTTCTATAGTGTAAAGCTACAAAAGAGAGTGCTGGTTTTGCTCTTTCCATAACAAGTTACCCTTAGGTCTGGCCTCTCAGTCGGAGGTTAAGACACATTCAGTAAAAATCACATGATGAAATTCTTCTTTCCACAAAAATGCTATTTTCATTCACTTAGTGTCACTTACTGTGAAAATACTGTAAGGTATTTCACAGTTTTCCATTTAATCTCCCCATTTTTTAAAAAAAATTCATCCGTTTTAAAATAAAACTATACATAGATTTTGCCAGCTGCCCATGCTGACGAGATGAGCTCAATTCAAAAGAGCTGGCTGCAACATTAAGAAAATGGCGAAGAAATCATGCAACACACAGACATGAGTTTCTCAGATGGAGGGTAGGATGGCTCTGACACTGTAAGGGTCAGCTGGGAAAGAGTGTGCACCTGGAATCTCTTTATTTTACAGGGGGTACACACAAAGGAGCTTCGATGGAATGTTCTGCACCAAATAAGATAGGGGATAAGGTTTCAAAGATTGAGTCTTGCTTTGTGATGTCTTGTGGTCAGCAGATTGATTGACATCTTGGTAAGCCACATCCATCTTAGGTTCTGTGTGGGATCACAGGCAGAATGAGAGGTAAGTCACATTTGTGTTGACAGCCCAATCAGCATACAATGGCAGACCTGTCCCGTCATATAGTTCCAATGGGCATAGCTCACACACATAGCCCATGGATGGCTTGTGACACATAGATTTTCTACTTTAGAAAGCTTATTAGTAGAGACATATTTCTTAAGTCATATATTTAAGGAGTTAAATCCTGTCAACATTATTCTTCCTTATTTGGTTAAGATTTGAATAATTTAGAATTTCTATCTATCTATCTATAGGTGGATATGACATGCTATCACATATATGGACATATATGATACATAATATTATATGTATACATAGGTGTATATAAATATATATGTATACATATGTATATGTATATATACACAGACAGCTATATAATATATATTTAGTCATCTGGATTTTTTTTGGAAAATTGAGATTCAAGGAAATGATTAAAATTGCTTTTATGTAAAGTTTAACCAGAACAAAAATATCTGACCTATTAATCTTGGAATTTTCATCAGTTGCATCAAGGTTTAGCGTATGTGCAGTAGGCAGAATAATGGTACCCTAAAGATGCCCACATACTAATCTCCTGAATTCATGAATATGTTATTGAATGGCAAAAGAGAATTAATGTTGCAGATGGAATTAAAGTTCTTAACCAGCTGGCTTTAAGATGAGAAGATTATCCTGGATTATTCAGATAAAACCAGTAGAATCACAAGGGTCTTAAAATGTGGAAAAGGGAGGCAGACATGTCATTAGGAATCAAAGAATATTTGACAAAGGAGGCAATGTCAGAGTGATGTGACCTGAGAAAGACTAGATTTCTGACTATGTAAATGGAAGGTGGGGCCCCCCAGCCAGGAAACACCAGAGGAAGAAGCTTCTCACCTAGAATGAGCCCTACAGACACCTTGATTTTTGCCTAGGGAGACTCGTTCAGACTTCAGACATTTAGAAGTATAAGAACAAATAATATAGATAATAGTTTTATTTTGTTTGAATTTTCCAAGTTTGTAAGTTACTTAAAACAACAACAAAGCAGTACAATTTGCCAATCACTGTTTTAGCCAGAGTTCTCTAGAAGAACAGAAACACTAGAATTAATGAATGTATATGATGCAAAAGGGGTCTTATTAGATTGACTTAAATGATCAGATGCTGAATAGTCAGTCCCACAGTATCCTCCTGCATGCTGTAGAGCAAAATAAATCAGCATCTGCTCATTCCAGGAAGCTGGAAGCCTCAGAAGAGGAGGCCCAAATAGTGCGGATCTGGTCAAGGTTGAAGTCCTGTTTGAAACTCTCTTGGGAGTCTCTGCTGTGAGTCCATGTTGAAGGCCTGAGAAGCTGAAGTCTGATGTCCACAAACAATGGCAGCAGCTAAAGTTGCACCCCGTCAAGAAGAATTGAGTTTACACAGGTTGGCAGACAGCTTCTTCTTTTACTTTTGTTCTGTCCAGTCCCCCTCAACTATTGGGTAAGGCAATTTTCATTCTGGATGGATCTCCACACTTCATTTTTTTGGTCCCACGTGCCAATCACCTTTATAAACACTGTCATAGACTCACCCAGAAGTGTGCATTTCTAATATCCTAGGTATCTCTCAATCTAATAAAATTGACAACCAATATTAACCATCATAACCACTCTTTAAATTCATAATGAGTGATAAAATCGCCCTAATACCTTGTACTGTATCATGAACATCATAGTTCAATTATTTGATAAAAAAGGGAACATCAAGAGAAAATAATAAATAATGGAAGATGGGTTACATCAGAAAACGAAAATGAATTTTAGAAAAATCTAAAATACAAGGCAATTTATATCCACTATTTGATTTAGTTCTTCAGCAATTCTAAGAAGCAAAATACTATGAAATTTATTATGCCATAAACATGCAAATAATTTAATTATGTATTTATTAATCATCTGTACTCAATGGAATTAATAATTTAGAGTTTATAAGCTTACACATATCAGGGAAAATGATAAATATATTTTAGCTAAATTATTTGCATATATGTGTAAAGTGGTTACATTTTATTCTTCGATGAAAAGATAAACAAGGAGAGCCTCCTGATTTTACAGATACCTCTCACACTGGATTGCCTACGGAGTTGAAACTTCATATTTTACTAAATTTTAACTGTTAATCAGATAACTATATTAATTTGCAATGCATACAGATGCCTTGCAATATAATCCCATCGTGGAATAAATTGGGAATCTAGAGCTTCAGTAGATATAATTCTTCAGATCTTAAAAAAAAAAAAGATCAGGTAACTATAAAGAAGAAGTATAAAAACCCAGTATGAAACCTGGGCTCTTTGGCACATTTATAAAGTAAAAACGAAACACATGGGAGGTACTCATCAGGAAGATAGTTATGCTTAAAATTTATCTAATCAGGGTACAAAGTCAGAAAAGTCACTATAAAGACAAACTAAAAAATTTTTTTCTAATACTTTAGGATATATCTAGCAATATTTTATCTGTAGTTCTTTTTTTTTTTTTTCTTGCTAGAAATAGACTATACATTTTTGTGTATTATGGATATGCAAGGTTATATAATCAACAAGTAGTGTTTAGTAATACATGGTTTATAGGGATTTTCAGACAAACAGAACTAATTCAGTTAGGGAGGTTGAGCATTCCCATGATCTGCTATCTGCAGCTAGCAAACCAGGAAAACTGGTAGGCCTCGAAACCAGTAAAACTAGTGATATAAATCCACTCCAAGGACTGGGGAAAATGAAATAAGATATCCTGGCCCAAAAAGGCAGGCAGGAAACAAGAGATATGAATTCCTTCTTCTACTCTTTTTGTTGTATTCAGACTTTCAATGGATTACACAATGACGACCCGCACAGGCAGGGTAACTCACCTTACTTTTTCTACTCACTCAAATGCCAATGTCATCTGGCAATCTTCTTACAGACCCAGAGCTAATGTTTAACCTGGAAACCTTGAAGCCAGTCAAGTTGACATGGAATTAATCATCATAGTTTTAGGTACATTAGTCAGACAAGAGCAGGTTGGTAGGGGAAGGACAAAGAAGGACAGTGACATTCAGGGAATACCTCAGACATACACATTAAGAAAACCCATGAGTTACAAACTTAAGACCACAGGAGTTTCATGGGGCAGATAAGAACCTGGAAAATGGGGCTGGGGTTGTGGCTCAGCAGCGGAGCGTTTGCCTCGCACGTGCGCGGCCCGGGTTCGATCCTCAGCACCATGTAGGCGTGAATGGATTGCGTTGTGTGCAACTAAAGTAAATAAATAAATATTAAAAAAAAAAAAAGAACCTGGAAAATGGGAGCCAAAATGTCCAACCTTCTCCCATCCCATGCATAATGTTTAACCCTCAAGGGCACTATTACTTACTATCAGGGGAACCTTACTCAAGCAGACAAGCTTCAGGAAAATAGAGCCTGATTTGTCAGAACATCTCCCAGCTATAATTATTTATAATACAACAAAGGAACTACTGTTTCAAACTATTTGACAACCATCCTTTGCAACTACTAAAAATTTCACTAAAAGCAAACGCCATGGAGAAATTAAATGTTTGGGGGTGGGAGGGTACAAGAGAATAGAAGAAGACAAAATAACTCAAAACCTTTTAGAAACCTCTGATTCATGCACATTTCATTGTCTTTTTGCTTTTGTACCAAGAAAATGATATTTCTGATCTTCTGAGCAAACTTTCATGGATAAATTAGTAGCACCTTCAGACAAGTATCAAAAACGTCATGACAAATTTTGTATTACTTTTTCTTGTATGATGTTTTTGTATATTAAAAAAATGAAAGAAAAACATAAAAATTAATACTACTGGTTCTCTAAGACCATTGCTGCTGTCTTCAGAGATGGTTTAGGCCACTTAGTACTATGCCACATGTTTGTTTTGCTTTTTCTCATTTCCCCCCAAGTAAAACTCCTTCCTGCCCTATGTGCGACTTGCATGAATCCTTCTTGTGAGATAACAAGAACTTGTCACTGAGAACCAGGTGAATGCTTTGACTCTGTGAGTGGGTCTCCTACTCTGCGAAAAGAAGTCACATCTGAGGATTTAATTTAATATATTCAGGTTTTACTCCAAAGAGTATTTAATGTTATCTAACATTGTATAATATCAATTTCCTTTTTTAAGGAGGAGATATGACCCATTGTTCAAAATATTATGTGTTACATTGACATTTTCTGACCAAAGTTGGAATTTATATTTAGGACATAATTATAATTTGCAATATTATTAGTTATGATGCTTTTTACTTGGTCTTTTAAATTCTTATGTGTTATTATTAACATTGTATTCAAGTATTCATGTTAAATAAAGATTTTCTTCTCTTTACACTTTTTAGTTATTCCATGTATATTTCTAGCCTCATTGTACAGAATGAATTCAATATGAAAACTTTTTCGTTTGAACCTTTTTCACTGTTCTTCAGCCTAAATAAGTAAGGTTCAAGGGCAATGATCACAGCAGTGAATAGAACTTGATTGTTTATCATAAAAAAGCTTAGTTTCAGTATATTTTCACAATATTATTATATCTAATTTTTATCACATTAAAATGTTTATAGAACTATTTCTGTGTTGCCATAAAGTCAATAATTCCCCATATATTGCATTTAAATTGCTAAATTTAAGAGGTCTCATCCTTTTCAGATAATAAGAGAATGATTTTTATGTACTATGCCATCATATTACTTTTTTAGGTAGATGTATAAAAAATATTTCTAATATTAAAAGTTTAATGACATTTGAATAAATCATGATTTTTATTTCCCTAAACTCATGAATGAAAATGCCACACACACACACACACACACACACACACACACACACACCTGGGAAAAATAATTTCAAACTTTGTTTTCATATATACCAAATTTAATAATGTACATATTTGTGTGTTTATTACCACACCTCTTCCATACTTCTCATTATCCAGTTAAAGGAAATAAGGCTAGCTGTATTTATGTTACATGCTTAATGTACACAATATGATTGGAATCTTGGTATCTTGGTAGTAAAACCAATTCATCAGAGCCAATGAAATAAAAATTACTTTTGGTTAAATGAGCAGTAAAATACCAAAACTTAAGCCTGATTGCTAATAAATTTAAAAAAATAATAAAATATGCAGTATCATATTCTTTCAAGTGTGTGAGTAAAGGAAGAAATGCTTTATTGTTTTTAATAGCTCCTATAAAAGATAAATGCTTATTTAAGAAAAATAATAATATTATTTTAATATAAAAGTAAAATGTGGGACAATAATAGGACAGAGGCTTGGGGAAAGAGCAGAATGTTATTGCTATGGCATTTTTTAATACAGGTGAAGTAGCATAAAAATACTTTGAAGCTGATTTTATAGTAACAAAGATATATTAAAGACTAAGAAACATAAAGATACACTAAGGCATCACAAAAATATAAAGTTTTAGATAAGCTATAGATTATAAGAGAAGCACCCAATTTTTAAAAATTGGCAAACTATTTAAACAGACATGATGAAAAGAAAATGGAAAGTCTATTTCATCAGGAATATTGGTCTATAGATTTCTCTTCCTGGGCTATCTGTCTGATGTTAGCAGGGTTATGCTAGCTTCATAAAATAAATTTGAAAGGGTTCCCACTTTTATTCCTTGAAAAAGTTTAGGAAGAAATTTTTATTCATTGTTCCTGGAAAGCTGGGTAAAATTTATGTCTGAAACCATTTGGTCCTGGTTTTTTTCTTGGGAAGTTTTTGATTATTAATTGAATATTGTTATTCATTATTAAATATTTCAGGCTTTGCGTTTCTTCTAGATTCAGTTTTGGCAGTTGGACACTTATAGAAATTTATCCGTTTCTTCTAGGTTATTAAATTTGTGGCCATATAATTCTTTTCACAATAGTCTCTGCTGATTGTTTTTAATTCCGAGCCATCTATTATAAAACATTTTCCCTCAATTCTTATTTTATTTAAGCATATCTTTTTTTCTTATTTTTTAGCATCTCTTTTTTTTCTTAGTCTAAGAATTTTTTGACTTTTTTTTAAAGAAACCAACTTTTAGTTTTACTGATTTTTTTTTGCTGTTATTCTATTCCTAGAAATAAATAAAAGTTTGTATTGTTTTCTATTCCTAGAATAGAAAATTTATTTTCACTTTAATTTTTATTATTTTCTTCTTCTAATTTTGGATTTAGTTTTATTTTTTTATCATTCCTTGATGTGCAAAGCTAGATTCTTTGAGATTATCATTAGTTTTTAATGTAGGCACTTTAACTTCTCAAAAGTCACACTTCAAACTGTTTTTGCTTTACCTGAAAATTCTGGCTTTTTTTTTTTGTTGTTGTTGTTGTTGATATTGTGATTTGACTAGAGACATTTCAAAAATTTTCTTTTGACTTTATCTTTGACTCAGTTGTTTTTCAAGGTTATGTTATTAATTTTTTCCATATTTGTGAATTTTTGTATTTTCTTACTATTATTGTTTTCTGTCTTCATTCTATTTTTGTCAGAAAAGATACATAAAATGATATTAGGTTTTTGCATTTGTTAAGACTTGTTTTGTGACCTTAATAATCAATAAAATACTAGCTTATTTATATAAACAACACACTAAAAAGAACTATACATCATGGCAAAGGAGAATTTGTCTCTGGAATGCACAGATGTTTCAGCATATACAAATCAATCAACATTATGTACCTTCAAAAAATGAAATAAAAAGTCAAAAGATTGTCTTAATAGACTCGGAAAAATACTTTCAAAAATTTGAAGATTCATTCATGTTTAAAACTTTCAATAAATTAGATATAGAAGAAGCTTAGCTCAAAAGAATAAGGGTTATTGTACCTGTGGAGTAATACATGTCTATAATTCTAGTTACTTCAGAGGTGGAGGCTGGAGGATTCCAAATTCCAGGCTAGCCTGGTCAACTTAAAGAGACATTGACTCAGGGGATAACAAAACAAAATTTAAAAATACATGAAAATGGCAGAATGAATCTAGGCAGTGATTCCTTATCTCCTCCCAACACAGAAAGGAGGCAGTGAATGAAAAGCTAACCTGAGAGGTGGGTGACAGAATATTCTCTAAGACCCAATATTACACAGTCTAAGACCTAAAGAGACTTGAAGTTTCATTGTCAGATTAGAAAATAAAAGCAGAGTTGCCTAACCCTAAACTTAAGCCAGCGGGGGTATAGAGGGAGGGAAGAGGAAGAAGAAAAGCACATAAGCTCCCTTACTTAACAACAACTGGAAAGAAAAGTGAATCTAATTAAAACATGACAGGAGCAGTGGAATCATTGAAGTTTTAAAAAACAAATTATGAATAGAAAACCATGTCATGCTCTGCAGTCATTCTGTGGACCCCACAGTTGACCAGTCACCTTTTAAATTAACACTGTGTCTCTCCACCTCCTGATAATAACAAATTAAAACAAAGGGAGTTCCCCTGCAGTGGGATCTCTTAAGAATCCATACAGAGAAAACTTGTAGAAGGAAAGCTACTAGCCACGTTGCTAAAACCCCCTTTCCCTCATCAGGAGCAAGGGGCATGGGGTAGAGCAGATCCCCCTGGGGAATGCTACTGCTATTTTAACCCAGTGCTATTTATAGCCTCCCTGGGAAGCCAGTCATGGTGGGAAGTTGCCTAAGTCCTAGTAAGCCTAAAAGGATGGTGCCTGTTTTGTGACCATAGTCAGCCGAGGTTAGGTAAGGTGGAAAACTGCCTGGGTCCAAGGAAGTGGAGACTTACAGTACCCAGACTGTCCTATGGCCATAGCTAGTGAGTGTTTGCACACTGGCTGGATGCTCTTCAGTCACAGTCAGCAAAGGAAAGTGGCACCCACCATTCCCAAGCTGGGGCAGTGGAAGCTACAACCCAAGCAGACCAGCTGAGTCTCTTTTTTCAGTAGTAGGAACCCTGGTGAGCTGCATCACCCAGGGTAATGCTTCTGCACCACAGATAACCTACGAAGAATCATAGTCATAGGACCTGTGCTTGCAAACAGCCACCAGGCTCTATGCCACTTTAAAAAGGACTCTGTAGAGGGGGATATGTACATGGTGAGCCACAGAAATTGCAGTGACAGCCCAGAGCCCTGCATCCTGAATTCCTGTAACAGGCCCCCGAACTAACAAATGAGATCCAACTGGTGGGAGGAATATAGCAACTAGGGGAGTGGCTCCTGTGCCACAACACTTCTGGAGGGATCCAAAGCCAAAGAATGATAGACACCTTCTAAATGTCCCAAATCCTATTGCATTTTAAACAAAGACCTAATAAGAATTTTCTTCACCTTGGCATGGTTTACCATAAATAACTCTAACATCAATTTTGATAGTTATATATCATTTCTTATCTTGATCTGATAGTTGTTACCTAATAACCAACATTATGCCCTCAATACATTTGATTTTATTTCTTCTAATGGTTTACAGCATTTATTAGAATCATTCTTTGTTTTCATAACCCTGTTGACATTTGCTCCTCTTACCCCCTCTTTTCCCTCTTACATTATCTGCTACTGACTGAAATCTCTATCCGTCTTTTCCTCCTTCTTACCGTGGTATGTATTATTTTTTCCTAACATTTCTTCTTTTTTCTCTTTTTCTCTCTTTTGCCCCACTTTTCTCTTTCTACTTTCAGCCTCTATGTAATGTTATAGCAATTTACTATATTTAATGACTAATTTTTTAAACTTTTATAGAACTTTACTACAAGTTTATATCTAGATTAGAGGAAATGTGGAGAATCATATCTACAAATTTTGTGTTTTTCATAAGCTTAAATAGTATGTGGTTTTTCTTTGAAGTAATTGTAAGTAATAGGGTTCAGTGGCTTCTCTCAAATTGGTGCTGACACTTGCAACAGCAGAGGCTACACATTGAGTTAAATTATCAATATTTAATTTGCCCAGCCCAGGGATCTTAAGAGAAGGAACTTCATGAAAGAGTACGTTACTTAAAAGAGGAAGTGATAGCTATCCCAATAGGTGGAGAGACACACAAGTTATATGAAAAAACAAGGGAACAAACAACAAATGGCACTTCAACAAATGACTCCATAAACACCACCATGGAGAAAATGTCAGAGAAACTAGAAAGCCCATAGCTAAAATGTCCAATGAGCTAAAAGAACAAAATTGGAGCAGCTCTCAAAAGCTTTCCAACAACAATAACAACAACAAAAAAACAGCCCAGGACTGGACAGATTCTCAGCTGAGTTCTACCAGATCTATAAAGAAGAACTACTCCTCAAATTATTCAGGGGAATAGAATAGGAAAAAAAAAAGCTGTCAAGATATTCTATAAAGCCAGTATGATCCTGATACCCAAACCAGAAAAAGACACATCAAGGAAAGAAAACACCAGGCCAATATTCTTAATGAATATAGATGCAAAAATTCTTAATAAATATTGCCAAACATATTTAAAAAAAAAAACATTACAAAGATAGTGCACTTTGATCAAGTGGGTTTCCTTCCATTGATGCAAGTGTGGTTCAATATGCACAAATCAATAAATGTAATTCACATATGGATAAGAATCACATGATTACCTCAATTGATGCAGAAAAAGCATTTGAAAGAGTACAGGACCCATTTATGTTTAAAACATTTGAGAAACTAGAGATAGAAGGAGATTACCTCAACATTGTAAAGGCTATGAATGATAAATTCAAGGTCAACCTCATACTGAACACAGAAAAACTGAAAGCATTTCCTATATAAAAAGGAACAAGACAAGGATGCCCACTGTCACCACTTCTGTTCACATAGTCCTTGAAAAATATAACAGGAGCAATTAGACAAGAGAAGGAAATTAAAGGGATACAGATAGGAAAAGAAGAGTTCAAATTATCTATTTGTTGATGACATGAACCTATATTTAGAAGATAACAATAAACTCCATCAGAAGACCTCTAGAGCTGATAAACACATTTAGTAAAGATCAACATATACAAATCAATAACTTTCCTACACTCCAATAATTAATATGCTGAAAAAGCAATTAGGAAAATTATCCATTTACCATATCCTCAAACAAATACTTCAGAATTAATCTAATAAAGGAGGTGAAGGACCTCTACAATGAAAAATGAAGAATACTGAGGACAAAAATTATAGGAGAACTTAGAGGATGGAAAGACCTCCAATATTCTTGGGTAGGCATAATTAATATTGTCAAACTTGTCATACTACCAAAAGCATTATACACATTCAATGCAATTCCTATTGAAGCACTAATGACATTCTTCACAGCACCAGAAAAAAAACTGTCTTGAAAATTCATTTGAAAATATAAGATATCAAGAATAGCCAAAACAATTTGAGCAAAAAGAGCAATGCTGGAAGCATCACAATACCAGATTTCAAATTATACTACAGAGCTATAATAACAAAAACAGCATGGTACTGGCACTAAAACAAACACAAAGAGAAAACCCATATAGATAAAATCATCTGATATTAGACAAAGGTGCCAAAAACATACATTGAAGAAAAGCCAGCCTTTTAAACAAATGATGTTGGGGAAACTGGATATTCATTTGTATAAGAACGAAATATAACCCCTATTTTTCACCTACAGAAAAATCAATTCAAAATGGATTAAAAACCTAGAAATTAGAACAGAAACTTTACTACTGCTACAAGAAAATGTAGGCCCAACATTCCAACATATTGACATGTGGGGAGCCCTGATTTGGCTTAAAGAGAGTCTATCTGTCTCACCAGCAGGAGGCTGTACCTGTGCTGAGAACTTCCTATGCAAATGTGCTGATCAAGATTACCCAGTTGCTATGGTGACACCTTCCTTAAAGAGGTTCTGTGCAAGGCACAGGACTGTCAGTTTTGACCCTGAGTTCAAACAGGGGTAAAAAATTATGAGTACAAATTGATAATTATAATTGGTTGCAAGTATTCTGATCTTTAACCTCCCTGTTTTGGAGAAACTTTCTCACAGAAAATTCTTTTGATGATAAAACCTATATAATAAATGTGCTGAGATAGTTCTGAGTCATTGTTCCTCCATCAGCAGATGATGTGCTATGTGGTCCCTGCTTTCTCTTTATAAGTATTTATTTGTCTTTTCTAATACCCTATTGCCCTTCGCCAGCTTCTGAATTAAAGTTTGTGCAGGTCACAGCATTGACACATGAACTGACTTTGTTAACAAGACTTATAAAGTACAAGAAATAAAACCAAAGATCAATAAATAGGATGACATCAAAATAAAAAGTTTCTGCATGCAAGAGAAACAATTAAGAACTTAAAGAGAGAGCCTACAGAAGTAAAAGATCTTTGCCACCTGTTCCTCAAGGCATTAATATCCAGACTATATAAAAAACTCATAAAAGTAAACAAGAAAACAAATAACCCAAATCATTATATAAGCAGAAGGAATAAACAGACACTTCTCCAAAGAAGAAATAAAATTTTTCAACAAATATATGAAAAATGTTCAACATCTCTAGCCACCAGGGAAATGCAAATCTCTTTTGTGGTAGTAGGGGTTGAATCCAGGGCCTCACACATGCTAGGCAAGTGCTTTACCACTGAACTATATTCCTAGCCCTTAACTATTGTTTTTAAATAGAGCTAAGCTTGGTAAGCATTTTATATTTTTCCTGAATTATTTTGGCAAAAGTTTTGGTAAATATTTTTTTTCCTTTTATATGAAATCTAAATAAACATAAGAAACTCAAAAAACCTAAAAACAAAAGCACAGATCCTGACAGCCAGGGGACATTGGAGTTATTTAAGATCTAACTTCAGTCTTTGAAGAGTATGGCTATCTCATTTTTTAGTCTGCAATGAATCTGCCTGAAGTGAAGGTACACCATGTTTTGTAACACCTCCATAGTGACACAACCTAGAGAAAAACTTATTACAACCTATAACTTCATAACAACAACAAACTTTATAAATAAATGTCTCAGCATTTTACCTGGCATCCATGAAGGAAACCTGACAAAATACAAATGATGATGATTCAGGGAAAGATAAATGCAATAAAGAATGAACATATCCCATATGTTCAGGGTTCTTTCTCCTATCGCCTTTCCATAAAACATGACCACACATTTTTAATATAAGTAAAATTAGCATGAATAAAAATATGAAATCAGGGAAATACAAATTACAACTAAACTGATTTCATCTAACTCTAGTTAAACTGACAATTAACAAGAATACAAATAATAGTAATTCCTGGCATTGACATGGGAAAAAATGTTCATACACTGTTTATGAGACTGCAAATTAGTACAACTACCATGGAAAGTAGTATAGAGAGTCCTTAAAAATTTAGGAATGAAACCACCATTAGATCCAGCTATCCCATCTCTTGGTAAATGCCCAAGATCTAAAATCAGCCTAATACAAAAATACAACCACTTCAATATTTATAGCAGCACAATTTACAAAAATAAAGTTATGGAACAAATATAGGTGCTTGTCAACAGATAAATGGATAAAAAGGATGTGGTACATATACACAATAGAATATTACTCATCCATAAAGAAGAATGAAATCATGGCACTTGCCAGTAAATGGATGGAAATGGAGACAATGATGTTAAGTGAAATAAGCCAGTCCCAGGAAGTAGAAGGTCATATGTGTTCTCTGATACACGGAAGCTTATTCAAAATAAGGGGAAGAAAGAAAGAAAGAGAAAAGAAAAGGGGGGTATTCCATCACAATAGCAGAAAGATCATAATAGTAGAGGAAGGGAATTGAGGGGGAGGTAGGCGGATCACGATAATAGAATAACCATGGAATGATCTGAACAACTTTTCTACATATATATGTGAATATACCACAGTGGATCTCACCATTATGTATATCCATAAAGCACTAATTTAAAGAAAAAAAAATAAAAATAAACAGCAGATTCTAATGAGTAGAGTGGAAGGAAAAGAACAGGGGGAGGTAGGAGGAGGAAAAAAAGAGGGATACTGGGGAATGAATTAGAGCAAATTTTATTTCATGTTTTTATAATTTTATCAAAACAAATCCTAATGTTATGTATAAGTAAAAATAACCAATAATAATTTTTTTAAAAATGAGCATGTAATTCAGTCATAGAGAACTTGCCTACTATTCAAGAAGCCCAGGATTTTTTTCCTAGCACTGAAAGAAGGAGGGTGGCGAAGGGGGAGGGAAGAAGAAGGGAGAGGGAGAATGTGAGAACAAACAAAAATTATAATCAAGTGGGAAAAACTAAAAATTTTACCTCTAAAAGCTTGTCCAAGATGAAGATGACATTTCTCACCACTACAATTCAAAATACTCCTAAAAATTCTAGCTAGAACATTAGGTAAGAACAACAAATATAAGTTATCGAACTCAGATTGGAAGAAGTAAAATTATCTATTTGCATAATTTTAACAGAAGAAAATATTTGAAAAAAACCTCAGTGAACAACTGAATAAATTCTGTAAAGTTGCAGAATCTAAATTTGACATAGAAAAATCAAATAAATTTCTTTATACAAGCAATGAACTACTCAAAAGGAATTTGTAAAACCAAACATATTTCAAATAGCAACAAAATAATAAAATAGGAATAAATGCAATCAAAGTTAAAAACATGTTCATTGAAAATTATGAAGCATTGATTAAAAAGATTCACATAAACAGAAAGATACCTGTATTCACATTTTGGAACAATTAGTATTTTTAATTGTTATTGCTAATTGTTAATATTGCTATAATGTTCATATCACCATATTACCACAGATTCAATGTGATCATAATCAAAATCCCAATGGCAAAGCTGGGTGGGATGCTACATGCCTGTAATCCCAATGAATTGAAGGATGAGACAGGAGAATTTCTAGGAGGAGAACATCATAGGAAACAGCAATGGCCTGCATCAATAATAATAATAATAATAATAATAATAATAATAATAATAAAGAGATGGGGTGTAACTCAGTGGTAGAGTACCCTCAGGTTCAATACCTAACAAAAAATAAAATGACATTTTTTACAGGAGTAGAAAAAAGTCCTGAAATTCATATGGAATAACATTTCCCCAAATAGACACAGCAAGCAGTTTAGAATAAAAATAACCAAGCTACCAGCATCACTAATTTCAAAATTTATTATTATTGGACAATGACCAGAGTGGTGCTGGCATAAAAATAAACATATTGCTCAGTGGAACAATATGGAGAACCCAGAAAAAAATACATCCATTTATAGTCAACAGATCTTCAGTAGACTACATTAGAGAAAGGACAGTTTGCTTAATAAATGGTGCTGCGAAAATTGGATACCCACATGCAGAATAAGGAAATTGGACCATTATCTTGGACCGTATATTATCATATTGGACCATATATCATATGCAAAAATCAAGTCAAAATGCATAAAAGGTTTATATATAGGTCCTGAAACTGAAGAACTTCTAGAAGAAAATAAAAAAAATATATATATCTTCTTGACATTATTCTGGACAATAGTCTTTTTTTGGTTTATTTTTTTCTTTTTTTTTTCATTATTTATTTATTGGTTATTTCACCAAAACCATAAACAAGAATGAATATAGTCATTAGGATTTCCTCAAACTAAAAATTTCCACAGCAGAGAAAGCACTCAACTGTGTAAGAAGAGAAAATGTATAGAATGGAAGAAAATATTTGCAACCATACTTTTGGTAAGGAGTTAATATCCAAACCATGTAAAAAATACAACTCTATTTGAAAAATTAAATTAAAAAAAAATACCCACCTACGAAAAATAGCCTAATTCAAAATTGACTAATGATATGTCTAGACATGTCTGCAAGGGCATGCAAATGTCAAACGTGTATGGGAATGTGCTCAACATCACCAATAATCAGAAAAGAAAAACACAGTGCCAAAATTAGATAACACTTCATACCTCTTAGAAATGCTATTGCTAAAAAGAAAAAAGCAAAAAGATAACAAATTTGGATCAGGATATGAAGAAAACCCTCCAGCATACTGTTGATAGGAATATAAATTGGTGTCACCATTATAAAGAAAATATGGGAAATTCACAAATATTTAACAACAAAACTTTCTTAAGATCCAGTAATCACATTCCTCGATATGTATCAAAAGGAAATAAATTCAGGATCTCCAGGGACAAATTTCAACCCCATCTTTATTACAATATTTTTCATTTCAGCCAATGTATAATAACAACCTAAGTGTCCATGGATGAATGAAGAAAATGTGAGGAAGAAGAAGATGATGAAGTAGAGGAGAGTGATTTCCAGGCTGCTCCATGGTATGAAACCAAGAAAGTACGTAGGCAGATTCATAGTAATGTGAGTGGAAAAAATAAAAATAAAAAAAACAGGGGGACTTTAGTAGAAATTAACAGTGACATTCAAAGCAGAGCAGCCACTCAGAGATTGGATATAATAGAATAAGGAAGAAATTCCCTTCTCAACCCTGCTGCCTGCTTGAACAGTCACTTCACAGGCAAAGTGGAGGGATATTGAAATAAAGTAAACCCACATCTTTATGAGACCTGTGGCATATCTTAATATGGAAAGATCAGAGATCAAGGACACTGCCTGACTGACCCAGAGGATAGGCTGCACAATACTCTTGTGCAGGAAAAGAAGCTGCATCTCTCCTGGCTGCTGTGGAGAACAGAGGAAGGAGCTGTCTTGAGGCTGCATGGCAGGGGTAGGTGGTTGTGGGTGCTGAGTCCTGGCAAACCTGAGCTGGGTTTGAAAAACAGGTCTGACAAACCTATGCCACTCATCATAGAGTACAGCTAGGAGGCCAGGAGAAAATCAGATCCAGTGAGGATTTTACACAGAGGAATACAAGTCATGGAAGCACACCAACCACTACCCTCCTCACCCCCACCCGGCCTTGAGTCTGGCAGCTTGCAGGACCAGCAGGCAGGGCTACACCTAGTCAGAGACTCAAAAGAGATGGGGCAAAAATGACTTGAGTATGGGGACTGGGACCAAGAGTCCAGGAAAATCAGGGTCCACTGGTGACAAAGGGGGCAAAGGATTGGCTTATCTATCACACAAGTGGAACCCAGGGGAGATTCCTGGGGTGTGGTCTCCCAGCAGGGACCTGTAGCTGCTGGGCCCTAAAGGTGCACTGATTTAAAATCTTCAGACCAATTGTGGTTCTGTTGTACCAAAAACGTTGTACCCAGCATAATGCTAATTAAAACTCCAAGCCACGTCACACTTGAGCCAATAAAAAGCCTTTATTAAGCTGATCAGAGGCCACCATCCTCACACATCACACAGTGTGACAAGATGGAGTGCCGGCAGTGATTTTCAAGGGTTTATAAAGAGAAAAATCACAGAGGGCGGAATATTCAATTGCAGGGTTTCAGCCAATGCAAGCAAGCCATGGTACAGAAGCTGAATCTAGACAGTTAGCAAGACAAAGCAATGGGTACAATAATATTTTCCACGGGTCTTTCCAGGTTGGTAATAGCAACAATCAAGTAGAAGGGAATGGGGTCAAGATGACCCTAGTTAAGTACATGTTTGAGAATGGTTACTAAAGTCTAGACAATCAATCTCCAACAAGGTATGTTGCCCAGGAAAAATGGAAACCAAAGAGAATAATTTTACATTGTATAGGAATTGCTATTTTTATGCTGTCAAGCTTATAATGCTAGGTAACGATTAATGGGTACAGAGACAGGACTTTCTGTGTTCTATTATTTCTGAGGAACAGAACTATTTCTCAGAACTCATAAGATGGCTGCTGAAGAACAAGATGGAGTTCCTTTAGTTCTTTTATCATATTCCTCACTGGTCTTATGGGAATAGATGAGTCTTTGTCATTACACATCTGTGTCTAATTCATCTAAGTTTTCAGAGGTCAACTGATCATAATGGGTATGCAACACCATGAGTTTGACAGATTGGATTTTTTGTTGAATGTAGCGGCTTACAGAGTTTATGACACATGGAACAAACATAAGAATTATAAGCAGGGTACCAGCTATAGTGTTGATTAAAGTAGTAAGCCATGGGGACCAGGAGAACTAACGTTTATACCAGGTTTCCTGGTTTTTGTGGGTTTCCTCACTTTCTTTTAGTCTCTTCTTTACTAGAGACAAACTATCTCTGATGACACCTGAATGATTAGCATAAAAGCAGCATTGTTCTCTTAATGCCATGCACAATTCACCTTGTTTTAGGAGCAGCTATTCTATACCTCTTCTATTTTGTAGGGTGACCTCCTCTAATGAGTTTAGGGATTCTTCTAGCCTGAATACAGACTTTTCTAGTTTTGATAAGTTTTTGTCTATCTGGGTACTGAGAAATTTAAAACTCTGACCTTGGAGTATCAATACTTTTGTTCTTATAGCAGTAGAGCCTGTTATTCCAGTTGTTACCAACAATGGTACCAATACTGGTGCTGCCCTTTTGACTCTGTTTGTGAGTAATGTGAGAGAAATGTGAGTAGAAAGCAAGGTACAAATTATTTCAGGGTCGTGATTTTTGCCTACCAATTTTATCCTTCTGGTTCCTATTGGCAGCAACATTAATAGATATGTTGAAATTTCAGCTTGCATCAAATACCAAACTCAAGTTAGTACATAAAGGTAAGTTCTATTCTATTACACATTTTTAAATATAAGGTTCAGCCTGAATTTTCTAACTAGGAAAACTCTTCCTAAGAAAGAAAAAAAATATTTGTGCCATTAAGATGTCATACTATCATGTTTATTTTCTTAATATTATATCATTTAGAAGGATAATTAAACTTTCAAATCAGCCGAAGACTAGAATGAAAATAATTGATAACTGTAGACATAGGAGAAACAAAAATTAAACCTCAAGTATTTTTTTGTGAAGAGGTGATTCAAAGTCTCTCTTCTAACACATGTAATATTTCACCACTGGAAGAAAATATTCACTCTCCCATATGGTGATGTGGCTTAGAAATACATAACAACAACAATATGCCAATATCTTCATTTGTAGGTATATACTCATATGTGTACATGGAAAAAGTTTGAGTGTGTTGTACTATTAGACTATCCCTGATCACAAATTGTATTCTAAAACTAGGTTTTGAGGAAACTACTAGAGAAAATGCACTTTAAAATGGACAGTTTAACTCACTGACTATTATAAGTAATTTTTATTGAGTTGAGAGTAAATATACAAACAAAAATAGTCAATTTGACAAAGTCTGGAAATGATTCTGTTATTAAGCAATATGTAATTATGAGAAAGCCTCATTTCCTCTTTGGGACACAGTCTTCTCATTTGTAAAATATGAAAAGGATGACTTTTACAGCTATAATGATTTATTTGTAATTTGAACACAGTTTCTGGATAAGTGGAAATGTGGACCCTGTGCTGGCAAGAAATAATGTATACCCAGTATTCTTTCTCCTTCTCTTGGTTTTAAAAGAGATGTAAGTTTTATTTATTTATTTTTATTTTTGTGGTGCTAGAAATTGAACCCAGTGCCTTGTGAATGCTAGGCAAGCACTCTACAAACTGAGCTATATCCCCAGCCCTTATTTATTTATTTTTTATCACTATTAATTTTTGAGGTAGAGGGTGAAGGTAGGAGCTCACTTTTATTTGTATAGGAAAAAGCAGTAAAACCATCCTTACTACCATATCAAAACCTGAGGATTGAGAATGGGTGTCCCAATAAACTTCAGAGATAGAAGATTATAGAATAAGATCCCTCAATTTCAATTTTCAGTCTGAGTAGGAGACAGAATTTATTCCTTAAGATTTGAGGGAAAGATTTCAATAGGAGGATAACGTATGAGAAGTCAAATAACTGGATTCAAAATTCCCTTTCCCATTCTAGTATTTTTTCTATCATTTCAATCAAAATTGAGATAAATGTGTTAGCATCTGAGAATTTGAAAAAATAATCAGTTACTATATTATAAACACATAAAATCATTAAAAAATAAACATACAGAGGTTGGATGATGCAATTAGATAAAGTTAATGCAAAACAACAATGAAAACCCAATGATTTTTAGAGCAGATTTAATAGTATGTGAACACTGGAGAATAATAAAGTAGATCTTGTCTTAATTACTGAAGATTTTTAGAAAAATGCACACATGAAAATCTCTTAAAAGTCTGTATTAAAAAAAAGACACAATCTGTTGTTTATACAACACAGGAGCTGATCAGAAATGGGAGGTACACACATGGGAACATTTACACTCAGAAGAAAATAATCACATACCCATTGGGGAACAACATCTGCTGAGCGAGCTGCTGAGGATCAGTGGTGTCACCCACGAGGAAAGAAAAGCCTCAGGGAAATCATACCACAGAGATATGGCTGGAGTCAAACTGGTGAGGCAGTTTCTGTAGAGCAACTAGAATTTGCAGTTTTGGATTTTTATATTTGAAATTAAAGTATTTTTTTTCTCTAAGACAATAAAGAAAAATCTGGCAATATTTTACTAAAAAGCAATATCCTAGTTAAATTGTGTATTAATAGTCAATCATGTGGACGTGGCTTTTTTTGGAACAATTTCATAAGTTTCCTTCAATGGTCCCATTCCTTAAGATTCACCATGCTGTTCTGTGTCCAAAATTAGTAGTTAATTCTAAAATTTAATATGAATGCTGATTTTCTTATTTACTTTGAGGTTGTTAGTATTAAATCTACTGAAATTATGACTTTGCTTTAATACTTTTGTTCCAAAGAATGAACATAACTGACTTTCTGATGACTCTAACTTAATCCACACAAAAAAATTAAAATTCTTTTTATGACTATATCATTCATATAAAACCTGAATGAATGACTTTAGTAATAGTATCAAAAATCACAATGTGTCTATGACTAAATGATACCTTCCCTGAAGACAAAATGTACTCAATTCTGTTATCATCCCCATACTCTAAAAATAATTTTGCCACATGGCACATTACTTTTGTTTTTCAAGATTTCATGCTTCATAAACATGTTTTGCAGTTTAGATGCAACTGGCTTCTTGATGGTGCATTCAACTATACAGCATTCTCATTTACTAACTGAATTCTAAGTAATCATTTAGTAATAAAATAATTTTGATAATCATGATGTAATTAATACAGAAACAACTTTTATATTACTAATTTAAGAGGATTGTGTCCTTTTAAAAACCAAATTCTTGTATGTTATCTTTTTCTTCTTTTATTTTCTATTATTTAACCACATATATTTCTGATTAATTAATTTGAAACATATACTTTCAAGGAGTATATGTTTGTTTAAAAATAAAAATATATTTCATTTTAAAACACTTTAACATGACGAATTTTACATTCAAGTCATAACTTCTTTTTACTATGTCTTTGATTTATTCAGGACAAACATACTTACTACTAATAGCAAACACACAGAAAAAATGAAATCTTTTCACCATTCAGAAAATTGACGTTGATTTATCAAGTGATGGTTGTTATTTTTTGTTGTTGTTGTTGTTTGTTTGTTTGTTGCTTTTTTGTTGTTGTTTTTACCAGTTAAGAGGGGATTTTATACAACTCTGTGTTCTTGTGGTTAATCTGCTGTTTTATTAGCTTTAGCTTCAAACCCATCTTTTCACAAGGTGCTTTGTGATTCTGGGGTTGGGACCCTGCAAATCACATGTCTTTTGGCAGTTGACTTCCTATTGTATCCTGCTTTTTGGGGACAAAAAAAAGGAGATTGGTGGGCTTGAGGAAGGAAACTCAAATCTGTCTACTTCTATTTTTTTTTTTTTTTATTATTTCTTAAAGTGTCGCAGAAGCAATAACTGGATGCCAAGTCAGAAGCTATTATAGTTTTAGTAAGAGAAGTTGTTTTCAATTTCTAGCTGTTGTTTCCAGACCAGTCACATTGTGTATTCTTAAGGTAGCCATTCTGTACCTCAGCCTCAGCTACTGGCTTCTGCCTGCAACCTGCTGTGATATTAAATAAACACATGAGGACCTGAACTTCAGAGATTTTTTGTAGTCCCTGCCCCACATCCTTGCTCCAAGGTTCTTTGTCCCCTCAGTACTAGGGTGGTAGCTGCTGTAAGAGATTGTCAATTCTTTGATATTTCAGTACTCCATTTTGCCTTTAATACATATTTAGAAAATTCCTCATCATATCTCTTAAAATAACTGGAGTGAAACTTAACTGATGTACCATAGCTAAGTTTCCTTGCAAATGACCTCATAAATTAATGTGTTTAGCTTTTACAGTGACATGGCTTCAGGTGAGTTTGATTCTATTTTATTCTAACTGTCAGTAAAAATCTGACTATGATTTTTCTTGCTCAAATACTACTCTGTCTGGACCTTTACATTTTGAAATCAATTAGATGAAAAAAATCAGAAAACTTTATTTGTGGTTTTGAGACTGAGTCTTTAAAGGAACAATCTCCCTTCTCAAATCTTAGAACATGTTACAGTGCATCAGGATCATAAAATATTATAATTTATGTCAAACAAGGACATGCTAACAAGACATTATTTTTTAATGTAATATTTTAAAATTGATGATAGAGATTAGTTACTTCAAGCAAAATGCAATAAACCAATAACTCTTATTTTTCTTTTTCCTATATATCTCTTGGATAAACTATGGCATATTTTAGAAAAAAAAAGGAACTGATTATGTACATTTTGTCTAAATCAATACATTTTTAACTAATAGGCCCAGAAGATATCATCAAGTAACCAGAAAATATTAAAGAGGCTAGTGGCTTTACTATTTTTCTATTACTAGGAAACCTTAAAAAGAGAGAAAACAAAAATGTAAATAAATCTCATAGCAGCAAGAGCTGATAGAAAACTTTAAAAATGCTATTGTATAAAATATATGGGGGGGCTGGGGTTGTGGCTCAGCGGTAGAGTGCTCGCCTAGCACGTGCACGGCCTGGGTTCGATCCTCAGCACCACGTAAACATAAATGCATTGCATTGTGTACAACCAAAGCAAATAAATAAATATTTTTTAAAAATATGGGTATCTAAGTTATGCATCTCTCCATATCATAATGCCATAGTAATATTTTCAGAAGCCATATATCTTTTTGAATGTACAAAAACACAACATACACAAAGATAAACCTGTGTGACATCGTCTGAATAAGATGAAGCCTTGCATGACTTATGACCAAGCTCTTCCATTCTTTATTCTATAAAACCCCACCCACCATTGCATGGCAAGTGTGCATGAAACATTCACAACAGCTTCCCAGTTGAAACAACCTGAATATCCATGAGCAGTGAAAGGATAAAGAAACCATGGTATGCTCATACCATGATACATTATTCCAAAAGCTATAGCAGAGAACTATGGTATGATTTACTTTATGTGAATTCTCAAAACTTGACAAAACTATATTTTAACCTTAAAAAATAGTACATACACACTTTTCAAAATGAGAGGGCTGTTATTTTTTATTATGGTTCTTTACAATATTTATGTTTCATGTGTAATTTCATGTGTATTTTATTTTCAAGATATTAATTTACATATAAATTAATTTTAGATTTCAGAATTTAATTTTAGTGCTCTATAATAGCTTTTACTATAAAGTTACTTTTCAAGCCTTCCACGTTTTATTTTTGGTTTTACTTTTAATTTATATACAATTAAATGCACAAATTGTAAGTTTACAGTTTGATAAGTATTGGCAAATATGTACACTGCTACATATTTCTAGTACTTTCTTCTGCTACTCAAAATTCAACATTTCCATCACACCAAATAGGGTCCTTCTGCTTCTTTTCAATCATGCCTACAGGCTTGTATGTGCCTGGGCAGGTATGCTTGCACGCACCTCCCCCCAACCCCCACAGTCCCATTTAAAAGTTTCTATTAATAGAGGTTAACATAAATGGGAGAATTATCAGCAAAGCTACTGTGCATATTTGTGTAAAATCATGTTATCAAGATAGTTCTTAGTTCTCCTGAGTGGTATCCATGAGGGGAAGTACTACGTTGCATAGAAAATGCAGTTTTAATTTTTAAGGAATCTGCCACACTTTCTTTCAAAGTGACTGTACCATTTCACAATCTCATGAAAATGCATGAAAGTTCTAGTAATGTTACCTCCTGGGCAACAGTTGATGCTGTCAAGTATTATAAAGATATGAGTATGAAGATTCTTTATACATAAAAGCCCCTTGTCCTATGTATTTTCAAAAGTTGTCTTACAATTTATGACTTAACTTCTTAAAAATTCACAAACCAAAGTATTTTTTATGGCACAAGGTTTTAAATTTCCAGTTTATCAATTTTTATGCCCTATGTAAAGATTCTTTGCTAAAAGGAGGGCTGGGAGATTTTCTATTAATAATTTGTAGGTGTATGTTTTATACATAATATATTTATAATACACATGTGTATATTTATAATACACATGTATATATGTGCTTATATATACATTAGGCTCAACATTTATGTTAGGTCCTTCCTTCCTTCCTTCTTTCCTTCCTCTCTCTCTCTCTCTCTCTCTCTCTCTCTCTCTCTCTTTCTTTCTTTCTTTCTTTCTTTCTTTCTTTACCAGGGATTGAACTCAGGGGCATATGGCCACTAAGTCACATCCCCAGTCCAATTTTGTATTTTTTTTTTTTTTAGAGAAAGGGTCTCACTGAGTTGCTTAGTGCCTCACTTTTGCTGAGGCTGGCTTTGAAATCGCAATCCTCCTTCCTTAGACTCTGGAGCCCCTGGGATTAAAGATGTGTGGCACTGCACCTGACTACATTAGGTTCTTAAAGAGAAGTGTGATCTCGAAACTATTCAGATCAACAGGTCTACATAAAGTATTCTCTAACATTAATTAATATTGACATTACTATTCCTATGAGAATATTATCTCAGAATAATCAAGCCCTGAGAATGAGTTATTTAGAGCTTTTTGTTCACAACAATATTTTTTTTCATACCATTATATGATATAGTAATTATTGTATCAGGCAATGCTATGTCAGGCAATATTCTATATGCTTTGTAAGTGTTACCTTATGTAATCCTGACACTAGTCATGTAAAATAGCAATTTACCAATTTTACAAATGAACAGAAGGAGACCTGTGAAGATTCCATGAAGTTACTAATTCAGAACATTTCCAGAATCCCAGAAGGCTGATTCTAAAGCATGTACTATGAACTACTGTTAATGTTTTAACTCACTTCCAGTATCTCTATTATTTCCCCCAATTTCTTTGAGCAGAGTGACCTTCCTTATTCAACTTAAAAGCTCTGGACATCCCACACTTTGGTAAGTCATGCCTATGAATCATGCAAAATTTGCACCTTGTTTTTGGGAGACAGGATTTTTTGTTTGTTTGTTACTATTTAGAAGTTTAGATAATTCTGTAAAATTAATTGTTATTCAATTTAGCTATGAAAATCAAATCAAAATTAATATTCCTTTAGACACAACAACCAAAATTTACTAATGTGCCAAAAAGAAGGTAAGTAAAAGAAAGACAAAATCTAAACAAAGTAAGAAAACAAAACAAAACAAAACAAAACAACCAAAACCCCCCAAAGGCACAATGAACTCTCACCCAGCTTTAGATTGGCTTTTGTGAAGCTAAGAAAAAGACCAGAAATGTAATTTATATGAGAGTTTATACTTAGTATGGAAGAATAAAAACTGTTCTTTCTTTTTATCTGTGTTCTAGTGAAATGGGAGATGCTACATTGTAGAACTTTTGAGTTCACCTAATGCAAGCCATGTACAAGGAAGATTTTTTAGGAGTGGGATGTCTTGACATAGAAAATATGTAAGAGTAAACTACAAATTATTCAGATAGTGTGATAACATCTTCAACTATGGACTGGTATAGCTTGATTATATTCCTCCCTTTCTTATAATACTTATCACAGATTTATCACAGACAATATAGACCTTGTTAGGTAACAAAAATTAAAAAAAAAAAAAAAAGATACAGTTGTCCTTGGTGTTATAGAAATAGGTTATTTCAGAATTTTTCAGTTTTTGAAAATGTAAATGATTTGTTAACTTTCTCAGGAATTAAAGTCTAAATGCATTAATGATTTAATTATAAATCACAATACAACAGCTTGACACATGGGCAGTGAACTTAGTCTCTATAAGAGCCACTTCATTTAAAGTTCACTTACCTTAAGGTGGTCGAGGCTTTGCCATAAGATAGGTTGAGTCTATATTTCCTTAGGATAAGTTTACTCTGAGGTAGACTCCCATAAAAATCCATTTGGATATTTCTGGGCAAGCCTAGAGGTATTAAATCCTGCAAATGAACACAACTTTACCTACCTTCCCTCTGCCCCCACTTTTAAACCCCATCCCCTGGTTTACATAGAAACAGTGAAACTTCACATCATGTACAACCAGAAGAATGGGATCCTTATTAGAGTAAGTATGTATGTATGTATAAAATGCCAACATTTATTCTATTATCATGTATATCTACAAGGAAAAAAATTTAAAAAGTGAAAAAGAGAAAGAAAGAAACCAATAGGCAAGGGTATAGAGGGTTATTAATCAAAGTTGATTGCTAAAGGCATATTTTAGTGAGACCATATTACAGATTACTACCTATTAGATTCTTCCACAAAAGCTTGCACAAAGGACTTTTCTTTCACCAAATTTACAGAGCCCACAGACGTTTTACTGTCAAAAAAAAAAAAAAAAACTGTTAATGCAAAACATGTTCTTCCAGTTTGACAAAATTCTAAGCCTCAGTGAATAAAATTGCTAAAATAAAATATCTGACTAAAGGTGTTCCTTGTATAATACTTTTTCATAATTTATTGGGTGTTTCTTCTTAGTGAGAAAACTGGGAATTCTAACAACATGCAATCTTACTTCAAATATTCATTCATTGTGTTTAAAGTATTGGATAAATTTTAGATTTGAGTATTTTTGTACTTTATTAGTCTAATAAGTAGGATATGAATTATTAAAATTAGTTGATGATTTATATTTAAATATATAAAGGAGATTTGATATTCTTTCAATTCTTTGGGGTTGGGGGAGACTCAGAACATGAAGAGTACCCTCTTGATAGGTGCAGAGAACTTAAAGCTAAACTCAATTTTTCTGTTTGTATAGGTCAGTGTGTCATGACGAATCTTGTTTGTTAGATGATCAGGTTCCCTGTGTTCAGTCACCACATGTCTATTTCTTAACTTCTTCTAATTATCAATAGTGACACAGGTCACCTCAAAATAGTTTGGGGGGGAAATGAGAACTGTATTGCCCGAAAGAATCCAAAAAGTGATTGAAAACCATGGTTATTAAACAGAGTTTCAGGAGTAGTTGAAAGCAGGGATATAAATTGAATAGAACTATCAATGTTTTCTATTTTGGTTTTTCTTTTACAAAATACATTAGTCTTTAGTATAATGTGAGAAAATGTTAAGCATTTGTCAGATTTAAAATTTGGATTTATAATTTCATTTTCCATATATACACTGGGCTTTTCACTAGGAAAGAAATTTGGTTTTCAACAGTTCAGATCTTCTTACACATGTACATTGAACACTTGGACATTTTTTCCACTAGGAAAGGACAACCACAATGTCAAACCAGAAATCCTGGTAAAAGGAACTCAGACATAAAGTGAATTAGTTTCCTTTCAAAGAATTTGATTTGAGTTGAAGAGATAAACTAATAAATATTATAAAAATATTTCAGTTGATTTTTGTAAAAAAATAGTTTATTTATTATAAGTATCCCAATTTTGAGATATGTAAGTTGACTTAGAAAGATCAAATCCCTTTCCCATATCACAAACAGGTCAGGAGTTTTGTCTCTAAGGTCAGAAAGAGAACATTGTAGAGAGACACCAATGTGCGTGTTCATGAAGTTCCTTTCCAGATCTCTATTTTTTTGGGAAATTTTGCAGCCAAAGCAATTTACCATATAGGGTGAGAGAGGAGGTTAATCAGGCAATTCACTTCATACTTAAAAAGAAAGAGAGACTGGAATTTGAATTACTCTGATTGACCAATTGTGCTGTTGGCTTTATCATAATAATCACATAACTGTTTATATATAATATACCTCATATCAAAGACATATATTCATTTTATTATTTAGTGTCAATCCTAGAATTTTTCTTCCCAGGTAGAAAAAAAATCAAGGAAAGGTAGGTAAAAATTCATGTACAAAATTCATGTACACTAGTATGTACACACACACACACACACACACACACACACACACACTGAATTAAAAATTTACTCAATGATATTTGCAAAGGCATGGAAATTTTCAGCATAAAAGGAAGGGATCTTTAAGAGTTAAATTTTCTGTCTGCTTTCTGTTGCTTAATTGAATTCACATACTCATATGGCTTAAAGAAAGAAGCTTAACTCTTCTATTTTATTATGTGAGAGTGTGCTCTGAGACAGAAGCCAGGAAAGGTGACTGTTAGGGAATGACTGTCTTGCCAGTTCAATAGAGTGAAAGCCTGCCAGTCACACATTTCAAATTCTGTTTTGTGCTTGAATTTCAATAGCATGCATATTGAGAAGACTTCCTTAAGCCGAACATTGTTTAATAGTGTCAAATAAAAGCAGAGGAAGGTGTAGGCTTGAATATAATAAGAGTAATTTATTATAATTTACTAAATAAATGACTCTGGAATGAGAAATATATTTTGTATTTTCATCTTTAGTTTTTATGATTCATAGCTTATCTTTTACAAAATACATTGGTCTTTAGTATAATGTGAGAAAATGTTAAGCATTTGTCAGATTTGGTATTTGGATATGTTAGATACCCACAGCTACATTTTCCAAGAAAGAAGGTTTTTTATTCCTTTGTAGAATTTCAATTCTCATTTGCATGATTTGCAATTTATAACTGAATGATATGTGTGCCAAATTACCTGGGACTGAAAAGAATACAAATATATTTTTCACAGGTCTGGAGAATGGGAAGTTCAAGATCAAATTTCTCTCACTTACCTGGTGAGGGTCTTCTTGCTATGTCCTCCCATGGAAGGAGGTAGAGGGCAGGGTAGCCTAATGCTGTGTGAATTGTTGTTTATGAGGGTCTAATCACCTCTTATATGCCCAAATGTGAATACTGTCACATTGACAAATTTATTGTTTTTAGGGGACATATTCAAACCATAGCAGATGCCTTTTATATGCATTCCATAATAACTTTCTTTTTGATGCTATTTTCCATTTTTTTCATATTAAAGGGAACATATGAAGATAACTAAAGGCAGAAGACAGTCATGGAGCAGTGACAGCTAGATTGAAATTCCTGTGTAAAGAGCAATATACTCATGTCATAGACCCTGCTGTCCCCTTACATAACAGAGAACACTGAGTTTCAACGGCCCATCTTATTGACATTTCTGTCCTTTGTCTATGTCTATCACAAAATGTATAGTTGCACATTGTGAGTTTTTGTGACAGTTATAGTGAGTTCTACATTGTAAGCTGGTGTGACAGTTACAGTGGACTTGTCTATGAGGAGAAAAGAGCTTTAACAACAATAAAATTTTTAGCTCCATATTCCTGTGTGTGTGTATATATATATATATATATATATATACATATATATATATGTGTATATATATATATATATATATATATATATACAAGGCAATATATATCTCAAAGGCAATAGTGTTTCATCTTAATACAAGGATAGAGGTTTCAAATAAGGAATACATAATCTTACTTCAAAGGAACTGCAAGCTAAAGTCTAGCAGAATGTGAGACATATACTCATATAAAAAGCAGAAGATATAATTTTAAGAACTTGAGAAAAATAAAATTAATTCCATTCCAAATTGTTTTCTACTGTTCCTTTGGCATTTCCTTTCTTGGCACTTTAAACTTTATACCAAAGTGTATTTTATGTATATCAATAAAATGTCTCAGTATAAGTAATATCAAGAAAAATGACATTTGTCAATTGTATAGAACTTTGTGTTTAATAAGACATTTTGGGACATTATTTTTGTAAATTGTCAAATTAACTTCAATAAGTTAATTTATTTACAAGAAAAGAAATTGAATCTTATGATATTTAGCCACATTTTCATCATGTGCTATACTTTGTGAGTTGTAGTGCACTAAATGAATGTTTGTCTTGTCCTTGAGGCAAGAAGCCATGGACTTCTATCTCACATGCAACACTCATTAATACTAAATGCATGAATAAAGGAATAAGTGCAAGAGTCGGGGGGCAAGAATCCATCTCTTTTGACTTCAAAGGCAATGCTAACACAAATGATTTCACTGTGTAAGATATTTTTCAGGCTACTTTTGTTCTGATCATTTGAAAGGATAATGATCAATAGTTGATATGGTAATTAATCACACTGGAGATGTGTATGCCCATTCTTCTGGGTGGGGGAAAGTTCATTTGGTGAGTATGTGTGGCTGAGAAGAGGGTTTACACTTATAGTTATGCTGCAGTAGCCTCAGCATTGAGTTGGGTTTCTGGTAACTAGAATTAAATGTTCAGGGACAGCATTCTGAATGCATTTAGGATTTAAAATATGATAAGGTCTCACAGAAGAGTCCACATCTGCAACATGATGAATGAATGGACAGTTTCCAGTTGTTGAATGTGTTTGAGTTTGCTAAGTTTAGGTGTTGAGGAGAAATATGTATATTCTGTCTTTTTTTATCCGTTGTTTGTTTTTGTTACTGTGGATTGAACCCAGGGGTACTTAACCACTGGGCCACATCCCCAGCCCTTTAAAAAAATATATTTATTTAGAAACAGGGTCTTTTTGAGTTGCTTAGGGCCTCCCTAAGTTTCTGAGACTAGCTTTGAACTCATTAACCTCATGTCTCAGCCTCCCTAACTGCTGGATTATAGTCCTGGACCACCATGCCCAGCACATTCTGTGACCTTTACATCAATTTTTTTTCAGGGTTTTGAATCCATAAAATTTTCTGTTTAGAAATATAAACTAGGCAATGAAATCTAATTTTTTTTTTTTTTTTTTTTTTTTTTTTTTTTTTTTTTTTTTGTGGTACCGGGGATTGAACTCAGGGGCACTCGACCACTGGGTCACATCCCCAGCCCTTTTTTGTATTTTTATTTAGAGACAGGGTCTCACTGAGTTGCTAAGTGCCTCGCCATTGCTGAGGCTGGCTTTGAACTCGCGATCCTCCTGACTCAGCCTCCCAAAGTGCTGGGATTACAGGCGTGCGCCACCGCGCCCGGCGAAATCTAATTTTTTAATAGAGCTATTTACTGTAACTTACTGAAGCCTCAAGAAAGAGAAGCCATAAGAAGGCAGGGAAAAATATGAATTGGAGTCTTGTGAGAATCAGAGTTTTGGTCTCCCCGATCAACTATTCAGTTTTTTAGGTAGTATCCTTGAACCATGTATTCATCTAATATGTGAACAACAATAATGTTATAAAAGCCTACTACAGCACTCAAAATAAAATGATATTTGTGATTTTTCAAATACATGTGAGACATAAAATATGTTGATATTAATAATTACATAGGTACTCATTGAGAGAAATATAGACAACCAAGTATCTATTTTGATTATAAATGGATTATATGAAATACTTTAAATTGAATCTTTTATATCTTACTGATTATATTTTGATTAGAATATTGTTATTTAAATTGACTATAGAATTATATCATTGTCAAATTTGACAGGGAGAAAGGGGATCTAAATAAATCAGCAAAGGTAAGTCTCAAAGGAAAAACATGCATCAAAAAATCCACAAAATTAAAAACCGTGTGATTATTACTATAAATTCAAAAATAATAATACTAATGAATTGATGGTGATTATTTACTAAACATAAACCATGTTGTATTGCTTTTTTTGTTAGTTTTATATAATGTTTTATGTATTTCTGTGGCTCAAGGAATAAGTGCTAAAGTTAACACAAATATGTATATTCTGTTTGGGAGAACTATATATATATATATATGAGAACTATATATATATATATATATACATATATATATATGCATGCCTACATTGACATTATTTTCATTTAGAGTTTTAATAATCAGTCATATAACAATACATAGTGGTGAGTTTTCTCCACCCCCTCCTTTTTTTGTGGCCATGGTAGAGCATTACATGCAGCAGGGGCTTTATATGATTGTAATAGAAGGTACACAGTGAGCAGAATTTATGTGGAACTTAATTAGAAACTAAAGGGAGGCATAAGGCTGTGATGAGAATAAATCAAAATTTTTGATCATGAGACTTGCAGAAGACTTGCTGTTGTTATAATTGGAAACTGGCACAAGCAATTGTCAGAGGCCTTGACAAGCTGTGATATGCTCTTTGGGTCCTGTCTCATGGGAGGACTTTGGTGTTCCCTTGCAGCAGTGACATCTTTCTTCTGCCCTTTAAAATTGGAGAAATGAAATGACTCCTCCACTGTGGCTTTTCTTAGAAACATCCTCTTCATTCTGTAGATGTTTGGACATTTCATAAAAAAAATGGTTGAGAAACTGGAAACGTAGTAAAATAGACTCACTGAAAGCAATAAGAGTTTAATTCTGTTTAATAGGTATTTTTCATGTTTGAATCATTTGGTGTTTTTCCCCCCTTTCTTTTGGTTAAATAAACCATTAAGCTATCTATAGCTATAAATATAGTATTACAGTTAAATAGATTTTTCCATGAATATGAGATTTTGTTTAATGCTTTTCTATTCTATCGTCACTGATATTACTAATTACCAATTACTAGCAATCAGCAGGAATTGTGAAAAGCATAGATATTTGTAAATATCATGGAGCTTATTGATGGCCTTCACTTCAGGTTTCCTGCATCTCATAAAATGTTGAAAATGAAAATTCTACATTGCCTTCAGACTTGTGTCTGAACATAGATCATTTACAGGAATTATCACTATAATGGCACTATTGTTCTGTTACATCAAGTGTGTTCTGATTATTTTGGGCTGGGATATATTAGTTACAAAATTTGAGCATTTTAGCCAGGCCACATCCTATTGATTTCTTTACTTTGGCTTAATTTCCTATATTTTAGAATGAGTGATTGCACTAAGAACAAGTTACATTTTATAACTAAACATATAGTTTGCTCGTGTTGCTGTATGCAATCATCAGTGGCTGCAAAATAATTGTTAGTGTCCTCAGATATTAGAAATCCTCATTTTGTCAGTATTTCCAAATATACTGGTTAGCTGATTAAGAAATTATTAATGATCAAATTGAGTTTATTTGACAACATTTTTTGTTTGCTAGTGAAAACAATGATAAATTTAAATAAAAATAAATAAATTTCATTAGGAAATGAAATAAAATTAAGAAAAAATAGTTTTGTACATCAAATATCATATTAAATAATGTAGCAATTTGGAAAGCACATCTTCCACATACCCAAATGACAAGTAGCAGATGTATCTGGATGATCTTTAATAGTGCATCCTTATTTTCATTAGTCTTCAAACTCTCTACCACACTTACTTGTAGAAATCCTTTTTTTTTTCATCATGTTACTTGCAAATACTTGCATTTACAAATTACCCTTGAGTGAGATTTGTTCTTCAAATTTCTCCTTTTTATCTTTGCATCAATGTGTTGAAACTTCCTTGAACCTACCTAACAAGAATTTCTATTTATTCATGAGCTTATTTAAAAATAAAAATAAAAACATAAAAAAATACAGCCACATTGATAATACACACAATACAATACCTCCTTTCAATGAGCTAGATACAGTGTTTATGTATATTTGTGGTTTAATTTTCTAAAAACAGTTCTTATTATTATGCCTATTAAGAAATGAAGAAAATAAGGCTATAGAAAGGTTGAATGATTTCTGGGGGTCTCAAAAAATGAAAAAATAAGAGATCTATAATTTTACCCAATTATACCAATTATATCAATTTTATTGGACCATATTCCAATAAAATGCTATTCAATAAATAACCAAAATGCCCCCAAGCATCCACACTGTATTCTCCAGATTTTAGTAAGCATCCACACTATATTCTCCAGATTTTAGTAAGGTTCTTAACAAAAACAAGCCAATTTTGCATAGGTTGCAGAACATTAAATTTCCCCTTCCTCTTTATTCTCAAAGCCTCCAGTTTTCTCTACTGTCACCCTTCCTCCACATTCAGAGAGGAGATTCTTTTTAAGTACAAGCCAATAAATGCAGAGCATTATGGGTTGTCTGGGTCAGGCAAGTGAAAGGGAAGAATTACCCTGAATCAATATGGGTCAATCATATGAGAGAAAAGAACATTTTCCTGCTGTTGTTTAGTAGTATAGCATATTGAAGGGAATACTGTGTTTTTTTTTTTTTTTTTTTTTTTCTCTCTCTCTCTCCTTTAGAACATTGTAAAAGGAAGTATGTTGTCCAGTTATTTTATGATCAGAATAGGAACCAGCAGCAGGAGAAAATCAACACAGAAACTATACAACAAGGAGAAAGAAGGACATTGGGTTTGATGTCAATCTTGACCCTATAATCATAACAAATCTGGAATCCATCCTACCCATTTTCTTTGTATTAATTTTTAAACTTCTTTGATTTCTGTGTTTTCTGCCACTTGCGACCAAAGGATCCTAACAGATAATGAGATGAAAAACAAATTCGCTTAACGAAAACGTACTTTCTTGTTCCTTATATGTTTAAAGTACTGCTCTGTTACCTTGCCCATAGTTGCTCTATATCGCTATATTTCCATTCTTTGTTTCCAATTTGGACATTACCTTCTTGGCACTCCTAAATTCCCCTAAAACTTATTTTATTATAGTTATTTCAACTATGCCTGGCATCTGTTGCTCTTCTTGTTCTGTTCCTCCTTATTCATCTGGATCTAAGCTCTAACTCCTCAGGACTTCTTCAGACACTACAGATTCTTAAGCTTGATTTAGCTATTCCCAATCTGTCTGCTGTAACTCATAACTCAATAAGCACCTCTCATGAACCTTCCAATTGAGATGTTAAATGTTTTCATAATTTTAAGGTCATTTTTTTAAAGTAACAATAGCAGATAATTCTAAATGAAAGACTGGTTAACAACTCAGTTGCCATTTTTTGATCATTTTGGTTGTACTAAGCACATTATCTTATGTTGATGGTCCTAAAGGAGAGATAAGGTCAAATGGGAATACAGGTAATGCCTACTTATACATTGTGTTAAGTGTACTATGAGTTAAAAAATGGAAATGTGTGATCAGCAATATTAATCATGATTACTTAATTTTGATTTATTTACTTTGATTTACAAAGCAAGAACTTGCTATCTAGAGATTTGGTTTTAGATATGTTGCATATAGTAGGTAGTCTTGATATCCTTGATACTTCAACTTTTAATTGATTTTCTTTACCTCTTGTCCTTTCAAGCCTCATTTTCTTCTTAAGTGTTACCTTTTCTAAAGATCAGTAGACTCCTAAAAATTTTTCCTATTATAAATCTTAATTTATCCTTTTATTGTGGAATATTTTCTTATGACTTTATTATAATTAATAATTAAATTTAAAAAGACCCCCCTTCTGAGTCACACATTAAAAATACACTACAGTTAAAAACATAATAAAATAAACATTAAAATGGAATAAAATATTTAAATGCTCAGCAAACTGACATCAATAAACCAATGCAAAGAAACTTATCCAGACTACAGAGAAGGAAAGCAACCTGTAATCACATTTGGTGGTTCCTTATTTCAAAGACAGTTGCTTCTATTTAACTGGTTCCTGTTTGTGCATGCTTCTATTTTCTTGACTATTATTGGTCATTTTGTCATTTTGAGGGATGAATGGAAAAACTTCTGGACTTTAAAATATCTGAAGGGAGAGCTGGCTCCTCAAACAAAATAACATTACTAAATGTACTTAACAATCTTTTAATAGCTAAATTGGATGACTCTATGTCTGGCTTTATTTGACTAGATCTAATTTACCCGATGCCTTCAGCATAATTAATCAGATAATGCACTTTAGTGAATGCCATCATTTCATGTCTTGAGGGTAGTGCTAAAGAGAATGGTTTTAATGTCTTGGGCATTGCTTGTCATTCATAAAACCACTTAGTTTTATTTTTTAACATAATAAATGCAAGAATAGATGCTATGTAATTGGTTTCTCTGTAGTTCGAGTTGTTACTTATTCTCCTTCACAAAAGGAGAAAAAATATTGGAAAATTATTGAAGGTTAATAAAGATAAACATTAACTCTACAGAAAAACAATAGCACATTTGGGTTGTCTCTAAGCATAGTAGATGCAATACTTTTGCAATGGAAAATCACAATTAAAGAAATGTCTCAGAATTATAAAAATGTCTGCAGTTTTGTTCAATGACATCTATTTGTAAAGATTGAAATAAAAATTAAAATGTATCACCAACCAAGATAATCTAAACATTCAAAAATTGGATCTCTCATGCACAAATATTCCTAGTTAGATCAATTTCCTACTTCTTAAATCATTATGGTACATTACTAATCTCATAATTTTATCCCTGTATATTTTTAGTCATCCTTGAGTGTCAGATCATCAATGTTTTTTCTTCACACTTTGATAACTAGAAAACAAAAAATGGAATTATTCACTTAATAAATTGGAAGATTTAACTGATGTGCAAATCCCAATTAACATCATTAATAGTTACTTGATAATTGATAACAATAATAAGATAATCATTATTATTAACTTCTGTAGTGATAATGAATGTCTTAAAATAAGACTGAGTCAAGGAGTAGAGTTAGTTGCTGGTGACTAACAGGGTAAATCTGATATGCAGAAAGAAGCTTGGGCTTGAAAAACATCTTTCAAAGCAAAGTTCAAAAAAGGGTGGGAAAAAATGAGCAGAAAGTTGAGACCTCCGTTTACAGAAACATATGCATCATGTAACTAAAATTAGGGTGGTTATCTCTGTGAAATGAGAGTGCTTTGTACATTTGCTATAATAATGACACATGGTGGCATGGTGGAGCTGGAACTCAAAAATGACCAAGGTTGCTCAATTTCCCCAAAGTGGTGTATCTAGGCAACAATGAGTCTTACTTCTCCTCCTAATCAAAAATGGAACTCTAAATAGAAAGTTCAGTAGAATAGAGGAAAGGGAACAGAGGAGGGAGAAAGGGAGGATAAGAGTATTGGGGACTGAAGTGGGGCAAAATAATTATGTCAAAATAAATGCTAATTGTTAGGGTAGCTGGAACAAATATCCGCAAGAGACACAGCTCTGAGTTCAAGCAAAGGTTTATTGACAGAGAATGTCTACCAGGCTCCCCTATTGCAAGGTGCAGCAGCCTGCTGGAAAAAACTTCTTAACTATATAGTCATGTACAATGTACAAGTTAAGAAATTACCCATCTGGTCCTGTGATTGATACTTGCTCTGGTTTCAGCAGTGAGGAACTCATTCAGGGTGGGCCTCACGGGAAGGTCATGTCTGGGTGGTCAGGTGCTGATTTTGAAAATGGAGTTACTTTGGCCTAAGGACCTAATACTCACGTTATGTCTAACTATTATGACCCAATAAAGAAAAGGATTAAAACATAAAACAAAAATAAAAAATATTGGGGATGTAGCTCAGTGGTAAAACACCCCTGAGTCCAATCTTCAATTAAAAAAAAAGTAAAATAAAATAATTTTGGATAAAAAATGTAACTCTTAAAATTAATGTTTATAGTGATCCACTGTATCTCATGTGAATTTTAAAACTTTGGTAATTATTTATATAACTATGGTCAAAAATATGCCTTTTTCTGATTTTTCAGTCTACTTCTGTAAAAATGTAGTTTTTTCTTTATTTGAATTTTAGAAAATTACTTCACCTCATCTAAAAAATTTCGTCAAACAATTTTAAAATTAAGAGCAGGTGTAATCAATGGATTTAGGATTTAAATTATGGTTTGGGGTTTGTTTTTTTTTTTTTTTTTTTTTTTTTTTTTTTGGTACTGGAGCATGAGTCCAGAGATGCTTTACCAATGAACCACATCCCCAGCATGTTTTTTCTTTAAATGTTAAGACAGGGTCTCACTAAGTTGATTAGGGCCTTATTAAATTGCTGAGGCTAACCTCAAACTTGCACTTCTTCTGCCTTAGCCTCAAGAGTTGCTGGGATTACAGGCATGTACCATTGTACCCGGTTTATGGTTGTCTTTTTTAAATTGCCCATGAATTAGTATGTCAATTCATTATTTTTCTCTTTTTAAACATTGTAATAAAAATCTACATAATAACAATTAATTTTTGCACTTTATAGCATTTTCCCCATGTACATCAACTTGCTAAATTTTAAAAATCATATTTTGAGATATTGTAAAATCATAATAGTGCTAAGTAACATATTCAGTAAGAACTAGATTGACGTGAACTTTGAATGATAATATCCAAAGGCAATTGCCTGTGATCAAACTTGAAATATGCCCACTACAACCCATGAAAATATCTGTATTTAGTACACATACAAAATGAAAGGATACAAAAGACAAAAGAAGGTTAAAAAGTAGGAAATAATTTATTCAATAAGAGTAAAGGAAGAGAATGAAATAATGAAGGAAAAGTTAATGAAATATTTCTGGGGTATGGTGCTACCTTTTCCCACTACAAAAAATGTTTTTGTTTTAATTTTTTTGTGTCTTTTGCTGTACTATCCAGGTGAATATTTTTAATTTTTTTAAAAACTAATTTTAATTATTTTATTTTTTATTTGTTTTGTAATGTGTTTGCTCTTTCTTTTATTGTTTCCTTGTTTTTTCATTATTACCTGTTTTCTTTCCTTCTTTCATCTTTTCCTCTTTCCCCAACCCTCTCTCCATCCTTTTTTTGTTTTTGCTTCATTACTTTCTTTTGTTTTGGGATTTTAGAACTAATAGAGCTCAAAAAAAAATATTTAACATTAATATACATATGTAATTTATTAAAGTCAATAATAAGTCAATATATAGCATCCTCTAAACAATGCAAGGATTGTATGTTTGATACCAAATGTAGCCCTTTTGACTCTTTTGTCATTGTTGTCATGAATTTTACTATGACTTACCTCCTGTTAACATGAATTAATGTTAGGCAGCTCCTTCGTTTCTCTAATCTTAAATCATGACTGTTCATGAATATCATTCTAGCTGTATCTACCTCCACTATCTTTTGAAACATCACACTTCTTTTGTTACTGTATCTTTCACATCAATATAAAAATTATGTCATTTCTCACTTCTCCATTTAATTACTGTCCCATTTTGTCTTTTTCCAGTATAAGTTTTCTAGCATAACTAGAAATGTTTTGCCTCTGTCATTCTCAGTGATTTTCATCCAATACTTTCATGAATACATTCAATACACTTTTTCCTTTCAACTGTAAGGTCACAAGAGACATTGATTAATATCCAAAAGTTAATTATTAAGGCCCATCTTCACCCTATAGCGGGATCTGTTTGCTCCCTGTATGTTATTTTTTTAGCCAAGTTTTTTTTTTTCTTTAGCCTGGTTTTCCATCATTCTCACTGCTTGTTTTTTCTCAGACTCTTCTTCATATCCATGATTAATTTGGGCCCATCCCAGGTTTCAGTCTGTGGTCCACTTATATTCTCTATATACTCTTACTTGCTTGGAAATCTCATCAATGGCATAAATCACCAACCTTAAGATGACATCTCATAAATATTTTTTTTTCACTCCCTATTATTTCTCTCGGATATTCCTGTTTATCCACTAGCTTGTTTGTAATCATAACAAAGTAACCTTGTCCAAAATTAAACTTATGATTCATTCCTCCAAAATTGTTCTTTCCAGTCTTCTCAATTTTAGTTAATGGCAACATCACATTTTCCTTTTTCAGGCAAAATCTTAGAATAATTTTAGACTTCATTCTTTCTTTTAAATTGCACATATAATATATTACTAAAATATATTACATATATTTTATTGTTTTTACCATCAAAACACTGTGGCCAATTTCATCATGCATGACAAAACCAATTTGGTTTCCATTGATGTTTGCCCAGATAAATGAAATAATTGCTATAAAAATCTTCAACCTCACTTTGCTTTATTCTGCTTTATATGTATATGAATGAGAGGTGCCATGTTATAATAGATCTCAAATCAGCTAAATTATCAGCTTAAATATTTCAAAGGTTTTACATGTGACTGAAAAATATTCTTCTCTATAAGTAGGGTGACCATATATTTATTCTCAAAATTGGAATTTTTTTTGATCCTAGCAAAGTGGTTCCTGCCTGTAATCCCAGTGACTCAGAAAGCTGAAGCAAGAGCTAAAGTTCAAGGCCAGTCTCAGTAATTTAGTGGAACCCTATCTCAAAATAAAAAACAAAAAGGATTGGGATGTAGTTCAGTGGTAAAGTCCTTTTGAATTCAATCCCAAGTAATACTCCTGCCAAACAAAGGAAGAGGGTAGTTGATTTTGAAAGCAAAAATGGACTCTATTCAAAACTACACTAGCCAACAAGTGGGAATTGGGATTGTCTTGAACAAAGCTAGGCTTATGGTCACCTTACTTCAATGGTCTTACTCACTCTGGTTCTTTGTTATCATCTCCTTCTATTCACTCTCTTTTCCATTTCTTTTCAGATATCTGGTATCCTAACTTTTCCCAAAAAATGCTAGCAGCACATGCCCATTTGTCCTGGTTCTTTTCTTAACTTGCAAAGCATCCCTCTAAGATAGCCAATGGTGGGTTGCTCCTTTACACAAAATCATTTCTTAAGTGTCATCTTTCTCCAGGTCTTTATGAACAAGCCACCTTCATGACACTCTCTGTCCCTCTTGATACTGTTGTGAAACTTATCATCATATATTATTTTATTATTTTAATCTCTCCTCATTAATTTATAAACTTCATGTGAGGAAGTTTTGTATTTAGGATTTCTAATTGATTTGGGATTTAGTTTTATAGGGAGGCATTTACTAAACTTTAAATCTTGAATAGGCTTGTTTGGATTTTGTTTCTCTCAGATCACACTGGTGTGAAACCACCTATGTTCAAATTCATGAAGTTTACAAAATTCCCCTAATTGCCTTCTTAATTTCTCATCAAACTTTTTTTTTTTTTTTTTTTTTTTTTTTGGCAGTATTGGCAATTAAATTCAGGGGCTCTTTACCACTGAGCTACAGTTTGCATTTATTTGTCTATTTATTTATTTATTTTGAGATAGGTTCTTGATAAATTGCACAGGTTGGGCTTGCACATTCAATTCTCCTGCCTTAGCATCCCAAGTGCCTGGGATTATGAGTGTACATCATTGTGTCTGTATAAATTTTTTAATGTACTTCAGGAGTTACATTAAAATATATTTTATCAGCATGCATAATTTTTTATAATTTGATTGAGTTAAGAAAAATCGTCAAGTACTCCTACCAACATATTACCAGGAAATAAAGTTTTCTAGGTAGGATTTAAAAATTGACCAAATCAAATACATATTTTTTGTGTGTGTGCTTCCATTTGAACTTATATACCAAAGGCCATAAGATCTGTACATCTCAAGGATTTGTTAAAAATTGCATAATTACTCATGTTATCTCCTCATACATAACTTAAGGACTTAGTACACCATTTATTTTCTTAAATATTTCCCAGTTTTTTTTTTTTTTTTTTTGTGGTACCGGGGATTGAACTTAGGGGTACTCGACCACTGGGCCACATCCCCAGCCCTTTTTTGTATTTTATTTGGAGACAGGGTCTCACTGAGTTGCTAAGTAACTCGCCATTGCTGAGGCTGGCTTTGAACTCGCAATCCTCCTGCCTCAGCCTCCCAAAGTGCTGGGATTACAGGCATGTGCCACCGTGCCTGGCTTCCCAGTTTTTTATTAGAATCCCCATATCATGTCTCTCATTTGTTTGGATTCTGAAAAATAGCAATTGTTTTTTTTTAAATATTTATTTATTTGTTTTAGTTGTACACAATGCCTTTATTCTTTACGTGGTGCTGAGGATTGAACTTGGGCCGTGTGAGTGCTAGACTAACACTTTACCGCTGAGCCACAGTCCCAGCCCATAGCAATTGTTTTGATGCCTTCTAAGAATACTACTTCTTTTTATAGTTCCCCAAAACTGAAAAGACTCTTTAAATGAACTACAACATCACATACTATGATATGATATCATAATTTTTTATGTTCGTGAGTGGTAGCATGGGAAGTCTCTTTAAGTAGAATCACTTATGCTATGAGCTCTATTTTTCTTTCTTCATAAAAGATCAAAATTAGTGCTTTGACCAGATAAAAGAGACGAAGCCATTACATTACTCATTTTTTATATCCACACTTTTTGAAATATATAAAAAATTCCCTTGCATATGAACTTGGGAAACAAAAGTAAGAGTCCATGTCATTCATATTTGTGTAACAGCTTTGACTTTGACTAAAGACATTGTGACATTTACTGATGTTAAATTAGTCTTATTGTTTTCTATCTTTCAGCAATTATCTTTTAAGGAAATAACTACTGTATCATGAACAAAACATATTCTATATTTTCATAATTAAATTTTATTGTGTTTCTCTATGTACATATTTTATTAAAATGATATTCATTTTCCCATAGATAAATAGAGAATAATTATTCTAGTCTATGACATGTTTTTAAAAGATGTTATGACATCCCATTGTTAATGTGTTAAGTTCTTCAAAAATCAGCTGTTTCTAATTACAAGTTTTAAAAGATGACAAATATTCTTGGGCAAACTACTAAAATGCTTAACTCTCAGGGGAGTATAATTTATTATTTTCCTAATACATTATGCAATTAAAACATTTCTACACACATTGTTGCTCATTGAATGATATAATCAAAAGACATATACATTAACTCTTCTAATATCCAAATACAATCTAAATCCTTATACATATATTAATTTGCAGCACTGTTTTAGTTCTTTTGCCACTGTGACCAAAAGATCTGACAAAAACAACTTTAGAGAAGGGAATTTATTTAGGGGCTCATGGTTTCAGAGGTCTCAGTCTGTAGACAGCTGGCTCCATTGCTCTAGGCCTGAGGTGAGGCAAAACGCCATGGCAGAGTATGTGACAGAGGAAAGCAGCTCATCACTGGCCACTGAAGGAGTCTTCCCTCCCAAGGACAAAATATATACCCCAATAACTCACCTGCTGAAGCCATACCCTACCTGCCTACAGTTACCGCCCAGTTGATCCCTATCAGGGGATTAATGCATTGATGAGGTTAAGGCTCTCATAATCCAGTCCTTTCACAGGTAAATTATCTTTCATTGTCTCACACATGAGCTTTTGGGGGATACTTCATATCTAAACTATGACAAATTATTCACACCTCCTTCATTTAAAATATTCTAAGATTTTTGTGAACATAAATTATTTCTCAGTATAGAATGTATGATAAAAGGAAGAATTCTGGACTCAATTGTCATCACTACCTCTCAACTCACAAACAATATAATTCTTGAAAATCAAACTCATCATCTTCTTTCTTGTCTAGAACTTTGGAATGGGAATATGCTTGCAAATATGTAAACTTAATTGAATTTGTACAAGAAAAGGAGGAGCTCGTTTAGCATGTTACAAGACTTGTAACATAGCTCATAAATCTTGACCATGGTAGTGTGACTGACACTCCAAATGGATTGATATCAATTCCTAGAGTACTTTGAAGAGGCCAGTGTGTCACTCAACTGTATGTTTTATTTGTTTTGTTTCATGTTTTTCTTCCACTCTGTAGTGTGTTTGTTGAGTTATAAGTTTACATAGACATCAAAACACCACTTTAAAAAAGAGCCAGTTGTGAATCTTATCAACACATAAATATATTTACAATTTAGGTTAAACTCTAATTGCCTCATATTCCCAGTTAATAGACAATTATTGACCTATATTTGTTCAAGTGATCAACACTTGGGCCAATCTCTTAGTGCCAGAGCATCAACATCAAATTATACAAACACCATTGGTTTCTACTGCAAATGAACAGGGTATAATGAGTTGAGAAGAGATATTTAAATAAGAAAGATTTGTTTTAGTCAGATTTTTTGCCACTGTTACTAAAGGACCTGACTGGAACAAGTTCCGAAGGAAAAGTTTATTTGAGGGTTCACAGTTTCAGAGGTCTCAGTCTTAAGCCGGCTCCATTCTTCCGGGCTCCATTTGAAGCAGAACATACCTGTTGAAGAATGGGGCAGAGGAACCATCTCACATGGTGATCAGGAAGTAGAGAGACTTCACTCTCCAGGTACAAAATATATACCTCACAGCCACACCATCAATGAGCCATTTCCTCCAGCCATACCCTACCTGCCTGCAGTTACCACTCAGTTAATCCCATTGGGGATTAATTAAGGCTATAACCCAATCATTTCTACTTCAAATCTTGCATTGTCTCAAACATGAGACTTTGGGGGACACCTGACATGGAAACCTTAATAGGAGGTCTGGCTTTAAAAATGTCGCTCACTACCATGAAGGAGCTTCTTTAAGAACGAAAATAGGGGCTGGGGTTGTGGCTCAGCGGTAGAGCGCTGGACTAGCACGTGTGCGGCCCAGGTTCAATCCTCAGCACCACGTAAAAATAAAGGCATTGTGTACAACTAAAACAAACAAATAAATAAATATTAACAACAACAAAAAAAGAATGAAAATAGGTTTGGAATCTAACAAGTTATTGATATTCTATTTACCTGTATAAAAAATGTAATTTCAATGAGGTGGCCTCTTGCATCACTCTCCTGAAATAGATGTATAAGTTCTCTTAGAGTTTTTAATAGACTTTAGCAAACCAAATAATGTCATGAGAGTTAAGAAAGTTTCAGATACTAGGTGTTATTCAATAATTCAAGACTAGAAATAGAGGACCATAGTAGATACAATGTAGTGACTGAGAAAACCATGCTGTCTACACATTTTAAAAAGTTCCTGTGGCCCATTCCTGCCTGGGTCCCATGACATGGCATGTGTCACTTGATTGGGCTGTAGGCTGAGGAGACACAGGGGAAGTTGCCATTGCCAGAGTCCAACCTGCTGCTGGCTGTGCCTGGACCTCCAGCACCACACCTTCAAATTTTAGAAGTTTGAAAAATAAAATATGGGCTAGGGTTGTGGCTCAGGGGTAGAGCGCTCCCTAGCATGTGCACGGCCCGGGTTCTATACTCAGCACCATGTAAAAACAAAGGCATTGTGTACAACTAAAAACAAATAAATATTTTTAAAAATAAAATAATAATAAAATAAAAATAAAATACTTTGCATCCTTTGTTGTCAATAAAATAGACCTTCGAGTTATTTGAATGCTCTCCTTTCCCCCAGTAGGAAAAGTTGCTGCAGTTTGAGCAGTAACTTGTAGGACATTCAGAGAAACACCAAGGTTTTCTCTTCCAGGTTCAGAGAACTTGAGAACTTGGCACCTTTTCATAGAAGGGTTTCTGCTAAAATAGAGCTATCTCTCTAAGGGGATCTCTACGCACAGGCCCCCAAATGCCTTTGCTTTTGTACAGTACAGGGTCAAAGGGAGGGATCAGACTCAAGGTTTCTGATCCCTAGCTGCAGCAAGCCAAGTCCATGTCCCAGCATTGCAAGAAAGTTCTCAATTGGTTTCTTCTGCAGTATGTTAACACAGGAAAGTACCACTGCTCAGTAGGAAATAGGGGCCTTGAACTATATGTGCTTTTGGTCTAGTATCTTAAAAGGCTGCAGAGTAAAGGGGGATTTTTTTTTTTTTTTTTTTTTTCCTGTTTAGGGTTTTCTCTGTTCTGAGACTTCAGACTGGTGCCTGTTTTGGTGAGTGCCCAAGCACTGAGCCCATGCACTCTTAGGTTGCAGTAAATAGGAGAGAATTTTAGAGCCAAACAGCACAGGCACTCAAATGCCCTCCTTTGTCTTTTGGCTTAAAGCTACAGATAACTTTTTATGTTAAGTGTGTAATTAAAGCGTTCTCACATTTTGAAAACAAGTTGTGAAATCCCATTAGGATGGCCCCATTCCATGTCCACTGGGAAGAAAACAGCAAAAGGAGACTTGTGATTTTGACAAATGTTTGCATCCCTAGTTACAAACCCTCCAGATCTAACCTGGAATAAGCCACCAGTGTTTCCTGCTGCTTGCATTGGGCTGTTGACTCTGTTCCCTTCTTGGGAGTGTCACAGAAAAGACCAGTTACACAATTTCAGGACACAGGTAGCCCTTGTGTCTGTGGATTAACTCAGCAAGAACCAAACCATACACCAGTGAGGAGTGAAAAGGAACAGGGCGACTGCACTGTTCATAATCTGTCAGCCTGGCTGTGGCTGGCGGGTTCCATTCCGGTGCCACAGCATCTCCAGCAACACATGACTGCAACACCAGTGGCTCTCAGTTTCAGGTCTTGGAGACAGTATTTCACGAGGGGCTGTGGGTTAGGGATCTCGGGAGCCTGGGACCTGGGACTGGCTGTGTCCTGCCCTGTGCAGCCTACCTGGCCTCCGTGACTTATTTTAAAGGCAAGACCCACTAAGTATGGTGGTACATGCCTGTAATCCCAGTGACTCTGGAGGCTGAGGCATGAGGATACAAGTTCAAGGCCACCTTGGCAACTTAAGGAGACCCTGGGCAACTTAGCGAGACCCTGTCTCCAAATTAGAAAACAAAAAGTGTTGGGGATGTGGCTCAGTGGTAGAGCATCCCTGGGTTCAACTGCAGCATTGCATAATAAATAAATAAATAAATAAAAAAAAAAAAAAAAAAAGGAACAGGGCGACACCCTACATTTGGGCTTCTCTCCACAGGAACCTCCACATGTCTGTCCAGGTGGCTAGCTTTTAATATGTCTATTTTTACATTATGTAAATTCTCAAAGCTTGTTGTTTAGATCATTGTACCTGGGATTCCCATCACTATTGTGTAATCAGTAAGATTCCTCTAATACTGCTGTTTTAAAAAACAAGCAACACATTCAGAAGGCAATCTTTATTCTGGAATATTTAAACAAATACGTTTTTAAGGCAGTGAGTGAATAAAGGCATAAATGTCCAAAAAAAAAGTTCCTATAACCCATATAATGATTAATTATTTAGAGGTATGTTTGAATGGAGGCTGGAAGATCTGTGGCATTAAGCAGACATAGAGAAAGAAATTCTCTTTCACAAGTGGCATTGTAAATATATTCAGATAGGAGGAAGCAGTTTTGTTTACACTTTAGTTTGACTAAGAAAAACCTGTTTTAAGGAACAGAGGGAGTGGTAATGTGTGTGTGTGTGTGTGTGTGTGTGTGTGTGTGTGTGTGTGCCTGTGAAACTGTGTGTATAAAGAACACTAACATGAGCCAAAACTCTCACTGCTACACATAATGACAAATCTGTGATGAATGTCTATAATCTAGAAATAAACATGTAAGAAAAAGATTAAAATGAAAGAAAATATTTAGAGACAAATCTAGATAATATTTTAAAAGTATTATGCTTGGGGAACAAATTACAGATTCGGCAAGAGTTGTGGTGCCAGCTATTCAGGAGAGTGAGGTTGGAAGATGTCAATTTTGGGGGCAGACTGGGCAATTTAGCAAGAGCCTGGTTAAAAATAAATAAGTAAACAAACAATCAAATGAATAAATACATAAAGGACTGGTGATGAAGCTCCATGGTAGAGAACATTATGTATAATCTCCAGTAAATAAGGAAAAATAGAAAAATCAGACAAGGGACTTCTACTTTCCATATTAGCACTGATATATTTTATGTTTTTGAATATCTTTAACAAAATTATTTCCAAATGAATAAGCTATATTGAATTATATATGATATGGGTATACATAAGCTATCATTGTACTTATTTTACATTTAATTTTACTTACAAGATACATATGTTCTTAGTATACATATATAATCCCAATTTAATGTATGTTTCAAGTGGTTTGACTGGTAGAGCTAAGTGGGTATATATTTTAGAGGACTACAACTCTTTGTTTTCTTCATTACTGTTGGGAAGATCACACCCAGAAATATTTTGACAGAATTAAGCCTCAGACAGCTTTGCACTTAAGAAGGGATTAATTTTCTGAAATGCTCCAGGCAATTGGTTATTAAACAAATCCATTCACCCAATTCAAGCACAGTAGACTATGATTGGCATTTTATTCAGTGGTAAGTGACAACTATTCATCAGAGATGTGTAAAAAGCCTTGACCTTAAACATCCAGACTCAGTCCAATACTTTTTAAACTGAGACGGGAAAGACGTAAGACAATGGATTCATTAACTAAACCCAAATTAATTTTTAATCATAATATGTTTATTTTATATTTTCTCTTAATACCTTATATATTTAATTGACAATTAGCAAAATGGAGAAAAGTACAAAGAAAAGCATATCCAGTACCTTATCTATTCAAAACAGCTACTGAAAATACATTGGCCTATTTCCTTTCACTTACTGTTTGAACTTTAGCTATAGTGATTATACTGTGCACATATTTATCTTTTCATCACTTAATATTATACTATATAAAATTATTTATATGGAATTTTAATGATTGCAGGATTTATTATCCTATCAAAAATGCCATAATGTATTTAGCAATTTTATTTAATGTTGAACATTCATTTCTCAATACCACAGTTAATGCTGAATTGGATGTTAACATTTTTGGAGATATTTCCTATGATAAAATCATCAGACATGGATTTAGCTCATTTTCAAAATTATAATGAATGCATACTTTCCCAAGTATATATATATATATCTAAACTCTAATATTAGTATTTTTCCATGAGCATGCTTTGATGGTAGCAACTGGTAGCACATGGGGTTCTTTGCCAATGGATACACTTCCCATGTGTTATGGATTTGTTTGTGTCCTGATAAAAGATATGTTGAAAACATGATCCTCAGTACCTAAGAATATGAAGCATTTGGAAATAAAGTGATTGAGGGTTAAGTGGTGATTAGGTCTTACAGGAGTAGGGTGGGTGCTTAATTTGTGACCAGTGTCATATAAAAAGAGAGACAGATACAGCCAGGCGCGGTGGCGCACGCCTGTAATCCCAGCACTTTGGGAGGCTGAGGCAGGAGGATCGCGAGTTCAAAGCCAGCCTCAGCAATGGGGAGGCACTTAGCAACTCAGTGAGACCCTGTCTCTAAACAAAATACAAAAAAGGTCTGGGGATGTGACCCAGTGGTCGAGTGCCCCTGAGTTCAATCCCCAGTACCACAAAAAAAAAAAAAAAAAAAAAAAAAAAAAAAAAAAAAAGAGAGAGACAGATACAAAGATACAGGGGAAGACAATGCCATGAAATAATGGAGGCAGGGACTGAGGTTCTGCAGTACCAGTTAAAGGACACCAAAGATTTCAGGTAAGCCATCAGTAACTACAAAGAAACAAAAACTTTACCTCACATCAGTTTCTGGGTAAGCATGACTTTTTGATTTTGGATTTCTAGCTTATATAAATATAAGAAATACATATTTGTTGTGTTAAGACACTTGGCTTGTGGTAGTTACAACAGCCATAGGAAACAGATATGCCATGCAAATTCATTCTTCAACATACACTACCCCACTACACACACACACACACACAAACACACACACACACAATTACACACTCAAAACATAATCCCTACTGAAATTTCTCCTGCTTTACTTCTCTAACCATTCTTTCTTCCTCAGGTACTGTTCTGTCTATATTTCTATCCCTAATAAGTTCTTCTTGTTTCAGTCTTTGAGCTGACTGTGTCTGGTCACCTAACCAATCACCTGTGCTGAATTCATCTTGCTTCAAAACCTCTAGGCTTATTCATTTCTAGGGCATAAAGTCTCTTCTTATATTTTCTGATCCTCTGGGAAAAAAAAAACGTCCTATTATGTTTTTTAAATCAATCTCTTCATTTGATATCTTCATATTTAATCAAAGTTCTGACTACTTAGGCATTTATTAAATCAACATTGTTATCAAAAACATCTTACATTTTGATTATTCTAGGTTCCTCCTAACAAAAATAAAATGTACATAAAGTTAGAAAGAATAAGAAAGTTTCTAGCAGATTTATTATGAAAATAACTTCTTTATTCATTGAGAGAAAATATCTTACAGCTACCAGGGATCAGTACTGAGCAATGAGTTATAGTTTGAATAAACTTGTTATTTACATTTGAAGTCTTCATTTTTTTTCAACTGAGATGTTTAAAAATGAATTTTAATAATAAACTGCCAAATTATTCATTTCACTTGATTTATAGCAATGTTTATAGAACTGAGAAAATTGATTAAAATAGTTGCTGTTGTGTTTGTCATCCAGAACTATAAATTTTGTAGTAGTTTTAATAATTCCTTTTGCTCAAATATAAACTAAGTCTTTAGTTTGCTATTATTCAAGACAAGTATAAAGCAGATGGGAAACATACCCCCTCCATAAATTTTGTGAAATCTCTTAAGGCCTCAAAAATACCCAATCTAAATAAACATAGTTCTTTTCCAATCAGATGCCTCATCAAGACAAGTTTCTGAGTCTCTTTTCTAACAATGTTACCATTTTTTATCTCTTTGGATATATGAACTCCAAAGCTCCATTGCTATTATTGACAGTTTTTCCCCAAAGTGGCAAACAATCTCTCTTTGACAAAATTTTGGTCAGTTTCCTCTGAATTCTTTCTTACTAGACCTCAATCTTGGGCTCTATATTCTTCCTTGCATAACATGGTTTTATTAAAAATTCTTCTAAATTGGTTTACCCTCCACACCTTCATTTCTGATCAAATTTCTTATTTCCAAATGCTGTAATATGATCATCATGGCCTTTGCTTGGCAATAATCCCATTAAATTTGTTGAGCCAGAATCTCATTCTTACCCTTGTACTTCCTTTCAATAATTTCCCATTGACCCACATTCTGTTCCTTAACTGAATGCTCTTCCCATTTCTGTCTTTGGAACCAAGCCCAATCTTATACTGAGCCCTCTTTTGTCTGATTATAATAATTTTGTATCTCTTTGATAAAATTTGTCCTTATCACTGTAACTTCTGTCTTGCACTGGTCTTTTTTTTTTGGTACCAGGAAATTTAACTCAGGGGCACTCGACCCCTGGGTCACGTCCCCAGCCCTTTTTTGTATTTTATTTAGAGACAGGGTCTCACTGAGTTGCTAAGTGCCTCACCATTGCTGAGGCTGGCTTTGAACTCGTGATCCTCCTGCTTCAGCCTCCCAAAGTGCTGGGATTACAGGCGTGCGCCACTGCGCCCGGCTTGCACTGGTCTTCTTTAACAAAGGTTAAGACATTTGTTTAGAAATATCTAGACAAAGATGTGATACATTCACTAATTTTCCATTTCTTTTACATTTTTACACAGTCTAAATCTATGTAAGGCTCTTAACCGAAATATAAGGATGTACATAGAGAAAGAGAAAGAGAAAGATGTTTAAAGACATCATGCTCCCTAAAAAGTTCAGTAAGTAAAGATATAGATAGACCTCTCCTTCCCCAAGCAGATTACAGAATATATAAGTCTTTCTCTTTCTGAAGGGGAATACATAGCCAATAGATTTCTTAATTTGGGGATCACTCTTTCATAATACTTTCCACTACATGTGTGCATACCATCTTTTCTGCACCATGTTATGCTATTGAAATTGAAGCATGGAGTATTGGATGCAAGCTGTCATCTTGGCTGCTGATTTTGCAACGGGTGATAAACTATCTTTGTCTCTGATCCACAGACAGATAGTCATGCATATATGTCTATATAAAATGCTTATATATGTATATGTATACACATATACAGCACATGTTTATATGTACTATAACATACACAGTGACAGGCTAATTTATTAGCTTATACTAGGACAAAAACTAAAAACACTTCTGACTTAACAGGTCTCTTGTTATATAAGATTGAGAAAATGGATCCAAGATGGCGGATTAGAGGAAGCCGCACTTCAGGGCAGTTCCGTGGAAAGAATCCAACAAAGCAGATAAATTGCCTTTCATCATATATATATAGGCTGAAAATACCGATCTCCTGGATGGTTTGATTACCACTACCAGAGAGAGAAAGAGACAAGCTGTCTACAGCGGCTGGAGCCGCGAGGCTCCTGCAAAACCGCCTGGGTGGTGCACAGGCCGTGCGAAACAAAGTCAGTGTGGGGAGACCGCGCTGCGACTGCAACCCCAGCCACACTGAGGGCACACCAGCGTGAAACTGGCGATAACAGCCAGCGAGATTGGTGCTGGGGAACCACAGGAGACCACGGGTCGACAACACCAGTTCAAATCCACACTCCGCCGGACGCGACCCTCAGTAGTAGGGCCCTGGACAGAGCAGCACAGAGATCAGCGAACAGCAAGCAGGGGCAGAGTGGAGCGGGCCACAGTCTGAAGAAGCACTGTCTGCAGCACAGTCACAGTTGTGGCTTCCCGGTGCCACTTCGGCAGGAAGACATCCACCCAACAGCTTTGAAATCGATCACCGAGGATACGGGAGTCTGTGGAGCTGCTGTTGACTGGAAGGAGAGCACCGCCATCTTTGAAAGCTGCAGTGGCTGACCCAGACAAAGGGGAGGAGACAGAGAGCAACAGCTGCAGGCATCCAGGGACTCTCCAGCTCTCTGAAGACAATGCACAATTGGGTGAGGCTCGGGTGGTCAGCAGGGGAAGGCGTTTCTGAGGCTAGCGCAGCGGCCACAAGAAGCTGCAACTGTGGGTGGGCTTGGGGAGGGGGTACCTTCTGGAGGGTCCCCTTCCTGGTGCCATTCATCTGCTGACACACACAAACCCCCTGGGCCACTCCTTCACTGAACCGTACAGCCACTGGCCTAAGATGCAGCCTTGATTTCACTAACAGGATCACAGACTGTCTAGATGTGATCCAATAACAATTGGTTTGAACTGGAAAGGAAAAAAAGAGGGGGGCTTCCCAGGGCCCGTTTTGTCTGAGACTTGGAGTTCGACTTTTTTTTTTTCCTTTTCTTTTAGTTGGTTTGCTTGTTTTGTTGGATTGCAGGGAGGTTTTTTTTTGTTTGTTTGTTTGTTTGTTTGTTTATTTTTCTTTTTCTTTTTTTGGCTTTGTTTTGTTCTGCTTTTTTTTTTCCTTCCGCATTGATTGTTAGTGTGTTTGTTTGCTTCCGCTCCTTTTTTCTTTCCTTTTTTTCTTCCTTCTCACTCTTGTATCTTTTCTTCCTCCTTCATCTTTCATGTTTACATCCTGCCAGTGCATACTAAACAGAGGCAAAAACAAGTTATACGCAGAACTTGGGATTTCTAGAACCGGCGCAATTGAACTGGGTAGCAAAGTGGTGTTATATATAGTTTACTCTCTATTTCCTTGATTCTCTCTCTCCTCTCTCTTACACCAATTCCTACTCTTTTATCATTTTTTTTCTTTTCCAACTTACTTTATATATAAATTGATCTTTTCACCTAATTGTCAACCCCATTCTCTTTCTTCCATCGTCTACTGATACTAAACCACTTCCACTAAACCACTTCAATAGATATCTCCTTTCATACTTTCCAAGAAAGAACAATTCAAGACACTTCCTTCTTCCTAAACATAACACCTCTGTATCCAATACTTGAAGCTATAAAACCCTATCAGAAGCGTACAGAGTAAATTGGAAATAATATCTGGGTTAACAAAATCTGTACATTGTGATCAAACTTGGATTTTCTGAATAGAAAGTGTTAGGTTTTAAAAGTGTAAAGGAATTATAAGGTGATCTGATAGCATTGTACTACAGGAACAACATAAGGCTTTAAGGGAAAATCGAAATTGTCAAGGTCCCACAGTGCAGGAAGAATAGACACACAAGCAACATGAAAAAACAAGGAAAGAAAATGACACAAACAAATCAAGATACCTCATCAGTAGATGTCATGGCAAGCACAGTTGGTCAAATGCCAGAGATGGAATTTAGAAATTACATATGCCAAATGTTTATGGAACTTAAGAATGAACTCAAAAATGAGATGAGGGAGCAGGTACAGGAGGCAAAAGATCATTTTGACAAAGAACTCCAAAAACAAATACAGGAAGTAAAAGAATACTTCAATAGGGAAATAGAGGCTCTAAAGAGAATCCAAACAGAAATTCCAGAAATGAAAGAAGCAATAAAACAAAATAAAAGCTCAATTGAAAACATATCCAACAGAATAGACCACTTGGAAGAAAGAACCTCAGACAATGAAGACAAAATATATGTCCTAGAGAAGAATTTAGACCATACAGCAAAACTTGTTAGAAATCAAGAACATAACATCCAAGAATTATGGGACAGCATAAAAAGACCAAACTTAAGAGTGATCGGCGTAGAGGAAGGGGCAGAGTTTCAAGCCAAAGGAATGAATAATCTATTTAACGAAATAATTACAGAAAATTTTCCAAACTTGAGGAATGAATGGGAAAACCAAGTTCAAGTGGCATACCGAACACCAAACAAACAAAATCTCAACAGATCCACACCAAGACACATTATAATGAAAACGCCTAATACACTGAGCAAGGAGAGAATACTAAAAGCCACAAGAGAAAGGAAGCAAATTACATATAGGGGGAAACCAATCAGACTATGTTCAGATTTTTCAACCCAGACCTTAAAAGCAAGAAGATCCTGGAATAGCATATTTCAAGCTCTGAAAGAAAAGGGATGTCAACCAAGAATCTTATATTCAGCAAAATTAAGCTTTAGATTCGAAGATGAAATAAAAACCTTCCACGACAAGCAAAAGTTAAAAGATTTCACAACTCGAAAGCCAGCACTTCAGAACATCCTGGGCAACATTTTTCATGAAGAAGAAGAGAAAGATGATAACGAAAATTACCAAAGGGAGATATTAAACTAAAGGAAATACCAACCAGAAGAGAAACCAAATCAAGCTAAAGACCGTAATTCAAATAAAAATGGATGGGAATAAAAATCACATCTCAATAATAACCCTGAATGTTAATGGCCTAAACTCGCCAATCAAAAGACACAGATTATCAGAATGGATTAAAAGAAATGACCCAACAATTTGCTGTCTCCAAGAAACACAACTCATAGAAAAAGACATCAACAGACTGAAAGTGAAAGGCTGGGAAAAGTCTTATCACTCACATGGCCGGCGAAAGCAAGCAGGGGTTTCCATTCTCATATCAAATAAGGTAGACTTCAAACCAAAACTAATCAAGAGGGACAAAGATGGATATTTCTTATTACTTAAGGGAACCATCCATCAACAGGATATAACAGTCATAAATCAGTATGCCCCAAATAATGGAGCACCTACATTCATCAAACAAACGCTTCTTAAGTTCAAGAGTAAAATAGACCCCAACACAGTTATTCTAGGGGACTTCAACACACCTCTCTCACCAATGCATAGATCATCCAAACAAAAGCTAAACAAAGAAACTTTAAGCCTCCTCAAAACAATTAATAACTTAGACCTAACGGACATATATAGAGTATTTCATCCCTCAGTAAACAAAAACACATTTTTCTCAGCAGCACATGGCTCCTTCTCCAAAACAGACCATATATTTTGTCACAAGGCAACTCTCAGCAAATATTAAAAAACAGAGATACTACCCTGCATGCTATTGGACCATAAAGGAATGAAATTGGAAATCAACGACAAAACAAGGAATAAGAAAAACTACTCCATCAACTGGAAGCTAAACAACATGCTACTGAATGAACAAGGGGTTGAAGAAGACATCAAAGAGGAGATCAAAAAATTCCTAGAGGTAAATGAGAACACAGATACATCATATAGAAATCTCTAGGACACTATGAAGGCAGTAGTAAGAGGAAAATTCATTGCACTGAGTTCATTCCTTAAGTGGGAAAAAAAAAAACCAACAAATAAATGACTTAACAACACACCTCAAAGCATTAGAAAAAGAAGAACAGACCAACACCAAGAGCAGTAGAAGACAGGAAATAATTAAAATCAGAGCAGAAATTAATGAAATTGAGACTAAGGAAACCATTCAAAGAATTGACAAGACTAAAAGTTGGTTCTTTGAAAAAATAAACAAAATTGACAGACCCTTAGTGATGCTAACGAAAAGAAGAAGAGAAAAAACTCAAATTACTAACATTCGTGATGAAAAAGGGAATATCACAACAAACACCTCAGATATACAGAATATAATTAGAAATTACTTTGAAAACTTGTACTCTAATAAAATAGAAAATACTGAATGCATTGACAGATTTCTAGAGTCATATGATTTGCCTAAACTGGATGTGGAGGCTATACATAATTTAAATAGATCAATTACAAGCGAAGAAATAGAAGATGTCATCAAAAAGCTACCAACAAGGAAAAGTCCAGGACCTGATGGGTTTACAGCCGAGTTCTATAAGACTTTCAAAGAAGAACTAATACCAATGCTCTTCAAACTATTTCAAGAAATAGAAAAAGAGGGAGCTCTTCCAGACTCTTTCTATGAGGCCAATATTACATTAATTCCAAAGCCAGGTAAAGACACATCCAAAAAAGAAAACTTCAGGCCCATATCTTTAATGAACATAGATGCAAAAATCCTCAACAAAATCCTGGCAAATCGGATACAAAAACATAACAAAAAGATAGTGCACCACGGTAAAGTGGGGTTTATCCCTGGGATGCAAGGCTGGTTCAACATTCGGAAATCAATAAACATAATACATCACATCAATAGACTTAAAGACAGAAATCATATGATCATCTCAATTGATGCAGAAAAAGCATTTGACAAAATACAACACCACTTTATGTTCAAATCACTGGAAAAACTAGGAATATCAGGAACATATCTTAACATTATAAAAGCTATTTATGCAAGGCCGCAAGCTAACATTATCTTAAATGGAGAAAAATTGAAAGCATTCCCTCTAAAAACTGGAACAAGACAGGGATGCCCCCTTTCACCACTGCTATTCAACATACTACTGGAAAATCTGGCCAGAGCAATTAGACAGACAAAAGAAATTAAAGGGATCAAGATAGGAAAAGAAGAGCTCAAATTAGCACTATTTGCTGATGACATGATAATCTACCTAGAAGACCCAAAAAACTCTACCAAAAAACTTTTGCAACTAGTAAACGAATTTGACAAAGTTGCAGGATACAAAATCAATACACATAAGTCAAAGGCATTTGTGTATGTCAGCGACAAAGACTCTGAAAGGGAAATGATGAAAAATACACCATTTGCAATAGCATCAAAAAAAATAAAATACCTGGGAATCAACCTAACGAAAGAGGTGAAAGACCTCTATAACAAATATTATAGAACACTAAAGAAAGAAATTATAGATGAACTCAGAAGATGGAAAGACCTACCTTGCTCTTGGATAGGTAAAATTAATATTGTCAAAATGTCCACACTACCAAAAGCATTATACAGATTTAATGCAATTCCAATCAAAATCCCAATGTCATTCTTCAAAGAAATAGAAATAGTAGTCATGAAATTCATCTGGAAAAATAAGAGCCCCAGAATAGCCAAAGCAATCCTTATCAAGAAAAGTGAAGCAGGGGGCATCACCATACCAGACTTTAAATTATACTATAGAGCAATAGTAACAAAAACAGCATGGTATTGGCACCAAAACAGACTGGTGGACCAATGGTACAGAATTGAGGATACAGAGACTAATACATATAATTACAGCTATCTTATATTAGACAAAGGTGCCAAAAATGTACAGTGGAGAAAGGATAGCCTCTTCAACAAATGGTGCTGGGAAAACTGGAAATCCATATGCAACAAAATTAAATTAAACCCTTATCTCTCACCATTCACAAAACTTAATTCAAAGTGGATCAAGGACCTAGGAATTAGACCAGAGACAATACACCTAATAGAAGAAAAAGTAAGCTCCAATTTCCAACATGTTGGATTAGGCCCCAAGTTCCTTAATAAGAATCCTGTAGCACAAGAATTACTACCAAGAATTAATGAATGGGATAGATTTAAACTAAAAAGCTTCTTTTCAGCAAAAGAAACAATCAGCTAGGTGAATAGAGAGGCAACTAATTGGGAACAAATATTTAATACATGAACATCAGATAGAGCACTAATCTCTATAATATATAAAGAACTCAAAAAACTTTACACCAAAAAAACAAATAACCCAATCAATAAATGGGCTAAGGAATTGACAAGACACCTCTCAGAAGAAGATACACGATTAATCAACAAATACATGAAAAAATGTTCAACATCGCTGGCAATTAGAGAAATGCAAATCAAAACTACTCTAAGATTTCACTTCACTCCAGTCAGAATGGCAGCCATCAAGAACACAAGCAACAATAAATGTTGGAGAGGATGTGGGGAAAAAGGCACACTCATACATTGCTGGTGGGACTGCAAAATGGTGCAACCGTTATGGAAAGCAGTATGGAGATTTCTTGGAAAACTGGGAATGGAACCATCCTATGACCCAGCCATCCCACTCCTGGGTCTATTCCCAAGGGACTTAAAAACAGCATATTACAGTGACACAGCTATCTCAATGTTTGTAGCTGCGCAATTCACAATAGCTAGGTTGTGGAACCAACCTAGATGTCCCTTAGTAAATGAGTGGATTAAGAAAATGTGGTATATACGCACAATGGAATTTTACTCAGCAATAAAAGAAAACAAATTAATGGCATTTGCAGGTAAATGGATGAAGTTGGAAGACATAATGCTAAGTGAATTTAGTCAGTCTCAAAAATCCAAGTACCAAATGTTCTCTCTTATATAAGGAGGCTATTTCAAAGTATTGTTGGATGGGGGTACATAGGAGGATTAGAGGAACACTAGAATGGTCAAGGGAAGGGAGGGTAAGGGAGGGAGCAAGAGGGGAGGGAGGGGGAGAAAAAAAAAAGGTGGTTGAATGAGACGGATATCATTTTCCTTAATGCATGTTTGAAGACCTGAATTGTACGAATATACTTTGTATACAAACAGTTGTATGAAAAAGATACTAAATATATGCACTATGAGTTGTACATATTAAGAATTATAAAAATAAAATTAAAAAAAAAGATACTTAGAGTAAGGAAAGCTGGTGGGAGAAGGAAACATATTTTCTTAATGTTATTTTGGATTCTTAAAAATTCCTAAGGACTATAGTCCCACTTGAGTAATCAGAATTGGCACACAGACTCATCCTGCAGATGGATCCAGCCAACATCATCTGAAAGGAAAGCAAAGACTGTAGCTGCCACACAGGTGTTTGGTACTGGATTTTCCCTCAAACAGAAGGTAGTCTTGGGTGATGGTAGTGGAAGGAGAGAATGAACTACTGACATAAATCATAATTTTTCACAGTGATATGTGTGTCAAACTCCCATTCAAGATAAATGAACACTGGGAACCACTGTAGTTTGTGCTGATGCCTTTTCAATTTGCTATCCATTTTTGTTACAATGGAAGTTTTGACAGAAAATCAAAGTTTTGACAGAAAAAAAAAAAAAGATTGAGAAAAATTTAAAATTTCTTGGGACAAATTTGTAATATCAGATACACAATAGATCACAATATTTCATACAACTAAATTCCTTAATTTTGAAAATACACTGTGGGTATGTAAGAGACTGTCCTGATTTTTAGAAAATATTCACTGAAGCACTACAAAGTAAAGAAGCATGACATGTGGGACTTATACCAAGTGATTCAGGCCAAAAAAATCGAAAGAAAAAAAATTCACAAAGTAAATGTAAGAAATGTTCTCTATTAGTGAAACTTAGTGAAGGGCATTAGGGGGTGCCCCAGAGTTTCAGAAAATCTTAATGATCAGACATAAATATGTTTATCAGACTTTCTTAAGGGAGACTACCTCTTTACCAAGTCTTACTGATTTCTCAAAAGGCATGAATTAGGAAGATATTAGGTGAATTTTACAGGAAGATATCTGTTTAGGATTGGGGGACATGATAACAACATGCCTTTGGATTGGGTGGCACAGTAAGAAGATAGCCTTTTTGTGATTCTCAATGAGTAAGATGTCAGTTTTGAGTGATCTGCTATACTGGGTCATAGTCTTATTCCCTTGAGTAGTACTTTCTGAAGGAGCAGCAGATATATTTTTGCCTTACTGTAGTATTAACAATGGGATGAGTAATTAAATTGGTTTCAGGACTGATCTTGCAAGTTTTAATAAATTGTAATTATGGCAGAATGAATTATTTTTTTTAAATCTTATTTTCAGCTTTTATATAATAATTAGGGCTAAAATATTTGATAATTGGAAAAGGATGTCTAAAAATAGAGATTAAAAATTAAATGGACAAACATAGTTAAAATAAAGGCTTCTATGATTTTTAGTTATCACAATTTCTTGGCCGTACAAGGGTAATTAATTTCTTAATTACATTTTATTTTTGCTTTAGTGACATTACTGATTTAAGCAAAGATCCCTATATTCCTATGAACAGCTTATTTTGTTCTGTTTTGTTTCTTGTATTCTATTCAAAAATGAGGTCTGAATTCACAAAAACACATGCTACAGAAATACATATAATTTCATATAAAATATAAGTAGCCAATGTGGAAAGTATATCAAAGCCTGTTTCCAACAAGGCATTGTAATTACTTATGCTGTAGATGCTTGACTCATGTTTGTATTCACTATTTGGTAAAATAATGCTGGGAGTAACTTGTCAAAAATATTAGCAAACATAAATACCTACTTTCACAATATATTAAATTTATGAATTTGTTGTGTGGAGTTGTTCAAAGATGGTAAAATATATTTTGAGTCAAGGAAACCAATGTCATCATTTTAAATTTTGGGGTTATTTTCTTGTCATGTTTCTACAAATGTATAAGTATCACACTGATGGCACAATGATCTCTAAAATGAATACCAACATCCCCAATGTACTACTTCACAATTTATATTTATACACCAATGTGTTTATATGTAAATGTATATGTATATTGCATATATTATAAAATATGATACATGGAAATGCATACTTAACATGTTGTATCTTCGAAATTGAGATAAAACAACAAATTATTCTTAACTCATTAAATATAATCTCTCTGTCCGCATATATACATATATGTATAATTATATTGAAGATTAAACTCAGAGGTGGTTTACAACTAAGTTATATACTTAGACCAGACTTGCCTCAAACTTGGCCAGGTTGGCCTCAAGCTTGTGATCCTCCTGCCTCAGTCTCCCAAGTCTCTTGGATTACAGGCATACACCCTATACTCAGCATGTATTTACTTATTTATATGCAGCCATATGTTATTATAGAGTCAAAATTTTCAGCACTATATTTTAATGTCACCTTCTGCTCTTTAGAATGTTTATTTCCTTAGAAGCCTAAGTACCAATTCTCAGCTTCTTAAATATTGTCTAATGTTATAGGAAAAACAAGCAAAAGTGTTAAATAAAAGAGGCCTTCTCAAGCTTCCTTTATGCATGGGCATGGATTCTAAAGCCTCATTTGCATTTTTCAAAGTCACATTTACACATTTTCCTGTTGCATGCGTCTGTGGTGACACATTCACACCACACTTCTTAAAGCATGATCACAGAAATAGTTTTATAAATAATTAAGATAACTGAGCTGGCCAAAACCACAAAAAATATAATTTAATGCATTCATAAGTAATACATCTGCATTTATATATTTCTAATGTTGTAGAATTTTTATGTTAAATTCATGAAATAACTGTCACATTAAAGATTGTCTTGATCAGCAACCACCTTCTGAGTCTGTTCATTATTCATGACATTTTAGACAGTTTTCTTTTTAATAGTCCTCCTTGATGGTTTGATTTTTTTCTACCATATAGTTCTTTTAAAAAATAGACTCTAGTAAACTTTAATTAATCCATGTTTACTTGGAGAGGAAATTTTCAGGTTCCACATCCATGGGTTAAATTTAGATATATTATTTAACTTTGTGATAGTTCTTATTTTTTTTTAATTAGGTTGCGTGTTAGCAGCATAATGGAATTGTAGTTAAGAGGAAGGCTGTGGAGACAGATTGAGTTGGAATCCATGTTCTGGCATGTGTACCACCATCATGATTTTTGGCAAGTATATTTATCTTTGTGCCTCAGTTTTTCAACTGAAAAGACATTCTCAACCCCATAGTGGCTTCATGGAGATTATAAAATGAATTAATCCATGTTAAGCATTTAAAATAATGCCCCTTCTAAAGAAGTGAGTGAATAATTAACTGGCATATATTAAATAAAATAATGCTATATGGCATTCCTTGGAGGGTAGAAACAGGTTGTCTCATACAAAGTTCAAAGAAGTCACTTTTCAAAAATTATGTAACATTGACATTAGATATTCAACTTGGAAATTATAGAACTATTCACGCAAGTATGCAAAGATAAATACCTAAAGTTTTATCACTGATAATACTGAAATATAAAAAATAACTAATTTTCCACTATATAAAATAAGCAATTAAAATTTTGGCAGTTCTTTTGTTCGATATCTTGTATCTGATGCAAAAAACAGCACAGGAAAAAGTCTACATATACTGTGAATGAGGTAAAATATGGAATAGTATGATTCCATTTTAAAAAATATGTAAATGTTTAAATGTAAAACATGGAATATATACTAAAATGTGATAAAAACGATAATATCAGAACACCATTTAACAACAACAACAAAAGTGACAACAACAAAAATTCTCAATACATCAACTAGCCTATGGCGTATAGAAAAATGCTACTCATCGCTACATACTATATTCCAAAGAGTTTGCAGTAGGTATCTATGGTCAGCAAGGTGCAGGAAGCTATGGTTTTCTATTTTATAAATGCCTGTACTGTCTGAACTTTTCAAAATAGACATACATTAGTTTTATAATAAAAATAATATGTGGCATTAATATACCTGATAATTAATGTATGAGTAATTAATGCATTAAAAACCTGATAATTAATGTATGAATTTAATAGTTTGGGGACTTAACACAATTATCACCACTCTAATGAAAAGAATCAATGTATTAATTTTTATTTTCTTCTTTTTCCCAAATCATCAAGTATGGCTAGTTTAGCTTATCCAGTGCTTACAAAGATGACTTCACTAAATCCACAAGTGTGGCTCTGTTTATGCTGTTATCCCTGTCTGCATTTGTTTTCTCTATTTATATTCTAATTTTTTAACCACATATTTTTTAATCAAGCTTCATTGTCCTTTCTTTAGTTCATAAATCCCTTTAGAAGTTTTGACTGTACCTTTTGATTTGACAATCCTATATCTTAAATTGACATTTTATTACTAGTTCTTTTTGTGATTATGTGTGTATTTGTTAGCTTTTCTTCATGATAATAATATACCTGAGGCTACTAATTTTTTTAAATATTTATTTATTTGCTTTAGTTGTACACAATGCAATGCATTTATGTTTACGTGGTACTGAAGATCGAACCCGGGCCGCGCACGTGCTAGGCTAGCTCTCTACCGCTGAACCACAACCCCAGCCCCCAAGGCTACTAATTTTATAAAGATACAAAGCTTATATAGTTACATTGTTGGAGGTTCACAGTCCAGGATCATTCAGGTCTATTTGTTTGGCCTCTGGGGAGGGTAGCTGGTGGTAACACACATGGCAGGAATGTGTTTGTGTGTGTGTGCACACACATATCTGTGTGAGTAAAGGTTTACATCACCAAAAAGGAAGTGAGAGGGAGAAATTGCATCCCACATCCCTTCCAAGGGCTGACCTTCGAAAGCCTGATTACTTCCCACTAGACCCCCACTTCCCAAAGGTTCCATAACCTCCCCTCATTGCACTCCAGAAACCAAGACTTTAATCACAATGGACAGTAAGAGGACACTCAGACCACACTCAAACTATATCATTATTCCTCCTAACTTAGTGGTTAGCACTCTGCTGGGGTGCTTATTAAATCTATTGCTGTGTTTCTCCACATAGTCCCAATTATAATGTATCTACTTTATGCACAGTAAAAGTTGCTTACTTAGATACTTGATAGAGTAGTTATAATTTAGATAGGATAATGGCCATATTTAGTTAATATTTATATATTTAAGAAAATTTTCCCAAGCTCAAAGTGATAAAAAGTACATATTCTGAATTTCTTATTGCTGGAAGAAAAAATAACTGAGGTCTGAGCCTATAAGAAAAACTCTTAAAATTTAAAATTCTTAAAATTTACTTTCACAGAATGCTTCTAGAAAAATAGACCTTGTCTATGTTCCCTAGAAGTTCCTAATACCCAAGAGATCAAGGAACTTAAAAAGTCCCAGAGCATTCTTTAAGGCTTGGCTTTGCCTGGAGCAACTCAGTGAAGTTACAGCAGCTACTATTGTTGTTTGTGAGGTCAAAGTTATTTTTAAAAACTGTTTTGAGTTTGTTTTTTAATGCCAATTTTTTTCCTTTCAAGATGAAGCAGTTAAGTAAATAAATTGTGTATATTTGTTCACTATATGAGCTAACCCTTGTAACTCATATCATAAGAATGCATTAAACAGCATGGTTAACAACTAAACTGTAAATGGTACACATACATTCTGTAAATGTCATGGTTAACAACTAAACTATGGATGGCAAAATGAAGGGCACTTAAATATGAAATGGTTATGTAACATGAGGCATCTGTTATCAGAAATAATAGATGTACTGGATCTACAGTCATATAGGGATAATCCAAAGAGAATCCACATAGCATCTTTGTAATGAAATGATTAATACAAAAAGGAACAATACTGATAGAAATCAGCCACAAAATTAATTAACTAAGTGTATTTCTTTTTTTCATTTTATAGTTATACATAGTAGTTGGGTATATCTGGACAAACTAACACATGAATGGAAATTAATTTCAGTTCATGATTGCTTCTTTTTCCTCAGGTCTTCCCCACCCTCTCTCCCATTCTCCTTCCTAATTCTACTAGACTTCCTTTTGCTCATCTATAAATTTATATTTGATTGATTCTTCATGTGATCCTATCCTTTCCTCCCTCTCTCCTTTATTTTTTTTTCTGGCTTCTACTTTTGAAAGAAAACATTTTACCTTGGAGATTCTGAGTTTGGCTTATTTTCATGAAGCACAATTATTCTCCATTTCCATCCATATTCTGCCAACTGCCATAATTTCATTCTTTTTTATCACTGTGTAGAAAACACACACACACACATACACACACACTTCTGTATATCTCACGAATTCTTAATCAATTCATCCATTGACATTTTAGATATTTGGGGAAAATATAAAGGAATGGAATAGCTGTGTCATATGGTGGTTCCATCACTAGTTTTTAAGGAATCTTCATAACTCTTTCCATAGTGGTTGTGTTAGTCTGCAGTCCCACAAAGAGCATACAAGTGTACCCTTTTAGCCACAACCTCACCAACATTTATTATTGTTTATACATTGATCATTGCCATTATGACTAGAGTGAGATGAAATTTTAGCATAGCTTGATTTGTATTTCCCTGATTGATAAAGATGTTGAACATTTTTAAAAATATATTTGTTGGCCATTTCTACTTTTTCTTTTGAAAAGTTTCTGTTTAGTTCTTCTGCCTATTTATTGATTGGGCTATATGTTTTTATGTTGGTAAGGTTTTTTTTTTTTTTTTTTTTTTTTTTTTTTAGTTCTTTCTATATTCTAGGTATTAATCCCCTGTTGAATAGGTAGCTGGTCAAGATTTTCTCCCTTTATGTATGCTCTCTCTTCACATTCTTAATTGTTTCCTTTGATGTGGAACACTTTAGATTAATGGGATTCCATTTATTGGTTCATGGTTTTGTTTCCTGCACTTTGGGGGTCTTGTCATGGAAGTTGGTACCAGAACTGATATGAAGAAGTATTGACCCTTTGTTTTCTTCTAAGCAGTTATAATAAAATTTATGGTCTAATTCTAAAAGTCTTTGAAACATTTTGATTTGAGTTTTATGCAGGGTGAAAGATAGGATTCTAGTATCATTTTTTCAACATATAGCTCTCCAGTTTTCCCAGCACCATTTGTTAAAAAAATTCTTTTCTCCAAAACTTTTGTGGCAACTTTGTCAGATATTAGGTGGCTGTAGTTATGTGGATTTATCTCTGTGTCTTCTATTATGTTCCATTGGTCTTCCTGTCTCATTTGATGCCAGAACCATGCTGTTTTTTTTTTTTTTTTTTTTTTTTTTTTTTACTCCAGCTCTGTAGTATGATTTAAGATCAGATATTGTTAGGATTCCTGCTTTGCTTTTCTTGCTTAGTATTGCTTTGGCTATTCGGAGTCTCTTCTTCTTCCAAATGAATTTAAGAATTGTTTTTCCTAATTTTGTGAAGAATGTCATTGGTATTTTGATGGGATTTCATTGAGTCGGCATATTACTTTCAATAATATGGCTATTTTGACATTATCAATTCTGCTTATCAAAAAACATGCAATGTCTTTCTATCTTCTAAGGTCTTTTTTTCAATTTCTTTCATCAGTATTCTATGATTTTTATTGTACAGCTCTTTTACTTCCTTGGTTAGATTAATTCCCAAGTATATATGTTTGAGGTTATTGTGAATGAAATTGTTTTCCAGATTTATTCCTCAGCTGAATCACTGTTGTAGTATAAAAAAGCTATTGACTTATTGATGATGATTGTGAAAAGTTGTGACTTGACTTGGTCTCTCTGCCTTGTGTCTATGTTGCATTGGGAACTTCCTGTGCAAAAGTTCAGGTCAAGATGCCTCAGTTGCTATGGTGATGTCCAGCCTGAGGATGCTTCATGCAAAGGTGCAGAGGTGTATCATCTGGACTTTGAACATAGGTACAAACTCCTAGGGATAGGGAATTCTGAGCATAACAAGATAATCCTAATGTCTCCCAAGTCCTATGTCCCTCAGATTGCCTGCTTTGCTGAAACTTACCCCAAAATGTAAAAGCCTTTTGATGATAAAGCCTGTATCATAAATGATACAGCTCTTAGTCATTATTCCTCCATCAGAGAGTTATATCCCACCAAGTCCCAGATTTCTTTATGTATGTGTGTTTGTCTTTTCTCAATCCCCCATCACCCCTCAGTGGTGTTTTCCTGAATTAATAGCTCCAGCTGAGAGATGGGGCTGTGGCAGTTCATCTTACATACTGCTTCTTTTTTAGACTCATTTACAAGTTCTTGAGTGGTGGAGTTGTTTTTTTTTCTTTCTAGATATATAATCATATCATCAGCAAAGAGAGGTAGTTTGACTTATTTTCATATTGCATCATTTTTAGTTCCTTTTCTTGCCTGATTGCTCTGGCTGATGCTTTAAAGACTATATTGAATAGAAGTAGTGAGAGTGGACAGCCTTATTGTGTTCCTGATTTTATTTATTTTTTTCATTTACTATGATATTGTATTTGGGTTTGTCATAAATGGCCTTTAAATAGTTAAGGTAAGTTCTTTCAAACTCTAGCTTCTACACTGTTTTTAACATGAAAGAATACTGTATTTTATCAAAGGCCTTTCCTGCATCTACTGAGATAATTCTGTAATTCTTGTCCTTAATTCTTTTTAGGTGGTGAATTACATTTTGAATGTGATTTGCTAACATTTTATTAAGGATTTTTGCACCTATGTTCATCAGGGATGTGTCTTTGGTTTGGCATCAGAATTATATTGGCTCCATAAAATGCATTTGGGAATGTTCCTCCCTTTAAATTTTGTGGAATGTTTTGAGGAAGAATGGTGTTAGTTCTTCTGTAAATGTCTGGTAGAACTGAGTAAAGAGTACTTACAGCTTTTTTGAAAAGCTGTAAATTGCTGTTTAAATTCCATTACTTGATATTGGTCTGTTTAGGTTTTCTATATTTTTTTAACTCAATTTGGGCAGGCCAGATGTGTCTAGAAATCTGTAAATGTCTTCTAAATTTTCCAGTTTATTGGGGTATACATTTTCAAAATAGGTTCTGATGATCCTCTAGATTTCAGAGGGTCTGTGATTTTCTTTTCTTTTCCATTTCTGGTCTTGTTGATTTGCTTTTTGCTCACTCTTTCTTTTGGTTATTTTGGTTAATTTGTCAATCATTTATTTTTTTGAAGAACCAGCTCTTCATTGCACTGATCCTATGTATTATTTTCTTATTCTCAATTTTATTGATTTCAGCTCTGATCGTAGTTATTTACTGTTTTCTACTGGTTTGGAGGTTTGTTTGTTCTTGTTTTTGTAAAGCCTTGAGGTACAACACAGTTTATTTAATTGAGATCTCTCTAGTTTTTTGTTTATTTTTTTTAATGTAGGCACTCAGTGCTATAAATTTTTATCTTATAACTGCTTTTATACAGTCTCAGAGATTTCGATACGCTGTATCTCTCTTTTCATTCATTTTTTTGGGGGCAGTGTATTGGGAATTGAATATAGGGGCACTCAAACACTGAGCCACATCCCCAGCCCTATTTTGTATTTTATTTAGAGACAGGGTCTCACTGGGTTCCTTAGTGTTTTTTTTTTTGTTGTTGTTGAGGCTGGCTTTGAACTTGTGACCATTCTGCCTCAGCCACCTGAGCCACTTGGGATTAAGGGTGTGTGCCACCGTGCTCAATGCTCATTCATTTTTAATAATTTCTGATTTCTATTCTCATGTTTTTCCTTAATTTATTCTTCATTTAAGAGAATATTGTTCAATCTCTGTATATTTAAGTGGTTTCTATTATTTTTTCTTGCTGTTGATTTCTAGCTTCATAATGTTATGATCTAATAGAGTACATGGTATTATATCTATGATCTAATAGCATACATGGCATTATATCAATTTTTATTTTTTGCATTTGCTGAGATTTACTTTGTGGCCTAGAATATAATCTATTTTAAAAAATTAATGCACAGCTGATAAAAAGATAAATTCAAATGTAAAAATCCATTAGATCCATTTGATTTAGAGTGTTATTTAGGTTGAAGAAGTCTTTATTGATTTTATGTCTTGATGATTCTCTATTGGTGATATGGGTATATTGAAATCCCTCAGTACTATTGTTTTGGGGTCTATGTAGGATTTAATATTGTGGAATGTTTTTTCCATGTAACCAGGTATGTTAACATTTGTAGCAGAAATGTTTTTATTATTATATTTTCCTGTTGGATTGATTTTTTACTAGGATGTAGTGCCCTTCTTTGTCTCTTCTGATTAATTTTTGCTTGGTATCTGCTTTTTTAGATATGAGACTAGCTACTCCTGCTAGTTTACATGGTTCTTATGCATGGAATATTTTGTTTTCACCCTTTTGCCTTCAGCCTGTGGATATCTTTGCCTATAAGTTGAACCTCTTATAAATAACATAGAATTGAATTTTTTTTAATCCATGTTGCTAATTTATGTCTTTTAATTGGAAAATTGAGACCATTAACATTTAGTGTTATTATGGATATGTTTGTGAATTCCTGCCATTTAAATTTTTTTTCTATATCTTATCCTGTCTTGATTCTTATTTAGTAGATTACTCTTCTATTTAACTTCCTCTGTTTGTTAACTTTTGGGAATTGATTCCTCTGTGTGAACTTAACATTGAGTATTCTTTGTTGTGCTGACTTGGTGCTCATAAATTCTTTTAGTTTATTCTTGTCATATAACATTTACATATTCTCCTCACATTTAAAACTGAGCTTTTGCTGGTTGGCAGGTTTTTTTTTTTTTTTTTTTTTTTTTTTCTTTTAGGGCTTATAATATCTTATTCTAAGCCCGCTTTGATTTTAGTGAGTAAACTGAAAAATCAGAAGTGAGCCTTATTGGCAGGTTTTTTTTTTTTTTTTTTTTTTTTTTTCTTTTAGGGCTTATAATATCTTATTCTAAGCCCGCTTTGATTTTAGTGAGTAAACTGAGAAATCAGAAGTGAGCCTTATTGGTTTACCTCTATTATGACCTGATGTTTCTCTCTTGCAGTTCTTAAAAGCCTTTATTTTCTGTTATGCATTTTGATTATGATACGTCTTGGTGAGATTCTCATTTGACTAGAACTACTTGGGGTCCTATAAACATCCTGTATATGGATTCCTATCTCATTTCTAATATGGGAATATTTTCTATAACTATCTCATCGAAAATGTCCTTTATGACTTTAGTTTGTGTCTCCATGTTCTATTCTATCCCAGTGATTCTCAGGTTTGGTTCTTTAAAGTTGTCCCAGAGTTTTTGTACATTCTGGTAAGGTTCCATAATTTTTTTTGCCTTTATTGAATTCTGTGTATTCAATTTAACATGCCCTGTCTTCAAGGCCTGAGATTCTGTGTTCAAGGGCTAAGGTCATATTTTCTATGCATTCTAATCTGTACAGTGAATTTTTAATTTGATTGATTGTGTCTTTCATATGTAGGAGTTTTGCTTGGTTTCTTATCACTATTTGTATTTCTTCATTAGTGATCTTTCATCTCTTGTAATTACTCTCTTAATTCCTTCCTTAGATCTTCTTTCAGTTCACTGCTAATTTTAATAATTAGCTTTTTATAATCTTTCTCTGGGATTTTTTCCACTTAACTGTCAGTGGGATCTTTTGTTAGGGGATTGTGGATTTTGAGGGAAGATTTGTTTGTCTGTTTCCTCATGTTTTCACAGGTCATGCATCAATTGAAGTGAATTCTCTATTTCTTTTTTGCACTTGTCCTTTCGTATGTAATTATTTTCTTTTGTGTGTGTGACTTTTCTCTGTTCTTGATGTATGAGTAGATGCCAAGGTGTGGGACAAGAGTTTTATCTCTGATTGTTCTTCCTTGGGTCATTATTGTTAGTTTGGGGCATTTGTCTCCTCAATTCTTTTAGATGAATTCAGTGAATGTTTAGTTCATCACCTGAGTCTTTAACCTATGAACTTTCAGTGTGCCTATAGTTCCTAGCACCTCACAAAAATGGGGCAAAGTAAACAATAGTAATGACTGCTAACTGTTGTAAATAATAGACAGCATTAATGTCATATCCAGTTTTTACCATAAAATCTTCAACATTAATTATCACCAACAAGTAGGAATGGTTGGTTCAGCAATTGTCAACAGTGAAAAGAAAAAAAAAAAAAGAAGAAGAAGAAGAAGAAGAAGAAGAAGAAGAAGAAGAAGAAGAAGAAGAAGAAGATCTGGCTTCAAAGCAAACAGTAGCTGCCAACTATATCAACTACAGAAGTGATGATTATATCAGCATTAATGGTGGGGGCATGAGTTATATAAGCCAATTATTTCTGAAAGATGGTAAATACACAGTTAATTAGGGGGAAATGTATTAGAAAGTTAGAAAATAGTTTACAATTTCAAAAAATGAACAGAGAGAAGGCATAAGATATGTAGCAGGTGATGTTTGTATGGAAGGAGAGGAAAATTGAAAATGCAAAGTATTTGGGAGAGAAGATAACAGAGAAAAAGAAACAAGAGAAGTAAACAAATTAAAATAGTATAAAACCAAACAAAAATATACAATCCCCAAGCCCTAAATTCTCAAAAGACAATGATAGAAAAATATAATTACATCAAATAATGCTAAAAATATAAAATAAGTGTAAGTACATATTTTCCTGAAACAATCAGCACAGCAAGGATTCACATGCTTGTGTGCATGCTTGCAAGCATGTGTGCACACACACACATACCTGCACACATAAAGAATAAACAGTAAATGAAAAATTTAAAAAATTTTAGTGAAGAATGAAGGGTCTCCACTGAGGTTGTCAGAATAGTTGACCAGATTGGCTGGTCACTATCTATGTTCAACAGTCTTTCTTTCCAATTCTTCTTGAATTATGTACTGATAAAGAGAGCAATGGGTGGGGGTCTGTTCACTCCCTCCTGTTTTGGTGTTGCTCTCTGAGCTGCCATTCAGAGAGACTTAAGATTGACCTGTTTGATATAAGACTCAGCTTCCCTTTTCATCAGTATGAGGTGGATGTGTTAGAAAGTACTGTCAGTTGACATTTTGTCCATTCAAACTAGTTGGGTGCACTCCAAGGTACAGCTTCTGCAGCATTCTGTGATGTGAGTTCCAGTAGGTGGGACTTAGGCCTCATCAAGCCTAGGGGACTTTGTTGGGTCGTGCCTTTTTGGAGAGACTAGATTGACCAGCCCCTAGGGCTTGACAGTAGCTGACCTCTTCTGTTGGTCTGGTTCTTAGGAACATCCCAAGAAATTCAATCGTGAGGCAGGGGCACCGATCCTCCATACACTTCTGCCCACTAGCAGAGCCTTCCTGAGCTTAGTCACTGAGTATATTCACTCGTGCCCACTCAGAGTTTCCACCCACATGAGCTGCCAGACTCAAATGAGAAGAAAGTTGGGCAACTATTCACCCCATTGTACTTTAATCCCCCTGAATACAGTCTACTCTGTGCCTGTTTGACTCACATTCCACCAGGCATGGCTTAGATTACATGATAGGCACCAGCTGGGATAATGTAGATGTGCCTTTTTTTCTCCTTATCTCCAGAGTCCTTGGGTCCTACAGTCACTATGGCAGCTTACTCATCCCAAGATGACTCCAGCTTCAGTTCTCCATAACCACTTGATACACAGAGCACACTTTTCAAGCACCAACATTGTGCAGCCTCTGGATCAGCTGAGATTAGGTAGAATTTTTGATCTCAGAATTTTCCATACCTTGTGTTCCCTCCTTGTGTCTGAGGTGAATCCATTCTGGTGGCACCCATGTGGCATCTGGGTTGGCCCTGATGTATTCTTTCATCTTTTTTTTAATTGTACCCAAATGTATGAGTTCGTAAGCCACTTTGAGTGCTCAATATTAAATTTTAGTGAAATCCTTCTTTCACCCATTGCAAAACCTCTATACCCTTTGCTTTGGTTTTTACTCATCACACACGTTGGAATGCAGCTTTCCTTTACTCCTCCATCTTCTGTCTATGTCGAGGCATCAAATAAGTATATTTCTGATCATGAAGACACCTTATCTCTAGTCATAGATTCAACAGCACTTAATGAGAAAAAAATTTACAAAATGTCTGCGCTGATTTTCATGTTAGAAATAAGAAAGTTAAGGTCCAGAAAGTTTAACCGTTGTGAAAAGTTAGTGATAAGATTTATATTTCATGATCTCATATTCTGTATTGTTTCCATGCATCTCTTATGGCAAAAAAAAAAAAAAAAAAAAAAAAACTATAGAAATTGCCAAAATGTTATCATAATTCCTGTTTGCAAAGTAAAGCTAACTTGTTAAGAGTTGGTAAGGAGTCCACAATCTTGACATGTCTCAAAAGGGGACAAAAGATAAGGTGTTTCCAAGGGTTTTGAGTTTTGGACAAGTGGATTAAGGTAATTTTTTTAAAATGGTGAATTTATTGGATTGGTCATGGTTTTCAAAAAAAAATATTGTGGGATTGATGGATACAATGAAGAGACTATCTTAAAGAGATATGAATTTTGAAGAGTAGGAATATTTTTCCATCACAGTTTGGGACATAACTATTCTGACAATAATGTTGATTTTCCTAGAATAAAAGAAGCATTGGGTATTTCACTCTAATGGCTCACCAAACAAAAGAGAACACAGATCTATATTGATGTAATATATGTAGTTTTTGTTGGTAATAAAGATAAAATGACATCAAGTTGAATACCATGGGGAAATGAAGGATGATTATATTATTTGTGGCTTAAAAGTCATGAACAAATCAATATCCATGTCAATTGGGTCCCTGACATGAAGAATAGGAGTTAAGGATGGCATAAACAAACTATGATTTTTTTCTCTATTAGATTTTCATCTATTGATTTTAGTCCTTCTTTAGCTGCTAGTTTTTGAAGATATTGTACACATTTAAGTGAAAATATAATTTTATCTGAACCTTGTGTCATCTCTACTAATTTCATTAAAATCAATGGAAATTTGTTTTCTGCAATTGTAACTTTTCACAGAGATTTTGTATTCAATCTGGATTTGAAAACAAAGAAATAAATTAGTGTCAAACTAGCATTAACCCAGTTATGAATAATAAGACCAGCATTCTCAGGAGAAAGGCCATTAAAGACAATATCTAATTTGACAATTAATTTTACCTAGTAGATGCCTACTTTTTATGTCAATGAATGTGTATCTTAAAGAAAGAAAAGACCATTCCTTTGTTCAGAATCTGAAGGTGACTTTTATGAACAGTATATGGATTGATAGAAATACCTACTGTAATAACACTGAGGGAGAGGTAGGAGATTTACAGGTGTTTTATGATGGATAGTGTATTCTCACTATCAAAACACATCTACAAAATTTTCTTTATCATTCACAGAAAACTCTTCTTACACATTTAGTAGTAAAATAGTAATATTTTGCACTTAAATCAGTTTCATTATCATCAATTTTATTTTCCCTTTCAGTTTCTTAGGACAGAATGCTTGTCTTTCCAAAAGGTTGATCTGCCTACAGTATCTGCCTGTATTCTCATCAAGAGACTTCATTCTGATGCTTGATGACAGACGAGGAAGCATTTAACTGATGAAGTAATAATTTATTTTGAATCCTGTTTTTGCTTCAATTGTAAGTGTTTCACAAGAAGTGGGGGATCTGGCAGAAGGACTACACTCCATAGAATGTACAGCAGAGCCATACCTTAACAGAATGAAGTGTCAGGAAGTCAAAAAATATATAATGGAAGGGTGTGATGGTACTATAAAAATGTGAAAATGTTACTGAATTCTACATAAACACAAATAAACAAAAGGTATACAAACTCATTGCAGGAACAAAATCAGAGAAAATTTAAATTAGAATACAAAAGAAACTTTTTGTTATTTTACACAAACTTTTATCCTTTTCTTTTAATGTTGTCATCAATTCAAGCTTCCAATTCAAACCAAAAAAAAAAAAATAATAAAAAATAAAAAGGGATATAATCTATATTTATTTGAATAAGTCAAATCTACTAAGGGAATACTGCTTTAGGCTGAAAGATCATGGCCTAAATGTTATGACTTCACATGTTAGTTAAAGCCTTCCCTAATGATGCCTGAAATCAATCACACAACTTCAAGACTATTCACCATGTTCTACACAGCAATGTTGAGGCCAGAATCCTCCTGCTTTTTTCACCTTTTCCTTACAGGTGTCACTCATAACTCACAAATCTTTCATGCCTGTAAATTTCCTATTTTCTCCTAAATAGCATCGCCCTTCCTTTCTGTTATCCTCCCCACATAGCACCTTTCATTTTAATCTTTCCACTGTCTCCTGAGCACACTTCTTGTTTAACCTGGGATTTAAAACCATGCATATTTTTGCTTATATTTTAAGTTAAACTTCACTATCCTTGTTATTAGTACCTTAGTGAAATTATTATTAAACTTATTTTAAACTAAAATAACACAAATCTTCAGCACAGTCATTCAGGACATTTGTCTTCATTAAACTAAATAGAGAATTCTCTTCTTGTCCTTATCTTTAATGTAAAAAAAGAAATTGGTATCTGAATCAAAAGCATCCTCTTGTCCTTAACTCCCAAACTTGGTCAGGTCAACTTCAATATGGATGATTCAACATGGAGTTATTTGATCTTGGTCCCAATATTCTTGACTTTAATTTAAAGTATATATATATATATATATATATATATATATATATATATATGTGTGTGTGTGTGTGTGTGTGTGTGTGTGTGTGTGTGTGTGTGTGTAAGTTTGTATTTATAAAAAGTATATGAAAAATGTGAAATTCAAGCAACAAAATAGTAAATTAAGAAAAATTAATTCAATTCTATTCTTTCATCTATGCTGATCCCAGGTATTCAATATGGAGTATAAGTTTCTATGTGGACTAGAGTAAAAGGGACAATTACAATACAATTGCCTATCTCTAAAGGCTATTACAGCCTCTTGAGTTAACATAGGTAATATAAATAACGTTTAACCTGAGAAATGTTCTGGGCAAACAGGAAGCTACATGTGAAGGACAAATTGTGTTTCTAAATTTTCCTGAGTGAAACGTGAGACTATTTAATGCTAAAAAGTAAGATGATCTTGTTTTTTTTTTTTTTTTTTCTAAGCATATGGGGAGGAAAAATACATATGAATACTCTTACATATAGGTTTGCATTTTAAAATGAATAGCTCTTTCCTTTATATTAAGCAAGATTTGCAAGATATACTTCAGTGATTCCTTCCATAATGAATGTTGAAAAGAGCTATTTTTCTTTTACATCCTCAGAAGATGACCATATTTACTGTTTATTAGGTAGTTACATATTTTAAAATTAACTAATGCAATTTTAGTTCATGTTTTTGGATCCTGTAAGTTTCTTGTGTTCCAAAATGTATTGGATATTCTTTGTGCTTTTATTTTAATTTATGAAATTATCTTCTCAAATTTTTGATAAAAAAGGAAACTCTATATTCATTTTTTCTCAAAAAACTCTATTATTAAAAATCCATTTATGGGGGCTGGGAAGGTTACTCATTAGTGGAGTGCTTTGCATAGCATGAGAAAGACCCTGGTGTTGATCCTCATCATTGCAAAAAATGTTTTATCTGTTTCCTGAAGAGAATCTGAAATCAACAAGGTATTATCTTTGAATCAAAGCTTTAGCTAAACAGTATTCCTGTGTGGGAAGGGAGACATAGTACAACCATGTAAATTATGTTCCCCAAATCCATTGTAATATTTCCTTGGCCATAACTAACATAAATGACACAAAGAAAGTGTGTCCAGCAAGTGACTTCATTCTTGTCTTTTCCCTCATCTGCTTTCCCTCTTTTTCCTGGTGGAGCCACACTCGTAAGGGACAACTTGAATGCAGCCTTGACTAGGCCCACTCATGGCTCTGGGTCAGATGTGATCCAGGGAGCATCATCATTGAATTGTAAATTTTAAGTATGTGAATGATCTTCCAATAGACTGTTAAAAAGAGGAATCAATATCACTAACTTATACTGCTTTTCTTTTCTGAATACAGAACTTCCCTTGAAAGGCCAATTTTACTACTTCTATTGCCCAAGGTCACCCTTAACAAAAATTTTTGTAAGACAGACAAACACAGGAAATCCCAAAGTATAAGATGTTTGCTATTAATAAAAGTGTCATCACCAAACATGTAAATAGTTATAAACTAAGATTTTCAGCAAAACAGAAAATAGACAGAAACTCTTCTAAAATCAAAAGTGTTAAGAAACAATCTACGATTACTTTAATCTTAAATCTAAATTACAACTATGCATATGAACATTCTCCGTTTTCTGAAAACACTATGTATTTTCTAACTCTGCTCCTTGAAAGGTTTACAGTGAAAAAATTAAATAAATAAAGCAAGGGGAGTTTTAGAGGACAAATGAGACATTAACATTAAATATAACCTGTGAGAGTTATTTGCATCAGTGTGTAATCAACAGTAAAGTAAAAGTAAAAAGATTGTTGTGAGGTCAACAGAGAGATTTAAATCTGAGTTAGATGACAGTGAAAAATATATTATTTTTCTCAGGTTGAAGGAATCATGCTTATATAAAAAATAGATGTTTACATATACATACATAATCACATATGTACATATATACATGCATGCATTTATGTAAATTACACATTACATATATATGCAATTGTGTACATGTATACAAACACAGAAATTTTGGGAAAGAAAAAAAAATACATATTTTGTGATCATGAATTGCATCTGAAAAGAATGGAATGAATCTGACATAATTTCCTATGTACATATATGAATATACCACAGTGAATTTCAACATCATGTACACCCACAAGATGGGGATCCTAACTAGAATAAGATATATCCCATGCTTGTATAAATATATCAACACAGATTCTACTGTCACATATAACTAAAAAAAAGAAATAAAAATAAATATAATTTATTATGATAGTTTTCTACTCTCGGCTATGTTTATATATTTCTGTAAATTTTTAAAAATGAACATGCTATTTGTTCTATTGTAAGTTTATGATAGTATTTATAGAGTGTTTTATGTTAGATAAAATTAGTTAAATTCAAATATTGTTCAATTATGGGTCAAGAGTGGGATATCCTCACAAATCTCATCAAATCATGCTTATCTCCCTTTGTAACTATTTGGAAGAGTAAAATAAGCATTTATATGAAAACTTTCTTTGAATAAAATAGCAGTCATTTTATTTGCAGTCATCCTTCATATATTAAAGTGAAAGAAGGATAAAATTTGGTTAGCTCTGGGTTAAAGGTGATGTTCTATTGCCATTAACTTGTATGCTTATGTAAAATCTGTATTTTTAGTTGCACTAGTAGTTTTGTAAGTACCTTATAAGTATTTGACATATACATTATAATCTCTCTTGTTTCTCTTCTTATTAAATCTAATTCAATGTCCTTCTACTACCTACCACTTATGAACCATGAATAAATTTACCTCCAGATATTTCAAATTACTCTTTTTCCTAATCAGAATACAGCATCCTAGATGCAAGTGTTAGTCAAAGCTTTCTAGGTGGTAAAACACCACAGGAAATCTGTGAGGTTTGATATCCTGCACTGCCAACTTGAATAGCAATTATAATGATATGAAATGTATTATACTTGGTTACTCATTTCCCAAAACATATTTCAAATGCTAAAAAAAGCTTGTTCTGGAAGCAGATGATGTTGATTAAGATAACACAGGTCTTTTATGTCTGTGGTTAAGTTAAAAGTAAAATAAAGTGTTATCGTCTAAGCTGTTTAATTTAAATCAATAGATTGTCCTTTATGTCTCTATGCCTCTCTATGAAGAGAGTCATCTCTTCCAGGAATTGGAAAGAAATGGGGTAAATCAGGCAATACCTTGTGGTAGTCTAGAGCATGTGCAGTTCATTTGGTGGAATTCCCACTTTAAGAGTCAAACAGCCCTGAGAGACTATTGAACTGCCTAATCCTTGCTATCCTGATATTTTTGGCTGGTAAAAGGAAACCTTATGATAAGTTTAATTATAGATTTTAAATAACATTATTCTCAAGCTTACTCCACACATCCACTTACATTTTTTAATGTCCAAGAGGACTTTTGTTTTTGCTAAAAGAATAGTGAAAAAATATTTTTAATGATTGGAAGGGGGATAGAAGTGCATTAGTTATTTGTTAAACATAACAATTTTAACAACTTTTTTAAACCAAACAATTTTGAAAATATGAAAAGATAAAAACATATGTGTATATGTTCTTTATTCTGTGAAAATTTAAAGAATAAAAAGTTGTATATCAATGTAAAGTTTCTTTCTAAGAGATGATTCAGGGACTCAGCCTGCTTCCATCTTTTGGTCATACCAATTAGTGATCCTCATAGTCGCCTTAGGCTGTAGTGCCCAGGAGAAAATAGCACAAGATAGAATGAAGAAAACTCACCCTTTTTTTTTAATTGCCTTATTCAAAAAACAATGCATAGTAATGCCATTCACATATTTGTGATAGCTTGTAGGAGCCTATTTAGGAATAAAGCAAGTTGGAGAATATAGTCCTCACAAGACAGCTGCCTCTCAGCACCAACAACATAATATGAAAGATAATCATAGATCCTAGATCCATTTCTGATACAAGAAAATTTGAGGAAGACAATAAATTATATTGTTTTGTGACAGTACCTATGGATAGGGAATATGACTTATTTAGCAAAAAGTATATTCTGTATGACGGACTTGGTATAAAACTTGAAAGAAACAAAAACCTTCTCATTACAGAACAGAGTAGAAAGGTTATCTTTGGAGAGGCAATATGTAGGATGAAGCAAGAAAATGGACTTTGAGTCATAGCGATACACTTTTTTGAAATCGGTATATTAATTGTGTATGCTTACTATAAAATTCATCCAGCTATATATTTCAGCTATATATTTTACTATGTAAAACATTTCACTAACACTTTCGTATTTAAAATTAAGCACTTTAAAAAAAATAATTTGAAAGAATCCTGTGGACATATCAATACCAATTACAAGAAAAAACTACAGTATAATGTGATACATTTGGGCCAAGGTCTACCAGATTCCAGATGTTCACCCAAAGGCACTTTTAATGACATTTCTAGTTGAGTAAAAAAATAAGTAGTGTGGGAGAGAATATGCTAATCTAGAATATGGTTAAAGGGTCATTAATTAGTACTGAGAAGCAATAAATTTTGAGAAAAACATAGGAAACTTGTCAAATAGAAGGGATGATTAATTTCTGGTAGGGAAAACATGTATTAAGTGTATTATCTGTCTTTAGCCTAATTTTCCCACTATATTAGACATATGCTGTCAAAAATTAACAATTCAGTGTGATGATGTGAATGCCAAATTTTATAGCACTAGCTTAGCCTACCCACATGTATTTCTATAGAATTATGAGTTTTCTTATTCAATTTGAAAATTCTTATACCAGAGAAAACACACCTATTGTGTAAGATCACAACCAAATTTTTATTTTAGTGCATCAACTCTTAAATGCACACTTACTAAAAAAGACATGTTAGAAAAAATTTTGGACAAAGTTCTTACCAAAAGCATTTTATTTTGAAAAGGCAATTAACCCTTATGTTGATTTATAATGCCAAATGGTATGTAATTTTTAGTTTCTACTATTGTGAGGTAAATGGCTTATGTAATAGCTTTCTTTTTAAAACAGGTGACAATCTAGACTTCAGATATTTTGAAATATTTTTGTATGTTTAATATGATGTTTTGTTGATAGGCCCCAATTTTAAACAAAAAAACCACTAAGTTTTATAAATAATTAAACACATAGCCTGAAGGTAATTTTATAAGATACTTTTAGTATACCTGTTTCTTGAATATAACAAATAATATGAGGATAGGTATGAAATTTTTCACTAATGGGGTTGTACTGGCCCTCAGAAAGCTTCAGATTTGGGAGCATTTCAGATTTCAGATATTTGGATTAAGGATTCTTAGTACATGAAAACATAAATGCATTGAAAGATGAAATGAAGAAGCCAAATGTATTAAGGGATCAAATTACATGTGAGGTGTTGATTACTAAAGTAATAGACTTGCACGCAATGTGAAATATTGAAGTAACAATAAAATGTAGACAATAAAAAGATAGTTTTGTTTCTACCTAAGAACCTATATTTCCACAGTCAAAATGAAAAAAAAAAAACTATTTTCTATATATATTTTCATAATATATCATGTGTACATAGATATGAATTTATGTATAGGTGCTTAATTTCCACCTAAGTGTGTATTCTGATTTTTCTTTCTTTTCTTTTTCTTTCTTTCTTTCTTTTTTTCTTTATCCTTAACTTAATTCCATATCTAATGAAATACATCTTGAGATTCTGAATTTTGGGCTTTTCAGTTACAACTAGTATTTTTTTTAACATTTCTATTTTTATTTTTTTATTTTTCTATAAACCATGTGTTTTTTTGAAATTTAGTTAAGTTTTCAAAGTTTTGGGGAATTGCTAGAGAGTTTTCTATATTGATTATAATTTAATTCCATTAAAATCTTAGAATATACTCTCTGACTTGAAACCACTAAAATTTAGTGAGTTGAATTTTATGTCCCAGAACATGGCCAGTAAACATTTTGTATGCTTCTGAGAAAATGTAAACTTCACTATTGTCTTATTCAGTATTATATAAATGTCAATCATACCTTGTTGCATTTGTCTATTTGCAATGTCAATAACTGAGAAATTGTGGTCTTCATATAATTATAGAATTGAATATTTCTCCTTGAAATACTATCAATATGTTGCTTCATGTGTATTTTGGCTATTATCAGTAGGTTCATTAATGCATAGGATGATTATTTCCTCTTTATCAGTTGCCTGGTCAATGTATCAAATTATATTTATAATTGATAATAAGTTTTACTATGATACTTTTCCTGACATTAATATATTTCATGGCATGTCTTTTTACACATTTATTTGCTTTCATCTATTTGTTTTTTTTACATGTAAAATATATTTTTAGGCAGCATAGATTTACAATTTGATTTGTTTTTTGGTATTGGGTATAAATATAGAGGTGTTTAATCCCTGAGGCACACTCCCAGTGCTTTATATATATATTTTTAAGACTGCCATGTGAGACCAGGGGTCAACATACATATGTGGGTCTCCCCCATCAGTAATCCTTGTACACTTCCTAATAATGAATAGTGACAAGACTGAGTATTGATGCCATAGAAGAGATGATGTGATTCCTCCCTCAACTTTTCAATGTCAAGTGCATGGATCTGTACCAGTGTCTAATCAGAAGAGAAGAGCATCAGAACCTTCACCATTACTGGTGCAGCCAATTCCAGAAATCTGTTCAAGTAACAAAGCCAATATAAACAATGCCTGAAGAATCCCCCATCACCTGATAGAAGCCACTACTTCCATTATAAGAGTAGCTACACACGGTGCACAATATACACTCTCCTATCTATACCATGCCTACCTGAACTGCAATAGTACTCCCTTCTGTGATCTGTAAAGACAGTGATATCTCTAACTCTAATTTAGTGCATACTGTAACAAAACTCACTAATCACAACCAAAGAAGCTATAGAGAAATTATACTATAGTACCCAGCTACAAATAAACACAACATTGCATAATAAACTGATACCTCAAGGCATATCTTCAGGAGAAAGATGCTTACTGTGAAGATTATGCCATAAAATGGTAGAAATATCTATTCCATCAGATGTGCAAATGTCAACATAAGAACCCAGGAAATATGGGAAAAAAGAAGTAATATATTTCCAGATGATCATAATTCTGTAGTAACAGTTTCTACAATATCAGAGTGGATTAAATGCCTAATAAAGAATTAAAAAGAATGATTTTATGATGAGGCCAAATATAAAACAAATAAATAAGTAAAAACTGGAGAATATGAAAGATAAATTCAACTGTGATAGAGATTTTGAAAAAGAGCCAATCAAAAATCTTAGAAACGAAGAGCTCAATAAGTCAGATTAAAATTCTGTTGAAAGCATCAGCAACAGACTGAATTAACTGTAAGAATGAATATCAGACAGCAGTCTTTGTGAACCACCAGAGACATGAAAAATTGTGCTCTATATGTGTACTATGAATTGAAATGCATTCTGCTGTCATGTATAACAAATTAGAATAAATAAAGAAATTTAAAATAAAAAACTTTCCAAAAAATAAAATTATCAGAGCTTGAAGACAATTATTTCAAAATATCGCAGAATTAAAGAAAAAAGTAAGAAGGAAAGGAGCGTACAAGATCTTGGGACACCACTCAAAGACCCACATTGTCAGCATATTTGAAGGGGAAGAAATAAAGGTTAAAGGCAGAGAAAATCTATTCAATGAAATATGAGAAAACTTAACTGATCTTGGAAAAGATATGAATAACCAGATAGAAGATGCTCATAGAATTCTAAACAGAGATGAACAAAACAAAACCCTCACCATAATATATTATAGTCAAACTGTCAAAAATACAGGACAAGGAAACAATTTAAAAATCAGTGAGAGAAAAGCAGAAAACACATTAACATTTAATGAAAATCTTATTAAACTGAACAGCAGGTTTCTCATCAGAAACCCCAGAGACCAAGAGGTTATTGAAAGATAGATTTCAAGCAAAGAAAAAAAAAAAAAAACTCCTAATTAAGATTACTATACTCATTAAGACTATCTTCAGAATCAAAGAATAATTAAAGAAGGTAAGCAAAAACTACCTGAATTTAAGAGCAATAGACTAGCCTTATTAAAGATGATTATGGGAACACTATGTGAATATTTGGGAGAAAGAAAACTAACATTGTAATAGCATTTGAAAGTGTAAATCTCATTAGAAGGCTTGATACACAGTTGAGAAATAGAAAAGAATCAAATATTTTGAGTACAGTAATCCATCAAGCCACAAAGATGAATAAGAGAGGGAGAAAAGAACAATGGCCATTTAAAACAACCCTACAAAAATAAACAGAAGGACAGGCACACATCCATACAGTTTATTAATAATTTTGAATGTAAATGGTCTTAATTCTATAGTTAAAAAGATACAGTCTGATTAAATGGATTAAAACAACAAAGGACCGAACAATATGCTACTCGCAAGAAATTTAACTTCACCAGTAAGGACACAAAGACTAAAAATGAAAGAAGGAATATGATATTCCAAGAAAATGGGATCCATAAACAAATAAGAGTATCTATAGTCATATCAGAAAACTAAATTTTAAGACCAAACACTATTAGGAGATAAAGAAATCACTGTATAATAATTAAGGGATCACTTCATCAAGAAGGTACGATGATGATAAATCTTACATACATCTCATAATGGAACATTCAATTTTATTAAAAAAAAAAAAAAAAAAAAAAAAAACCACAAACACTATTAGACCTAAAGCAAGAGATTGGTGCCAATAGAATAATAATGGAGGATTTCAATACCCCACTCTCATCAAAAGAATAGATTATTCAGAAAAAATACCAAAGAAACAGCAGATTAATACAATACTATATGTTAAATGGATTTAATACATAATATTCCATCCAATATCTTCTGAATATATATCTTTTCCAACAGCAGATGAAAATTACTCCAGAACAGACCATAGATTAGATCCCTAAGTAAGTCTTAACAAATTTAAAGCGATGAATTATATGCTGCATCTTTTCTGATCACAAAGGAATGATACTAGAAATAAACAGTATAAGAAACTTAAGAAATTATACAAATCCAGAGAAACTAAACAACACACCCTTGAATGAGCATTGGTTCACTGAAGAAGTCAAAAGGGAAATTTAAATATTCCCTTGAGATAAAACACAACATACAGAAATTTGTGCCATATAGCAAAAGCAGTATTAAAAGTGAAATTTATGGGGCTGGGGCTTATGTGAGGCACGGGGTTTGATCCTCAGCACCATGTAAAAATAAATAAATAAAAATATTGTGTCCATGTACAACTAAAAAAAATATTTTTAAAAAGGAAGTTTATATCAATGAAGGCCTATATAAAATACATTTAAAATCAGCAGACAAATAGATAGAAATATGTAAAATGAACAAGCTAATGATGGATCTCAGGGTCTTTGAAAATAAAAACAACTCATACCCAAAATTAGTGGAAGGAGATAAATAATGAAGATTAGGGCTGAAAGAAATCAGAGAACTTAAAAGAAGTATAAAACGGATCATTAAAACAAAGAGGTTTTTTTAAAAGATAAACAAAATATGTAATCTTTAAGTTAAACTAATATGAGAGATATCCAAATAAAATTAGAGATAAAAAATGAGATTCTGCAACTGATATCAAAAATATTAAAAAGATTATTAGAGATTATTTTGAAAAAATGCACACTAATAAATTTTTAAAAATCTAGAAAAAATGGACAAATTTATGAATATATATGACCAACTAAAATTGAACCAAGAACAGATAAAAAACTTGAGTAGACCAATAACAAGTAATAAGATTAAATCAGTATAGTCTGTCAACAAAGAAAAAAATTAGGTATGGAAGGATCAGACCTCAACATAATAAAGCCTATATAAGACAAGCCCAGAGCCAATATTATGCTGAATGTGGGAACATAAAGGAATTTTGACTAAGATCCAGAGGAAGACATGATGTTCACTCTCATCAGTCTTATTCAACATGGAACTAGATATTTTACCCAGAGCAATTATGCAAGAGAAGTAAATAAAATGCATACAAATAGGAAAGGAGGAAGTCAATGATGCATGTTTGAAGATATTTTTTCATACATAATAAACCTAAGGAATCCACCAAAATATTGTTAGAATTAACTGGAAATGAATTCCATAGAGTTACAGGATATAAAATCAACATTAAAAAATAAATAGCTTTTCCATATATCAGTAATCAATTTTCCAAGAAAGAAATCACGAAAACAATCTCATTCACAATAGCTGCACACTCAAAAAGACTAGGAATAAATATAACTAAGGAAGTAAAAGACATCTATAAAGAAAATTACAAAATCCTGAAGAAAATGTTAAAGAAGATATTAAAAAGCTGGAAATAACTTTGATGTTCATGGATTGAAGAATAAATGCTGTTAACCTGTCTATATTATTCAAAATGATCTGTAGTTTCAATGCAATCTCCATTAAAAGACCAATGACATTCTTCACAGAACTAGAAAAAAATCCCCTTAAGTATAATATTTAGAATATTAAAAACAAGAAAGAAAATCTAACATTAACATCAGAATATACTCTAGAAAGAGAAAATAAAAGTAATTTGAAATAAATGGAACCCAGCAGTTTCAGTCTTAGATATATTAAAATAGAAATGAGAGCATGTATCTGCATGAAAAATTATACATCTTTATAGAAATATTGTTCGATAATATCCCACCCCATCCCCCCAAAAATGGAACAACTCTTCAGAGACTTTTAGGTCATATGATAATGAACTTTTAGTTATATAATAATTCCTTACTAATCATTTTGACAGTCTGTTTTCAGTGTCTGTTAAAGTTCATATTCTAAGCCCAAAGTCGCAAAGGTTCCAATTTCTCCACACCAGGCCAAGATTTGTTATTGTGTGTTTTTCCTTTGATTTTAGTCATTCTACTGTGTGCAAAGTGGCTTGTAATTGTGATCTTAATTTGTTTCCCCTAATATCTAATAATTTTGACAATCTTACCAGTTATATGTACATCTTCTTTGGAGAAGTATCTGTTTCAACTTGATTTTTTTCTTTTTACATGGACATCTAATTTACTTTCATATTTTATTGAAAAGATTATGCTCTTCCTTCTTACATAATCTTTGCATCCTTCTTAAAAATCAATTGACTATCATTGTAAGGGTTTAGTCTTGAAGTATTAAATCTATTTCACTGATCTCTTTTCTTATGCCCTTAATAATCTTTCTTGATTACTATGACTTTGTAGTGAATTTTGAGAAAGGAAATATCAGTTATCCTTCTTTGTTCTTCTTTTTCAGAATTTTTTTTACTATTCTAGGTCTCTTTCAACGTATAGATTTTAAAATCAACTTGTCATTTTCTATGAAGTCAAATGGAATTTCTTGTAGCAATTGTGTTTAATGTGTAGATCAGTCTGAGGACTGTTGCCATCTGAACTAGGTAAAATCATCTTATCCATAAACATGGGAGTATTTATCCATTTATTTCTTCTTTATTTTCTTTCAGCTAAGTTTTGTAGTTTTCAGTGAATGAGTTTTGCCCATCTTTTTAAAAAATTCCTAAATATTTTATTATTTTTAATACATCTAGGAAGGGAACCTTTTTTCTTTTTTAATTTTTAGATTGTTCATTGTTCAGGTAGAAACACAATTGATTTTTCTGCAGTAACCTTTAATCCACTTAATGATACTTTCTAACAATATTTTAACATAATCTGATAGATAGGCTTGAGCTGACAGCTACCTCCCCCATGGAAAATTCCACTAGGAGCAACCTGGTTTCAATTTCCCCAGGCAGGAGCCAATCAGCTTAAAGGTCACCTTGTTTACTGGGAAAAGAGCCAATGGTGTTAAAGGTTGCTCAGGCACTCACCCCCCCCCCAAGAAATCCCTACTTAAGTCCCTGCCTGCCTGGAGCTCACTACACAACAGCTCTTCCCAGCGGAGAGGAAGCAGCTGAGGAAGCAGCTGAAGCAACATCTCATGCCTATGGAGACGAAGCAGCGGCTGCAGGGGTTCCAGACTCACCGTCTCCAGCCCGACGGCGCTGCCCCAGCCAACAGCTCCAGCCTCCAGCCCGTTGGCAGCTGCCCCAGCCAACAGCTCCAAAGACCGTGGCCAGCACGACTAGGCACAGACCCTTCGTCCAGAGCTTGCACGCTTCCCTCTCCCTTACTCCTCTCTCCCCGTACTTCTTCTACCTACGACCAGCCATAAAGGCTGGTGAATAAATCTCTTGGCTGCACAGTTGTCTCTGGTGTGATTTTTGCCCTTCATAATCATTTATATTTTACCTAATATATACGCATATATATTATACTTACAAAATATAAATGTCATTATTTAAAATAATTTTATACATATTTTCAAGGTTTCCTTCAACAATGAAATTTCTACATAAAATATTTTATACATACCTTTACAGTTTTTTTCAATTATAAAATCACCAAAATCATAGACATATAGTCAAAGTATTGTTCTTTAAATTGCAAAATAATTCTTTTCTTTGTAAGGTTAGGACTTTAACTTGTATATAGTAACATTTTTTTTTTCAGGTTATGATGTTTTTTATTTTTAGACTTCACTATATTAATATTCTTTATAATTTAACTTCTTTAATTATGTAAAGTGAGTACAAAGTTTAAAGACTGACTATACAAATTTTTGCACTTTAAAAAATTGTTCTTTTTAGTTATACATGATAGTAGAAACCATTTTGACATATTATACAAGCATGGAATATATCTTATTCTAATAAAGACCCACAATACTTCTTCCTCTTCCCTCTGCCCACCCCCTCTCCCTACTCTTTATTGGTTTTCCTGCAATTTACCCAGAATTTTTTTTATTAATTTCTTATAGATGTACACAATGCTGATATTCACTGAGTAGATTCATATATGTACATAGAAAAGTTATGCCAGATTCATTACATTGTCCCTTCTTTTCCCCATGCTCCCTACCTTCCCTTTATTCCCCTTTGTCTCCTCCACTGAATTTCTATCCCCCACCTCTTTATTATGGGTCAGCTTCCACAAATCAGACAAAAATACAATTTTTGGTTTTCGGGGATTGACTTCTTTCACTTAGTATGATATTCTCCAGATCTAGCCATTTATCAGCAAATGTCATAAAGTCATTCTTCTTTACGACGACTGTTACTCCATTGAGTATATAAATACAATATATTCTTTTTCATTCATCTTTTGAAGAGCACCTAGGTTTGCTCCATAGCTTAGCTATTCTGAATTGTGCTGCTATGAACATTCATGTGGCTGCATCACTGTACTGTGTTGATTTTAAATCTTTTGAATATATACTGAGGAGTGGGATAACTGGGTTCAGTGGTTCCTACTTTTATGGAATCTCCATATTTCTTTCCAGAGTGGTTGCACCAATTTTTATTCCCACCAACAATGTATGAGTGTATCCATTTCCCCACAACCTCAATATAACAGTTTCTTCACAGAAACAGAACCAATCAAGAATCCAAGGAGAGGGGCTGGAATTGTGGCTCAGGGGTAGAGAGCTCGCCTAGCAAATATGTGGCCCAGGTTCGATCCTCAGAACCACATAAAAATAAAGACATTTTGTACAATTAAAACAAACAAACAAATATTTTTTTAAAAAATAAAAGAACCCAAAGAGAGAGCCTACAGAATAGGGGAAAGTCTTTACCACTTGCATCTCCAATAGGGTGTTAATATCCATAATATACAAAGAACTCAAAAAACTTAATTCTAAATATATAATCAACCAGTGGGCAAAGGAACCAAATATACACTTTTCAAAGGAAGAAATATGAACAGTCAACAAATATATGAAAAAAAAATGTTCAACAATTTTGTCTAACAATGTCTAACAATTAGAGAAATGCAAATTAAAACTATTCTAAGATTTCATCTCAGTCCAGTCAGAATGGCAGTTATTAAGAATACAAACAGCAATAAATGTTGGCAAGAATGTGGGGGAAAGGGCACACTCATACATTGCTGGTGGGATTGTAAATTGGAGCAACCATTCTGGAAAGCAGTATGGAGATTCCTTGGAAAACTGTGAATGGAACCACCATTTGACCCAGCTATCCCACTCCTTGGTCTGTGCATAAAGAACTTAAAAAACAGCATACTACAGGGACACAGCCACATCAATGTTTATAGCAGCACAATTCACAATAGCTAAGTTGTGGATCCAACCTAGATACCCTTCAGTAGATGAATGGATAGAGAAAATGTGGTATATATACACAACAGAATATTACTCAGCATTAAAAGGGAATAAAATCATGGCATTTGCAGGTAAATGGATGGAGTTGGAGAATATAATGCTAAGTGAAGTAAACCAATCCCCTCAAAACCAAGTGCTGAATGTCTTCTCTGATATAAGGATGATGATTCATAATGGAGATAGGGGGTGCACTGAGCATGGGAGGAATAGACAAACTTTATACAGGGCAAAAGGGAAGGAGGGGAAGGGGGGTATGGGGATAAAAAAGATGGTGAAATGAGATGCACATCATTACCCTATGCACATGTATGAAAACATGAATGGTATGACTCTACTTTGTGTTCAACTAGAGACATGAAAAATTGTACCCTATTTGTGTAATATGTATCGAATTGCATTATGCTGTCAATTATGACTAATTAGGATAAATAAAATAAAAAATTAAAACTACACTGAGATTTCAGCTCTCTCCAGTCAGAATGGCAATTATCAAGAATACAAGTAACAAATTGTGCATTTACTTTGTTTTTGTTCCTGTTTCCTTTTTTACAACTCATCCTTATCCAAAATATTTATTTTAGTTTTAGATTTAAATACATGCATATATGTTGATATTTTTTTCTTCCTAATACCACATAAGATAGCATAGCATAAATACTCTTCTGAAAACATTTTTAATCTAACACTATGTTCCTGACACTCATTATCATTATTTGAAAAAAAAAATTAACTTCTCATTATAAACTGTGTATAACTGTGTTATCTGTACTATGCCATTTTCAAATTGCTGCCCTATATGGATATTAGGATTGGAATATATTTAATATTATAAATAATACTGCAGTGAATCTCCTTGTGCAAATTATTTCTTTCTCTCTTCCCTCCTTTCTTTTCTTCATTCCTCCTTTCTCCCGCCCTCATTTTCTTTCTACCCTCCTCCCTCCCACTCTCTCCCTTCCACTTTTCTTTCCTTCCTCTCTTTCTACTTTCTGACAGTTCTAGTAATATACAAAAATCTAGAACTTATGTATAGTTTTAGGTTATTTCTTAATATTCTAAAATGATATTAGTCCTCTGATAGTGCCCACTTTTGAGATATTAATCTACATTCTTAAATTCTGATAAATTAATAAAGTTAAATAATTATTTTAACTTACTGTATTACCAATAATAGGAGTAGACTGCTTATATATGTGGGGATTATTAGGGAAGAGAGAACTTCCCAGGATATGACGTGAACAAACAATATTAGAAGACAGAGATGTGTATAGTCAAGAAGAAACGACACAGGGAATGCTATGTAGAAAGGAAGAGAGCCACAAAAATAAAGACTATAGCTATTTAACCAGAGCATGCAACACATTCTAACCAGTAGAGTAAATAATCAAGGATCTAGCTATACATTCTCCATTCTTTTTCATGTTGTGATGTTTGTAAAATTCCTGTTTTCTCTATTTAGTTTACATAAGGCCACTCCATTATAGATATATTCACATATAGAAGAGAGAATAAATTATTTTGTCAGGGATAATCTAAATTCACCTGCATAATGACCTTCTGCTCCCTCCTCTCTCTCCTCCAAGGTTTCCATGCCTGTGTCTAGTATTTATCATTATTAATTTTATAAGCAAATGTGGTTAGAGTGGCTGTAATATAGGAAAAATTGTTTTTAAGGGTCTAATTCTGAACTTTGCACCAATGATATATTAATCATTTAAATGGGTAAATTAGTCCACAAATATTTTGCTGAATATTGTCTGAGGGTTAGTATTTTTATTTCTATGCTCATAATGCTTGTATACACATAGCTAGGTTGCTAGATGCATGAATTTCTCATTAAATCTACTTTATTTTTAGTACTAGCTTTGCCAATCATGGGTTGATTTTGTGAATTTGTGCACAAAATTCAGTCTTTGATTGTTATTGTGTCTAACTTCAAATTGGTGGCATCATTAATATTATAAAAAAGATAAAGTTTATAAAGCCACTAATTCCACATCTGCTACAGAGTTAGTCCTAAGTGTTTATTAATAATGTTTAATGTCTACATACATATATCAATTATTTTAAAAAAATGGAATAATGCCATATATACATATTGCTTTATGTCCTATTATTTATGTTTACACTATATTTCAGACATTTTTGAATAATCTGAAACTAAAGTATGTAGCAAAACAAATATTAATATTTATTATAATTTCAAGTTCCTGTTCAACATTTGAAAGTATGCATTCACCTAAATTATTTAACAATCATCTTGAGATAGCTGCTTTGGATATTCCCATTTCTTACTCTAATATCAGTGCTTCAATGAGCAAACATTAACCTAAGTTTCTGTATATTTTCCCTTCACTTCCCATATATACAATGTCAAAAAGTATGTCAAAGTAAAGTTTTGCTCAAAAAAGTTAATAATTTATATAGTTTTCAAATTTATTTCAAAAGTTTGGTTAATTTCCATTTAATTCAGATTTTATCTCAGTACAAATTTGAAAGATAGTTTTTTACTTCATCATAACAATTATCTGTAAAACCAAAATCCTCATTTACTGAATGCATTACTACAGGCATATAAGTAAACTCTGTCAAGAAGTTAATACTACATAAAAGAATTAAGGTGGTGTTTTCCAAAGTTGTTTATATTTCATATTTTATATTATTGTGAGTGTATCATTTTAAGGTAAGATATTATGAAAGTAATACTACCCAGAATTTTCTCTTTAAACTCTTAAAAATATTAGCGATTTGTTTTACATGGGTGGAGAAAGTAAGCCTGCCTTTAAAATTATTCATCAAGTTAGGATAAAGATGAAAAGTTGGGGGACAATAGCTCAGAAACAGGTGAGTCCTTGGTGAGGTTGAAACTAAGGCTTGTGAGTATGGTGAACTAGGACAAGACAATCAATATGTTAAATTGGCATAGTTACCAGGACTCAGTCACCAATGTAACATGGAGGCTGCATGCCAGATGGCAGCTAAACTTCCCCTGCATGTGCCAGTCATCTCTATTCTCTGAGAGTCGATCACAGGTCCCTTATCTCTACATATATAATATTATATTGAAAATATCTATTCACATTTGTATTTCCCATTAAACAATATCTTTTTATGGATAGCCCATATGTAATCATATTGGCACTTTTGGCATATAGTACTTCATGTATTGAATGATTTCAAGTGAATGATTTTCAGAATTAGAAGTGCAAGACCTCCTTGTAATAATTTATCTATATGACTTTAGAATTATGGAAATACTATATGTGACTAAAGACTTTGGTAAAATACAATAATATTATTGTTAAGGAGCAGAGCATATGGAGACTATTAAACTTGTCAATAACATACATAGGTATAAATTTTGAACTTGGTCAGTTTCCTGGTTTAACACTGGACATTCCTGAAACTCTTACTGCAAATAGGGTTGCTTCTTTGAGGTTTGACTTTCATAATTTTTAAGTTTATAATGAACATTTATAAAGGTCCTACATATTTCAGTAACCATAAAATAAACAGCTAAATTTCATGTATGTATACTACTATGAATAAGATACAATATAAACTTTTATTGTAATAAATACATGATTATAAGTATAGAATTTGAGTAGAAAACATGAGCACTATAACATGTCTCAACATAAATGCAACAATACTGTAAAATCAACATATGAGAGGGAAGGCATACAAAGTTGGTACAAAGCCTATCATAAAAGTTCAAAATTAATCAACAACTCCATTAAGTATATTAAAATTATGTTGGTATGAGTTAAGAGCAACCCAAAGCAATGGTGGAGTTTGCTTGCCTCATGTGCAGTTATAGAGGTTGTCAATCCACACTGGAAGGCTGGCTCTCTGCTTTCCTGTTTTAAGGGACTCAGATTTTTTCTTGCTTTCCATCACTTATAGGATAATCTTTAATTCTTCCATCCCAACTATAGACCAAGAAGGAGGAATTCAAAGAGAAGAAGTTTCAAAATGTAAATATCAGTTAGTCTATCTAACCTAGACAAACATAGCCTGCCATGTTGTATTTAGCCTGCCACAGAGAGACCTCTGCATAATATGAAAGCTGACATGAAATCAGTGCAATCACATGACTATAGTTGCATGATCTTTAAATAGATGAATTGTCTATTAATATGAAATATATGAGAAATATATGTGATAATACAAGTTTTTTTCCAGACCCCCTTTGGCTGATATGCACTATTCTTTGAACTACTAGAGGATGATCAATAATTAATGAGACAAGAAGTACTAACAGTCTCACATAATTTCTACCTCCTATTCAAATTTACCAAGTCTTAAGTAATTCTTTTTTTTTTAAATTTATTTCTTATTTTTCTTTCTTTTATTTATAATAATAGTATGTATTACAATTCATAGTGCACATATATAGCATCTTTTTACATCGTTTTACCACCTTTTTTTTTTTTTTTTTTTTTTTGTTTCTTCCCCTCCCTCCCCCCTTACTCCCTCCCTTCCCCTCCCTTCCCTTTGACCATTCTAGTATTTCTCTAATCCTCCTATGTACCCACATCCAACAACACTGTGAACTAGCCTCCTTATATCAGAGAAAACATTCGGTATTTGGATTTTTGAGATTGACTAATTTCACTTAGCATGATATTCTCCAACTTCATCCATTTATCTGCAAATGCCATTATTTTATTCTCTTTTATTGCTGAGTAAAATTCCATTGTGTATATATACCACATTTTCTTTATCCATTCATCTACTGAGGGACATCTAGGTTGGTTCCACAACTTCCCTATTGTGAATTGTGCTGCTTAAACATTGAAGTGGCTGTGTCACTGTAATATGCTGTTTTAAAGTCCTTTGGGAATAGATCCAGGAGTGGGAGAGCTGGGTTATAGGGTGGGTCCATTCCCAGTTTTCCAAGAAATCTCCATACTGCTTTGCATAGCGGTTGCAACATTTGGCAGTCCCACCAGCAATGTATGAGTGTGCCTTTTTCCCCATATCCTCTCCAACATTTATTGTGGTTTGTGTTCTTGATAGCTGCCATTCTGACTGGAGTGAAATGAAATCTTAGAGTAGTTTGGATTTGCATTTCTCTAATTGCCAGTGATGTTGAGCATTTTTTCATGTATTTGTTGATTAATTGTGTATCTTCTTCTGAGAAGTGTCTTTTCAATTCCTTAGCCCATTTATTGATTGCGTTATTTGTTTTTTTGGAGTTAAGTTTTTTGAGTTCTTTATATATTCTAGAAATTAGTGCTCTATCGGATGTGCATGTATTAAATATTTGTTCCCAATTAGTTAGCTCTCTATTCAACTCACTGATTGTTTCTTTTGCTGAGAAGAAGCTTTTTAGTTTAAATCTATCCCATTCATTAATTCTTGGTAATAATTCTTGTGCTACAGGATTCTTATTAAGGAACTTGGGGCCTAATCTGACATGTTGGAAATTGGAGCTTACTTTTTCTTCTATTAGACATATTGTCTCTGGTCTAATTCCTAGGTCCTTGATCCACTTTGAGTTGAGTTTTGTGCATGGTGAGAGATAAGGGTTTAGTTTCAATTTGTTGCATATGGATTTCCAGTTTTCCCAGCATCATTTGTTGAAGAGGCTATCCTTTCTCCACTGTATATTTTTGGTGCCTTTGTCTAATATAAGATAGCTGAAATTATATGTATTATTCTCTGTGTCCTCAATTCTGTACCATTGGTCCACCAGTCTGTTTTGGTGCCAATACCATGCTGTTTTAGTTACTATTGCTTTATAGTATAATTTAAAGTCTGGTGTGGTGATGCCCCCTGCTCACTTTTCTTGCTCAGGATTGCTTTGGCTATTCTGGGTCTCTTATTTTTCCAGATGAATTTCTTGACTGTTTTTTCTATTTCTTTGAAGAATGACATTGGGATTTTCATTGGAATTGCATTAAATCTGTATAATGCTTTTGGTAGTATGGACATTTTGACAATATTGATTCTAACTATCCAAGAGCAAGGTAGGTCTTTCCATCTTCTGAGTTCTTCTATGATTCCTTTCTTTATTGTTCTATAATGTTCGTTATAGAGATCTTTCACCTCTTTTGTTAAGTTGATTCCCAGGTTTTTTTGTATTTTTTTTTGATGCTATTGTAAATTGGGTAGTTTCATCATTTCCCTTTCAGAGGCTTTGTTGCTGATGTACAAAAATGCCTTTGACTTATGAGTATTGATTTTGTATCCTGCAACTTTGCTGAATTCATTTACTAGTTGTAAAAGTTTTCTGGTAGAGTTTTTTTGGGTCTTCTAGGTAGATTATCATGTCATCAGCAAATAGTGCTAATTTGAGCTCTTCTTTTCCTATCTGGATCCCTTTAATTTCTTTCCTCTGTCTAATTGCTCTGGCCAGACGAGTACTATGTTAAATAGCAGTGGTGAAAGGGGCATCCCTGTCTTGTTCCAGGTTTTAGAGGGAATGCTTTCAATTTTTCTCCATTTAAGATAATGTTAGCTTGAGGTTTTGTATAGATAGTTTTTATAATGTTGAGATGTGTTCCTGATATTCCTAGTTTTTCCAGTGTTTTGAACATAAAGCAGTGCAGTATTTTGTCAAATGCTTTTTCTGTGTCTATTGAGATGATCATATGATTTTTATATTTAAGTCTATTGATGTGATGTATTATGTTTTTTGATTTCCAAATGTTGAACCAGCCTTGCATCCCTGGAATAAACCCCACTTGATCATGGTGCACTATCTTTTTGATATGTTTTTGTATCCGATTTGCCAGGATTTTGTTGAGGATTTTTGCATCTATGTTCATTAAAGATATGGGCCTGAAGTTTTCTTTCTTGAATGTGTCTTTGCCTGGCTTTGGAATTAATGCAATACTGGCCTCATAGAAAGAGTCTGGAAGAGCTCCCTCTTTTTCTATTTCTTGAAATAGTTTGAAGAGCGTTGGTATTAGTTCTTTTTTGAAAGTCTTGTATAACTCAGCTGCAAACCCATCAGGTCCTGGACTTTTCCTTGTTTGTAGCTTTTTGATGACATCTTCTATTTCTTCGCTTATAATAGATCTGTTTAAATTGTGTATAGCCTCCATTTCCAGTTTAGGCAAATGATACAACTCTAGAAATCTATCAATGCTTTCAGTAATTTATATTTTATTAGACTACAATTTTTCAAAGTAATTTCTAATTACCTTCTGTATATGAGGTGTTTGTTGTGATATTCCCTTTTTCATCACGAATGTTAGTAATTTGAGTTTATTCTCTTCTTCTTTTCATTAGGGCCACTAAGGGTCTGTCAATTTTGTTTATTTTTCAAAGAACCAACTTTTAGATTTGTCAATTCTTTGAATTGTTTCCTTAGTCTCAATTTCATTAATTTCTGATCTGATTTTAATTATTTCTTGTCTTCTACTGCTCTTGGTGTTGATCTGTTCTTCTTTTTCTAGTGCTTTGAGGTGTGATGTTCAGTCATTTATTTGTTGTTGTTTGTTTCCTTTTAAGGAATGAACTCAGTGCAATGAATTTTCCTCTTACTACTGCCTTCATAGTGTCCCAGAGATTTCTATACAATGTATCTGTGTTCTCATTTACCTCTAGAAATTTTTTAATCTCTTCTTTGATGACTTCTTCAACACCTTGTTAATTCAGTAGCATGTTGTTTAACTTCCAGTTGTTGGAGTAATTTTTCTTATTACTTGTTTTGTCATTGATTTCCAATTTCATCCCTTTATGATCTGATAGAATGCAGGTTAGTATCTCTATTTTTTTTATATTTGCTGAGAGTTGCCTTGTGATATAATATATGGTCTATTTTGGAGAAGGAGCCATGTGCTGCTGAGAAAAAAGTCTATTCATTTACTGAGGGATGAAATATTCTATATATGTCTGTTAGGTCTAAGTTATTAATTGTTTTAAGGAGGCCTAAAATTTCTTTGTTTAGTTTTTGTTTGAATGATCTATCCATTGGTGAGAGGTGTGTTGAAGTCCCCTAGAATAACTGTGTTGTGGTCTATTTTACTCTTGAACTTGAGAAGAGTTTGTTTGATGAAGGTAGGTGCTCCATTATTTGGGGCATATAGATTTATGATTGTTACATCCTGTTGATGAATGATTCCTTTAAGTAATAAGAAATATCCATCTTTGTCCCTTTTGATTAGTTTTGGTTTGACGTCTACCTTATTTGATATGAACATGGAAACCCCTGCTTGCTTCTGCAGGCCATGTGAGTGATAAGACTTTTCCCAGCCTTTCACTGTCAGTCTATTGATGTCTTTTTCTACGAGGTGTGTTTCTTGGAGACAGCAAATTTTTGGGTCAGTTCTTTTAGTTCATTCTGATAATCTGTGTCTTTTGATTGGTGAATTTAGGCCATTAACATTCAGGGTTATTATTGAGATGTGATTTTTATTCCCATCCATTTTTATTTGTATTATGGTCTTTGCTTGATTTGGTTTCTCTTCTGGTTGGTATTTCCCTTAGTTTAATATCTCCCTTTGTTGATTTTCTTTGTTATCTTTCTCTTCTTCTTCATGAAAAATTTTGCCCAGGATATTCAGAAGTGCTGGCTTTCGAGTTATGAAATCTTTTAACTTTTGCTTGTTGTGGAAGGTTTTTATTTCATCTTCGAATCTAAAGCTCAATTTTGCTGGATATAAGATTCTTGGTTGACATCCCTTTTCTTTCAGAGCTTGAAATATGCTCTTCCAGGATCTTCTTGCTTTTAAGGTCTAGGTTGAAAAATCTGAATATAGTCTGATTGGTTTCCCCCCATATGTAATCTGCTTCCTTTCTCTTGTGGCTTTTAATATTCTCTCCTTGCTCAGTATATTAGGCATTTTCATTATAATGTGCCTTGGTGTGGATCTGTTGTGATTTTGTTTGTTTGGTGTTCGGTAGCCTCTTGAAATTGGTTTTCCCATTCATTCCTCAAGTTTGGGAAATTTTCTGTAATTATTTTATTAAATAAATTACTCATTCCTTTGGCTTGAAACTCTGCCCCTTCTGCTACCCCAATCACTCTTAAGTTTGATCTTTTTTATGTTGTCCCATAATTCTTGGATGTTATGTTCTTGATGTCTTACGATTTTTGCTGTGTAATATATATTTTTCTCTAGGATATATATTTTGTCTTCATTGTCTGAGGTTCTTTCGTCCAAGTGGTCTACTCTGTTGGTGATGCTTTTGATTGAACTTTTATTTTGGTTTATTGCTTCTTTCATTTCCATAATTTCTGTTAGGTTTCTCTTTAGAGCCTCTATCTCCCTATTGAAGTAATCTTTTACTTCCTGTATTTGTTTTTGGAGTTGTTTGTCAAAATGATCTTTTACCACCTGTATTTGCTCCCTCATCTCATTTTTTAGTTCATTCTTAAGTTCCATAAACATTTGGAATATGTAATTTCTAAATTCCATCTCTGGCATTTCACCAACTGTGCTTGCCATGGAATCTACTGATGAGGTATATTGATTTGTTTGTTTCACTTTCTTCCCTTGTTTCTTCATATTGCTTGTGTGTCTTTTCTTCCTGCACTGTGGGACCTTGACTATTTTGATTTTACCTTAAAGACTTATGTTGCTCCTGTAATACAATGCTATCAGATCCCCTTATAATTCCTTTACACTTTAAAATCTAACACTTTCTATTCAGAAAATCCATGTTTAATCACAATGTACAGATTTAGTTAACCCAGATATTGTTTCCAATTTACTCTGTATGCTTCTGATGGGGTTTTATAGTTTCAAGTATTGGACACAGAGATGATATGTTTAGGAAGAATGAAGTGAGTGTATTGAATTGTTCTTTCTTAGAAAGTATGAAAAGAGAGTTCTATGGAAGTGGTTTAGTATCAGCAGATGAGAGAGGAAAGAGAACAGAGTGAACGATTAGGTGGAAAGACCAATTTATATATAAACCTAACTTATGCAGCCTTTGAGAGAAGAAATAAAGAAAGATGGAAAAGAAAAAAAAAATGACAATAGAGTAGGAATTGGTATAAGAGAGAGGAGAGAGAGTCAAGAAAATAGAGAATAAACTATATATAGCAACACTTTTCTATGTAATTCAATTGCACCCATTCTAGAAATCCCAATTTCTGCCTATAACTTGTTTTTGCCTCTGTTGAGTATGCAATGGCAGGGTGTAAATAGGGAAGATGAAGGAAGAAGAAAAGATGCAAAAGTGACAAAGAAGAAAAGAAACAAAGAAAAGAGGAGCAGAAGCAAACACACTGTCAATCAAAGCAAAAAAACAAAGCAAAACAAAACAAAACAACAAAAACAAACAAACTAACAAAAAAAAAGTCAAACCAAGGAACGAGTCTCAAACAAAATGGACCCTGGGAAACCCTTCTTTTTTCCTTTCTAGTTTCAGGCAGTTGTATCGGATCACGTCCAGACAGTCAGTGATCCTGTTAGTGGAGTCAAGGCTGCACCTTTGGCCAGTGTCAGAATGGCATAGGGTTAGAGTGGCCCAGGGGGATTTTGTGTCAGCAGATAAATGGCACTGGGAAAGGTACCCTCCAGAAGGCACCCTTTCCCCACACCCACCCACTGTTGTAGCTTCTTGGGGCTGCTGTGCTGGCCTCAGACATGCCCTCCCCTGCTGGTTGCTCGAGCCTCACCCAGGTGTGTGCTTTTCTCAGCATGCTGGCAGATCCCTGGATGTCTGCAGCTGTTCTTCCTTTCTGCCTTGTTCCTTTGTCCTGCTCAGCCACTGCTTTCCTCAAAGATGGTGGTGCTCTCCTCAGGCTCAACAACAGTTCCACAGACCTTTGTGTCACTCCAGAGCATGCAGGATGGGTTTGGCAAGTTGCGTGAAAGAGCTCTCTATGTGGATACAGCTCGCGCGTCTAGGTTCCTTTTTATCCTTCTTTGCTGATCAGTTTTAAAGCCTTTGTCTGGATCATCCCCTTGCCACAATGTTATCGGGTGGCTGCGCTGGCAGTGCCAATAGCGCTGTTTCGAACTGTGGACCACTCAAACTTGACCCCCGTCCTTCGGCAGTCCGGAGTTCGTTGTATTTCGCGGTCCAGAGGTGCACAAATGTCTCAGCTCCCTTTCATTTGCAAGAGAATTGCTAGTAAGGCGTTCAAACTTCCCACTAAACGTCTTTTAGTAACTATGTCCAGAGAGCACCTCTCCTGTCCGGCATCTTGGAATCCAAAACTGTCTTAAATTTCAGTCTTAAGTAATTCTAACTCTATGCAATATTTTGGGAATAATTTAATTCTGGTCCTTACTATCCATTAAGGAAGTCGCATCACATCCATGATTTACACAATATGAATTAAGTAACAGGGGTAAAAGTTGAGCAAGAGTAGGCACCCAATATTCCTTAGGTAAATTTCTCCAAAAGGCAATATTTTGTGTTTCTGTGGATATTCTATGGCCAGAATAGTTCAGTGTGGCCTTAACTAATTGCAATATATATTTGTAAATTTAACCTTTCTTGATCACATTGACCACATCCAGGGTGAGCCTTATTGTTGTGGAGGAAAAAAAAAAAAAAAAAAAAAAACAAGGAATACTGCAGAAGAAATAGCATTTTCTGCTGTATTATGTAAATACAATGTTACCAATCAGTTTTTTTCTTATTCTCATTATCTTTATTTAGCCAGCATTTTCTAAATAGTTATGTTTAAATGCTCAATTAACTATAAGAAAACTTTACATCATAAAGCATAAATAAGTAAAAGTAATACATTCATTTCAAAGTGAATAACCTATTCTTACAAATCCTTCTACTCTTTGAAAACAATAACAAAAACCAAACTAAAATCAAACTAAACTTTTTTTTCTCACCATGAAATATCACAGTTTCTTCATTTTGTCTGTCTTTGGATATGAAGACTACAGGAAATCAATATGAGGCATTGTGTCCCCCACATGATTGACCAACTCCCATTTTGTACTTTACCTGACTCTACTCTTAAACCCCAATGCATTTCATCTTGCTGTACACCCTATAGGACTCCACAGCACCTCACTTTCAAACAAAGATTGTTCAACAGGAAAGATTCCCTGCTGTTATTTTCTTACAGAAACATCTATTACTCTGCTAGAAAGGGCAGAATGCACAAATCTTATTTTCTTTACTGTCACTTCTGAGCAGGTTAGACAATCTTACTGAAGAATATCTAATATGAAGAACACTTGACATTTTCTTCAATTTTAAACTGGTCATCCTTTACAATATTTCTATCATGAGTGTAATTCTGTCAGAGATTTTTGTAAAGAAGTTTATCAGAAAAAAACAAAAGTTTGAGCACTGTGTTTAGTGCTTCCATTCATGTAGTAAAATGGGATAGAATTAAGCTAAGTAATATTATTATTATTATTATTATTATTATTATTATTTGTTCTACTCAGTTGTACATGACAGCAGAATGCATTTCAATTCATCGTACACAAATGGAGCACAACATTTCAATTCTCTAGTTGTACAGAGTAGAGACGCACCATTCCTGCAATCATACCTGTACCTAGGGTAATGATGTCCATCTCATTCCACCATCTTTCCTATCTCCATAACCCCTTCTTACCCTCCCCTTTGCCCAATCCAAAGCTCCTCCATTCTTCCCTTGCCCCGACCTCCCATTATGGATCAGCATCCATTAATCAGGGCAAATATTTGGCCTTTAGTTTGTTTGGGATTGGCTTACTTTGCTCAGCATAATATTCCCCAACTCAATCCATTTACCTACAAATGCCATAATTTTATTCCCTTTAATGCTGAATAATATTCCATCGTGTATATATACCACAATTTCTTCATCCATTCATCTATTGATGGGCATCTAAATTGGTTCCACACTTTATCTATTGTGAATTCAGCTGCTATAATCATTGGTCTGGCTATGTCATTATAGTATGCTGATTTTTTTTTTCTTTTTAGTTTTTTAAGTGGAAACAGTAGCTTTATTTTATTTTTATGTGGTGCTGAGGATCAAACCCAGTGCCTCATGTATGCTAGGCAAGCATTCTACTACTGAGCCACAACACCAGCCCTAGTATGCTGATTTTAAGTCTTTTGCATATAGACCAAGGAGTAGGATAGCTGTGTCAAATGGTGGTTCCATTCCAAGTTTCCTGAGGAATCTCCACATTGCTTTCCAAAGTGGTTGCACCAATTTGCAGTCCCATCAGCAATATATGAGTGTACCTTTTCCCCCACATCCTTTCTAACACTTATCATTGCTTGTATTCTTGATAACTGCAATTCTGACTGGGGTGAGATGAAATCTTAGAGTAGTTTTAATTTACATTTCTCTAATTACTAAAGTTGTTGAATACTTTTTCATATATTTATTAATAACTTGTATATCTTCTGGGAAGTATATGTTCAGTTCCTTAACCCATTTATTGACTAGGTTGTTTATTTGTATTAAGTTTTTTGAGTTCTTTATATATCCTGGAGATTAGTGGTATAATCTGATGTGCATGCAATTAACAATTTGCTCCAATACTGTAGGTTCTCTCTTCATCTCTATGATTATTTCTTTTGCTGAGAAGAGGCTTTTTAGTTTGAATCCATCCCATTTATGGATTCTTGATTTTATTTCTTGCACTTTAGGTGTCTTATTAAAGAAGTCAGTGCCTACCAATAAAAGCTAAGTAACTTTTTTACTTTTAAGGGTCAAGTAGAAATCACTAACACCAAGGACAAACAGAAAACTAAGAGATTTGGATTATAAGTCATTCCATCAGAGAAACATTCTGGAATGAAGAAAAATGTTTCCAAGCTAAAATCAGTGTTTAGAACACATTTAACCAAAATTTAATTTAAGTACTGAAATTCATTTTCAGTCCCAATACTTCTAATCTTATTAGGTGTCAAGAAATGTACTACTGTGAAAAATTTGGTTTTGCTGATATTCTGTCCTCCTTTCAACTTGAAAAGTCCTATAGATGCTTTCATAGAAAATGAAAATGCCAGTAAAATTTTTAATTGTTTGAAGAATTTATTTTTTATGCTTTAAAATTATTATTATGTCTTCCCTAATTAAAAAGGAGACATTAATTTCTTGAAAGGAAGTTTGTAAAATGTTTTTCCCTCATTTTTCTGTTACTACAAACTGCACCTTTTAATATATTTATAAATCTTTTAAATTGCCATTTAGTATTATTTTCTGAAAAACTGAACATATTCATTTTGTATATAAAGAATAGTAATGCACCAAAAGTACATATTTTTAGTATTTTAATGCATTCTCTTTTAAATGGTCTATAACACTGATATAACTTAAATAACTTTATTTTTTGAAGTATCTCCAACATGTGCTATAACAATATTGTAAGAATCAGACCTGACTTTGAACATCTTATGATAATCTAGTATCGTTTATATATTTTGTAATTCCAGGTATAATACAAGTAGACAATCCAAGAATATTGTATTGGTTGGCAACACAGTTCTTTGTGAATTTTTCTTCAGATATTTCTAATCAGAGAATAAAGGCTTTTATATAGAAAGTTTTATTCAGATAGAAAGATCTATAAATCTTCAATGTAAGCTATTTAATAAAAGAGGTTATACAACAATGTCTTCACAGGTCACGTTCAGATGCATGAAACAGTTGACCAGTGGATAAAGAAGGTCAATCCTGCAAGGAGTTTTACAAGATGAGTCTTTGAAATTACTTATTGTGAAGATAAACCCCAGCATATCCCTGAATAGGTACTAAGATACACAAAAGTTAGCACTATCAGTAGGAGTCCTCAGAGGTGGAATTCACACTGCTGCTTTAAATCTTAGTTCGGGGTCTGACACCTCATATTGCCTAAATTATTACTTGATGACTTAATACAAATGAATGAATGTGTGTGGTCTTAGTACCTTGGTTCAGCATGTCAACAAAGGCATGTGTGCAAATCATAAAACACATTGCAAACATGTGATTCTTTTTGTTTTCTATTAGCTCATTATAGATATACATAATATTAACTTTCATTTTGACATAAAGGAATATAATTTGCTCCAATCCAGTCTCTAGTCCTTGCCCTTTCCCTCCCCACCTCATTCTCCATTTTCCTTTTTCTACTGATCATAAATTGGTAATTACTAATCTTTTTATTCTGATAATTAAGTAGATATTTCTTATCTTGATAGTAAACAAAACATTAGTCCTGGTCATGGTCATACTTCCAACATTCTAAAATACTTTTTCAGTCTTGTATTCATTCTCACATGAAGAACTCTCTTTTCTATATTATAATTTTTCAGGAGGATTTTATTACAAAGTAATTCTTCAAAAAATCTAAATGTTAACATGCAAAGCTGTAACAATTCTTATTGCTGTTATGTACTTGCTGTTACTCTTTCAAATTTCTTTATATTCTGTAAATTGTTTCTGCTAATTCAGAAAATCTGTTTGGTTTTCAACTGGGAGGTACTCTGCTTGCTATACTCTATTAATCAATCTGGGGATTCATTTCCTCAGTACTACAATAAGCAAAAAGTTTTACTGTCATGAACCTATTTATAATCTCTTTGCAGTCATTTTTCACGTTTGTTTACTTTTTTTTTTTGTCCGCGTGGCCAAAAATGTCTAATAATAGCCCTAAAACTAATTGTTTTTTGATCATTCTTAAGCTTACCCAATTGACCATGAGACCAAATGCCTCCCTGGTGACTCTTCTGGTTTTCCTTGTTATCTTGGTTATGCTGAATCATTGACATGGATAGATGAAGTTTTTCTTCAAGACTAACTCTCCTCCCTTTTATCACAACCTTCTACTCCACTTAACAGCTTAGGTCTTTCTTTTTGAATTTTTTTCCATCCACCCTGTGAAAGTGGTCCTAATTAACATTCAAAAAATAATCTCTTACCAAAAAATTTTTATCTTTGATGAAATGATAGTCAATTAATGGGTCAAACAATGTGTAGTAGTATGAATTAAAGAAAAGGAGTCACTGTACTTAAAATACATTTGAGAGATGATCATGGAATCAGACTTAATAAAATGGTAACTATTATTATTTGAAAGTAGATTAACATATTACAAATCAAATACTAATACTTTCAAACACATGTTCTCATGCTCTTCATATACATTTTTCTACATTTCTGGTGATTGTGAATAATATAAAGATTATTTTAATGAGTGCTGATGTGTTTCTACTTTGTATTCAACACACCACTCTTAGACTTAAGGATAGGACATTGAAGACTTGTTAAAAGTAGCTTACAAGAACTTGTACCCATGTTCAAAAGTTATGTCCTCAAATGTATCAAGACTTGCACTGAAATAAGAGCTAATTTATGGTCCTGACATTTCCACTTCCTTTTAAATACCCCTGTGACTAGTTAGTCACATGTAAGGTTTTAACTGCATTTTTCTCCTCGTATTTTGCAGTTTAAATGATTTTATAGTTTGACACTTTCAAATACATGGCAACAGTACACCAAAAAGATATAAATTACTAATACAGAAATGTTTAAGCAGTTTAAGGGAGCTGTTTTCTACTGCAGAAGAGCAAATTCCTTTTACCCAGGGAACTATTTTCTCCTTTTCTTCTGTTCACGTGCCTCTGAGGTAAAATGTATAATGCCATTATTTCCTTCACCAACAACCTGGTTTAACCCTCTCATATTTTAAACATGTCCAGGAAATCCTGTTTTCCTCAAGGACTTTAAATTGACTTTGGGTTATTTTTAATTCTACCTTCTGTTTATCCCATGTATCTTATCTATTACTAAGCTATGTTTGTCTTTCCTTTAAAACACTTTTTTTTTCTCTCAATTACTTTCTAATTGTCAAATGCACTGATTAATGACTAGTCACTTCATATCACAATGCAAACCAAAACTTCCAAGAATCTACTCACTTCATTCATTTTTTTCTCTTTCTTCACATGGTATTTCTATAACATGAATCTTTTTCTAATAACACATGTTGAATTTTTTTCAAAACACTATATTGGTTTCCTGCTGCTTATTCTATAGCCTTTATTCCAAAGACTTCTGTGTAGATTTAAAATCTCTGAATCATTGTTTTCATATTCCTCCTCCATTCTAATAAGGCCTGTCCCCTACATGGGCCTTTGGAAGACATTGGTTAAATTCTCCCAATCTTGTTTCCCTTTTCTGGTTACACATGAAGTTATTTTCCAGGGTTGTTTGTAGTTAGGGGCAGGTCAAATTAACTGATTTTGCTACTTGATGCAAGTAAGAAAAATGAATGGATTTGAGCTTTGGCCCATATTACCAGAGGCATCATTAGCTAACTCTTTCTCTCTTAACCTTGCAACTAGAAATTTAAACTTCTGTGATGGTAGTGGTCCCAGACAGAGGAACCTAATTCCTTCAGTTGACATTTCAGAAGAGAGTCATGTAAATGATTACCCCCACCAGAGTGATAAAGTGGTGGTGAGAAGCACACGTGGAAAAAAAAAGTGAGTGGAACCATTTCTGTGGCTCAAATAGAGCCAATTTTCTTGGGAAAAAAAAATCAAAGTGAAAAAGCTTTGTAATGTACATGTTATCAAAGTCTATAGGAGATTTTCATCTCAGTAGTATATAAAAATTAACTCAAGAATATATATTGCTGTGATTATGCCTAAAATACTTGAAATGAAAGTCTCAATAAAGATCAAACTGTTTTCAAGTATTTAACTGAAACGAAGGGAAGAAAGAAAAAAGAAAGAAAGAAAGAAAGAAAGAAAGAAAGAAAGAAAGGAAGGAAGGGAAGGAATAGAATATTTAGGGCAATACAAAAACACCCAGCATCCAAAAAAAGATAAAATTTAATGTTTAACAGGTAAAAACAACAATAACCAACAATAAAAGCAATAGGGGGGCTGGGGATGTGGCTCAGTGGTAGAGCGTTTGCCTACCACAAAATGCATTGTATACAACTAAAAGCAAATAAATAAATATTTTTTAAAAAAAGCAATAGGAATAAAAAAGGCACCCAGTTATTTAAGAAGCATACAGCATAACTTAATGAGGAGAGAGAAAAAGCAAGTTAAACCAACCCAGAATTAATACAATGAAAAGCAAAAGATGTTAAAATGTATTACATTATAGAATTTTGCAAAAGTAGAAGGAAACTAGAATTTAGTAAATAGAGATATGAAAAATATTTTTAAAGTGCATTTTAGAATTCCAGGGATTTTATTTTAAAAAGACTTTTATTACGAAATAACTGATACTATGGGAAGAAGATGCAAGGGGCCTAAGCAGGACAATGAATGAGCAAAGATTTTTTGAACAAGATCATAAAACCACAGTTGACAAATGCAAAATTAGACAAATGGTATTACATCAAACCAAAAAGCTTCTGCACAGCAAAGTAAACATTAAATAAAGTGTCAATACAGCCCACAAAATGGGGTAAGATATCTGCTACCTACACAGTTGAAACAAGGTTAATATTCATATTATATATAAAGAACTTAAAAAACTTCAAGGCAAGAAAATAATCTACTTAAAAAAATGTTCAATTAACATTAATAGACATTTCTCAAAAAAAGACATACAGATAAATTATAGGTATATGAAGAAAATGCTCAACATCAGAAATCATCAGGGAAATGTAAATCAAAATCACAATGAGATATCACTTCTTTCCAATAAGAATGACTATGATTAAAAAGTAACTGTAGAAAACAAGCGCTATATAGGATATGAAAAAAAAGAATACAGTGCCACACTGTTTTGGGGAATAAAGATTAGTATAACCATTATGGAAAATATAATGGAATTTCCTTAAAAAATATAACTACTCCACTACTGGTATATATGTGAAGACAACAAAATCAATCTCTTTACTGAAGAGACATCTGCACTCCCATGTTTATTGCAGCACTGTTCTCAATAGCTAAGAAATGAAGACAACTCAAGTATTCATCAACTAATAAGTGAATAAAAAATGGAGTGTATACAAACAATTGTATAATATTTGGTGGTAAAATTGAATGAAATCCTGTATTTCAACAACATGGATATGACTGGAGATCATGTGTAAGACAAATTAATTGGACATAGAAAGACCAGTACTACATGATCTCTTTCATGGAAGAAATTTTAAAAAAGTTTATCCCATAGAAGTTGAGATAAGCATGGAAGAGTACCATAGGCTGGGAATAGTAGAGGAAGGGAGAGATGGGCAAAGGAGTTCAGTGAGTACTAGGTCAGAGCTAGATTGGAGCAAGAGATTCTGTATGCTATTGCTCATTAGGGTGACTGTAGATAACAATATATACTGTATATTTCAAAAACCTAGAAGATGGAATTTGAAAGTTTTTGTTATAAAAATGGTGTTTAAAAAGATAAATGTATTTAAACTGATTTAAACATTACACAATGTATACATGTTTCAAAACATCATGTTACCCTGTTAATATGTGCACATTTATTTAGTACTTCAGTTAAAAGTAAATTTAATTTAAATAAATAATAAAATAATAACTAACAGATTTTAAAATAATTGAACACTATATCAATTAGCTCTGTCCTACACATGTGCAATGGGAATATATGGAAAGAAATAGATTTTTAAGAAAAATATTAGCTGAAAATATTTCAAATTTAATGAAAAAATATGAAATGAAAAATATAAGCCTGAAAATCCAAAAATATATAAGCTCAACAAATCCCAAGCAAAAGAAAAAGTAGAAAAATACAAATGTATATATCATAATTAAATTGCTTAAAACTAATAATGACAAAGAAACTAAGTGCCACTAGGAAAAATAATCCATGTTACATACAAAAGAACAAAAACAAAAATAATAACAGCTGTCTTTCAGAATGTTGAAGTGCTCAAACTATTTGAGGATGGAAAAAGTAGACAAAACAGCAACTACCATAAAACTGTGAACCTGAAATTCTCTTTCCTGAAAATATACATTTTTATTATTGAAGGCAAAACACATAATTTTTCAGAGCTATACAAGCAGAAATAACTCATAACCAGTATGCCTGTGTTATAATGTTAGGTGGTTCAGGCAGAGGAAAGTGAATCTGGATGGAAAAGTAGATTTGCCAAAGAATAAAAATTACCAAAATATGGGCAAAAATATTTTAGTTTCTGTCTTTTTATAAACAATTAACTACTTAAAGCCAGAATTTTAATACCATTTTAACACCATATTGAGAGTTTATAACCACTGGAGAAGTAAAATGTATAATAATAATACCAAACCTGATGGAAGAGAAATGTGGTTAAATGTTGTAAAAGTTCTTATTTGATCAATATTACTTGAAAATGGACTATTATAAGACAAAAGTATTATAAGCCCTAAAACCACCACTAAATATTCTGAATCAGTTGGATATATTGTATATATTTGAAGGATAAAGCAAGAAAAAGCAGATATTATATTTTTTAAAAAATGTCTTATATTATACATTAGGATTTCCACATAAATTGGATAAAAGATAAATATGTGACAATTTAACTATACTGGTTTAAGATACAGTTAATACATTAATTTTAAAACAAGAGACAACTAATTTCTATCTTTTAAAAAATTTTGTATACATTATAATCTGCCAAAGGATTCATTTTGTTTTGAAATCCTGTATTCTTAAAGCGTGCATAAATTTCAGAGTCACAAATAGTAAAAAATGAATTAAAATAGATGATCTATAAATTATTCAAGAATATCTAATTCTTTTGTATCTATTCAATGCAGTGCTTATGAATTCAATATTATTCTTCTTTTCCAATTTTTAAATTTTCTTCCTTGCCTATATCACACATTTTTCAAGGGAAGAAGGGCCAATGTACTTTAATTCTGTTAGGCATATATTTATATTCCTGTAAATAACAACAAAGAAAACATAAATCATGAAAGTTTAAAAAAATGAATGAAAGTATGTACACCACTTTGAAATACAGAATAATATCAATTAAATGAGAATAAAGAGTAACTTTATCAGCTTGAACATGAAGAGGAGCAACAGCCAGACTTGCATATTGTCACTTCAACTTGGTGCTTAGAATTCAAAATCTGAGTCAACAATGACAGTTGAAAGTGGGATATAACTTTCAAGTTTGCTAATAGTTTATGTGAAAAAAAATAGTCTGATGATAATCTGAATACATGTACTTAAAAAGGACAATGAAGCTAGGAAAATTGCAGAACTTGGTTTGTTAAAGGTCTCCAAAAGTTATTGTACAGATAACAAGCCAGATGTAGTGAGCATGTCTATAGTCTCAGGTGCTTCTTGGAAGGCTGAGGAAGGAGGACCACTTGAGCTCATAAGTTGGATACTAGCCTGGGCAACATAGTGAAACCACATCTTAAAATAAATAAGTGAAAGAAGATAATTTGTACTTGAAAGTGAAACAATAAAATCCAATTTTTTGCTTTAGACAATGGGAAGTTTGATTACATCGATGAGACATATAACCTAAAAAAATTTGTTTAAACTCTTTATTTCTTGATTTATTATCCATAAAATAGATTAAAATTGAAATGACTCAATAGTTATAAGAGGATTCAATGTGTCACTTCATGTATTACTAGAATCGTATTTTGCATCAGAAGGAATCAATAAATGATAGTCATTGATAATATTGACTTAAGAGCAGATGATCTGAGCTGGAAGTAAAGAGATTGGTATAGTAGCAATAACCATTTGGCAAATTACAAAGAACAGGAGTGATTTCCTAGAGTGACATATTGAGAAGAATGATGGATTGTCTTCAGTGTACACAGGAAAGATTACAGTTATGCACATAATGCTCATGAAGATATTGTAGAAATCCATCCATGAAAATGCATGGGCTGCATTGACCAATCCAGTAATAGGTCAATGCTGGCAATAGTCTAGGATGAGGACCAAAGAATGAAGTGAGCCACAGGACATTATATGCCAGAGAAAGCATGTCAGGGAATGAATGAATTATGGGTTTGTTTGAGCCATCTCAAGGCAGGTGGGTGGCTTTTCTGAGATCTCTCAGTGAAATTCCACCAATTGGAGACAGCTCAGATTGTGCTGACACCTGCACATTGGCTCAGACACCTCTAGGTTCAAACACAGCAGCCGGGAAATAGAAGAAGTAAGAGTAACCTGCTAAGCCCCAACCAAGTTTTCTTTGCCATCTTCTTTCCGTTTTCCAGAGGAAGTCCTTCACTCTGAATCCCATTGGTGTTCCTACCCATTTACATAAAGTATGAGGGCTCCATTTTGCATTAGATCCAGTCTCCATCACAGCTGAAGCATCCCATCATGCCTTACTTTTCACTTAATTTCAGGTCTTGTCTTTATTTCTTAAATTTCTTATATATTTAATATTTCTAAACTGACTCACTGCCCTAGTTCAGGGAAACTGAATAAATGTCATGTGGGTCATGATAAAAGAAGATAAAGGTTTGGGAAAAATCCTTAAAAAATATATAATGATAAGTCTATTTTAGATTGATATTTAATTTTTTTTTACTTCCACTTTGATAAAAACAATGGTGTGCACAAGTGTGTATAATGTGCCAACTTTCTGGGCAAAACTGATTAAACCCATCTCCTCCAAACTGCACCTCCAATGATGACATATCAGTAGTTCATAATCATTCATGTTTGAAGTATTAACATGACATAAAATATCAAATATTATAAATCAAGGTTTATTTTTTCCTTGAAGAAGTCATTATTAAACATATGCTAGCATACCACTGGTTATGGGACTCATTGAAATAAATGGGCACAATGACACTTATTATTCAACTCAAAGAAATGCTACTGAAATTACATTCCTTCACTTATTATGTAAAGGTATATACTTATTTTAAAAACTTGAATATGATGTATGTAGCAGGTAATTTTCTAGGTACTTTTGCAAATATTAGCTCATGAGACCTTATAAAATAAGGAGTACAAGTAAAAATATAAAATATTAGTAATTCTTGTAGGTTGTTTTACTTATGGAACTTAAAAATATTGGTGGAAAATACTATAAAAACATACTGTTGTTGTTTTTGCTTCCTCTTGAAAATATCAGAATGAGATGTCTAGGATGAAAGTTGAATTTCCTAGCCCAAGAGAGAATCAGGCTTGCTCTGCTATGACATTTCACCAATCATAGAAAATTGCTGCTGTTATTTACAATTTTCTATTTTTTTCCACTGGTTAGATATTGATTTAGCTGACAGAATTTCCTTCCTCTCTTAATCAGAAAGAACAGAAACCTTATGTGAACTATATGCTTTATAGAGAGAGATGACATGAAGGGTTGAAAAGCTGCCTTAGATTTGAGAGCTAAGGTGTTTGCTCTGCAGATTAACCTGGTTAGTGTTCAAAATTCAGTGTCCCTGCTGAGTTCCACATAGTGATATCAGTATGAGATACAGCCTCACAAGCTGAGTTTTGTATTACTGCCTTCGCCATTTATACACCTGATCAAAAAGAAGAAGAAGGAAAAAAAGAAGAAGAAGAAAGAAAAAAAGTCTTTATAATTGTTTCAGGTATGTTTTCCTTCCTCAGAATATAGATTTTTTTTCTATTTGTCATGTATTTATTTATGTATATATTTTTTCTATTCAATATTATGCCAGGAAATTTCTTTTGAATATAGAAAATATAGTTTCCTGGCCTCACTATCAGTTAAGAGTTTAGAAAAAAAAAAGAAGTTGGAGTAAAGAAAGAATGAGGGATTATTTGAGAAAATAATGGGAGCTCAATTAATGTAACACATGTAGACACCTGAAGGAGCCCAAGAATTGAACTACAGGTAAATAATTAGCACCTATTAGAGACTTATAATCAAGGGTGGTAGGCACCTACACCAAAGATGAGTACAAGACTAGCCTTGGGCTCTGGTAAATCATAAATACTGGCACATGTATTAAATTGATGTCAATGTTTTAAAACTTGTCCGTCCTCATAACATATATGCTATTATATCCTGGTGAGTGTGGTCAACCAGCCAGTATTCTCTGAAACCGATAAGAACGAAAGCATATTTATTAGCAAAAACTTTTACCTTTGCTCTAGTGCAAGGGGATTATACTTAGACCTCTAGCAGAATAGATGGGTTTCAACTTCAGGCCTAAAAGCACTGTCAGTCTTGCTAACAATGCTCCTTTCTCTGTATGCTCATTCATTCAGATGCTCAGGTCAAATTCAGAAGTTACGATGGATTTCTCTCTTCCCATCAATATTTCATCAACAAAATTGTCTGTCTCTGAAAATGAGTTCCAAATTCAGCTCTTGGTCAACAACTCCAGTTCTGATACCTTCATGCATACCAACATTGTCTCTTTTCTGAGCTACCAGAACAACCACCTGACTGGCTTCTCTATATTTGCTCCTGTCCAGAACTTTCTACAATTAACTATCCACATGTCATTCAAAGTAAACTTTTCAAAAAATACATATTTAAATTATTTAAATAGAATTGGTATTTTTAATGTGGATAGTAAGACCCAACTCTTCCTCCTCATCCATAAGCACCTACCTCTTTATTAGTCTTACAAGCTGTAGAATAAGTTTATAAGGATCTTCCTTGGTTGTCAGGCACATCAATCTTGGTCTTCCACTAAGGGTTTGCTTTAGCTCTTTGCTTTGCCTAGAATGCTCTGGCCTCACATTCTTTCATGCATGGCTTTCTCTTATCATTCAGGCTTCTACTGAACTGAGGCCTTCTCCATAAGGCCTCTGGGGCTTTCAACACTTACCACACTATCTGTTTTACTTTCCTCATACATTTATTGCTCTCTGAAATTATACTTTTAAATTTTATTTTTATTTTATCATATGTGTCTGTCACTTTATAACAGCTACTCTTTTACCTATGTTTGCAGCTATATTACAAGTTCCTAAAGGGATGCTTGGCAAATATCAGGTTAATCTATTGAAAACCTATATAAACACTGACTAAATAAAGGGATACATAAGCCACAAACTAACCTGATGTATTGAAAAATATTTCAACAAGATGAAGACAATTTCATTTGAACCTCAGTCTACAAGATTTGAGATACCTAATTCTAGATTCTTCAAGATACACTCTATTGCATTTTAAATGTAAAAGGAAGAAAACATCAAAACTTATGTTCAACTTTATTATTAATGTTTATTTTTACTTTCATGTGATCAGCATTTAAAATCACTTTTACAAATATAAACATAGGACACAATATTATTTAATAAATATAAGTATAGGACACTGAATTAAATTTGAATTTATATAAACAATGTGTGTGTGTGTACACACACACACACACACACACACACACAGAGCAGATTGAAATCAGGAACAATTTACCACTAACTACATCCCTGGCCTTGTTATTATTTTTGAAATAGGGTCTTCCTAAGTTGCTGAAGTTGGCCTCAAACTTGTGATACTCTTATAAAGAAAATAAAGAATTTGTTATTATGAAATGTGATTTTTAATACCATATATGATGAATGTGACGAAAAATCAGCAAATACTTCTTGAATATATAGGAATTTGAAAATAAGGATGAAGATGACATTTTTTAGCCATACTATTGATACAGGGAATACTCCATGTGGTATATTTGTAGGCATTTGTTTGGAAAGAGATTTGAGGAAGTAAAATCTCAGGAGGTTGAATTTGTTGACAATAGTATATGAACTAACATGTAGAACCTCTTAGTAATAGGCTTAGAAGTATGAGATTTTATCTTCATTACAATTATTTCCTGGAAATTTTCTGTACATGGGAAAATAAAATACATTGGGAAAATAAAATACATTGTTTAAGAATTTTGATTCTATTAATTATAAAATCAGTGTTTAGAGGTGAGTTGTAAAATAAATAAACAAAAAAGGTAAAATAAGCTCCTTCAATAGTTTTTGCCTGAGGGAAGTGAAGGGTGATAGTAGAAAGTTTATACTGTGTGAAGATAAGGAATTGAAGGCATATACTACCTGGGAATTAAGAAAGGGAGATGAGTCAGAGATATTCCCAAGACTTGCACCTAGTTGATGAAATTATAGTGCCACAAAATTAGAAATCTAATTTTGGGGTGAAGAAAATGAGTTCAATTTAGTTACTTCAATTTTTATGAGAGTATCTTTTAGGTAAAAGTTAATATTTGAGGTCAAAGCCAGAAATTATAAAGCCTTCTGAATTTCATGTACAAAGTAGAGAAATGAAGTTGTTCTCTAATGCACAAGGTGTAGAATATGATTACACACTGACTTCCATGAAACACCCTGCCATGGAGAAGGAAGGAAGAAAGGCCAATAGAGATCTAGTGCCTATTTAAGTACCAAAGAAAATAAACTGACATGTAAGCTGAAAATAAGAACAATGATCTTCAGACTTTTAGAGTGTAAAATCCCCTTCAGGAAATGAATAAAATCTAAGAAACTCTCCCTAGGAAATAAAATTTGCCAATGCTTATTCATGAGAACCTCTGTATATACAATTCTATGACATCACTGGGTTCTATTAAGTTTCTTTAGATCACAGATTAAGATTCCAGAAAGGGCTGTAAAAGTAAGATCCCTGAGAAAATAAGTGAATGAGGTCAAGAGCAACAATTGGAAAAGGTATTGCCCCCTTCAAAAAATGGAGGGAAGTAGTAATACACATTAAAGCCATCATTTAGTGAAGGAGCCCTAATCAAGGAGATAGCTAAGATTGCGGTTAGCTGAGAGCCATAAAAGATGTTCAAGTTCCACCTGATATTAATACGTTATTCAAAGAATCTTTGTATGCCCGTGAACACTGTATAACGCACCTGTAAGCTCGAGCTGTAAGCACTTGTCCTTGTTAAGGCAAAGTGTATATAACCGGGTGAGGTTTTGTAGTTGAGTGTGGATGGTTGGAAGTAGTTGGAGCTGGTTGGAGTGTGGAAGGAGTTTGTTGGAGTTTGTGGTTGGAGTTGGAGAGGTTGCTGAAGCTGAAGAGAGAAGAAGAATAAAAGACCCTTTTTCATTTCCATCCTGCCTCCGAATTTTCTCCCGCGGCGTCGTTGCTCCAAGTGGCAATCGCTTCAGGCAGAAACAATTTAGGATTAGAAGAAATAAAACAGAGCATAAAACAAAATGTTATATTAATAAAAAAATACACAAACATAAAATAATAACAGCATCTAGTTTATAAGAAACAAAATGAAGTCAGTCACAGATCAAGGAAGGCAGTTGGTGGATATCACACTTAGAAATTTAAGGGTGAATGAATGTTTTCTCTTGTGTGTGAAAGATAAAGCAAAGTCAGAGTGAGGGAGTAGGGCATATCCTATGAGAATAGAGATCAGTGGAGCTAAGGAAGGGGGTTAAGGAGGAGCGAGGAAGGAAAGAAAAGGAAATGAAGAATGAAATTGACCAAACTATGCTATGTACATATATGAATACACCATGGTGATTTTTGACTTTATGTGTATGTATAATGCATCAATTAAAAAAAATCAATAAGTAAATGGAAGGAAAATCTGTAGAGTAGAAGAAGGAGAATAGTGGCAGGGAGGGAGGAAGGGAAAGAGGGAGTATTGGAGACTGAAATGGAGCAATTATATTGCATGCATATATCATTTGGTCAACATGAATCCCACTATTATGTTTAACTATAATGCAGCAATAAAAACATTTTTAAAAGATTCACAAGTGGGGGAGAAATCAAATCTACAGTTTGAGAAGCTGTGAATAATTTATAATCAAGTGCAAGGTTAGATAAGTAAAAGCAGATCAGCAGGACATGGGTCTAAAATCCAGGTTGCTGGGAGAATAAAGTCATTTTAGATGAGTTCTCCTGTAGCAGAATCCACACGCTGACTTTCAGAAGCAAGGAAGAAAAGCAGTGCTCCAACATAGAGGACATTAAACTAAGATTAAATTTTACTCCTCAATGACCCAGCATATATATGAAATTCAAATGCAATTTTCTATGGTTACACCTTGGTTCTGAGGAAGTAATACTAATGAGATTGTTTCCTTTTATGTGTGATATACAGGTAAGAACAAAAGGTTACAACATGTTTCCTTTGGGATGGCACAAAATGGATCTGAAAATGAAGGGATGGTATGGTTATTTTGTCAAATGAAATTTAAATTAAGTGACACTTATAACATGGAAATATATGGAAGCCATGGGCACTACCTGAAGGACACATGTTAACATTCATGTTCAAGGTATATGCTATCGATTTTCACCATGTGCATGCCTTGCAATTCTATTAACATTCTTATTAACATTCTTCTTAACATTCTTCTTAATTCTTCTTAACATTCTTTTTAATTCTGTTAACATTCTTCTTTTTACTCAGATGAAGATATTCCATTCTAGACTGTTTAAGTGATTGGACAAGGATGTAGAAGTGACCGTTGGCAGTACCTCTCAAATATAGACTGTGACTCCAGATCTTGAAATTGTTCTGTGACTACATTATCATAAGAAATGGTCTTCAGTGGATTAAGAGAGTGAAAACAGTCCAGACTTCTCTGTCACGAACAGGGAGAGGGCTTACTCCTTCATTTCCTTCCCACATCATAAAGCATTGTTAGTACTTGTTTGTTATCTTAAAATGAAATGAAATTCAAATAAACAATTGTCATTTGTATTGAAGTAGTCAGAAAGGTAGTCAAGTATTATATTAAATGTAGATAGCAATACTATATACTCACAATAACTATTTTCTTTAAAATACTTTAAAATACAAGATCATAAATGTTTTATATATATTATGTATATATATATATATATATATATATATATATATATATGGAATATTCACCAAAACAACCATAAATTTAATATACACAAAATTGTAAATTTAAGGCTTAGAAGAAAATATGACAAATAAAATTGAAAATGGTTAGTTCCTCATTAAGTAAGAATATACTTACTTAATGTAATAGTGAATCCAAATAAAAATCCACCTTAGTATTTTATACTGGTAAAAAGCATAACTGTCCTTAAAAAGCTTATAATGAGAAGGAGATTCTAAAAAACTTTTATAGAAGTTATAAATAGAGATTAGCTAATAACATCTTTTACACACCTAGAATCATCAATAATTAAACAACTTATTGAAAGCAAAACAAGGATCATATGTATTTCAAATAATTAAATAATAATCAAATAATTCTGCCTTTCTTTTATTTTTGAACCTTATTTTTTAATGTTCTTTTCTAATTTGTTATACATGACAGCAGAACACATTACAATTCATATTACACATACAAAGCATGATTTTTCATATTTCTGGTTGTATGCAAATTATATTCACACCATTCATGTCTTCATACATGTACTTTGGATAATGATATTCATCTCATTCCATCATCTTTTCTACCCCCATGCCCCACTTACCCCTTTGCCCTATCCAGAGTTCCTCTAATCTTCCCATCCTACCCCTCCCAACCCCACTATGAATCAGCCTCCTTATATCAAAGAAAACATTCTGAATTTGTTTTATTGGGATTGGCTAACTTCACTTACCATTATATTCTCCAACTCCATCCATTTTCCTGCAAATGCCATGATTTTATTCCCTTTTATTGCTGAGTAATATTCCATTGTGTATATATAGCACATTTTCTCTATCCATTCCTCTACTGAAGAACATCTAGGTTGGTCCCACAGTTTAGCTATTGTGAATTGTGCTGCAATAAACACTGATGTGGGAGTGTCCCTGTAGTATGCTGTTTTTAAGTCCTTTGTGTATAGACCAAGGAGTGGGATATGGTGGTTCCATTCACAGTTTTCCAAAGAATCTCCATACTTCTTTCCAGATTGGCTGCACCATTTTGCAGTTCCACCAACAATGTAAGAGTGTGCCTTTTTCCTCAAATACTCCCCAATACTTATTGTGGTTTGTATTCTTAATAGCTGTCATTCTGACTGGAGTGAGATGAAATCTTAGAGTAGTTTTGATTTGCATTTCTCTAATTGCTAGAGATGATGAACATTTATTCATATATTTGTTCATTAACCATATATCCTCTTCTGAGAAGTGTCTGTTCAGTTCCTTGGCCCATTTATTGATTGGGTAATAAGGGTTTTGGGTGTTTAGCTTTCTGAGATTTTATATACCATGGAGATTAGTGCTCTATTTGATGTGCAAGGGGTAAGAATTTGCTCCCATGCTGTAGGCTCTCTATTCACCTCACTGATTGTTTCTTTTGCTGAGAAGAGTCTTTTTAGTTTGATTCCATCTAATATGTTAATTCTTGATTTTAATTCTTGTGCTATAGGAATCTTGTTAAGTAAGTAGAGGTCTAATCTGTTATGATGGAGATTTGGGCCTATTTTTATTCTATTAGACGCAGTGTCTCTGGTTTAATTCCTAGGTCCTTGATCCACTTTGAGTTGAGTTTTGTGCATGGTGAGAGATAGGGGTTTAATTTCATTTTGTTGCATGTGGATTTCCAGTTCTCCCATCACAATTTGTTGAAGAATCTATATTTTCTTCAATATATGTTTTTGGTGCCTTTGTCTAATATAAGATAATTATAATTTTGTGGGTTAGTCTCTTTGTCCTCTATTCTGTACCATTGGTCTACAAATTTATTTTGGTGCCAATATCATGCTGTTTTGTTACTATTGCTCTCTAGTGTAGATTAAGTCTGCTATAGTGATGCCACCTGCTTCATTCTTCTTGCTAAGGATTGCTTTAGCTATTCTGGGTCTCTTATTTTTCCAGATGAATTTCATGACAGCTTTTTCTATTTTGATGAAGAAGGTCATTGGGATTTTGATTGGAATTGCATTAAATCTGTATAATGCTTTTGGTAGCATGGTCATTTTAACAATATTAGTTCTTCCTATCCAAGAACAAGGGAGATCTTTTCATCTTCTAAAGTCTTCTTTAATTTCTTTCTTTAGCAATATGTCTTTGGATTATGGCTGTGGATTTTGTATGCTGCTACTTTGCTGAATTAATTTACTAGTTCTAGAAGATTTCTGGTGGATTTTTTTTTGTATGTGTGTGTTTTCAAGGTATAACATCATATTGTCAACAAATAGTGCTTATTAGAGTTCTTATTTTCCCATCTGTATCCCTTTAATTTCTTTCATCTGTCTTATTGCTCTGGACACTGTTTCAAGAACTATGTTAAATAGATGTGGTGAAAGAAGGCATTCTTGTTTTGTTCCAGTTTTTAGAGGGAATGCTTTCAATTTTTCTCATTTAGAATGATGTTGGCCTGGGGCTAAGCAGAGATAGCTTTTACTATGGTGAGATATGTTCTTATTATCTCTAGTTTTTCTAGTGTTTTTAAACATGAAGGGATGCTGAATTTTGTTGAATGCTTTTTCTGCATCTATTGAGATGATCATATGGTTCTTATCTTTAGGTCTATTCATGTGATGAATTACATTTATTGATTTCAGTATGTTGAACCAATCTTGTATCCTTGGGAGGAACCCCATTCGATCGTGATGCACTATTTTTTAAAAATGTTTTTGTATTTGATTTGCCAGAGTTTTATTAAGAAATTTTGCATCTATGTTCATTAGAGATATTGGTCTGAAGTTTTCTTTCTTTGATGTGTTTTTGCCTGATTTTGGAATCAGGGTGCTATTGACCTTATAGAATGAGTTTGGATGTGCTCCCTCTTTTTCTATTTCCTGAAATAAATTGAAGAATTTTTATATTAGTTATCTTTAAAGGTCTTGTAGAATTCAGCTGTATATCCATCTGGTTGTGGGCTTTTCTTTGTTTGTAGGTTTCTGATGGTGTCTTTTATTTCATTGCTTGAAATTGATCTGTTTAAATTATGTATATCATCCTGATTCAATTTGGGAAAATCATAGGACTCTAGAAATTTTCAATGCCTTCAATGTTTTCTATTTTATTGGAGTACAAGTTTTCAAAGTAATTTCTAATTATCTTCAGTATTTCTGTAGTGTCTGTTGTGATATTTCCTTTTCCATCACGTATATTAGTAATTAGAGTTTTCTCTCTCCTTCTCTTTTTTTACCATGACTAATGGGTTGTCAATTTTATTTATTTATTCTAAGAACCAACTGTCTGTTTGGTCAATTTTTTCCATTGTTTCTTTTGTTTCATTTTCATTGGTTTCAGCTCTGATTTTAGTTATTTCCTGTCTTCTATGAAATTTGGTGTTCATTTGTTCTTCTTTTTGTAGGGCTTTGAGATGTAATGGTAAGTTATATATGTGTTGATTTTTTTCTTCTTTTAATGAATGAACTCCATGCAATGAACTTTCCTCTTAGAACTGCCTTCATAGTGTCCCAGATATTTTGATATGTTGTATCTCTCATTCACCTACAAGAATTTTTAATTTCCTCTTTGATGTCTTTTGCAATCCATTGTTCATTCAATAGCATAATAACATATTATTTAGTTTCCAGGTGTTGGAGTAGCTTTTTGTTTTTATTTTATCATTGATTTCTAATTTCATTTCATTATGATCTGATAGAATGCAGGGTAGTATCTCTACTTTTTTTGTATTTGCTAAGAGTTGTTTTGTGGCATAATATATGGTCTGTTTTAGAGAAGGATCTGTGTGCTGCTGAGAAGAAAGTGTATTTGTTCATTGAAGGATGAAATATTCTATATGTCAGTGAAGTCTGTGCTATTGATTGTATTATTGAGTTCTATAGTTTCTTTGTTCATCTTTTGTTTGGATGATCTATCCAGTGGTGAAAGAGGTATGTTGAAGTTACCCAGAATTATTGTGTTGTGGACTATTTGACTCTTGCACTTGAGAAGAGTTTGATGAACATAGACGCTCCATTGTTTGAGGCACATATATTTATAATTGTTATGCCTTATTGATGTATGGTTCTCCTAAGCAGTATGAAATGTCCTTCTTTTTCCCTTTTGATTAACTTTGGCTTGAAGTCTACTTCATTTGATATGAGTATGGAAAACCCTGCTTGCTTCTGCATTCCATGTGAGTGGTATGATTTTTCCCAACCTTTCACCTTCAGTCTGTGGATGTCTTTTCCTATGAAATGAGTCTCTTAGAGGCAGCATCATGCTGGGTCTTATTTTTTGATCCAATCTGCCAGTCTATGTCTTTTGATTGGTGAGTTTAGGCCATTAACATTATTGAGACATGATTAGTATTTGTTTTCCCAGGCATTTTTTTTTTATTTTGGTATTTAACTTGACTTGGTTTCTCCTTTGATTAGTTTTATCTTTAGTGTAGTACCTCCCTTTGTTGATTTTCATTGTTGTTTTTCAATTCCTCATAATGGAATATTTTGCCAAGAATGTTCTGTAGTGCAGGTTCTCAAGTTGTAAATTCTTTTAACTTTTGTTTATCATGGAAGGTTTTTATTTCATCATCAAATCTAAAGCTTAATTTTGCTAGATATAAGATTTGTGCTTGGCATCCATTTTCTTTCAGAGCTTGATATATGTTGTTCCAGGACCTTCTAGCTTTCAGGGTCTAGGTTGAAAAATCTGCACATAATCTAATTGGTTTCCCCCTATATGTAATCTGATTTCTTTCTCTTGTGGCTTTTAATATTCTCTCCTTATTCTGTATGTTAGGCATTTTCATTATAATGTGACTTGGTGTGGATCTGTTGTGATTTTGTACATTTGGCATCCTGAAAACCTCTTGAATTTGGTTTTCCAATTTATTCTTCATGTTTGCAAAATTGTCTGATATCATTTCACTGAATGGATTGTTCATTCCTTTGGTATGGAACTCTATGACTTCCTCTATCCCAATAACTCTTAAATTTGGTATTTCTTGAACATTCTGCTCATGGTTTCTTACCATTTTCACTGTGTGATCTACATTCTTTTCAATATTATATATTTTGTCTTCATTGTTTGAGGTCCTGTGTTCCAAGTGGTCTAATCTGTTGGTGATACTTTCTGTTGAACTTTTAATTTGTTTTATTGTTTCTTTCAGGAATTCTTGTGTGGGTTTTTGTTTTGTTTTGTTTTTGTTTGTTTTTAGAACCTCTATCTCCCTATGGAAGTAATCTTTGGCTTCCTGTATTTGTTTAACAGTGTGGCGCCTTGTGAAAATAATTTTTTGCTGCCTGTATTTGCTGTCTTATATCCCTTTAATTTGCAGAACATTTTAATTATGTTCATCATGAACTCCTTCTCTGTCATTTATTCTGTTGTGCTGGCCATGGATTCTAATAGTGTAGTATCTTAATTTGTTTGGGGCACTTGTTTCTCTTGTCTTTTCATATTGCTTGTTTGCCTTCGCCTCTAGCAATGTGGATCTGAGGCATACGGTTTTAACCCTACAGGCTTATAATGGCCTTGTAAGGTTCCAATACCTCTTGTTTGAGGTGAAGGACAATGTTAACAGATCCAAATATAAACAATATACACCCTAAAAACAAATATTTACTATTAAGATGTTTACAGTTTGGTCACAATGTACAGAAATAGTGAATTCAATTATTATCTACAATATACTCAGTAAGTTTGTAAAGGGGTTTACAGTTTCTAATGGTGGACAAAGCACCAGGTGTGAGGAGTAGGATGATACGCTGAAGGAGTAGGTGAGGATACAGAGTTATTATATCTTAGAAAATGTGAAAGAGAAATCTAAAGAGGAAGATTAGTAGCAGGAGAAGATAGAGGAAGTAATTTTGGGTAGATAAGTGTGAAGACAGTAGAGTACATGAAATAAAACACATGTATATAGTAAGAAAAATTTTAAAAAATGTTAAAGTAGTAGAAATTGCTGGAAAGAAAAAAAGAAAACAAACAATAAAGAATATACAATACAACTTTAATATACTATTTATATGTTCCCATCCTCAAAATCCTAATTCATGCAAAGTGCTTGGTTTCACATATGTTGGGGATGTGAGGGTAGGAAGAATAGAGATGGAGAAGAAATAGAAAATCTTGATGGAAGAAACAGGGATTGTTTTGGTTGATGATCAGTATCATTCTTGCTTCCCTTTACATCCAATAGGTGGGGTGGTCTGTTGTTAGCTGGCATCTCTACCCTCAGGATGGTGAAGGTAACCATAGCGTCATTGTGCTGGGGTAGCAGCTGTTGGGGAGAGGGGGAGTTAGAAACTGGGACCCTGTCCAGTCAGAGTTCCAAGCTGGGAGTTGTCCCCACTAGAAAATGGTGATGAAGGTAACACAAGATGGAGGCACCTGCTTTCTGCAATAGGGTGTCTGGTAGGGTGTGGGGAGTCAGGCAATGGTATTGGATGATGAGTTCCGAGACAAGCTCTGTGGCATGCAGTGTGTGGTGGTCAAAGGCTGAATTCAGAGCTTGTGTAAAGTTCTCAAGTGCAGCCAGGCACGTAGGGGACTATCTCTGCTGCTGCAGAGTCTCAAGATGGTGGCGACTGCGGGGAGCCCCAGTTGGTAGATGGGGGTCCACACGGGAGTGGTGACCAGAGTTCCTGCACCTGGGCAGCTGCCTGGTATCCTGCATGGGAGCGGCATCTGTGATTTCTGCTCAGGTCAGTGGCAGAAAGTTCTGCTCTGGTGCTGATGTCGATGGTCCCACTAGTGTACCTGGTAGTCCTGCATGGGTGAGTAGTTGGGAGACCTACTCTGTCTCTAAGGCCTGGAGCCCTTGAGGGCATGGTGACTGATTTCCTGTGTGGGAGCAGGAATACCGTTCACAAAGAACCAGTATTCTCACTATTTGAGTGCCTGCCATCTTGGTTCCCCCTGCCTTTCTTTTAAATTTGTGTTATGAAATGAGTATTATTCCATAATTAAAATTTTCTTCAATATTACATTCTTACAAAAACTTTTGTAAAATATGTTGCAGTGATTATTTATCAGTGCTGGTTTTCATGCTATCTTCCTTTTCTTTGCTGAGTCCAAATCTTAAAATTTTGTAAAGATTAATACAGGCTATCTGAAAATAGCATGTTAATCTGCCTGAAATTTTAGTAATCAGAGTGATTCCCCTCACATTTCTAATCCATAACACCAAAGTTCATTGCTACAATTCTTTTCTTTGCTAGCAATTTCCTTGTTGGAGTTAACATTTGAATACTTGAGTTTCTTTCTTCTGAAACTAAATAAAACATTTACAACCAAAACTGTACCCTCTTCTTTGGGTCTTCTATGGCTCAACAAATAAGAGCAGTGGTTGCCCAAACTATTTCATTAACCAGAGCCCATCTGTATAAAAATCCATGCAGCTCTCCCAAATAGTCTCTGCAAAATGTTGGTACATAGTTCATGAAAGAAGGTTTGTGTTTGTGGAGGGGGGGGTGATTGCCAGGTTATTAAATTTAAGTGGCACTGTCAAAACAACTGTCTTGAGATCAACAATGTAGTTTATTGGGCCATGGGAGGCTCTAAGAAATTTTCTTTAAACAAAATTTCCACAAACTAATTAAGCACTCCCATTTTATATCCCTTAAAAATATTATTAGTTTTCTTTCATAATTTCTGAGAAAATACAAAGAAAAAAACACATGATGGTCTTACTTTCTATTTTGATTAAATTTCAATCAACCTCTCATACCCATCATACCCCAAGCTAGTTGTCATTTTTTTCCAAGTGTACTTTTTTTCCTATCAAACATGTTAGTACCTGTCATATGCAGACCATACTCAATTCTCTGCCTTACTCATACAAAAATAATTAATGCATGCTCACTGCCTTTAAGTTACTTATAAGTTACCTTTCAACTCATTTTAAAATCTTAAAAAATCAAACATGACATATTCTAATTCTTATGACATTATTATTATTATTATTATTATTATTATTATTATTATTGTTTTGTACTGATCGGATAACCAAAGGCCTCACATATGCTAGGCAAGTTTTCTACCACTGAGATACATCCTAGCCCTCTCCATATGCTTGTTTGCCTGACTAGCCTTTCTTCCCTCTTCTTTATACTCAAAACCCATTTAGCTACTGACAAAATTCATAACTTACATAAAATAACCCTTTTATCATCCTGCTTTGGTCTTCCTGTCCTCTGAAATTTTTCATTACTTAGCATATGAATAATAAAATTTAGCTATTACTTATGCTGTTTTTTATTGTGTTGTGGTTTGGATCTAGAATGTCCCCCTAAGGCTCATGTACTTAAAAGCTGAGTTCCCAGTGCAGCAATGTCCACAGGTAAGGCTTTTAGGAAATTATTGAAAGAGAACACTAACCTCTTCTGTGGATTAATAGATTTGATGGATTAAAAAATTGACTAGACTATTATTGGGAGATGGGACCTAGTTAAAGAAAGTAGGTCATTGGGGAGTTTTCCCTGGAAAGGTATCTTTTTCCTATCCCTGATCTTTCTGCTTCACAGCTGCCATAGCTGAGCAGTTTTCCTTCACCATACCTCTCTGTCATGTTTTGCCTCACTTCAGGTCCAAAGCAAGAGTCAGCCAAGTATGAACTGAAGCCTCTGAAACCATGAACGTAAATAATCTTTTCCTCCTCTAAGTTGTTCTTGTTAGGTATTTAGGTCACAATAGCAAAAAGCTGACTAACACATGTTGATCACATTTTATACGAGAGCCTACAATTAATTAAGAATTATATCAAGATTACTTAGGAGATATATGAAAATATAATAAATTATAGTTAATAAATACTAAAAGATTAACTTTTAGGACTATGAATAGTAAAATATTATTCTATGAATTTCACTATGATGCAAATCATAAATATTTTTCAAATGATAATTTTAAATATTTTCAGAGACAAAATGAAGTGTTTTGGAAGGACAGTTCAACATTAAATCTTTCACAATGAAAATATAGCATAGTCTTGTAAATTTTCATATGAGAAAATATTTATTGAATTACATTGGTATTCTAAATCAACTTCCACAGGAAAACATGTTTAGCATACTATTTTCAGATAGAACTTAGAACAAGCAGGGAAAAAAATCATGTACTCATGTTATCAACATATAATGATGATTAAGAATTAAAATTTTTTTTTGTGCTGAACTGAGATAATTTTTTCCTTATGTACATAGCATTGTCATGTTACTGTAAAAGAAGCAGTAGATCTCTACTCTTCTGTGGATTTTTAATGTTAAAATGACATTGTATATGCTCATGAGGGACAGTGATTATTTTCTTTATAAATGCCCTATGATTTAAAGGAAAATTCTGATCTGTTATGTTCAACTTTTACAAATTTGCTACGACCTCTTTAAGAAAGGGCCTCTATATCAGTCAATAGCAGTGTTGCAGCTTGCATGCAGTAGTTTTTACTTCGCTTATTTTTCACTCCCTTCAGCATTTGCCTAAGGTAATGAGAAGAAGATAACTAAAGCAATGAGTCAACCCTCATTTTCCTGAAACAACACTTTCACATTTGATGCCTGTTACATAGAAGTGTGAATGTGGTGTGTGTGTGTGTGTGTGTGTGTGTGTGTGTGTGTGTGTGTGTGTGTGTCTGCAGAGAGTTCTGTGTGTCAGAGCCAGCACAAAACATTCGATTTCAGTTGCTATGGTGACTCTCTTTTTTTTAAGTGAATTGCAGATTAAATAGCTTCATGAAATATACATACATGGTTAGCACATAGACTACATGTAACCTGTAGCTATAGTAATTTAAACGCCACTTTTTGAAACTTTTAAAAACTACTTCAAATGACATCCAGTAATAAACCCATGGTTGGTGCCCCCTTGTCTGTTGAGGGCAACACATTTCCCTCAGGGGAAATTCATCCTTGCCAGGTTCCAAGGAAATTAGAGTCAGAAAGCAAGAAAGGCTTCACAAAGGAATTGCTATGCTCTTCCCAAACTCTGAGTGCTCACAGCCTTCCATTTGCCTCCCGGGACAACACCAAAACATTCTCCCTCTGCATTTCCATATGCCACTTAAAAATGTAGAAGCCATAATCTATTTCCCAGAACTGAATACATGGAGTGATGATATGCAAAACTTGTGTTATTTAGGCGAGTGCTTATGTATTATATTATTACTTGAATTTTCATAAACATATTTTTAACTGTCAATTGATGTCAAACATCCCAACACTGAGGATGGCAAAATTGTTAGGCAATAATTTGTTATAATACCCAGTTAAAACAAACTTTCAGGAACATCAATCTTTTGCAATACAGGTACTAATATTTGTGACCACTTTCTTTGTTTCAACCTGTTTCTGAGAGAGGAGTGTGTGTGTGTGTGTGTGTGTGTGTGTGTGTGTGTGTATAAATTAGAATGTTTTTCTTAAGCTCCTTAGGAAGATGTATATATATGCGTATACATACATATATATCTCCATTACTTTCTCTCTATATACATATGCATATATACATGCATATATGTGCATATATAAACTTATGTATGCACACACATATACATATTTCTTTCTGTCTTTACATACACAGGAACTCTCATACAAAATAGACCTGCTATTATTCTTTTGTTCTGAGCACAATGTTACATTATTTATAAACCAACTATGTTTCCTTTGTCATATGTATATTTTATTCTATGAGAAAATCACTTAGCTATTTAACCTAGTGTGTTGTCCAATCTACAAAGTTCAGTGGGTTCACATCTTTCAAGGTAAAAATGGCTCATGTGAAAGTGCATCCTCTATAGGCTTCTGTGGGTTGGTCAGCAGTTTTCTTTACAAGATTATTGTCCCTAAATGTTGCATCTAAAATTCTATTATTTCAATTGAACAAAAATAATTAAACTAAATATACCTACTTGTCACCTAAGTTTAAAAATGTAGTCAATAACAGCCTTACATTCACTAATTACAGCATCTGTTATCTCTAATTTTTATCTCTCTGTGACTTCAACACTATGCCTATGAGATTCTTGTTAAGAGTATGTGACTGTATATGTGAGGAATATTCTTCCACATGTAAATGATTTAAAGTTGCTAGTCACATGATGTTAAGTGGTGAAGATGAAATGCAGGGAGATGTGGTAGACATGAAGGCCCCATGCCCAGATCATCCTTTATAGAACTTGCATTTGTTAGTTTTTAATTCCTTGAGGGTTTGCCTTGGCCAAATAGAGGACCGTTGTCCAAGGCCATGTCTTTAGGAGAAGCTCTCCCTGATGAAGGAGAAAGGGAGTATGTCTATCAATTTTAGACCAAGGCAGGGTGATTAGATGGGCAGTATGCATGCCAGAGCTACCACCTGGTTGGCTGAGGACCTGTCAGTTTTGCTGATTCTCTTCCTTCTTCTCCTTAATAGGTGTTGGATTTTTAATAACTTTGCATCCATCTCACATACACCCAGTCTATAACAACAGAATTGTCCAAGTCCCTATCAATAATGAATCCAAATAAAATGAGGAAATGTGTATTTAGTCAACTACTATTACCACACCACCAGTATGACCAGTTTTAGTTGAATCCTTAAAATATTAATAAAATTTCAATAGGTTATCATGAAATTTAAAACATTGAAAACACATAATGAATAAAGAAATAAATCAATTATACATATGAATATGCTTTTAATTGTTCAAATTTGTTTCTTTTCCATTGTTTATATTTTCTTATAAATATTAGAATCAATTTGTGAAATACTATTTTTTAAAAGCCTCCTGGGATTTTTATTTGGCATCATATTGTCTTTATAAATTAATTTGGGAGAAGGAGCAAACTGATAATATTAATTCTTTGCATCCAAGAACCTGTTATATCTTCATATTTATTTATAGCTTATTATTGAAATGGGACAAATTTTCATCTAACTTCTTAGGATCAATGGATGCATTTGTAAATACCTGCCAAAAAAGATTAACAGGAGAAAAGCATCCAACTTTTACTTAATGTTAAGAGGTTTTCATGGCATAAGTTGGGGGAAGCTTAATAAAGGAGAGAAAACCCAAGGGATGCAGCTGAGATTGAAGCCTGTTAGAGCGTCCGGAGAAAGAAGAGCGATTCATAGAGAAGCAATAAGAAAAAGAAAAGCCATTTCAGGACTTTTTAAGAGCAGTAAGCTGTTGAAAAGTAAATATATGGTTGACACTAATGGGAGGCAGAGTGATTTAGTAAGGCTGGTTTATGTAGACGGCTCTAGGCAGCTTCTCCTTCTCCAGTATTAAGGTTGTTTTCCCCTTCCTGGTAGAGGGCAAAGGGAAAGGGGACCATCCCAAGAGGAATTTGTACCTTCTTTTATGGTGGATAAGGAAGAGTAGAGACCTGAGCCTTTGTTAGTTTTCTTCATTTGCCTTCAGATTAAAAGTAGCATTACACCAGAGTGGCACATTCCAGGATGGAAGATTCAGAGATCCCCCAACTTAACCCTTTCTCAGCAATTTTTGAGCAATGAGCAGGTCTTGCAGGCTTTCTAAAAATTTATCACTAAATATTTTATATTTTAGGGTGTTGACTTTAATAGAATTATATTTTTTATTTAATTTTCAATTGTTCCTAACTAATTTTACAGATAGAACTTTTATTGATCTACATTCCATCTTAATAAATTAATTAGTTTTTGTAGTTTTTCTTCATTTTTTAAAATTAGTCCTTGTATTTTTATACAGATGATAATATCTCTAGAAATAAAAAAAAAAAGTTTTACTTATTTTTTCTTTCTAATCTAAATGTCTTTTATTTTATTTTCTTGCCTCATTGACCTGGCTAGAATCTCCATGGTGTTGAATAAAATTGTGCAGGGGACATCACTGAACTTGTTCTGCTAGTAAGGAAATATAATTCAGATTTTCATAATAAGGAATTATATGAGCTTTGTGTTTTTATAAATACTCATCATAAATATAAATTTATACTAATAGATTTCTTATAAATTTCTACAACAGCATTGATTTTTGTCAGATCTACTCTTGCCATCTGTTGGTGTTAAATTTTTCTTATATTTTTTGTGGATATTCATCCTTTATTTTAAATTAAATTGGCATTTGGTTAGGGACTTGTTTACTAGTCTATGGGGCTATGGTTATACTTTTGGTTATAACATATTCATCCTGTTCTGAAAGGTACACTGCAGACAATTTCAGAAAGTGATGAGTAATAGTTCAACCACCTAAGCTTGAATATTTTATTGTAAAATGTTATTAAATTTATTGATTCAATTATTATAGTAGGGGATTGATGAGATTTTTCTAGGCTTTATGCAAGTTTTCTTAATTTGAGATATTTAAGAAATTAGTCCACTTTATGCAAGATGCCAGATTTAAGGGGGCAAAATGTTATTTATTCTTCGTACTCTCAATAGGATCTTGAGGGGTATGTCCTGTTTCACTATTGGTGTTGATTTTATATATATATATATATATATATATATATATATATATATACACATATATACACACACATATATATTTATATATAAACATACATATATGCATATACATATACATAATCACATATTCTCTTTACTTTTTTTAAAATCACATTTGACATTTTTTCCATGAAACAGTTAAATATTTATCTATTTCAGTACAGGTCTTTTCCTTTTTTTAAGAATTCTTGGCTGTTTGTGCTGCAGGTGCAGGGGCCAATACCAATCTCTACAAAGAGACGATCCACCCAGCGGCTTTGAAACCCATCGGAGAGAAGGGATAGAAAGAGGCCTAGAGGCGTGGGCGGTGTCCACGTGGAGCTCTTTCCCACTGCTTGCCAAGCCAATCCCGCATGCTCTGGACTGACACAAGGGTCTGCAGAGCTGCTGTTGAATGGGAGGAGAACACCGCCATCTTTGAGAAGTACAGTGGCTGACCCAGACAAAGGGGAAAAGACAGAGGAGACGAACAGCTGCAGACATCCAGGGAGCCCCAGCGCTCTGAAGGCAGCGCACACCTGGGTGAGGCTCAGGTAACCAGCAGGGGAGGCCATGTCTGAGGCCAGCCCAACAGCCACAAGAAGCTACAACTGTGGGTGGGCGTGGGGAAAGGGTGCCTTCTGGAGGGTCCCCTTCCCAGTGCCATTCATCTGCTGACACACAACCGCCCTGAGCCAATCTTCCCCTGAGCCATTCGGCCACTGGTCTAGGGTGCAGACTTGTCTCCACTGACAGGGTCGCAGACTGTCTGGATGTGGTCCAATGCAATTGGCTTAAACTGGAAAGGGAAAAGAGAGGGGGGCTTCCCAGGGCCCCTTTTGTTTGAGACTTGGGGTTCGTCTGTTTTTTGTTGTTGTTGTTCTTTTTTTTTTTTTTTTTTTTTTTTTTTTGTTTTGGTTGGTTTGTGTGTTTTATTGGTTTTCGGGGTTTTTGATTGTTTGTTTGTTTTTCTTTTTGTTTTTGGCTTTGTTTTTTTGTTTTGTTTTGTTCTTTTTTTTTTTTTTTTTTTTTGCATTGATTGTCAGTGTGTTTGTTTGCTTCTGCTCCTTTTTTCATTCCTTCTTTTCTTCCTTTTCACTTTGGCATCTTTTCTTCCTCCATCTTTCATATTTGCACCCTGCCAGTGCATACTAAACAGAGGCAAAAAAACAACTTTTACGTAGAACTTGGGATTTCTAGAAGCGGCGCAATTGAACTGGATAGCAAAGTGGTGTTATATATAGTTTACTCTCTATTTTCTTGATTCTCTCTCTCCTCTCTTTTACACCAATTTCTACTCTTTTATCATTTTTTTTTTCTTTTCCATCTTACTTTATATATAAATTGGTCTTTCCACCTAATTGTCTACTCCATTCTCTTTCTTCTCTGGTCTACTGATACTAAACCACTTCCACTAAACCACTTCAATAGAACTCTCTTTTCATACTTTCCAAGAAAGAACAATTCAAGACACTCCCTTCTTCTTAAACATAATACCTCTGTATCCAATAATTAAAGATATAAAACCCCATCAAAGCGTACAGAGTAAATTGGAAATAATATCTGGGTTAACCAAATCTGTACATTGTGATCAATCTTGAATTTTCTGAATAGAAAGTGTTAGGTTTTAAAGTGTAAAGGAATTATAAGGGAATCTGATAGCATTGTACTACAGGAACAACATAAGGCTTTAAGGTAAAATTGAAACAGTCAAGGTCCCACAGTGCAGGAAAAAAGGACACACGAGCAACATGAAAAAACGAGGGAAGAAAGTGACACAAACAAATCAAGATTCCTCATCAGTAGATTTCATGGCAAACACAGTTGGTCAAATGCCAGAGATGGAATTTAGAAATTACATAGTCCAAATGCTTTTGGAACTTAAGAATGAACTAAAAAATGACTATGAGGGAGCAAGTACAGGAGGCAAAAGATCATTTTGACAAAGAACTCCAAAAACAAATACAGGAAGTAAAAGATTACTTCAATAGGGAAATAGAGGCTCTGAAGAGAAACCAAATAGAAATTCCAGAAATGAAAGAAGCAATAAACCAAAATAAAAGTTCAATTGAAAGCATCTCCAACAGAGTAGACCACTTGGAAGAAAGAACCTCAGACAATGAAGACAAAATATATGTCCTAGAGAAGAATTTAGACTATACAGCAAAACTTGTTGGAAATCAAGAACATAACAATCCAAGAATTATGGGACAACATAAAAAGACCAAAATTAAGACTGATTGGCGTAGAGGAAGGGGCAGAGTTTCAATCCAAAGGAATGAGTAATTTATTTAATGAAATAATTACAGAAAATTTTCCAAACTTGAGGAATGAATGGGAAAACCAAGTTCAAGAGGCATACCGAACACCAAACAAACAAAATCTCAACAGATCCACACCAAGACACATTATAATGAAAATGCCTAATATACTGAGCAAGGAGAGAATACTAAAAGCCACAAGAGAAAGGAAGCATATTACATATAGGGGGAAACCAATCAGACTATGTTCAGATTTTTCAACCCAGACCTTAAAAGCAAGAAGATGCTGGAATAGCATATATCAAGCTCTGAAAGAAAAGGGATGTCAACCAAGAATCTTATATCCAGCTAAATTAAGCTTTATATTCGAAGATGAAATAAAAACCTTCCACGACTAGCAAAAGTTAAAAGATTTCATAACTCAAAAGCCAGCACTTCTGAACATCCTGGGCAACATTTTTCATGAAGAAGAAGAGAAAGATAACAATGAAAATCAACAAAGGGAGATATTAAACTATGGGAAATACCAACCAGAAGAGAAACCAAATCAAGCTAAAGACCATAATTCAAATAAAAATGGATGGGAATAAAAATCACATCTCAATAATAACCCTGAATGTTAATGGCCTAAACTCACCAATCAAAGACACAGATTATCAGAATGGATTAAAAGAAATGACCCAACAATTTGCTGTCTCCAAGAAACACACCTCATAGAAAAAGACATCAACAGACTGAAAGTGAAAGGCTGGCAAAAGTCTTATCACTCACATGGCCTGCGGAAGCAAGCAGGGGTTTCAATTCTCATATCAAATAAGGTAGACTTCAAACCAAAACGAATCAAGAGGGACAAAGATGGATATTTCTTACTACTTAAGGGAACCATTCATCAACAAGATATAACAATCATAAATCTATATGCCCCAAATAATGGAGCACCTACCTTCATCAAACAAACTCTTCTCAAGTTCAAGAGTAAAATAGACCACAACACAATTATTCTAGGGGACTTCAACACACCTCTCTCACCAATGGATAGGTCATCCAAACAAAAGCTAAACAAAGAAACTTTAAGCTTACTTAAAATAATTAACAATTTAGACCTAACGGACATATATAGACTATTACATCCCTCAGTAAATGAATACATTTTTTTCTCAGCAGCACATGGCTCCTTCTCCAAAATAGACCATATATTAGGTCATAAGGAAACTCTCAGCAAATATAAAAAAATAGAGATACTACCCTGCATTCTATCAGACCATAAAGGGATGAAATTGGAAATCAATGACAAAACAAGGATTAAGAAAAACTACTCCAACAACTGGAAGCTAAACAACATGCTACTGAATGAACAAGGGGTTGAAGAAGTAATCAAGGAGGAGATTAAAAAAATTCCTAGAGGTAAATGAGAACACAGATACAACGTATAGAAATCTCTGGGACACTATGAAGGCAGTAGTAAGAGGAAAAATCATTGCACTGAGTTCATTCCTTAAGAGGAAAAAAAACCAACAAATAAATGACTTAACATCACATCTCAAAGCACTAGAAAAAGAAGAACAGACCAACACCAAGAGCAGTAGAAGACAGGAAATAATTAAAATCAGAGCAGAAATTAATGAAATTGAGACTAAGGAAACCATTCAAAGAATTGACAAAACTAAAAGTTGGTTCTTTGAAAAAATAAACAAAATTGACAGACCCTAGCAATGCTAACAAAAAGAAGAAGAGAAAAAACGCAAATTACGAACATTCGTGACAAAAAAGGGAATATCACAACAAACACCTCAGATATACAGAAGATTATTAGAAATTACTTGAAAGCTTATATTCTAATAAAACAGAAAATATTGAAAGCATTGACACATTTCTTGAGTCATATGATTTGCCTAAACTGGAAACGGAAGCTATACACAACTTAAACAGACCAATTACAAGCGAAGAAATAGAAGATGCCATCAAAAAGCTACCAACAAGGAAAAGTCCAGAACCTGATGGGTTTACAGCTGAGTTCTATAAGACTTTCAAAGAAGAACTAATACCAATGCTCTTCAAACTACTTCAAGAAATAGAAAAAGAGGGAACTCTTCCAGACTCTTTCTATGAGGCCAGTATCACATTAATTCCAAAGCCAGGCAAAGACACATCCAAAAAAGAAAACTTCAGGCCAATATCTTTAATGAACATAGATGCAAAAATCCTCAACAAAATCCTGGCAAATTGGATACAAAAACATATAAAAAAGATAGTGCACCATGATCAAGTGGGCTTTATTCCAGGGATGCAAGGCTGGTTCAACATTCGGAAATCAATAAACATAATACATCACATCAATAGACTTAAATACAAAAATCATATGATCATCTCAATAGACGCAGAAAAAGCATTTGACAAAATACAATACCCCTTTATGTTCAAAACACTGGAAAAACTCGGAATATCAGGAACATATCTCAACATTATAAAAGCTATTTATGCAAGGCCCCGAGCTAACATTATCTTAAATGGAGAAAAATTGAAAGCATTCCCTCTAAAAACTGGAACAAGACAGGGATGCCCCCTTTCACCACTGCTATTTAACATAGTACTGGAAACTCTGGTGAGAGCAATTAGACAAAAGAAATTAAAGGGATCAAGATAGGAAAAGAAGAGCTCAAATTAGCACTATTTGCTGATGACATGATAATGTACCTAGAAGACCCAAAAAACTCTACCAGAAAACTTTTACAACTAGTAAATGAATTTGGCAATGTTGCAGGATACAAAATCAATACACATAAGTCAAAGGCATTTTTGTACATCAGCAACAATGACTCTGAAAGGGAAATGATGAAAACTACCCCATTTACAATAGCATCAAAAAAATAAAATGAAATACCTGGGAATCAACTTAACGAAAGAGGTGAAAGACCTCTATAAGGAAAATTATAGAACACTAAAGAAAGAAATCATAGAAGAACTCAGAAGATGGAAAGATCTACCTTGCTCTTGGATAGGTAGACTAAATATTGTTAAAATGCCCATACTACAAAAAGCATTATACAGATTTAATGCAATTCCAATCAAAATCCCAATATCATTCTTCAAAGAAATAGAAAAAGCAGTCATGAAATTCATCTGGAAAAATAAGAGACCCAGAATAGCCAAAGCAATCCTGAGCAAGAAAAGTGAAGCAGGGGGCATCACCATACCAGACCTTAAATTATACTATAGAGCAATAGTAACAAAAACAGCATGGTATTGGCACCAAAACAGACTGGTGGACCAATGGTACAGAATTGAGGACACAGAGACTAATACATATAATTTCAGCTATCTTATATTAGACAAAGGCGCCAAAAATATACAGTGGAGAAAGGATAGCCTCTACAACAAATGGTGCTTGGAAAACTGGAAATCCATATGCATCAAATTGAAATTAAATCCTTATCTCTCACCATGCACAAAACTCAATTCAAAGTGGATCAAGGACCTAGGAATTAGACCAGAGACATTATGACTAATAGAAGAAATAGTAAGCTCCAATTTCCAACACGTCGGATTAGGCCCCAAGTTCCTTAATAAGAATCCTGTAGCGCAAGAATTACTACCAAGAATTAATGAATGGGATAGATGTAACTAAAAAGCTTCTTCTCAGCAAAAGAAACAATCAGTGAGGTGAATAGAGAGCCAACTAATTGGGAACAAATATTTATTACATGCACATCAAACAGAGCACTAATTTTTAGAATATATAAAGAACTCAAAAAACTTTACACCAAAAAAACAAATAACCCAATCAATAAATGGGCTAAGGAATTGACAAGACACCTCTCAGAAGAAGATACACGATTAATCAACAAATACATGAAAAAATGTTCAACATCGCTGGCAATTAGAGAAATGCAAATCAAAACTACTCTAAGATTTCACTTCACTCCAGTCAGAATGGCAGCTATCAAGAACACAAGCAACAATAAATGTTGGGGAGGATGTGGGGGAAAAGGCACACTCATACATTGCTGGTGGGACTGCAAAATGGTGCAACCGTTATGGAAAGCAGTATGGAGATTTTTTAGAAAACTGGGAATGGAGCCACCCTATGACCCAGCCATCCCACTCCTGGGTCTATTCCCAAAGGACTTAAAAACAGCATATTACAGTGACACAGCTATCTCAATGTTTGTAGCTGCGCAATTCACAATAGCTAGGTTGTGGAACCAACCTAGATGTCCCTCAGTAAATGAGTGGATTAAGAAAATGTGGTATATACACACAATGGAATTTTACTCCGCAATAAAAGAAAATAAATTAACGGCATTTGCAGGTAAATGGATGAAGTTCGAAGACATAATGCTAAGTGAAGTTAGTCAATCTTAAAAATCCAAGTACCAAATGTTTTCTCTGATATAAGGAGGCTATTTCATATTATTGTTGGATGAGGGGTGTACATAGGAATACTAGAGGAACACTAGAATGGTCAAAGGGATGGGAGGGTAAGGGAGGGAGCAAGGGGGGTGGGAGGGGGAGAAAAGGAAAAAAAAAAAAAAAAAAAAGAAAAGGTGGTTGAATGAGACAGATATCATTTTCCTAAATGCATGATTGAAGACCTGAATTGTATGAATATACTTTGTATACAAACAGTTGTATGTAAAAAGATGCTAAATTCATGTACTATGAGTTGTACACATTAAAAATTATATAAAAAAAATTCTTAAGGGTTTTTTGGACCTTAGTCTTTGTATCCATGTAAATAAGTGTGAAACTTGCCCTTAATTTATGATGTTATCCTGTGGCAAAGAACCATTATTAGTAATGTAGTCTAACTTATTTAACTTTTAATTTAAGTTAGTGACTTTCATTACATTCATATTTTGAAAATAATCTCCAGGTTATTTTGAAATGAACACTGTGAAAGAGTCAGTATATTTCTTTTTTTTTTATTAATAAATTATTTTCAAGATTTTTCAAGCACACAATATCAGAAAGAATTTCAACTTTAGTTTAAATAAAAATAATTTCAAGTTTATTTCAAATGAACTATGCTCACCATTCAGCTTACATGCTTATTAACATTTTACCAATCTTTTTTAAAATTTGTTTTATTTGCTCTTTTTAGTTATACATGACAAATAGAGTATATTTTGACATATTTTCTATATAAAGTCACTGCATCCTCCAATGAATTATATGCTCTTTCATTTTGGGGGGAATATTTCAATGCTTAATTGGCACAAAATCTATAAATGAATAGTGTACTAAAGAACAATATATTTGATATTACAAAACTGCAGGGAAATTATTTTTATGTATCCATGAACTGCATATTTTTGATCATATAAATATATAAATTCATATGATCTTTTCAATATTTTTCTTGCCACGATTGTTCATTCCATTATGAGCTGAAAATTTTACAAAATATTTATCTGTCCACATTTTGTATTGCCTCTAATTAGTTATATCAATGGCATCATTATATACAATAATGCTCAATGATTCTTGAGACTAGTTATGAATCTAAGGAAAGATGTGCTCTGCTCTTCTTTCTCCTCTTCATTATATTTGATAGTCATTGATGACAGCCTTTTCTTAAATGTGTTGAAAATTCGATAGTCCAGCTATTTGCAATCCACTAAATTGGTATTTCCCAAATCATGGTTTTCAGTTATATCCATAAAATTCCAAAATACAATGTTGTACTTTTTAAATTATTTATGTGGTTTTATGCCTTATTCTCCAGTGAGAAATTCTAGATAATCTGATTGCTCTGTACTAGTGATAATTTCTATTGTATCACTTTTCATATACTGCTATTGTGACACACTGACAAAAAAAGTGTTTTTGTTTGTTTTGTTTCCTGCAGTGCTGGGATCTAACCCAGGGTCTCACCTCTGTTAGGCAGCACTCTACCACTGAGCTATATCCCCAGCTCCTGATGAAGGATTCTTAATGAGAAAATAATTGTTACGTGTGTAGTTTTACTTGTAGAACCTGACATTTCTGTGTGTTTGTTACTCTGGAAGGACATAGTCCTCCAAGCAGAAGGGAATGCCATTTATTGGAACTATCATAGCTTCCAAACTTCTTCTGTGGCATCCTGTGCTTTTGCTGAAGCTGGGAAGCAGCAACAATAGCAACAAAAGGAATGAATACTACAAAAGTTGACAGATTTTCAAGGAGAAGAAGAAGGAAAAAAAAGGAAATGCTGAAAACATTTAATTGAAAACAAAATATTACATTGTTGCACAAACTTTCACTGCTGAAATAAGATTCTGGATTAAGGTCAATACCCATTATAGAAAATGGGCAATATATGAATTTTTCATATACCTAACTTGCTTATAAATTCTCAAGGTATCATAATTTAGAATTCCCCCAGTCAAAAAGTGCTCATTTTTCAGCACTTACTAATTCTAGTGTCATTTAAATAACCAATGTGCTAGTATTCTATATAGTTTAAAAAGAGAAGTTACTATTTGTATTTTTTTATACAATTACCTTTCATATACAATACCTTTGGATTAAAGCAAGAACACCCATGTCATATGAAAGGAATTCTCAAGCATAAGTTATAAAATATGTATCCCTTTTTATCATCTTGCATACACTACTCTTAATCAGCACACTGATAAAGGTGTCTAATTTTTGTAACAAATCTTTCTAACATCATTATCTTTCAATGTGAATTAAGAAGTAACCATCTATAAAAGTTCCAACATGTTGTAAGTGTTGAGATTCCCAGGGGAAAGTAGGAAATCATACATCTAGGCTCAAATTCATTGTAATTATTAAAAAAAAACCACCTCAGCTTTATAGAACCTAAGAATGATTTTCTTAATGGTCAGTGTTAACACAGATTTGATATATAACAATATTTCTAATGTTAAATAGACTGTGAAAATTAATTACTGGCCCTGTGATTCCTCAAATAGAATTTTTTTGACAGAGTATCAGTTTCACTTGTGAGATATTTGTGTAGTTCATGTAACTTTTAAGAAGAGGGATATTTACAGTTCCCTTTTTAGATTCATTCCTAGTCCCAGGATGAGCCATCAAAGCAAAAACTTGGCAGTTCAATGTTATTTTGTCTTCTATTTTTGGATGTCCTGTTTAAAACAAATGTCCTTAATTGACTTGTGATAGCAGCAAATCGATTCTCAAATGTCAGGAATGTCTGGGAACAGATGGCTGTGTGGACTCCATTCCTCCTAGGATTCACTCAGAGTCACAGCTGTCCAGGGCTATGCGGTATGTTCACAGCACTATTTCTGGTTGCTGGCTATTTCAATGATGAATATGTGTATAGATAACCCTTTTCCTTTGAGAATTCTGTCCCCTTTGCATGTCTTCTCTTTTGAATGCACAGCAATGCATATATTCATGGAATACCAACAGGTTTTATTTAAAAGGTGACCGCATTAAAAAAAAATTTAAATGTCTCAATTGATGAATGCTCTTTTTGTCTATATGGCTTGAATCTGATAGGCAGAGATGGAGGAAATAAATTAGGATGTAGTGAATAAAAATATATTCATGTACTTTAAGCTAATTTTCTCTTCTGCTTTTCAGTATAACATATGAAATTTCTAGTAGACTGTGGTTGATGAATAAGAAAATGATTTTACACAAACATAAGGTAAAATTAATAAAACTATAATGAATAGATGTTTTGGAAGTAATTCTTTTGAGAAGCTGTTTATGTTTTTGTTAGTACTGTAATTACATAAACATTAAGATTTCCTTCCTTTATAAGTATAGGCCTTTGAAGGAAAAAATTGGTAAAATTTAAACATATTATTAACAAACACAAAATAGGGATGACAAAATAACTTGGAATTAAATAATCTATATATAAAATTAAAAGATATGTGGTCTTTCTGTATAAGATATTTTTGAATAGTTCCATTGTATTGTAACAAATGTTTGTATATAAAATTAATATTTTAAATAATCTTTAAGAATTTATATGAAGTAATAACAGGTAGAGAAAAGTCACTATGACCTTTTCCTCCAAGTTTTTAATTCTGTTTGCTATGAATTCATCCATAGATTCTCATTATTATTCTCTCTCTTTTTTTACAATTCCTAATTTGAATATCTGACCTACACTGAATGTTTACTCAATTGAATAATCAATATTTTTATCCTACCAAAATTTTATAAAGTCAGAATCATTTGATTGCCCTAGCTTGTTTGATTTTCTAGGATTCTAAGAAAGGTATCAGTGACAGGAAGTAAATCTCTCTATTTTTATAAAGGTGTTGCCTGTCATTTTGACTAGACAAATTCTTCCTTACAACAAAATATGCTCTTTATTTTTTTTTTCTTTTCAAAGTTACATTTTTTGAAGTGAAAATTTACATAATTAACTTAGTATGCACAAAGATTTCCGACTTTCAACTCTACACAGTAGGAATTTTTTTTCATTCTTAATTATTAGTTTAGACACTTATGAGATAAAAGAAGTTTAAATCATGACTTTCAATGACATAAAACTATAAATTTTGTTGGAAGGTAAATTGTCAATGTCTAATAAGTGAACATGGATTTACTGCCATAACAGGTACAATTGACAACTATTAATCCGTCTCACCACAATTTTTCTTAAAAATATGAGTATTTTGACAAATAATTGAATACAGTTATTTGTAAAAAGAATTTTGGAAGTAACTCATGAATTAGGGTCTCCTTGGGAGATTCCTTGACTAGTACATAGCTACAGGTAAACAGAATATTCAATATTTAATGTGTCTACCTAAAAAATATACACAGTTTTAAGAGAAATGTGAATTGGATTAAACACATGAACAGAAAATGGACATGTCCACACTACTCAATGTGGAAATGGAGACTGTAGGACTACTGTAGATTAAGGACACACATCTTTGGGGATTTAAATAGTGAATCAATTTGTGGTTGCTGGTTGCACTGTCTGAGTGATGCCTTCAGGTAAGGGCTAGTTCACTAAGGAAACAGATGGGCATCAGGGTCCAGATAGTGAGTGCACTGCCCAAACTGCCATGACTGTTGCATAAGTTTATCACCATGTTGGACATGGACACACACCCTCCATCATCCACTGCACATGCACACAAAAAAGAGAGCATGTGTGTTCCTGTCCCCCCTCTCTCTCTCTCTCTCTCTCTCTTTCACACACACACACACACACACACACACACACACAAAACAGTCTTTATGCAGAGGCTACAATTTAATGCCACCTTTTGATTTCTACCAAAAGCTGCAGGATGGTAAGAAGGGTAATGTCCCATGAAGCATTGCTTTCTGTCTACTCCTGGCAGAATAATTATTTCTGGCTGTGGACAAGTTTTGGTGCTACTGTTGATTTTTTTCCCTGTTACTAATCAGTTAATTATAGTCATGCTGATAGGGCCATTGAAATTTATGTGTCTTGTTTTCATGTTTCCAGGTTAATTGCAGCCTGTCTATCTGTGACTTTTATGGCAAAAGCCAATTGGTAAACTAGTAGTCTAACTCCACTTCCTTCACCTTCTTCTGGTCTCCACACCCTGGCAAGAAAGACAGTTTTATTTTTAAATATAATTATTCCCAGATAGATAGAATATCTCCCCTTGACTAATAATATGTACAAAAGGGGAGGGACACTATATATATTTGAAATCCAGTACTTTTTTTTCCCTTCATTTAGAGCAGTTTTTTGGTCTCAAATAATATCAAGAAATCCTTCAACCATAATATATCAAATCAGTCATAAATTCTGCAATTCTTCTTGAGAATTTGGAAAGTTCTCACCTAAATTTTGCAAATCTGATCTTTACCAAGTTTCTAAACTATAGGACTAATGAATCTGGTCATAATTCTCTACCCAAATTGCACATTAGAAAAGACTAATTCTCAGTGATAGAGGGCTATTTAAAAAGTGGTAGTGAGGAAAGACGAAGGATTTTAGAAAAAGTATAAGAGGAAGAATAGTGGAGTAAGAAATAAGAGGAGGCAAAGTGTAAGAGTTCAGAACAGAGAACAATTTGCTTTTGTATGGGGAGATAAAAAAGAAATAAATTCTATCTTTTTATATATTTTATGAAATTATTAGAAATAATTACAGAGTTGGTATGTACTATTAAAACCTCATCATATCAAACAATGCTCAGCATTGAAAATTTATAAACTGTGGATCCATTTATCCAAGCAAGATGACTTATTTTGTTTAAATACCAAGTTTTTCAGAGTGATTATTAAAGTTATCAATTGTCCTTGGTAAAACTCTATAGAGCTTCAAATATTTAATGCTATATATTTAGTGCTAGTGGACCATAATGTTTATGCATGTAAAAAGATGGGCAGCATATTTTGAGACACATTAAATTGAAGGAGCCCCAATTAGGGAGATGGCTATTGCGGTCAGCAGGAAGCCATAAGTTCCACCTGATAATAAGTATGTATGTGACGCACCTGTAAATGCACGTGAGGCACCCGCAAAGCTAAAGGTATATAACCGGGTGAAAGCGGTTGGAGTCAGGAGAAGAATGAATTCATTCAGTCAGTCATGCAGTCGCTCGGTTGGAAGAAGAGTTCGGGTCGGAGAAGAAGAAAAGAATCAGAGCGGCCAGAACATAGGCAGAGCGGTTACAGAAGAGAAACCAGATAGAAGAAGTAATTCCTGGTCAGAGTCAGGCCGAGGCTCCCGAGGAAGAAAGAAGAAGAAGAAGAAGAAGAAGAAGAAAGAAGCTCTAAAAGCTAAGCTCGCTCTCTCTCTCTCTCTAAAGAAGAAATCTCTCTCTTTCAAGCTCTCTCTCTTTCTCTCTAAGCTCTAAGAAGAAAAGCTCTATCTTTCTCTCTAAGCTCTAAGAAGAAGAAGAAAAAGCTATCTCTAATCTTTCTCTCTAAGCTCTTTCTAAGAAGAAGAAAAATCTTTCTTTCTCTCTCTAAGCTCCCTCTAAGAAAGTAGAAGTAAAAGTAGTAATAGCTTTACTCTGCCTCCGAGAGTTTTCCTCCCGCAGCGTTTGTGGCTGGCCACGACAGGCAGCTTACATTAAATAACAAATGATACTCATATTCAAGTGACAACAGTGAACAAGAGACAAATAATCACAAAGTATTGTCATTATGCTTCTACTCATTCATGAGACCCCTGAGTAATGAATCAAATCTCATCAAAGATTATACCAAGGACACTTAAGACATAAGCCTAAAGACTTATGGTATGATTCAGAGCACTAGTTTGTCAGGAATGGAACGTACTCAGAGTCCAGCACCTGGAACTTCAAGAGGGAAGTGATATCAAGGACTCTTCAATATATTGCAGTGGCCTGGGCTAAGTAGCAGAGATCTAGTCCTGATTCAAGCCAGAGAAGCAAATACTGTGGAAGAAAACCAAGGAGAGTTTTGCTAAAAATCCTGGCCATGAAAAGACTGAGAAAATGTTTTGTCTTGAGAATAAAAGAACTTTATCCAGAAAGGTGATTTAAATATTTAGTTTGTTTCAGGAATACACTTCAAAAATGGTGCTCTAAAAGTGAAACACTCTCCTTTAGGTTTTGTAGTCATTGGTTGGATGACTGGGTTATCAAGATGGGTGGGAAGGAAAGTCTTGGGGGTTAAGTCATTCCTGGTCTGTTATATATTATTTTTTAATTTTAAAAACATAAGGCTAGTACCAGTTTTGAGGAACTGGATTTAGTTCAAATGAAATTACTTCTGATGTTCAGGGATGATTAACAATAAATCATAATCTTTAAGCTTTAATTTAGTCTAACAACTAAATATATTAAACTATTAGACCTATATTTTCTTTTTCTCACATTTACTTGTATCTTTTATTTTTCTAAAATTCATCCTTTAATAGAAATGTTCTAGGTCCGATAGTATTATTTTAATTTTTCTTCTTCCTGAGAAATCTCAGCTGCTCCCAACACTTCAACTATTAGAATTTTAAAAATTTAATCTAAAGCATTCTGAATTCTTCATACCTAGAATATAATTTCTTATATTTTTCACCAGAAAAATCAGACTAATGTCTCACCATTTTTACCATAATTCTTCATAGTATAGGGGAGCTTTCTAAACTGTTTAATCTATTTAGTGTTAATTTCCACTTTAGTTCAACTTTTTAAAAGCACTACACACAGTTTATCAATCTTAGGCATCCCAATATATGACATGTATCTGAAACTATGACATATTTAACAAATATCAGTGTGATTATCATTTAAAAACTGTGCAATCCTCTTTTCTAGGAGAAATCTTCAAATCATTTCTTTTAAGGAAAAAATATTTTTTGGTTACAATAAAGATAACTTGACATAACTCAGTTTGAAAGGAAAGCAAACAAGATGAATATGAGCTTCAAGCAGGGGTAGAACCAAGATTTTATAAACTCCCCATCTTTTAAGTCTACTTTTCCCCATTTGCTTGAATTTTTCATGGCTTCTTCTATGTAGCTTGATATAAAATCTCACAAATTTATAAAAATAAGGGATTAAATTCACTCTCATTAGTTTCAATTGAAAAAAATGAATAAAGAAGCAGTTTAATCATCCTATCTTAATCAGCAATCTACTGTTGAGTGACTGTGCTGTAATGGTTGAGCTGTGCATGGAAACTCCCATCAAACCTCAAAGAAAAGGGGTGATATTAGGAAAAAATAGAGTAGTGCAGAAAAAAGAATGTAAAAACTTTAAAAATACACATGTATGTTAATCTCATCTCTCAAATATAATAGTTTCTTCCTTTTTGAGTACATGCACCAATTTTATTCTTCTTTATTAAATCAGTAATTATGTTCCTTTGTCATTTTTCCTTTACATGAATATCTTGTCTATAATTTTGTATTCCTTAGGATCAAGTATATATGACACTTTATTTAATTTTCTTTCCTTAGTACATTATATTCCTGAGAGCTTCAAGAACACAAAATTGGATTCATTATTATACAATAAAAAATTAACTGAGCTGGCCTGAGTTGCTTAAGCCTGTACATTCAAAAGCAGACCTATCTTTAGGACTGACAGAACTAGTTTCTGAGAACTAACCTCTGAGCCCCTAGACTACCTTGTCTGGTAAGTGTTTCCTATGGCTCAAATGCTAGATTGGGATCACATTTACCTGAAGGGGGCTAGAGAATCTTTAATTAATGTCAGGGGAGCTGGCACTGTGTGCCAAGGCTCATGTGACTTACTCTACTTGATAGGAGATCACATGTGTTATCATACAATGTTGTCAGAAGTAGGTGCATCTCTTTGCAGTTTTATTGGGAATGGACACATGACACTGTGGTCTGATTTTGCCACCATGTAGTATACCCTTCCTAATTATTCTGAAATAATTCATAAGTATGTGTATGACAGACGTTCTCAGCTCCGTTAGTCCTTCTAGCTAATCATGGAGCCTGAGAGTGGACTTTGAGACCCCTAACAAAATTATAATGCTTTTTCAAAATTGACCCATGGATGGCCTGATTTTCTTTAGTTTGATTTTCCATTGCTAATTTTTTCTTTTTTAAATAAATTTTTAATTTTATGATAATTTTTGGTTTTCAATAATGTAAACATAGGGCATAGAATTCACATACCTCTCACCCACTTTTTCCTGTTAACATTGTTGCTTGTCACAATAAGAACCACCATCAGCACATTAGTATTAACTAAGTTGTTGCTTTTTTAAGGGTTAACATGGTTTTCTCTAATGTTCTTTTTTTCTGTTCCAGGATTTCACCCAGCATACAACATCACATCTAGTCATTACATCTCTCTAGCTTCCTCTGGTCTGTGACAGTTTCTCAGAATTTCCTTGTCCTGATGATCTTCATTATACTAAAGAATACCATTCAGAATTCAGACAACAGTCCTTAATGTATTAATTAAATTGTGTCCCTCCTAAAACTATATGTTGAAGCTTTAAACTGCACGGTGACTGTACTTGTACTTGGAGATAAACATTTTTTTTCTTTTCTTTTATTCTACATTGTTATATATGACAGCAGAATGCATTGTACTTGGTGTTACACTTATAGAGCAGATTATTAGATATCTCTGGTTGTATACAAAGTATATTTACACCATTCCTGTCTTCATACATGCACCCAGGCAATGATATCCATCTCATTCTACCATCTTTTGGTTGTATACAAAGTATATTCACACCATTTGTGTCTCCATACATACACCCAGGGCAATGATATCCATCTCATTCTACCATCTTTTTTTTTTTTTTTTTTTACCCTTTTCCCACTCCTTTTCCCTCCCTCCCCATTGGGCTTTCTAGTGTTCCTCTAATCCTCCTATGCTCCCTGTCCCAACCCCACTGTGAATCAGCCTCCTTATATTAGAGAAAACATTTGGCATTTGAATTTTTGAGATTGGCTAACTTCACTTAGCATTATATTCTCCAACTCCATCCATTTACCTGAAAATGCCATGATTTTATTCTCTTTTATTGCTGAGTAATATTCCATTGTGTATATATACCACATTTTCATTATCCATTAATCTACTGAAGGGCATCTAGGTTGGTTCTACAGACTAGTTATTGTGAATTGTGCTGCTATAAACACTGATGTGGCTTTGTCCCTGTAATATGCTGTTTTTAAGTCCTTTGGGAATAGACCCAGGAGTGGGATAGCTGGGTCATAAGGTGGTTCCATTCCCAGTTTTCCAAGGAATCTCCATACTGCTTTCCATATTGGTTGCACCATTTTGCAGTCCCACCAACAATGTATGAGTGTGCCTTTTTCCTCTCAAACTTTCCAACATTTTCTGTTGTTTGTGTTCTTAATAGTTGCCATTCTGACTGGAGTGAGATGAAATCTTAGAGTAGTTTTGATTTGCATTTCTCTAATTGCCAGGGATGTTGAACATTTTTTTCATGTACTTGTTGATTGACTGTATATCTTCTTCTGAGAAGTGTCTGTTCAGTTCCTTGGCCCATTTGTTGATTGGGTTATTTTTTTTTTTCTTGGTGTTAAAATTTTTTTAGTTCTTTATATATTCTAGACATTAATGTTGTATCTGACTCTGACGTGCTTTTGGTAAAAATTTGTTCCCAATTAGTAGGTTCTCTATTCTTCTCACTGATTGTTTCTTTTGCTGAGAAGAAGCTTTTAGTTTGAATCTATCCCATTTATTTATTCTTGATATTAATTCTTGTGCTATAGGAGTCTTATTAAGCAAGTTGGTGCCTAATCAAACATTATGGCCTACTTTTTCTTCTAATAGACAAAGAGTCTCTGGTCTAATTCCTAGGTCCTTGATCAACTTTGAGTTGAGTTTTGTGCATGTTGAGAAATAGGGGTTTAATTTCATTTTGTTGCATATGGATTTCCAGTTTTCCCAGCACCATTTGTTGAAGAAGCTATCTTTTCTCCAATGCATATTTTGGCATCTTTGTCTAATATAAGCTAACTGTAATTATGTGGGTTAGCCTCTGTGTCTTCTATTCTGTACCATTGGCCGACAAGTCTATTTTGGTGCCAATACCATGTTGTTTTTGTTACTGTTGCTCTGTAGTATACTTTAAAGTCTGGTATAATGACGCCACCTGCTTCAACTTTTAATCAGGCAATTAAGGTGAACTGAAGTCATAATGGTACGGTTCTGATCCTATAGGATTGGTGTCATTATAGGAAGAGACACTGGGGCCCTCATCAGATAAATATTTAACAGATGTTTTTATACCTTCTTTTTTTTTTTTTTGATGTTATACTTCAAACAATCATCTATTTGGTGAATCTCTATTATCCTCTTTTTTTTTTTTTTAGTCAAACTGAACAGTTTAAAATTCTCCTCTAGCCTAAGTTGTATTTTTTAATCTATATGCATATTTATGTTTCAATTCAGAGCACCATGGCAGTCTGCAAAATGGTCACTAAGAATGTCTTGACTGAAGGATACTATTGACAGAAATGAAACTGCCTACCGTAAGATGTATTTTACATAAGAGAGGAAGAAGAGACCCCACCACAGAAGTACAGGTGCTATTTGCTTTCTCCTGTGGCTTCCTAAGCAGCATGAATGCCCCTCAGTCTCTTCTCTGCATGTTGTTCACAATGTACTTGTTCAGACAAGCTCATGTAGTGACCCTGTAACCTGAAATCTTTTGTGTGATCCAGGGCTCTGAGCATAGACACCTTCTATACCGACAAGTATCCTTTTAATTGAGGTAGTATTGTCTGAGCTTTGTTATCTGTTGCAGGATAAAGAGGCTTATATATTGTATAATTAGTATTCTTCAGATTATAAACACATAAGAATTAAAAGAAATATCACGTAACTATTGACTTCCAGGAGAACTTTAAGCAGTTGAAAATTAACTACATTGCAATACTGAAAATTTGTTTGGTATGACAAAACAGAGTTCAAATAGATGGGAAAGATATGGAAAGAGATATTGATTGTTAAAAATAAGTAGGTATAACAAGTCAATAGAATGATAAAAATTAGCACATATGACATTACATAATATACTTCCTTCTCTTTAATTGATATGGAAAAATTATTTTATAGTATTATACATTAACATCTGTTTTCCAGAGTATTTAATTGGTGGAGTAAAAATAACTTCAGAAAAATAAAATATTTATTTTTGAAATTCACATATATCTTAGACCCTAATTAAATGCATAGCTTGTGTACTTTAAATGAACTTATTTTAATCTTAGAAAAAAAGAATAATAGAAAATTCTGATGTGGGTGGTTAAGAACTCATTATCAATATATGTATATATATATGTATAATATATATACACACATATATAACATTTTATTTCTGTGTGTGTTTCAGGAGTGCATGTGAGGTTCAGGGAGGATACTGGCATTTATTGATCAAGTATTAGAGCTTTTACACACACATAGGTTCTTTTTATTTGTATTTGTTCTTTTTAGTTATACATGACAGTAGAATGTATTTTGATATATCATACATACATGGAGCATAACTCCCATTTTTATGGTTGTACATGATGTGGAGTTACACTGATCATGTATTCATATATGAACATAGGTTCTTTTAATATAATCCCTTTGGGGGCTAATATTCCTATAAAATGGGTATTTATGTCCATTTAAATACAGAGACACTGATGTGTAGAGAAGTTTTAGTCACTGTTTAATACATGGTAGAAGAAAGATGTAATTCTTTTTAACCACATTTCAAAGCCCATACCATTTTCTGCCTCCCCCTCTAATTTCCAGTTTTCTCAATGGTAAAAAGAAAAATAGATAAAATAATTTTATGGATCTAAACTGTTCTGATTCTATGAACTGTTATCATCAGAATGAGTGGCTGATTCTATTATCACAGGTCCTAATTAGGATGATCTCTTGAATTTTAAATATGATTGTGCACATGATCTCATTTGTCACACTACTTTCTTGGAAGAAGCTCACAATTTCTTTTTCCAACAACATATTTTTAAGCTGCCTGACAATTGTATGGTTAACATAACTACATTAAGTAGCAGGTACTTTGTATACCCAGGTTCATTGAATAGTATAGATTTGAAGAGAAGTACAAATGATGTCATTAAAATTTTACTACTAATAAAAACTTCCAGTTACCAAGTTATTTTTCTATGCCAGATATTCTGTTAAATAATTTACATGCATTATTCAGTTAATGTTCACACAATATCAATGAGGCAGACAAGGACATTGAAAGAGCAAATGCCTTATAAAGAAACTCACGACATTGAAATTTTAAGATGCAAAATTTGAATCCAGACCTTCCTTAGTGTTTACTGAAAAAACACATCACAGATGCAATAATATAGTGGTATTAGAAAGAGGCAGTGTAGGGAAAGTATTTAGAAATGAAATAATGAAAATGCCTAGAAAGGTTGTATATTGCAGCTCCTCCCAGACTTCATATGTTAGAGAGTATTCTTGCCTACATCATAGACAATATTAGATGAAAGAAGGCTAATAAGTACCCCATTTGATAATATACGAGAGAGTAAAACAATCATACAATGTTAAAGTGGCAATGCATAGAAAGAGCATTCTGAGATATTGTTTCAATTTTACTCAACTGAAAATAAATATGACATTCACGGAGTTGTTTCAGATACTTAGGAAGGACATGGAGATGTATAAATATTAAACATTGTGTTTGCATAGTGTTTAGGTCCTAGAAAGTGGCAGACACTGTGTGTAAAGTAGAATGTGAGATAAAATGTAAGGTGTAAAAAGATTAGTGAGGATAGCAGTGTACTCTTATTTTTTGGTCAAAGATGCTTTCAGGGATTTGGGACATTTAACTATGAGAGCAATTTTGACAAGTAGAGTTGGCATATTGGATATTCCAAGAAGAAAGAACAGAGCAAATAGAGCTAAAATAAAATAAAACGTGTTTGGGGAAAAAAAAAATTGTTACTACCTTGCTATTGTATGTGTGTGTGTGAGATTGCAAATGCACAAATCTGAAATGGATAGGAGGTCAAGACTGTAGTGGTATTAAGATGTTATGATAAGAAATTCATATATGTTTTCTATATGTACCAGAGAAGCAAATACCTGGATCAATTTTTCTATTCTTTATTTTACATTATATGATTTCTTTCAGAGACTACAGTACAGTACTAAGATTTTCTTCCTTCATTAAATAATGACAGTTTGTTCACATTTTCTTCCTATGTCTTATTTTAAAATCCTTTCTTTGTATTTGTTACACTTTCATAAGTCAGACGTTCATATATTACTATGATGCTGACACTAAAACTTGTTTTAGCATCCCAAACCTTTGTCCATTGCTGAGGAGAGATGATGATAGTACTTAAGATTAGTGATTCTTGCTTCTTCCAATAATACTTATCAATTTTTATGCCATGGTTTTATAAATAGCAAGCATTCCCACAACTTTGCTTTCCCTTTTCAAAAGTCAATCAGGGTTGTATTAAAATATTGACCTTCATTGAATTAGTTTCTTATTGTCAAGAATTGGGTCCTTCCCGTAAAAAATAATGTTGTCAGAAAATAAAAATAGATGTAGTATAGAACCTGCCATGCTTGCCATTGCTGAAAGGTACAGGATTTCTGGCATAGATAGACCCATCTGTTATACCATGTAAACAGTTTTTACTGAGACACATACTAAGATATTCAGGAAAAATAAAATTTGAATGCAAGTTTGTTACTTAACATGACAATTTAATCACTACAAAACATCATGTAAATAAGTAAGTGAAATTTTGAAAGAACATTTTCTTATCTGGATAAGAGCTTAATGAAGAAATTTCATGACCCTGCTGATAATTGTAACTTCAGAGAAGTGCCCCTGATTCCATATCACCATTTAAATGTCAGTTGAAGGGCTGGGGATATAGCTCAGTTGGTAGAGTGCTTGCCTTGGATGCACAAAGCTGTGGGTTCAATCCCAGCACCACAAAAATAATAAAATAAAACAAAAAGTCAATTGACTCCGCTTCAATTTTGAATTACACCCTAAACCCTGAATAACATATTTCTTGGCCTTTGTATTTATATCTCCTTTAAGGTTATATTTTATTCTATTAAGGAAACAGAAGCAATGGGGGCCAGCACAGAGGAAAGCATCATAGGTCATCTGTGCGTTGTGGCTAGGATTTTGGTGGCTGACATGGACTGGGAATTGTGTTGGTTCATATGTTCAGAAACAATTTTATTACTTCAAGCAGGTGATGCAGAAATGTTCATAGGGAAAATGTAGATGGATCCTTTTGTCTGAAAATGGGTCCAGGGCCTTTTAACATATTCAGTGACTAAACAGAACCTTCTCAGCAGGCTATGATAAATTGAACTTTCCAAATAAAACGATCCATTTTTCTCACATTCTAATATCAACATAAAAATTCCAAGCTTCAAATAATATTTCTTAGTGTTCTAATTGGCTGTACTTATTGAGCATTGCATATTATTTCCATGAGGATCATTTTCTTCCATTTAGCAGAGTAGTATTTTCCCTCTGAGGTCTATTTTGAATTTATCTATAATGAAAATTGCATTTTTAAAATTTAAATATTCTAATGGTTTTCTAAATGTATTCTTGAAAAATGTTTTTTAAAATTATCCAGTAATTTTTGACTGAAAACAAATATATACTTGAAATAAACCTAGAAACTCAAATATTGCTTTTTTTTTTTTTTTTGTCCTATCAAAGGAGACCAAGTCCCTTATTGCTTTCATTCTTCCCATTGGACAATGTTCCTCCAGAATGAATTATGAACAGTGCACTGGAGCTTTACCCTAAGAAAAATCAAGGGCCCTAAGAAAAAAAAAAAAAAATCAAGATATATTTCAGTAGTAATCATCTGAAGTATTTCCCCTAATGAAGGAGTCACCACCATTTTTCTTAGAAATGTCTCACCATGGAGGCTTTACTATCTAGATTCCCATTTTGTATAGGTCAGGAATCCTCAAAGCTGTTTCTTCAATTCTTATTCAAACACTGGGTAGAGATCATGACTATTGATAATGGTAAAGCAGAGCTGTTTAAGTGGCCCAGTTAGGTCATCAGAAGATAAGGATGATGACAACTTGCAAAATTATCAACAGCTCTGTAAGCAGATGTGATTGCATTTCTTTCATGCTACCCTTTTTTTGGCTTAGCATCTATTCATAAGTGCATCATTAGCATTAGAAGGATTTTTTTAAAAAAGATAATGACGGGAAAATAACATTTTAAATGACTGTTGTTATATTTTTAAAGAATGATTCATTGGCAATAAAGCTTTAAAAGTGCACTGCACTGTATATCATAGTTAGCATGTACTTCCATATTAGCTGGTTTCTAGAAAAATGCTCCCCAGAAAAGTGGACTTCACCTGACAAAGAACCCAAGCTCATTACCGCTAGAGGAATCAATAACCTCTGCTAATGTGTTCAGCTGGCGACACACACCAGATCAATAAAACTTGCCACATGCTTTTGTTTTAGGAAATGAACCCTTTTAGTTCTTAATTAAGGGAGAGACCTCACATCCTAATGATGTTTGCAATGAATATTACCACAGAGGATATGGGAATGAATCTGAGTTTTTCACTAAAAAACTGCATAAGGAAGGAGAAAAAAGCAAGAGGTTAAAAATAAGGGGATTTTGTTTATTGCTTCCCCAGCCTTTTAAAAGGTAAACCCGTAGAATACCGTGTGTTCCTCGAAGTGAAAAAAATGACAAAGGTTCAGTTTTAGAAGTGCAGTGGCAAAAATGATTTTCTCAGCAAATTTCCAAATAGTGACCAAAAAAAGACCACCTTTCAAGAAGATATAAATTAATTTACTGACTGGAGAATTTGCAAAGAGAGGACTAGAAAAATAGAGGAAATGACAGCAATACATGGGAATTCTCTGCTGTCTACCCTTAGAATTTAACAGAACATCTATTTTCAATTCAACAATATATACTATTTAGTTTTAAAGGATTATAAATTTTTATAATATTACCATTTAGGGTATTAGCAATTATAAGGCCTCCTAATAGTGTTAACAGTGAGGAAACAATTTAGAAAATATTCAACCTGTACCCAATAAAAATAATGAAGTAATATTGGACTCAAAACCTGATCCTAAAATACATTCAATGTTTTGATTAAAAGACAAATACTCTAGTAGTGATGAGCAAAATTCTCATTTGTTGTCTTTTAATATTCCTTCATTATTAATTTCTTTGACTTGAATATAAAATTCCAGTGATCTTCAAGTATACCTATAAAGATAAGAGATACTCAGTTGCTTGACAATATAAAGTGTTAGAGGACTTTGTTTTTCTCAGAGTCAATATCTGATAGTTATTCTTTGATATTTCCATATACTAATTTATTGGTTTGGCTGGTTGTAACAGTTTTCCTTGGATAAGGATTATTTCATCTATTCAGTTATCATAAGATATAACATTCTGACTCATGTATTTATAAACAATTATTGTTAGCTTAGATATGCTGAAAATGTGGTTGTCTGAGAATGGTTTCTCACTAATTTTGACAAATTTGCAATTTGAACATGTTTTCTGTTTATAAGTATGTTGAACTCTCAAACAGATTGAAATAACCAATTATGTTTCCCAAGTGTTCTTTATTTTCTCCTTTGTTGAAGATTACATCAAATTCTACCTTTGAAAATTTCACCTTTTTATCTACATAAAGAGGAGGGCAGATGTTTTAAGTATTTTGTATAGCTTTAAAACTGTTTCAAAACCCTGATATGCTCTATTTGTCCATGAACTCCTTTGCTTACACTATGTTTTTAAACTTATTGACCTCATACCAGATTTTACTACTAAACTAGCTATATAATCATTAGGGGCTCAATAGGGAAGAAAGCTGGGATGAAAGACAGTGAAAACACAGACTCTTATGAGAACTTAAAACCAGCAATAGCACTTAGAGAGCTCTATATTTATATAGATACACCCATAGGAACTGGAGAATATCAACAATAAAATATTCTCCTAGGATAAATTGTGACTCCAGTATTTGTTCACCTTTAAATAAAAATGGAAAGTCTTTGTAATGTAGTTTCGATGTACATGTATATGTCCATATTATAGGCAGCAGAGAAACAGGAGAAAGAAAAGAGAGAGGAGAGAGAGGAAAGAAAGTGAAACAGATTTGTGAATCCTTTAGATAATATATGACAATTGGATGAGTCTAGTCCCACTATAGCAAAGTTGTATTTCTGGATGATTCCACATTGTTTACTAGTTCATGTTATTGAAATTACATTAAAGAATTTCTATGTATAATTAGCCATTTTTGAATCTAAAATTCTACTTTTCTTCTTATATCACTTAATCCTTAAATGTATTTTTTCATTATTTAGTAAGAATAAAATAATCTACATTTCAACCCAAACAGCAGATATCCTTTCTAGATTTTTGTCCATTATTGTTAAAAGTTTGTTTTAAGTATCATTATTTGATCTTATGTAATACTTCTAAATATCATACATTACTTTACTATGAGCTCAGTTATGCATGCCAACTTGTTCAAATACCTACATTATTGAAAAAAATATAAATAATGGTAGTATTTTAATGATTTGTCACAAAACACATAGAAGGAAAAATGATGATAAACTTATAGACAATGAATACTTAAAAATGCCTGAAAAAGTAAAAGGATTCTATAATGAATGAAAATTGTTGAGGGCAGTCCAGATTAGAATTTTAAAAGTTCAGTTTGAAAAATAGAACCTACAGAGAATGAAACTGGGCAGAGGTTAGTCTTACCCCATTCTCTAGCTGGCCTGTTAAACTTTGCTCCTTGCAAAAAAACAGCATCATTTTCTTGATTCCCAGCAACCTCTAAGCAACAGTTCTCTGTGCCCAAATCTTTGAGCCAAGGGTCTAATACGCTTTCAGAAAATGGGGGTTTATGAGGAGTTGGGTTGTAGTTTTTGCTGTCAGAATAGACAAATAAAATATGAGCTAGGCTATATGTAATTTTTTCTTTAGATCAGGCTTGGGAGCAAACATAAACTAACCTTTTCTTCTAGTAGATTGTCAGCCAGCAACCCTCCAATTGTAACCTTACCAGAACTTAGAATAAAGGATTGTTTTCTAACACTCCAAGAAATACAATAAATTCTGAGTATTTATTTAATTAAGAAATCTTGTAAGAATATTATACTACTTGTGATGTGCTTTTCTACCCACACCCCCACTAGGTTATTTTAGAACCCTCAAACACATACTTTTTTAAATGTAAGCATTGTTTTTAATGACATGATTGTAAAATATTTGTCTGGAATTTTGTAAATAAGCAGATAGCAAATAATTATAACTATGCAAGTAGTGTTGAAGTATATGATAGAAGTGATACCACATTTATTCAAAATGATGTATATTTGCTCAAATCATAAGGTGGTATCATAGGTTGAGTTACAAGAAATATTAAAGAGAATGAAGAATCATATCAGAAAATATTAGTCATTAAATATCTAGAATGTAAAAGCCATTTTTAATTCAGTAAACTGAGGCTTAGAAAAATATAACTTTTCCAAGGTTAAACAGAAAGCAATAAAAACTAGCAGGTGACAGAGCAGGAATCTCAACTAAATTTATTAAGTCCAAAGGTCATTTTCTTTGCACTAGTGAGAATAACATGCCACTGTGCCAGAAGTCTCTAAAGGCACATCTTTCATTCCAAGATGAGAAAGTGGAGGTTTGAGAAATTAAGACTTTGAATTAGGCTTCAGGTAAGACAGGGACAGGCATAGGAGTGGGTCTCGGCTCTTTACGCTCAGTCCAAAATTCACTTTTCGCATTTCAGTACTTTAATGTTGTTGGTTTGTAGTGTCTGTTTTAATGGAACCATTTTTCTACTAAATTTATGAAGTAAAATGAAACTCACGAATATCCAAGAGTGATGAGAAGTAGTTTCCATTTTATAGTGTTTTTTTTCCTCTACCAAAATCTATAATTAGTACAGAGAACAATACATCATTAGGAAATCAAGCAGTGATATTTTGGATTAATATTTTTTTCTTTATGGTTAAGTAGCAAAATTCTAGGTGGTTGGTACTTGAAACTTTTTGTTTTACACAAATTGCAATCATGATAATGGGAAATATGTTTTAAAATTGAAAAACCAAGTAAGAAAAATCCCATAAACAAAACCCAGATGTACTGTAAATCACTGATGAAATATATTTCATTGTTGTAATTTTCAAATGGCCTTCAGGAAACTGGTATGCTTTTAGGATCTCTTGATACTGGTATCATAGTAATAGACAGATGATTTTTTTTTATGGCCCCATTATTTGTTAGTATTTCAGTAATCAAAACCATTAGCCAATGTACTGAGCTGGTGGTAAACTTGAGTCAGTAATCTTGCCTCATGCTATTCTTCTAGGAAATGAACCCTTTTATCTCTTAATTAAAGTACTCTTTCATTCTCATTTGAGTTCACTAGACATCTAGTATTATTCAAGAAGAACAGAAAAGCACTCTTAAGGTTGGTATAGAGCATTTATATATTAATTACAGCATATTGACAACTACTATATTCCAATTCAAGGAAAAACTCTTGCAGAAAAGTTTATTCCAAAATTAGGAAATTCTTTTGTATTGTTTTGTATTGTTTTGACTTTAGCATTGGCGAACTTTAATTCTCCAACTCTAAGGCATTTTAAATCTTATCAAAGTAATGAAAAGTTCACTTTCCTCCAAAATTATAGGAAACCCAACTATCTCCTAATAATGTTTTCTCTCAAATTCTTTTTTTATTTGTTTTTTTTTTTTTAGTTTTACATGACAGTAGAATATATTTTGACATATCATACATACATGAGGTGGAGTTACATTGGTTGTGTATTCATATATGAACATAGAAAAGGTATGTCTGATTCATTCTACTGGCTTTCCCATTCCCATCCCTTTTCCCTTCCCCCAATTCCCCCCTATTGTTTCAAATTTTGTGGTTTTTAAGTAAAAAAAAAAAAATGTGGTTATTTTAAGATGCCCTTAGATGCAATGTACTAAATTTTATTCTTTGTAAGCCAATGTAACAGTTTAGGGATCGCAAATCATGATGTGACTATTTTGGTGTTCACTGTGTGTTTAATCATTGCATTTGTTTTTCATTACACAAGTGTCTTGTTGCTGATGGATTTCATTATATTCCTCCCTGTGACTTAAGAAACAGAATTGAGGGAGCTGTGGCTAAGGCCAAGGTTAGTCCTAACCCAGTTAGGGTGACTGTGAATAAGAGGGAGTAAATGAATACTTCACAAGACAAATTTTTCACAGCTAACAGAGTTCTGAATTCCTATGAAATGTTTTTTTTTCTTTGAAGAAAAAATTAGTTATTAATTTAATTTATATGACTATAATCTGAATTCACTGATGCCAAAATGAAAGTTATAATAAACTAACAAGATAATAATTTTTGTAAAGAATTCAGAAGTCAGGCAGTATTAAGGATTATATTCATGTTTATATTTTTAATACTATAAAATTATGGGGTACAGTATAGTAATTCAATACATATATAGTATGAAATGATAAAATCAGGATAGTTGCAATGTTAATATCTAAAAATGAGATTCACTACTCATAGTCAGTCAACAATATTTCTAGCAAAATTCCTCATAGTGACAAGTATTTACTTATATAGAATAAGTATGATAAAATTCTTATGAGAAGCCTGCATTTCTCAGGTACTAGTTCATTGGTGTTCTATAGGTAGAACACAAGGTCTGTATTGACTAGGATGATTAATTCCCAATTTCAAAGCAAACAAACAAACAAACAACAAAAAAAAAACCACAGAGTTGTTGTAACTATAATGCAATCAGGGGTCTCTTTCTGGAACACAGAGGATTCACCAGGGCTCTCCTGATCACTGGCATGTCCAATAGCTATCATTAAATAAAAATTACACCCACTCAATCAAGAAAAGAGTGATTAAATATATAGACCTTTCATGAATGTAACTCCCATGGGGTAAAAAAGAAAAAAAAATAGTGGTTAACCGAGGCGCTGGCTTACAGCAGTAGAGGCATGCAATGGGTGGTAGAAAAAGGAAATGAAAATAATTACAGGCTTAAGGCTGCTTATGGAAGTTAGGAATTTAGTGGCTTTGTGAATGCAAGTATATATGTCAGAGAAAGAGAGGGAAAGAGAGACAGAGCCCAAGTTCTATACCTACATATCTTAAACTGTATATATTAACAAATTATATCACTTGCTTTTACCTTTTGTCCTGTTATTTTGTAGAGGAGTATATATGTTTGAATTTGCAGTTTAGTCCACAGTTCACAGAATCATCAGGAACCATATCTGAATATGGTTATCTGGAGATCCTTGACTCTTGAAATTAATGAAATCAGTAGTGAAACTCTGGGGAAAAAGGAAGAGTATTGTTTGTTGTGAAATATAGTTGTGTCATATCAAATAGAGATGTGCTTTTTGTATGGAAAATAAATAGCATATACAATGATGAAAACAATTTAAAGATGGAAAGTGAACTTATAATTTGTCTCTTTTCTCTCAAATCCATTCTTCACTCTTTATTCTCTATCTCAGGAAAGCCAGACTCTGTGGCTTGTATTTCTAGGCTTCTGTGCCCATTCTCCTTATCAATCTGGGCAACTGAGTTCCCAGGAGGAGTCTGCCATGTACTGAACACATCCTTTCAAATTCATATGCTGATACTCTAGCCTGCAATGTAATGGCATTTGGAAGTGGAGGTGGGCAGTAATTGGCTTTAGATGGGGTTGTGAAGATGGCATTAGTGCCCTAATAAGAAGGCACTTTCTTATAAGTGCTCTCTTCCTCTAGCATGTAAGGAAATAGGGAGAGGGCAGTCATCTTAAATCAAGAAAAATAGTCTTCCCCAGGGAACTGATTAAGTCAATGATCTTGATCTTTGACTTCCCAGATTCCAGAACTGTTAGAAATTCTAAGTAAATATTTTTAAAACCATCCATCCATATTATTTTGTTGTTACAGCACTAGCTGCTTAGTACAGGGCCACTATTTCTGAGGTGTCTCTGTGTGACTGTGGCCTGTCTGAGATGCTAAATACAAGTGACATCCCATTCTTTCAGAGTTCTATACTTCACTAGAAAGCATAGCTGCCTTCCTCTTGCACCGTAACCTTCCCCTGCTGTCCTTTCTGCCTTGAAATAATAGTAGCTTTACTGTTAAACTCTGAATTGCTTAATTAACCAGTTTACCCATAGCTTCGTTATTTGAGTAACCAATATGCTGAATTGTATTCCTCATCTTATAGATGAGTTTTATGAGCAATGAATTATTTTGGTTTCCTTTGTATGGGAAATTTTGCTTCTCCCATCAGGTAGGAAAGACATATTTGCTTTTAATAGAAATCTAGGTATACAATTGTTTTTATGTTTTCTTGCTACTGTAATTCTTGGCACTTTAAGGAGGACTCTAATTTGCATGGTTTCCTAGGAGATATTAGTCTTAATTCTTGTGTTTTACAACTTGTTTATAATGTGTCTTATTTTTCTATCTGCTTCAAAATCGTCTATCAATTCTTACTTTTCAGATTTTTGCATTTCTGTTGTTGTTATTGTTGTTCTTGCAATTTATCTATGGTGTTCTCAGATATCTTTGGATTTGTGATTTAATGTCAGTCATTAATTTTGGAAAATTCTTGGGCATTATGTCTTCAATCTCGCTCTCTTTTTCTACATTGTGTGTTTCTGAAATGTTTACACATATTTAGGACACCTGATATTGTGTCATTGTCTTTAAATGTGCTTTTTTTTAGTGTTTACTTTTTCTTACTTCATTTGCCTTATTTCTATTTTCTTATTTTCATTTTCATTAGATCTTTCATCATTTGTGTCAAGTCCATTAATGAAACCATTGAAGACATTATCCATCTTTTTACCAAGTTTTATTTTTGTTTTTTAACCTCTGGGTTTCCAATTCAATCCTTTTTCATTAGGTCCACAACTTTACTGATATTAAGTACCCATTTTCTTCAGCTTTCCATAAAGAACTTTAATCTATTTATCATAGTCATTTTAAATTCCTTATTTGGAAATCCTTACACCTATGTCATATCTTAATTTCATCAACATGATTGCTTTATCTATGTGTTATTTTTTGACTTTTCATAAATTTTTATAGAAAGATGGACAATTCATGTAGATCAGTGGAAACTGAGGTAAATAGCTTTTGTGTCTGGAAATAAGTAAATATTTCCATTTTATTAGGCTGTAAGTGAGGAGTTATGAATTAATTTAGGACTGAACTCTGAGCATTGCTATTGCTATAGTAACCCCTAGTAAATTAGATTTTTCTCATGTTTGTTGTAGTTGCTTGCTTCACATTCCCCTGGTACTCTGCACCTGACTTTGAACAAATAAAGAACTAGTCTGGCTAAGCTCTAAGCTCGTTTTGCTTATGTCTAGAAGTATCAATGGCAGGTAAGTGAGTGCTCATGTCTTCTTTCCCAGTGTGGTCACCTGTCTTTCCTTAGGCTTTGGACCAGATGGAGGCAATGTGACTTGAATTTTTGGATATACTCAAATAAGTAATAAAGTTGCTGTTTGTCTTTGTATTTTTTACTTACATTTTGGAGAAACCCTAATTCCTCTTCTTCACATCTGATTTTTTCAGAAGTTCAGTGATTTTTTTTAAGCCATTACCCAGTCATTTATATGGGATTTATATGGGTCCTTTTGACTAAGTATCATGAACTATGCTGGTCTTTGAGTACTTAGAGATTTTCTTGAAGAAACTATAGGTCTTGTATTTAAAAAAAAAAAGTCCTTTGGAGATATTATTGACATATCCACAAAATATATAATTATAGTAGTAAAAATTACTTCAGAATTGTACAGATGACAGCAAGGGTATGGACCTCACTATCACTAACTATTGCCAAAGTTAGGGAAATAGATAAAAAGGAGTCCTCGAGGCCATGCAATCAGTAATAATTATGCAGTGTTCTAGGAAAGAAGTAAAATGGCAATTACTTATCAGACACATTCCTGGGAAAATATAACTATTGAGTATGATATTTCCTTCGTTCTAAATTTTAAACAAATTTTGTCAGTGGCGCCATTATCACCAACTCCATAATTTTTGTCAGAGCCTACCAGCTTTCATTTTTATCTTTCATTAAAATGTTTATAGCATTTAATATCTGAACCACCCAGTTTAGCATTTAAGTGTATTCTAGATTATAGTATTTAATTTATTCATCATTTTTATACCCAAATAAATTCTAATGTTCAAACAAAGGTACATTATACTTCTTTTGTATGAAGTGGGCCTGGCATCATGAGAAGAGCCTGGTCTTCTTGATTAAATAGAAGAAAATTTGGATCTTGACCTCATTCATTTTTACCTTCATTAATGGGATCAAGTTAATTATGCTCAATGAACTTTGGATTCTTTAACCACAAAGTGATAACTCTAAGGATGCTGAATTATGGAATATTGCTGAGCTCTAAACTTCTCCCTCCTAAAGGATAAGTCATTAAAAAAAAAAAAAAAAAAAAAAACCCTGAAAGAAATATTTGGTAGGGGTAATTCTATTTCATTATGGAAAACTACAACCAATAACTGTTCATACATACAAAAATCCTTTTTTCAAATAACAGCATCATGTAATTTTTATCCCAATGAAGGTGAAGCATACCAAAAGTTTTAGAGTAAAAATACCCTACATAAATATATTTCTCTAGTAGTTTTCAAAGAAAAATATCTCTAGCTTATTGAGTTGCTGAGTTTTCCCTTTGATGCTGCAGATTTACCCGAACAAATTCATTTTAACTTTAGTACTTGTGCCAGTAAAACTATTTTACTGAGGAATTCTGAGCTAATGCTTTTCAACTCAAATGGCCCTAGTCAGGGTGGCTATTAAACACAAATAAGAAATAATTCCCTATATGTAATCTAGTGCATAATTTAAATCCTCCACATTTCCAATCTAGTTAACCAATTTTCTTCAAACGTGGTATAATTTTCCTCCTCCAGTAAAAACTGTAGTACTTCCAAGTTTAGTGTTGTAAAGCTTCAGCTGCTTTTTAATTATACCAAAGGGAGGGGGGATTGAAGTGTTTTTCTTCTAAATGGGGAAAAGTTTCCTACTCATACTTTAATTACTCCACGCCATATGAATGAATTCTACATGAGCATATTTTTAAAGAAATAAAGGAGCTTTGAGCAGAGACCAAGTTTGACCCTGAAGTGGTGGTGAGGATAAAATTTATGAGGTACAACTAAGGGTTTAAATGTCATTCTTCTTATACCACCTGTAGTTTATACAAAACAATGTTATAGTTCTGTGTTAGAAGCCTTTAATATAAGTCATTTTGGTCTATCCATACTTGTCTCACACTGAGCCCAGGCACATTCTTCCATTCTATCTGGATTGAAAATCCTTGCTTTTTTCCAAATTTGTCTTTCTGTTTTTATTTCCAAGCCTTTGTTTATATTATGCCCTCTGCATAAAACATGCTTCTTTCTAATTGTCCAAACATGATTAGCACAGTTGGGTCCAAGTTACAACTTTTCAATAAATATTTCTCAGATCATTTTAATTTATAGAAATCTCTTTTTTTTTCCTATAGAAATTCCCCCATCTGTATTTTATTTGTATCTGAACAAAATCTGCATAGCAATAGAATAAAAAGGCATAGTTTCAAGTTTTGGCACTTTTGTTCTGTGTTAAAACAAGCACCTTGGATAAGTCACTTGACCTCTTTGAAATTACTTTATTATCAAAATGGAAATAATAATATTTGTATATGTTTATTGATGTAATGGTAAATGATCTGATATTCTTTTATTTGTTATAAAATGCTTTTCAGATTTAAAAATATAATAGATTTAATGTTTGGGAGTCAGTATATATATTGTAACTTAACAGCCCATTGAGAAATTGTATCTGTTGTGCTTCACTATGCACATTTTTTTATATGAAAGGAGATTTGACTAGATTATTGTATCGCTTATGAATTTGCAACTTTTCTGTGAAGTCTATTCTGATATGGCTCTCTGAATATTGAGAATTTCCTAGTCAAAGAACTTTGACAAAACTACCTAGAATATTTACACTTCAGAATTTATCAGGGGACCCTCAACATTAAAATTATGTGATAAAGAAAGCTTCTTAAGTTTTTTGACAGTTTTTAAAAAAACATTTATTTGTACACTTAAAAATATACATTAACACCTTTTTTGCCTATACATGTCTTGGGACAATAATTCAGTAGTTATTAAAGTGATGATTTAATACTCATTAAATGGCATACTATTTACTAACATGGACTAGCATAGTGTTACAGAAATTCTGAGTCATACCAAGAAAGTTCAAACTTACTCAAAGGTGTTTTTGATAGACGTCCACCAAATACTCAAAAGAAAGTTCGGGGATAGGACAAAAATTAGAAATAGATCACTTTCATTTTGCAAATATGGAACACATTTTTTTTTTTTTTTTTTGTGCTGGGGATCAAACCCAGGGTCTTGTGCATGCAAGGCAAGCACTCTACCAACTAAGCTATATTCCCAGCCCCCACAAAATCATTTTGTAGTGTTTAGAAATTCACAAATCCCACTCCTAGTGGGGTCTTTTATTCAAATGCATTGTACCTCTAGAGAAATCTCCGCAAAGACTATTACCTCCACAGTAAGATCATTATTCTGAAGGAAATAAGAGAGGGAGCGTCTCAGCTTCTTCCTGTGTTGGGTGTACAAAACTATCTTGAAACCATATGATTATGGTACTATTATTTGAGTAAGTGCATGAAAGTCTCACATAAAACTGAGTAGAGGTATGAGTCAGAATTTCTCTGTGATGAGAGCAGCAGAAATCATAAAAAAATGCAAATCCTGAATTGGATTCCAAGATTCATGGACTTCCTAAAATTTAGGCCAAAGTTAAAAAAAAAAAAAAAAGAAAAAAATAAGAAGGAAGAAAGGAAGGAAGGAAGGAAGGAAGACCTAGTAATGAGCAACACAGGTGTGTATCTGCAGAACAGGAAGGGCTATAGATTGAGAGCCTCTATGTTGCAACCCTACCAGCATAGCTCAGAGCTGAAGATAGAACTCCTTCATTATGGAAATCTCTTCAGCATCTCAGGTACCACCAAGGAATCGCTAGAGAAATCTGAAGCCTGTGGCTCACTGAAGGTGTGGAAATACTCACATACTCATATGCGTGTGAAATACTCACATATTCATACAAGTGTGAAATTTCAGAAAATTACAACTGAAGGGAGATTTTAAGAGGTTCTAGTGAGTATTTTTAAAAAGTAAAGGTATACAAATGTATTACACAGAAAAGTAAATAATTAGAATAAATGACAAAAACGTGTGTAATATTTTGTCCTGGATTGAATGCCAGCTGTGACAAAATGTGAAAGGAATTTTTAAGAAATTGAAAATTAAAAAAAAATAATAATGTTACATATTTCACTGAGGTATAGATTATTACATGAAAAATATAAGTTAAAGCAATATGTACTTATTTTGATATGAATGTATAAGGGGACCTGGCATGTAATGTTTGGTGGGTTTTCTGATTTTACTTATTTGCGGGAAGATGACTACATTAAATTGGTAAAATGTGCTTGAAGGAGGTTGTGGTATTTGAATACATAAAGGGGAAAATTTATTTAGAAAAAAAGGGCAGGAAAAATAAGTTCTTTAACTCCAAATCTCAAGTAATACTGTATATAGTAAAGGAAAGTGGTATATAACCTGGAATTATAAAAGCTATCAGGAGAATAGTGTTCAAAGGGGACAGACATGTTTAAATTAGAGGAAGAAGGTAAAAGGGACTTTATAAATTCATGCACAGATAAAGAGTAATTTTCTGCTGAGCAATATGACTGCAGATTCAGAAAATGATGTTTGATATAGATGATAATGGATGGAATTGATGTTGTCTTATTTGGGTAGATGTACAAAGTAACATGAAAGTAACGATCTATGTGAAAATGGTAGGTCAGGAAGGGTTACAGTTCTGATTTAACTGAGCTTAACTAGCTTATTAAGTCAAAGATTGGTTTAAGGATATCCTACCATTAGACTTAGCCTAGTGAATAATCAGTTGTATTTGTAATAGTTAACTACAAACTCTGGATCCCTGGACACCCATTCAGTCTTCAGTTCAGTGTGCCTGTTGAATAGGCAAGATTCTCTTTACGTAACATACTTTTATGGCACCCAACTGAGTCCTGAATATTTGTGAAAGTAATATCAACAAGGGTACAAGTAAATGTAAACATCTCAGAGACACCTTGTTCTTTTCCATGGTGACATTATGTCACTGCACTGTTATTAAAGAATAAGTATCAGTTTTCTTTTTAATAACATGAGCAACATGTACAATGGATATGTTGGTATGTTTGGAGTTGTAAGAAGTAGAAAGCCTGAAATTCTTACTACCAATAAAGTAATTTACTACTTCAGAGAATTATAATTTCATGGGTAAGATATACTTTAGAATGGGTTGATTCTTTGGGTTAGTAAGGACATCAAAAAGCCACATCCTGCTCCCTTTTGTTATAAATTGGTTGCCAGCAAGATGGGAAACACATTCAGTTGCTCTTGAACAGAAAGGTAAGGCCTTCCCTTTGCTTTTATTTTCCACATCCTTGAGTAAGACTTTCTTCTTTCATTTCTTATATCTAACCATCATTTGAGTGGAATGGACAATGGAGCTAATATTGACAATCACTGGAAGCATAAATTATGTATTATTCAACACATGATGTTATTTTTTTCTGATTATTAGGTAATAAGTAACTTTTGTTGAAAGATCCATCTTTAATATATTTTAATCATTACACATTTTCAAATACAATCATGTCATAGGCTCATTTATAATATTTTTAGCAATCCTCTGGCAAAATTACATTAGTTAGGAAAGAGAAGTTATACTCATGCCTAGTGTTTGAAAGACACTTCCTATGACAAATCTTTCAGTAAGTATCTTTGCTAATAGGACACAATTTTGATTTAGCTGTATTGGATTATCTTTTGCTGCCTGGATTATTTTGGAAGGAATAATGATAATAAACTCAGTGATTTTTTTGTATTATTATGGATGCTCTATAATTATCCCACACTAGTTTCAAAATTGCACTTGTATCTTCAAATTAACTTAATTTCCTTTCAACATTTCCCAAATAAAATGCATTTGAATAATCCCACTATCATCCATTTTTAAGGTCAAAATAGATGTCATAGTTAAATCTTCACCATCTCTAGTCATCAAATTCAATCTATAAAACTTAACAAATTTAATTTCCTCTACCCACTCAATCAACAATGCTTTTACACTATATCCAAGTGGTTATCCTAGGCAGTGGGTATATAAACTTGGCCTCCAAGAAAATATAACTTATTTTGACAGACAAAAGCTAAACACATATTCATAAATGTGAGGCATAGTCTCTATTTATTCAAGTGCACACATCTCAAGCAAAACTTCAGTAAGTTGTGTCAAAGTGTTCCACATTCTGGTCAAGTGATAATATTTCTCTTACCAAGTATATTGGTCAGCTTTTCATTGCTGTGACCAAAATACCTGACAAAAACAACTTGGAAAGTTTATTTTGCCTCACAGTTTCAAAAGTATCATATAATGATTATCTGACTCCATTGCATTGGGCCCACGGTGAGGGAGAACATCATGACTGAAGGTGCTGGGGAAGAAAGTTATTCAGTTCATGTCATCCAAAAAGCAGAGTGAAATGGGAAGAGGCCAGGGAGGGATACTGCTACCAAGGTCACAAACCCAGTAACCTATTTCCTCCAGTCAAGCCCCACCTACCTATACTTTCCACCACCTCTTAGCAAACTCATTCAAATTTTTAATCCATTAAGTGATAAAGTCAGGGTCCTCATAATCCAATTATTTCACTTCTAAATATTTCTGAATTGCTTAACACATGAGCTTTTGGGTGAAGTTCCAGATCTAAGCCACAATGCCAAGAAAACCCCTTGTTATTATTTTTTTTTTTTTAGTCAAATTTACAATTCCACTTTGCAGAGACCACCACTCTAATAATTTCTGGCACAAAATATTTTTTCCTGATTCTGAGATTCACTTAAAAGGAATTATAGAGTAGGTATACTTTTGGTCAGGTTTATTTATTTTTTTGGTCAATTTAATGTCTATAGATTCTATGATATTTCTGTATATCAGATCATTTCACCTTGTTGTACAGCAAGATATACATGAGATGATAGCCTATTCTTGCATTGATGGATATTTAGATTATTTTATCACAATTAATAGGAATATGTCTTTCTCTGGAAATATTTAAATTCATTGCTCTTGGATAAATATCTCCAGGAATAGCAAGGTGTTCGTGGTAAGTGTATTTTATTAGAAACTGTAAAACAGTGCTTTGATAGAGATATCCAGTTTACATATCAACCAGTTTGGAATGCACTACCTCCTTACTGATATTTGGTTCTGAGTCTTCTTCATTTTATTTATTAAAGTTGGTTTAAAGTGGAATAAAATTATGGTTTCAGCATTTATTTTCCTGTTGTCCTATGACATTGATCCCATTTTTATGTACTGGTGCCTAGATATTTTTGTGAAATGTTATTTTAGGTATTTGAAAATTTTATCTTCTTAATTTTGAGTGTTGGAGCTTGTTTTCTGGATATAATTATCTACCAAATATATGCCAGTTTTTTGGGAAAAAATTGTTACCCTAAAGGTATGTTTATACTCTTTATGAAGATATTTAAATAAATTAGGCGTATTGCATATATAGCAAGTTTATGCTACATGATTTTGTTCATATATAACTTTATATGATTTTATTTTAAGTTAAATTAACAGCTAGTTAGGAAGCTAAATATAAAATTAGGTCAAAATTTGATTCATTAAAATATGTAGACTTCCTAAATATATAATAGCTTCTCATATATATTTATGAAACCATCATTTTTCTAATGTAAAAATAAACTCCATTTTAGGGACAATTTGTATTTTGTGCTGTCATAGAAAGTGTCTATTTTCCTATGATAAACAACTATATATGTCAGAATTAATCATTTTATGTTAAACTTGTGAATACCCTGAAAAAGTTCTTGACAGATCATTAATTATAATTTTCCTAATAACATGGCTTTATATTATGTATGTTAGATTTCAATTACTTTTATTGTTATTGTTGCAATTTCTACTTTATAGAAAATCTTGTATTTTAACAAGTTTCTGAATTGAAACTTCCAATTATAAGCTTTATATTGGTTCTCTTTTTACAAATTGATTACACTGTTTGGGAAAATTGCTTAAGCCTAGAAAGCTGACAAAATGTATTATGGTTTCTAGAAAAAAAATTACCAAGTGAGTATCCAGAAGGATAAGACAGTCAGTAAAACTTTGTTTTTCAATGTATAATAAAAGATTTTTTTAAAGAAGAAAAAAAATAAAATGAAAACAAAATTGGAAAAGATTTTTCATATATAGTCTTGCACCACCTGTATCCATTCAGTCAAAAATGGACCACATCTACAATGGTAGTTCCACAAAATTAATAATGGAACTAAATATTTTCTATCACCTAGTGACATCATCACAGTCATATAGGGCAGTACAATGAAATAAACCTACTACATTGCTAATCATGTAGAAGATAGCATGTACAGTTACATACAGTAAAAATTATTTGATAGTGATAATCTATTACTATTAACTAATTATGCTTTATGAATCACTATATAATTACAGTGTATTCCTTCTAGTAATATACACAAAATTTGCTAAAATATAATATGTTGTATTAGACTGTTAGCACCCACACACATATCATGCTTAATGCATTTTTCATAACATCATTTTCACTTGTGCTTGTTTTAAAACTATGTTGTTTTGTTTACTGTGACTGTAGGAGAAATAGACTATACCGTGTGTGTGTGTGTTAACATTTATTTTAGGTGTGCACCAGACTACCCCATTGTTTTATGTAAGTATACTCTAAGATGTTTACAAAGGGATGAAACTGCCAAACTGTGAATTTTTCAGAAAATATCCCTGTCATCAAGCAAAGGTTGACTGTATCACATTTTTCTTATAGACTTATACTTTGCAAATATGAGACTTTCAAATATGAATTCAATACTTCATACTTTGATATAATGATGAAAACAATTTGGTATAATGAAGAAAACAAGTCAGAAATGTATGTTATAGTTTTGTCCCTGATGGCAATAGTTATGTGAAAATGAACACTGTATATAACTTCCATAGGCTGTGATTTCCCTGCTATAAACTAAGGAAGTAAAGTTAGTTTTGTATTCTGCAAATAAATTTAAGTGCAGTTTAGTTCTACAATTCAGTACCTTATAGGTAATTAAAATCATATTCATATAAATATTATTGATTTAGCACTCATAAATGAATTCAAAGGTTAATACAGTTAGTATGGTTAGTATTACTTGGACTACAAAGTATAATTGATGATAAATCATCAAAATGTTTCCACACTAGTTTACCAAGTAGGATTATTTAGATTTATTTGAAATTCTTTGCCCCCAAAGGACTTAAAAACAGCATATTACAGTGACACAGCCACTTCAATGTTTATAGAAGCACAATTCACAATAGCTAGGTTGTGGAACCAACCTAGATGTTCCTCAGTAGATGAGTGAATAGAGAAAATAATGGGATTATTAGTCCTATTCTGTTGAGGACTTAAGAACACATCGGCCGAAAGAATAGAAAAACTTAACTCTCTGGCTGTCTCCCACTTCCTGATATGGGAACTTGGCCTAGCCAAGGGGCGTTCCCCTGACATACGTCGAGAGGTCAGACTGCCACTAGGATAGGCTAATGGCTCCACCAATGTGATTTGCTCATGCTCCCTATGTGCCCCTATAACCTTTCTGCTGATTGGCCCATGTCCTCTATAAGACCGTCCAGATTCCTCAATAAACAGAGTTTGTGCCTTGATCATTCTCCCTGACCCATCTGTTTGTCCTCTGAAAGGAGGGCAGGGTGTGGGCAGTCAGTCAGCCTTTACCTTTCCCGAGTTCGCCTCCACTGGGGTGTGTTCCCCCAGTCTTCTTTGCCAGCCAGAGGAGCCCATCCCAGGTTAGCGGGGAGCTAAAGACCCCAGCAACTCAAATAGGACCCTAACACTATTTCAACATTTGAATTACATATAGTTAATTATGTATAGTTATGAGATAAATGTTATAGGTATTGCACAGTGGTGATAATAAAGTGAGCTCCATTTTCTCTTCTCTATATATCTTAAAATGAAGGAAATAAGAGCTCTCTTCTTTAGTTTGATCTCATTTATAGGGTTACAGTATCAAATTATCTCCACAGACGTCAGCATATCTAGGAATAAACACAACCAAATCATTTCAAGGATACATGAAGGACTTAGGAAGAAGCAGAAAAGTGTCTGTAATGTTGAGGATGACTCCCCAGATTCTTGTTTCTGATGTTGAGCATACACTTCTGGCCCAGAAAGAAGAGGACTCTGGATGATATTGGTACATTTGTATATATATGATGGGGAGTATTTATCATAAACAACAACAACAACAACAACAACAAACAAACAAACAAAAAAAAAAAAAAAAAACAACACCTCAATGATGTTTTAATTCTAGGGAGCCATGTAGATTCAGCAACATTTTCCAAAGCACTCTGGTTCAGGACCCTAGGCTTCATTTACCATAGAAAATCAGCCAGGACATCTGCCGAAGACATTTCAGAGATGATATTTCCTCTCTTCTTCATGCAGAGGTGCAGTAGAAAAGATCAGACACAGTTCTCTACCTTGTTTGCTTGCCCTTACATGTATATTCTTGGTAAAATAAGTGAGTGCTCAGCAAATCTGATGGTTTAACTCACCTCTCCCTGAATTAAACTGTAAAATCAGCATGCAGTTTATCAAAGAAGAGAAACATGAAATAATTCTAAAATAATGTTTAATAAGAAGATAAGAATTAAACCAATGTTATTATATATCTTTACAAAAACAAATTAATCAGAGTAATATTAGTTGCCTCCCATATGGGGGAAGGAATGAAATTGTATGCAGGCCTTAGAGTTGAAATCAAGTAGCAGGACTATGATGGTGAAGCCCAACATTGGGCAGAGGCCCATGGACACTCACCTCAGGCCAGTTCCCATAGATAGACCTTCTGGAACTTTCCAGACTAGGAAGAAACCCACAACCCCAGAGAAAAGGGTTTGTGTGTGGGCTGCACTACCACTAGTCCTATTATGGATCTGGGGCATGCTCCTGGGATTGGGTCAGCTCCTGCAGTCATAGGATTCAGGCCTAATTTAGTTAATTTCAACTGTGGTGCTAAAGAAACTGTTGTCAACATCCCTCCACCAACTTTAGGCAGCAGAGTACAGAGACAGATTAAATGAAGTGTGTGTGTTTGTGTCTTTTTGGAGGGAGGTAGATCAATGTAGTAAAGAGGGACTTTTCTTGGAAGCTCAGCATCAGAACTACCACAGTGAAACTCAACATCAAGCGGAACCCAATAGCTCCTGTTTCCAGGCCAGTGTTCATGGATGAGGCCTCTGGACCCAGTCTAGTAGCAGGTAGAGCTTTGTGGTGATTGTGGTGGTCAAAAGGTTGCCTAACCCATCACCTTCCTAATCCCAGGTAACACATTGTATACTTGGGGAAAAAAGAAGGAAGTAGGAACATAGGGCCACATCCTCCATGGTAAGGCCCAGTGCCAGGCAGAATCTCATGGTGCCTGATAAAAGATTGGTGACAGTAGAGAAGGTACCTATGCATGTTCTTACTCCATTTGGAGGTTTGTGATAGACTTCTGTCTTTAGGCACTTACTTAGTCTATTCTGGACAACATACCAAGTTGAGATTTGCAACAAAGTTGGATTTGAGCACCTTTTAGTGCTAAAATGGTGACAATACACAAATAACAGCCTGGAGGCAAACCTCACTATCCAGTACCAACTAGTGCTGAAATGGCAGCAGTGAACATAACCTCAGAGAAGTAAATAAATAGCTTGCTTGGAATTTGTGGAACCTCAATTGTGAAGGCTGCAATAAATTACTAATCTTTGACTATACAGATGTCATTACATACCCAAAATCAAGAACTTTCAGTAAATCATGACCTCATCGAATAAGATCAGATGCCCACCCACCTACCTCCAACCAAATAAAGAATGAAGAGGAATGAGTAAAGATTATAGAAACAATGGAGCAACACTAAATGGACAAATACTCAAGTTACTCAGCTTCAGGAGGGATTGAGGATGCCAAAGAGGTATAAAGGTCATTCTAGAAAGATAGTAAAAGAAAATTTCTAAACAGAAACAGATACCAGAAGGTCAAATGTAACCAAACAAATTCAACTCACTTAAGTTGGGTTCAAAACATAGACAAGTATCTAAAACCAGCAAGAGAACAAAGAGGATAAATGTACTTGAACTCACCTGCTAGCAGACTTTTCAGCAGAAACCCTACAGGCCAGGAGAGAATCCTATCACAAACTCAACTGCTGAAGGAAAATACCAGCCACCAAAGAATACCATGGCCAGCAAAGCTATTCTTCAGAAATGACGGACAGACGAAGGCATTCAACAAAAGCTTGAAAGAATTTATTACCATGGGCCTGACTTAGAAGAAATGCTAAAGGGAGTTCTTTAGACTTCAAGAGATGCTAACACATAGCAAGGAAACATTGAAATATGTAAAACTCGATGGTAAAATATAAAATTCATTTTTATATAGAAAAATTCACAATGCTTTAATCTTAAATGCATGGAGCCTAAACTACTCTCATTTTTTATATGAAGAGTAAAAATAACTAAAATAATACCACATTAATTTGGTAAGGTGTCATACAAAATGTAAAATTGGATATCCAGTAATACTTTCAGATTTTGAGGAAAAAACTAGTGTGAGTGTAAAGGTTTTTTTTTCCCTTCCTTTCTTACCTTTATGATGAAAGTTAAGTTGTGTTCAAAATAACTTTCTATAATCAAATATATGTTTTATTAGATTTTTGGTATCCATAAAGCAAAAACCTATGACAGCACACTACTAGATAAAAGCACTTGACCACAAAGGAAATCTTTTTTTAAAGGTTAAAGAGGATAAAAAAAGAAACTTAAAAACAAAACAAAACAAAACAAAAAACATCAGAGAACTAGTATTAAAACATCAGTAGTGAGACCATAACTCTCAATAATTACCTTAAACATAAATTGATTGAAATTCTCCAATTAAAAGATCTAGAGTATAGAGTGATTGAATAGATTTAAGAAAAACAAACAAAAAACAACACAACATAAATCCAAGAGCTAGTTGTATGCTACTTACAAGAAACTACTTCACCAAAAAGGACACAAAGAGACTGGAAACACAGGAATGGAGCTGCGTTTTGGATATGGTTTGAGTATGTGCCCCTAGGGGTCACATGTTGGAAACCTTACCATTGCAAGGTTTAGAGATGGCAGGACTTTTAAGATGGAGTGTCCACTGGGAGGTGCTTAGGAATGTGCTTGGAAGGGATTAAAATAGTTCTCATTGGCACACAAATTAGTTCTTGTTTTTGCTATTTGGCTTCCTCTCTCATCCTGTGATCTCTCCCTCTCATACATCATTCCTTCCACAGAGCCATTTCTATGATAGGACATTCCTCATCAGGGATGGCAGTATCATATAAGGACTATAGTTTCCAGAGATGTGAATCAAATAAAGCTTTTTTTTTTCCTATTATTATCTAGTCTCAGATATTTTTATAGCAATAAAAATGGACTAACAGAAAAATATATTCCATGCAGATGAAATCCAAAGGACAGTAAACAATATTTACGTCAGATTAAATAGACTTTAAATAAAAAGCAGTAAACAAGATACAAGGGGTCAATTCAATAAGAAAAAAATAGAAATAGCAATTATAAATATATGCCAAACCAGTCAGAGCCCAATACATATAAAACAAATATTAGTAGACCTAAATAGAGAAAAGAATTCCAATACAATAGCAATAAGGTACTTGAATATCTCACTTTTGGCAATGCTCAGATTATCCAGACAGAATATCATCAACAACAAAAAATAATAGAATTAAGTTGCATCCTACAACAAACAGGCCTAGTAGAGATCTGTAGAACGTTATATCTGAAGGCCACAAAATATGTATTTATCCAGAATAGTTGATAGGGTAAGCCACAAAATGTCTCAACAAATTAAAAAGAAAATCACCTGAAATGATGGTAATTTTTCCTACCACTCAGATGTAAAATACAACGAAAGTTGATCTCACAGAAGTTGAGAGTAATGGTGGGTACCAGAAGCTAGGGCAAGTAGGCAGGAGGGAGGCACAGGGAAAGGTTGATCAATGGGTGCTAAATTTCAGCTGGATAGAATAACTTCTGGTCTGCCACTGCACAACAAGGTGACCACAGGTAGCAAACGTTTATCATATATTTCAAAAAAGCTCAAAGAAAGGATTTTTAATTCTTTTGCTATGAAAAAGGATAAATATTTGAGGAGACAGATAGCTTATCCTAATTTGAACATTATAGAATACAAAATGTGTCAAACTTCACATAGTACCCCATAAATATATGCTCAATTATTATGTTTCAAGTAAAAAAAAGATTAAAGAAGTTTGAAAAGGACATATGCCCCTGAAAAAAAGCCATGTTTTAAATAATTTTATTTGAAGTGTTTGCCTAATTTCACTGGCTAGAACTTCTGGTTTCGTGTTGAATGCAGCAAAGAGCAGACGTCTTTATATTTTTCCTGATCTAAGAAGAAAAGCAGGAAGTCCTTTTCCTGTAAGTGTAATGTCTCCTGTTCATGTTTGTTTAATTTTCTTTTTGTTGTTTTTTGTGCAACCCTTTGTCAGATTAAGGAAGTTTTCTGCTCTTTTTATTTTATTGAAAGTATTTATCCATATTTATTTACTTTATTTATTTATTTATTTATTCATTCATTCATTTATTTTTTATGTGGTGCTGAGGATCAAACCCAGTACCTCACACATGCTAGGCGAGTGCTCTACCCCTGAGCCACAAACCCAGCCCCAAAAGTATTTATCTTGATGTTATAGATTTTGTTAAAGGTTTCTTTTTTTCTGACATGTAATTTTTGTCCTTTTTTATTTTGATGTAATATAATATCTTAATGGATTTTCAGACGGTAAACTTTATATTCCAGGGATACATTCTACCTGATTTTTATACATTATTGGATTAGGTTTGCTTTTGTTTGCTTAAGGATTTTTGTGTCTATATTCATAAGAGACACTGCTGTGGGGTTTTCTTTGTCTTCTTTGGTGCTAGCATATTACTTACCTTATACAATGACTTCATAAGTGTTCCATTCTCTTCTATTTTTGAAAGGATTTGTGAATGAATGGCACTGAACTTTTATATATGTACAATAGAATTCAGAAGTGAAGCTAGGTGTACCCAGATATTTCTTAGTGGGAAAGTTTTGATCACTTCAGATTTTTTAATTTTTCCTTGAGTCAGTTTGACCTAAACCTTTCTATGTTCACTTCACATACATTATGTAATGTGTTAATATACAGTTGTGTATAATACCCTTAAACAGTCCATTTTATTCATGTAAGCTTGCTAGTGATGATCCCTCTTGAAAATAGTTAATTCACATTCTACTATTAAAGACTTCTAAGTACTGGTATGTATTAACTTATTTATTAATTTATTAAACAAATATTTATATAAAATATTTTATGCTGAATATATGAATAAACAAATATTTACCACATGCCTGGCTATGTGTTTCTTTAGCCTCTTTTCCTACATCACTTTAATAATGTTTGTAGTACATCTTAAGAATTTTCAAAATTAATGTTCATCTGTCAACAAATATTTATAGAATCTTTGCAAAAATGTGTTCATTGTATGTTAGACAAAAGAGAAATATAAATAATTATGCAAATGCAATCTGCTTTTAAGAATTTCATATCCTTTATTGAGTAGTATAATGAATAATTGTGAAAGCTAAAATAATGAAATACAACAGATTGTTCTTTTAATATTAATTAGAGGGTAACTATGTATAAGTTGTTTAAAGTTGATTAAAGCTAATCAAATTGTTTAAAGATGAGGGCAATAAAAATATATGAATATAAAAAATGATTAATAAATTTAAATTCTAAAATTTAGGGAGAAAATGCTTCTGGAATAATTAAAAGGTCTTTATTTACTAAGTACTTTGCTATCTGCATGTCCACTTTTAGCCCGTCAAACTCTGATGTCTATATATACATATATTTGTACCAGGGATTGAACCTAGGAGTGTTTAACCACAGAAGCACATCCCCAGCACTTTAATTTTTATTTTTTTATTATTATTTTTTTTTTATTTTGAGACAGGCTCTCACTAAATTGCTTAAGGCCTTACTAAGTTGCTGAGGCTGGCTTTTAATTTATCACCCTCTTGCCTAAACCTCTCAAGCCTCTGGGATTACAGGCATGTGCCACCATGTACAGCACATCCCTATATTTTTTAACAAACATTCCCCCATTTATACGTGTAAATACATACCTACTTACTTGGATAATGAAATGATTAATTAGCTATTAGTGTGAAATAAAAAGTAGTATCTTTTTTTAAAGAAAGGAGATAAAGCTTTTATTTATTTAGACTATTAGGTGCTATGGAACCTGTGTTATTTTGTAGATCATACATAGTATTAATCAAAAGGGGACACAGAAACTTCAGAGTGTAGATATCTTCAGATACTACTTTGACCAAGTGATCAAAATGAACTTTATCAAAAGCAAGACATTTTGATATCATTTATTCTCTGATAGAATGTACTGAGAAGGGCACAGCATTATATCTGAATTTAATCATGAAAAAGCATCAAACGCTGAGGGATAGACTCCAAACTAATTGACAAACACTCTTCAAAATATCAAAGTCATGAAAGATAAAGAAAAAACTGAGGATCTTAAAGGACACTAATGAGACCTGACTACTAATTAAAATATGGGATACTCCATAAAATGCTGGAGTAGAAAAGGGATATTAGTGGGAAAAAATAGAACATGAGTAAGCCTAATAATTAATATTTTTGGACCAGTGATGATTTTCTAATTTTGATAATTATATATGTTCATGCAAAATGCAATCATTTAAAGAGGTCAAGTGAAGAATACACCAGAAATCATTGATTTCTATTTATAATGTATTTGTAAATGCACGATTATTCCAAATGAAAAGTTCAAATACAATAATTAAATTAAAGATGTAAATAATTTTCATTCATTTTTTATTTAATATATTCTAATATTCTCTTAAACCTATTTATAAGAAATGACTCATATTATTTAACATCCTGTTATGAACTAGTGGGGCAAATAGAATAATGGTCCTCCAGTGGTGCCTGCATCCTAATTCCTGAAAGTTGTGAATATTTACTTTACATGACAAAACAAAAGCAAACAAACAAACAAAAAATCCAAATTCAGATATGATTAAATTAAAAATCTTAAAATAGGGAAATCATCCTTGATTATTTGGGTAAGCGAAATAAGACTTGCAATCACAAGTCTTTGAAGAGGTAAACAGATGATCAGAAGCAGAGATCAGAGAAAGAGATTTGAAGAAGCCATAGTGCTAACTTTGGATTTGTAAAGAGTCCATGAATGAAGCCATCCATATCTGTGTCTTGGAGTAGTTACAAAAGGCAAGGTAGTACATTCTTCCTAACATCTCCCGAATAATTTCTGTCTTGGTGATACCTTGGTTTTAGAACTTCTTACCTCCAGAACACTAAGCTATTTTTTTGTGTTGTTAAAAACAATCAAATTTACAGTAATTATCTAAAACAGTAACCGAAACTTAATATAGACAGTCTATACTCAATAAGGCTACAACCCTTCACACCACTTGTATTTTTTTTGGAATGTCAAATCATTTCTGCCCCTGCAGTTTTTGTGTGCCTAATTTAGGTCAGAGTGTCAAATGAAGAGACATTAAGGTGAAATTTTGTTCTCATTTTCTCTTCTCAGTTACTAAGTTTGGATCCATATAATCACTGCTGAATTCTCAGATTAAGTCTCCAATATATAGCATTCAGCCATCTAGGGATAATGATGTGAACATTTTTTTTTAAAGAAAAAAAAACTGAGACCAGTATTGGAAATAAGACATTGTTAATTTTAATTTTATTGGTCCATGGGCCATAATTCTGAAGTCCCAGAATTTTGCAGTTAGGCCTTTGCATTAACCTGTGGCATTAAAAAATAGAAATCTTGTGATCTTAGTAGACACATTCCCAAGAAAAGTGCTGAGCCAACAATCCCCCATTGTTCTTCAATATTTATCTATCATGGATAAAGCAAATAAAGATCCAGAGCATACCAATTTTACATTTCTCAGGAGAGAAAAGAGCATTCCTTAAGAAAGAGCAATCATTACTGTCATCATACTCATCATCAGCACCAAATAACAGCAGAAGCAGCAGCAATTACACAATATCCAGGCAAAAAAATAAACACACATTTATATTAAATAGAATATTAATAAAGAATAAGGAAGCCCCAACTACATATACATATATACATATATATATTGATTTATAAGTTACACATTTACTACTAAAAATCTTTTACAATAAATACCACAAATAAGAGTGCTTGATTTTCTTCCAATTTCCATATGAAAATCAATATGTTGGGGACTTAAGAACACATCAGCAGAAAAGGAATTCTTTGGCTGCTTTCCACGCACTGTTACGGACCTGACCTAAGCAGGAGGCATTTCTCTGACATATTGTGGGAACTGAAACTACCCTAAGGATAGGGTAGGGGGCTCCACCAATACTATTTGCTCATGCTTCCTATGTGTCCCTATATTCCATTTGTTTATTGGCCCATGTCCCCTATAAAGGCTGTCCACCTTCCTCAATGAATTTGAGTTCCAGCGTTTACCTGACCGGGATCCCTCATTTTTCCTGGGTCTTCTGAAGACGAGGGAGGGAATGCCAGCGACCTTTTTACCTTTCCCAATCTCACCTTATCGCTGAGGCGTACTCTTCTAGCCTTCTTTGCTGGACAGAGAAGTTTTCTCCTGGGTCAAAGAAGAGTTAAAAACCTCAGCTCCTGTTAAATTCCTGGCATCAATATAACACAGAATCCTAAACATCAAGATCTGTAGGAGCCCTAATTGAGGAGATAGCTAAGATGGCGGTTAGCTGTGAGCCATAAAAGATGTTCAAATTTCACCTGATATTCATGCATTTATCAAAGAATCTTTTTATGCCCGTGAACACTCTGTGACGCACCTGTAAGCTCGAGCTGTAAGCACTTGTCCTTGTTAAAGCAAAATGTATTTAACTGGGTGAGGGTTAGTGGTTGAAGTTGGGGGTTAGAGTTAGAGTTGTGTTAGTGGGTGAAGTTAGAGTGGTTGGAGTTCGAGAGGTTGCTGGAGCTGGAGAGAGAAGAATAAAAGAACTTTTTCATTTCCATCCTGCCTCCGAATTTTTCTCCCACAGAGTCATTGCTCCAAGCAGCAATCGCTACAGGCAGCAACAAAGATCTTAACACTCTTCACAGTTTCTAGAAATTAACATGCAAGGTCACACGTCTACATTGCTTTCTATCTTAAAAACACTTCCACTTTTGTCAATGGACCTTTTATATGTTCTCAGTATGCTTTGAACAAGGACCCTAAAATCCAATTATAATTTTTCTGGCAGCCTCCATAGAAAATAAAAAGCTTGGAAAGAGGACAAATAAACCCTTTTCCTGGGTTGAGTGTCCAACCAGAAAAATAAGTAAATAAGGAAGTTCTTAAAAATAAAAAAAAAAAAAATTGATTTCCTTTTCCTGCCCCAAGAAGGGAGCCAAAATACAAATAATAGTCTGATATCATAAAAACTCTAATTCAGGCATTAATTTAAAAAAATATATAGTTTCTAGCATTTTCTTCTTCCTCTAAGGTTCAGAATATAGATTAATAACATGGAATGGCTGGTCGGCTGATCTCTGATGATCACAAATACTACTGAAAAAGTCTAATATTTTTAAATCTACTTTCTTATTTACACTACTCTTAAACTTATATTTTGTTTTGCAGTAAATCTAGACATCAGCTGTTGGTACACAAACATATGACCATCTTCTCTAAGTGTTCATGTTTAATTAAATACTTACTTCAAACATTCTTATTTTGCTAAAAGTTCCTGTTTTCTTTCACCTTTTTCCCACTTTACCTTAATTTATTATATTCATTATAGTGAATGTATACTGCAGGGTGATAAATAACCATGAAAGGTAAATGGGAAGGTAATCAAATAATTTCAATTGAGTATTACCTTTACTTTAGTAGGAAAAAACATTGTAGGATTCAAACTATCAAATAGAGGAATAGCTACTTTCTTCTGGGGGGTTGACTGTCATTCATTCAGAAATTTTGAGCATCCCATTGAACAAACTGTACATTGACAGCACCCTATACAAGTGGCTGACTACTCACTGAGTTGTTCACCTCTTCAAATAAATTGGAATAGAAGTTCATTTCTTAACCATGGGAGTATCCTCAAGCAAAGAAAAACTTCCTCTGGAAGATTGGGATCTTCTCTAAAGAGCCTCAACAGGACTCACTTGTATCAAAATTTTCAGAGAAATTATTATAAACTATAATTAATAGTACTCTGTGTCAACTGACCAATTCTCAGATTTATAACAATTTATTTTTATTAGTTGCATTCAAAATACAAAGTGACACAACATTCTTAAATGTTTAGTAAGATTTTCCTAATAATGCCCTATATTTATTTAAGATACTTTTTTTTTTTCTTTTTTGATGCTGGAGAATAAACCCAGGGGTTCTTTACCATTGACTTCTATCTCCAGCCCTTTTCATTTTTTATTTTAAGACAAGGTGTTGCAAAGTTGATGAAGATGGCCTTGAACTTAAGATGCTCCTGCTTCAGCCTCCCAAGTTGCTGGGATTACAGGCATATACTATATCTGGATGAATATCATTTCTGAGTTGAAAAAAAAGTGAATAATATTTCCAGTATCATTCTGGGAAATATGTAGTTTGTATAAGTGATTCTGTATGCCTGAAAGTGGACACTATTTTAATGCATGATAGTGTGTGGGAGGGAGATTATAACATTTTAATATAAAATATAAAAGATACGACCATAAAATAAATTAAACCAAATTTTCAAGCACATTTAAATAATCTTTGGGGACCAAATCAAGCTGTAAATTATATTCCTGCTTCACTAAGAAGTTGAAGTTTTCAATGAAGTGTTTAGCCAAAGTTTTCCAATTATTAAAGCTTCCCTGCTTACTTTATAATGACCAGATTTTTTTCTCATAACAATTAGACAATCATTTAAGTTTTTATGATCAATATGGCATAATATTTTGGCTTTAGCATAGAAATGATACACATATTTTTATTCATCATGGCAAGAGACCATACACGCAGGAGAAAAATTACTATAATAAATATACTTTTTAAATGAAACACTGTATCAAGAAAATCTTAAACTGGAAATGGGAAAAGAAGTAGATGATTTAATCTAATAAAAATAAATACTTAATTTTATTTTCCCAGAAGAGCTCAAATTAGATTCTTGTCTCTACTTACTATGGAGCACTTTATCTTTCATTCCTTTTACCTGTTCACAAGATCCAAACAAAATTCGTTATGAGATAGTCCTCAGATTTATAATGCTTCCTGTATTTCCTTAAAAGATACATTTAAAAAATAGCTCTCACTTTGTACCATGTTTTTACTAAGTGGCTTTCATTCATCACCTTACTTAACTTTCATAAAATCATATGAGGTAGATACTATGAAAATTTGTTCCACAGAGAAAGACAGGAAAGACTAGCTAAGTTAAATCTTTGGCTAGAAATTACTGCATTATTTTTAAAACTCTGCTTTCAGTTGTCATGGACCATTATGAAAGTTTTTTCCATTGTATTCTACTTAAAAATATTTTTAATCTAAGTTACCACTAATAAATACTGTGTCTAATTAGTATCTCTCTTATCTCCTACCACCAACTTATATTTTGCATTCTTTGGAACTGTAGCACTTTATTTGTATCCATTACATAATTTTATTGGATCCTATATTCTTTCCATATATTCTAACCTAATGTTAAGCTCTTTAAGAGCCGAGGGGCCTCAGTGATCTTTGTGTCTCCACTTTTATTGATTTTGGCTCAGACAATGACCAGCAGAACATTGAGTTTCGCTTACTATCACTAATGGAATTTATTTAGTATTTCCTAATGTCTGATGGAGACTAAGTGAAGCATGCAAACATTTACAGTTGAACCCATCCTGTGGCCCTGTCTCTTATGATTCACCCTCTGTGAATCCTAGAGGTCTTGTGGAAGTAATAAATGAACATTGTATATTGAAATATAATTAAAAAATATTTCCATTAAGCTGATGAGAGTTTCAGTTTCAAAGAAGTTGATTTTGCCATGATTGTTTAGTTTGTTTCTTTTTTCCCCCTAAACAATCATGGAAAAGATAGAAGATAGCAGAAAAGGAAAAGAATGGTGAAATGTGAAGAAAGGAAGAAGAAAAAGAAAGAAATGCAAGTAAAAAAATCTCTTAGTTAAAAATGCTCTAGTATTGGAAGAATTCATGGCTCCTCAGACCTTCAGCCTGACTCAATTAATTGTCTTCCTGACTGCAATTCTCCAAACATATTCAAAATGACTATTTAGAATTACTGATATCTGTAGGTCTCAACAAGAGCTCCAATTTCTTCAAAGACTGAAAATACATTTTAGGATGATGCATTTGTTCTTATTTTCAGAAAATCATGTGATTTTTTATTCTTACCATATCAGTAGGATAAGATTTCTTCCAAAAATTGTTAATAAACAGGTAAAATACAGGCAATGTCTTAATGTGACTATTTCATAATTTTGCCTTTCCATAGAAAATATTTCAGTCTTTTTAATTCGACTAATACCCACCAAGTAGTTAACCTTAAAAATGATAATCATTCACAGATTGTAAACCAAAAATTAATAATATGTATCACCTGATTCTTTGTTAGTAAACTGGCAGAAGCACTAGAACCTTCAGTTCTTACAGGAGGAAAAAAAAGGTAAAAGACAACTCTTAAAATTGTTCATAATTACAGCTCTGGGAATCCTTCACTCAAGCTTTGAATCCACAGCTTCCAAGGATAGTGTTGACTTGAAAGTTTGAGCCTATCAGGTGAGAGGAAAGCTGTTTCATAGGTACAGAGTTGCAAATTTGCAAGAAAAAAAAGTTCTGGAGATTTGCCTCACAACTTTGTGAATATATTTAACACTACTGAACTGCATACATAACAGTGATTGAGAGGGTAACTTATGTTACATGTTCTATCAGGATTGTTTTAAAAGAAAACTTTAAGAATAGGAGAATAAGAAGAAGGGAGGCTTTGCTTACCTTCACATAACTTAAAATTTGTGGGGGAGTTATTGTATAATGCATAAGTGATAGATTATACTATGCAATCCAAGTGTGCAATGGATAAAAGGCTTTAGAAATTTTAAAAAGGAAGAAATCTTATCTTAGTGAGAAAACTAACAATGTTCCTTTTGATAGGAGACAGGTAGATATGAGTGGTGGAAACACAAGTTAAGGGAATCATTCTATAAAATGAGGCCATTGTGCTGACCTCCACATGCTTCTCCAAGAAGCAATTTACTTGCAGACCTGCCTGGCTTGAGTGGACAGAATATGTCACATTCCTCAGCAAACTACCTGTTATCTGGAGGAGAAATGCAGGCCCAAAACAATATTGATAAGAGGAATCCAAGTAACCATTAAGGGGGAGAGTTTTGTGACCCTTTTAACAGACCAAATCCTGGAACTCAGAGAAATAGGATAATTCCGCCTAACCATGTAATCTCTAAGAATTTATGCTTAAGAATCCAATTAGAATCTGGTCAGCATGGGCCAAAGTGATCTAGAGTTGTCATGGTAGTGGGACTCGAAAGTCTGATGTTATCTGCTGTCAAAACTCAAGAGATGCTTTGCGGTGAGAAGGTGAGGATCTCTGGAATCTTCTCTGGGGTCCTCAATAAAACTAGAGTGCAAGAGATGCATGCTATTCCTCTTCTCTCTAAGAGGACCCACTCTGTCCCTTGAGAATACACTACACTTTTTCCCTTTCCCATCCCTTCTAATAAACTCATGTTCTGTTACTCTTTGTGAAATTTTTGAAAACTTTCTTACTTAATCACAAGCACTGGGGTTTGCAGGGGAGTTTCATGATGCCTCAGTTTCCCATAAGGATGAACCCTGTAACACTCTCAGATAAAAAAAAAAAAAAAAATCTTGGTTTATATCTATTACAAACTAGTTCCAAAACATGGGTTGACTCCTGTAGTTGATATTTGAATAGGTGAAGTGTTGTTATTACATATATACCTCCAGTTTAAAATAATACTTATATTAAGATTATTATATAGTTCTTATTATAGGACTACCAGTAAGTGTTAAATGGTACACTAAATATTGATTTTTGAAATATAATTAGATCACTCATTTGAAGGTATTTTATACTAGTGACCATAGAGACTATAGTAAATGAAAATAAATTTAAAATGAGAAGAAAAAATCCAGTGAATAAATGTATTATTTATATATCCTTTTATCAAGTTATGGTAATTATCTTTTCATTAACTAAGAAAATCAAGAATTCATACATCAATCTCATTCAGAATTTCAACTCTCTATAGGAAACATACTCTCAAAATTGCCAATATAGGAAAAACCCAATGCTTCCTCTGTTGCTAGTGTTTGCAATGCTGTTTCTCTCTTAATTTTAACATATGTCATTCTCATACAGTAGCAGGAAAATGCATTCGATAACAATTTTTAAAATGACGCTTTTTGTCATCTTGCTTATATTTCTGAGCCATGGATACAAGAAGCTTTTTCCTCTCCTTAAATTCTCTTCACACATTTGATATCTTGGCCACTTGTCTGCAATCCAGTATACTGGTGCCGGACTTCTCAAAATTTTCAAGCTGAGACAATATAAATTAGCATCTAGGAATTTTGCCATTGACTTGATAACAAGAGGAAGGAGACTGGAAATTAGAGATAGACACAAATGAGTTGATGCTTTTTAATTGCCCTGTGTCTTTGTAGGGTAATGAACTCTCTTTCTCAATCATCCTGACTGCAATGATTTCTGAGTGGTGTATGATAGACGAATAGTGAGAAACTGAAAGCACCCTGTTTATTTGAGATCTTGATTGTTAAAAGGGTATTTGCAAATCCAACAGTTTGCTTACATCTTTTCTCTCCTTGATAAAAGAAATCTAGATCTTGGTCAGAGTTGATAAATTGTCATTGTTTTGGAATTGACAATAACATTGGAAATCAGTTTTCCCACATATCATTTTGCTTATTTACCTTCTTCTCCAAATACAAATATAGAAATTGGTGGGTGAGGATCAGAGAGTACTTTAACCCAAACAGCTGTGCATACATATACTTCCCTAGTGAGCACTAGAAATTGTATGAAAATGCTGAGAGGGGAAGAGAAAAATAAGTCAAAAAAAAAAGAATGAACAGGAAAGTGATAAGAACAAAGAGGAATGTGGTTGGTGCAAACTTAAATTTTAATTTGGATAGTTCCAGTTAGTTCAAACAAATGGTAGTAAGAACACGCTTTCAGGACAGTGCATTTTATTTTCACCAAAGAAAAGTGATTTCACTAAATTGTGTGGGAAGAGGAGACCGTTTAAATAAAAGGAATTTCTTAGAATGCTATTTGAACCTCAGATGAGACCGTGGAGTACATTTTGACATATTATGTCTCAGCCTTCAATTTAATAGTATTTCATACACATGTGTCCTTTTTATCGAGATGCAGATTAGACTAAACTTATATTTTGTATATTTTCTTCAATTTCATATATTTCTCTGCAAAACATGCTTATTTTGGATCAGGTTGTGTTCATAGACAGGCATTTATAGCAAGCTGTGAGCATTATCCTGAATATATGTTCTCTGCTGAATGCCAAGAAGTCAGGGTCTCTTAAAATTGGCTATATTGGATTTATTGAAATAAAATAGAAAAAAGTGTAAATAGACCATTTATATTCAATGGTCAAAATGCCTGTGGTTCACATGTATATGCACTTATATGCATATGTGTATACATGGATATGAATACTAATATATATGAATATTATATACATAAATATATTCACAGAGATATAAATAGGTACATTTATTTCTAATTTAGGAAAAGTTTAAAGAAGGTTTCAATAGTATGATAGCTAGTATTTACTAGGTGCCAGACCATATACCTTTTACAATATTTGCATTATTTCCTTTAGTTCTTTCAAAATTCTATGGGTGGATACCACTAATAACCCTTTTGTAAAACTACAGAGACCAACACTTAAATGGATTAAGCAGCTTTCCCACAGTCTCACAGATAGGAAGGGGCAGAGACAATATTTGCTTTAAGGAGATCTTTTGCAAAGTAAGTGTACAACCACATGCTATATTTCCTCTCAACAACAACAACAAAAAAGACAAATGAAAAATAAGAAATTTAAAGGAAGAAAACCAAGAGATAAAGCTAAAATGAAGCAATATGTTTACCAACATTTTAAATTGTATTATTTTTCAATAAGTGACCACAAATTATGCTAGACCTAGAATTCACTGTAAAATAGAGTCGGTAGTATATTTTACTATATTTTTTTTTATTTTATGTGTTTTAATGTTATTCTTAAAAATCTCAGAATTAATATGATTAAAATGACAATAGATATTTCATTTGAATGTCCACTTTTAAAGTTCTCAGTATATGGTAAAAAATGCACAATATTCTAAGACAACAATACAAACGATAAATAAATAAAAATACCTATTGTAGCACACAGGTGGACATGGATGTCATAAATGTTTCCCAAAACATTTCTCAGAACATGGCCATTACCATCAGCCCTTCTGATCTGATTGAACCAGGAAGATAAAATCTTGGAGAATGAATTTACTTCACTTAAATAAGGCTCAGTAACTGGCAAAGAGCGGAGTGTGCAATTAATTGGTAAGAACATTTTGTAAGGGAAATTATTTCATCAGTTATGTAAAAATAAAATATCTTAACAAAAGAATGAGATGAGTTAGTATTCTTTAACAAAAACTGGAGAAACTGGAACAGATTCCTGTCAATGCAGAAGGAGAGGAACTGCTATATTTTACCAAGCCTAGGAACAAAAATTATTGCACTTTATTCTTAGAAAGTTTTCAGATACCTTCTTCAGAACTCCTCATCTGCAGGAGCCCTGTTTGGGGAGATAGCTAAGATTGTGGTTGACTATTGGGCCATAGACATTTTTGGGCATTTCCGCCTTCCGTAGTCTCACGGGATCTGTGGGACTTGGTCGAGGATCTCGAGAGATTTGAACGGTGACTCGGCAGATCGAGCTAGCGCCATTGCTGCTCGGGCGCATGGGAAGAGACCAGAGAGAGAAAAGACAGGGTTATCGCTATTGTATAGATATATTGTAGTTTCTTGTAAGATTAAAGAATATTTTCGTCTCCATCCTGTCTCCGGACTCCTTCCCGCGGCGCTGCCATCCCTTTCCGGCGGCAACAGTTGGTGGCCTGTACGGGGAATTCAGCACGGCAGGTAAGAACTGAGAAACCTCGCAGGAGTCTCTAGTCAGAGCGGTTAAAATGGGTTCGAAAATAACTAAGACCCAAGTGTACGAGGCTCTTGATGAATTCTTTGATATAGATGAGTCTGTCGTTAGCGAGGAGGATTTAGAAAACAGTGAAGGCGATCATGAAAGCGTAGATTCCGCTGAGTCAACTAAGACCAGTAAGGAGAGTATTAGAAGCGTCCCCAAAATGACAAAGATCCGAGCTGCTAAAGCTATTCAAGATTTATTAGAGATACTTCAAGGATACATGGTCTCAATTGAACCTGGGACTCAGGATGTTACTGAGTCAGTTAGGACCAATGAGAGTAGTAGTAGTGAGGAGGAATTAACTAAAGGTGATTTTGAGAAAATGAACAAAAGGAAATTAAGGAAGACCAAGATAAGGGATCATCAAGTGGAGGAACTTGTGTCCTCTACTCCCCCATGGGTGAAATCGATTACAGAAAATATGAACGGTATCACTAGGCGTTTGCATACCCTAGAAACAGAAATAAAAAGTCTTTCTGAGCGCTTATGTGCTCTCGAGGGTAACTCACAGATACGTTGGGAACTGCCAGTATTTGAATATGAAAATGGACGGAGGGACCACCAGCCAGTAGATTTCAAAACAATAAAAAATCTCAAAGAGGCAGTAATAACTTATGGACCCCAAGCTCCTTTCACGTTGAGTATACTGGAGTCCCTTAACACCTTTAGCTTAACCCCCGCAGACTGGAAACGTCTATGTAAAGCAACATTAAGTGGGGGACAATACTTGGTTTGGCGATCGCAATTTCAAGAACTTTGTATAGAAACAGCTAAAAGAAATGCAGATGCGGGGTTTGGAGACCATAATATAGAAATGCTCACAGGAGAAGGGCAATTTGCAGACGTACAGGATCAAAAATCTTATACCCCAGGAGTATATGCTCAGATAAACGCAGCTGCCTTAAAGGCATGGAAAACTGTACAAGGACCTGGGGATCTACAAGGTAGCTTGTCCAAAGTAATTCAAGGACCTAATGAACCATATGCTGAATTTGCTGATCGACTTTTGAGAACTGCAGGTAGAGTTTTTGGAGACATTGATCAAGTTATGCCATTAGTTGTCCAATTAGCGTACGAAAATGCTAATAAGTATTGCCAGGAAGCCATCAGGCCATGGAAAAATAAAAAGGATCTTTCCATATATATACAATTATGTAAAGATATAAATGATGCCTTTGTCACAGGGAATATGATTGCAGCAGCTGTGAGAGATGCTGCCCCTCAAAATTTTACAAGAGCTCAATATAGATATTATAATCAATCAGGATATTCTAGGCAAAATTATCATAATCAATCAGGCTATTCTAGGCAAAATCCTAAAAGAGAAATAAGACCAAATTCATACCGTGCTCCAGGTTGCTGCCCCAGGTGTAAGAAAGGAAATCATTGGGCCAATAAATGCTATTCAAAATTTGACATCCATGGAAATCCTTTGTTCAGGAATTCAAAAAACGGGGCAAGGGGCCCAATGCCCCGGGGCCCACAAATGTATGAGGCATTGGAGGAGGAGTATCCTCAAGCATCCACTCAGATGCTTCCCCGACACAATCCCTATTACCCATCCACTCCCTCGCCAGAGGAACAGGAGGAAATGCAGGATTAGACCTCTGTTCCACCGCCCAAATAGTGTTAACACCTGAAATGGGGGTTCAACTGATTCCCACAGGAGTCAGGGGACCTCTTCCCTCAGGGACTGTAGGACTTATTATCGGGCGAAGTCCTGAGAGCTTATTAGGTTTGCAAGTGACCCCAGGCGTAATAAACTCAGACTATAAAGGGGAAATAAAAATAATGCTTAGCTCACCCCAAAGTATAAGTTCTATTAATCAGGGAGATAGAATTGCTCAGCTGCTCCTCCTTCCAAATTTACATAAGTCATTTAAAATGAATATGCCTCTAAATAGGAACAATAGAGGATTTTGTTCCACTGATTCGAAACCCATGGTTTGCTGGGTTCGGGACTGTACAAGGAGGCCTATGTGTAAAATAAGAATCCAAGGAATAGAAATGGAGGGTCTTATAGATACTGGAGCTGATTCTTCCATCATTAATTTATGTCAATGGCCCAAACACTGGCCTCTGCAAAAAGCTTCAACCAGTTTAAGAGGCTTGGGATATAATAACCTCCCAGAAAAAAGTGCGGTAATTTTAAAATGGGAGGATGATGAAGGACATAAAGGCACGTTTCAGCCTTATGTTTTACCTAATCTACCGGTTACTTTATGGGGAAGAGATATTTTACAACAAATGGGAGTACACCTTGCAACCAAACCTGCAGGTGTTAAATGTAAAAATCTACAGAGTAATCTTAACCCTATAAGAAATCATCAAAAAGTACAGGGTAAGCTTAACCCTAAAAGAAATCATTATCATATAGGAAAAAGACATTTTTCTTCGGGGCCACTGAGAAAATAATTTTGAAAATACCATGGCTTTCTGATAAGCCAGTGTGGGTCCCTCAGTGGCCCCTATCTAAAGAGAAATTATAAGCGGCCCACCTACTAGTTCAGGAACAATTAGAAGCAGGACATATAGAACCTTCCACCTCTCCCTGGAATTCCCCCATATTTGTGATAAAAAAAAAAAAATCAGGAAAATGGCGATTATTACATGATCTTAGACAAATTAATAAAACCATGCAAGTCATGGGCCCTACTCAACCTGGACTTCCAAATCCTATAGCTATTCCAAAAAATTTCCATGTTATTAGTCTTGATATAAAGGATTGCTTCTTTTCTATTCCCCTACATCCTCTGGATGCCCCCAGGTTTGCCTTTTCAGTTCCTTCTATTAACAATAATGGCCCTGATCAGAGATATCAATGGAAGGTTTTGCCACAGGGAATGGCTAATAGCCCCACCATATGCCAAATATATGTGGACAAGGCCATCCAACCCATTAAAAATAAATATCCAAACCTCATGTGTCTACATTACATGGATGATATTTTACTGACCCACCCTAATCAAAAAATCTTATTTAATATATTCAGTGACATGGTAGAAAATTTAAAAAAATACGGATTATATATAGCAGAAAATAAAGTTCAAACCAGATCTCCCATATTATATTTAGGATTTAAAATCATGGATACTTTTGTTAGACCCCCAAAAATTTTAATAAATAAAGAACATTTAACCACCCTCAATGATTTCCAAAAACTACTGGGAGACATTAATTGGCTTCGCCCTACACTAAACCTCACTACTGGCCAATTAAAACCTTTATTTGATATCCTTTGAGGGGACCCTGATCCATCCTCACCGCGAACATTGACTCCTGATGCTAGGAAAGCTTTAAAGGTAGTAGAAAAAGCCATCGAAGGAGCTCATTGTGACAGATTTGATTTAACTCAACCGCTGATATTGATTATTATTTCTTCACAATATACACCCACAGGAGTATTTTGGCAACAAGGGCCTTTATTATGGATACATTTGCCTGTCTCTCCTAAAAGCATAATTGAGTCTTATACCTCCATGGTGGCTAAACTTATTCTTCAAGGACTTAAAACTTCTACTAAAATATTTGGCATTCACCCCTGCTACTATTATTACTCCCTATTCATTGTCACAGATTGAATATTTATGCTTCAACGATAATGACTGGGCTATAGCTAGATGCTCTACCTCTGCAAATTTTGATAATCACCTTCCTAAGTCTCCTATATTATCTTTTTGTATTAATCATCCTATTATATTTCCACAGGTAATAAAAAATCAACCTATTCCTAAGGCATTTAATGTATTTACAGATGGGTCCTCAAATGGTACTGCTGCAGTAGTCACTACAAAAGAAAATATGACTTACATAACTGCACACAAATCAGCTCAACTAGTGGAATTGGAAGCTGTGGTAAGAGCTCTGGAAAATTTTAGAGACCAGCCCATAAACATTTTTTCAGATAGCCACTATATTGTACAAGCCGTCCCAAAATTAGAGTTAGCAGGACCAATAGCACCTCATACTCCAGCTTTTAAATTGTTTTATCAAATACAAAAACTTTTGTGGGCAAGAAAAGAACCTCTATTCATAGGCCATATTAGAGCACATACTAATTTGCCTGGCCCCCTCCATGAAAGTAATCAAAAGGCTGATGAACTTACAAAAACAATATTTATACTTTCAGCGCTACAACAAGCTACTTTATTTCATTCCCAGTTTCACGTCAACAGCACCACCTTGCAACGTAGGTTTAAAATCACAAAGGAGCAAGCCAGAACAATTGTAAAAGATTGTAAATCTTGTATGACACATTTGCCCAATCCTCATTTTGGTGTTAACACTAGAGGATTAATGCCCAATCATTTGTGGCAGATGGATGTTACTCATGAGCCAAATTTTGGAAAATTGCGATTTATTCATGTAACCATAGATACATGCTCAGGCATGATTTTTGCTTCCTTACATTCCGGAGAAAAAGTTAAAGATGTCACATCTCATTGTTTACAAGCTTTTGCTGCATTGGGCATCCCCAAAATGCTTAAAACAGATAATGGCCCCGCATATACGTCCTCATTTTTCAAAGAGTTTTGCGCAAAATTCAACATATCCCATAAAACAGGCATCCCATACAATCCTCAGGGTCAGGGCATTATTGAAAGAGCAAACCGCACACTAAAATTTATATTGTTAAAACAGAAAGAAGGAAACTGGAAAAATCCTAAGGACAGATTGGCAGTTGCCCTGTTTACCTTAAATTTTTTAACTTTAGACTCTGATGGTTATTCTGCTGGAGACAGACATTGGAACCCACATCAGCAACATAAACCTTTGGTTTACTGGAAGGATGTTCTTTCAGGTACATGGAACGGTCCAGATCCAGTGTTAATTTTGGGGAGAGGATCTGTTTGTGTTTTTCCAAAGCATGAATCCTCTCCAATATGGATACCATCTAGATTAATAAAGCAAGTACCAAATCAAAAGGATCAAGATGAAGTTGTTGAGGAATCAAGATTAATAAAAAAGGTACAAAATCAAGAGGACCATGATGAAGATATGGAATGATTCCCTTAAAAGAGTCCTTCAAAATACGTCACAACTTAAGTGTCATTCCTCCCGGCTGGGACGAAGAGATCTCTCTTTAGTGTGCACACAATTGTATTTTTTTTTTCTTTTTATATATGTGTTTATGTCTGTGTATTTGTCTAAATTTCATGTTAATGTGACGTCACAAATATATGTTTGTATGTGCGTCTGTCTGTCCAGTCTGACATCAAAAATAACAAAGTGCTTGTGAATATAATAATATATATATATATATATATATATATGGATCCAAATAACTCTAATTCATTTAAGTTTAAGAGTATTCTAATTGGGTAAATAATTTAATAAGTGAAGGTACCTTCAATTTTGTTTTATAGGTGTCCCAGGGATTTCTCTTAAGTGAAAAATATGACTAGGGCTGTATAACCTGATATTTTGGTGTTTTGACATAAGGTTGCTTATTTGTTATTAACTTCATTTGTTTAATAAATGATTAATTTCAATCATTTCAACAGGTAAAGGACTGCTGTGTATACAGAAACTCGAGAGTTCCAGCTAACAAATTATTTCTCCAAAGTGCTTTTAGTTTTTCTTTAATCTATCTTTAATACAGTAAATACCCTCAGTCTTTCTTTGTTTTGTTCTAAATATGATGTTTTGCCAGCTTATGTTTGTGGGAGCTCAGGCTGCAATGTGTGTGAGCAGAAATCAACTTTAATTTTCTAATCTAATAATTCTATTTTTTAGTTTGACAACTCGCCTCTTGACTCAGTGCTGGAATAGCACTGCCTTTCCTTTAATAATTGATGCTTGAGTCTCTAGGGAGGGGGCCCTGAAGATTTGCCGGTCGCATTGTCTAGACATAAAAAAAGAAGGCTGCTGCTACAGATGCAGGGATCGCGGTCGCTGCAAGCATCCCTGCTGCTCAAGTGTCAAACAACCTCACCAGCAGTGTGGCCTCTGCTCTGCATGCATGGGGCCTCCTAGATCTACGTGTTATAACAAGTGGACATTTTGATCTTTCATTGTTTGGGACTTCATGGAACAGTACCTTGGGGGTATTTGTTTAGACAACTCAGTGTGTTACTTGATAGAACTTAGGGCAGCTGATTTGTTTAAAGAATTTGATATGCTATGCAATTTGGCTCATCACCAAAAGGCTTGTTGCCTTAAAGCCGCAGCATCTCCCCACAATTGGACGGCTGTTAGTCATCTTACACAGTCGATCCTAAAGGGCTCCATTGGATGGCTGGTTAGCCAATGACGGGTCAGATCCCCAGAGGGGGACAACCTAAGACAGGCACAGTCGCACGGGATAGTCTCATGTGGCTGACATATCAACCTAAGACAGGAGTCAAGGGCACAGCCTTGATTATCCGATGACGGGTAAGAATGTTGGTTGCACATAGACGTCCTAGAGCATCCCCTCTTTTAAAACAAAAGGGGGAAATGCAGGAGCCCTGTTTGGGGAGATAGCTAAGATTGTGGTTGACTATTGGGCCATAGACATTTTTGGGCATTTCCGCCTTCCGTAGTCTCACGGGATCTCGTGGGACTTGGTCGAGGATCTCGAGAGATTTGAATGGTGACTCGGCAGATCGAGCTAGCGCCATTGCTGCTCGGGCGCATGGGAAGAGACCAGAGAGAGAAAAGACAGGGTTATCGCTATTGTATAGATATATTGTAGTTTCTTGTAAGATTAAAGAATATTTTCGTCTCCATCCTGTCTCCGGACTCCTTCCCGCGGCGCTGCCATTCCAGGCTGCAATCCCTTTCCGGCGGCAACACTCATCATCTTATCAAACAATATATTTCTTTCCTTTCTCCAAAATAAACCATAGATCAAAAACCAAAAAAGAAAAAGACAAAAGAAGTTCATAGGAGTAGCATAAATGGTAACCCTCAGAAGAAAGCTAGGGTAAAGATAGAAATGTTATTACAGAAAAATGCAGAAATGAAATAAAACTATACTTGTATTTGTAAAAGTTCAAGAAAGCAAAAAATGAACAACATATTACATATTAAAAATTTTAGCCAGGTGTGGTGGTGCATGCCTGTAATCCCAGCACTTGGGAGGCTGAGGCAGGAAGATCGCGAGTTCAAAGCCAGCCTCAGCAATGGCGAGGCACTTAGCAACTCAGTGAGACCCTGTCTCTAATAAAATATAAAAAAAAGGGCTGGGGATGTGGCCCAGTGGTCGAGTGCCCTGAGTTCAATCCCCAGTACAAGAAAAAAAAAGAAAAAAGAAAAAAAAATTAAACCAAAGTAGTGCACACACAATTTAGAAAACAAAATCTGCAGAAAGGTATAAAATGAAAGCAAAGCTTTTACTCCTCTATCATCAGTATCATCCTCCTTTTCAGAGGAAACTGCTATTTTTATTTGGTACATTCTTTAATTATTTTTGGTCATCAGTAGAACTTAAATAATATGCTTATGCCTCTGATTCTTAACTCATCCATCACTTTCAGACTACAAATCCAACCACTCTTTGCTGTGACATGAGGCTATTACTACGCATTCTTCCTTTCATGTTTTCTAGCTCTTTAGTTTGCCAAGTTCTGGTAATCATCCAATATTTTATATGGTCAACATTCTTTCTATTTACACTTTCTCAGTATTGCTAATTAAGCCCTTCTTTAATTTTTAAACTATGATATGTGCCACCAGTATCAGAATTATACTATATACTCACTAAACTGCAGATTATTAGGTTTAACTGCAAGAATCAAATCAAGAAGATCTGAGATGAGGAATAATGATCCATATTTCTATTTCCTCAAGTAGTTCTGAATACTAACCATTCAGAATCTCTTGGGGATTTCAAACTAAAAGTGAAATCAATTTAAAAATATATCTATGTGTAAAATGTGTGTGTGTGTGTGTGTGTGTGTGTGTGTGTGTGTGTGTGTGTTTAGGTAAATACTCTCACTGCAGTGTCAATAGAGAAGATAAAATACTATGCTATTAGCTTCTCAAAAGAAAATCTTGCTGTATCAAAATCTAACATATTCACTTTTTCTTTTCCTTTTTTTTAAATTTAATTTAATTTTTTACACAAATGGAGCACAACTTTTGATTTCTCTGGTTATACATGATTTAGAGTCAAACCATTCATGCAATCATACCCATACATAGAGTAATAATGTTGGTCTCATTCCACCGACTTTCCCCAACATACACCCCTCCTTCCTTCCCTCCCCTCTGCCCAATCCAAAGTTTCTCCATTCTTCCTTTGCCCCCACCCCCATTGTATATCAGCATCCACTTATCAGAGTAAACATTTGGCGTTTGGTTTTTTCAGATTGGCTTACTTCACTTAGCATGATATTCTCCAACTCTATCCATTTACTTGTAAATGCCATAATTTAATTCTTCTTTAAGGCTGAGTAATATTTATACACACACACACACACACACACACACACACACACACCACAGTTTCTTTATCCATTCCTCTATTGAAGGGCATCTAGGTTGGTTCCACAGTTCAGCTATTGTGAATTGAGCTGCTATAAACTTTGATGTGGCTGAAACACTATAGTATGCTGATTTTAAGTCCTTTGGATATAGACTGAGGAATGGGATAGCTGGGTCAAATGGTGGTTTCATTCCAAGTTTTCTAAGGAATCTCCATACTGCTTTCTAAAGTGCATGCACCAATTTGCAATTAGTAAAGGATCAGTGTACCTTTTTCCCCACATCCACACCAGCACTTGTTTTTGCTTGAATTCTTTTTTTAAATTTTTTTTAAATTTAATTTAATTTGTTATACATGCTTTTAGAGTGCAATTCCTTTCATATTACGTATAAAGAGCACAGTTTTCCAAGTCATTGGTTTTACACAAAGTATTTTCATACCATTTGAGTTTTTATACATGCACTTAGTATATTGATGTCCAGCTCCTTCTGCCATTGTTTCTATCCCCTTGCCCCTTTTCCGACCCCTCCCCTCCTTTTTTATATTTAACATTCCTTCATTCCTCTCATTCCCCCTCCCTTGCCACCATAATTCAGTATCATCATAGCAAAGGAATCAAACGACCTTTGGTTTTCTGGGATTGGCTGATTTCGCTTCCCCACATCCTCGCCAGCATTTATTGTTGTTTATGTTTTTGATAGCTGCCATTATGACTAGCGTGAGATGAAATCTTAGAGTAGTTTTGATTTTCATCTCTCTAATTGCTAGAAATGTTGAACATTTTTTCATATATTTGTTGATTGATTGTATATCTTCTTCTGAGAAGTGTCTGTTCAGTTCCTTGGCCCATTTATTGATTGGGTTGTTTGTTTTTTTGGTGTAAAGGTTTTTGAGAGCTTTATATATCCTTGACGTTAATGTTCTGTCTGATGTGCATGTGGTAAAGATTTGCTCCCATTCTGTAGGTTCTCTGTTCACCTGACTGATTGTTTCTTTTGCTGAGAATTCTTGATAATTGCCATTCTGACTGGTATGAGATGAAATCATAGAGTAGTTTTGATTTTTATTTTCTAATTGCTAGAGATGTTAAACATTTGTTCTTATATTTGTTGATTGATTATATTTCCTATTCTTTAAAGTGCCTGCTCATTTTCTTAGTCCATTTTTTGATTGGGTTAATATTTTTGGGGGGAGTGTTGCCTTTTGAGTTCTTTACATATCATGGAGATTAGTGCTCTATCTGATATGTGTGTGGTAAAGATTTTCTCCCATTCTGTTGGCTCTCTGATGAACCCAACCTAATTCTATCCTAATATTGGGAGCCATAAAGTTAAAAAAAAAAAAAAAAAAAAGTTCATTTCTGTTTTACTAAGATATTTATTTGGCCTCACCAAACTCTGGGGCAAATCTTGTTTGGAATTCCTGCCTGTGCTCTGAACTCACACGTGCCTGGCTCTCCTTGACCAGATAACAACCCTCCCTAAAACCTCAGTGGTGCCTCATAAATTCCAACAGGAATCTTAATTTACTCCCTACTTTGAAATGTTAAGCCATGTAGATTGTTAGCCTGCTATCTGCCTTTGTATCACATTTGCCAAAACCCTGTTAGCTGTAAGTTCCCAAGACATTCCCCTCCCCCCCTTTTTTTTTAACTTTCTGTGCTATAAAACCCTTGTCTTCCTGGAGAGCAGGAGAGCAGGGCTGATCCCAAGCCCAGTGTTTGGGAGGGACAGCCTCTGGCCAGCTCTCTTTGTGTACACAATATAAACTTGCTTTAATTTGATTTAAAATTGGAGTTGGTGGTCTTTGCATCTTGGATCAACATATCTTTTCACTTTATTGATTGTTTCCTTTGCTGCAAAGAAGGTTTTTAGTTTTAATCCATCTCATTTATTGATTCTTGATTTTATTTCTTGTGGTTTGGGAGTCTTGTTAAGGAAGTCAGGTACTAAGCCGACATGATGAAGATTTGGGCCTGCTTTCTTTTCTATTAGGTGCAGAGTCTCTGGTCTAATTCCTAGGTCCTTGATATACTTTTAGTTGGGTTTTGTGCATGGTGAGAGAGAAGTGTTTAACTTCATTTTGCTACATATGGATTTCCAGTTTTCCTGGTATCATTTGTTGAAGAGGCTCTCTTTCTCCTTATGTATGTTTTCGCCCCTTTGTCTAGTATGAGAAAACTGTATTTATGTGTGTTTTTCTCTTTGTCCTCTATTTTGTACCATTGGTCTACATGTCTATTTTGGTGCCAATACCATGCCATTTTTGTTACTATAGCTCTGTAGTATAGTTTAAATTTTGGTATAGTGATGCCACCTGCTTTCATTCTTCATGCTAAGGATTGTTTTGGAAATTCTGGGTCTCTTATTTCTCCAAATGAATTTCATGATTGATTTTTCTATTTCTGTGAGGACTGTTACTGGGATTTTGATTGGAATTGAATTAAATCTGTATAACACTTTTGGTAGTATGGTCATTTTGACAATATTAATTCTGCCTATCCAAGAACAAGGGAGATCGTTCCATTTTCTAAAGTTGTCTTTAATTTCTTTCTTTAGTGTTCTGTAGTTTTCATTGTAGAAGTCTTTTACCTCTTTTGTTAGGTTGATTTCCACTTATTTTATTTTGTTTGTTGAGGCTATCATGAAGGGGGAGTTTTCCTAATTTCTTTTTCAGGAGATTCATCACTAATGTATAAAAATGCATTTGATTTATGTGTGTTGATTTTATATCCTGTTACTTTGCTGAATTCATTTATTAGTTCTAGACATTTTCTGGTAGAAATTTTTGGATCCTATAAGTATAGAATCTTGTCATAAGCAAATAGTGAAAGTCTGATTTCTTCTTTTCCTACATGTATCCTTTTAATTTCTTTCATCTAATGTCTCTGGCTAGAGTTTCAAGGAGTATGTTGAAAGAAGTAACACAACCACTTTTAATTTCATTTGGGCTTCATTTTGTTCTTGAACTCAGCTTTCATAGGTTTGTGTCAAATGAACCCAATATTTCCCTTTTGTTAGGATATTTTATGGTTAGCATGCATTTTTAATAATTTCTTGATAGACATGAGTATTTGCAAATTTCTGAATCTCTGTGTTGTTCTCCTTCCTTAGTAGCTTTGAATATTGAATATAAATGGGCTAGTCAACTTTTCATTTCTGTGACCAAAATGCCTGATAAAAACAACTTAGAAGAGAAAAAGTTTATTTTGGCTTATGGTTTCAGAGGTTCAGAACATAGTCATCAAATCTATTGTTCTGGGCCTGAGATGAAGCAGCATATCATGGTTGGAGAGCATGGCACATGAAATCTGCTTACCTCATGATAGCCAGGAAGCAGCGACTGAGGGAGGAGCCAGGGGGATAAGAGATAATCCCCAAGGGCATATCCTGCAGTGACCCACCTCCTATGCTATACCCCTCATGCCTACAGTTACCACCCACCTAGTCCAGTAGGACAGACTGAATCTTAGGACTCTGAAGACACTAGAAAAGATGAGGAAAAAATGGGCACAGAAGAGTATATCAATTTTTCTGAAAACAGACATCTCAGCAGAAATATTATAGTGCCAGAGAGTTCAGAACAACATTTTCACAATGCTAATGGAAAAATAAATAAGTAAATAAATAAAGTCAACCAAGAATACTGTACCCAGGAAAGTCATCCTTCAGAAATGAAGAAGAGATAATGACATTCTCAGATGATGAAATAGAGAGAATACATCTCTACCACATTTGTACTACAAGAAATGCTAAAGGGAGTTCAAATTGAAAGACACATTAATGAGTAAAAAGAAAATATATCAGAAGGAATAAAACTTGCTGACAAGAGTAATTATACTGATAAATTCAGAATGTTTTAATGCTGTAGAAATAGTGCATAAGTCATTCATATCTTTAGAACCAAACAAGTAAAAATAACTACTGCATTATTTTCTAAGGAGTCAATATAGAAGGTTAAAATGGGTTATAGAGAATTTGAAATTTGGGAAGAAATTAAATGCAAGCATAGAATTTATTGTGAGTTTCCCCATCTCTCTCTCTCTCTCTTTCTTTTTCTCTCTGTGCGTGTGTGTGTGTATGTGTGTGTGTGTGTGTGTCTTTTATCCTAATACTAAAACCAGACAAGGACACAACAACAACAAAAAAAGAGAAAAATACAAGGCAACAAATATCTTCAATTTCTATTAGCAAACTGAACCCAATAGCACATTATAAGGAGTATTCACCAAGATCAATTTGGATTCTTCCTGGTAATGCAAATCACCTCATGCAAACCAATAAACTGCAAATGAATAAATATGACAAACTACATCAAAAGAATGAAGGACAAAAACCATGTGATGATCTCAGCAGGTGTAAAAAAGGCATTTGATAAAATTTAGCATCCATTCATGATAAAAATGCTGAATAAACAAGTACCTGTGAAAGATATCTCAACATAATAAAAGCCATTTATAAGTTAGCAGCTAACATTGTACTAAAAGGGAAAAATCTGAACATTTTCTCTATAAAACCTAGAACAAGACAAGAATGCCTACTTTTATCACTTTTATTTGACATTGCACTGGAAGTTCTAGCAAGAGCAATTCAGTGAGAGAAAGAAAATATTGAATAGAAGTAACACATCCACTTTTAATTTCATCTGGGCTTCATTCTGTCCTTGATATTACTCAACTTTCATAGACTTGTGTCAAATGCATCAACATTTGTGTTATTCAAATTGGAAAAGTGGAATGTGAATTATCAATTGTTACTGTTTGCAGATGACATGATCCTATGTATAGAAGTGCCCAAAGACTCCACCAAAACAATTATTAGGTCTAAAGAATGAACTTAGAAAAGTTGTAGCATATAAAATCAGCATACAAAATCTATATAGCATTGCTCTGTGCCAGCACCAAATTATTTGAAATTGGAAATCAAGAAAGCAATCCCATCTAAAATAGCTACCAAAAATAAATAAATAAATAAAATAAACAAACTAGGAATAAATGGACTCAAAAGAGGAAAGATCTCAACAGTGAAAACTATAAAACACTTATGGAAGAAACTGAAGAGGAAACAAGAAAATTAGAAAGACATCCTGTGTTTGTGAATTGGAACAGTCAATATTGGTAAAATGTCTATACTACTCAGATGACATAAGATTCAGTAAACTCCCCATCAACCAATGTCATTATTCACAGAACTAGAAAACACAATTATAAAATGTATATGGAAACACACACACATACACACACACACACACACACACACACACACACACAAAACAGAGTCAAAGCAATCTTGAACAAAAAGAACAAAGTAAGAAGTTCAAATATATATTTCAAAACATTAGTATCCAAAACTGCATGGTATTGGCATAAACATAGATATATATACCAGTGGAACAGAATTAACAGTTTAGAAATAAACCCATATATCAACAGTTAACTTATTTTCAATAAAGGTACTAAAAGCATACAATGAAGAAAGGACTGTTTTTTTCAATAAACTGTGCTGAGAAAACTAAGTTTCCATATGCATAACAATGATACTGGATTTCCATCTCTCACCAGTTATAAAAATCAACTCAAAATGCACCAAAGACTTAAATGTAAGACCTGAAACCATGAAACTACAAGGAGAAATAAACAAAATCAGAGAAATGCTTTACGACATTGAAATAGGCAAGAAACTTCAGAAAATGACTCCACTAGCACAGGGGGGGAAAAAAAGAAAAAATAAGTCAAATATATTACATCAAACTAAAAAACTTCTGCAAGCAAAGGAAACAATTATAGAATGAAGAGACAAACATACTGAATGGGAAAATATTTGCAATCTATATATATGGCAAAAGCTTAGAGGTTTAATTTCCAGAATATACAAGGAATTCAAAGCAATAGCAAAAAAAAAAAAAAAAAAAAAAAAAAAAAAAAATAGAACAAAATAAAAAACACAAAAACATGAACAAAAGTTGTAAAAAGATATTTCTCAAGAAGAGATGTACAAATGACCCTCAGATACATGAAAAAAATTCAAAATCATAAAGCATCATGGAAATGCAGATTAAGACTACAATGAGGCATTACCTCACACCAGTAATAATGACTGTTTTAGTCAGCTTTTTCACTGCTGTGACTAAATGATCTGACCAGAACAGTATTAGGAGGAAAAGTTCATTTAGGGGCTCATGGTTTCAGTGGTTTCAATCCATAAACAGTAGGCACCATTCCTCTGGGCTCAAGGTGAGGCAGGACATCATGGTGGAGAAGTGTGGAATAGGGAACCAGCTCACATGATGATCAGAAAGCAGAGATCTTCACTTGCCAGATACAAATATATATACCCAACATCCCTGTCCCCAATGAACCACTTCCTCCAGCTGCAGGAGCCCTGTTTGGGGATTGGCTTGAATTGCGGTTGACTATGAGCCGTGGAGATTTGGCCTTTGTCGCCACCCGTAGTCTCATGGGATTGTTGCGGGATCTCGACTTGACTTGCCGAAATTGCTGATCGGGTCAGCGCCATTTTAGGGTGTGTTTTTGGCGTGTGTTAGTCGTTATTAGAATCAGAGAGAAAAGTTATCAGAATAAAAAGCTGTTTGTCTCCAGTTTGCTTCTGAAGTTTTTCCCCGCGGCTCCGTTGCTCCAGGCGCTTCAGGCAGCAACAGGTGGCGGCCCGTACAGGGAACTTCGGAGCGGACAGGTAAGAACTGAAAGGTCTCTAAAGATGGGTTCGAATATAACTGAATCCCAAGTGATAGAGGCTATGCAAAGACTCCTTGATATACCTGACTCTGTTCTCAGTGAGGAGTATATAGACAAAAGTGAAAGTGATCAAAAAAGTGTAGATTCCACTGGGCCAACTGAGACCAGTAAAGAGAGTATTAGAAGAGACCCAAAAATGACAAAAATCCAAGCTATTAAAGCTATTCGGGAGTTATTGGCGAAAGCTGAAGGATACTTGCTCTCACTGGAACCTGGGCCTCAGGATATTGCTGTCAGTGAAATTAGCAGTGGTGAGGAAGCTAGTAAAAGTGATCCTGAGAAAATGAGGAAAAAGAAATTAAAAAAGACCGAGAAAAAGGTCCGTCAGACAGAGGAGTCACTTGTGGAAGTGACTACTCCCCCATGGGTGGAATCCATTACAGAAAATATGAAGGGTATTACTAGGCATTTGCATACCCTAGAAACAGAAATAAAAAGTCTTTCTGATCGCTTATGCGCTCTCGAGGACAACTCACAGATACATTGGGAACCGCCAGCATTTGAAAAGAAAAAATGGACAGAGTGTCCATCAGTCAGTAGATTTCAAAACAATAAAAAATCTCAAAGAGGCAGTAATGACTTATGGGCCCCAAGCTCCTTTCACGTTGAGTATGCTGGAGTCCCTTAACACCTTTAGCTTAACCCCCTCAGACTGGAAAAGTCTATGTAAAGCAACATTAAGCGGGGGGCAATTCTTGGTTTGGCGATCGCAATTCCAAGAACTTTGTATAGAAACGGCTAAAAGAAACGCGGCTGCAGGGTTTGAAAACTATAATATAGACATGCTCACAGGAGAAGGGCAATTCGCAGACTTACAGGCTCAAACAGATTATGACTCAGATATATATGCTCAGATAAAATGCAGCTGCCTTAGAGGCATGGAAAACTGTACAAGGACCTGGGGATCTACAAGGTAGCTTGTCAAAAGTGATTCAAGGACCTAATGAGCCGTATGCCAACTTTGCTGATCGACTTTTGAGAACTGCAGGTAGTGTGTTTGCAGATGTTGACCAAGCTATGCCTTTAGTTGTTCAATTAGCTTATGAAAATGCAAATAAATGGTGCCAAGCAGCCATCAGGCCATGGAGAACTAAAAAGGATCTTTCCGTATATATACAACTATGTAAAGATATAAATGGCGCCTTTGTCACAGGAAATGTGATTGCAGCCTCAATGAGAGGTGCTTCCTCTCGAAATTTCACAAAGGCTAAACGTAGACATTATAATCAATCAGGATATTCCAGGCAAAATTATCATAATCAATCAGGCAATTCTAGGCAAAATCCCAAAAGAGAAATAAGATCAAGCTCATACCGTGCCCCTGGCCGCTGCCCCAGGTGTAAAAAGGGAAATCATTGGGCCAATAAATGCTATTCAAAATTTGACATCCATGGAAATCCTTTGTTCAGGAATTCAAAAAACGGGGCACGGGGCCCAGTACCCCGGGGCCCACAAATGTACGGGGCATTGCAGAAGGAGTATCCTCAAGCATCCACTCAGATGCTTCCCTGACACAATCCCTACTACCCATCCACTCCCTCGCCAGAGGAACAAGAGGAAATGCAGGATTAGACCTCTGTTCCACCGCCCGAATAGTGTTAACACCTGAAATGGGGGTTCAACTGATTCCCACAGGAGTCAGGGGACCTCTTCCCTCAGGGACTGTAGGGCTTATTATCGGGCGTAGTCCTAAAAGCTTATTAGGTTTGCAAGTGACCCCAGGTGTAATAAACTCAGACTACAAAGGGGAAATAAAAATAATGCTTAGCTCACCCCAAAGTGTAAGTTCTGTTAATCAAGGAGATAGAATTGCTCAGTTGCTTCTCCTTCCCAATTTACATAATTCATTTAAAATGGGTATGCCTCAAGAAGGGAACAATAGAGGATTTTGTTCCACTGACTCAAGTCCCATGGCTTGCTGGGTTCGAGACTGTTCAAGGAGGCCTATGTGTAAAATAAAAATCCAAGGAATAGAAATGGAGGGATTAATAGATACTGGAGCTGACTCTTCCATTATTAATTTACGCCAATGGCCCAAGCACTGGCCTCTGCAAAAAGCTTCAACCAGTTTAAGAGGCTTGGGATATAATAACCTCCCAGATAAAAGTGCAGTAATTTTAAAATGGGAGGATGATGAAGGCCATAAAGGAACATTTCAGCCTTATGTTTTACCTAATCTACCGGTTACTTTATGGGGAAGAGATATTTTGCAACAAATGGGAGTACACCTTGCAACCAAGCCTGCAGATGTTAAATGTGAAAACCTACAGGGTAATCTTAACCATAAAAGAACTCATTATCAAAAAGTACAGAGTAATCTTAACCCTAAAAGTAATCATTGTCATAAAGGAAAAAGATATTTTTTTTCGGGGCCACTGAGAAAATAATTTTGAAAATACCATGGCTTTCTGATAAGCCAGTGTGGGTCCCTCAGTGGCCCCTATCTAAAGAGAAATTACAAGCGGCCCACCAATTAGTTCAGGAACAATTAGAAGCAGGTCATATAGAACCTTCCACCTCTCCCTGGAATTCCCCCATATTTGTGATCAAGAAAAAGTCAGGAAAATGGCGATTGTTACATGATCTTAGACAAATCAATAAAACCATGCAAGTTATGGGGCCTACTCAACCTGGACTTCCTAGTCCCGTAGCTATTCCAAAAAAATTCCATCTTATTACTCTTGATATAAAGGATTGCTTCTTTTCTATTCCCCTACATCCTCTGGATGCCCCCAGGTTTGCTTTTTCCGTTCCTTCTATGAACAATAATGATCAGAGATATCAATGGAAGGTTTTACCACAGGGAATGGCTAATAGCCCCACCATATGCCAAATATATGTGGACAAGGCTATCCAACCCATTAAAAATAAATATCCAAACCTCATGTGTCTACATTACATGGATGATATTTTATTGGCCCCACCCTAATCAAAAAATCTTATTTAATATATTCAGTGATGTGGTAGAAAATTTAAAAAAATATGGATTATATATAGCAGAAGAAAAAGTTCAAACCAGATCTCCCATATTATATTTAGGATTTAAAATCATGGATACTTTTGTTAGAACCCAAAAAATTTTAATAAATAAAGAACATTTGACCACCCTCAATGATTTCCAAAAACTACTGGGAGACATTAATTGGCTTCGCCCTACACTAAATCTCACTACTAGCCAACTAAAACCTTTATTTGACATCCTTCGTGGAGATCCTGATACATCTTCACCACGAACATTGACTCCTGATGCTAGGGAAAGCTTTAAAATTAGTAGAAAAAGCCATCGAAGGAGCTCATTGTGATAGATTTGATTTAACTCAACCGCTGATGTTGATTATTATTTCTTCACAATATACACCCACAGGAGTATTTTGGCAACAAGGGCCTTTATTGTGGATACATTTGCCCGTCTCTCCTAAAAGTATAATTGAATCTTATACCTCCATGGTGGCTAAACTTATTCTTCAAGGACTTAAGACTTCTACTAAAATATTTGGCATTCACCCTGCTACTATTATTACTCCCTATTCATCATCACAGATTGAATACTTATGCTTCAATGATAATGATTGGGCTATAGCTAAATGCTCTACTTCTGCAAATTTTGATAATCATCTTCCTAAGTCCCCTATATTATCTTTTTGTATTAATCATCCTATTATATTTCCACAGGTAATAAAAAATCAACCTATTCCTAAGGCATTTAATGTATTTACAGATGGGTCCTCAAATGGTACTGCTACAGTAGTCACTAAAAAAGAAAATATGACTTACATAACTGCACACAAATCAGCTCAACTAGTGGAACTGGAAGCTGTGGTAAGAGCTCTGGAAAATTTTAGGGACCAGCCCGTAAACATTTTTTCAGATAGCCACTATATTGTACAAGCTGTCCCAAAATTAGAGTTAGCAGGACCAATAGCACCTCATACTCCAGCCTTTAAATTGTTTTATCAAATACAAAAACTTTTGTGGGCAAGAAAAGAACCTCTATTCGTAGGCCATATTAGAGCACATACTAATTTGCCTGGTCCCCTCCATGAAGGTAATCAAAAGGCTGATGAACTTACAAAAACAGTATTTATACTTTCAGCGCTACAACAAGCTACTTTATTTCATTCCCAGTTTCATGTCAACAGCACCACCTTGCAACGTAGGTTTAAAATCACAAAGGAGCAAGCCAGAACAATTGTAAAAGATTGTAAATCTTGTATGACACATTTGCCCAATCCTCATTTCGGAGTTAACCCTAGAGGATTAATGCCCAATCATTTGTGGCAGATGGATGTTACTCATGAGCCAAGTTTTGGAAAATTGCGATTTATTCATGTGACTATAGATACATGCTCAGGCATGATTTTTGCTTCCTTACATTCTGGAGAAAAAGTTAAAGATGTCACATCTCATTGTTTACAAGCTTTTGCTGCATTGGGCATCCCCAAAATGCTTAAAACAGATAATGGCCCCGCATATACGTCCTCATCTTTCAAGCAGTTTTGCGCAAAATTCAATATATCCCATAAAACAGGCATCCCATACAATCCTCAGGGTCAGGGCATTATTGAAAGAGCAAACCGAACACTGAAAATTATGTTATTAAAACAAAAAGAAGGAAATTGGAAAAGTCCTAAGGACAGATTGGCAGTTGCCCTGTTTACCTTAAATTTTCTAACTTTAGACTCTAATGGTTATTCTGCTGGAGACAGACATTGGAATCCACACCAACAACATAAACCTTTGGTTTACTGGAAGGATGTTCTTTCAGGTACATGGAAGGGTCCAGATCCAGTATTAATTTGGGGAAGAGGATCTGTTTGTGTTTTTCCAAAAGACGAATCCTCTCCAATATGGATACCATCTAGATTAATAAAACAGGTACCACATCAAAATGATCAAGATGAAGTTATTGAAGAATCAAGATTAATAAAAAAGGTACAAAATCAAGAGGACCAAGATGAAGGTACAGAATGATTCCCTCAAAAGAGTCTTTCAAAATATTTCACAATTTAAGTGTCATTTCTCCCGGCCGGGACAAGGAGATCTCTCTTTAGTGTGCACACAATTGTATTTTTTTTTTTCTTTTTATACATGTCTTTATGTCTGTACATTTGTCTACATTTCATGTTAATGTGACGTCACAAATATATGTTTGTATGCTTGTTCGTCTGTCCAGTGTGACGTCACAAAGAACAAAGTGCTTATGAAAAAGAAAATATATATATATATGGATCCAAATAACTTTAATTCATTTTAGGTTGAGAGTATTCATTTTAGGTAAATAATTTTATAAATGAAGGTACTTTCAATTTTGATTTATAGGTGTCCCTGGGACTTCTCTTTAGCAAACAAATATGACTAGTGCTATATAACCTGATATTTTGGTGTTTTTGACTTAAGATTGTTTATTTGTTATTAACTTCATTTGTTTAATAGCTCATTAATTTCAATTATCTCAACAGGTAAAAAATTGCTCTGTATACAGAGACTCAAGGGTTCCAGCTAACAAATTATTTCTCTCAAGTGCCTTTACCTTTTCTTTAATCTATCTTTAATGCAGTAATTACCCTCAGTCTTTCTTTGTTTTGTTCTAAATATGACATTTTTCCAACTTATGTTTGTAAAAGCTCAACCAGCGATGTATGTGAACAAAAATCAACTTTAATTTTCTAATCTAATTATTCTATTTTTGTAGTTTGACAACTCGCCTCTTGACTCAGTGCTCCAATAGCACTGCCTTTCCTTTAATAATTGATGCTTGAGTTTCTAGGTAGCGGGCCCTGAAGATTTGCCGGTGGCATTGTCTAAACATAAAAAAGACGTCTGCTGCTCAAAACATCAAACAACCTCACCAACAGTGTGGCCTCTGCTCTACATGCATGGGGCCTCCTACATCAACATGTTATAACAAATGGACATTTTGATCTTTCATTGTTTGGGACTTTACAGGACAATGCCTTGCGGGTATTTGTCTAGAGAATTCAGTGTGTTACTTGATGGAACTTAGGGCAGCTGATTTGTTTAAACAATTTGATATGCTATGCAATTTGGCTCATCACCAAAAGGCTTGTTGCCTTAAAGCCGCAACATCTCCTCACAATTTGGACGGCTGTTAGTCATCATATATAGTCGATCCTAAAGGGCTCCATTGGATGGCTGGTTAGCCAATGACGGGTAAGATCCCCAGAGGGGGACAACCTAAGACAGGCACAGTCGCACGGGACAGTCTCATGTGGCCGACATATCAACCTAAGACAGGAGTCAAGGGCACAGCCTTGATTATCCGATGACGGGTAAGAATGTTGGTTGCACATAGACGTCCTAGAGCATTACCTCTTTTAAAACAAAAAGGGGGAAATGCAGGAGCCCTGTTTGGGGATTGGCTTGAATTGCGGTTGACTATGAGCCGTGGAGATTTGGCCTTTGTCGCCACCCGTAGTCTCACGGGATTGTTGCGGGATCTCGACTTGACTTGGCCGAAATTGCTGATCGGGTCAGCGCCATTTTAGGGTGTGTTTTTGGCCAGAATCCATACCCCAGTTTGCTTCTGAACGTTGCTGCCTCCAGCCATACCCCACCTGCCTCCACCACTCAGTTAATCCCATCAGGGATTAATTTACTGATTAGGTTAAGGGTATAGCCCAATTATTTCTCCTCCAAACCTTGCATTGTCTCACATGTGTGCTTTTGGGGGACACCACATCTAAATCATAACAATGACTATTATCAAAGAAACTAAAGATATCAAATTTTGGAAAGAATGGGAAAACATGGGATACTTGCACACTGTTTGGGGGAATATAATTTAGAACAGGTAATATGGGAAACAGTATGAAAATTCCCCACAAAAATCAAAATAGAACTTCTATATGATTCCACAATCGTATACTGGGTATATATTCACAGGGAAAGAAATCAGCATGCTGAAGCGATATTTGCACTCCCATGTCCATTGGAACACCATTCACAATAGCCAAGAAATGGAAAGAACCCAAATGTCCCTCAACTGATGAATGGATAAAGAAAATGTGATACAAATACATAAGGGGATATTACTCAGCCAGAAAAAAACTGAAACCCTGTCATTTGTGATAACATGGATGGAATTGTAGATCATTATGTTATGTGAAATAATCCAGGCCCAGAAAGGCAAGTACTGCACATTCCCACTCACATGAAGAATCAAAACAAGTTGGTCTCATGGAAGTTGAGAATGGAATAGAGTTACCAGAGGCTGGGGAAAGTAGGTGGAAGGAAAAATGAAGAAAAGGTGATCAATGGGTATTAAGTTATAATTAGACAGGAACAAAACTTTCATTTGCTTATTTGGGTGACTACAAATAATGGTTAGGTGCTATTTCATAAAGCTAGAAGAAAGAATATTGTATATGTTCACTATAAAGAACTAATAGATGTTTAAGGAGAGAGATGTGTTTAAGCAGATTTAAACATCACACAATATATTTATGTATAAAAACATCACATGGTATTGCATGAATCTGTACAATTTATATTGTACATATTAATTAAAATCAAATTCAATTAAAAGAAGCTAAAGTTTCTTTAATAATATTCATTCTGTTTCAATGCAATAGCATTAGACTATTTTGTATACACATTTTTCTAATAAATAAATTTTTTATACTTTGCATAATAAATAATTTTAATATATGCCATGGTTTGCATGTCTGACTTTTGAACATGTACTCATTTAACATTAATTAGATAGTTGCTAGAAGGGAAAATGATAGCTCAGGATATTATGCAGATGATACTGCTTTGATGTGTTCTCTTCTTAGGCTGAGTGGTTACAATTGGTTCTCAGAAGAATGTTCAGACAGCTAGACAATTCTTTTACCCATAAAGATATTGTATCTTCCCTTCCTCAACTAATTTCTTTTAATAAGGCCATTTTTCAGAGTGTTGAAATTTTTTATAACATGAAGAAACACATACTCTATTACTTCTTTACAGAGTCATTTACATATAAATGAGCTCCTCCTCTTAGCCCTGTCTATTGTTTTATTCTTTAAACATTTACATATTTGAACAAGTCTTTCAGATTACATATGTTCAAGCATAAAAAATTTGGTGTTATTATATTTTAGGAAATGATGATATAACGTTAGTACTTATTTACCGAGTCCCCATGGATTTCTTTATAGTCAGAGACTACAACTGCTAAGAAAGAAAAAAAAAAAAAAATCAAAATTGGAGGGAGAAAAGGTGAAAAATAGGAAGGACTCAAGAACTTGGGGTACAGAGATAAATTTTCTACATATTAATTATTAACTCATGTACTGAAAATTTTAACAGTTCAGTTTGTTTCTCTACTTCTAATCAAATTACTTGAATAATAGTTCAGCCCTTTACTTTTTTTATCTGGTCCACATTCTTGTAAACCTAACACCACTATTATGTCCCAAAGGATACTAGTTGTATTTTTGTATATTTATGGTGTACTTTTCTTTGGTAGCAACTGTGATTCTAAATACCCTGCCCTAAATATTTATCCCCAAAATATAAATTCAGGTAAAAATTATGAAAGTTTTAAATCATTCAATTATTTACTTTTGTATGTACAATTATTTATTTATTTATATAATACTTTAATTTCTATGTCCTTTCTGGCTCAAAGCTTTCTATGCATTTCTATTTGAAAGATTAACAGATATAAATAACATTTAAAAAAATTCAAAGGATATAAAAAAATTAAGCTCTATCCTTTGTACTCAACCTCATTGCCCTGCTTTCTATTAACCAATTAGGGATTTATTCACAAATTCAATATTTATGCCTGAGAAAGCATGACCAAATACTGCTGTAACTCACAGAGAGGTCACATTTCCCACAGAGTAAGGCCCACACTGTAGCTGGCACAAATACCATGAGAATGTGTGGGAGCACATGCATGGAAAATTGGAATCTTCTCTGGATAGTCCTCCCATTTTTCCTCAAGCTTTATTTAGCCTCCAGCCACACCAGCCATAATTACAAATACATTTCTTAATATTCTATTGGCCATATCTTAAATTTTCCCCATGAGAATAATCAACAATACCATTCATAAGGCAAGCAAGGAAATCTTTCATATCTTTCAACTTCAACTTGGGTTAAATATCCACTTTTGGTGTAGGCCTTTTTGTTCTGCTTATTTCTTGCTTCTGAAGTGACTAATAACTTTGCTTCCATGAATTCAATGCCCTGCTATGCATCTATTTCTGGCTGTTGCCCTCTCCACATGTTTACATTATTCATCGATCACAAGTGGTGATGCCTGCCAGAGGTAACTGCTCATGCCCGTGTGTGCGCAGTTTGCATAGGAACAGACATAGTGGAATGAGTCAGTTGGTAAGTAGTTTGTCCTGAAGTGTTAGAAGGTTTGATTTGTTTTTATTTCCCATTACATTCAAAATAAAAGATATTTTTGAGCAAAATAAAGGTAACGTTCTACCTTTCAGACAAATAGAGGGATTATAAACTGTCACATATGTTCTGGAAAACAATTTGACACACATAACAAGCTACAATCATATTTTGAACAAGTAGTATCACTTTTGGCATCATACCCAATAAAATAACGAGAATTTCAAACACTTGCAAACAAAGATGTTGTTTGCTGTTCTGTCACTTATATATCCATCAGTAGATCCTGAAGAAACAAAATGTGGTATGTTTTTTATAAAATATAGTCAGTATACTAGTATTAATAAAGAAATAGAGTAAGAGAAATATTTACATTCCTAAAAAGCCTAAGTCAAATAACTAAGTTATTTTGGCATTTTTAGGAGCCACTAGTAGACCTGGGTGAGACAGCTAATCTTTCGGTGACATCTTGCAAAAAGTGGCAATGACAGCAAGTTACTAACCATTTTCTGCCACACATGCTGACTTTTAAGAATGCACTTAACAGGAAAGTAACATTAAATGTTCTATAAAGTCTTTGCTTTTTTCAGAGACCTCAAAACATCATTTGTTGGAAGTTCACCTCAGGCAAATGAGGCTGTATTTGTTATAGTAGTCAACTACCAATCCAATAGGGCCATGAAACCAGAGATTCTCAGAAAAAAAAATAAAAATAAGAATATTAACCATTTAGCATTCAAAACTGGGGAGCCTTTCCAACATTACATGTTGAAGTGCCTTATAAATTTTTGTGCCATGCTATTGTAAAGATGCAATGTGACTCTATAATATTCTAGGTAATCCATTCATCTTTGATATTATTTCTAACATGCATTTTGCTAATTAAATAATTTCATCCACAGAAACCCAGTTTTGACAGAGATGATACAAAGCCTCTGGTGCAGATGGTCCACAGACATAGCTAAATTGCACACTGTAGCAGAGCCAGCAGTGTGCTATTTCTGTCTGATAAATGCTAGTTGACAACTCCTGGAGTATGAGTTACTAATTTAGGGAATAATAAGACACATTTTTAATTTTAAATTCTTTCTCTTTCTCTCTGAAATGTATGTAAATCTTCCTAAGAACTAAGTAAGATCTTGCCAGCTTTAAGATCAGTAACATCTTTCTTAAGGACACAGGAACTTAAGGATGGAAGCAAGATAGTGCCACTGAGCTGGGCATGTTGGCACACACCTGTAATCCCAGTGGCTCTGGGGGCCAAGGCAGGAGTTTGAAGCCAACCTCAGCAAAAAGCGAGGTGCTAAACAATTCTGTGAGATCCTGTTTCTAAACAATATACAAAATAGGACTGGGGATACAACTCAGTGGTCATGTGCCCCTGAGTTCAATCCACGATCAAAAAAAAAAAAAAAAAAAAAAAAAAAGAAAACAAACAACAACAACAACAACAAAAAACGCCACTATTTCCTCTCTCTGTGAGTGGGCAGGAGACTAAAGCTGGTTTCTGGTTTCTGGCTCCAAATGGTCAAACTACCTCCTTTCATTGAGATATGAGCAGTTTACTTGTCCTTCTCAAAATCTAAGTAACTAACATGGTCACCCCAATTATCAAGCAAATTTAAGGTGAATTTGGCAAATGGTGTTAAGTCCTCTTACTTGGAGACTAGTTACTGTTTATCTTGAGAATATATATGCCGTGGGTTGTATCTGCATAGCTATATAAAAGAAGGAGATTTTTTCTGTCTTTGTGATCTTTTAGCAGATTGACAGTGATGCATATCACATTCTGATTTAATGCTTTTTTTTAACAACATTTTCTTTCTTTGTGAACTTTATGGGGATGCTCTGTGTTGGGAGAGGTTTATTATTATTATTATATTTCTAATAACATATCTTCAAAATTCTTTTATAAATGCATTTAAAATCTATCACATATAAATAATTATTATTTCTTCTAAGAAATAAACAGCAATAGGTGGATTTGCTCCTAAGTCAGAATTTTTCTTATTTTTAAGGTGGTGATTTATTCTTTTAATCTAAGTATGTAGAAAATTTAAAAATACACATTGTAATATGCCAAGGAATAGAAAGATATACTTAAAGGAAGTTAAGTGCTATCCTCTAAACCCTTCATACTAAGCATTTCCACTTCTTGAGATAACCAAGGCAACCAACTTGCCTATCTTTCTACACCCTTCTCTCTGAATCTCTAATTCTATATAAAAATATCTTTGGAAGTTGTGTAATACTAAATTAAATACAAATGTTTTTGGAATGCCACAAGTGTAAGACTTAATTGGATAAAGTAAATTTCCAAGGCTCTTTGCTTCTATTGTTAAGTATGAAAGATAATTAAAAAAAAAAAAATGAACCAGATGAAGTTAACACAAATGAATTGTTATTTAAGACTGTTGTGGTAAGGGTGAAGACATTTCTATAGGGAAGAAAAACTGAATTCAACTCCAATGAAACAAACAAACAAAAATGGGTAAGTTTTTTAAGCATAGGTAGCTTAGTGGAAAAATTCTGGAGGACATTATGGCAGAAATTGGTCATTGTGAGTAGACCATGTGATTTTGCTGTCTCTTACTTACTGGATTTAGGCTTTACTCTTTCAGAGGGAGTACCTGGAGATCTTATTTTTCTTGATGATTTTGTCAAAAGAATATTTCTCAGTTTCTTGAGAAAAACATTTCTGGGCTTTATATCTGACAAAAAGATGAGAGAAGATTTACATTTCAAAGTAGCAGGAAAGAATTTTCAATTGTAAGTTTCTAAAGTAAATGCTCTGTGAAAAGAAAGTTCAGAGGATCACAGGAGGGAAGAAATCTAACAATTAGTCAAGCCATAGTGAATCTTAAGGTCATCTTGGTCAGAGTTTTAACCTGGTTAAAGTTGTAAAATGACCTAGCAGAAAAAGATAAAAGTTCCAACAGGCTTTATTTGGCAAATGCAGGTACATAGTTAATCCCTTTCAAAATACAAAGCACACAAAACTCATCATGTCTGAAAGACACTGTGATCAACAGATTGTTGTATAGAATAAGAAGTGAAGAGAAGATTCTGTAGGTCAGCAGTTTCTATCTATGTATCTATCTATCTACCTATCTACTAAACTAAGTCATGAAATGTTCTACATACAATAATATCTTCATTTTCACAATAAACAGATTAAGAATAAATTATACTCATCATTTTTACTTTTATGTAACACTCATTTTCACGATGTGATCAATGTATTGTTTCACTTTCTCATTATTTAAAAATGGAAACTAATTATTATTTTCAAGCCATCATTTTAGAAACCAAAACAAAAACTGAAATGACAATAAATATTGTAACAACTTAGCCTAGTCAGCATAGACTAGTTTTCTTTTGGATAGTGCTCCATGAAACCAGTTTAAGAGTATTTATTATTTTCCAACTTCCTTCAACCTTTAACCATATTGCTTACTAATTAACCATATTGCTTACTAATTAATTTAAAATACTCAGAACTTACTCCATGGACAGTTTCATAAATGTATGCAACATTTAGAACATTTGTAATATATGTTTATATGTTTCAAATATTTAATATTTGAAAAAAATAGTAACAATACATATATGTAATTTCTCCCATATTACCTGTTAATGGTTAATTCATAAAATGACATAAGTTATAGGAGAACATTATATCACCATATACTATACTTGTTTATAATAAGGATAATTTTTTTTTTTTTTTACATCTACTTAGGTTTGTTGTGTTTGTACAATACAAAGAAAATTGCTCAGTTTGAGGTCTACAGCCAGCAATTAACACCACTTAGCAGCTGTTAAAATGGGTAATCGCCTGTTGTTATCTTCATGTGGCTTAATTCAAATGCTAATTGCTCTCTGAGCACTGATTGTAAACCTACCACATCCAGTATATTCAGCAGACATTTTGGGATACAACAAATAATACATTTTTAAAAATGTAGTGGTGAAAGGAAGACATTTTCAAGAAATTTTAAAATTACACCATGATGAAATGCAATAGGGCTTTTTTGTAAGGATTCAGTATTAATGAGGTGCTATAGTTATATTGAACACAACTGTCTTGTCCACTATAGCAGAGACTTCCAGGTATGGCTTTTGCACATTTATAAAATAAGCCTTGTTCAAACTTACACATGCTGTGAATGTAAACTTCATACCACAATTCAAACACTTATTATTAAGAATGTAAAATATCTCATTGATAATTTACATATTGATTACATGTTGAAATGATAACATTTTAGTTATACTGTTATGTAAAACATGTTAAAATTCAACTTTTCTTGTTTCTTTTAGAGTTTTTAATGTCACTACTAGAAAATGAAACATGATAGGTGACTGACATTACATTTGTAATGCTTAACATTAAATTAGACTGAACAAATTTCTAAGGCACCAGGTAAGAATAGAAACCATTTTGACCATTTAGTTATATGGAAATCATAAAAATGAGAAGTAAATTAATTCACATATATCAATTAATGAATTTGGAAAATTGATGCATTATGGTTTTTTTTTTTTTTTTTTTGAAAGGGAAATTAAATTTCCTCAAATCTTGAAAAAAAATTTTTTAAAATACAATTTCCAAGACTAACCAAACTTCAACAATGTAAAGTGAAATGAAGCAGAAATTCGCCAAGAGAAGTAAAGCAGGCTGCAATTAATCAATTATTGAATAAATGGAAAGAAACAACATGTATTTTTAAAGTTAGTTTTATAAAACACATTTGATTCTATGCACTTTGGAGCCTTTACCAGGCAGTAGGAAGCAACAGTTCCATCTGTGTGCAATTTCGGATGAATGCAAATTCTTCCCCCTCCTGCTTTGGCTCTGTGGCTAATGAGAAAATGGAATGTGTTTTGGTCTAAATAGGTTCTCGTTTGAATATAACAGTATTGATTTCCTTATGACTCACTCCACATTTTAGTGCTTGAGTGACTAGAGATCTTATTGGATGAGACATAAAGTTGAGGTCCTGACCATTTGTGGTCATTAAGCATCCCAAGACACATTTTGCTGGAGAGTAGGATGGTTATCTTATACTGCCGTCCTGTTCCAATCCAAGCAAGGATAGTCTTGTCTTCTAAATTCTCTATTTATTTTCAATAAGAAGGAGTTTCATTTTAGCCATCAGGCCACAAACTGAAAGCTTTTGACTGTTTTCTATTAAATTGTTGTGAATTACACTTCAAAATTCCTGCTTGTGAGTAAATTGAAAGTGCAATTAAAATTTACCTCATAAGACCATTAATATTGTATAGTTAATTAAGAGAGATCTATCATTATAATGTAACACTATATGATATATGTGATGAAGATGATCTTTAGAAATAAAGAAATACATATCTATATATGATATTCTAAATAACTTACCAAATATTTTAGAAGTAGTTTATTTAAACAAATATATATTAAGCACCAGTTCTGTCAAGACGTTATACTAGGCAGCAGAGATAGAAACAAAAAAAACATGTTCACTATCTTCAAGAAGTTAAAAATCTGGTAGATGAGGCAAAAAAGCACAGAGATACTTATAGTATCAAATGGTAAAAGCACCACAAAATACATGTGAAGAAAATAAAAAGAATCAATTTCTAGTATTCCTCTAATCCTCCTATGAGGGAGGGGGCAAAAGGGTTAAAAAAAAAAAAAAAGATGCTAGAATGAGATGGATATTATTACCCTGGGTACATGCATGTATGAAGGCACGAATTGTGTGAATATACTTTGTATACAACCAGAGATATGTAAAAATATGCTCTATAAGTATAATATGAAATGTAATGCATTCTGCTGTCATATATAACAACTTATAATAAAAGAAAGGAAAAAATAAACTTAAAAAAAATCAACCTTTAGCCCACAGGGGATGGTTGTAGGAAGAGAAGTTATATATAATGATCATATGCTTGATATGGGATTTATGTATAAAATGAAGAATATAAATAGTAGTTAAAGAAAAGAGGAATAAAAAAAGTGTTAAGAAAAATCTAGCAAAAGATAGAGCATACAACTTGAAGATAAAGCAAGGAACAAGAGACAGGTAAGTGAGAATGAAAGACAGAGAGATACACAGGAAAGTTTATTTGACAAAGCTGACAAATAAAGGCCTTCTCTCAAAAGCAGAGAGAGGTAAAACAAGCTTGGGTTCTGGGACTTTTATGGTGCAGTCTCAAGAATCAGAGCTATGAATTGTAATGCATGCTATTGTTATATATACAACAACTTCAGATAAAAAAAAATTTAAAAATAATCGGGTGGGGAGGTGGAGGGGTGGATCCTAATGTGGGTGGTTACGGGTTGGGTTGTTATGAGAGAGTAGTGAAACTTCCTGCCCTTGGGCAGGAAAACAAAACTTTTTTTCTTAAAATGGCAGCTATCACTTAAGATCACTGTCCATATGCTAAGCAAGGACCTTATACTACTAGTGAGGTTATTCTTTTAAAATATAACACCCAATTTTTCAAGGGACAAATAAAAATCAATAGCAAAAGCTTGCAAAATATCTAGTTTTATTATACTTAATAAATAATTTGTGTCCAGGGATGGGACAGGAGTTTCAGAAAAAGATAAGCTTCAACGAAATTCTATTGTCTACCTTTTGTGCTTTTTAATTCAAAGAGGGACATAAGTCAAATTTAGCCAGGTGTGGGGGCACACACCTGTAATCCCAGCAGCTGGGGAGGCTGAGACAGGAGGATCTTGAGTTCAGAGCCAGCCTCAGCAAAAATGAGGTGCTAAGCAATTCCGTGAGACCCTGTCTCTAAATAAAATATAAAATAGGGCTGGGGATGTGACTCAGTGGTAGAGTTCCCCTGAGTTCAATCCTGGTGTACCAGCCGCCCCCAAAAAATGTAAACAAGAATTGTACATGACATGTATCAAAATGAAAATACTTTCTAAATTTTGCAATTGTATATTTTGGTATAAGTTTACAAGTTTTAGCTGGGTGTGGTGGTGCACTGCTGTAATCCCAGCAAATAAGGAGGCTGAGGCAGGAGCATCATAAGTTCAAAGCCAGCCTCAAAATTTAGCAAGGCCCTCAACAACTTAGGGAGATCCTGTCTCAAAATAAAAAATGAAAAGGGCTAGGGATGTAGCTTAGTGATTAAGAACACTCCTGATTCATTCCCTGGTACGAAAAGAAAAGAAAAAAGAAAAAAAGTTTACAAATTTTGAATTTACTTTTCTTTAATCTAGTGCCCCCTCTTTAGTATACCGGACATATATTAGGTAGATAGGCAGCCATGAGCAGGTAGGTAGGGGGAGAACAATGAAGGGAGACATCAGACGTATACATCAGAGAGAGACTATAGTTCACAGGATTGGAACCACAGGGCAATTGACAAAATAGACAACATCTGGAAAATGGGCACTGGAATGCCAAGCCTCCCCCAACCATAGTTAATTATAACCCCTTCAAGGAACTGTGTAATTTCAAGATCTTGTCACATCTGCCCCCTTGGGCAGGGTCATCACCAAAATCATGCACAGTTGCTTCTTATGACTTGGTCAACTACCCTCACAAAGAAAATTTGTTGAAGGCTATACAAATGGTAAGAACCACTTAAAGGAGAATGAAGAACTAAAGAAGGGCAAAGGCATTGAAATCTCTTAAGAACCCCAGACTGTTCTAAGAGCTATATAGTTCTCCCTGGAGGTGGCCCATTCAGTGCAGGTACTAGAGGCCTATACTCTCACTTTTAAGCTCCCTTCAGTGCACAAAAATCCTTTTGTGATCTCACAGAACCAGCTGTTTTGGACGCCCATAGTCACAACCAGGTCTCCTCTACAACAAAAAGCATGTTTTGTTCTCACTTAGTGGACAAATCAAAGCTACTTATACACTATTGCTGACATTCAAGAAAATGCCTCCAAAAGATCCATTTTTTTAAAATCTCATTTACATGAATATCAACTACATTGAGTACTTCAATCTTTGGCCCCTTAGGGACTAGTCTTCAATTAACAATAAGAACAGTTCCATAATTTAAGGGGAGAAGCCACAATCTGAGAGGATGCCATCTAAAAACAAATTTGAAGAAAATTGAGAACATCAAAAATCAGAGCTATTGTTTTTATAAGTGAATTTACTTTTTCATGTAACTAAATGAATGGTGCATATAACTACCATCATTCTACAAAATGAACATTTTCTTCCAAACAAAACACAAAGAAACAAAAAATAAAATTTACTTTTTGGAAATTCATTTGAAAATGTGCATTAATTTTCTAGGGCTTTCATGACAAATAACACAGACTGTGTGGTTTAAGCAACAGGAATTTATTTTTCCAAAATTAGAAGGTAGAAATCTGAGATCAAGGTGTTGGGGAAGTTGGTTTTTTGTGAGACTTTTTTCCTTGGCTTGTAGATGGCTGTCCCTTCCCTATATCTTCACATTAGTACTCCTTTCATTTCTGTTTATGTCCTACCATCCTCTTCTTATGAGGATGCTAGTCATATTGGAGTAGGCCCCAGGTATATGTCTTTGTTTTAGCTTAATTGCCCTCTTTATTTTTTATTTAATTTTTTTTTTGTTCTTTTTAGATATACATGACAGTAGGACATAGTTTGACATATTATGTATACAGGGAATATAATTTATTCTAATTAGGATCCCATTCTTGTGATTATACATGATGTGGAGTTATACTGGTTGTGTATTTATTTATAAACATAGGGAAAATACGTCCAACTCATTCTACAGTCTTTTCTATTCCCATCCCCTCCCTTCCTTCATTCTCCTTTGTCTAATCCAATGAACTTTATTTTCCCCTCCATCGCCCCTATTGTGTGTTAGCATTCACATAATAGAGAGAACATTTGGCCTTTGGTTTTTGGGGATCGGCTTATTTCCATTCATTTATGAGGAAATGCTATAATTTTATTCTACTTTATGGCTGAGTAATATTCCTTTGTGTATATATATCACATGTATTTTGGGGGGGCTGGGGGTTACCAGGGATTGAACTTAGGGGCCCTTGACCAATGAGCCACATCTTCTGCCCTATTTTTCAATGTATTTTTATCCATTCATCTGTTGAAGAGTACCTAGGTTGATTCCATAGCTTAGCTATTGTGAATTGAGCTGCTACAAACTTTGATGTGGCTCTGTCACTGTAGTATGCTGATTTTAAGACCATTAGGTATATACCAAAAAGTGGGTTAACTTCTGTTGCTTCCATTCCAAGTTTTCTAGGGAATCTCCATACTGCTTTCCAGAGTGGTTGCAAGAATTTGCAGTTCCACCAGCAATGTATGAGTGAACCTTTTCCCCCACGTCCTCTCCCACATTTATTGTTACTTGTATTCTTGATACCAATTGCCCCCTGTAAGGCCTATCTCTAAATACAGTCACATTCTGAGACTTTTGGGGTTAGGATGTCAACATATAAATTTGGAGGATCACACAATTCAGTCCATGACATCTAAATACAAACTATATTTTCAAATTGAATTAAACCTTGTAAGGGCAGCTATCAAGAATGGTGGTTTAAAATATTACTGAGTAAACTACTTTCTTAGCCCATCTATGTAACATGAGGTATTTCTGCAGAGAAATATATCCAAACTCTCTTTGTGAAACAGGAGAGAAAGATTGTCAGATAATTGTTAAGTCAGAGATTATTAAAAAATATGATAGCGTGAAAATTGATGAATGGAAAATATGTAATAGAAGGCAAGAGAAAACTCTAAGAAAGATGTGTTTACCTGTGAAATGAAATAAATTGAGAAAATTACAGGATTCTAGAGGTAGAGATGAAGATATGAATGAACAGAAAGGTTCTCAAAAGCTGAGAACCTGTGGTTTATTTGTGATGCATTGAAAAACCAAGGCAGACACACAGGGACAAGAATGATTGCTCATTGTGGGATTTTGAAAAGCCCAAGTTAAATGAGTCAGAATTGGAGGTAGGATATAAAAAATAAAAGAAGTGCAAAGAACTGACCACAGCTCTACAGGATGATATGATGAATCATAAGAAATAGCTGATTTTGGAGGAAAAGTTCTGGCAAGGCTTATGATATTTACTAAATATCAAATACTATATGCCATGCTCAAGGCTGAGGAGTTTATATTCAGTATTTTTATTGAACAGTCTGACATTCAGTAATCACCCTTTAATCAAAACCAAGTAAGTAGCAAAGCCTCAATAATAGTATGACTCATCTCTTCCAGGTCCATGCTCTTAGTCACTACTCTCTATTTCCTCTCTAGGTGCAACATCTGTAGAAGTGGATTTGAATCTTTTCAGGACAGTAGAACAATGTTAAATAATAAGGAGCATAAAAGAAATCTGTGTTTAGCATTTAGATTACCCCATTTTTTTCTCACTAGGGTATTAAGAATTAGACTATTATTGTACACATTTTAAAGATGTGGAAAATGACACACAAGCAGTAAATAAGTTCTAAGCAGTAAATAAGTCTGCAAAGACTGGCAGAACCAGGATGATAGCCCAGCCAATCTGACTCCAGAGCCTGCTCTCACAACCATCCTGTCTCCATGGTGCAACACAAATCAAAAAGTACGATCATTAGTTCTCAGTGGAATGCTGGGCTGAATGAAAGTGACAAGCCTTGGGGAATAAGGTACATGATTCACAGTGTAGAGACCCAGAGGGTGCATCAGAGGACTGAGACAGGTAATCAGTTACCTTTCCTCCTTCTCCATTATTCTCTTAGAAAATTGGTTTGTTATATGTCTTACTTCGGTAAGACTATGTTATGGGTTGAGGGCTTGTGTCCTCTCAAAATTCTTATGTTGAAATCTAATTTCCAATGTGCAAATATTGGAGGTGGGGTCTTTGGGAAGCAATAAGGCATGATGTGGAGCTCTTATGAGCAAAACCTATAAATTTGTAGGAAGCAGTGAGAGAGCTAGCTGTCCTCTTTCTGCCACATTATCACACATATAACATGTTGACAGGTAACACAAGCTGTCTGTGACTTGGAAGACATCTCAACCCTAAACCAACCATGTTGACACCTAGATTTCAGATTATAGGCTCCAGAGCTGTGAGGAATCAATGTTTGTTATTTAAACCACTTGTAGTTGATGCTAATTTGTTATAGCAGCTCCTAATGACTCACACTGGAGACTTGGAAAAGTACTACAAATTGGACAGCTTAAACAAAAAAAATATTCATTATATCACACTTCTGAAGGCTTGAAGTAAAAATAGAGGTGTTGAAACAATAAATAGTTTCCCTTTGCAGGTTGCAAGGGAAGGACCCGGTCCAGATTTCCCCCCCGGCCTATAGATTGCTTTACACATGGCAATAGTTCCTCATGTATGCCTGTGTCTAAATTTTACCTTTTATTAGGGTGCCATTCTTACTGATAGAGGTCCATCTAATGACATCATTTTAACCTGATTACCTTTGTAAGAACCTTGGGTGCAAATAAGGTCACATTTTTGGGTACCAGGCATTAGGATGTTGCCAATTATTAAACAATTTTCTTAGAAATTTCTTCTGCTAAATATGGAAGTTTATTACTTACAAATTCTGCTTTACATACACATATAGGCCACTATTCAGCTAAGATTTCTGCCATTGTAAAACAAGGATCTTTTCTGATCCAGTTTCCAGCAACGTATACATCATTTCCTTCTTAATCCTCATGAGAAGAAGTTGTAATATATTTTAACAATATTTTGTTTTCCATGTATATCAATTCTTTTGAAACAACACAGGATTTCTCTGCTATGGTCTTTACTTCTTTCTGGGCTCTCACTGGTAGAGTCTTTAACATGTATACTTTTATCAACAATCTGCTTGTGTTAATTAGCTTTTCCACTGCTGTGACTAGTAGTAAGACCTGACAATAATAATTTTACAGAAGGAAAAGTTTATTTGGGGACTCACAGTTTCAGAGGTCTCAGTCCATTGACAGCCAGCTCCATTCCTCTGGGTTACGGTGAGGCTAGACATCATGGCGAAGGAGTGTGTCAGAGGGAAGCAGCTAACATGATAATCAGAGGCAGAGAAAGACTTCACTTGCCAGATACAAAATATATACTCCAATGGCATCTCCCTAATGAAGGACCTTCTCTAGCCACACCCTTACCCCCTTTCACCACCCAGTTAATCCTATTAGGAAACTAATCCAATGATTGTATTAATGCTTTCAGAAACCTAATCATTTCCCCTCTGAACCTTCTTGCAGTGTCTCACACATGAGCTTTTGGAGAACACCTCATATCCAAACCATAATACTGCTTAAGGCAATCTAGATTGTTTTGTTGTGCTTCTTAAAATCATTCCACAAACCTCCCAATTACAATCCACTTCCACAGTTTTTGGAAACTATTATAACACTTACTACTTCTTGGCATCAAAATATTTATTGCAGTTAACTAACTGGCTTATGTGACTGTGGAGGCTGACTAGGCAAGTTCAAACTATGCAAAAGCAGGCCATCAGGCCAGGCCCGCTGAGCCTGCAGGCATGAGGTGAAGCTGCAGTCCACAGACAGAATTTATTGTCTTCACGGAAGCTTCCACTGAGTAAAGCCCACTTAGATTATCTTAAGTAATCTTCCTTAAGTATATTAATTGTAGATGTGAATCACTTCTATAAAATGCAGTGTAAGCAACACCTATGTTAATGTTCAACAGAATAACAGGGCTCTGTGGTTCTGCCATGTTGACATGTAACACTGCATTACAGCAGGTTTTCTCTCTGCCTCATCTCTTCCAGACTTGGTCCTGAAGAAGCTGGCAACCTGGAATAGCCAGCAGGTACACCAAAACTAAGATGCCCCTAAAATTTTCTACCTTAATAACCAAAAAATCTGCAACCCAGAAAGGCACAAGCTTTAGGACAACAATTGTTTTATATTACTCAGGTAAATAAAGGGAAAAAAAAATTATACAACCACCCCATCCATCAGTAAAAGTCAGATTAAGACACTGTACCTCCATTGTTTTGGGCTTATAATGAGTTACCCTTTGCAACCTAATTCTGCAGGCTGGTTTTGGAGAATTCAGACAGAAGAACTGGAGTTTTCAGATCAGGCCAGTGCTAATGAGGTACCCTGCCAACAGTGGCAATGATTAGTGAGGAAGCTGAACCCCACAAGATACCACTCATGCCTGACCTGTCAGTAGAGGCCTATGGGAAACTGAATGACAATGGGTCATTTCCCTCCCTTCTTCCTGAAGTGTCCTTAGATGCCAGAAGAGCCTCTCCTCTTCCATAGGGTACTGGAAGTGGGAATCTGAAATTCAAGCTTACCTAGCAGCAATGAGGTGAATCTCCCCCAACACGAGCATTGAAAAGGCCTAGTGAGGAACAGGGACGTTCAGTTCATCACTACACAATGGTAACAAGACAACTGCCTCCCTTGGAACACTTGAGGAAAAGCAGAAGAGTCCTTTGAAAACAGAAGATTTATGCCTATAATCCCAGAGATTCTGGAGTCTGAGGCAAGAGGATCCCAAGTTCAAGATCACTCTTAGCCACTTAAGGAGACCCTCTGCAACTTAGTGAGATTCTGTCTCAAAATAAAAAAGGACTAGGGATGAAGCTCAGTGGTAAAGCCTCCCTAGATTCAATCTCTCATACAAAGAGAGAGAGAGAGAGAGAGAGAGAGAGAGAGAGAGAGGTTTAAATAACATTCAGTTTCTTTTAATATTATAGCTACAGTATTTAGGATATGACTAAAAGTTATTTATTCTAAAAAGACATGTAAATTCTCAATTTTAATAAGAAAAGATATCAAAAGATGCCAACACTGAGATGCCACAGATGTTAGTTAGAATCATGTGATAAGTATTTTAAACACTATCATAAAATACGTTTTCATAAGAAAATTAAAACATATTTGAAACAAGGGAAAAAAATTGAAAGTTTCTACAAAGTTAGAAGATATAAAGAAAAATCAACTGATAATTTTAAACCTTAAAAATAAAACAAATGAAACAAAAATTCACTGGATAACTTCAACAGCAGAATAGGGTATAAAGATATAAGAATCAATGAACCTGAAAGGAAAATAGGAATTACTAATTGCATACAACAAAGAAAAAAATAGCCTGGAAAAAAATTTGCAGGATATCAGGGAACTGTAGAATAATAAAAGATTTATCATTCAAATTCTTGGAGTCCTTAGGAGGAGATGAAAAGTGTAGGGTTGAAAAAGTATTCAAAGAAATAGTGGCTATATTTTTTCCCCCAAATCTGGCAAAAGTCTTCAGATTCAAAAGATTTGCTTAAAGTCTAAACAGGATAAACCCAATTTAGCAAAGGAGGAGGAGTAAATTTGGAGAGCAGTGAGGAAGGAATGACACCTTACCTAACAGGGAAAACAATTAAAATAAGAGGATTTTTCATCTGAAGACATGGAGCCCAGAAGGAAGTAATACAGCATTGTTCAAGTTCTGAAAAACCAACTGTCAACAGTGAATTCTGTATTCAACAAAATGAGAAGAAAATAAAGCCTAACCCAGATGAAGGAAAACTAAGAGAACTTGTTATGATCAGACCTACCCTAAAAAACTGTCTAATGCATATTCTTTAAATAAAAAGGAATGGTACAATAAGTACCATCAGGAAGAATGAAAGAACAATGAAAACAGCAGATATTTTTTCTCTTTTTGAGTTTTCTAAATTATACTTAACAGTTTTAGCAATAAGTATAACATTTCTGATCTAGTTCTCAACATATATAAAAGAATTGTTTAAGGCAACTATATTGTAAATGATCAGTGGTTAGAGGTGTAAAGTGAATAAGATTTCTTCAAAGGATGGGAGGAAGGGAGGGGATGGGGAAGTACTGGGGAACAAAATTTATGAAATAATATTCTATTCTCTGCATGTATAAATATGAATCCTAACAGTATGTATAACTATAATGCATCAATAAAAACGTGGAACAAAAGGGAAAAAATACTAAACACCAGTCTAGGCCCTAACATAGCGATAATTATATTAAATGTATATAGGCTAAACAAACCAATTAAAATACATATCTATGCAAAATGGATCTGAAAATGTGACCCAATTATATGCAAGGACATTCTGATGAGTGAAGAAAGTCAATACAAAAATCTCATATACTACATGATTCCATGTATATAACAGTCTCAAATTATGTAGTTATGGAGATAGAAAACAGATCACTGGTTTTCTGCTCTAAGGGATGATATGTCTATAAGTTGGTAGCCCAAGGGAAGCATTTGTGGTGATGAAATAACTCTGGATCTTGATTCTAGTGGTGGTTGCATACATTTATAGATATTATGAAATGGCATAAGACCATATATACATATTGTACCAGTGTTCCTGGTTTTGATATTATAGTGCAGTTATGTAAATCATAGCTATTGAGAGATACTAAATGAGGAGTAAAAGAGTTTTCTCATTAGCATATAAAGTCTTTTGAGCTAAAGGAAAATTAACATTTTTTCCCTCAAAACCATAAGGATGAACATAACTATCCCTGGCTATATAGTTTTTTTTTAAAGTGTAATTTGGAGCTTGGATGAGACATCTTCACCACTAATTGACAACTTTTCTCTCACTTTCCTGCCTACTACCCTAAAACATCAACTCAATAATACCTTTAGTAAACATATCATCACATTTTACTTCTGTGAAATTTCTTATGAAATAGAAATCACTTTGCAGGATCATGGTGCTTAATGTCTTCTTTGCCTTCATATATATAAACCATGTTCTGTTTAACAGATCAACAATATCCAATCACAGCTTTCTTCTATGATTACCCAGTGTTTAAGACCTCTCAATTTCAGAAAACTCTTCTACAGATTTGTTTCTGTAGTATGATAGAATGTTAAAAATTGAACTGTTTATGTCTTGCTTCTACAATGATAGCAATATAATAGGTGTTAGATACTAGAATAAGTGTAAGACAGAGATTTCCTGAAGGTGGATTTTTCCAAAAGAAATTTTGAGAATATAGTCCATGAATTTTCTACTCTTCATCTCTTCAGGGAGATAAATGGGAGTTACAGAAAGATATGAATATATTTCTTTAAATATGACTGATGCTGTGGGTTTATACACTCTCCTTTGGGTTGGGAGTATGCGGGCATAATCTCTGCCACCATACCCCTAGAGAATAATGAATATCAGTAGATTGTTTCAATCTCACAAATTGGACATTTGTGTTCCCCGAGACGGGAGATACTCTAGACTGCAGTTTCATTCAACTGCTAAACCTGAGACAGGGATATGGCCTAAGTAGATGATTTACTGTCTGAGCCAGATAAAATTTTGTTTTATTTTGCTTCGATTTTTATGTTTGGTCTCCCAAAGTTTGTCAATTCAAAAGATACATGAAGATATTATATTCTTTAAATACAAAAAAGAGAAAGGAAGCCAGAATATTCGAGTCTTTTTTTTGCCCTGTGCTACAGATCTATTGAGTGGGGTAGAGAACTCACCAGAGGGAAGCTGGTAGTGAAGAGTGAATTTAAAGGAATTGAGGAAAGAGATACACTGACAAACCAGAAAGAGATACTCAGCTCTGAAAATATGTAAGGAACACTTGCACATGTCCAGAAAGAAAAATATCAAAATTTTAGGTGTCTTTCCTATCCATAGAGCGCAGAGCCAGCATATGCAGTAAGCTAAATCCACTTCAAAGGAATTAGGTGTGAGAACAAAACTTAGCTGCATTTTTGTTATGTCACATGTATTGATTGTTAAACATACTAAAGATTAGATAGAACTTTCAAATATATTTGTTTGTAGTTTTAAAATGTTAATTTTAAAATGATCTTTTAAACCCTCTGATCTCCTTTCCAAATACTTCTATATTGGCTATTAATTAACCAGTGTGTCACTTAAAATAGTATCATTTTACAAGTTACTCATTCTACCATTTTCTCTACTAAAGTTTTTGAGTTTGAAGGAGGAAATTATCTTTTGTATATATGACAACAGAGAGGTCAAAAGGAATGAAAAGAGCTGAGATTTTGCCTTGGGATTGTGGTCATAAAGAAGGTAAATGGCATTGTTGTTTCAGCTGACTGAATGCAACAAAAACCAAATTGAATGTGTCAAGAAGGGAATATCAGAGAATAAAGAAGAGCAGGTATATGAGGCATGCCTGATGGACTAGGCATGCACCTGAATATGTGTACATGTTATATGCCCAAAAAATTAGGAGTGTGATATCCAACCAGGGAGAATTTGTAAAGCAACATAAAGGATATTTATGTAGATGCTGATACACTTTTGCTCCTAATAAAATCATCTAGGTGTTAAAAGTATTTTAAAAATTCTTCTAGAAAAAATATGTCAAAATTACTTCAAAAGTAAAAATAACAAAAAAGCAGACTCTGAAGTTTATTGTTAAAGTTAATTTTTCCCTTATAAGAACACAAGCTCACTATTCACATGGAAGAAAAGAAGAGGAAACATCCACATTCCAGTTACTGAATACTATAACATTTTAACTCATTTTCAATATTTTCCTTCACATTAGATGTATATTTGATTTTAGAAATTTTTAAGCTTGATGAAGGAATAAAGATGGTTTTTCAAAACTTTTCTCCTCTTTCCCTCACTCTTTTACAGGATTGTCTCTACACACATCCTGCACTTTCCTTTCTATTAACTCAATGCTCATTCATGCCTTAGATATCCTATTTTTCCACCATTAAAATGAAATCAGGACTTCCTTGCCCATAGGTATTCCCTGCTCTAATCCACCTGTTCCATATACCCAGATTAATTTTGTTAAAATTAAAACCACCCACATTGAGAAATACCTACCAGAACCTGCTGGATAACCTAGCAGAGGAAGTAATGTAGAGGGAAGCAAATTCATACAACATAAACACTCTGCCTGGGTATTCACTGAGGAGGCACTGGCCATTATAGATCATCACAATATTGATGGTCATTATTTACTTATTACAACAAACTTTGGATATAACTCACTAATATAAACAACTATGATTTTTGTGATACGTTATCACAGAGAATTTTTTTTAGATTGTTTCTGTATGTGATGATAGATACAAAGGAGAGTGTTAGTAAAATAATCCCCTAATTTTATAAGGAGAAAAACTTGTATTAGTTCATAGACTATAACAAATCTTAATATTAATAAGTGTATGCTAAATGTCAATAGTTCATACCAAATTTCAGTTATCACTTTGACACTGTTTTATGGCAGTGAAAAGTCTTCTATTATAATTCCTGTTATCCTATGTGTTAAAAACAGTATTTTGTATTTTGTAAGGTTTGCTCATTTCTATAAAAATTTCATGTATTTTAAGCAACTAAAGTATTTGTTTTATAATTGTAGAAATTTTTGTTTAAAAAAATAAAATAACTATTATAGAACATTCATATTAAAAAGTAAACACCTGTAACTTTACTATAACTTTATAGTTCTCTATTCACTTGAATGATTTTTTTCCACACAGATACAATCCTTTTCCTCCCATAGTTTTTAATTCTGCTCTTTGTAATTGATTTTACATTTCAAAATTTTTTTTTCAATGGTAGCACAGTTCTTTGTGATTAAATATTTAGTGGCTCAATAATATTTCATCTAGTTAATATGTCAAGGTTTTTGTTATTATTCAATTCTTCCATTTAGAAATAACCAACTTTAAATTGAAATACAAAAATATAGCATGCTCATGACTTGAGACCTGGGAATATTACTAGAATTCTGGAACAAGACAGTAGATGACTCTGTAGACACTGCCTGTGGTCATTCTATGCCTGGCATTCTTCAGGAGAGCAGGAGTTGTATATCCCAGTAGTTAGCTAGTGAATGGCCTTTGATTGAATGGAATTTCTATGCCAGGAGTTCATAATGTGTGGTTCTCAGGAAGGATGCCCCTTTGGATAATAAAGTTTCCTTGGAGTACAGCCATACACACTTGTTTACATATTGTCCATGGCCACTTGTGTAGTAGTGACAAAATTACATGGTTGAGACAGAGACACAAGGGCCTGCAAAGTCTAACCTTTCTGGCATAATACACTATATTCTGGTTAAAGCTCCCACATCAATATTTAGGATTAATCCATTACATATAGTTTTGTGCTTCACAGAAGACCAAAAATATACATTTTAGAAAATTGTCTACTAAGTGGCAAGGAGAGTTCTTGGATCAGTACCCCTCTGGGCTTCTTCCATCCATTTTACCATGCACCCTGTCTATAGCATGACTTTTCTGGTCCACACATAGAATAATGTCACTGTACTGTGGATAAACTAATTACACATAGTTTTCAGATAAAATTTTAATTCCTAAGCATGTTTACAGATAAAACATGAAAGGATATTCTGATGTCATCATAAAAGTTTCATTCACAATAGACAAAAAAATCTGTGACTGTCAATCAATACTTGCATAGTATGATTTGATGTTTTATTCATAGTTTCCTCTGTGTCTGGTTTTCCTTACATGAAATGTTTTTGTTCAGAATGTATTATTTTATATCTTTTAATCCCCTAGTTGAACATTTGAATATTGGCAGTACTCTATGTTTGCACAGTCATAGGTATTACAATAAAAATTCATAGAAGCCTTTTTAAACAAAACCTCAATATAATTCTTCAAACATTGTATTAAACTGAAATATGCCTGCTTTGGGTAAAATCCAGAATTATAAAAATACTAGTCAGTTAACATTACTTTGGCTTACATTCAGCTCAAAACTCAACTTTTTTATTGAAGTACAGTGACTTTAACAAAACAAATATTAAGTGCAATTTTATGATTGATGGCCTTTAAAATGTAAATAACCTTCTGAATACTAAAATCAGATCATAGATTTGGGTCCCCCCAGATTCAGGATGCTTAGACATCTAATAATACTTAGTGTAAGACATGTATTTTCATTTTTCTTAACTCTATCTCCCAATGTTAGGCACTTACCTACTTACCTGTAGTATCTGGTAAATACACAGTGAATTCATTTATACCAGAAAGTATATCTATGTATATTACCAAAAAAAAAAAAAAAAAGAAAAGAAAAGAAAAAAAAGTTACCCTTTGAAACTTTTAGACAGGTTAGAAAGTTCAGTCTAAGAAAAAATTCTCAACCTGAATATAATCCCAGATGAGTTAAAATTAGCATACTTGGATTCTCTTTACATAATAAAAATTCAAAATGAGTGGTCAATTTAATATTAGCTTATCCTAAACTCTATCCAAGTTATTTATCAATAGAATAAAAGATAATCTTATTATTCCATGATTCTAATCTATAATTCATGAATATAAAAAAGAGCATTTGAAATGACACAGTAAGAACTCAGTATGGGATTTAATCATCAACATAATAATTAAATTATGATAAGCTTTGGAAATTTTGAAGCAGAGGGTGAAAGTGTCTGAGGATGTTTGTATGGGGATCTCTCTGGGTTGCTCAAGACTTACCATCCTAATGGCAAGGAATGCTGCATTCAAGCTCAGATATGCTCTGTGCTAACCTGTCTCCCCACCCACAGGACCACCTCAACAGAAGGCACCTGTGGAGGTTTAACAGCTGGAGTTTCTAGATAACTCCCATAAAATCCAGACTGACACCAAAACATGTATGTTTCACCACTGCCAAGTATGTGTTGTCATGTTCCCTACCCCTGAAAGGAAAATAAGCAAGGGTCTGAAGTTCCTTCTTCAGAATGCAGAACCATACTACTGATCCAGCAACACCTAGCCTAGCTTCCTATTTAGTGGAGTGTGGGCAGGGTATGGACCTGTGCTTTCTTTCTCTCATAATAGTGTAAGGAAGCAGTTTATGTGTGTCTGCATGAATAAAAACGGTGTCTCAAAAAAAAAAATAAAAAATTAAAAAAAAAAAGAAAAAAGAAAATGAACTTACCTTGCTTCTAAGAGAAAGTAACTAAGACCTTCTCATGTCAGGAAAGATTAGTGAATCTGAAGACTGACTTTGATATGAATTAACTTGCCTGCTGACCTAAGAGTCTCAGCCTTGGTAAAGTTATATTTGCAGGAACATGAAGGTCACAGAGACTTCAAAAGCTCACATGCCAAATGGTCTTGACAATACTGATCTTCATTGTTCCTCACAGAGACTGCCAGCCCACTCTCATTTTCATTATATGGGGAAGCTCCAGGCGCACTACTCTAATAGCATTGCTATTGCTTCTTGTTCTAGAACAGAGATGACTAATCAGACATACATTTTGACATAAGAATGTTGCAATTAAAAAGACAAGAATAAAGTTAACCAAATAACGTTCAGATATAAGATTGTCATTTTCTTAGCAGGGCAGTTTCCTACCATGATGAACCATACAGCTGGCTTTCAAATAGATGCAAGGATTTCCTGCCTAGAAAAGCATACATATCACACTGAACCCACAGGCAGTTTAAATTACAAACACAACATGAAAAAGCATAACCAGGAGCATAACATCAAATCTTTCTATGAAAGAATTGCTCCAGGCACAGATCCCATAGAGGAGTGGAAATCAGAAGCGAGAAGAGGGATTAGGAGGTAGCGAAGTAGCATGTTGCAGAGGTCAAGGAAATAAAATAATTCAGGGTCAGTGATACAGTAAGGACTCTACACAGGCAGTATCAGCTTGCAAATAAACAGCCAAAATGAACCTTGAAGTGGAACTTTTCATCTAAGAAAGAGATCAATTTCAAGCTGTAGTATTTAGATGTGTCACGTAAGTCATGCTACAATGATGATAAGTAAGGTATCCCTGCAGAGACAGCAGGATGGAGTCAACCATCAAGGAAGCTTCTAAATATAAGTTACTCCATGGAATATGAAGTATGATTCATGATGATCCCTAAGGCATTGCCACCCTTTTAATTGCATTTTGTAGAATGATAAAGACTGCTATTTTCTGGATATGGTTTAGGTGTCCTTCTAAAGGAAACCTGGTCTTCAGGGTGATAATGTTGGGAGACAGAATCTTAAAGAGTAGGGGAACCTTAGGTCATTGAAGGCACTGCCCTTGGAAGGGAATATTGGTCTCCTATGGTGAGTTATTCTGACTACAAGTTGTGATAAAATTCTTGAGTTTGGCCCCAGCCAGACTATTTAGCTTCCTATTTCAAATCTAATTTCTTCCTCTTCCATGTGCTTCACCATCGGCCATGGGGGCTCTCACCAAAGCCTGTATAATGCTGGTGGCCTTTAGGTCTCCAAAACAATTAGCTCAACAAACTTTTTTTCTTTATGTAGTTTGTCTGCCTTTGGTAATTAGTTTCAGCAATGAAAATCTAATACAGAGACCACAGTGAGCAAATGTGCCAGAGGGCACCAAGAACATTTCTAAGTAATTATCATGGCAAAGTATAAATGTGATGCATAGTACAGTTTGTACTCCAGACTAGTATTCCAACTTGAATTTAATGGACAGTGGTGAAAGGAGAATTATGGATATTTGCACAGATATTTGAACTTGCCTAGAGTGTATCTAAGGGACATAATCATTCATAGAGTAAGTCCTACATAAGTAGTTTCATATCAGAGTCAACACAATCTCTAAGTGTATTTTTTTCCAGTGGGGCTTTCAGGCACGTATGAGGGGTTGGTTTTCCAAAATAACCTATAAATCTATATAATATATAACCATGGTACAGGTTTTCCATTCTCTATATTTTGGTTTTAAATTCTTCTCAAAACCAAATTGGTGTTCTGAAACTTTCCTTCTAGTATTACTCAAAATTTACTTTTCTCCAGGGAATTAACTGTTATAATGAAGTTCATGGAATTCTGACCAAATGCTCTGAATATATGGCATAAGTTTCATTTATATGCATGTTCCCATTTTTGAGGATTTCAACTGTTTTACAAAAGTTTCTCTGTCATGGCCTATTACACTGTTATAATTTTTAGCATATAAAAATCATATATGTTGGGATATATAATATGCTAGGACATTTTAGTTGAAAATGACTATAATATAAAACATAATTTTAGTTTAACAAGAATTTTGTTGGCTTTCATAATTAAAATGTCCAAGTGTTCAAGTATGGCCAGATACAAAAATTTAAAGAAAAAACTTTCTCCTTATGTTGTCTCTTGCCTCTTTTCTCAATATATTCTTTGAATGTGAATGCAAATGCTTACATTATCCTCAAAGCCATAAATAATACAGAAAAGGATAGGCTTTTATTTTTATTATTTTCTTTTTCTGATTCCTCTAGCAAAAGTTCTCTGAAAGAACATTTATTGGCCCAGCTTTGGTTTTATGTTCATTCTTACAGAAGAATAGTATAGTCTAAGTAACTGATAGCTCCATAAAGCAGAGGAGGGAGATTTAATAAACAAACCATGGACTGAAAAAAGTCATTGACAACTACTACAGGTCATCAAGTGGCAGATAGTAGATTACCACATTTCCAAACTCTGAGTCTGATCCTAATTTCTAGAAGTTCTAAACAATTGCTGGGCTCAGCAACATCTAAACAGTTTTGATTGTATTCAAATGCACTGTAACATTACATCTCTGTCATAACATGTCTATGACTTCATGAGTAGAAATCCATGCTATTTATCTAGCTGTATATAGACTAACTTTAGGTGCTTTAGAAACATGATTGATTAAAATAATCAATCACAGTTCTTACAGATGTAAAATAGTTCAAGAGATTATCTGAATGAACTGCTTGCTTTTCAGATGATAAAATTATCATAGATCATGATTTTTTTTTACCAGTTAGCTTTTGCTGGAAAAGAACACTGAAAACAGGTTATTGACAAGCTATTGTATAGAAATTTTCAAAAGAAATTTGGGAGTTGTGTAGTCAAAAAGAGTTGTGACAGATTTTTCTATGAAATGAGTACCATGCAACTCAGAGGCAGCAAATACCAAGCACATGCACCACAACTTCTTCCCTCAAATCTATGACAGACCTGTCTTTGGCCTGAACCTGGCTTCATAGCTTAGGAGTTAGACAGACAGCCACTACTGAGGAAGTGGAATTGGCTATAATATTCATTGCAATTCTATTTATAGATTGGAGAAACTTAGCTGATTGTAATTAAAAACCTTCTTTCCTAGTTTTATAGACACATGCTGGAGGTACTACATAATAAAGCTAAACTATACCTCATCATTTACCAAAATATTTCATGTTTGAGAGAATAACAGAATAAGAAACAATATACAATGAAATGTCTATCCTAATTAGAAACAAACGAACACACTTGAAATGCGGAGAAGATGATTTCTTTCTAGTTGCTGACTCTAAGTATCAGCAGCTCAAATCAAAGCCACAAGGCTTTTTATGATCTGTCAAGACAAGGAGATTTCTACCACTCAGATGGCAGTTCTTACACGCTGCCTTCTATTATCATGATTTATTATATATTGTACTTTTCTGCTGGAGCAAAGTTAGACGCAGATGTCTACAAGGGCAAGGTGGGAAACTGAGATTGGTGTTTGCCACCATGCAGCCTGTGACAAGGAAACAGTTTGCTTCTCAATTCACTGCAGCCTGATATGTTTATGAAATACAAGTTTTTTGGCTTTTTTTTTTTTTTTTTTTTTTAACTGGGAATTGAATTCAGGGCACATGGACACTGAGCCACATCCCCAGCCCTATTTTGTATTTTATTTGGAGACAGGGTCTCACTGAATTAGTTAGTGTCTCGCTTTTGCTGAGGCTGGCTTTGAACTTGCAATCCTCCAGCCTCAGCCTCCTGAGAGGATGGGGTTGCAGGCATGTGCCACTGGGTTCAGCAAATACAAGTAGTTTGTAAGTTACAAAAGCACTATTAGAAAAACAAAGTATAAACTTAAATAAAATATATGCTTTAGCGTTTTCAATATATTATTATTAGAAGGAAAACACATATTATTTCAACACTTCACATATTGTTGCCAGTTTTCACAGAATACAGTTGAGCAGCAATTATGTAGATAATTTGAATATCTTATATGAATATGTACTTAGTACAGAATTAACCTTAATTGTGGGAGCACATTAAACTCTCTTTGATTATTTCCTGCAAAGCTGTTGTCTTCATGCCTAATAACTTAGAACTTGAAATCTACAAGGTAAATAAGCAGAAAGGGGAAACTAAAATAAAGTGTTCAGAGAATAAACAAACAGGAGCCTGTAAGTATAAACTGGATTTAGGAGGATAGACTAACATCTATGTCAGGTCTTGGTGTCTCTGATCTTGGAGATAAGAGTATTCCATGAAAACTGGGACCCTGTGTTGCAAAGTTAAACATACACCTGGCCCAAGACTTGGAGAAACTGAAGGAAAATTCAAGAAAATAGAACAATCAGGACCAACTGCTGCTTCACGTCAAGGAGATGAGCCAGCATCTACACTTAATCTGTGTGAGCTGCAAAATGGCTGCTGTTTTATTTCTGCTCTCCAAATCTCCCACAAGAGCTGCTCTTGGGGCCTGCCCTAACTCAAAAATACAGATAAAATAATTCTGGGAAATAAGGATACATATAGCTAAGTTGAAATATCACATAACCACCATAGGAATACTTGTTCTACGGTTTTTTTTTATGAGCAATAGTTATTATATTCATGAGTAAAACAACAATAGTGCTTACTTTTTGAATAAACAGGAACTTCAAATAAGCTAGGATTACTGGTTTCTCAAGAGAAGTCAGAATTCTGAAATTTTATGTAGAAACTGACAATTGCCAAATTTGGGGAAAAAATCATAACATACGTTTTAAAAGCAAACACAAAACATTGCACAAGCAATACAAACAGGTGTGTGGGTGGCATTTAACCCACAAACAATATTTTGAAGTTTCTTAAATAGTATATAGGCATCTTGACTGCCATATGTTAAATATATTTGAAGCTCCTATGGTAACACACACACGCGCGCGCGCGCGCATGAGCGTGCGCACACACACACAGAACAAAATTAATGCAAGTACCTCTGAATGAATAAATTGGGATCTTTGGGGGTTTAAGACATTGGAGCAATAGTTAAAATATGCCCAACATATTTAGATATGATTCTGCTTCTGAAAAACATCAGTTTTTTTGTAAACAATTCAGAAAAAATATTATTACCTTAAATTCTTTCACTCATAATTACAAACTTGAATAAAAATTAAATTGAGAATACACTAGATTATTTAAATAGCTGAAAACTTAATTCTTATGCCTTTAGATTTACCACTTGCCTTTTCCTTCCTAATTTTTTCATCCTTTTAAGGAATGAACATCTTGGTATGCAAGCATGTTCTTTTATGAATTATTTATAAACTAATTAAAATAGCATAAATCACAAGTTTCTGATGGATACAAATGGGATTCAGTATTGACAGTTCACCAGGAAGGACAGTTTTCATATGACCTTACAGTGTTCAGTAATTGCTATTTAGTAGAGCAGTTGAGAATTGTAATATTATCTATTTTGTAACTCAAACTGAACCAGCACCATGTTGATTAGCATATGTTAAAACCACCTCTGTTTTCTTCTCTTGCTGGTGGAGCAGCTGTGTTGAGGATCTGACTTCTTATTGGGCCATTGAAAAGCAGAAAATCACAATAAAATCACAGCAGCCGAACTGCAAAAAAAGTGTTCACTGAATATAGGAGACACACACACACACACACACACACACACACACATCTATGTCTATACTTCTCTATCTAGGTTTATTTGGTTGATAGTTGAACAAATTGCTGTCCTACTCAAGTCTGCCTATAGATTTGTTTTCACACCTGGGGAGATCCAGAGACCACAGTCCTGCTGTGCATCAGTACCAGGTATTTGAGAAAAAAAAAAAAAAAAAAAAAACAAGCCCCATCTGTTTTGAGCATAGGAAAGTGAGATAAGAGAAAATGCTTGCATGACCTTGCTGGTATTGGCAATGTGGCTAGTGTAAGAAGAAGCAGAAAAGGAAAGCAGAATATAAAAGACAACCAGGAAGTAGAAGAAACCACAAGCAACCAATGAAGCCTATGCTGAGAAGGCTTTTCAGGTGTCAGACAATGGTCAGTTGTTACATGGCCTGTTGTTAATGGGTTTCAAACATTGAGAATCTCTGCATGTAAGAAACTACTTGAAGACCAAAATAAAATAGAGGTGAACATTTTAAACTTTCAACGTATCTATTTTTAGATCTACATAATGTATTAGTTTACTAAGTTTGCCTTCATTAATTACAACAAAGTTTATAACTTGAAGCAGCAGAGATTTATTCTCTTGAAGTTCAGAAGACCAGATATTCAACATGTTACCAGGGTTTGTTTCTACCAGAGGCTCAGAGAGTGAAACCCTACCTATTCTTTCTTCTATCTTGGTGGTTACTGGCAATCCATGTCCTTCCTTGGCCTGTAGACACATCTCTCCAATTTCTAAATCTGCTTTATCTTGCCTACTTATGTGTGACTATTATATACATATTATATAATATATATATATATATATATATATATATATATTTTTTTTTTTTAGTTGTTGAAGGACCTTTATTTTACTTACTTCTATGTGGTGCTAAGAATTGAACCCAGTGCCTCACACATGCTAGGCAAGTGTTCTACCCCTGAGCTACAACCCCAGCCACTTTTCTCTCTCTTATTGGGACACTCTCACTAGATTAAAAGACCACTGTTATCCATTGTGACCTCATCTAGATTCTTAATTACTTGATCAAAGACCCTTTTCCACATAAGGTTTTACTCTTAGGTTTCAGGCAGTCATGAATTTTGGAAGGACATTATTCAATGCAATGTGAATGATTTATTTTCAAGTGTACAATTATTAACTTATAGCCTAATATTTCCTAAGGAAAAACAGAAGTGTTGTTTCCATATTTAATAATCAAGAAGTATGTAACAAAGACCTGAACTATTACTTTTAATCAAGTGACATCAGAATGACTATGTAACTACCTAAACCAATATTATAAAGTGGTATTTGTATGTGGGTCAATTTAGAAACATCTTTTTTTTTTTTTTTTTTTTTTTTTTTTAACTGGGTCTCACAATGTTTCTCAGGCTTGATTGAAACTGGAGATTCTCCTGGCTCAGCCTCCTTTAACCCATTTTAGTAAAACTACATGTGTATATAGAATCTATTTTGTTTCCATTTTTAACAAAAGTTGTTTACCTTATTCTGTATTTGAATGTAAGATGGGGGATATCTTTCCTGTTATAAGTGTTCTAATGGAACTGTTGGCAGGCTTTGACTTGTTATTTTACCTGAAATCCTGTTTTAATCAGTTCTCCAGGGAATTTTGGTGCTCAACAATACTCAAGAGGCCTTACTCCAAAGTAGCATGTAATTTCACTTGCTGTACTCATGTGTTTTTTGAGATAAGCCAGCCATTTAAACATTAATATTTTTCCTTCTTTACAGTCTAGAACAAAAGGTGAATTGACTCATATTAGGCAATTAACTGAGTGGATAGCAGCATTGCACCAAAAATTTGTTGAGTCATTTAATATAAATTTACCCAATTTTAATTAATTGGAAAATATGTTCTCTCAGAAACAACCAATATGCAATTTACCAACTTTACTAGCCTGTGGTCTTTCTTCTGAGGCTAGATGCAAAAACCCATTATCCAGTCTTAACAGCAACACTGAGGTTCATATGCAAGGTATACTTGCTCCCCCTATGCTGTGCCTTACTGCACTGCTCTCTAAGAAGTCCAGAACATGACCTGGCTTCCACAGGTGTGTTGCTTCCCATCCTCCAAGGAAATTCTTAAATGGAAAGAGCAGAGAAATTTAGATTTGAATATTCAGAATTATGGAACCTCCCTGAACACTTTCTCTTCTATAAAAAATTGTTGCTTTGCATTCACTGGTTAACCACACATGGGGGAAAGTTATTCTTATCCTAAGTGTAGCAAACAAACATCAAAATAACAGTCAACCTTTCAAATATTGCTCATTGCTAATCAGCAGGAACTGTGAATTACAACTCACAGAATAAACAGAATCTTAATTACTCCCTTTCATCTTGCCTGCCAAGTTTTGTTTCTCATCTAGAAAATGTAAAAGGAAATCATGGGTTGAAAATAAAATCACTAATTTATGGATCAGATTATATGGACTAGAAAAGAGAATATGCAACCATGTAAAAGAGAACACTCATATCTCTTCCAGGCCCATTCTTAACTCAGTGTGTGACTTTTAAACTAATTGGGTATTGTCATTATTTTGTTTAAGGTAATGTGAAAAACATCATTGTCTCTCCCATGTCTATATTATGATTCATACTATGTTTATAAAATTTTCTTTTTCTTCTAAAAGTGTTCATTTTGAGAAAAAGTCCAATTTAAAGTTGCTTCCTAGGAAGAATCTGTAAATCGACCTGTTATTAAAGGTCTGTGCAGAGACTCTGTCACTGCCTTATTCAGGATTGGTAATCTGAAGGGAACTAAGGAGGTCTTATTATCTTGCCCCAGTAGCAACTTCTGAGGTCTAAAAAGTTGTGAAAATCTGTAGACTCTGAACAATGTAATCTTTCAGAAAGTCTTGCAAGGATGACTTTCAATTAACATTAAAAGATCAGCAAGAATACACAGAGAATTTGATTTGTTAATTCAAGAAAATTGTTGATTTTTTTCATGGTTACCTAACATCTTATAATATATAAAGTTTTAAAATGTCACGTTCCAAAAAAAAAAATAAGATTAAATAAAAAAAGACAGTAGATGATCTGATGACCTGCTGCCCTATATTTCTCAAGAAAACTAATTTCCTTGAATTAACAAACCAAATGATAGACGTATAAATTATCAATACTTGCATGTCCTTGGTAAAGAGAAAACAATCTTCATAGTAAAAGGTATAATATAGCGTCTGAAATAAAAACTAAATTTTTAGTCTGGGTTTTCATGTCTTTTTCTTTTGACTTTAAAAAACTACTACAACACCTACAACACTCTGGCATTACAAGGATTTAAAAACTTAGAGGATTTTGGAATTTATCTCAGAACGTTTATGCTATATAAAATGGTACCAACTGGTCACATGTGCCTATTTAAATTACATTTAAATTAATTGACAATAAATAAAATAAAAAATTCAGCTCCAAAGTTGTGACATTTTAAGTCTTCAGTGATCACTTGTGACCACTGGCTACTATAATGAATAACACAGAGAATATTCCTATCATCAAAGAAAATTTTATAGGATAGTGCTGGTATAGGTTCTTGAAGTTTGTAAAAGAACTTTTGGTGCTAGGCCCAGGGAAGGCATAACATTTGTATTTTAAATAATTTGTCTGGAAGCCAGGGTATAGAATGGATTGGTGGACAGAGGAGACTGGAGGAAGAAACTCTGTTTGGATCTTCCACTGAGATTCTCCACTTCACTGTAGAAGGCTTCCTTCTCTGTGCACCTATGGCTGATTGCATTTCCTGGATGCAATACTTCAGTCTCTATCCTGTTCTTCCCATGTGGCATTGACACTCTTCCACCAGGAAGTGGGAGTATGTCACCAGAAAGCTAGATTATGGTAAAAGTGATACTGCATGGTTTCTGAGGCTAGGCCACAAAATAAAAGGCAATGCAGTGTTTCCCTTGCTCTTGCTGGTAACACATGCCTTAAGAATCTTTAGGCTACATATAAGAAGCCATTCTGTGTTAAAATGGTCACGCTGGGTCACACTGGAGAGATCATATAGAGAGACTGAATGTAGAGAAAGATACATGAATGAACAGCCCCAACTATCTGAGTCCTGATTTGTCCCAGTGTTCCTAGCTCAGACACCAAACATGTGACTGAGAGATACTCCTGATGATGCCACAACTGGCTGATGCTGAGTGGTGTTGAGAACTGTCACCAACACATCCTACCTGTATTACATATTCAGGAATTTAATGAATGCTGTCTTGGAGTGGATTCACATGCAGCTCTTTGTATGTGACAGGATTCATACTATATTGTAATAGTATGATAGTACAACTAATCACTAATTATGTTTTATTTGATCACTGTAATTAGGATTTATTATAATTATTTATTGGTAGAGTCAATTCCCTTATGTTAGTTTCTTGAAATCAGGAGTCAATTTTGTATTTTCAATGCCATGGCAATTGTCCTATATTCAAACTTGACTTAAGAGCAGAGTCAATATGAGGCAATTCAAAGTTGGATGCCATCATGTAGTATTAGTAACAGAGGTGGAGAAGAGCAATCTGATTCTTTCTCTGAGGTGTGTGTATTCTAAAGTGCAGTAGTAATAACCTTAGAGCAAAATAAAACTGTCATTTTTATTCTGCTTTTTTTGTCATCCATAATAGTTTCTTCTTGTACTTAGTGTTATATTTTTCTAATACATAGGATAATTTACCAAATTAAAAAAAAATTCAGATGTCATGAGTTTTGTTAATAAGAATCATATAGTAAGAAAAAAGATGAACATATACCATGATTATTGAACTAGTTGGGGAAAGTTGGGTACAAAGCAGGAAATAATGGACTTTTCATGGCACTGAAATTTTGTTTTATGATTCAGCTATCTCATTATTCAGTGACTGAATCAAGAAATTCAGTTCATTGCAATGTTTCCTTTTCTTGACTGATTTAAAGTGTCTACATTCTTCTAAGTAGGTGGGTCTTTCCCAGTCACAGAACAACACTTTCAGGTAGAGAGGAGAACAACTTTCATTTGATCCTGAATTTGTGATTCATTGTGTGCCCTCTGAATATGTTTGATGTCTAAATGTTAGCTCTTTTTCTTATTGTGTATATTTAGGGGTTCCTAAGAGATGCCTCTTACTGAAGAGTGTGGAGCACACTCTGGCTGTCTCTCTAGGCCCCACACTTTGATCAGTCCATGTCTGGATCCTGGAATAATCCCTTATTCCTGAATACTGGGCAACATGGTTAGTTTTATAAGTCAACTTAATTGGGCCATGGGACGCCCAGATATATGGTCAAACATCATTCTGGGTGTTTCTGTGAGTGTGTTTTTAGACTAATTAACATTTAATTTGATAAACTGAATAAAGCATATTATTTCTACAATGTGGTTGGATTGTATTCAATCAGTTGAGAGAACAAACATAACAAAGATATTGACACTCTTCCAAATTAGAAAGAATTCCTCCTATGCATTGGCCTTTGAACTGTGACTGAATTTTTTTATACCTGAAGATTGGACTGAAACACTTTTCACAGGTCTCTCTACCTTACCTACTTACCTGTAGAGCTTGAGATTTTCTAGCTTCCATAATGATGTGAGACCATTCCTTATAAATCTCTTTTGCTGTCTTAATCTCTCTCTCCCTCCATATGTATATATTTTATGTATCCCATATACATAGTGTTACTTATTCTGTTTCTCTAGAGAACACTGACCAATACACCACTAGGGTCTCACTCCTTGAAGGAAGACCTCTTAAGTAAGGTTTTTTTAGAAGTCCACTGAAGCTGGGCTGTTTTCTAAAATCCACTTGATTTGTGGGAAAGCATTCATTTCCCCTTGCACTTTGAAAAACGCAACTTTCTCAACTTTCTTTTCATTTCAGCCCTCTCTATTCCCCTCCCACAATGTTGACACTAATTAAGTCTCTCCCTTTGTATTTCTTTAGTCTGGAGTTAGAATCAAGTGTTTGAAAACCAAAATGTGCACTGTGCCCATGTCAGGGTTTTTCAAGAGTTTTATCTGTGTCTCATTTAGTCACTTGTCAGTTCCAGAATCAGTGGAATCCTACTACTAATTGAACCTGGAACTAGAAATGAGAGATTAGTTTTCCATCCTGGCAAGGACTGTCCTACTCTTTGTCACTTCTATAGTTAGGGGAGATATTAGAATCAGATCCTTAACAACTCTCAAAAGAATTCATACTATTTCCCAGTTCTCTGATCAGTCTTTTTGAGAGTACTGCTAGGAACAAAGGGAACCAATGAGCTTTGCAATTACCCTTTATGTAGTTATGCAAAAATGATCTTGTATCTCCATTAGTCTTCATTAGCTGCAGAGCCTTAGCTGAGCCTTAAAAACAGGAAACCATTCAAATTTAATGCCTCCTTACCTATATAAATACATATAATTAAAGATGCAAACTAGTAATTGTTCTTTGGCAGAAATAAATAGTTGTGAGAATTCAGAAAAGAAATAAAGAAAACTCATGTTTGAAAGAAAATGGAGAGAATTTGATGGCTTTGGGCTAAACCAAAATCAATAAGTGGAATATGCAGAATTGAGATGTTAATAGTCCATCAGGAGGAATAAAAGACCAACAACCCAAAGCCAGTGACAAGTATGTTAAGAGGATTGCTAGTCATTCTTTCAAGTAGCTGTACTTGAAAATGATAAAAAATTTTAAAAATTGGAAAAAAAATGAATTGGATCAAATACAATTACATAATGCCTTTTTGATTAGGGCAGATATTGGACGTGTGTGTGTGTGTGTGTGTGTGTGTGTGTGTACTCTGCCCACTTGGTATACAATATTTCTATGAATAATGCGGATTCAACTGACCTTAGATCAAAAATATTTTTACAAAATTTGCATTTGTACTAAACATATGCAGGCTCCTTTTCTTGTCATTATTCCTTAAAGAAGACAGTATAGCAACTATTTATATAACATTTACGTGATATTAGTTATTACCAGTAAGTAGAGATGATTTGTAGTATATGGGATGATATGTGCAGACAATATAACAATATAATGCCATTTTACATACCCTACTGAGCATCTGTGCATCTTTGTATACATGGAGGTCCTAAAACCAACCTCATGGATACTGAGGAGGACTCTGTGCTTGTCTGTGTATGTGTGTGAAGTCCAATTAAGATTTGGGAAGCTCAGCCGGGCGCGGTGGCGCACGCCTGTAATCCCAGCACTTTGGGAGGCTGAGGCAGGAGGATCGCGAGTTCAAAGCCAGCCTCAGCAATGGCGAGGCACTTAGCAACTCAGTGAGACCCTGTCTCTAATAAAAACCAAAAAAAAAAAAAAAGGGCTGGGGATGTGGCCCAGTGGTCGAGTGCCTCTGAGTTCAATCCCTGGTACCAAAAAAAAAAAAAAAAAAAAGATTTGGGAAGCTCAACCATACCATAATTTGAACTCGTTTAAAGAGAGAATAATGAGATGGAAATTTAGAAATAAGAGTGTCTGGAAGAATAACTTCAATGGTACATAACAATTGTATTGTTTAGATTATTTAAAATGGTTATATATAATTAAAAGACTATCTCTATTTGCCAAAAAAAGCATGTTCTAAAAAGTGGTTTGCATGTTTGTTATTTGTAAATTAATTAATTTATAAATAAGCTTTCTTTGCAGAAACAATGTGGTAATGAATAATAAAAGTCCAGAAATACCTCTCCTACTCTTTACTCCTCCCTGCCAAAAAACAAAACAAAACAAAAAAGATCCTAGTAAACAAGAGATGATCAAGGTGCAACACATGTCACCACCTTTCATTCTTTTGATGTCCAGGTTTCAGTCTATGTGTGGGACTCAAGTTTCTTCCTCATCATTGCACCATGTACATTATTTAGGAAGTTCCAGTGTTAGTAAATAATATGAATTTCCTAGATCCTTTCATTTGTGAAAGTATGTTACTAAGTAAATAAAAAATGTAACTCCATAGATATTTTGAGTAAGAAGAGATTTAGTTTGGGTAAATAGAAATGAACATTATGAGAAGCGAGCAAATGAGAGCATGTGAGCCCTTAGAAAACTCATAGTGTAGACAGCGCAGGGATGCCACCACAAGGATTCCATCTGTTTGTCTTACTTCACTCCAGATGCTAAAAGAATCACTCCAGTCCAGACGGCATGAAAACATATTTATCTCACACTGTTCTGAAGGCTAAGATGTCCAAGATCAATGGCTGATAATTTCTGGTGACAACTCTCTGTCTGGTTTGTAGATGGCCATTTTCTAACTGTGTCAGAGAGTAGAGGAAAGATAAAATCTTCTTCTTCTCCTCATAAGGCCACTAATCCCATCAAGAGAACAACACCACCTTCAGGACTTTATTTAACCCTTATTATCTCCCAAAGTTAGCGTGTCAACTTATGAATTTTAGCAGGACACAATTGTTTACTCCATAACATCATGTTTACCATTTTTCATGCCTTCCTTACAGACAGAAACTAACCAGAAATCTGCTGATAAGAAATTCTGGAAAACTCCTTTAAGGTATTGAGAAATTTAGATATTATGGGATGATATTGAGTTTCAACTAAGGATATCTGCTAATGTCTGCTACACTGAACATGTCAGATCCATTTGGCTCCTTTTATTCATACCAACAAAAACAGAACATTAAAACAAAAATGCAAGAATGCCTTCTTTTGTCATTTATAATCCACATTATTCAAGAGATCTTTACAATTCCAATAAGGCAAGATAAAATAAAGGGTTTAGAGATTGCAAGGGACAACTTTTATTTGCAGATAACATGATTATCATCAGAAGAAGACGCATAGGGATATACAAAACAACTTTTGCAATTAATGACTAATATGCAAGATCACAGGGTACATGTTAATACAAAAATTGTACTTTGTACATTAGCAGTAAAAAATAAGGAGGTAAAAATACTTAACTGTGACTCAAAATAGCATTTTAAAAAACCATATAATATTTAGAAATAACTTTAACAAAGTACGTACCAGAACTTGTCACTAAAATACTGCAAAATACTGCTGAGAGAAAATTCAAAATATGCAAATAAGTGGGCATGTATGTTATGTTTATAGATTGGAAGGACTTAATATTATGAAGATATGTTACATCTTTTCAAGTTGATCTATAGATTTAATTGTATCTGAATCAAAATTTCGATTTGCTTTTCCTTTAAAGTAGAACTTAACAAGCTGATATAAAATATATATGGAGATGGAAATGGCCAAAAATAGCTAAGGGAAATTTGAAAGGAAGAACAGAATGGGTAGTCTTAAATTACCTAATTTGAATAATTATTTTTAAACTAAAGTAATCAAGACAGTGTGGTAATGACAAGAAGGTAAACACATTATTAAAATGGAATAAGGAATCCTGATGTATACCTACACAAATTTAGTCAATAATTTTCAACAAAATTTTCAAAGACAATTCAATGGAGAAAAAAGAGATTTTTTTCCTCAACAAACATTGCTAGAAAAACTGTACGTGCATATGGAAATAAGTACAAAGATCAAATTATCCCTCCTATCATAACAGAGTATAATACAAAAAAAGCTTGAATTCTTAAAGACAAGAGATAAACTATTATACTTCTGAAAGAAAACATTAGAAAATATCTTGACAATCTTAGAATACATAATTGTTCTTAGTCCTTAGAAAACATAAAGTACTAACAATAAAAGAAAAAAAGAAAAAAGTGGGCTTTATAAAATTTTAAAAGCTTTGTTGTTCAAAAGAATCATTTAAGAAAACAAACATGGAAACTACAGAATAGAAGAAAATATTCCTAATTCATATATCTGACAAACGAATTATATCTTAAATATGTAAAAATATTAATAACTCAGTGATAAGAATGCAAAAGCCCAATAACTAAATTGGCATAAGATTTCAACAAATAATACATTAAAATATAAAAATGGCCAGTAGCACATAAAAGTGAACAGTTTTAGTCATTAGGAGAAAACAAATTAAAACCATAAAACAACAATGAGATATCACTTAACATCCATTACCATAATGGAAAATGAAAAAGAAAAGAAGAAAAAAAAAGAAAAGTTAGGTACACCAAGTGTTGGTAAGGATGTGGAACTTGAAACTCATACAATGTCTCTGGTAATATGAAATGTAAAATCACTGTAGAAAACTGGTTAACAGTTTCTGTAGAGGTTCAACATAAATCTACCATATGATGTAGACATTTTATACCCAGACACTTAACAAAATATATGTCTACGTAAAAAATATGCAAGAAGTTGATGGCAGATTTATTCACAATAGTGGGGGGTGGGTGGAAGAAAAGAAAATGACATGCCTATGAATAGATAAATAAATTATTACATACTTAAATAATAAAATCCTACACAGAAATAAAAACTACAATCTACTGATATAAAGAGAAACATAGATAAACTTCAAAATTAATATTCTCAGCAAAAGAAGCTAAACATGCAAAATACATATTAAATGTTTAGACTTACTCAAGATTCTAGAAAATGCAAATAGAAGTATTCCAACAAAAGCCAGGTAAATGGTTGTCTAGGGTGTGAAGAGAGGGAGAGAAGGACTGTAAATAGGCATGAGGAGTGTCTGGCTATAATTTTTTATGTCTTGGTTATAGGGTATATGATTACAGTTTCATAAGTGCACATATCTGTCAAATTTGATCAAATTGTGTTTTGTAAACAGATGTTGTTTGGCTTACATGCATTATTCTTCAACTGAATTAACTTAAAGAAAAAGCAACAATATACCTCTGCCTAACATATTGCAGCTCACTCTTGTAAAGAATAAATACGCCTGCATTTCTGCCACCAGAATGAACCCCAACATTACCAATAGTCTGTTGTGCCATTCGCTGTGCAGCTTGCTTGCAAAAGTCAAAGGCTGGAGGCTATCACCACATGCTTCCAGTGGCTGATCATCCAGTGTTCACACATCCCTAACCACTAAAGGAGGGCTCCAGACAGCTCCATCTGCTGTCTTAGCACTCTAGACGACCTTAAGTTCATTATACTCTCATTATAATGTTAAAAAACATACCCACAGAGGTCATGACAGACCAAATTAGGAAGGAAAAGAGGTATCACTCTGCTCTCTGGAAATCTCTTCCCTTCTCATGAAAAGCTCTGAGGAGAGCATGCCCACACAATCACCCAGCCCTAGTTAAAGTGCAGACCACAGATCTGCTCAGGAAGAAGGTACCTTTTGAGGGTGAGCTCCTCTTCTCCATTCCATACTCATTGAATAAACTTTCCTGCTTGTTGTTAAAACTGTTTGGTTGTTTGTGGCTGGCACAATGGTGCAGTAGCTTGGGAGGCTGAGATGGCAGAACTGTGAGTTTGAAAATCAGTCTCAGCAATTTAGCAAGGCCCTAAGCAATTTAGTGAGACCCTGTTTTTAAAGAAAAGAAAACAAGGGCTTGCAATGTTACTCAGTGAAGGAGCCTATAATCAAGGAGATAGCTAAAGATTGCGGTTAGCTGAGAGCTATAAAAGATGTTCTAGTTTCCACCTGATAGTAATACATTATCCAAAGAATCTTTGTATGCCCGTGAACACTGCATGATGCACCTGTAAGCTCAAGCTGTAAGCACGTGTCCTTGTTAAAGCTGTATGTACATAACTGGGTGAGTTTAGTTAGTGTGTGTGGGAAGAAGAAGGTGGTGGTTGGAGTTAGAGCGTTTGGAGTGATTGCTGGAGCCGGAGAGAGAAGAAGAATAAAAGACCTTTTTTTCATTTTCATCCTGCCTCTGAATTTTCCTGCGGCGTTCGTTGCTCCAAGCGGTTTCCGCTTCAGGCAGCAACAACTCAGTGGTTAAGCACCCTTGGGTTCAATCCCTGATACCAAAAAAAAAAAAAAAAAAAGAACAAAAAATCCCTGTGTGGCTATTTGTGAGCAGTACTGAGAAGGAAAAGAACCTGCAGACTTGGTATAATTTTCCCACATAAAGGGGAGCTACAACATCCCTCAGCATGTGCATATGGACAGAACTCCTTCCCTCACTAGGTTAGGCATGTTTCTGCTTGAAATTCGTAAGGTTTTAATAAGGGGCTTAACAAACATTAGAACATCTTCTAAAAAATTTAGGGAAACTATCAGAGAAGGGGAGTGATCAATCCATTAAAATATAAATTTATAAAAAAAGAAGAAGAAGAAGAAGAAAGAAAAGTGCAGAGCTGCTGTTTTAGTCATGTGGCACCAAGATACCACACTGTGGTTGTTTTTAGACAAGCTTTTCCTCTTACTATTAACCCAGTTTTCTCTTTGTTCTCAGCCAGGTATTCTGCTGGTTGGAATACTTTCCTTGGTGTAGTAATCCAAACTTTCATAGTAGTCTCCCATCATCAGGTGGTTTCGGTGTTTAAAAAAATATATATCAGTTCAGAGTACATTGGGTGGAGATGGTCCCTTTACCTTGAATTCTAGTGTAAGCAAATCAAAACCAACTAGGAAAGCCAATCTGAAACCTCTAATTTCTATGCAGGAAATTTCCATTTTAATCAATCACATATTTTCTGTCTTGCTTCTGTGAACATCTTATAACAAATTCTCCCTCCTGCCCTCTGGGTGGAGCCCAGAACCACTTGTAGTCTGGCACTGCCTCATTCTGGAGTCTCTAAATATTAAAATAAACTGTTTAAAGTTTTAGGATGATTGTTTATCTGTTAGGAATGTGATATCATCACAACTTACTCTGTAATAATAGAATTTTAAGGAGGTCTTCCAAGAATCCTGTAGGCCTATGCAGAAGACTTTCTGTTCTGAAGGTCAAATATTTACAAATATTCACAAAAAAGAAGGAGATAATTAAGGAATTTAAGAAGATCTGTAACATCTCAGAAGAAAACTAGGAATATTTGGAATTATAAAACCCATAAAGAGATGTATTTCAAAAAGGAATAGGGGTCAAATACATTGAATGGTGTTCAGAGGTCTGTTCAGATCATTGAAAATTGCATTTAACAAATAGACTCTGGTGATTTGGTATGTGTAAGGTGAGTGAGTGGTATGAACAAGAGGCAGACAAAAAGTAGGTTGGAGGCAAAAAGGTGTGGACATGCTGATTTTTATAAAATGTAATGAAGAAGGAATCAAGGAACTAGGAAAGGGGTTGGAGAGAGTGGGAGAAAGGAAAAAAATTTAATGGGAGATAAATGTTTGCATGCAGCAGCTATAATACACCAGAGAGGGAGAACAGATATTAGGATTCAACAGAAGTAAAACTCTTGCCAAGTTAAATTTAATTCTTTCAGCCTCTTTACACAGGCATACAGGGCTTTAGCTCTAGTCCTCAGTGGAGCCTCCTCTCTTCTTTCCACTCTTGTGATGGTTGGTGACATCACTGTTTGGGCTCACCAGGTCCCATAACATCCACCAGCTCAGATGCTTTCAATAATAATAGAGACATCAGATATTTTGGTGTTGCTGGCAGCCCTAAGTCCTAGATTCCTTCACACCCTGTCTCTCCTGTGAGGAGTGTTTTTAATATGGTATAAATTTCTCCTTTTTTATACATTTTTTGCAGTCACTTCTTCCTCTGTTTCTCAAAAAATCTATCACTTAGGTGTTTATGACACAAATGAAATTGTAATGTTCTCAATGGTTTTAAAGATTTATAAAGAAAAGCCAGAAAGCCAACTGCTTCAGGCAAGTAAAACACAAAGCCCCCACGAGGCAAGAAAGCAAAAACAAGACACCTTCCTAAATACAGAAGAAATAAACAGAAGAATATTTGGAGGAAAGCAAAGAACTCTCTCGTATTTCATAGTGTATTCACAGTGTATTTCCATATAATATCACACATAATATCTTACTTTTCATACATAATTGTGGATGGGATTTCAGGAATTGACAAATAAACTTCCAGGGTCACAAGCCAAGTGAGCTGCTGGCCTTTAAACTATTTAACCTGATTGTCTTTTGTGGATACTAATTCTCCTTCATTAATGAAACTATCAAATTCTATTTTGACTTCAGGTTATCTTCATGATAGTTTATTGATAATACGTGAGAAACATCCTGAATGAGGAAAAGCACAGTTTGGGTGGTTTAAATTATTATTTTTATTGAAGCATATGATGCAAAAATTTTAAAAAAATTAGATGGTATCTTCTAACAAGTGGTAAGGAGAAAGAAAACACTTTTGACAAAATAAAAATATTCCATCATTCATTTGTTTGTTCTTGACCTGACTACTCTGTATTGGAGGCACTGTGGTAAAAGCTGGGTAGTCATTCTTGATCTAAACTGTTCCAAACAGCCCAGTTCCTAGCTGCCCCACTTCATACCCAGAGTCCTGGTGGTGCATATCTTCCCTGAGGGATCATTTGTGCAGCTCTTATTTTCAGACTTACTCTCACACCTTTAAGGTTAGGTTTATTAAACATGGGTCTTTTCATTAAAGTGAATTAATACATTTAATTAAATCCAGTTAATCCATACTTGCACCCTGTGGTGATTTTATTACAAAGGGCATTTTTTTAAAAAAACAAAAATCACGAAATATGTCCTAATATAAACAAACACTGACCTTGTCCTCTTTGAATCTGTGCCAGGATTTGATTTTTATTCTAGACCTTTGTGATTCACAAAATTAAGCTAAAATTCTTGCATTTTAGTTTGCCTCTGTGCTTAAATTCTCAAACTTCTGAATAAAATGGAGAACAACCCAGTAAGAGTGGTAGAAGTTTTGGTTACTGTGTTTGTCAGCTTTTCATTGCTGTGACCAAATTCTTGACAAGAACAATTTACAGTAGGAAGAGTTTATGTTGGCTCATGATTTCAGAGGTTCAATCTATGGTTGTGCAACTCTATGACTCTGGGCCTGGGATGAGGCAGAACATCATGGCAGAAGAGCATGGTGGAAGAAACTTGCTCATTTGATGGTAGCCAGGTATCACAGAGGAAGGAGGATGAAGGGGATAATAAATAATCTCTATGGACAAGCCCCCAGTGACCTTCCTCCTTTAGCAATGCCCCATCTGTCTACAGTTATTATCCATTATAGTGACCCTACCATGGTCACTTCAGATTATTAATCCATCAAGTGGGTTAATCTACTATAGGCTTTGAATATTCTTGCAATAACACAGTAGCTTTTGGGAGACACCTCATATCCAAACCATAGAATTCCATGACACCCACTGGAACCTCTAGCAATGTTTGGCTTCTATTATAGACCTTTGTAATCCCCCAAATTAAGCTAAAATACCTGCACTTGTGTTTTGCTTTTATAATTTAAGTTCTGATAGTATTGAATAAAATGGATGATAACCCAGTGAGAGTGGTATGAGTTTAGGTCAGTCATCAACTTCTTAGGCTATTTTGGAATTTAAATTTTAGGTTTTCTTAGTGTATTCCTTTCTGAAAATTATAACTTTTTTTCATATCTGCTTATCTATATAGCAATGAAGAACAAAGAAACTTCTATATCTAACAATTATTGATTTCTGAGTCTGAATGCAGATCTGTGACAGAAGACTAAGACAGATAACACTCACAGAAATATGTATGTACATTAGATTGGGAATATTTTTTTTCCAAAAGGAAAACAGGCAAAGAAATGAAAATATATATCTACATAAAAATATTTCCATGGTTCATCTTGTTTGGATGATAAAATAGTTTTGATTGGTACGTAATCCAGTTAGGAAGGTCAATAGCCTGTGGATCTATCAAATATCCTTCTAAATACAGATTTCAATATCCATTCACTCACCTGAGTGGAAGCAGCAATGACTGACTATGTCATAATCGTCATTAAAGACAGCCATCCAGAAATATATCACATAAACATAAATATTCTTCCCTGCATAAGTAATTTGACTATCTTTGATCAAAAACAAGAGATCTTCAGTTGATATTTGAGGATTGCATTGCCAATGGTTTCTTTCACTGTTTTTAGAAAAAGTTATAAAGGTATGTGTGGGATATCTTACAGTGTCCTTGTGCTCACCTATCCCATCAGATGTACCACAAGCTGTGTTATTGCATTCAGCACATTTTTTTTAATAACAATTTTAAGAAAGTGGGTAGAAGTAGATGTATTTTGAAAAGCAAATTTTATTAATATAAAAAACAGGTTATCTGAACTTTCAGTACAATTGTAGTGGCCATAATTGAATCTCCTATGAATCTTCTTGGTATTTTAATGTTGTAATTTGAATCTGCAATATAAGAGATGGCGAGTTTCACAGAAAGATACATCTTTCTCATTGCTATGAGGATTGAAATAGGTTATCAGCTCCCTGAGCTATTAGAAACTGGGTAAATTTATATCAGTAACTGAGAGGAACCTAAAGATTTAAATAAACTCAGATCATTTATTTGAAATGTTGCAAAAATTTGGCTAATTCCATTCAATTTTATTAGGATAAAACTAAGGAAGGGGAAAAGAGATAAAGGAAATTAAATTAATCCATCACTTTCTTTATTCTAGATTCTTAACATACAATGTCTTTTAATTTTAAAAATGTACAAACACTTAACCTAATTTTTCACATACCATGGAATTTTAAAATACATTCTGGAATATTCTCTTGGTGTCCTCGTCATTTGAATTTCCACCAAACTAACTTCTAAATTCTGGCTCTAACATATCTTTGCCTGAATATTTTTTTCTTGATGGGTACCCTGCATTGCCACCTGTTCAAGATTCCAAACATAACCTCTCTGATGGTCCTTAGCTTGGGGGGAAAAAAATTCAAAAAGGCAATTGTCAGCAAACACCTCTGTCTTCTGAAGAACAAATCCTCTCTGAGGTCAGAAAGTACAGATATTGCTTTATTTTCTTACTCTCAGCAACCTTCAATCATGGACTAAAGAAAGCTGTAGTACAAATGCCTCATGCTTCAAGTGAAATGAAGCTTAGTCATGTGCTTTATACTTTACTCAGGGGGTTTCCCAGCAGGAAGAAGCTCTAGGTGCCTACAAAGGCAACCTTGAAAGTGCACATTTTTATGGCTGGTATTTCTTCTTTGTTTTATTTTCTACTCTCCTATCACAGTTTTCTTTCATTTCCCACATACACCTCTTTTACTTGAATTTTTACTATATAAATCCAAACAAAAACATTAATTTTGTCACCTGATATTTGTATTTCTTATAGTTTTTGTGCAAATACTATATAAGGACAAATTTAAGAATGATTACTTCACCATTGCATTTGTCACCTTTCTATTACTGAGTTAACCTTTTTATTTTTTTTAACCTGAAAAAAAGTCATCTTATATGGAGGAAAGGTTTACTTTGGTTCATATTTTGGTTATTCCAGTCGATCATGGTTTTTGGTCAGTTGCTTTTGGGCTTTTGGTGAGGTAGTACATTATGGTAGGGAGCATGCAGTAGAAGAAGATGTGTGTGGCAGCTGTGAAGCAAAGAATAACAGACAAGTAGGGACAGGGGTCCCAATATCCCCTTCAGCAGAATGCAGCCAATGGCCTAACTTCCTTCCACTTGGCCCCACCTCTTAAAGGTTCTAACACCTCCCAGTAGCACCAGAGACTGGGAACCAAGCCTTCAACATACAGCCCTTGGGGGGTGTTTTGGATTGAAATTATAGCAAATCCCTTCCATCGCAATAAGAAGGGTGGGAGGAGGAGAGTAAATAAAGATTAAAAACAATAATGTTTTTTCTTCATTCTTAGTAATCACAGCAACTCTCAAATTCTAGCAGATGACATTCAATAGCAAAGTATTTCGTTGTTTCATTTGGTGGGATTTGGAATATTCCAAATTCTCAATTAAGTTTTTCTTTTAATGATATATGGACTGATGTTTAGGAATCTAGACATTCATCTTGAGAGATTTACTCAGGACAGGAATCTCTTTTTCCATCTATCTACGAAACCTCTACACTTTTCTTCTGAGTGCGTCTAGAGCATACTACCCCAAAAAGTGCTGCTTTGGGACATTTTTTATTTTGACCTGAATGTACTTGAGAAATAGTAAGTGCAAGAAGGGTTTTCTAATTTCTGCTTACTGCTTAGAAGCAACTCATAACATTGATTATGAAGAAGATGTTCTTCCTGTTCCAAGAGGTACAGAATAGTCCCATCACTAGGGACTCAAGAGTCAGCAATAGAGTGCACACGTTTGGACAAGCCCACTAAAATAACTATCTCTCATATTCCCCCATATTTCCTCATCATCATGTCACAATTTTCTGCTCTTAGCCCAAGGCCCTTCATCTTCTTATATCCACACAATTTCTCATTTTTTTTGTGTGAAAAGATAGTAATCTATGGGTCTAACAGCTAGTTTGGGTCTTTGCTTTCCTTCTGAGGACTCCTGTGTGTATGTAAAAATATTTCATAAATTTTTGTACTTTTCTCTTGTTAATCTGTCTCATGTCAATTTAATTCTTAGGTCAGTTACAGAACTAAACAGGGTGGAAGAAAATTCCACCCCCACACTGTGTTCTAAGATTCAGGTCTTCATATTAAAGGTCTTCTTTAATTAAAATTCTATATAACTTTATCAGGGGAACTACATCCTTTTATAATAATAATTATTATTATCATTATTATTTTATTTTTATCTAAAACATTTGGGGGGTTCAGCTTTGACTATTTATACAACTTAGACTAAAATATGTGATTTATGGCTTAGAAACCACTAAGCTGCTTTTGCTTTGTACATTCACACACACACATGCACAGACATTTTGTACAAATCCATATAAAATGCATTAGCCTTTATTGAGAAAAAAACAAGGTAATGTGTTCATTTGCATGCATGAAAGACAAAGGCACTGCACTTTTACCTGTGGAGGCTTCTAACAAGGACATTCTGGACTGGATTTTATACCACATTTAATCAGTGACACTAAGCAATAGGAGTTAAGAGCTCAAGTTAAATGTTGAGACAGAATTAGTCCTAATCTTTGTTCTGTCTAGTATTAGCTATGTATCTAAGGCAATCTATTTAAAATGTTTGTTCTTACATTCCTTCATTGGTAAAACGGAGGAATTAATTTTGGTGTGACAAGACAAGAATTAAACACTGCTACACAAGACTTAGCACAGAATTAGTATTATTCGGTAAGGATAAGTTAGTAACAATAATGGTAATAATAATAATATAATGAATGATAATAATAAGTTAACAATTAAACTTGAAGTTTCAAATAAGCTGAACAATACACATTGTTCTTTTCAATACAATAACAATAACTTAACTAATTTCAACTAGTTAACAATTCAAGTCAATGATTAAAGCTTGTACGATGACCAGTGTGCTTGCCGTTGTAATCCCAAGATGGCAACTGCATACTTTTGTACAATACTTATTGAATATGGGGATACAAAATCAACTGCTTGGGGAAAATCCTAATGTTTAGGCCATTTAGTTTCCCCAATCTTATATATATGAAATGCTATATGGTAATTAATCCAGTCAAGCTTTTGATTAGCTTTCATGAAAATTCCACATAAAGCATTTTCCTTCAAGTTTGAATGGCTGTGCATATATTAGTAAATGTATCGGTAGCAAATGTTCAAAACAATGGACTCTTTGCTTTTATTTTGACAAGAGATACAGTAATCCCTCTTATAAAAGTCTCCTTTCCCCCCGCTTCTTCAACAAGAATCAACTCTGGGCAACATTTTATAAAAAATATTAACTTGATGCTTTTTAGAGAGAATGAACACATAAAATGAAAATCCTTTTAATTATTCCTATCCTCAATGCCCAGACACAATAAAAATGTAGTGGCAGAGGGAATCAAGCACCAGAAAAATGATTAGTTGAAGACAACAACAACTTTTATTTGCTTATTCCCACATCATCTGTATTGAGCTAAAAACTCAATAGCATAAAGCATCCAGTGGAAACTCATAAAAGACTCAGATGTATTGGGAATTGTTGGCCTCATTAATAAGTAACAGCAGACATACATTTATGCTGTAACTCTTTCTAACACCTTTCTCTCAAGATATGTGTCTTGAATTCTTATTCAATAAGGATTTACTCACACATCAAGGTACTCGACATGTTATATGCTGGATTTACAGTAATTGGTAGTGATGCTTGCTTAAATACTTTCCAGCACTCTTTAAGATTGATAGACTTTTAATATTTTGTTTTTCAATGACATGTGAATTCACAGGCTCTACCACTTTCACCATCCCTGCAATGAGAGGAAATTTTATGTTCTTACAAGCATATTGCATGAACCAGGAAGCATAGTGTAGAATTATGAGTTATAAAACAGATAAATTGGTTAAATTATTTTTGATGTATTGAAAAGAATAATGTGTATTATTCAGCTTATTGAAAGAACTTTTTCACTTTATGAAATAAAATGAGTTGGTCATGATAGTGCATGTGTATGATCCCTGTAGCTCGGAGGCTGAGACAGGAGGATTGCAAGATCAAAAGCAGCCTTAGCAAATGAGCAAGACCCTAGGCAACTGAGTGAGACTCTATCTCAAAATAAAAATAAAAAAGGTTGGAGGGCTAGGGTTGTGGCTCAGCAGTAGAGTGCTTGCATAGCACATGCAAGGCCCTGGGTTCAATCCTCAGCACCACATAAAAATAAATAAAATAAAGGTATTGTATCCAACTTCAAATTAAAATAATAATAAGGAGATCCTGGTTCTGCCTGCGGGCCCTGCAACCAGCGGGCAGAGTTCCCAGTTTGGCGGCTGACTTAAATTCCCAGTTTGGCCTGCCCTGTGAGATCCCGGTTCAGCCTGTGGGCCCTGTGACCTGTGGACAGAGTCCCCAGTTCAGTGGCTGGATTAAGTTCCCAGATCTGCCTGCCCGCGTGAGATTCCGGTTCTGCCTGCAGGCCCTGCGACCTACGGACAGAATTCCCAATTCAGACTGCCAGCGCACCCTCCCTGAAGGAGAGACCCAGCCTCCAGTTCGCCTGGCGTCCAGGGCCCGGAGTAGCAGCTCCCTGCTGCTGCACACAGGACTCGGCCTGAGGAAAAGCCCCCTCCACTCCCAGGGGAAGTGTGACCTGCACAGCTGCAACCAGAACAAGAGGGGAAGTGCAACCTGCCCAGCTGTGACCAGAACAAGAGGTAGGCATCCACCCAGCCACTCTTCCGCTGTGCCATTCTGCAACTGGCCAAAGGTGCAGCCTCAACTCCACTAACAGGATCACTGACTGGACAAGAACCAAGTCAATTGGCTTAATCTGGAAGGAAAAAAAAAAGGGCTTCCCAGGGTCCATTTTGTTTGAGACTTGTTCCTGGGTTCAACTTTTTTTTGTTTGTTTGTTTGTTTTGTTAGTTTTTTTTGTTTATTTGTTTTTGCTTTGTGTTTGTTTTGATTGACAGTGTGTTTGTTTGCTTCTGCTCCTCATCTCTTTCTTTCTTTTCTTCCTTCTCACTTTTGTATTTTTTCTTCTTCCTTCATCTTCCCTATTTACACCCTGCCATTGCATACTCAACAGAGGCAAAAACAAGTTATACCCAGAAATTGGGAGTTCTAGAATGGGTACAATTGAAATAGATAGCAAAGTGGTGTTATATATAGTTCATTCTCTATTTTCTTGACTCACTCTCTCTCTCTCCCCTCTCTCTTACACTAATTTCTACTCCTTTGTCATTTGTTTTCTTTTCCATCTTTCTTTATTTCTTCTCTCAACCGCTGCATAAGTTAGGTTTATGTATAAATCGGACTTTCCACCTAAGTATTCACTCCATTCTCTTTCCTCTCTTGTCTGCTGATACTAAACCACTTCCAGAAAACTCTCTTCTCATACATTCTAAGAAAGAATGATTCAATATACTCACTTCCTTCTTCCTAAACATATCACCTCTGTGTCCAATTCTTGAAACTATAAAACCGCATCAGAAGCATACACAGTAAATTGGAAACAATATCTGGGTTAACTAAATCTGTACATTGTGATCAAACTGGGATTTTCTGAATAGAAAGTGTTTGATTTTAAAGTGTAAAGGAAATATAAGGGGATCTGATAGCAGTGTACTACAGGAGCAAATAAGGTTCTAAGGTAAAATCAAAATAGTCAAGGTCCCACAGTGCAGGAAGATAAGACACACAAGCAATATGAAGAAACAAGGGAAGAAAGTGACACAAACAAATCAATATACCTCCTCAGTAGATTCCAAGGCATGCACAGTTGGTGAAATAACAGAGATGGAATTTAGAAATTACATATTCCAAGTGTTTGCGGAACTTAAGAATGAACTCAAAAATGAGATGAGGGAGTAAATACAGGAGGTGAAAGATCATTTTGACAAAGAACTCCATAAACAAATACAGGAAGTAAAAGATTACTTCAATAGGGACATAGACGCTCTAAAGAGAAACCAAACAGATATTCCAGAAATGAAAGAAGCAATAAACCAAAATAAAAGCTCAATCGAAAATATCACCAACAGAGTAGATCACTTGGAAGAAAGAACCTCAGACAATGAAGACAAAATACATATCCTAGAGAAAAATCTAGATTATACAGCAAAAATAGTAAGAAACCAAGAACAGAACATTCAAGAATTATGGGACAACATAAAAAGACCAAACTTAAGAGTGATTGGGGTAGAGGAGGGGACAGAGTTTCAAGCCAAAGGAATGAGTAATTTATTTAATAAAATAATTACAGAAAATTTTCCAAACTTGAGGAATGAATGGGAAAACCAAGTTCAAGAGGCTTACAGAACACCAAACATACAAAATCACAACAGATCCACACCAAGGCACATTATAATGAAAATGGTTAATATACTGAGCAAGGAGAGAATATTAAAAGCCACAAGAGAAAGGAAGTAGATTACATATAGGGGGAAACCAATCAGACTATGTTCAGACTTTTCAACCCAGACCTTAAAAGCAAGAAGATCCTGGAATAGCATATTTCAAGCTCTGAAAGAAAAGGGATGTCAACCAAGAATCTTATATCCAGCTAAATTGAGCTTTAGATTCGAGGATGAAATAAAAACCTTCCACGACAAGCAAAAGTTAAAAGATTTTAGCCGGGCGTGGTGGCGCACGCCTGTAATCCCAGCACTTTGGGAGGCTGAGGCAGGAGGATCGCGAGTTCAAAGTCAGCCTCAGCAATATCAAGGCACTTAGCAACTCAGTGAGACCCTGTCTCTAATAAAATACAAAAAAAGGGCTGGGGATGTGACCCAGTGGTCAAGTGCCCCTGAGTTCAATCCCCGGTACCACAAAAAAAAAAAAAAAAAAGTTAAAAGATTTTGCAACTCGAAAGCCAGCACTTCTCAACATCCTGGGCAACATTTTTCATGAAGAAGAAGAGAAAAATAACAATGAAAATCAACAAAGGGAGATATTAAACTGAGGGAAATACCAACCAGAAGAAACCAAATCCAACTAAAGTCCATAATGGAAATAAAAATGGATGGGAATAAAAATCACATCTCAATAATAACCCTGAATATTAATGGCCTAAAGTCACCATTCAAAAGACACAGCTTATCTGAATGGATTAAAAGAAATGACCCAACAATTTGCTGTCTCCAAAAAACACACCTTGTAGAAAAAGACATCAACAGACTGAAGGTGAAAGGCTGGGGAAAGTTTTATCACTCACATGGCATGCAGAAGCAAGCAGGGGTTTCCATTCTCATTTCAAATAAGGTAGACTTCAAGCCAAAGGTAATCAAAAGGGACAATGATGGATATTTCTTACTACTTAAGGGAACCATTCATCAACAGGAAATAACAATCATAAATCTATATGCCCCAAATAATGGAGCACCTATATTCCTCAAAGAAACGCTTCTCAAGTTCAAGAGTAAAATAGACCACAACACAGTTATCCTAGGGGACTTCAACACACCTCTCTCACCAATGGATAGATCATCCAAACAAAAGCTAAACAAATAAATTTTAGGCCTTCTTAAAACAATTAATAACTTAGACCTAACGGACATATATAGAGTATTTCATCCCTCAGTAAATGAATACACATTTTTCTCAGAAGCACATGGCTCCTTCTCCAAAATAGACCATATATTATGTCACAAGGCAACTCTCAGCAAATATAAAAAAAAATAGAGATACTACCCTGCATGCTATCAGACCATAAAGGGATGAAATTTGAAATCATTGACAAAACAAGAAATAAGAAAAACTATTCCATCAACTGCAAGCTAAACAACATGCTACTGAATGAACAAGGGGTTGAAGAAGACATCAAAGAAGAGGTTAAAAAATTCGTAGAGGTAAATGAGAACACAGATATATGGTATAGAAATCTCTGGGACACTATAAAGGCAGTGGTAAGAGGAAAATTCATTGCACTGAGTTCATTCCTTAAAAGGAAAAAAACCCAACAAATAAATGACTTAACATCACAACTCAAAGCACTAGAAAAAGAACAGATCAATACCAAGAGCAGCAGAAGACAGGAAATAATTAAAATCAGAAGCCGGGCGCGGTGGCGCACGCCTGTAATCCCAGCACTTTGGGAGGCTGAGGCAGGAGGATCGCAAGTTCAAAGCCAGCCTCAGCAATGGTGAGGCACTTAGCAACTCAGTGAGACCCTGTCTCTAAATAAAATACAAAACAGGGCTGGGGATGTGACCCAGTGGTCGAGTGCCCCTGAGTTCAATCTCCGGTACCGCAAAAAAAAAAAAAAAAAAAAAAAAAAAAAAAAAAAAAATCAGAGCAGAAATTAATGAAATTGAGACTAAGGAAACCATTCAAAGAATTGACAAAACAAAAAGTTGGTTCTTTGACAAAATAAACAAAATTGACAGACCCATAGCGATGCTATCGAAAAGAAGAGAAAATACTCAAATTACTAACATTCGTGATGAAAAAGGGAATATCACAATAAACACCTCAGATATACAGAAGATAATTAGAAATTACTTTGAAAACTAGTACTCTAATAAAATAGAAAATACTGAATGCATTGACAGATTTCTAGAGTCATATGATTTGCCTAAACTGGATTTGGAGGCTATACACAATTTAAACAGATAGATTACAAGCAAAAAAATAGAAGATGTCATCAAAAAGCTACCAACAAGGAAAAGTCCAGGACCTGATGGGTTTACAGCCGAGTTCTAAGACTTTCAAAGAAGAACTAATACCAATGATCTTCAAACTATTTCAAGAAATAGAAAAAGAGGGAGCTCTTCCAGACTCTTTCTATGAGGCCAATATTACATTAATTCCAAAGCCAGGCAAAGACACATCCAAAAAAGAAAACTTCAGGCCAATATCTTTAATGAACATAGATGCAAAAATCCTCAACAAAATTTTGGCAAATCGGATACAAAAACATATCAAAAAGATAGTACACCACGATCAAGTGGGGTTTATTCCAGGGATGGAAGGCTGGGTCAACATTCAAAAATCAATAAACATAATACATCACATCAATAGACTTAAAGATAAAAATCATATGATTATCTCAATAGACGCAGAAAAAGCATTTGACAAAATACAGCACCCCTTTATGTTCAAAACACTGGAAAAACTAGGAATATCAGGAACATATCTCAACATTATAAAAGCTATTTATGCAAGGCCCAGAGCTAACATTATCTTAAATGAAGAAAAATTGAAAGCATTCCCTCTAAAACCTGGAACAAGACAGGGATACCCCCTTTCACCACTGCTATTTAACATAGTACTGGAAACTCTGGCGAGAGCAATTGCACAGATGAAAGAAATTAAAGGAATCTAGATAGGAAAAGAAGAGCTTAAATTAGCACTATTTGCTGATGACATGATAATATACCTAGAAGTCCCAAAAAACTCTACCAGAAAACTTTTACAACTAGTAAATGAATTTGGCAAAGTAGCAGAATACAAAATCAATACCCATAAGTCAAAGGCATTTTTGTACATCAGTGACAAAGTCTCTGAAAGGGAAATGATGAAAACTACTCCATTTACAACAGCATCAAAACAAACAAACAAACAAACAAAAAAAAAAAACAACTGGGAATCAACTTAACGAAAGAGGTGAAAGACCTCTATAAGGAAAATTATAGAACACTAAAGAAAGAAATCATAGAAGAACTCAGAAGATGGAAAGACCTACCTTGCTTTTGGATAGGTAGAATCAATATTGTCAAAATGTCCATACTACCAAAAGCATTAGGCAGATTCAATGCAATTCCAACCAAAATCCCAATGTCATTCTTCAAAGAAATAGAAAAAGCAGTCATGAAATTCATTTGGAAAAATAAGAGACCCAGAGTAGCCAAAGCAATCCTGAACAAGAAAAGTGAAGTAGGGGGCATCACCATACTAGACTTTAAATTATAAGATAGAGCAATAGTAACAAAAACAGCATGGTATTGGCACCAAAACAGACTGGTAGACCAATGATACAGAATTGAGGATACAGAGCCTAATACATATAATTTCAGCTATCTTATATTAGACAAACGCGCCAAATATGTACAGTGGAGAAAGGATAGCCTCTTCTACAAATGTTTCTGGAAAAACTGGAAATCCATTTGCAACAAAATGAAATTAAACCCTTATTTCTCACCATGCATAAAACTCAATTCAATGTGGATCAAGGACCTAGGAATAAGACCAGAGACAATACGCCTAATAGAAGAAAAAGTTAGCTCTAATCTCCAACATGTTGGATTAGGCCCCAAGTTCCTTAATAAGAATCCTGTAGCATAAGAATTGATACCAAGAATTAATGAATGGGATAGGTTTAAACTAAAAAGCTTCTTCTGAGCAAAAGAAACAATCAGTGAGGTGAATAGAGAGCCAACTAATTGGGAACAAATATTTAATACATGCACATCAGATGGAGCACTAATTTTTAGAATATATAAAGAACTCAAAAAACTTAACAACAACAACAAAACAAATAATCCAATCAATAAATGCGCTAAGGAATTCAAAAGACACTTCTCAGAAGAAGATACCCAATTAATCAACAAATACATGAAAAAATGCTCAACATCGCTGGCAATTAGAGAAATGCAAATCAAAATTATTCTAAGATTTCATTTCACCCCAGTCAGAATGGCAGCTATCAAGAACACAAACAACAATAAATATTGGAGAGGATGGGGGAGAAAGGCACACTCTTACATTGCTGGTGGGACTGCAAAATGGTGCAACCACTATGGAAAGCAGTATGGAGATTTCTTGGAAAACTGGAAAGGAACCACACTATGACCCAGCTATCCCACTCCTGGGTCTATTCCCAAAGTACTTAAAAACAGCATATTACAGTGACACAGCCACTTCAATGTTTATAGCAGCACAATTCACAATAGCTAGGTTGTGGAACCAGCCTAGATGTTCCTCAGTAGATGAGTGGATAAAGAAAATGTTATATATATACCCAATGGAATTTTACTCAGCAATAAGAGAAAATAAAATAATGGCATTTGCAGGTAAATGGATGAAGTTGGAGAATATAATGCTAAGTGAAGTTAGCCAATCCCCAAAATCCAAATACCGAATGTTTTCTCTGATATAAGGAGGCTAATTCACAGTGTTGTTGGATGGGGGTACATAGGAGGATTAGAGGAATACTAGAATGGTCAAAGGAAAGGGAGGGGAAGGGAGGGAGCAAGGGGGTGAGAGGGGGGGGAAAGGAAAAAAAAATTGGTGGTTGAATGAGATTGATATCATTATCCTAAATGCATGATTAAAGATCTGAATGGTACTTACATACTTTGTATACAAACAGTTGTATGTAAAAAGATGCTATATATGTGCATTATGAATTGTAATACATACTACTATTATAAATAAAAAGAAAGGAAAAAAATAAAAATAAATAAAAGAAGACCAACTATGAAAATAATAATAATAATAATAATAAAGGCTGGAACTGTGGCTCAGCTGTTAATTGTGCCTGGATTCCACATCCAGTACCAAAAATCAAAAAAATAATGTGAGCCACTAATTTTTTGGGAGGCTGAGACAAGAAGATCAAAAATTTGAGCATAGCCTGAGCAATTTATCAAGGCCCTAGTGAGATCCTGTCTCAATATAAAAAATAAAAAGGCATGGGGATATAGCTCACTGGTAAAGTACTTTGGGGTTTAATCCCCAGTACCTTACTATTTACCAATTTTCTTTTCTTCCTCCTATTCCACTGATACTGTTTGCATCAGCTACCTGATTGTAATTCAAGTAGCAAATTTTCAGTTATTTTATGTGACCCCTGTGTAAACATTAAAACTATTAAAATTTTTTATTTGTGGGGGGGGTGTACCAGGGATTGAACTCAGGGAACTTGACCACTGAGCCATGTCCCCTGCCCTATTTTGTATTTTAATTAGAGACAGGATCTCACTGAATTTCTTAGAGCCTCACAGTTGCTGAGGCTGGCTCTGAGCTCTTGATCCTCCTGTCTCAGCCTCCAAAGCTGTCAGGTAAACATTTTTTTCATGCAATGATCTCCTCTGCTATTTTTGTGATCTGATATTCTTGACATTCTCTTTATTTTTATGTTTATACCATGTTCATTTCTGTTCTCGTCCTTTATTGTCTCATTAAATCAATTAATCACAAGCTATAATACATATTGGATTACCTGTGATCCCCAGTTAGAAAACCGCCAGAGGATTCCTGAGCCCTATGCATAAAATAAACCAGAATGATGGTTCAGGAACCTGAATCTTCAAAAACGAGCTCAAATGATTCTGAAGCATATAGCTTTTGAACTATACTGTTTCAAATGATAGAGTTATCCAGTGTGCCAACATTTCTCTTATTTCACTTAATTGTATTGGGTGGTATTATCTGCTTCTAGACATTTATCGTACTTTATGCCTCTCAATTCTACTGTATTTAGAGAAGATCTTACTTCAAAAATTCAGACTGAGATTGTCAATAATTATTAGACATCTTTACATGGCTATATTACTGTACCTCAACTACATTTTAAAAAAATCCTCCCAGTTGTGCTCATCTTCACTGTCTGCACCATCACTCACCCAGACATTGGGGCCAAATCTGCAAGGTAATCATGGCTTGTGCCACCCTCTTCCTCACTCCCATATGCCATAAATCCTCAATGACTTTCACCTATTGCTTCATCATTTCATGAAGTCCTCACTCAGAGAAAGAAGGACAAATCAAAATAAAATTTCAAAATGGCATGCACTGCCTGAACTTTGTCTCAAAGTTTTGAACTTGTTTTATTTGAAAGATACAGTTTGGGAAAATTTCATTCATTCAATCATCAGAGTGTTGCCTTCCATCCTTAAGCCAAGTAAATATTTTACTTAATATAAACCATTAAAATGAGGTATATTTCTCTATATTCTTTACTTTTATAAAAGAAGTTCTAGAAGTGCAATCATTTTTTTTTCTATGTGTTTTTCTTTGGAGAAAAATATAGATGGTATTTTAGCATATTGTTATTTTATTAAGAAGTTCTTGAAGGCAACTGTTTTTTATGTATGATATGAATTGTCAAAGGAAATGATTTTCCTTACTTATGCAATTGTAAACATACTTTCTGTAATTTGCACAAATATAATTTTCTGTGCTAATATTTTGATTTTAATAATAATATTTATCATGAAATATAAAGAAAATATACACAATATTTTGTGGAACTTTTCAGAGAATTTATTATAAGATTTGGTGCATAAAAACCCAATTAATTTTGCAAAGCAATTTTTAACAGTTAAATAAATAAAATAAATACTTTTCACACATAAAATATCAATTGTAATGAAGTAGAAAAAATCAATATAGAAATAAGAACACATTTAATATTCTTAATAATTTCCCTCAATATTCCTGTAAATTTCCTTCTACTTTTTATTAAGTTAACAAATAAAATAAATGTATTGTGTCCAACTACAACTAAAAAATAAATATAAAAAAAAGAATTTTCTGATACTAAGTCAAGTAATGTCTCACAATAAAAATTATAAAGGATATATATTTTTCAAAAAAATATTTTTAAAAGACCTTTTATTGCTTCATTTAAAAATATAGAATTATGGTCAAGAGCATGTATCTTCTATCTCCAACTGCATATTTTATGCCTTGATTCAGTGTTTAATTTATGAAAGTTTTTCAGTGATCATAAGAATTACCTTATATATTATCCTGGTTCCAGGGAAAATAAAATGATAATAGGATCATTTTCAGTATAAATGGAGGAGCTACTGTGCCATCTGCCACACATGTCGGAGGTGAATATGAGATTGGCCTGGTGCCATTCTCTTGGGTTCCAAGGCTATGTCCAATTATATGCCAGAGAACAAGAATTGATTTTTTGGTTTGTTTTTTTTTTTAAAGAATAATGCCAATATTAGTGAATTTATTAACAATATCATTTAATTATCTGAAATGTTTCTTCTGAGATTGGTTTGGAGATGAAATGGAAACATTTTTTTTTTTTTTTTTTTTGGTCCGTTGCAGTTCACCTCTAAAGACTGAATAGTTTGAGCTATATATATTCCTTGATTGAAAAACATTTTAGTATAGACTCAAATTATCTACAAATATTAAGTTATGTCATCTCAATCAGCATTTTCTTTTCATTTTTTTGTTCATTTCTGCTTTTCTGGTTACAAAGGTGATATATATTATGGGTATTAATATGCTGTGACCTAACACTAACACTAACCTAAACCAGTTTCTTTGCCTAATGAATTGAGTGTTCATTTCACTGACTCCTTCTTTGGTTATTCAACATGGATTTCTGAAATTTTTTGTTCTAATGTGTCTCAAGCTGAGATCTGCAGATACATTATTCAGATTTCATAAAATGGTGTGTGTGTGTATGTATGTGTGTAATTTTGTGATTTTATTCAAATGAAAAAGTTCTTTTTTAAAATAATGAGTATATTTCCTCTCAATGACAAAGTATAACTATTTAATTTCAGTGCCAACATTTGGTTTTGTGTATATAATTACAACATCACCAAATGAAACCAAATGATGTCTGGCACAATGAATCTGTAAATAATTCACAATAATTTTGTTTTGAAAAACTGTGAGAGAAATGAGCCATGATATGGTACACAGTACACAATAGAGTTATGCTGATTTTAAAAAATGTGCAAAGTAGCAATGTTTCAATTATGATCCATTATGCCAGAGGAAAAACAATCAATAAAAATAGGAAAACCATTAAAAATGCAAATCCTTCTATTGTATTCAACATTGGTGAAATATACTTGCTATGACCTCATTTGTCAAAATTGTTAGTGCCAATTTTTAAATTATTTTTCACACTTTAATTTTGTATTGAGTAGAAGAATATGCATTTGATGTTAAATCATAGAACATTGTCAAAGGAAATGATTTTTCTTATTTATGCAATTATAAACATATGTTCTGTAATTTGCACAAATATTATTTTCTGTGCTAATATTTTGATATATATTATGGGTCATCAGGTCAAACATTCAATTGGTCTTCTCAGTTTCTATATTACATCTGGCATTTACATGTACTGTTCCAGTAGATTCATGCTCCTGATATACATAAAAAATCTTCATGGTACATGCTCATGGGAGATAAATCAGCGAATACCTGTCAAAAGACTATTTTAACATAAGATGCTTAAACCATTTGTAAAACACATATAATCTTTCCCATAAATGGAATCATATATAGATACTTGTTGAATAAATTGTGTTTTCAAAGCTTACAATAGAGTTACCTGGTCAAACTACTACTGGACACCCACAGGCTACTTTGCAGATTGTCTTGAATATGAAAGGCATAGCATTCATACCACTTAAATCTGGGATCAGGTGTAAACCTCACAGAGACCACATCTCTACAGTGCTTAGCCTGAGACAGAGGAAGCAACTTGTAGTGCCTTTCCAATATTAACAGGATTTCAAAGCATACTTCACAGAATGTTCTTCACATATCACAGCAGATTATATAAAAGGGAAACCAGTAGAGTAGAGAAGTAGAGGATAGGAATGGGGGTGAGGGAGGAGGACAGGGAAAGAAGGGGTACCAGGGAATGAAATCTACCAAATTATGTGCAGGTGTGAATATATCATGACAAATCCCAATATTGTGTGTAATTATAATGTATCAATCTATAATTAATAATAAATGTAGAAATAATTAAAATAAGCTTTCAGTTTTTTCTTTCTTCTTCATTCAACATTCCCAGTAAAACAGGTTCTTTATTTTAACTTTTGGGTTCATGATATATTTTTCTTCTTCTTTCCTTTTATTGTTTTTTTTTTTTTTTTTTTTTTTTTTTTTTTTTTTCCCACAGTGTGCCTTAAATATTATAAGCTAGCATTAACTAGCAGGACAGAGTGAGCAGCAGTGTGATGATACTTTTAATAATTCAGTCAATTCTTTGGTAACTGACAAGCACATTGCAGAGAAAAATTCAGTGTTTACTGCTAGGAATTTCATGAATGATGTTTGTTTGTAAGTACGTGGATTTAGAACTCTGTGATTTAATTTATGAAGTTTTAAACTGAATCAGTTTATAAATAGTTTATTTATTCCTCCACTATTTGAAATCTGGGCAAAAAAAAAAAAGAAAAACTATCTTGAGTGTATACTGTATTTGATAAGTAAAAGTATGTCAAATGTAATTTTAAAAAAACAATAATTTGAGTATTTATATAAATTTTATTGCCTTTTAAAACTATTTTAAATTTATTTTCTTAATCTTTTGTTTTTATGCTTTATTAGAGCTACAACCACAAAACATTCATAACTAGTTATGAGCTGGAGAAAATGTCTATATTGTAAAAACATACTTTTACAGTATCTGATTTGGAAAACACTGAAAGTCTACTAAATAATAACTAAAGTCAGTGACTTCTGACTTTAGTTATTTCATTATATCTTCAATTATGTATAAGGCAGAATTCAAATAAGAATATACAACCATAAGGAGTAACTGCCATTTGATAAATGTTTCCCATGTAGTAGAGCATTAAAGCCAAGAACCATGATTTTTAATCATGTTGTGATATATTTAGAATTGTACATATAGTTTTCATCTCTGTTCCTGATCTAGAGCTCTGAAACCGCTGGGCTATTGTGCATGTTAAAGGTGCTAGATCCATCTTTTGTTTTGACATTAGTTTTTGTCTCTAGTTCCTGACACAGAGCTTCTAAATCCAGTGGAATTCTGTGAGTGACAGGAGTGCCTTTTGTTTTAAAGAGGTGACTCTTTAAGGACCCTAGAGAGCTTCCACATGCAGCCTGGGCAAACAGAAAGACAAAACCTTCATGAGAAGCTTGTAACTTTCAGTCTTCCAATATTCCAACCTCTAGGAAGGGAGTATGCCTAGATATTGAGTTAATAATCATTCATACCTATATGATGAATCCTACCCAAATCCCTAAATCACTAGAAAAGTTGCTGGGTTGGTGAATGCGTCCATATGCCAGGAAGCTGTACACCCCATCTCCAATGGGACAGAAGCCCTTAGTTTTAGGCTACTTATGAGCTTCACACTATGTATCTCTTTATTAAAATATTCATTTATATCTTTGATAATATGGTTTGTAACAAATCTGTAATAGTAAGTGCCTCCCTCCGTTCTGTGAGCAATTATAGAATATTACCATACCTGAGAAGGGGATTATTGAAACTCTTGATATTGCAGCCAAGTGTATTATCCTTGAAAGAAAGAAGGAAAGGAAAGCCACCATGTCCCTGAAGCACCCCTTTCCATTCTTAAAAACCTAGGCTAGCCTAGGGAACAATGATAGTGGGCTTAAACTAAAATATTCAGATAAGTGTTATCTTTTAAGACACTGACTCTCATGTGTTGGAAACTAGGGTAAACTAGTGTTATCTGTAAAAAACTACTTCTTGCTCATATGCTAAGTTAACTTTTCCTAAGAATGTTGGTCATACAAGGGAACAAAGCCACCTAACAATAGTACTGCTTATGTAGCCTAACCCCTAAAACCCTCTAGCTGTGGTAACTGCTCTGGAGCAGAGCACTGTGTAGAGTATAAGCACTTGTCCATCCAGCTGCCACAGACAAAGTGCCTTGAAGACTGGAGATGCTATATGTCCAGGTTTTCACAACTGAACATTCTTTAGTAGTACCATAAAGGACAGAGGTGCTACTTGGTGAAGCACCATGAGGGACGTGATAAAAGGCTAACTTGTTACCATTGGACCTTCTTCATAGCAATTTTCAATGAACCTTATCTCATATGCCATCTCCAGGTGTCTTCTTTGGTCTCTTGGCAAGATATCCCACTGCCTTAGCACAATGAGGCTCTGGACAGTGCCCCAACTAAGAAAGATGTTTGGGCGATCTGTGTACTCAATGCTTACAGCAGGCATCTGAAGTAAGGCCAGACTTGGGGGACTCAATCCCTAATTTGTGGGATTTGCAAGAAATCTTGATAGGTAGTGTGAATTGACATGAACTGAAGTATAGCCAGTTGGTGTCTGAGAAGTCAGATAATTACTTGGTGCAGGGGAATAACTTGAACATCTGGCATCAGAAGTGTCCAAAGTAGAAATAGATCACAAAAACAGAGAATTTGTCTCCAGTATTAGATGTGGGTCAGCAAACATAATATCATCCCACATTCTAAAGTTGGAGTCAGAGGAGGATCATTTCCCAAGGAGATCACATAGGAACTTAAGAGAGATAAATCATAATCTCTCACTACATAAATGGCATATTTTGGTGACAAGTTTCCTAACAGGAACAAAGAGTAGATGGTTTGAGATTGGCTGCCTTCTAAAGGTTTAAAGTGCTTGATCTCCCTCCACAGGAGAAAAGGACATGTTAAAATGATTTTTTCCCATCTCAGTTTAGCAATGCCAACATGTGAAAATGAGGGTAGCAAAAGTGTTAGGGGGATAAACTCCCTTTGTTTCAGGCATTACAAGAAAATAAGTAAATGTATCTTTAAAAGACAGTCCGGTCAAGCTTAGCACTTATATTTGCTTATTTTATCACATCTTCTGCATACATTTTCTTTATGTACAGATTCAGCAAGAAGTTATAATAAAACATGTATTCTTAAAATACAATTTATCAATATCAGAATCTATCCATTATTCTTAAGTCAAACTCAAAATCAAGAAGGCCACATTTCATCTAAAGGGAAAAGGCAGAGTAATTGGAATTCACGAACATTGTTCTTACCCACAACTTTCCACCTCAAGGTCCTTATTCCATAGCCTACCTCTTAACTGATTCTCTGTCCTTTATCACAAAGGTCTGGGCATTGCAATAAAAAAAACTATGTCCTCATAATGATAAAAATCAGAATAAATGTAATGATAGTATCAGCAAAAGATTTAATTAATATGTTAAACTCTAAGGTAATTTTATTGGGTTAAGAAACAAAATTCATTATTTTGCTATATTCTAGAAACATTCCTAAAAGAAGATGAAATAAAGTATTTAGTAAGAAACGATTAACTGTGACAAATATAAATGATAATAGCCACAAAGAAGGACACTCATTGCCAAGAAATCATTTGATATCCTCAAATGGACTGTGGGACAATATCATGATGTCTAATGTGTGTAGTTGAAGTCTGAAAAGCAGAGGGGTGAGAGAAAGGGGCAGAAAGAATATTTGAAATATAAAAGCCCTTTTCCAATCCAGCATGTAAGAAACTTAAGCATTGCCACTCCATCCTAATAAGCAAAAGGCTAAAAGAAAGACGGAAAAAAAAGAATCCTGTAAACAATCAACTCTTCTTACATCTAACAGAGAAGTGAGTTCACAGAGCAAACTGCTGCTGCCAAACTGGAAAAGACAGAAGATGGATAAAGATAATCAAAACTTAAGGGAGTAGAAGACCAGAAGCAAAATTTTCCGTGGGAACTAGTCCAGAGTAAGAAAACCTGAATTGTAACCCGGGCGCGGTGGCGCACGCCTGTAATCCCAGCACTTTGGGAGGCTGAGGCAGGAGGATCGTGAGTTCAAAGCCAGCCTCAGCAATGGCGAGGCACTTAGCAACTCAGTGAGACCCTGTCTCTAAATAAAATACAAAAAAGGGCTGGGGATGTGGCCCAGAGGTCGAGTGCCCCTGAGTTCAATCCCCGGTACCACAAAAAAAAAAAAAAAAAAAAAAAAAAAAAAAAAAAAAAAAAAAAAACAAAACAAAAAAAAAAACCTGAATTGTAATTGATGAGTTACTGAAAGTTTAGTGTGGAGAGTCTGAGAATTAATGGAAACCAGTCAAAAGGGTCCCTGCGCTTATGTGAGTTTTATTTTCTGGTGCCCTAATAGATCCTCACAGCAAATAGCAGAGAAAAACTTCTTCATGCCTCTGGCAAGGGTGGTGCCATACTGAAATATGTCAGACATTCTGCTCTTCCCAACAAGGCCTAACCTGAGGAGAAATTATTTAACCTGCTAGAATTTTATCAGAGCCTAGTTCACCTGTAGGGAGAGTAATACCCAACTCCATCTTCCTTCAGATATCCTGTCCCACCTAAGCAGGGTTGTGTGTGTGTGTGGGTGGGGGAGGACTTTGAAGCAATGGTGAAGTTCACAGTCTCTGAACACAGTTCTATCAAAACACTGAAAATTAATTATAGGACTGTGGAACTCTTCTCCACTTCCCACAATTCGATACCATGTTATTATTAACCTATTTATTCCAGTTCATTTTACATAGTATATCACGCAGAGTTTAAATAAAGGAAGAAAAAACAAGGCATATGTATCAGTCCATTTTGTGTTGTTATAACAGAATACCTGATACCAGGGACTTTATAACAAAATAGGCTTACCTAACTCATAGTTCTGGAGGTCTAAGTGTATCACATTGGCACCTGTGCAACTACATTACAACATGATGGGATGGATTCATATCAGCAACATATGCAAGAGGGTGAGATCACCTGGTGAAAGAGGATGTAAAACTGGAGAGAGGCCAGGCTCATTTTTTATAACAATCTATCATCATGGGAACTAATTTGCTCCAACCAGACCCAGCCAACTCCACTGTTAATCCATTCATCACAGTGGTATTAGCATGATCTGATTACCTTTCACTAGGTCCCACCTCATGAAGTTTCCATCAACTCAAAAATGCATTCTTCAACTCACAGAAATTATATTTACAAGAACAAGTCATGAGTATGCACATATGAAGTAGTTGACTACATCTTATAGTAACATTGGATGATATCGATTGTTATCTAGCAATGAAGTCTTCTCATTACAGTTCCTGGATATCTATTTTATTAATCTTTTTTTTTTAAAAACAGTTTTATTGACATACAACTGAAATAAAAAAAATTGTGGGAATGACATGTTGAGGTACTTCACATCAAAATTTCACATTAAATTGGCATTATTGGTTATCCAATCCACAAAAAATATATTGTGCAAAATTAAACAAAAATTCAGTTTTAATAAGTATTTTATAATGCAAAAAAGTTAGAGAAATAAAGAATTTTTCAAATGAACTAACTCTGGAGGAAATGTGGAGACATTAGAAGTGTCTTGAAAAAAATGAATGTTAACAGAAATTCTTCAGAGAGAAAGGAAATAATAGAGGGCATTGAAAACCTATTAAAATGACCCAAATCCCCCACAACGATGACAACATCAAATGCTGATGAGATGTAGAGCCACAGGAACTCTCAGTTATTGCTCTTGAAAATCCAAGTGTGTGCAGCCACTTTGGAAGACAGTTTGTCAGTTAATCATAAAATTAAATCTTATCTCACCAAACAATTTGGTAATTTACTTCCTAGGTATTTACCCAAATTAAAGGGAAAATTATTGTCTATACAAAATCTTACACATGGGTATTTATAACAATTTTATTTGTAATTGTCAAAACTTGAAAGCAGTCAAGCTGTCTTTTAGTAGGTGAATAGAAAAATAAAAAGTGGTAACCTAATTAATAAAATACTGATCAGCTTTAAAAAGACATGAAGACATGGAGGAAACTTAATTATATATATTACTAACTAGAAGAAGTCAATTTGAATATACTATAAAATGTGTTACTGTACATGTAAATATGAAGATCAAAAGTGCTTTTAGGCTAGAAACTAATCTGGAAAATTTACCAGATAGATGATCACAGGAATGAATAAGATGACCTAAGAAGGATTTCTAAACATTTATTTTATTGCAGATTTTTTCTTTTCTTTTTTTTTTTTTTTTTTTTTTTTTTTTAGAGAAGCTAATGAAAACGGAAACCTTTAAAAACATATAACATTTTCCTACAATTTCTGGTATTAAAAGAACATTCTTAATTTTTCTGTACTCTCCAATCTATGAATATTAGATGTACTCTGAGAAAAATAAGTGGTGCAGGTAATAGATTCAGGAAAGAAATTTTCTAAACTGACCACTTCACAATAATCCACAGCTGCCTGTTTCAGAGTTGATAAAAATAAGTGACTATTGTTTTTATAATAGTAAGAATTAATAGTATAATCAAAACTATGTATATATGTGACTACATGACCATATGATTCTGCAACATGTACACTTAGAAAAATGAGAAATTATATCCCATCTATGTATGATATATCACAGTACATAAATGCATTCTACTGTCATGTATAACTAATTAAAACAAATTAAAAAAATCTACCTGTGGTAGAGGTCAGAATTTTGTCAGGTAACTTTCTAAGATTACTAACCATCTTTAAAACTTTCTTGGAATATTAACAGTTTTTTCTTTAAAGAATTCTTGATTATTTCAGATCTTAAAAAAATCACATAATCAACTAATATAATTAGGAAAGATGAAGTGATTTTGATTTATGTACCTCCAACTGTGGAGTATCTTGATTGCTCATGAATGAAGTAAACATTAATTTATGTTGGCATTTTTGTAACAAAATGGATCACATTCACCATTTTTTTTTGTTTAAACATTTGTGAAAGAACTGCACATCATGCATTTCTCATATAATATTGAATCAATAATGACATTCCTTCCCAGATCTCTAACTTGTTTCATAATCTTGCTTAAAAAATAAATTCAATAAAACAAATCAAATAGAACAAATTTACAAAAAATAACATGTAGCATTCATTTGAAGAAACATTAAACTTTGAGTAGTATTAAGCTAGACCCCATAAGATTCCATTGGTTTATTAATAATTAAAATGTCCTTCCACAAAACACTTAGAGTATAACAAGTTTGTAGTCTAGTTTAAAATCAATATTCAATAAATACATTCACATTTATTCAAATCAATTTCAAGTTCATTGACTATATGCTAAATATTGTACCAGACTTTGCAAAGGCAATGAAAACACTTTTTAATCTGAGGCAAAGTTAGACAATAAATATTTTAGGCATTGTAGGCCATACAATCTCTGTTGCAATACTAAGTCTACCACTTTTGTACAAAAGTAGGTAAGCTATATAAAACAAATGAGTTGTTTTCTAATAATACTAACTGGTGGCTGGTGTATTTTTTCTATAGGACCTTCTTTATGAGTTGTAAGGTGGCTGGTGTATTTTTTCTATAGGACCTTCTTTATGAGTTGTAAGATGGATTAGTTAGGGTGAATGTACTTCAGAAAATTATATTCATTTAGGTGATGATAGTTATAAAATTTTATCAATCCAAACATAAGAATAAAAGTAAATATTTAGAAAAATAAATATCACTTTTAAAACTCAGAAAAGTATGAGATTATTTTTGAATTATTAAGTTGGTAAAGACTTTTGGGGAATTTAGAATGTGAAATAGAAATTACAAGATGTGTGCTAATAATGGTGACAATTATTTGTGTTTTAGAGCTAAAGAGGACCTTCACACATAATGTTTAATTTGGATAGAGAGATGTATTGGCAGGCAGTATATTGGAAGCTGCAAGCTTAATTTAAACAAAGTGAAGAGACCAGAAACTACAAGGCACATTGGGGTAAGTGAATGCTCTGATTCGACAAAAGTATGGGCTAAATATTTTGGCTGAAAAACAAACATTATAGTCAGTAGTAGAAAATGTATGGAATTTACATATTAGGTTTGAGGCAATAGGGAGTCATTAAACATTGCTTGAAGTTCACAGAGATGAAGCAGAACTGTTCATAAGAGAAGATTCATATACCAAATTCATGATAGGATTGTAAGAAATTATTATTGAAGATAAGTAATAAATTGAAATATAATGGAAGACTATTATTTGTGAGAAAGATGGATGTCCTGAACTAGGAATGTGGCAGAGAAAATGGAAAAAGTATGTCTCTGTGCCCATGTACATTAGGAAAGTAATAAACTAATAGTGATTATTTTTTATTTGGTCCCTTTTCTTTGGAGAAAATAAGCCCTTTTTTTTTCCCTTTGGATATGAGTTTCCATCTCATTCTGCATGATTTTAGAGGAGGAAACCAAGTTCTTCTAATTCAAGTTTTCTACCATTGGTTTTCAACCTCACTCCAAGCCAAGCAACAGATGTCTTCCCTCAAAAATCTCAAACTGGAGCTGATGGGATCTTCTTCTCTTAATACTGAATAGATGTATTAATAATGACAATCTTAACAACAAATGATGATAACATTTTTAACTGAACACTTACCATGTGTGAGTCACTCTGTAAGTGAATAAGTGTGAACTAATTTGGGCCTCAGTTCTTGGTAGATATGAGAAGAAATGACACACAATTTGAAAAGTACATGCCTGTTGATATTAAGAGTGCAATTTTAGTGGTACATTATGACCCTGTTTCCTGTAGCTCCTTTTCTACATTCTATCCTCAGACACATGAGCCAATAAATCTCATCTTTCCTTAAGCTAGTCTGAGGTAGTTTTCTAATATGAAAACAAAGATGTATAATCAAATACAGTTCCTGACTGATTAGACATGAAAAGGGAAAGGGGAAAAATAGAAGATTATAAAACAATTTTTTTATTCATATTGACTGTAAAAGGGTATTCATAAGAGGAAGATAAATAATCAGGGCTCTATTGTGGGAGATAGTAGCTTCAGGTTTGAAGGCCAGTACAATATTTGTAGCACATATAGGAATTACATAATGAATGGAAAGAAAGTTGAGAAAGTCTATCAAGGCTGGTTTCCTGGCTGAGACCTGTGCAGATACTTGGGGTCCCAAGCTCAGGACTACACACTAGGTTTCATGATCGACTATAATTTTAACTTCGAACTTGTGTTTTTCCAGTGGGACCATACAGCATATGGAATAGTAGAGGATATATACAGAGTGCATTTCTGCCATATCCTTCTCCCTCATTTGCATATAGCATCCACTGTACAGCATGAGCATTGGGTTCCAGCGGAGCCATAATGTGAGGTAGTTCAGTGAGCCTCAAGGCAAATACAAAATAAGTTACTATGAGTGACCAAGAGTACTCACAAATTCAAGAGCCTGTGCTTTCTGTTTTAACTAAAACTTAATCTAAATCCAGAAAGAAGGCAATAAATGGCATTCTAGGAACTCCCTCATGATCTTTCTTTTTCATGTTATGGATTAGCCAGCCATTAAGACTGAAAATGATGACATAGAAGGAAAGGGAAAGATCAAGGAATGATCTTTTGCTTTTGTTGTTTGTTTTTTTGCTTGTTTGATTTGTTTTTATTTTTGTTTCTAGTTTTGCAGAGCAGGTTCAGTGGATAATCTCAATGATCTCTTCTCGGACTCTTTCTTACCGTCCCTTCATCTTTGGAATTTTGGCAGTGGGGAAGGCTTGTGTCCGGTTCGTGACAGGCACAGAGACTGCAAAGCTGAACCACCTGGAAGCTGCCACTCTTCCAACCTCAACTGTTGGGCCTGCTTAAACTGACTATTACAGTTAAAGCTTAAAAAGTTTTTAAATAGGGCTGAAAGTATATATCAGTGATAGAACTCTTGACCGGCAGTATATGCAAGGCCTTGATTTATTCCCCCAAACTGGCAAAAATTAAAGTGTAAAAAGTTAAATGAATTATATCTAAAGTTAATATTTTCATCTAACTTTGAATGTAGTCAGTCTAGCACCAGTTGTGGGAGGTAAGAACACTGTAAAAATTGGAAACACCTTTAACTGTTCCCAAACTCCCAGAGTCATTATGGCATTAGTTACTAGCAGTTTGAATGGAGGAATGGAGATTGAGCAATGTGCCTGATACATTAACCAGAATGTCTTTTCACTTCAAAATGGCGGTTTTGGAAAAATATCGAGAACTCAGAAGACACATTGAACTATTGGAGCAACACAAATCTTTGGATCATTTATTCATTATTTTCATTCAATATTTATTCCAAATTATTTAAGTTTCTTATATAGAGAAACAAAAATTACATGATATCTGTGTTTGGAAGCTTAAAGGATTAATAAAAAGCAAAATGCAGTATTAGAGAAATAATTGATTATTAACATAGATATTTAAAGCTAGTGATGTGTTTAAAGACATCTTGTAAAAAAGATAAGCTATTTTCCAAACTAATTTTTTTTCCTAAAACTGTTTTTGTAAACTTGAATTTTAGAGAATGTGTCAAATGCAATTAATCACATAAAGTAGAGCTCTCACGGCATGAATACTGTATTTCTGGGGCCTATGGTTGTAATTTCTAAGCAGACACATTGTTGGCTTATGAAAAAATAAGAGCACAGCTACTTAAGGAAGATTAAATTGTGTGTTATTACTTGAAAACATGGGAGATGTCTTATAGGTTCATTTTTTTTCAGACATTAATATTGAAAACAATGGGGTTCTAATTTTGGTATAAATGATTGTTATATAAGAATATTTTTTTTTACCTGACCCATTGCAATCTCCTGACAGACAATTTCTGAAGAAAATCTAAATCTGTCAAAAAACAGCACTTATCTACATTTATGTCAGCTTTGGCAAGGATAAGTTTTCTAAACATTGAAGCATAGCATTCATAAGCTTGAATCTTTCTTATCCACAAACCATTAATGTAATGAATAGGAATTACGGTGAATTGTTAATTCATTGTGCATTTATCATGCCTTTGTGAACATCTTAAAAGCATCTTAAGATACATTCTTTCTTATATGTATTGAGAAGCCTGCCAAATTCTTTTTTTTTTTTTTTTTTTTTTAAGTTGTAGAGTCTTCTGTGGGGATAAGTAAAATTTTAAAGTAGCGATAAAGAAAAACAAAAAAACCCAACTGTAGTTTGTTCAACCAAGAGTTTATTTTTAATAAAACTTCCATATTGAGATAGTTAAGTCTGCCTGTGTTGAGGTGTTGAACATTTACGGTATGTATGCTTATTCTTAGTACATATTAGCTATAGTTGTTCATTTCTAAAATAGTTTTCATGTGAGTGTTTTAGGGATACCTTAGCTGAAATACTGGAAAGCACGTAGTAAAACGGGGCTAATCAGCAGGTTTGAGACAACAATATAAGACACGGCACTCATGTACCAGCTAATTATACAAAGCTGATCTTCCACCAATTCAAGAGTCAGTACACCTGATGGGCCCAATGTTCAGTAACTTTATATCTCATTTTGCAGTTTTGAGAAAGAGAAAATCTGATGTCTTTGATTATGTCATAGTTCCATCCTTAGACATACAGCCACATCTTGTTTGTGGAGAGATGTGATTTGAGTTTCTAAGGATATAGTCAGGAAAGACACAGCAAAATGCATGCTGTCTTCAAGCTTTGGAATAGACCTGGTCATGTTTCAAAATGGGCACGAGGGGTAGTAAAATGACGTAGAAATGTATGTTACGATCTGAGCCAGGAACTATGAGGGCATCAACTATATCCTTTCAACATTTTTGCTTTTCAATTAATAATAATAAAAACACTTGGAACTTGTGTTGTAGCTCATTGATAGAGTATGTCTAGCATGTGTGTGAGGCCATGGGTTCAATTCCTAGCAAGATAGACACACATACACAGACACAATAATAATAAAAATAACTAACACTTATGGCATATTTTCTGTTCATCTTTGTTTACCACCAGTTTATGACTGTGTTGGCATGACCATGGGGAATGGTGTCCCTCTTAGAAGAATTCTAGCCTGATAATACATGACAGGGCACATAGAACTGTGTCTTATAAATATCAGTTCTATACAGTTCTATGCAACTTAACTTACATTTATTGTATCTTATAATGCTCAAAACATAACATTTTGAGGTAGGTACTATTATTATTTGCATTGTAAAGATTAAAAAGTCGTAAGCTTAAACTCAGTGAGTTAACAAGTATCAAAGGCAGGCTTTAATCAAGTAGGTAGGGCAATTATCATTCAAGCTCCCAATTGTTTAATGTCTTTTGGGGCCTTTAGAACTGAAATTGTATAATGTGATTTTTTTCTGTATGATGAAGGAAATGGTAATACAGAGAATGATTCTCTTAGGTTCATGCCTCAATTTGCTATGGCTGCCATAACAAAACAACACATATGGCTAACTTATACAAACAGACACTTATTTTCTCACAGAGAGGAAAGAAAGGGAGGGTAGAAATCCAAAATCATTGTGAAAGCACATGGGAAGGAATACAAAAGTAGAAAGAAAAATGGAGGCAGACCTCATGGACCAGCTATGTTTTATTCAGCACCAGAGGGTCACATCTTTAGGGGCACAATGGCCTTGGGCCACCACAAGGGTCTGGGTTTTGCATGCAGCCTTAACAGAGCTAGGTCATGGGAGGAGTTAGTTACTTTTGGCTAGCCCTTTTGGCAGGCAGCGGTCGGTCAGGTCATGAGAGGTGGGATCATTTAGGGTGGGGTGGGAGGACAGGTGGGTAACCATATCCTTCATTCCAGACTATGAAAGGGGTATAATGATATTTACCCAATCTCAGTAGTGGGCGACCCCTTGAGTCCTGGCTAGCCAAAAGGCGGGGCCTGGGGGCAGGGTATCTATTTGCTGGAGACTGAAAGGAAGTCTTACCTCTCCAGAGAATGAAAAGGCAGGTGTTGGATGCAGGAATGAAATGGCAAAAAGGTCTCTGAACTGGAGGTCTGCAGGATGATGTGGAAGGGGAGGGACTCTGGGGAGGATGGCAAGGGTGAGGGGAGGGAGGTGCGGGGAAACAGTCAGTCTGAAGAGTCATCCATAACTGTGTGAGTGGTGGTTGGGGGTGCCCCGGCCACAGGAAACCATGGAGATGCAGGACGCTCAATGTTCACTTCCCAGCATCCTCAGCCTTTTAACGTGACTGTTGGGGAAGGGTGGCTTTGTAAATTAATCAGATATCTCTAACAAATACATTTATGATTAATCCCATATCAGAGAAGTGTATTGAACAGCATTAGCCATCTCTTCCTTATTGGGGAAAAATCCTAGACATTCTATAGACATCAACCTTTTATTGACCACCTTGAAAAACTTGTGAGTAGTAATTTTAAAGACATCTTTACTCATTTGTTTACCCAATATAAACTGAACCTTTTATTTTTTATTTTATTTTTAAAATTTTTTTATTATTCTAATTTGTTATACATGTTGCAGAGTACATTTCATTTCATATTACATATAAAGAGCACAATTTTTCAAGTTGCTGGTTTTATATAAAGTAGTTTTACAACAATTGTGTCTTCACACATGTGTTTAGGGTAGTCATGGATAACTCAGTCTGCCATTATTCCTATCCCCTTACCCCCTCCCCTCCTTCCCCCACTCTTTGTTCTATGTAAAGCTCTTTCATTCCTCTCATCCCCTTTCTCTTAAATCACATGAATTAAAGGTATTTGGCTCCATTTTCTTTTTTTTTTTTTTTTTTTTAATTTTAAATTTTAATTTGAGCACTCATTTATCCATATGCCAATTTTGATACCAAACAGATGTAGACATGAGAATACACCAGCATACACAGATTATGGAAGACAGACAGTAAACAGAACTTGTAACTGTTTGTAGGAAGATTGCCACTGTAATGACACAAATGTTTATTAAAGCCTCTATTAGATTGAGAGTTAACCCTTGAAAAATTTGTCCTCTGAACAAAACAGTGTGAAAAACCTTTATAAACTAAGAATAATCAGAAAAAAAATATGTATTAATTTAGGCACACATAATTAAAGGTTAATTTACCATAAAATGAGGTAAAAAATACAGAATTTAAAATTTAAAAAAAGAATCCTAGAAGAAAGAAAAATAACATGGCTGTAATTAAAATAGTCTTTTGAGGATGAGGCTTCCCTCTGGACAAAATAAAAACAGAGCAGAAATAGGGGCACCCATGCTGAGAAAACTGTTTATTTCACTAGGGGGCAGCTCCCCTTTCCTGGAGCCTCTAGGGGTCAACAGTCTCTGTCTTTTTGTCCATGACTTCTGGCTGGGGCTTCACTCAGAATAGAAGCTACTAATTAATTTCTTGATAACTATTTCAATTTAAGGGAGGACATTTGCCAGCTAATTTAAAATTTCTTCAGAAGGGAGTGGGGCACGGTGGCGCTCACCTGTAATCCCAGCACTTGGGAGGCTGAGGCAGGAGGATCACAAATTCAAAGCCAACCTCAGCAATGGCGAGGCACTTAGTAACTCAGTGAGACCCTGTCTCTAATAAAATACAAAAAAGGGCTGGGGATGTGGCCCAGTGGTCGTGTGCCCTGAGTTCAATCCCCGGTACCAAAAAAAAAAAAAAAAAAAAAAAATTTTTCTTCAGAAGGGAAATATTTGCCTGCTGCTTCGAGCTGAGAGGGGAGCAATGTGGGAAAAGCAGTTTGGGATTTCCTTTCAAGAATATCTTGGGTCAGTTGAGGGGGTCTGTGGCCAAAGCCTGGTTCAGAAAAAAACATTTTGTAATGTCATCTATGTGTGTTTGAGGTATTTTTTCTGAGAGAAACAAAAAGCATGAGTACGGGAAAGAGATTAATACAAAATAAATTGCCAGAATTATCAGAAATGTAGGTCAGATTGCAGACGTGAGACCCTCATGCAGTATTGGGAGTGGCCCCAGCAAGCTGCCTTCAGTTGTCTCAAGGCTCCCTCTGTCCCACCTACCAAATTTCTCCCACAGAAAAGAAACTGAACCAAGTCAGTGCAGACACTCCCACCATCTAGGCGAAGGGGAATCCAATCCACCTCTTTGGATGCAAGGTGGCAGCTGATGTGGTGGCACCCACAGGTTGTTGTGGCGCCCACAGGTTGCTATGGCGCAGGCATCCCTGGGATGTGGCCCCACAAGTGTGCTTCCTACCCTAGTGTGAGTCCCACCCTAGCGGGGTAGACTTGTGGATGGGCAGTGGAGCTCATCAGAGTAGCCTGACCCATACTCCCTCTCCTGTGGCTTGGGTTGGTGGTGAGCCTGCTGTTCACAGACTGGTGAGTGGACCAGAAGGCCAGGGTTCTCCAAGCCAGGGTGAGAAGAATGTAAAGGAGCTGGAGCCCAGGTAGCCCTCTTATGGTGCCTGGGGGGAAGGGTAGTTCCGGGCCGGGCCAGTCCTCAGCAGGGCAGTGGCTCTCCCTATGTAGATTCAGGGCCCAGGTGGGCCATGTGGACTAGAGGCTTTTGGAGTGGGGGAGCAGGGAAGAAGGGCCTGTCTCCAGGGGACCTAAACACAGATGGGCCTTCTCCCCCAACACATACCTTATGTGGGCGGCACCAATGAGCCCCTGGCAGAAGTGGTCTGGGATCCGGAGGTCTCATGGAGACAGAGGAAAAATTGGAGGTTATTTGGAACAGGGAGGGGTAAAAAGAATCCCAAACATCCTGTTTCCCCAGTCAGGGAACAAAATGAAAGCACGTGGAAGGAAATAACAAAAAGAAAAATTGAGCCAGGCACAGTGGTGCACTCCTTCAATCCCAGCAGCTCAGGAGGCTGAGGCATTGGCGAGTTCAAAGCCAGTCTCAGTAAAAGTAAGGCACTAAGCAACTCAGTGAGATCCTGTCTCTAAATAAGATGCAAAAAAGTGTGTGCCCTGAGTTCAATCCCCGGTACCAAAAAAAAAAAAAAAAAAAAAAATTTTTCTTCAGAAGGGAAATATTTGCCTGCTGCTTCGAGCTGAGAGGGGAGCAATGTGGGAAAAGCAGTTTGGGATTTCCTTTCAAGAATATCTTGGGTCAGTTGAGGGGGTCTGTGGCCAAAGCCTGGTTCAGAAAAAAACATTTTGTAATGTCATCTATGTGTGTTTGAGGTATTTTTTCTGAGAGAAACAAAAAGCATGAGTACGGGAAAGAGATTAATACAAAATAAATTGCCAGAATTATCAGAAATGTAGGTCAGATTGCAGACGTGAGACCCTCATGCAGTATTGGGAGTGGCCCCAGCAAGCTGCCTTCAGTTGTCTCAAGGCTCCCTCTGTCCCACCTACCAAATTTCTCCCACAGAAAAGAAACTGAACCAAGTCAGTGCAGACACTCCCACCATCTAGGCGAAGGGGAATCCAATCCACCTCTTTGGATGCAAGGTGGCAGCTGATGTGGTGGCACCCACAGGTTGTTGTGGCGCCCACAGGTTGCTATGGCGCAGGCATCCCTGGGATGTGGCCCCACAAGTGTGCTTCCTACCCTAGTGTGAGTCCCACCCTAGCGGGGTAGACTTGTGGATGGGCAGTGGAGCTCATCAGAGTAGCCTGACCCATACTCCCTCTCCTGTGGCTTGGGTTGGTGGTGAGCCTGCTGTTCACAGACTGGTGAGTGGACCAGAAGGCCAGGGTTCTCCAAGCCAGGGTGAGAAGAATGTAAAGGAGCTGGAGCCCAGGTAGCCCTCTTATGGTGCCTGGGGGGAAGGGTAGTTCCGGGCCGGGCCAGTCCTCAGCAGGGCAGTGGCTCTCCCTATGTAGATTCAGGGCCCAGGTGGGCCATGTGGACTAGAGGCTTTTGGAGTGGGGGAGCAGGGAAGAAGGGCCTGTCTCCAGGGGACCTAAACACAGATGGGCCTTCTCCCCAACACATACCTTATGTGGGCGGCACCAATGAGCCCCTGGCAGAAGTGGTCTGGGATCCGGAGGTCTCATGGAGACAGAGGAAAAAAAATTGGAGGTTATTTGGAACAGGGAGGGGTAAAAAGAATCCCAAACATCCTGTTTCCCCAGTCAGGGAACAAAATGAAAGCACGTGGAAGGAAATAACAAAAAGAAAAATTGAGCCAGGCACAGTGGTGCACTCCTTCAATCCCAGCAGCTCAGGAGGCTGAGGCATTGGCGAGTTCAAAGCCAGTCTCAGTAAAAGTAAGGCACTAAGCAACTCAGTGAGATCCTGTCTCTAAATAAGATGCAAAAAAGGGGTGGGGGTGTGGCTCAGTGGTCAAGTGTGATGAACACAGCCTAATTCCATCTTAAAATAGGGAACAATCTCATCATAGTTATGAAAAGTTCATTTCTGTTTTACTATAAAATACTTAGATTTCTAAATTCCTTTGGAATTCCTTTCTGTGCTCTGTACTCACCCAAGCCCAGCTCTCCTTGACCAGATAGCAACCTTACCTAAAACCTTAGTGGCCCCTCATAAATTCTGGCTCTCCCTGAGAAGATAACAAACCTCTCTGAAACCTCAGCAGTGCCACATAAATTCTGATGTTGGGATCTGAATTTACTCCTTACCTTGAAATACTAAGCCATGTAAATCATTAATCTGTTATCTACCCCTTGTATTATGTTGGCCAGAACCCTGTAAGCTGTAAGTTTTCCAAGACACTAGCCTTTGTAAATTTTTGTTACAAAACGCCCTCTCCCCTTTGATCAGGGCTATCTTCATGCCCTGCAATTTTGGGTGAGGTAGCCGCTGGCAAGGACTCTTTTGTACACAATATAAGCTTGCTTTAATTTGGTTTAAAATTGGAATCATGGAGTCAGTAGTCTTTTCTTTGAGCTGTGGTTCAACAGAGTGCTCCTGAATTCAATCCCTGGTACCAAAAAAAAAAAAAAAAGAAAAGAAAAGAAAAATGGAGGCAGACCTCCTGGAACAGTGATGTTTTATTTAGCACTTGAGGGGCACATCTTCAGGGGCACAATGGCCATGGGCCAGCAAGAGGGTCAGGTTTTATACGTAGCCTTTGCAGAGCCAGGTCACGGGATGAGTTAGTTACTTTTGGCAGCCCCTTTTGGTGGGCAGTGGTCAGGGCCAGGTCATGGGAGGAGTTTTGGTGGTGGGATCATTTAGGGTGTGGTGGGAGGTCAAGTAGATAACCACATCCTTCACATTGTATTGGCATTGCTGATCTCACCTAAGATCTCTTTCCTAGGCTAGTAGGTGGCTTTTTCCGTGTCTTTATATAGTGTCTGTATATGTTATCTGTGTGCTAATCTCCTCTTTCTATAAAGACCCTGGTTATATTGGATTAGAATTTATCCTAAAGATGCCATTACTAAATTTGCATTAAAAAGTGACAAAAATATTTTACATTTACCCATATTTCTGCCATGTTCATCTGCCATGTTCAAGATGATCCTTCAGGATGATTCTTTATTTTGTGGGGCAGGGGGGAAAATACCAGGGATTGAACTCAGGGGCACACCAACCCAGCCCTATTTTGTATTTTATTTAGAGACAGGGTCTCACTGAGTTGCTTAGTGCTTGCTGTTGCTGAGCAATTCTCCTGCCTCGGCTTCCAGGACCGGGATGATTCTTGATACAGATTCTTCACAGACATGTCATCCATGTTCTTGAAACCTTACCTAATTATTCTCAGCATTTCTGCTCCACCTACATACAGTTGATTAGTTCTCTTTTGTTTTCCATTAGCATTGTTTATGCTTTTATTTTGTATAAAATAAATAGTTGTTCCTTGCACTTTGCCCTTACTATTCTCTATATTCAGTATATTCTTCAAGGTTGAAAGTGCATTACACAGAACTTTTTTTCTTAATTATGTATAGCCACATCTAGAAATAATAGATGCTAAAGGAAGTTTATTTTTTATTGTGGGTTGTTATTATGGTTATTCTATATTCATGCAGAAAAGTTGCCTTCATTCTACTTCAAAAAAGTTTTTTTCTTTCAAAGTTTCTATTTTACAGGCCCAGATGTAAGATTACTATACTATGAAAACAGAAAAGTAAAAGTTAATTTGATATGAAATTTCTGATTTCATATGGTAAAAATATTATTTACATACAAATAAAATGTATCCAAAGCAACAGTTATATTTCCTAACATACCCACATTTTTCATAAAAGCACCTAAAACCTAAAGGACCAAGATGAAAGTATTTTCATGTTATTGATAAGAAAGTTAAAGTTTCCATATTTAATTGAAATATTTACAAATATGTATGTGAATTCTACTTGACAACTCTAGACACTACTTTTTAATTATTATTATTATTTCCTTTACCTATAACTATTTAAAGCAAAATAAATGAGTTTGCATACAAATGACAATCTTAAACTGTCAGTTTTATTCCCTTGTCATATTATTTATGAATACTCATTTAAAATTAACTCACACACACACACACACACACACATATCTGATCTATTACTGTGAAGTAAGGTGAAAAACATTTGGTAGTAGTAAGAAACAAGTATTTTACTTAAATAATTTTTAGTATGCATGTGTTATGCAAAAATAAAGATGTTGGTAATCTTGAAATTATGGAAGTTAGTATAAAATAGGATCTTATTTTGAATTTTGACATTAATGAGTGTATAACCCTCCCCTCCTCCTACCCCCAAAAAGCAACACCAAGAATGTGTGATCAGATCAACTATTTCAAGGACAATTAATTAACTCATATATTCATTCTACTGTGAACTCTTTTGTCCTTTCATTTATAATGGAGTCATATATTCAGTAATTAACATACAATAGCAGTAGAGATATAAAAAATTTAAAAATGAGACTGAGTATAGCCACTAAATGTACAAATTAGTAGAGATATTCTAAAAACTAATGGTAGGACAAAGGACAGTGTAATAAGAACCTTTGCTGAGAACCGAGCTTTGAAGTAAATGAATTTCTTCAATTTGGAAGATCAAGGGATGTTTCATTTTCAAGGTGTCATTTGAGTTGAGTCTTGATAAGATGTGTGGTAGCCACACATTAGAATATGAAAACATAAAACTAAATAACTAATGAATTACATCTTATGACTTAAAAGTAAGAAGGCCTAATACTAAAATGATTTGTATGATAGAAAATGATAAGTTAATAAGCATGCCTGAATCTAGATTGCACAATTGGGAGCAAATTACATAAATTTTGACTACCAGTTCTTCTATATACAAGGTACATAATGTTGTTATGAGGATTAAAAATGATAATGAATATGATTCACATGGTAGATAATAGATACTTAATAAAGGAAAACTCCTGGAATGTATAAAAGAAATAGCACTCTTCTTCCTTGAGAAAAGAGAATCAGCTGCAATACGAATATTTTTCCTCTCTTTTTACATGCCTTCACCCTCCTTTTCCTCCTCTTCTTCCCCCTCTAAGTTCCTCTCTTCTATTCATCACTTTCTGGTTTTGAAAGCAAAAGCTCAAACCTAATCCTTCATGATTCTCTCAACTGAGTTATTATTTAGAAGTCATTTTTACAACCACATTAAATAGAAGGGAACTTCAGATCCCTCATCAAATGTGTTTTTGAGCAGCAATGTACATGCTGGTTATTATTTGTTGATAATACATGACATTGCCTTGAAAGAAAAAGAAGCATCATATATTCACCATTCCCCACCTAAAGAAAAAAGAGCAGTGTGCCACACTTATTTCTTATTCAACCAACTAAACAGTGCTTCTCCATTCTCCTGGAAACTTGAATTCTCTTTTCAGAAGATTTTGTTTGAAAACAACCTTCAGTTGTGATAGAAAGAAAAAAAAATTTTATACTGACTTTGCAGCATACGCAGGGATTGAATTAGGTAGAAAAACTGCATGAAACATTTCACATGCATATAAAAATAGATACCCTTTTAAATTAAAGAAACATATTTTGTCCTTGAATATTTTGGAGGACTTCAAGTGGAACAAAAGTTTACAAGAAAACCAATTTTTGCTTTCCCAAAATAGACTTATGGCACAGGCTCAAATTTAACAATTTACAGGAATCCAATTTTAACACTTGCACAGTTTGCTTTAAGGAATAGTAATCTTAAAGATAAAAGTTCATTGCATTCTACTTTAGATGTTTAGGAGATAAACCAGACGGCCTGAGAAATTCATATTTGAAAATCTTAGTATAATTTATTTAATTAAGCAATTAAATCATTAGTGCTATAGTTAAAATATTATTATTTCTAACCCACATATTATATCTAATAATATTAACTATGATACATATTTTAGAAGTTAAATAATGCTTATGCTATTGAACACTGTTGAAATTTATTTTAAGGTGTACTGGTATATTTTGAAAACATCTTTCTAACTCATGAATAATTTAGTTTTTTGTATTTTTACATAATATACCATTTATGGAAAAAAAGTAGAGCAAAGTGGTTTTGGTTAAACAGAGATTAGATCAATAATTCATGAACATCTGCATAGAGTGATAGCTAAACTATTTACATGTCATAAAAACACTGAAGTGAAGCCATAATAAGAAATTATGTTAATTCTACAACATTAAAAGATTTTATCAAACTAAAAATGCTGTAACCTACCTTTATTTAAAAATTTTCTTTTAATAGCTGATCTAAATGTAATGTTCTCTTGAATAGATAATATTTCTTTTGAAATAAATACAAGATATATAGAATAACAGAGAATCATGTTATAATGGACTAAAAAATAAGTGGATAATATGTAATAATTTACATGTTATAAGCATATACAATGTATGCATATGACAAAAATAACTAAAAACATAGTGATTTAAAAGAAAAAAATTAGTTTAGACTAATGCATCTTAAAATAATGGTTCTCTTCACTATTACCCTTGGAACCTTGGAATATCAGTGTCCATGTTTTAATTTTAATCTAGCATGGGAATAGTAATATCTACCATGTGGGCTTATTTTGTGGATTAAAGGAGGAAATGTATGTGAAATTCCTTGCACATCATCTGATGAAACAGGAACTTGCATTAATTTTTGCTTGATAGGAAAGAAATTTAAAAAAGAAACTTTGATATTGATATTTTACATGGATAAATGCTTAGTAATTTTTCTTACATTGTCAAATAATACATGGAAGTATAGAAAATAAGACTGTAAGTGATTTTAAAATAATGCATTTAAAAAATATAACAGTAGTATGATACAGCTGCCAAAAATTCTCATCAAACTATGGGATTAAACTTCTCTGTAAAGAGTCCAGTTGTTTTTGTATACTTTTATGACATTTCACAATATCAGAACTTAGGAAGTTTTGTCTTTCAAATATGATTTAGTGTACATTTTTAAGTATTCTATTTGGGATCAGTTCTCCAAACAGACAGATGGAAAGTTGTGGAAGATTATACTTAAGAGGGATAACACAAACAAAGCCCTGGCTTAGGAAGAGTGTAACAGGCAAGACACATGTGATGTCCTACAGCTGTGCTTATGAAACCAACACACCTGGCCTTCCTTGAGCGTTCTTTCTTCATCAAGCCACCTTCCTCCTTGTCGTACCAGGGGAGAGAAAGCCTGGTGTGTGGCTCCTCCCCACACTTCTGATACACCTGGTGACAAGGATAACTTTTTTTGAATAGAAGTTAAATCACAATCACCTAAATATTTTTGGAGGTCTGCTCTACCCTCTCTGTACAGCTCTCAAGTTAATTGGATTTCTTTTGGAAAGTCAAAAGCCTAGTGAGAAATGTGTAATCTAAGAGAACAAACCTAACTGAGCACTATGCCTTTGTTCTTTACCTGTCTCCTGATCATAAGGCTAGCTTTAAGGGTATCTGGAAACAGACAATTTGGGTCTTCTTTGCCCATCATCAGAGGAAGGGGAAAAATAAATGCTTCCTGGGGACCCTTTTTATTCTGCAAAGATTAATATACAAATATAGCGTTATATTAAGATGATTTTCTATCTTTATCTTCCCTGTTGGATCTCCTACTTATTAGTAGAATTCAGCTAATGGGGAAGCATTTTCACAATGTTTTCATGAAAGAATTGGTCCTAGTTGTGCTTAGTCTGATAGTTTGTACTTCTCAGTTCCTCTCATAAATGGATATCTGTCCCAGTCTTCTCTCAGCATAGCTATTGTTCGCTCTTCACAGGCACATGTATAAAAACCAGTGTTGACTTCAGATAAGCTCACAACTCATGGGACAGAAATTTCCTCTAATCATCATTCAGTTCCCTAGCAAAGTGGATGCTATTTGTTTAAGTGATATATGCTTGTCAGGGAAAAAGCTGTCCAGACAGATATTTGTGTAGAACTGAAAGCCAATATTACTTGGGTAATAGGTCTTACTAGAAAATGTCATTATTCTAGAGATAAATTCAGGTACTAATTTAGCTAGCAAATTATAGATAAAATTGTCAAGTACTTTGCTGTTTAATAATATATTTCACCAATATCATTATGCAGAGTCAGTTAGACTGCTTTGAGCAGACAATCTTAAACTTTTGGGATTTTTCATCAAACCTTTAGATGTAGAGACATGTTACTTATTCTCTGTGCCTATTTTCATCATCTACAGATGAATGTAATAATGGTAAACACCTTGAATCTATCTTTGTAATTAAAAGAACTAACAACACTGGAACATGGTAAATATTACAGATGCTTTAGGTATTTTTATTATTGATATGGGTTCAGGTTTTTGGATTATATCATATTAAATTCCTTCCAGTTTCTACTTATTTTCAGGAATCTTTTCTCCTCTATTATAGATGAATACAGAGTTGAAATTTTGGCATAGTTGTCCTGGAATCTGTCATCCTTCTTTACTGGACTGAACAATAAATGACTAAAAATACTAAGGTTGACTCTTAGAACATTTTGATCCAAACTCTGCTCAGAACATTTAAAATCTCTCATGTATTTAATAAGGATTTTTGGCTGTTACCTTATTTAGATATATGCTAATAATTATAACTCAATTTCATCTTCCATAACTGTGTTTTTTTTTTTTGTTTTGTTTTTTTTTTTTTTTTTTTTTTTGTACCGGGGATTGAGCTCAGGGGCACTCGACCACTGGGCCACATCCCCAGCCCTTTTTTGTATTTTATTAGAGACAGGGTCTCACTGAGTTGCTAAGTGCCTCGCCATTGCTGAGGCTGATTTTGAACTGGGGATCTTCCTGCCTCAGCCTCCCAAGTGCTGGGATTTCAGGCGTGCACCACGGCACCTGGCTCCATAACTGTATTTTTAAAGTGAAAGGTATTAACAATTTCAATTAGATGAGACACACTCAACCCATTTATGAACTGTATGGGTTAGATATTAGGTGTTCCCCAAAAGTTTATTTGTGAGACAAAGAAATGGAGACTGGGAGAAGAGACACTACAGCAGTTTTGAAGTTTCAAGATGAAAAGAAACAAATACAAAGAAGTTTCCTAAGAGCCAATTAGGATGCCAAGCACCAACATGTCGATTCCTTGTAGACCATGTAATTTGGTGGCACCATGTGACGCTGAGAATGTGTCTGTAGTCAGTTCGATATGAATACAGATAAGTGTATGATAGTCTGTTTAAAGAGCAACAAAAGTCTTTTGTGCAGTCAGGTACATCCCCAGTCCCACACGACGGGGAAATATTCAGGTGAGATTTGGGGTACCATAAAAACACGGGAATTACATTATATTCATGCTGAATACTAAGACTACGCTTTCTACTCTGACTAGCATCCTTCACTTAGTATCTATAATCCAATCAGCTACAACTTGTCCTGAAGAATAGGAGATTGGAATTTAATCTCGAGTATCTGAACAGATCAAAAAGAAACTCCTAAGGAATTGACATTGAAAATTTTCTGAAATTAAATGCAGGAAAATTGCTACATTTACATGAAGCTCACTGTTCATAGATTAGACTCTAGCACATCTAAATACTATACCATTTTTTATTCATCAATGCTTAAATATAAGTAGTCAATCAAAAGTTATCAGACAGCTGTGAAAAATCTTTCACATGAAAAGCAATACCACATAGGAAAAAAAATGTAACTCTCAGGAAACAGACTATGAACTTGTGTTCTATTACACAGTAGGCTGACTACAATTAACAATAATGTATTGTACATTTCAAACTAGCTGTAAGATAGGATTTTAACTATTCTCATAAAAAGAAATGATAAATACTGAATGTGATTGAAGTACTAATTTGCTCAATTTAATCATTACACAATGAATATATATATATATATATATATATATATATATATATAAACATCACACTACACCACATAAACACCTAAATTATGTGTCAATTAAAATTGAAATAAAGCTTGTGAAAATCTTAAGATATTTATTAACTTTTTAACTTAATAAAACACAGGTTGATTATGAAACAAGAATATCATTCAATTCAAAAATAGATATTCAGAGAACAAATAAGAACTCTCAGATCTTATGCATTAACAATATAATGAAAGTGAGGAAAGGCTCACTAGAGAATTTTTAAAATAAAGTACAGGAAATCCCTCAGAAAATAACTTAAAAGTGGAAGGAAAGTTGGAAAGAAATCAGAAAAATCTAGAGACCAGTCTTATATAGAAATAGAATACATTGTTATATATAGAAACAGAATTTCAGAAATAGAAGAGAACCTACAGAAGCAATTCACCAATGGACTGCAAGATTTCTTAAAAAGGAAAGACAATGCTTAAACCAATGAACGAAAACAGTTCATGTCACACCAAAATTACTGATTATATTGGACAACAACAACAAAAAAAATTAAAAACTTACAGATCAAGACTTCTCTGTAGTCTCCTGGAGTTCTTTTCTTTAGGCACAGCTTCCTCCTAATCCCCTGACACCTATGCTGCTGCTGCTGCCCATGCCACTGCTACAGTCGCCTGGAGTGTACACTGCTACAAGTGGCACTGCTGCTACCAACCAATTCTCTGGGTGTTGCTGCCCACTGCTGCTGCTGACCTGCTGCTGCTACTGCCCAGAAGTCCACTGCCAGAGTGCTTGCAGGTTTGATTGCAAGGGCTACCTCCATCTTGGAGTGCCTGCCAGCACCTGGGGGGCAAGAGTGCCAGTCATTTGGCTGCCACTGTCATCTCAGGGTCAGCTGCCTCTGTATGGGGACACCTGCTGGGACCAGGTCCCATTTTGGAGTGCTCATGGGGTTGGCTGCACCTGGAGTTTTCCTGTTGGGAATGCTGGTGACCACCATCCCACAGCTTCTTTTCAGGGTGCTCCCCTGTGTGAGTGCATACTTGGTAATCTCTCTGCAAATTGGAACAGCATTGAGCTCTTGTGATTGCAACATGGGCAAGCCTAGGGTATCTGAAACCCAGATCCATGAGTGACTGGATCTGCATGGGCCCATCTGAGCCTGAGAATCCCATGAAGAATCAAAGATAGGACTGATAAACCTTTGAACACTAAAGCACATAGTTGTTCAATTTTCCATTGAGTTTTGTTTCGTTTTTAAATATATTTTTTTTTCTTTTCTCTAGCATCTCTACTATATTTGAAACCAGATATTTTTCATGCATCAGTTTGTTAAGGACTGTGATTTTTGATGCAGTTTTATTGTGTCTTCTTATATTTTCAGTTTTTTTTTTTTATTGTACATATTATTCCTCTTACTTGTCTATTCTCCTGAATTCTCTATCTTTCCTCCTGCTAATGGTCAATCTGTATAAATTCCTCTTCTACTCTTCCTATATGTTTTTACTTATGGCTTCTTCCCTCCTCCCTCATGAACATAATGACCTGCACCAATTTTGTTCTTTGTTCAACATTTGAAATTATAAACCATTTTATAAAATTTCCTGTATAGTGTAGACAATAATTGAACTCATCATGTCTGTTTATTTCAAGAAAACTGTGAAAGACTTAATAGGATCCAGTGGGTTTGGGGCTGTATCTTGTTTACATTGGGTGCTATTGATATTGGTCTCCTCCACTAAAGACAAGGTATTGGAAACCTTCAGGGACCTTATTAGTCTGCATGGCAGAATTTGTGCTGCCTCAGATCCATACTGCTAGATGGGAAAACACATGAACAACTTGAAAAACAAGGGACTAAAGCACCTCAAACAAACCGAGATGGTCCAATAACAGAATCCACTGACAACATAGTAGAAGAAGTGTCAGCAAAGGAATTTAGAAAATACATAGTTAAAATAATATGTATAGTAAAGGACAGTGTAAGGATTGAAATAAAAGAAGAAATAGAGGAAGTGAAAACTCACTTCAATAAAGAGTTAGAGATTATGAACAAAAAAACAAGCAAATATCCTTGAAATAAAGGAATCAATAAACCAAATTACAAATTCAATAGAAAACATCACCAACAGACTAGATCACTTGGAAGACAGGCAATGAGGACAAAATATATCTTCTTGAAAACAGAGTTGACCATGCAGAGAAGATTTTAAGAAACCATGAATATAACATTCAAGAATTATGGGATAAGATGAAAAGTACAAATTTAAGAGTTATCACTATTGTGATAAACAAAGGAGCAGAGAAACAAACCAAAGGAATGCACAATCTTTTCAATGATGTAATATCAGAAAATTTTTCCAAACTTAAAGAATGAAATAGAAAATCAAATACAAGAGGTTTATAGGACCTTAAATATGCAAAATTACAGCAAACCCACATCAAGACACATTATAATGTGAATGACTAACACAGAAAATAAGCATAATATCTTAAAGGCCCTAGAGAAAACAATCAAAGTACATACAAGGGGAAACCAATTTGGATCTCAACTGATTTCTCAACCCAGACACTCAAAGCTAGGAGGTACAGGAATAATACATTTCAAGCTCTGAAAGAAAGTGGATACCAATTAAGAATTTTATATCCTGAAAAATTAGGCTTCAGATTTGAAGATAAAATAAAACCTTCCATGATAAACAGAAATTAAAAGAATTTACATCTAGAAAGCTTGCACTGCATAATAGTCTCAACAAAATAGTCCATGAGGATAAAAAGGAAAAAAAAAAAAAAAAAAGAAAGAAAAGAAAAAGAAACCATCAAACTAAAGTACAACACTAAGGGAATAGTAAACCAAAGGAGAACCTAAGTCAAATTAAAAACCACTGATAAACCAAAGTGACCAGGAACACAAATCATATCTCAACAATAATCTTCAATGTTAATGGCCTAAACTCATTAATCAAAAGACATAGATAGACTGGCAGATTGGATTAAAAAAACAAAACTCAACAATATGCTGTCTCCAAGAGACTCACCTCATAGGCAAAAATCCACAGCTTGAAGGTGAAAGGATGGGAAAACACATATCACTCACATGTATCATGTAAATAAGCAGGGACTTTCATCCTCTTATCAGATAAAGTGGACTTCGAGCCAATGTTAATCAGAAGAGACAAAAAAGGAAACTTCATACTACTTAAGGGATTTATGCATCAACAAGACATAAAATCATAAATATTTATGTACCAAATAATAGAGCATCTATGTACATCAAACAAACCCTTCTCAACTTCAAGAATCAAATACACCACAACACAATAATAGTGGGTGACTTTAACACATCTCTCTCATTACTGGATAGATTTTCCAAACAGAAACTAAACAAAGAAAAACTATAACCAATAATACAATCAATAATTTAGACTAATGGACATATATAGAATATTTCATCCATCAATGAGAAAATACACTTTCTTCTCAGCACCACATGAATCCTTCTCTGAAATAGATCATATCTTATGCCATAAAGCAACTTTTAGCAAATACACAAAAGTAGAAATAATACCCTGCATCCTATCAGATCATAATGGAAGGAAAGTAGAAATCAAAGACAGGATACAAAATAGAAGCTACTGTAATATGTGGAGACAAAAAATCCTGTTGAATGACAAATGAACAACAGAAGAAATCAGGGGTGAAATAAAAAATACTGAAAGTTAAATGAGAACTCTGATACAATCTATCAAAATCTCTGTGACACTTTGAAGGCATTGTTAAGAGGAAAGTGTATTGCACTGATCTCATTCATTAAAAGACTAAAAAGTCAACGAATAAATAACCTGACATTACATCTCAAAACCCTGGAAAAAGAAGAAAAAATCAACACCCAAAGTAGTAGAAGGCAGAAAATAATTAAAATCAGGGCTGAAATCAATGAAAGAGAAACAAAAGCAACAATTGACAAAACAATAAGGTAGTTCTTTGAAAAAGTAAATAAAAGTGATAAAACTTTAGCCACCCAAAGAAAAGAAGGAAAGAGAAAACTCAAATTACTTAAAATTTGTGATAAAAAAATATTATGACAGACACTATTGAAATATAGAAGACAATTAGAAACTATCTTGAAAATTTATACTCCAGTAAAATATAAAATCTTAGAGACACTGACAAATTTCTAGAGGCATATAGTCTTCCCAAAGTGAATCAGAAGGACATAAACAATTTAAACAGTTCAATTTCAAGCAATGAGTTAGAAGACTTCATCAAAAACCCACCAACAATGAAAAGCCCAGGACCAGATGGATTCTTACCTCAGTTCATCAAGACCTTCAAAGAAGAATAATTACCAATACTCAAGCTATTTCATGAAATAGAAAAGGAGGAAACCTTTACAAACGCATTCTAGGAGGCTAGAATCACCCTGGTACCAAAACAAGACAAAGACATATCAAGGAAAGAAAAATTCAGAACAGTATCTCTGATGAATATAGATCCAAAAATTCTCAATAGAATTCTGGAAAATCCCATCTAAAAACATACTAAAAAGAGTGGGGTTCATTCAAGGGATGCAAGGCTGGTTCAACATATGGAAATCAATAAACATAATTCATCACATCAATAGACTTAAAGATAAGAATCATATGATTAGATAAATTGATGCAGAGAAATCATTCGACAAAATACAGCACCCTTTCATGTTCAAAACACTAGAAAAACTAGGAATAGTAGGAACATACCTCAACATTGTAAAAGCTATTTATACTAAAAATAAGACCAGCATCATTCTAAATGGAGAAAAATTGAAAGCATTCCCTCTCAAAACTGAAACAAGACAGAGAGCTCTATTTCACCACTTATATTCAACATAGTCCTTGAAACTCTAGCCAGAGCAATGAGACAGATGAAATAAATTAAAGGGATACAAATAGGAAAAGAAGAACACAAACTATCACTATTTGCCAATAACATGATTTTATATTTAGAGGATCCAAAAAATTCAACCAGAAAACTTCTAGAATTAATTAATGAATTCAGCAAGTTAGCAGGATATAAAATCAACACACATAAATCAAATATATTCCTATACATCAATGGTGAATACACTGAAAGAGAAATTAGGAAAACTATCCCATTCACAATAATATAAAAAAAAAAAATACTTGGAAATCAATCTAACAAAATAAGTGAAAGACATCTACAATGAAAACTACAGAACACTAAAGAAAGGAGGGACAAAGCCACATCAATGTTTATAGCAGCACAATTTACAATAGCTAAATTTTGGAACCCATCTAGATGTCCTTCAGTAGACGAATGGTTAAGAAAATGTGGCACACATACACAATGGAATATTACTCAGCATTAAAATATAATAAAATCATGGCATTTGCAGTTGAATGGATGGAGTTGGAGAATATAATATTTTAAAAAATGCCAAATGTTTTCTCTGATTTAAGGATGCTGATTCATAATATGATGTGAAGGGTGGGAGCATGGGAGGATTAGATGAACTCTAGATAGGGCAAAGGGGAAAGGGGGAGCCAGAGAAAGGGAGGGGTATGGGGGTAGAAAAGATGGTGGAGTGTGATGGTCATCATTACCCTAAGTACATGTATGAAGACACAAATGATGTGACTCTATTTTGTGTACAACCAGAGATATGAAAAAATTGTGCCCTATATGTGTAATATGAAAAGTAAACACTAAAGAAAGGAATCAAAGAAGACCTTAGAAGATAGAAAGACCTCTCATGCTGTTGGATAGGAAGAATTAATATTGTCAAAATGGCCAGACTACCAAAAGCATTATACAGATTTAATGCGATTTATTTTAATATCCTAATGACATTCTTCATTGAAATAGAAAAAGCAATCAGGAAATTCATTTGGAAAAATAAGGGACCCAGAATAGCTAAAGCAATCTTTAGCAAGAAGAGTAAAGCAGGAGGCATCATAAAACCAGATCTCAAACTATACTACAGAGCTATAGTAACAAAACAGCATGGTATTAACACCAAAACAGACACATAGACAAATGGTACAGAATAGAAGACACAGAGACAAACCCACATAAATACAGTTATCTCTCATACTAGAAAAAGGTGTCGTAAATACACTTTGGAGAAAATATAGTCTATTTAACAAATGATGCTGGTAAAACTTTAAATCCATATGTAGCAAAATGAAATTAAATCCCTATTTCTCACCCTGCACAGTACTCAAATCAAAGTGAATCAAAGACTTAGGCAATAGAACATAGGACCAGTGCCTAATAAAAGAAAAGTAGACCCAAACCTTCACCATGTCTTCCTTAACAAGACTCCTAAAGCACAAGAAATAAAATCAAGAATCAATGAATGGGACAGATTCAAAGTAAAAATCTTTTTCTCAACAAAAGAAACAATAATGTGAAGAAAGAGCCTCAGAATAAGAAAAAAAAAAATCTTTACCATACAACCTCAGATAGAACATTAATCTCCAGGACATATAAAAATCCCCCAAAAATTACACCAAAATAACAAATAACCAAACCAATGAATGGGCTAAGGAACTGAACAGACACTTTGCAGAATAATAAATACGATCCATCAACAAATATGTGAAAAAAAGTTTCAACATCTTTAGCAATTAGAAAAATGCAAGTCAGAGCTCCTCTAAGATTTCATCTCACTCAAGTTAGAAATGGTAATTATCAAGAATACAAACAACAATAAACATTGGGGAAGGTGTGAGGACAAAGGTGCACTCATACATTGCTGGTGGGGATGCAAATCTTTGCAATCATTATGGAAAGTGGTATGGAGATTCCTCAGAATACTTGAAATGGAACAACCATTTGACTCAGCTATCCCATTTCTCGGTTTATACTCAAAGGATTCAAAATCAGCATAGTACAGTGATGCATCTATATCAAAATAGCAGATCAATTCACAATAGCTAAACTATGGAACCAACATAGGTGCCTTTCAACAGATGAATGGAATAAAAAATGTGATACATATATCATGGAATATTACTCAGCCTTAAAGAAGAATGAAAAGATAGCATTTGCCAGTAAATGGATGGAACTGAAGAATATCATGCTAAGTGAATAAAGCCAATCCAAAAAAAAAAAAAAAAATAGGCCAAAAGTTTTCTCTGATATGTGGATGGTAATTCACAATGGGAGTGGCTAGGGAAGAGATACTTTACATTAGGTAGAGAGAAAAGAAGGGAGGGGAGTGGGTATGAAGGTAGGAAGGATAGTAGAATGAATCAGACATTATTACCCTATGTACATATATAACTATACAAGTGGTGGGATTCTAATCAGGTATAACCAAAAGATTGAGAAATAATACTCCATTACATATGATGTATCAAAGTGCAATCTACTGTCATGTATAACTAATTAAAACAAATTAATAGAAAAAACTTACAGATCAGAAAATGTCATATATAAATGGAATAACCATATACTTTATGATGTCAGTCAGAACCACTTTGATATCAAATAAGGTACTATTTACAATTATGCTATAAAATCAGGTGCAAAAAAGAGGCTTTTTCAAATTGAGAGTTTTCTAAATCTATGCATATTAACTCAATAAGATTGAAATCATTTTCATAACAAGAGTGAAAGTAGATTTCTATGGAATAGTTCTTTGAAAATTCTGAAGAAATTATCTTTAAGCTGCAATTCTATTTATGACCAAATCATCTCATTTTAATATATACTAGAACTCCCAAAAATGTTAACAAAGGCAATGCCTTAACAGATTGAAGGATAAAACCAGGAAAAATAGTACACACACACACACACACACACACCAAAAAATAAAAATAAAAATATGAAAAAAGTAAAAAGATCTTTTTGATTGTAAGAAGGAAGACTCATTGTCCAACAAATGAAGAAGGCTGTCAAACCAGAGCAGAGTAAATGACGTATATAAGATCATTGATTGATGAAATGGATGGTGTGGCTAAACTTCTAGGGACTACTTAGATGATTGTTGAGGGTGTTGTTGCTATGGTTTCAATGCAAACTACATAGAAAATTAAATAAACAAAAATGATACAAATGATCAACTTTTAGGGAAACAAAAAGTGATATAGGAAGATGAGTTAGTTATACATGAGTAAATGGCTCAGACATAAATAGGATTTAGAGAATCATAACAATGTAAATAATGGATAATTACTAAATACCAAAAGCAACAACTTTTTAAAAATATTTTTATTAATGCATTACCATCACACACAATAGTGGGATTCATTATGCTATATGAATGCATGTACATAACATAATTGGATCGATCTAATCTCCAAGTACCTTCCCCTGTGATTATATTTTGAGGATTGGTGAATAGGAACAGTATCTGCATGTGATGAGTAAGGTTGGAAGGTGCTGTCTGTGGAAACAATTAAATTCTTCTGTTCCATTTTGGAATTGAATATTTTATTTATTTGTTTGTTTGTTTTTTTTTTTTTTTTTTTTGGTAGTTGTGTATGGACAGCATGCCTTTATTTTATTTGTTTATTTTTAGGTAGTGCTAAGGATTGAACCCAGTGCCTCACACATGCTAGGCAAGCACTCTGCCACTGAGCTACAGCTTCAGCCCCTGAATATTTTATTCTTAAACTAAAAAGTCTGAAGAAGTATATGTTTTAAGAAATATGAATATAGTCGGGCGTGGTGGCCCACGCCTGTAATCCCAGCACTTTGGGAAGCTGAGGCAGGAGGATCACGAGTTCAAAGACAGCCTTAGCAATGGCGAGGCACTTAGCAACTCAGTGAGACCCTGTCTCTAAATAAAATACAAAAAAGGTCTTGGGATGTGGCCTAGTGGTCAATTGCCCCTGAGTTCAATCTCCAGTACCACACACAAAAAAATGAATATAAATAATTTCTTAATACCCAAATAATTTCTTAAGTGAGAGTTAAATATAGCTGTATATAGTGTGGTTTAAGTGGAAGAAAGAGTGGTAAATGAACTATTTATTGCTTTCCACTGAAAACCTTGTGGAAATGACTTACTATGACTATGCTAATGTAACTTTGCTAAAATTAGACACTAAGAAGATTTAGAAAGTAATAAAGGTAAAATACAGAGTTGGGCTTTATCTTCTTTTAGGGTTCCATAATACTTTCAAAAGTACAAAAACCCTCTGGACTGCTTTGTCTCTTCTCTGAATAGCTATTCAAATTGTGTGTCCTTCTAAATATATTAGAATCCATGTAATGCAATCTTTGGCTTAAAGCTTGATTCCTTGTCATATTATCTCTATTAAGTAGATCTATCATCCAATCCCATACACAGTACACTGAAGTTGAGCAATACATATTGTCAGATATGTACCTGCAGTGATAGACTACCTATTGGTAATTTGATTCATATAAAGTAAAATTATATGGGAGTATTCACAACTTGACTGAATGAAAAAGCATATTTGAAATCAAAATATAATAAGAACAAAATTTAAAATTCCCTTATTAGGTAAAAAGAAACACAAGTAGAATCAAAATTTTAATTTAAAATGGTGCTTGAATGAAGTGATGATTTGTGATGGTTTGTGATGGTAATGATGACACTTGGAATCAATGTATAGATTTTATTTTTGAAGTCTTCTGTTGGATAGTTAGGTACTCAAGTGTAATTATATTTGATAGAATTGTTTTGGCTCATGACCCTTTGATTGGTATTCTACTTTAAATGAAGTTAGGCTATAGATACAAATAGTATAAAAATGAAAACTTACATAGAATGTGAGATGCTTTCAAATTTTTATATAACATGGGTTAAAAGTGAAAATTGTAAAAAAAAAAAAAAAGAGGGTCTTGAATATACGTAGGAAAGATTTAGTATATATCAATAAAATTATAGAAAGTTGAGGTGGCTGAGGATAGTGGTTATAAATATGAACTTATCACTTAAGTGTCACTAGAACTGAATTAAATAAATTCTGTAACTTCTAATATTTACTTTTTAAATGGATATGAGCTTGTTTTTATTATAGCTTAAGCTAGAAAAGTTATATGCATGCCCAAGGGCACAAAGATAATTTGAGAGGTTAGATGTTAAACCTAAGTCAAACTAGTTACACATTTAAATTTCAATATAATACTTGATACAATTGCTTTGTCTTATGAAATGACTCTTCTGTTAGTGTTCACAACTTACCACTGCCTTCAATACCGCTGGTGCTCTGGTATCCTGTATTGAATGCACTTGATAGAGACTTTTCTATACTTAATTTTGCCAAGGGGATCCTACAATTAACTCAGTGTTCTGCACTTCCTGGGTATGCACTTCCTAGGTATGACAAATAAATGCATGACATAATGAATATATTTTATGGTTAAATTTTGACACTGTAAAATGGTTTTCCTTGAAGAAAAATGATAACTTGTCAGGAGTATTCAGGCTTCACTATCCTCTGTTTATAACTCATTGTGGTATTTTCTATTTTCTTTATTATCTTTATATTCCTAAATGCATTTAGTTAACTGTCTCTTTACTAAGATTTAGGGTATAGTCATCTAATACCATGCAGAATCCTAAATTATATATCAGATTTTCCTTTTAAACATAGAATTATATATATATATATAATTTAATGGTCATGGGTTTGCCAGATTATTTTCCTCCTGCTATGAATGGCACCATAAGGGAAATAAATGAAAAATGAATCAAGTAGTCTTAGGTTTGCTTTACTAAGCTTCATTTATGGAAATAAATTTCATTATATAGTGTATTTACTCTGAAATAAAATGTCCATATTTTGTGAGGTATACATAAGCAAAAGTTAGGACAGTAATTCATGTACTCCTTTACATCATAACGTCAAATAAAAATTGTGTTTTTTAAGATCAGCAAATTCATTGAGATAGATAATAAACTATGATTTGTTATAGTCTCAATTCAAATCCATATAAGGAACAAAATACTATAAAAATTTCTCACTCAAAGTTAAAAACATAATTTAACTTTGATATTCAAAACATACAAAAGAATGAAATAATTGAGAAGTCTAACACAGTGCCTTATGCATGGTATGTATATTTGAGAAATAAAGAATAGATACATGGAAGAAGAAGGAAAAAGAGAAAGATTTCATACATTTTGATGTTTTACCTCAAACATCAGACCAATATCCTATAAATACTGGGGATATAGGTCAGTGGTGGAGTGCTTGCCTTACATGCATGAGGCTCTGGTTTCAATCCTCGGCATTAGGAGAAAAAGCAAAAAGCAGTGGTATATGTTACTTAATGAATAATTAAGAAGAAGGGGGGAATCTACTTATTTTTGTAAAAAGGGAATAATAGGAAGGCTGAAACAACCTATGAGCAGGTTGCCTAGAGGAAATGGCAGTGATAGTCAGGGGAATGGTCACACTGTAAGTGGATCTTTTCTTCTTGCTGTGTCTTAACCTAGCAGAAGGGAAAATAAAGGCGAGGGAAACCAGGGGAAAATTTTGCCCTTCTCTAAGGACCCCACTCCTGAAATAAAGGCATTGATCCACTCACTTTACCCTCATGACCTAATAACCTCTCATTAGTCCCCATCCCCCAGCACTGTAGCAGTGAGGGTTACTTTTCTAACACTTGCTTTTGGGGGAACGTATTCAATCATTGTATCATTGAATAAACAATTAAAGAGATCAGTCAGAATTCTCAGTGAGAGAGATCCAAAAATAGAACAAAAGTACTGTGAGGAAGATCCTGTAGTACTGATGTGGAATTGGTAGTTTCAGAATAAACTTACAATATCTATCTATATCTATAAAACAGGTTATATAAAATAAATATATTTAACATGCATCTATAATATGTGTGTGTGCATATATATGTATAATTTTCTAGTTCTGTCTCTTGAAACAATGATACTATCCAGGAACAATGATACTTCAATACCAAATGAACATGTTTAGCATCTGATCTTTATTTGATCTTTGTTTCTAAATACTGTTCACATCAAAGGAAGCAGGACTTTTGAAGACAAGGTTGTTTCCAGAACTGGTGCAGAATTACAAAGTTAAGTCTGGAAAATATTGTGCCAGAAACTGAAGATTTCAGAAACAGGCAGAATCACATTGAAAGACATGACCTTTCGGAGTGCTATGAAAGAACTTTTTGTACTGCACATAACCCTGATGTGGGTGACCTGCCTTCTGCTTGACCTCCTCTAACTTATCTCAGCTACTGCTCCTAGTGTGACACCCAGTACCTTTGCTGCTGGGGTCACTGAGCTGATGGCACACTTCAATGTTTGTTCAAATTTAGCTACTTTCTGGAGTACTCTCTTAAGTCCCATAAATACATGCATCCTTATCATTATGGGTTAGATATGAGGTGTCCTCCAAAAGCTTACATGTGATACAATATATGAATTTTCAGAGGTGAAATTAGGTGACATGGATTAATTGGGCAGTAACTGTAGGCAGGTAGGGTGTGGCTAGAGGAGTGGGTCACTGGAGTTGTGTGCATTTGGAGTTTATATTTTGTCCTTGGTGAATGGAGATCTCTCTCTCTCTCTCTCTCTCTCTCTCTCTCTCTCTCCCCTTCTCTCTCTTTCCTTGTTGCCATGTCCTGGGCTACTTTCCTTCACTGTGATGTTCTGCCTCACCTTGGAACCAGTGTTATGGAGTTGGCTGACCATGGACTCGACCTCTGAAACTGTGAATTTTTCCTTGTTGTTCTTGCTGGGTCTTAGGTCACAGCAGCAAAAAATGCTAACTAAAACACTTGTTAAGCCAACAGACTGGAATATTGCTTGATCTTAGTTGATCTAATGCAGGTTTGTGTTTCTTGTGCTCATAACAGCATATGTATCACCAGGGGATATGAAGAAAATTACATCTTTACTATACAACTTGTATGCACTGTTGGTTCTTTTGACACTTCTCTCCCTTTATTTTCTTCCTTCCTTGCTTTCTTCCTTCATTCCTCTCTCCATCTCTGCCTACCTCCTACCTTCCTTCTTTCCCGTCTTCCTTTCTTCCCCTTTCTCCTTTCTTTTCTTTCTTTCTTTCTTTCTTTCTTTCTTTCTTTCTTTCTTTCTTTCTTTCCTTCTCTCTCTCTCTCTTTCTTTCCTTCCTTCATTCATTTCTTCTTTCCAAAATAGGATGAGTTGATTTTGAGCATTCTAAAGCCAAGGTAGCACCTCTTAATAACATAATAAAGAAGTAAGGAAGTAGTCAACAAGTAGTCTAACCCAATTTTTAAGGCTCTTCTCCCTCTCCCTCTCCCTTTCCCTCTCTCTTCCACTCCCTCTCCCTGTCTGTCTCCCTCTCCTTCCTTCCTTCCTTCCTTCCTTCCTTCCTTCCTTCCTTCCTTCCTTCCTTTCTTTCTTTCTTTCTTGTACCAGGAATTGAACCTAGGGTTGCTTGACCACTGAGCCATATCTCTGGCTCTTTTTTTTTTTTTTTTAATTATATTTTTTTTTATTTTGAGGCAGGGTCTCACTAAGTTGCTTATGGCTTTTGCTAAATTGCTGAGGCTAGCATCGAGTTCATGATCCTTCTGCATCAGCATCCCAGGTCGATAGAGGTTACCGCCAACATTCCTGGCCTTTCTGTCTCTTATATAATATCTATACACACACACACACACACACACACACACACACTCTCTTACACACACACTACCCTCTAAAAATCTATGCATGTGTGTATAATTTCTTCATTATTTTTATAGTTAAAGTTAGGTCATGGGCATTTCACATATTATTAAATTATCTTTGAACCATGCATTTAAGGAATCCATGATACTCTAGCATCTGGGTCTGCTAGAATTTTTAGGTAAGAGATTAATCATATATTATTTTACATAGAGATTAGTTTTAATATTTAATAAAATAAATTGCATTGTGATAATAATTTAGCATAAATATGTAGTCACACCTCTTATTATATTATTAGAATAGTTTCTAAGACAGAATCAGAGAGTCAAAGGCTTGGAGACTGAAGGAGCCCTAATTAGGAAGGGCTGTTGTAGCTAGCTGGAAGCCATAAGTTCCACCTGATATGTATGTGACGCACCTGTAGGCACACGCAAACCTGAAGGTATATAACCGGGTGAAAGCGGTCCGAGTTAGGAGAACAGAGAATTCAGCCAGTCGGGCAGTCACTCGGTCGGTCAGAAGAATCAGAGCGGCCAGAACATAGGCAGAGCGGTTACAGAAGAGAAACCAGATAGAAGAAGTAATGACTGGTCAGAGTTAGGCCGAGACTCCTGAGGAAGACAGAAGACAGAAGAAAGAAGAAGGAAGAAAGAAGAGAGAAGAAAGAAGCTCTAATCTTTCTCTAAGCTAAGCTCTATCTAAGCTCTATCTTTCTTTCTCTCTAAGACTCTAAGCTAAGAAGACAAGAAGAAAAGCTCGCTTTAATCTTTCTCTCTAAAAATCTTTCTTTCCCTCTCTAAGCTCTCTCTAAGAAAGTAGAAGTAAAAGTAGTAAAAGCTTAACTCTGCCTCCGAGAATTTTCCTCCCGTGGCGGCGCCGTGGCTGGCCGTGACAGGCAGCTTACAGGAGACTTTTTATTTTATTTTATTTTATTTTTGGTACCGGGGATTGAACTCAGGGGCACTCAACCACTGGGTCACATTCCCAGCCCTTTTTTGTATTTTATTAGAGACAGGGTCTCATTGAGTTGCTAAGAGTCTCGCCATTGCTGAGGCTGGCTTTGAATTCATGATCCTCCTGCCTTAGCCTCCCAAGTGCTGGGATTATAGGCATGCGCCACCGCGCCAGGCTTTGGAGACGTTTTATAAAGAGACCTAACTCCATCTATGCAACGTTTCCAAATGTTTTTGTGAGTTATACTAAAGCAATAAAATTATTATTAATTGAGTATTTGTTAATTATTAAATTATTTCCCATTCCAGTTTTAGAAATTAATTACTTGCAATAATGATAGATAATTAATTTTATAGTTTTCTGATTTAAAGGACAAATTTAAGAAAAATATATGAACCAAGTATAATGGCCAAAAACTTGAATTGCCAACATTTTGTGGAAATAGTCAATAAGAAAACACTCAGATGGATAAATCTTAAGTAATTTATATAATATGAAGGAAAATCCCTTCTTATTGTTTTCTTAAATAGAATTTATTAGGTTATAGTTCTTATTTATTAATTTATTTACACTGGGGATTGAACCTGGTGGTGCTCTACCACTGAGCTACATACCAAGACCTATTTATTTTGTTTGTTTTAATTTTGAGACACAAATATAATGCTAAGTGAAGTTAGTCAATCTCAAAAATCCAAATGCCAAATGTCTTCTCTGATATAAGGAGGATGATTCACAGTGGAGTTGGGTTGGGGTACATAGGAGGATTAGAGGAACACTAAAAAGGTCAAAGGGGAAGGAGGGGAAGGGAGGGAGCAAAGGGGTATGGAGAGGGGAAAAAAAAGTGGTAGAATAAGATGGGTATCATTATCCTAAATGCATGATTGAAAACTTGAATAGTATGAATATACTTTGTATACAAACAGTGTTATGTAAAAAGATGCTCAATATGTGTATTATGAATTGTAATAAATGCTACTCTTATAAATACAACAATTTTGAATTTTAAAAAAAGGGAACCAAAAAAAAAATGTGAGACACAAGTCTCACAGAGTTGCTGAGGCTTTTCTCCAGCTTGCAATCCTCCTGTCTCAGCATCCTGAGTTGCTGATTATACAGTCTTTGACTAGAATTTATTTTTAATAGCACTTTTGTAGTGATAGTAGCATTTAGCAGATGATTTAGATATTGTCCACATACCCCCTCACCCCATACAGTTAAATCTTTTGCCAAAAACTTAGCCTCGGCCACAGGCAGCAAGGGGAAGGGTGAGAAAGGATAAAGTTCTTCTGTTCCTTGGAAGAAAGCCCACTGGCTGGAACCTAGGGATGGAAGACAGGGTGGGAGTAACACTTGTGGTTTGGGTTACAGGAACATTCAATGGATTCTCCTCTATTCTTGTCAAATTTTCATAATCTCTTGAATAGATATTTCATCATGTGATGTTTGTTCTCAGGGCCATTTTCAGATGCTTCAAATAATTAAATGTCGATATAGATAGCTTTCTGTGTTTCACTGGAGAGTTGATGAGTGGGCCTTTTTACACTTATGTTGGAAATTGATATGATGCCAGTGTAAAATTGATTCCAAAATTATTGGTGAAAGTAAGAGAACAGAAAATTACAGAAAAGTCTCACTCATAAATATGGATTTTAAAGTAAAAGAAATTAGTAGCCTCAAAAATCACAAATTTAGAGGAACAGAGGAAAAGACACTTGAGTCAGCCTGGGCAACTTAGCAAGAACCCTATCTCAAAAAAAAAAAAAAAAATCTAAATGAATAAAGAAAATATTTCTGTGTGTTGGAAGATTAAATATCATAAAGATGTCAATTTTTTTCCAAACTAATTAAACTGGATCTACTCTAAAATTATAGTCCGACAGAAATAATTATTGGAATTTGAAAACATTGTAAATTTTGCACGGAAACTCACAGGGCAAATAGGCCTTGATTTATTACACAATGGCACTGCAGAAAAGTGAAGAAAATAGTGGTCTTTTTTTAGGGGAGTATGACAAATATCTCATTTTTAATTTGATATCCATGATGGATGATTTAATCCATATTTCAAGCAATTTGAGTAGTATTATATAGAGCTCTATCTATATATATAAAAGAAACAATAATAACTTCTACAACTTCATATAGAAGAGTATCTTCATGACCTCATTTAAGGATTACTTCTTAGGCAATAAATAAATAAATAAATATAAAGAGTCACCATAAAGGAAAAAATGGCAAATTAAACCATGCTAAAATGTAAAAAAAAAAACAAATAAAACTTTCAGCTTCAATATTTATCATTGAATTTAGGGAAAAAGCATAATCTGGCCAAAGTTTATAAAAGAATTATTAGTCAAATTACTTGAATTAAAATCTATATGTTATTATTATTATGAATAAGTGACAAATAACCCAGTAAAAGGTGTCCTGATGTCTTGAATTGAAATTTTACACAAAATAGATTTTCAACTGTCTTTCAGAAACATGCTCAATCTCATTAATAATTAGAAAAATACAAATTTACTACTATAGCTGATTACTTTAGATTTCATGGCATTCACAACAAAAATTTATTTCTCATAGTCTAGAGGCTAAGAATTCCAAGATTTGTATGTAAGCATGGATAGATTCTGGTGAGGGGCCTCTTCCTGATTTTCAGGATGGCACTAATCCCAAAATGAGGCTCTACCTTTCTGATTTAATTACCTCACAAAGATTCTGTCTCCAAATAATATCACATCATGAATTATAGTTTCCACATAGTATGTGGAGGAATGGGGCACAAACACTCATTCTATACCAAACACCAATAATATATAACTAAACACTGTAACACTGATTAGAATGGAGACAATTTTTTTAAAAAAACTTAGATATTTTCAAGTATTGGAAAATTTAATAAGCAAAGAATCATTCATAAGCTTCAGGTGGAACATGAAGTTGTTCTACTACCTAACCAGAGGATCAGCAAATCTGCTCCTAATTATGGCCTTACAAAATGTGTATAAGTATTTACAAAAGCAAACAACTTGAAAGCAATATTATTGATAAATAGTAAACTGAATCAGTTAATTGTGGCATATTTATACAATAAACAGCATCTAGCAATAAAAATAAAGGACTATAGCTACATGCAAATACTTAAATTAACTTTACCACTATAACATGAATGAAATAAGATACTAAATTATACATGCTCTATGATTTTATTTACACAAAGTTGTAAAATTAGGCATTATTATTGTGTTTAGGTAGACATACTTAGCTCAGAAAACTAAAAATCAAAATCCAGAGATGAACTACCATAAAAGTAAGTAGAAGGTTGATGTACTCTGGGCCACAGTAAGGATTTGTGACTGGGAGGGACCATGGCTTCTTTGATATTGAAATTTTAATTCATGTACTTTTCTATGTGTGCCTTATTTCACCATTTAAAAATGTAACCTTTAAAGGCTAGCCTAGGAGAGAATTTTTTCACTTTGAACTTGAGAAAGCAGTTTAGCAGATAATTAGTTGCCTACATAATGTGTGATTATTAAATAGAGACTTACTAAATTTATCATACTCATTCTTATGACACATGGCAGTACAAGGCTTACCTATTAGTACTTTAATACTCAAAATTGTTAAAAATTGTACTCCCAAATATTTGGCCAGTATGGAGAAGATCATGAAACTCCTGAGAATTAAAAACTTATTTTAGTGAATTAGTAAATCCACATACATATATACATATATATACACACAGAGAGAGAAAGGGGGTGAGGGAGGGAGGATGTACAATATCAACATTTGCAATTTGATATTTTAAAGTTTTTTTTCAAATATTCAGTGTGTTCTACCAATATAGAGAGAAATGTTTCAGCAAAAATCACTCTTGAAAATTGTTTAAATTTCTATAACCGTTTTGATACACCCTTTAGCAGCAAGCTTCTGTTTATCTATGGCTTCTTTCTCTGCAATGTATCATAATTTACATAACACTTAACTTCATTAATACTTATTTGATCATGATCCATTCACACAGATTAAAACTTTTTCTCAAATGTCATCAGTGAAACCTTCTCTGAATTTATTACTGAAAATATTATGTTTCTATCACTCCTCATTGCCTTTCAACTTTTATGATTTTCTCATTGCAGTTATTATTTCCTGATACATGATATAATTTTTTTTATTTTTCCTAGTCTCTCCCCAATTAAATATAAGCTCCATAAAAACAGCTTTCTATTGATAAATATCTGCATCCACAATGCCCACAAGAAAACCAAGAGCTTTAAAAGCTCTCAGGAAATATTTGATGGATGAGTGATCCAAATGATAAGAAGATTTTCATGTTAATGTAACATTGAATGATTTTAGACTGTTATCCCTCTATCATTTAAATTTCTAATGAGTTTTTAAAGTTTTTCTTTTAATCCGTTTGCAGGGAAAACAATTTAACATTTCTCAAGTTACATTAGTTAGATATTTAATCTCCATATACCTGCAGACGACCATAATCAGTACATCAGTTATTATGTGGATCAAACAATCCACACATCTGTTAGATATGGAATTGCCACATTATCAGAGAATATGATCAAATACACTAATGTTGAGGTTCCAAGTTATCAAGACATCTAAGACGCTTTAGGCACAAATACTATTAGGAGATTGTCCATGACAAAAAGATAAACTATGATTTCATATCATGGCAAAATGTATTTGATTTAGAACAGATGGTAAATTGCATATGACATGCTTTATATTTGGCTGAAAAACAAATTTTACTTAAAAAAAATCTGATCAAACATAGCTCAAAACTATGATTTCATAAATAATCAAGTATAGATTTTAGTGCAAATTTCAATGATAATTGTAAAGCTTCATTATATGTCATAAATCTGCATTGCTGTGAGTATAGAATTCTAATTAGTTTTGCACAGGTATCCCCCTTTAACATGCATGTTTCATATATGAAGAGACACTAATATAATAAACAATATTTTCCTGCCTTGAAAATTATTTTTAAAAATTATTTACAGAAAGAATTCAGACTTAATAAATCATTTTAAATAAATAAAGTCTAAAATAGGTTAATGTTTTATAAAAGAGAAGGGAAAGAAAAGAAGAGAAGGAGGACCAGTTTTTATTGAGCTCAAGCTGTTTCACAGCCATCCTGATAGCATTTGTAAGTCTACTAACTCTTTCATGAATCAACAAAATATAACAAAAGTTTATATTGTCATCTGCAGTTTAAAATAAAGAATTTAGAGTTGGTTTAAACTTTGTTGGACTGCTTCTAATGAATTTGTTCTTAGCCTAAGTGAAAATGTTAAAACAGTATATTATTAATAAAGTTTATACTAATTTTCTATACCTAATAAAATCATGGGTATGAAATATAAGTTTGGCCAAATGAAGTCTGGTCAATGATACTCCCTTTGAACTTCTGGTCACTATAGTTCTGCTATGTTTTACTATAGAATTGGCTACATGACCATACTTACCCTTTGCAAATTTTTTCTTGTCCAAAACAAAGAAAAACCAAATAGCCCACATATTAAGGTTTACTTCAGAATCTGTATTTTGTTTGTCTTTCTCTTCTTTTTCAATTTTGCAGCTTAGGAGCAGTAATTTAAAAGTTTTAAATTTAAAATCACTTCAAATGTCACTAATAGGATCCTGCACATTGAAAAATATAAGCATAATTTCACTCATTCAGTATTTACTTAACTACTTCTCAGAAACATACATAAACACAGTGAAAACTAAGACAATAGGTAAATAAGATAAACTTTGCCAGTTAAAAGAAGTTATCATTAAACTATATATTGATATTCATTTGGATGTACAGAGAGAACTAACTCATCCTATCATCCACGGAACCTTGGCTTTGGAAACAGTACAGGTGAAGAGTCTTGTTTCCACTCAATTGTCAATAGTTTGGAATCTTGGACAACCACAGGAAGTTTGAACCTCTGCATTTTCATTTGTAAAGTAAGGGTAAAAATACACCTCTAAATATTTCACAGAACATAAAAACAAGATAAGAAATATGAACAAAATTGATTAGCAGCAATGCATGATATGCAGCATGAGTTTTATTCCTATTAGCTGCCTTTTGCCCAACAAAGTTAACCAGGATGCAAGTTCAAGTTTTGTGAATTTTAAAAATGTTTTTCACCAAATAGCTACTCTAAGAGGCAAGTGGTCTGTCCAAGTGAATAAGGAGGGTTGGTTGTTAGACTTTGCCTTGTTATAAGGAACACTTCCAAAAGTATTCCAAGTCTCAACGTTTCTTCAGAGATTAGTTGCTGAGGTCAATTACTGATACAGTGGAGAGAAAATGACTGGGAATTCAGTGCTTACAATTACTAACTGAAGTAAAAATATCAAGAGTCTTCCTAAAGACATTTAAGTGGAAGAAAATGTGGCAAATCTATGAAGAAGATTTTGCTTAGAAGGAGTGGCACAAAAGTAGTATCCCCCTGCCAGCACACTAGCAGATGGAGCCTCTGGCCCTTTGAGGTATGAGTAAACTTGTTTTGAGTTTAGCACCTCTAATTTCAATTCTTCTGAACTTTACCAATGTCCTATTCTCAATGTCTTTTCAAGAAAATAAAGGTACAGCACTCTCTTCTGTCAGGTGCTATCTTCTTCCCTTTTTTTTTCTTCACTCCCCAAATGGTTTCTTACACTGAAGTTTTATGAGTTTGTTTATGAGTTTAAGAACCAAAAGAAAGTTCATGCTTTCCTAAGTCCAAGACTTCTATGTACAATTCAAAACCAATCTTCACCTGTTTTCCTCTATTCCAGAAGAATCAGTAACACCTTTCCTCCTCAGCCTTTGGTCTTATCTAAGGCAGATAAATCCACCAACAGGTCAGCTTCCACATCAAGCATTCTTATTTGGGAATGGAATTTTCACACCAAAATGAATAAGACCTTGTGCTGAGAGTAATTCTTTACTCATTGCTAACAGAATGCCATGTTTTTCTTCTACTCATTATTTATATTTTCCATTTTTTTTTTCTTAGCTGAGATATTTAATAACGTTAGGAGAAATTGAAATATACAATGTGTTTTCTAAATGAATATATATCTCTATATTTAATCAGAGTGGGGTAAAAATTAAGTTCAATATCATAAGCCTGGTTCTGTCTTCCTACAAATTTGAGGATTGATTGTTCTCTTTAGGCTACCTTAAGGAGGTTCCACCTAATTTAACTTACAGGAAATTCAGAGAGTAACTTTCTATGCACTAAGTAGAAGCAGGAATTCTCTGTGACCTATATCATCCAATAATTATATCATTCTCACTTTATTAATGAAAAACTACGTTTAGATTTTTTTTATTTGAAGTTGTTATATATGACAGCAGAATGCATTACAATTCATATTACACATATAAAGCACATTTTTACATATCTCTGGTTGTATATAAATTATATTCATAACATTCGTGTCTTCATACATGCACTTAGGGTAATGATATCCATATCATTCTACCATCTTTTTTTTCCTTTTTACCCCTTTGCCCCCTCCCTTACCTTCCCTCTACATTGACCTTTCTAGTGTTCCTCTAATCCTCCTATGCTCCCCATCCCAACCCCACTGTGTATCAGCCTCCTTATATCAGAGAAAACATTCAGCATTTGGGCTTTTGAGATTGGCTAACTTCACTTAGAATTATATTCTCCAACTTCGTCCAATTACCTGTGAATGCCATTATTATATTCTCTTTTATTGCTGAGTAGTATTCCATTGTGTGTGTGTGTGTGTGTGTGTGTGTGTGTGTGTGTGTGTGTATCACATTTTCTTTATCCACTTATCTACTGAGGGGAAATTAGGTTGGTTCCACAACCTAGCTATTGTGAATTGTGCTGCTATAAACACTGATGTGGGTTCCAATCAAAATCCCAATGACATTCCTTACAGAAATAGAAAAGGCAGTCATGAAATTCATCTGGAAAAATAAGAGAGACAGAACAGCTAAAGAAATCCTTAGCAAGAAGAGTGAAGCAGGTGGCATCATAATGCCAGACCTTAAACTATACTACAGAGCTATAGTAACAAAAACATCATGGTACTGGCACCAAAATAGACATGTAGACCAATGGTACAGAATAGAGGACACAGCTATCTTATATTATATAAAGGTGCCAAAAACATACATTGGAGAAAAGATAGCCTCTTCAACAAATCGTGCTGGAAAACTGGAAATCTGTATGCAACAAAATGAAATTAAATCTCTATCTCTCACCATGCACAAAACTCAACTCAAAGTGGATCAAGGACCTAGGAATTAAACCAGAGACCATGCATCTATTAGAAAAAAAAAAAAAAAAAAGTAGGTCCAAACCTCCATCATATCTGGTTAGGCTCCTCCTTTCTTAATAAGACTCCTATAGCATAAGAATTAAAATCTAGAATTAATGAATGGGGTATATTCATACTAAAAAGCTGCTCCTCAGCAAAAGAAACAATCAGTGAGGTGAATAGAGAACCTACTAATTGGGAACAAATCTTTACTACACTAATGTCAGATAGAGCACTTATCTCTAGAATACATAAAGAACTTAAAATTCTTAACAACAAAAAAACAAATAACCCAGTCAATAAATGGCCAAGGAATTGTACAGACACTTCTCAGAAGAAGATATACAATCAATCAACAAATACATGAAAAAATGCTCAACATCTCTGGCAATTAGAGAAATGAAAATCAAAACTACTCTAAGATTTCATTTCACTCCAGTCAGAATGGCAGCTATGAAGAACACAAACAACAATAAATGTTGGAGAGGATGTGGGAAAAAAGGCACATTTGTACATTGCTGGTGGGACTGCAAAATGGTACAGCCAATCTGGAAAGCAGTATGGAGATTCCTTGGAAAACTGGGAATGGAACCACCTTATGACCCAGCTATCCCACTCCTCGGTCTACACCCAAAGGACTTAAAAACAGCATACTATATTTAGATATTTTGAAAAGAAATTACATACCTGCTCAGTGGAACTGACCTTAGAGTAAACGTCCTTTCCAATTAATCATTTTGTCTTGATGAAAACAAAAGTGTGTTAAATCATTGACAAATAATCCTGAACTTCAAATTTTTGTAGAAGAAATTGAGGGTAAAGCAGCAAAATAAATAGTTTATTTTTATCAATTCAAATGTTTTTACATAAAAGGGAATAGGCATATACATGTAGTAATTTATTTCTATTCACACAAATTAATTTTTTTTTTGTACCAGGGATGAACTCAGGGGCACTCAACCACTGGGCCACATCCCCAGCCCTTTTTTATATTTTATTAGAGACAGGGTCTCACTGAGTTGCTAAATGCCTCGCCATTGCTGAGGTTGGCTTTGAACTTGCAATCCTCTTGCCTCAGCCTCCAAAAATTAATTGTTTTAATGCACATAAAATTATTCCAACATTTGCCAACTTGATTTTATAAGTAATTTAAATGTTTTATATCTCAATCTTTTGTATAACATTAATATTAATTTAAAAGGGAGGCTTAATATAGAGGGAGGGTCTAATTTAGACTGATGATTTATCTTTTCTATGAAAAATAAAAGAAAATTCCATCATGAATTACCCCTGTGTTCCCCCTGTCACCAGCAAACATCTAAGACTCCAAGAAGCCCTCACCACTGGGTTCATTCCCCAATGTTTGTTTTCATCTCCTAAATTGACCCAAATTTTCACCCTTTCCCTGCCTTTGAAACAATTTCCTATGCCCTTACTAGCCTGCATTCTCCCACCCCACTTCAAATTCTTCTCCGAAGTCCCATTTTTACCTTATTTTCCAGAACATGTAACAGCTTACACAGCCTTCAAAGTGTAAGCTGTTGCTATTCTTCCAGCAGTCTGTGTCTGACATGAGGATGCTCTTTCATCTCATTTCAGCCTCCAGATCATTTGTTCTCTCTCAGAAGCTATTCAAGTTGAGGCCATTAGACTTCAGTATCTCCTAGGTCTCTTTGATGCTGGCACCTGCTAATATTTCTCATTCCTTGTCATTCTTAAATTCTCCTTAGGTCTTTGGAAGCTCCACTTTCAACAGTCCCTTTCTAAATTTCGCTTACTTACCTCACATGTCCCAATTATGAGTATTTTCACTTCCATTTACTACATCTATTCTGAAAATTTTCTTTCAGCTTTCTAACCAAATCTTATGCTGTTCATTTATACAGGTACAACCACTGCACATGTTCCAACAGGAGTTTCAATTGTTCCATTTGACAACTCTTCATTTTTTTTTTCATTTTCCTCTTTTGCTACATAGATTCCAGGCATCAACAATAAAGCCATCCTGTTCTATAAACTAACTTTTTTAGTTCCTTTTAGTCATGCATAATATTAGGGTTTATTTAACATAATTGTACAAGTATTGAATATAATTTGCTCTAATTTAGTCCCCAGTACTTCTCCTTTCCCTCCTCTCCATCCTTCCCCTGTTCCCTCATATTCTTTAAGTCTATCATTCTAATGTCCCATACTATCATCTGGCCTGAAAAATTTCAAATTTCAACTATGTACAATTTACATCTTTCCTGCATATTTGCATCAGTAGCTGAACGCGGCTGGTAGAAAACTACTACCACCAACAAAATCTCCAAGTCCCTGCTGATTAATGTTTACCATAAATTTTGAGTGAGAACTTAGCACACCTGGCAAAAAGGCAACATATTCCTTAGGTATTCATTCTTTCACTGTCCAAAAGTACTATTGCATGCTTATTCTTCTATTAAAAAGCTCCTACTGCCATCTTCTCCTAAGAGGAACTCTTAATTTAGTGAAACCATAAAACAATGTATTTATAACTCTGTATTTGATCTTCCACTTACACTGTTAGAGGGGATGTGTTTGCCATCATATTGGAAATCTTGTGTATGGTTGGTTTATTGATCTTAGCTAAAATAAAATATTCCACTGAATAAATAAACATTCCTTATTCCACACTCCTGCTAATAGACAGCTTCATTATTTGCACATTTTCTCACACTACCAACATTGGCACACAATGAACACCCATGTGCTTATTGCCTTGTCTGTCTATGGAAAATATTTTCTGACTGCAGAATTTAGAAATGGAATTGTTAGAATCCAAAGTATTTATAGTCTAAAATTTTAATTAGATTCTGCCAAATTACCTTTCTATGTGCTTTAATCAATTTATACAACCAAGAGCAATGTCAATAGCTACTATTTTCCACGTGTTATGTTCAACAGTAGTGGAATAAATTAGTTATCAGACTGTAAATCTTGCAGAATGGATAGGGGTAAATTCAAATTGATAGGTTTTCTGATTTAAATTTTGCTGATTATTAGTGGTTTTGAATGCATTTTCATATTTCTTAGATATTCAGCTTTCCTCTTCCATAAATTGCCTATTGTATCCATTGCCATTTTTACTGAATTTTAAATCATTTTTTAAGTATACAGACTGTGTATAATGTACAGACTTATAACATTGCTAATTTGCAAACAAAAGAATTCATGTAATTACTCTGTACTTTAGTTTCACCTGATTTTTATTTATCTAAATGAAATTATCCATTATGTATCAATTCTGTTTCTTTCATTACTATTACCATAGTATTTAAAAAATCACCAACTATTTGTATCAATATAGTTTTAAAATTTTTGTTGCTATAGACATTTTCTTGTATGACTGCATCATTATTTGTTTATTTTATTCTTGATATCATTTTGGGTTGTTCTGTTTTATTATGGATAACAATACCAGGAACATATTTTTGTGCAAATGAACATCTATGAAGAATATGTTTAGGCTAGAATTGTTGATCCTAAGAATTTATGAATTCTCAACTGCAAAATAAGACCTGTTTTTTTTTATGAATTTTTTGGCTTTCAAAATCAAATTGTAACTCATATATTTATGTTTGTACTGCCAATGTTAAGTACTGATTGTTCTAAACTCCACCCAACATGGTATTGTAAATTATATATTTAAGTTTTTAATCTGATTACTGGTATCTAATTATAATTTCCTTTGTATTTCATTAATTACTAATTATACATACTGTGCTTTTAAGTGTTTGTCTATCTATATGTCCTTTTCCATGAAAGATCTTTTAAGGGTCATTCCTCCCTTCCTCTCTTTCTTTCTTCCTCTCCTTTTATTTTTTTCCCTTACCTCCCCTACACTCTTTCTATTTGCTGTAAAATTTCACATAGAATTTTCTGACTTTTTCCAACTAATATATTAAAACCCTAAAAATGTTCTGAGTGTAGTGCCTTATGCTAATTTAGTGTTGTCAAGTATGTTCTCATATTGCATGACTCATTTTTCACTTACTGATGTTGCTGAAGCTATATTGTTAATGTAGTCATTATAAGATACCCTTTTCTATATAATATAGGTTTTCTTCCCCTTAAATGTACCATTTAAGATTTCTACTTTATTGAGACATTATGAAGATTTTTTATATTATATCCTAGAGATATCATTTCCCTTTTAACTTTAGTTATATATACTTCCCATTTTACTTTTTTTTTTTTTTTTTGTACCGGGGATTGAACTCAGGGGCATTTGATCACTGGGCCACATCTGCAGCCATTTTTTGTATTTTTATTAGGGACAGGGTCTCACTAAGTTGCTAAGTGCCTTGCCATTGCTGAGGCTGGCTTTGAACTCACGATCCTCCTGCCTCAGCCTCCCAAGTGCTGCGATTATAGGCGTGAGCCACTGCACCTGGCTCCATTTTTAATTTTGAATGATTCCTCCTTAACTATCCTTTTTTATTAAATAATTTATCTATCTATGTGTATGTTTGTTTCTATTTACTTTTTGCTCAATAATTTAAAAATATTAACTATGAGTTTTTAATACCCCATTTTGTCTTAAAGATTTTTGTTCACAATATATATTATTATTTTGTTCTATCTATAATTTGAGCTTGTAAAATTCTATTTACTTTTGTATAATATTAAATCCAGCAATCACATCATATGTTCTTTCTATCACATCCTCTCTGATAAAAAGATAGATATGTCCTCTTCCTTAAAATTAATAAATTTTAATCCTTTTAAAAGTCGCTATTGGTTATAAGATTTGGAATAAGTCTTATAAGAAACTAAGAGTGAGCCATTTTATTTTACTATTTTTATTTATTTAATTTATATTTGTTATTCTATCTTCATTTAATTTTTTGCATTTTTATTTTTATAATCACTTTGTATGATGTTTGTTACAGGCTTCTGGTAATTGTTCTTTATCAAATTATGAAAGTTAATCCATATTTCTCATTTGCCAAAATGTATCATAATTATAAATAGAGTTCAGTTTTGTTGAATATATTTGTACTTTTCATAAAATCACCATATTTTTTCCTTGAAACTATAATGCTGATAGAGTATAGTGATATATTTTTTCATGTATTTCTTGTTTTCCTGGATAAATTTTTCTTGCTTATGTGTGTGTGTGTGTTTACAGAGAATGAAAGAGGCAAAGACAGAGAGACATTCAGAGGGAGAGAATTTGTGTAACTAGCAGGCATTTTTCAATTTAATTAGGTACCGAAAGTTTATACTTTCCAGACTTGTTTCCAATAATATAACAAGAAATGCCAAGTACATTTGTAGATAGTAATTTTCTAGGTTATATGCTGACCAAGAAATTCGCTTTGATAATGTCCCTTCATTTCACCCCAAACAGGCATTTTCTTTTTTTTTTTTTTCTGTAGTGATTCTTTTTTTAATCCCACCCCAAATAGACATTTTTAATTTAATCGTTAAAGTTATAAAGGGGGTTTTTGAATAATCTTGAGTTTTAAATTCATAGGTCAGAAAAAAATTATAGATCTCAAAATAACTGTTCTGTTTCATATTTCCTAGTTCTGAACACATATTCTGTCCCCTTGTAGGCATTTAAATCTCTTGGTTCTATGCAGCAGGGCAAATAGAAAAGTCAAAATCTTTACTGGTAACTGTAGTATCATATTTTGCTTAATATTATTTTCTCTAGGGTTTCCATTTGTTCTAGTATCTTGAATCTTTTTCTTGTAATCTCAGATACACATTGATAACTTGTTAAAGAGGTTTATATCAATTCAGCTAGTGTTTTCCTATTACGGGTGTTAATAAGCTATGTGTAATATAATCTAGTTCTACCCATTCTCTTTTAAACCTATTGCTACAAATTTAGGTGTGCATACATTACTGGAACTCTAATTAACATGATACTGTCTTAACATATCTAGTCATCAAATCTCTTTTATTTTCTCAGTAGCTTTTTATGTACTTTTTATGTACTGGCCACGCCTTCATTTGGGGTATGTTTTCTCATTTTACTTCAAGGACACAGTTCATTTCCAGTAATTCTCCCATTTTACTGATTCATTTTGTTGATTTTTTTTTCTCATTTATTACATTTCCTAGCTCTCTAAGTAAAATTCAGTTCCATTAGGATTTAGGATTCTGTTCTCTTAGGATGGCATATTTACTGATTTTGCTTCAATTTTTATCTGCTTATATCTCCTCTAGTCTTCAAACTCTTTACACAATTTATTGCTTGCTATCTGGACTACCAATTTAAGAACCATAGCAAGTCGGTATGCTCTAAACAATTTTTTTTTTTTTATTCCACCTGTCCCAGTCTGCTACTATTGACACCACCACTCACTCGGGTGATCTGAAATCTAGAGCATACATTTGACTTCATCTCTTTTTTCCATGTCCTGTAGAATCTAACTTTGTAATGTATCTTGAAGGTATTCTTCCTTTTCTTAGCTCTATCACTTCAATGTGGGCCACAGTTCCCTTTAGTCATTACCCTCCAACTACAGGCATTTTATAGGGAAGTCAATCATGAACTGAAAGTTACAGTCCTCTAAGACCTTCACAAATCTAGATATTTCTGATTAATTCAGATGCCCATTTTGACTTCTGTAATTCACATATTCATTCATTCATATTTAATATGTTTCATGCCTTTATAATACTTAGTAAAACCTGAAATTTTATTATTTTTATTATCTTCTCATTTTTATTTTATTATATTAAATTATCTTTCAACCTTAGCATATGTAATATTAACTAATTCTCTCTGGTTTACTACAGAAGTCTAAGTGACTATCACTGTTTGTGAAATATGATAAGGTCGTAAATATATATTTATTGACTTAATGGATAGAAAATAGGTAATAAATAGATCTAAAATAAATAGATCTAAAATAATAAATAGATCTAAAATAATGCTGACAATTATGTGATAGTTTTATTAGAGATGAAGTTAAAATAAAATAGCATTAGCATAAATATTTTAAGTCATAAAAATATTTATTTTATAAACTTTTGTTACTTTATTTAAATATGTTTTGGGTAGATTTTACAAAAGGAAAAATTGGTATGACTGTGGAATCTAGTTTTTATGTTATCTCATTATTTATTATGAAAAATTGATTATTAGTTGAATTCTTGTTCTGTGTGATGTTATTTTTGACCTTCATTGAGAGGCATAGTAGAAAAAAAAAAATCATGTATATTTAAGGTAGACAACTTGATGTTTTGATGTATGTATGAATTGTGAAATAATCATCATAATTGATCCACCTGTCACCTCACATAGTTGCCCATGTATATGCATGGGCAATATTTTCAATATTTTCAATATTTCAATATTTTCAATGTGCAATATTTTCACATTCCATTATAACTTATTGGAAAAACAAGTTGTTCTTCTAATCCTTCTGTCACCATTGTCCCATTTAAAATTTGAAGATGGCTTTTCTAAAAAATCTTTAAGTTAGCTTTATCTGGAGAACTGAAATACTATTGTTTAATTCTATAGCTCAAATAAGACTCCCCTGAGTTATTCTGTTCTTGCATTTTAATTGTAAAAACAAAGAAACAAAAGAAAATACATTTCAGCTAATTGTTCTGCCTCTGTATGATGAAAGGTTTGGATATTTCAGCTAGAATTCAACATTGAAACCACACTGCTGACTTCTTTCTCTGCAACTTCTTTTGTTTAGAAAAAAGGAAAATAAAACCTTGATATTTTCTTGTATAGGATCACTCAGATTTCCAACTCATGTTTTGGTTTATTTTCTCCATTATTAGTCATGAATTTTGAGAAAAACACATGTTAACTTTACATTTGGATTAGTTAGATGGTGTTATTCCACTGATGTAGCTTTATTCCACGACGTGTATTTTATTTAGTTTAGGAAAATTATTTGAGTAATTGGCTCTGTACAGACTTGGCTCTTTTGATCTTCTGTACTTGTTTCCTCAGAGATAGGGAGGACAAGGTGAGGCTGTGAGTCTCTGTCACTTTTTATTTCTTAAATGTTATATTTGTTTTTGGCCATTTGGAATTAGTTTCCATGTTGGTTTATTTCTCAGAGTGTGTAGATTGGGAAAAATTAATAAATGTGAATCTCTGATGAGAATCCTTAGCCTATTCCCAATTAAGAACAGGTAGCATTCACTGATTTATTTATGGTCTATTTTCTCTTACCCCTCTGCTAGTGCTACCTAGGAGCTTTCTCAGTGGAGTGAAGCCTGCTGGTTTCCAAAGGCTGAACAAGGTAACTGCAATGACGGTTGAAAATTCTAGACATAGTAGATGCTTAATGAAAATATGAGCTATCCATGCCCACTGTTTCCAGGAGCAAGAAGTACAGCATAGCTCTCTTCATGGTATGCTGGAGATCCCAGTAGACTTAGGGCCTAGACTCTAGATTCCATGGAGAAGCAATAGCTATTGGGGCCATATCACACAGAGTATGTCGCTCCTCTACTTTGTCAGAAATGATGACATGTGCCGTAAAGAAAACAAATAAAGCCCTACTTCAAGAAAATCACTACATTTTGTTTCATGTTTTTTAGCTACACCAGGAGGTATTCAAGGTAACTACATTTACATTTTCTCACATTGTTCCATTTTCAAATTATTTCATATTATTTACATGAAGTCACTAATATTTATCTCTCTTTCTCCATGTTCATCTGTCAGTATTCCCCCTCTCCCCTTCCTTCCCTCCAACCTTTTGTCTCTTCTCAAAGGAACAAACTGAATACATGTTATATTATAATAATGTATATAATTGATGAAGGAAAGACAAGAAGAGTGCTCTACTCTAAACCTCTGTCTGATGTCTGACCATCCTTCAAACCTGCTCCTTGACAAATGCCCAGGAGCTCACTGTCGCACGTAAAAAGATGTCTTTGTAGTTAAGTGTGTTGTTTCTCATTCTGGGTCTGCTTCTGTCATTCTCAGGAGTCCTTACCATGTGAGAAAAGTGATGAAATACTGACTTTGGCATGTAGTTGTTTTGATTAAAGTTCTATTGGGATTTTTCGCCACAAAATTAATTTTAAAATTGTATAACTCATGGATTACCTAATGGTCTCAGGAAAATAATTTGCATCATTAGATTTCAAATACTACTGAAAAATAATCACATTTTCTCTGTTGCTGGTTTCTCAGGTTTGTAAAAAGCCCCCTAACCACATTAAATCACTTGCTTTTTTATTATTCATTTATATTTTTATACATTAAAAACAAACTAGGATGGAGAGAAACATAATCTGAGACTGACTGGACACATCAGAACAAAGCATTCATGATATTTAATTATTCTATAGCTATAAAGTCATAGGTTTCATAAATAGGCTACTTCATACATTTTTATGAATGCTCATCTAAGATCATTGCAATTTCTTATTTAATCTGAAAAGGCTACAATACAATGTTATTGTCATCATTTTAAAATAATAAACCAAAGAGTTCATTTATTTCCTTTCAGTGAAAATATAAGAACCCTTTCAAATATAACCACCTACAAGATTTCATTACAATGACTAATCAGCCCATTCTTTATTTTCTTTAAATATAATTCTTTATCCTGGTGTCAATTGAGAGGACAATTTTACAATTAAAGTCAATTTAGTTTTTTCTTATGTGAGAAATAAGCATGTAAGAGGAGGATTGTGAAAATTAAGATCAACTAAACTTTGTACACATTATTCACACCCCTGCTGCTGCACTATAAATGCTTAATTCCAACAGATTTCACAAAGAGGTCAGTTTATGAAAAATTTCTACAGGCATGCAGTGACTGAATGAGTGAAAAATGCCTGTGAAGTATTCGATTTAGGAAAGCAAATGCTGGAAGAAGATATCTAGTCAAACCATAGAAATGGAGTAATTTGAATAGTCTAAAAACCAAACAAATTTCTAAAAGCTAACAAGAAATGAAACAAAAAATCCAATAAAATATATATATGTAAAATTTGTGTCATCCATTTTTTTCCAGAAGTGATTATCTTTGTGCAATATAATATATTGCAATCAGTCCTTTTTGTTTCTTTGCATATTTTTCATAGATACTTAGGAAAGAATGATATTTTAGATGATACATGGAAAAAATGACATTTATAATAACCTTTTTAAGAAAGGATTTTCTTTATAATTTCCAAAATCTTAAAATACATGACTGTGACAGTTACTCCCTCAACAGGTGATACTTCCAAAGATAAACTTGTCGGAGAGTCTTTACTATCTCTTCATATCCTACATTATCCTTACCCCACAGTGATATGGCTTGCCTATTCTGCTATATCATTTGCTTTTACAGGGGAGCATAAGATCACCTTCTTACCCAACATCAATTTGTATGTCCAGACTGATAACATCACATATACATCAAGAGGTCATGCAAAGCTACCATGGAAAGCTTTCTAGGCAAGCAGGGAAAGTGCCCAAAGTGATATCTTTGGTTTGAGTGAAAATAGGAGTGATTTGTGTGTGTGTGTGTGTGTGTGTGTGTGTGTGTTTAGAAGGTAGAAGCTCCTGGAGTTAGTTTCTGCATGAGACTGGAGCTTGTGAGCTTTGGTGCAACACTAAGAAGAGCTTTGTGGCTGTTCTATCTATCTGCACAGATGTGGCTTTCCCAGATAGGAGACAAGTGGAGAGGGGGGATGCATAAAGCCTGAAAGATGTCAACAAACATCACTAATGGAGTCAGATACTTTTTTTTTTTTTTTCTGACTGAAAAATGCCTGTGAAATGTTCAATTTAGAAAGCAAATGCTAGAAGGAAGCAAATGCTGTTTCAATGCTGAAACAGCATTCTTTCTAGAATGGACAGACAAATGACAAATCCAGATGCTTACAACCAGTCTTCATTTTTCTTTCAGGACATGGTTCTCTGTGAGTAGTTATTTGTGGTTGGTTAGTGTCTTGCTGCTAGATGAGAGAATCATTGGGGGCATGATTATTTTATATTGAGTTAAAGCCCTATGCTTACAGGACTCACCTACAGCCAGATAGTGAGGAGTCATGTAACAACATAGCAGCTTTCCTAATGCATAGCTGCAATGGAAGATGTAAAGGGAATAATTGAAATTCCAAGGTTGGGAGGAGTCTTATGAAGACACAGAAATGCATGCCTGCTATTCCGTTAAAATGTGTCTTACATTGGTTTCCAAAAGAGAAGTAGAGTCTGCTCTCCAGATCCATGCATTCTGTGTCTGTGCATTCAACAAACAACAGGGGGAAAGTATTAAAAATATTTGCATTTTTACTTAACATGTACAGATATTTTTCTTGTCATCATTTCCTTAACAATACACTATAACAACTATTTACATTGTAAATACTCTATTATAATTAGTCTATAGATGATGTAAAGTACATAAGAGAACATGTGTGCACTCTATGTAAATGTTATGCCATTTTAATAAGACACTTGTGCATCCACGGAATTTAGTATCCATGAAAGGTCCTGAAACCAATCTCTCCGAGACATCAAGGGATGATTGTATCTGACTACTAATCCCATGAATTAGCTATTTTCTTTAAATAAATGAGTGTGTGTGAATTTGTGTGCACATTTGTATGACTGTACTCGGGTATTATTTCTCTATATTCAAAATCCTTTAGTAAAAAGGAGAAAGAGAGAATGGTTCAAATTATCTTTGAAATGTGCTTCAGTTTTTATAAATATATTTATATTTATAATACCTGTGTCTATGTTTACATCTATAAAGAAAAACATCTATAGCTATAGTGATGTTTATGTCTATTTCTATGTCCATAGAAATATATATATATATATATATATATATATATATCTGTATTGATTTAATCTATAATTAAAACTCAACATATAATATTAAAAATAAAAAACAGGTTGTCTATAAAAGTGAAAGATGATGGCTGGAGATATAGCTCAGTGGTAGAGTGCTTGCCTTGCATGCACAAGTCCCTGGGTTTAATCCTCAGATTCACACACACACACACAAAGTGAATGATGAGTTGGTGAGGTGGTATATTGCAACAGAAGGTTTAATATAAAAATAATACAAACTACATGAAAAGTATTTTTTAAAAAAACATTAAAAATTATTCTTGTGCTGGCATTAAAATGATGACTAAAAACAAGTCATGTAAAGTTAGCCAATCTCAAAAATCCAAATGCCAAATGTTTTCTCTGATATAAGGAGGCTGATTCACAGTGGGGTTGGGTCTAGAAGAACACTAGAAAGATCAATGGGGAGGGAGGGGATGGGAGGGGGGAAAAGGGGTATGAAGGGGAAAAAAAAAGAAGATGGTAGAATGAGATGGATATCATAATCCTAAATGCATGATTGAAGACATGAATAGTGTGAACATACTTTGTATACAAATAGTGATATGTAAAAAGGTGCTCTATATGTGTATTATGAATTGTAATGCATGCTACTGTCATATATACAACAACTTCGAATTAAAAAAAAAAAAAAAAAGTCATGCATGTAACTATAGCAGGGCAGTGCTGGAAAGGCCAGGACAAAACAGCTTGAGGGGTTTAAGGAACTAAAATGACAAAGTAGTTGGGATATAGTGATGAAGAGGTGAGATAATGTAGATGGTTATGAGAATGGATGCAACACATATTCTCAATTGTCCTCAAATAGTCTCATTCTTCTCTAGTGACAGAATCTCTAATTTTTTCTAGAGACATTATTCCACTTTTAACAAAAAAGTAAATTCCAACAGCTATATATGGTCTCTAGGCTAAAGGGTCTCATGTAAGGGATTGCCAAAGTGTTCCCCAGAAGTAGCATGAGTGGCTAATAATTCATAATAACTCTGAATTTCATACCTCTGAATCTTCAAGATCTTTTCTTTTTTAAGTCACTCCTACTTTGGCATTTTCTATTATGTCTTCCAAAACTAAACCTAATTAATATAGGTAGCAGAGTTGTAAAATTAGTCTTGTAAATCATATGAAAGGGTTTGGATTTTATTCTAAGTAAAATATAGTGCCACTAAGGGATTTTTGATGCAGGTGTCTGAGGTGGTGATCTTTAATATCTTTTACATTTTGAAAGATTGTTGTCCATGATATGTGAATAGTTATTGACATGATAAATGTCTAAACATATATTACAAAAATTTCCCTAAATATTATTCGTAAGTTTTTTGAGGTCCTAGAGATTGAACTCAGCAGGACTCCGCCACTGAGCAACATCCTCAGCTTTCTTAATTTTTTATTTTGGGACAGGGTCTCCCTAATTTACCCAGGCTACCTTCAAAAAATGATACTCCCACTTCAGCCTCTGAAATACTTGGTATTAGAGGTATATAGTACTTCTCCTGGCTAGTTCATGAGTTTTTACTGTCAATTTTTAAAATAAGAAGGTCTATATGATCAATTATCAATAATAATTCAAATATATAAAATGAAAGTAGACACTATAATTCTACCTAACTGCAAGTCTACTTTGTGGAACCAGAAGACTAAACTCCAACATGAGTTTCACTGCTCATAAATGAGGGGGACTTGGCAAGTTACTTACATTGACTAAAGATGGGCCTAGTCATCATTTTTAAAAAGATAAAAATATCCAACCATTGTACCAGGATACTGTGAGATTAATGGCCACATTGTTTTTGAAAGGCTTTCTACAACACCAGTTTCTATGCAAATAACCTATTTGAAATATAAGTGTGGTCATAAAATGAATTAAATATTTTCCTTTTAAATTTGACCTATCAAATTACCTGAAAATGAGTGGATTCAGAAATTATGATAAAAAGAATAAATATATGAATAAAAAATAAATTAATTTTTTATAAACTTAACAAAGTATTATGAGAGATTTTGACAATTGCTCGACAATTTAATAATGATTATCAAATAATACTTTCAATATTCACAGTGTTAACAGCATATTTTCAAGATATATTTTATTCTATAAATATAACTAAGATGAAAATAATATAATGGACTGAGTTGTCAATGTTTTCAATTTTATCTTTCTTTCTTACATGCATTTTTAAATATGATTCCACTTAAAATCAATACACTGCTCACATGTGCTTTATGATCCAAAGAGTTCAGCCTCACAGTTACAAAATAAATCATTCACAGGGAGCGTAAATTGAAGGTGCTAGGAAGAAAATGCAGGATACATCAGGAAAAGGTCATGAAGGGCGTTTTGGAAGAAGGGAGGTTGCTGGAATGGAAGACAATATATAGACCATGATTCTAGTAATTTTAGTAAGTTTGTCTGAAGAAACTTACAGTAAAAATAGAAATATTAATAGATAAAATTTATTAATTTATGAATAAGTAACAAAATTTATTCAGTATTCTGTTTTCTTGGTAAATTTATGTGTATCCTTTCTCCATCTTGTGCTGGGAGTATGTTCCTCTTTCCTGCAGCCTTCTCATACTATTTGTGAGGGTTTATTTTTTTAGTTGTTTAGGAATATAAAAGGAATTCATTTGATCCACCAATTCCCTTGGAGGTCACTCTAAATCCTTGCTCTCCTTAAAAATCCAAAGGGGAAAAATTAAAAACATACTATAAAATAATCAATCTTGCCTTTTCAACTCTTTCAAAATCATTAATTTAGTATACATTTTCTTCCACTACATTTAAATGACTCTTTCTTAGTTGAGAAATTACCTCAGCATATATAACACACAAAAAAGTTCAATAGTCTCCATTGTATTTGATCTCTTAGAATATTTAAATCCCCGCCCTCCCCCCAAAAAAAGACAAAAAGAAGAATATTTAACATTCTAACCTACTCATTTTGTATCTGTCACCTACATTGATTTCTTGGTTTGTTCTCTTTTTGTTAATTGTTGTCATTATTTGTTTATTTTTTATATTCTTGGAAGAATTGCTAACTCTTACCAGTTTCTTTTTGTAGCAATACTGTATTTTTTTTTTGTAATTTACTTAGCATTTCAAATATTTTAATATCCTTCTTTCTAAAACATTTCTATTGCAAAAGTTACCTGATTTGAATGGTATTACGTCCTTCATCCTACCTTTTTTTTTAGTGCATCACAGTTATACTTAATATTGTAGTTAATGTTTATATCATCATAATGCATATACCATAGTTTTCTCCATTTCAATACCCAGTACTATTTCATTCCTTTCCTTGTCCCTTCCCCTGATCTCCTTCATCTATTATATTGGTCTTTCTTTTATTTATTTATTTCTTAATTGATGCATTATAGTTATAGTCAAAACTGGAATTCATTGTGGTATATTCTTACATGCAACTAGTATAATTTGGTAAATTTCATTTCCCAGTTCTTCCCCTTTCCCTTCCCTCTTCCCTCCTCCTCATTGACCAGTCTACAACTTCTACTCTACTGCTCTCCCTTCAATTATCCAGAGATCTCCTTACAATTTTTATATGCATATTAGTCCTCAATTTCTTGTAGTTTTTATCTTCCGCTCCTTTGCAGGATGGGCATGCATAGTTATATGCACAAAAATTTTAACAGAACCAATCTAATGTACTTTTTCAAAAATCATGTTCCCTTTTAGAGCAACCATAGCCATCCACTTCTGATAATCAGAAAATGAGGTATCCTTGACATCTCTTCTTTCTCTTCACTCATGTTTTATCTAATTACTAGTAATATTGACTTTTTCTCCCAAATATATCACACATATGCCTACGTGTTTCTGTCAATAATGAGTTTGTATTAGGTAAGGGTAATAAACATTAATTAGCTACGTGACAATGCCATACCTTTTCTGAAACTACATTATTTATTCTATATTCTGCCCTAAATTATATCATGCTACATCATACAAAACAACTTGGTACTGGTTTTGTAATGAGATTAAGTAGCAACATCAACTCAGGGGCACTCAACCACTGGACCACATCCCCAGCCCTTTTTTGTATTTTATTAGAGACAGGGTCTCACTGAGTTGCTAAGTGCCTTGCCATTGCTGAGACTGGCTTTGAACTCGAAATCCTCCTGCCTCAGCCTCCCAAGTGCTGGGATTACAGGTGTGCGCCACCGCACCCAGCTTATGCCAATTATTAATCTTAGGGTTTGACATCAAATTTCAAAGATTCCAAATATATTAAAGCACCAAATAAGATGATCCTACACATACTAATTGATATATTTTTTATTTGAAGTTGTTGAATATGACAGTAGAAGACATTACAATTCATAATATACATATAGAGCACATTTTTACGTATCTCTGGTTGTATACAAGGTATATTCATACAATTCGTGTCTTCATACATGCACTTAGGGTAATGATAGCCATCTCGTTCTACCATCATTTTTTTCTTTTTATCCCCTGCCCACTTCCCTCCCTTCCCTCCCCACTGACCTTTCTAGTGTTCCTCTAATCTTCCTATACTCCCCGTCCCAACTCCACTATGAATCAGCCTCCTTATATCAAAGAAAACTTTTAGCATTTGGATTTTTGGGATTGGGTAACTTCACTTAGCATTATATTCTCCAATTTCATTCATTTACATGCCAATGCCATTATTTTATTCACTTTTATTGCTGAGTAATATTCCATTGTGTATACATACCACATTTTATTTATCCATTCATCTACTAAAGGACATCTAGGCTGGTTCCACAGTTTAGCTATTATAAATTGTGCTGCTATAAACATCGATGTGGCTGTGTCCCTGTAGTATGCTGTTTTTAAGTCCTTTGGGAATATACCCAAGAGTGGAATGGCTAGAATCTTCATACTACTTTCCATAATGGCTGCACCATTTTGCAGTCCCACCAGCAATGTACATACAAATGTGCCTATTTCCCCACATCCTCTCCAACATTTATTGTTGTTTGTGTTCTTCATAGCTGTCATTCTGGCTGGAGGGAAATCAAATCTTAGAGTGGTTTTGATTTGCATTTCTCTAATTGCCAGAGATGTTGAACATTTTCTCTTGTATTTGTGGATTGATTGTATATCTTCTTCTGAGATGTGTCTGTTCAATTGGGTTATTTGTTTTTTTTGGTGTTAAGAATTTTAAGTTCTTTATATATTCTAGAGATTAGTGCTCTACCTGACGTGCGTGTGGTAAAACTTTGTTCCCAATTAGTAGGTTCTCTATTCACCTCACTGATTGTTTCTTTTGCTAAGAGGAAGCTTTTTAGTTTGAATCCATCACATTCATTAATTCTAGATTTTAATTCTTATGCAATAGGATTCTTATTAAGGAAGGAGGAGCTTAATCTGATATGATTGAGGTTTGGGCCTACTTTTTCTCATAATAGACACATGATCTCTGGTTTAATTCCTAGGTCCTTGATTCACTTTGAGTTGAGTTTTGTGCATGGTGAGAGATAGAGATTTAATTTCATTTTGTTCCAGTTATGCCAGCACCATTTATTAAAGAGGCTATCTTTTCTCCAATGTATGTTTTTGGCACCTTTATGTAATGTAAGATAGCTGTAGTTGTGTGTGTTAGTCTCTGTGTCCTCCATTCTGTACCATTGGTCTACATGTCTATTTTGGTGTCAGTACCATGCTGCTTTTGTTACTATTACTCTGTAGTATAGTTTAGGGTCTGGTATTGTGGGTCTAGTATTGTGTGTATTAGGGTCTGCTTCACTCTTCTTGCTAAGGATTGCTTTAGCTATTCTGGTTCTCTTATTTTTCCAGATGAATTTCATGACTGACTTTTCTATTTATATAAGGAAATGTCATTGGGATTTTGATTGGAGTTACGTTGAATCTGTATAATGCTTTTGGTAATATAATCATTTTGACAATATTGATTCTACCTATCTAAGAACTAGGTAGATCTTTCCATCTTCTAAGGTCTTCCTTAATTTCTTTCTTTAGCATCCTATAGTTTTTGTTAGAGAGGTCTTTCATGTCTTTTGTTAAGATGATTCCCAAGTATTTTATTTTTCTTGATGGTATTGTAAATGGGGTAGTTTACATCTTTTCCTTTCAGAGGGTTTGTCACTGATATACATAAATGCCTTTGATTTATGGGTGTTGATTTTGTATCCTGCTACTTTGCCAAATTCTTTCACTAGTTCTAAAAGTTTTCTGGTGGAATTTTTTGGGTCTTCTAGGTATAGAATCATATCATCATCAAATAATGCTAATTTGAGTTCTTCTTTTTCTATCTGTATCTCTTTAATTTCTTTCATCTGTCTAATTGCTCTAGCCATAGTTTCAAGTACTATGTTAAATAAATAAAAGTGGTGAAGGGGGGCATCCCTGTCTTGTTTCAGTTTTTAGAGGGAATGCTTTGAATTTTCCTCCATTTAAAATGATGTTAGCCTTGGGCTTCACATAGATAGCTTTCATAATGTTGAGATACGTTCCTGTTATCCTTAGTGTTTCTAATGTTTTGAATATAAAGGTGTGTTGTATTTTGTTGGATGTTTTTTCAGCATCTATCGAGATGACCATAGGGTTCTTATCTTAAAGTCTATTGATGTGATGTATTACGTTTATTGATTTACATTTGTTGAACTAACCTTGCATCCCTGGATAAACCCCACTTGATTGTGGTGCACTATCTTTTTGATATGTTTTTGTATTCAATTTGCCAGAATTTTGTTGAGAATTTTTGCATCTATGTTCATTAAAGATATTGGTCTGAAGTGTTTTTTTTTTTTTTTTTTTTTTTTGATGTGTCTTTGCCTGGTTTTGGAATCAGTGTAATATTGGCCTCATAGAATGAGTCTGGTAGAGCTCCCTCTTTTTTTATTTCCTGAAATAAATTGGAAAGTATTGGTATTAGCTATTCTTTGAAGGTCTTGTACAACTTGGCTGTGTATCCCTCTGGTCCTGGGATTTTCTAGATTCGTAGTTTTTTGATGGTGTCTTCTATTTCCTCACTTGAAATTTATCTGTTTAAATTGTGTATAAACTCCAGATCCAGTTTGGGCAATTCATATGACTCTAGAAATTTGTCAATGCCTTTGATATTCTATTTTATTAGAGTACAAGTTTTCAAAATAATTTCTAATTATCTTCTGTATTTCTGAGGTATCTGTTGTGATATTTCCTTTTTCATCACAGATGCTAATAATTTGAGTTTCTTCTCTCCTTTTTTTTTTCATTAGTGTGGCTAAGGGTCTGTCAATTTTATTTATTTTTTCAACGAACCAACTTATTGATTTGTCTAAGTTATTTGATAAGGGAATGGAAACCCCTGCTTGCTTCCACAGCCAGTGTGAGTGGTAAGATTTTTTTCCAGCCTTTCACCTTCAGTCTGTTGATGTCTTTTTCTATGAGGTGAGTTTCTTGGAGACAGCATATTGTTGGATCTTTTCTTTTAATCCAGTATGACAGTTTGTTTCTTTTGAATGGGGAGTTTAGGCCATTAGCATTCAGGGTCATTATTGAGATGTGATTTATATTCCCATCCCTTTTTGTTTATTATTGGTATTTAACTTGATTTGTTTTCTCCTCTGATTAGTGTTTCCTTTAGTTTAATATCTCCTTTTGCTGATTTTCATTGTTATTTTTCTTTTCTTCTTCATGGAATATTTTGCTAAGGATGTTCTCTATTGCAGGATTTCAAGTTGTGAATTCTTTTAACTTTTATTTATCATGGAAATTTTTATTTCATCATCAAATCTAAAGCTTAATTTTGCTGGATATGATTCTTGGTTGGTATCCATTTTCTTTCAGAGCTTGAAATATATTGTTCTAGGATCTTCTAGCTTTTAAGGTCTAGGTTGAAAAAAATCTGCACATAATCTAATTGGTTTTCCCCTATATGTAATTTGATTCCTTTCTCTCATGGCTTTTAATATTTTCTCCTTATTCTGCATGTTAGGCATTTTCATTATAATGTGTCTTGGTGTGGATCTGTTGTGATATTGAACATTTGTTCTTCAGTAAGCCTCTTGAACTTGGTTTTCCCATTCATTCCTCACGTTTGGGAATTTTTCTCCTATTATTTTGTTGAATAAATTAATCATTCGTTTGGTTTGAAACTGTATGCCTTCCTTGATCCCAATTACTCTTAAATTTGGTCTTTTAAAGATATCCCATATTTCTTTAAAGTTCTGATCATGATTTCTTATCATTTTCACTGTGTGGTCTACATTTTTTTCAAGATTATATATTTTGTCTTCGTTATCTGAGGTCCTTTCTTCCAAGTGGTCTAAATCTGTTCATGATGCTTTCAATTGAACATTTAGTTTGGTTTATTGCTTCTTTCATTTCCAGAATTTCTTTCTAGAACCTCTATCTCCCTATTGAAGTAATCTTTCACTTCTTTTATTTGTTTATAAAGTTCTTTTTAAAAAAGATCTTTTAATACCTATATTTGATCTCCTATATCATTCTTCAGATCATTGAACATTTTAATTAGGTACCTCCTGAATTCCTTCTCTGTCATTTCATCTACTGTACTTGTCATGGAATCTACTAAGGAGGTATATTGATTTGTTTGGGCCACTTTCTTCCTTTTTTTTTTTTTTTTTTTTTTTTTCATATTGCTTGTGTGACTTTTCTTCTAGCACTGTAGAACCTTCACTTTTTAGTTTTTACCTTAAAGACTTATAATGCCCCTCTAGGAAAATGTTAACAGATCCCCATATAAACACTTTATACTCTAAAATCTAGACATTTTCTATTCAGATGTTCGCAATGTAGTCACAATGTACAGAATTAGTGAATTCAAATATTGTCCCCAATATACTCTGTAGGCTTGTAAAGGTATTTATAATTTCTGATATTGGACACAGATATGATATGCTGAGGAGAAAGGAGGTAAGGATATTGAGTTGTTATATCTTAGGAAGTGTGAAAGAGAAATCTATGGGTGTAGTTTAATATCAACAGGAGGGAGAGGAAATGAAATGGAGTGAACAAGTTAATGGGAAGACCAAGGTATATATAAACCAAACTTATGTATATGTTAAGAGAAATAAAAAAATGTCAAAGTAGTAGAAATTGGTAAAAAGAGAAGAAAAGGAAAGTGAGTCAAAAATAGAAAACAAACTATATATAACACAACATTGTTATACTATTCAGTTTCCCTGGATCCCGAAATCCTAATTTATGTATAAAACTTGCTTTCATATATGTTGAGAGTGTGATGGCAGGGGAGTAAATAGGGAGAGGAAAGAAGAGAAAAAAAAAAGAAAGAAAGAAAAAAAAGACAAACCAAACAAAACAAAAAAAAAAAGAAAAAATGAAAAAAGAGACAGAAACACACACACACACACACAAAATTAAAAAAAAACAAAACATGCAGGTGAACACACAACTAAATCACAGACAAGAAATCTTGAGGGAAGATCTCCTGGATCCCTTCACATCCAGTTGATATGGTGGTCTGTTCTTGTTTCAGGATTTTATTGTCCTCCAGATGTTGAAAGTAACTATGTAGTCACAGAACCAGCCTTAGCTTCTGCTGAGAAATTGGAGAGAAGTTACAATCTGTGTAACTGGTCAGCTGGAGTTCCGAGCTGGGAGTTGTGTCCTCTGGTAAATGGCACTGAAAAGTGACCCATGATATAGGCATCTACTTTTTTTCTTTTCTTTCTTTTTTATTCTAAGTTGTTATAAATGACGGCAGAGTGCATTACATTTCATATTATACTTATAGAGTACATTTTTACATATCTCTGGTTGTATACAAAGTATATTCATACCATTCGTGTCTTCATACATGCACTTAGGGCAATGATATTAATCTCATTCTTCCATCTTTTTTTTTTTCACCCTTTTGCCCCCTCCCTCCTGCTCCCTCCCCATTGGCCATTCTAGTGTTCCTCTAATTCTCCTATGTTCCCTGTCCCAACCTCACTGTGAATCAGCCTCCTTATATCAGAGAAAACATTTGGCATTTGGCTTTTTGGGATTGGCTAACTTCACTTAACATTATATTCTCCAACTTCATCCATTTTCCTGTGAATGCCATGATTTTATTCTCTTTTACTGCTGAGTAATACTCCATTGTATATATATACCACATTTTCATTACCCATTTATCTACTGAAGGGCATCTATGTTGGTTCCACAGTTTAGCTATTGTGAATTGTGCTTCTATGAACAGTGATGTGGCTGTGTCCCTGTAGTGTGCTGTTTTTAAGTCTTTGTGGTATAGACTAAGGAGTGGAATAGCTGGGCCATAAGGTGGTTCCATTCCCAGTTTTCCAAGGAATCTCCATACTGCTTTCCATATTGGCTGCACCATTTTGCAGTCCCACCAGCAATGTATGAGTGTGCTTTCTTCCCCACATCCTCTCCCATATTTATTGTTGTTTGTGTTCTTAATAGCTGCCATTCTGACTGGAGTCAGATGAAATCTTAGAGTGGTTTTGATTTGCATTTCTCTAATAGCCAGAGATGTTGAACATTTTTTCATGTATTTGTTGATTGATTGTATATCTTCTTCTGAGAACTGAGAAGTATCATTTCAATTCTTTGGCCCATTTATTGATTGGGTTATTTGTTTTTTTTTTTTTTTTTTTGTGTGTGTGTGTGTGTGTGTGTGTGTTAAGATTTTTGAGTTCTTTATATATTCTAGAGATTAGTGTTCTATTTGATGTGTGTGTGGTAAAACTTTGTTCCCAATTAGTAGGTCATCTATTCACCTCACTGATTGTTTCTTTTGCTGAGAAGAAGTTTTTTAGTTTGAATCTATCCCATTTATTGATTCTTGATATTAATTGTTGTGCTACAGGAGTCTTATTCAGGAACTTGGGGCCTAATTTGACATGTTAGAGATTAGAGCTTACATTTTTTTCTATTAGGCATAGTGTCTCTTGTCTAATTTCTAGATCCTTGATCCACTTTGAGTTGAGTTTTGTGCATGGTGAGAGATAAGAGTTTAATTTCATTTTGTTGCATATGGATTTCCAGTTTTCCCAGGACTATTTGATGAAGAGGCTATCATTTTTCCAATGTACATTTTTGGCTCCTTTGTCTAATATAAGAAAACTCTAATTACTTGGGCTAGTCTCTGTGTTCTCTATTCTGTGCTATTGGTCTTCCAGTCTATTTTGGTGCCAATACCATGCTGTTTTTGTTAATATTGCTCTGTAGTATAATATAATGTCTGGTATAGTGATGCCACCTGGTTCACTCTTCTTGCTAAGGATTGCTTTAACTTTTTCTGGGCCTCTTGTTTTTTCAGATGAATTTCATGACAGCTTTTTCTATTTCTATGAGGAATCTCATTGGGGTTTTGATTAGAATTGCATTAAATCTGCATAGCGCTTTTGATAGTATAGTCATTTTGACATTATTAATTCTGCCTTTCCAAGGGCAAGGTCTTCTAAGGTCCTCTATAATTTCTTTCTTTAGTGTTCTGTAGTTTTCTTTATAGAGGTCTTTCCTGTCTTTCGTTAAGTTGATTCCCACATATTTTATTTTATTTTATTGGTGCTATTGTAAATGGGGTAGTTTTCCTCATTTCTCTTTCAGAGGACTTGTTACTGATATGTAGAAATTCCTTAGATATATTGGTGTTGATTTTGTATCCTGCTACTTTGCTGAATTCATTTATGAGTTCTAGAAGTTTTCTGGTGGAATTTTTGGGGTCTTCTAGGTATAAAATCATATTGTCAGTGCATAGTGATAATTTGAGTTCTACTTTACCTATCTGTTTCCCTTTAATTTATTTTGTCTGTCTTATTGCTCTAGCCAGCATTTCAAGTACCTTGTTAAATAGAAGTGGTGAAATAAAAGGGCATCCCTGTCTTGTTCCAGTTTTTTAGAGGGAATGCTTTCAATTTTTTTCTCCATTTAGAATGATGTTAGCCTTATGTTATCATTGATTTCTAATTTCACTCCCAACAATATGCTGCCTCCACGGGACTCATCTCATAGGAAAAGATATCTGCAGGCTGAAGGTGAAAGGTTGGGAGAAATCCTACTTTAGCTTGAAGTCTACTTTATTTGATATGAAATTTGAAACCCTTGCTTTTTTCCTCAGTCCATGTGAGTGGTAGGATTTCTCCCAACCTTTCACCTTCAGCCTGCGGGTATCTTTTCCTATGAGATGAGTCTCCTGGAGGCAGCATATTGTGGGGTCGTTTTTTTTTGATCCAATCTGCTAGCCTATGTCTTTTGATTGGTGAATTTAGGTCATTAACATTCAGAGTTATTATTTAGACATGATTTGTACTCCCATCCATTTTTGTTTATTCTTCGTATTTAACTTGACCTGGTTTCTTCTCTGATTGTTTTTTTTTCCTTTAGTGTAATACCTCCCTCTGCTGATTTTCATCATTTTTTTCATTTCCTCTTCATGGAATATTTTGCCGAGGATGTTCTCTAGTGCTGGCTTTCTAGTTGTAAATTCTTTTAACTTTTGTTTATCATGGAAGTTTTTCATTTCGTCCTCAAATGTAAAGCTTAATTTTGCTGGATATAAGATTCTTGGTTGGCATCCCTTTTTTTTCAGAGCTTGGTGTATGTTGTTCCAAAATCTCCTGGCTTTGAGTATTAGAGTTAAAAAATCTGCTGGGATAAGAATTGGTCTCCCCCTATATGTGATGTGATTCCTATCTCTTGCGGCCTTTAAGATTCTATCCTTATTCTGTATGCTAGGAATTTTCATTATAATGTGTGTTGCTATAGGTCTGTTGTAATTTTGTACATTTGGTGTCCTGTAAGCCTCTTGTATTTGGTTTTCTAATTAATTCTTCATGCATGGGAAATTTTCTCATTGAAGAGATTGTGCATTCCTTTGGTTTGAAACTCTGTGCCTTCTTCTATCCCAATTGCTCTTAGATTTGGTCTTTTACTGCTGTCCAATAATTCTTGGATATCTGTTCATATTTTCTTACTATCTTCACTGTATGGTCAACTTTATTTTCATGACTATATACTTTGTCTTCATTATCTGAAGATCTTTCTTCCAGTCAATCTAGTCTGTTGGTAATGATTTCTATTGTAATTTTTATTTGGTTAATTGTTTCCTTCATTTCAAGGATTTCTGATTGCTTTTTTTCCCCCAGAGTTTTTATCTCTTTTTTGAAGTAATCTTTTGCTACCTGTATTTGCTATCATATCTTTGTTGTAGTGATTAGTGATCAATTTTTGCCTGTCTTTATTCATTTAAGTTTAACTCACAGATAATTTTAATTATGAACTTTCTGAACTCCTTCTCTGACATTTCATCAACTTCACTGAGCATGGGTTCTTTTATTGTAGTATCCTCATTTCTTTGGGGTACTTTCCCCCCTTGTTTTTTCATGTTGTCTATTTGCCTTCCTTTCTTGCAGTATTGATCTGAGATATTACAGTTTCTATCCTATATTCTTGTAATATCCATGCAGGTTGTCTGTGCCTCACCTTAATGTTGGGCTTTCAGAATCTGCAGGTGTCCCTTTATGTATGCTACTGCAACTAAAGGGGGTGTTGGCAGTAGTGGAGGTAACTCGAGGTAATAGTGAAGGTGCCCCAAGATGAATGCAACATTTTTCAGAGATGGGGCTGAAAGGGTGGTCTTTGGGATGCCTGCTATGAGATGCGGATGCTTTTAGGCCCTGTCTGTTGTCAAAATCTAGGGGCTAATGCATGGGGAAGGCTACCGTTATGTCTGCAGTGTCTCAAGATAGAAGTGGATTAGGCTTGTGCTCCCAGGAGTGATTGGGAAAGTGGACTCTGGATCTACTCTGGGGCTGGGTTCCACACAGGTTGGTGTGGGCTGAACTGGTTGAATTTGAACTCCTGCTGTGGTCTGCTGGTTGGAAGAGGCAGTCCTCTGAGCAGAGTTCAGTGATGCTGTCCTAGGCCTGCCTGAGCTCCGCAAGCGTTGGCTGGAATGACTTGGTCCTGCCTGTGCTTGGGCAGAGGTTTGCAGGACTGACCTGAGCCTGGCCGCACTCAAGTGGAGGTCAGAGGAACTGACCTGGGCCTGGCAGCACTATGGCAGAGGTCAATAGGAGTGACCTGGGTCTGGCCGTACTCAAGTGGAGGTCCTCGGGGATGTCCTTGGCCCACTTGCACTCAAGGAGTTTGGCGGGGCTGTCCTTGCATCCCCTGCTTTCGGGCAAAGGGTGGGCATAGGTGTCTACTTTCAATGTCACAATGTAGTTGCAGAGTTATGAGGCCGGTATACTGGGTTCAGATATGAGCTTCACCGCTGTCTGTGTGTGGCTTGTGTAGATGTCTGCTGTCTTCAGAGCCTGTGTAAATTTCTCACATGTATTCAGTCTTCTGCACATAGGTGATTCCTTTTTTTTTTTTTCTTCTTCTTCTTCTTTCTCCCTCTGCTGCAGCCACTTTCAATAATGGCAGTGATCAATCCCCCTGGGAGTAATGGTATCACACAGGACCTGACTGGTGTTCCTGTGCGTGGGAATTTGCCAGGTGACTTGTGTGAAAGCAAGTTGGGTAGCTACATGATCAGCGCCTATCTTTCTCTGCCACTCCCCGCCAGCACTGATGCTGATATCTTTGTGCCCAAGTGATTTTTTGTTTTGTTTTGTTTGTTTGTTTGTTTTTTGCTGCTTTTTCCTAAGTGATGCATATCTCAATACCTGGCAAAAATAAGAGCACTTCTGGGAGCTGCATTATCATCTGCTACAGCATCAACTTTAACACTGGAAGTTGAATGTGCTTTGCTTTCTAAAGATTCAAAATAGTTCATGAGTCTTACCAGATGCCCACATCACTAGACCTACATCTAAATTACTAAGCAGATCTCCTGTCCGCAAAACTCTCCCCTAATGAAAATTATGGTTCCCAAAGTCAATATGCAGTGTTGCCAAAGAATATATTAGATATTCAAAGATTTATAAGAGAAAGAGTTTGAGTGGAGAATTTCATGTTTGTTTAGTTTCATGAGTTGGCTCAATTCTAGTTGTCCATTTCTCATCACTTATGAAATTAAAGTTGGAAGAAATGACCTCAGAGTAAGCTAATGTTGTCACAGTTTCCCCAAATCAGGACAGGGAGCCTTCAGAAGGTAGTGCCCCTTTGTCTCAGAGTGTCTGTCACTTAAATGAGATGTTTGTCTTTTAACAAAGAAATAGACAATGCCAATAGATATAATCACCACATCTTTGAAATGCCAATCTTTTCCATTCTAACTATTTTATAAATTTCATTTCCTTTTGAACCCTATGGTTTTGAAGCTCTGGTAGTATTTTTAACAGGAACTCTACCTAGGGTTATCCAGCCTCCCTTTTGAATACTTAAAAATTCTGCTATGTCTTTTTGTTTTGTTTTTCTCTTTTCTTTTGGCCAAGGAATTACTTAAAGAAATCTGTCCCTTGGGGAAACATGACCTTGAGGCTTCACCTTTATTTCAAGGAAACTGAAGCTAAAATTACCATTTCAGAAGACTGTACATTTCAATTCTGTTTCATATCAGTTGTTCTACTGAGTGTTCCTGGGGGCATCCTCTTTGGAGACTTTTAAAATTTATAGGCTTGAGGTTAAATTTCTAGCTATCATCTTTTTAAATGAGTAGTGGTATAAAATAAACTGTATAATTTATTTATTTTTGTTTTGTTTTTAAAGAGAGCTCTATTATGTTGAAACATATTAACTACGTCCTTTAAATTAATTTTCCGTCTAAAACATGTTCACTATTGTATTGCTTAGAATTAAGTATCTTTTGTTTCCCTTTTAATTTTCACTTGCTTCTGACCCAAACATTTGCATTTTTAATCTCAATACTTTATGTTGTTGATTTTCCCATGAGTTAGAAAATAAACACATTCTGCACTTTTTCAAAATTCAAAGGTGTACATCTTCGTCATTCTGAGTTGAACAATTCCACCTGAATTATAATTTCCCATTAAATGAATATTTAATCCAGTATTCTTCTCTGTTTTTCTTTGTGTGGTTTCTCTTAAATATATCTTCTTTTTACCTTGTTTTCAATTGGAAACTCAGATCTGTAACTATCAAGACAGATTACTTCAAAGAACACATGTCCCTCTTACATAATAACTATGACACCTTCATATTTATCCAGATATTTTGAAGAAGAGTTTATACCAATCTTAGTCACATTTGTATCCCAGATCTATTCAGTGTCATTGACATCTGAGCATATCTGTTTTTATTTTTTTGGAGTGGCTCTTCAATTGCTTTTAGGATGGCTTTAAAAGGTTGTATCTTGAATGTTCTGAGAACACTGACTTCCTCTTCAGGTCCTTCCAGTCTCCTCTGTATGATCTCTGTCTGCCTTGTCAGATTTCTCCTAGTCATAACAGTGATCTAATAACTAACATGAGGGCTGTTTTTAAGAACAATTAGATATGAGATATATCTTCATGCTTTTTTAAAATCTACTCTATCTGGCTTTTAAAATTTCATTTCACCTTCATATATATTTACTCTCTCCTACCAGATCTTAACTTTTCCCTGGGGGAAATCTCTTTATCCAAGTTAACTACACTGTCATTCTTTATTTTCATTTGCCAAAGCTTTGCATCTTATTGTGAGACCAAAGCATGCTTTGAAACCATTCCAGTTCTTCTTTCTTCCTCTGAAAAACAAAGCCAAAAACAAACAAACAAAAATTCCCTTATTTTGCAGAGATTTAGTGATCTACTCGCAATCATTTTTCTGCCTCCCTCCAGTCCTTTGCACTTAATAATTCATGGAGTCATTTTTGTTTTGTTTTTAATATGTGTCTCTTTGATGCATATTACTTTACAAAAGAGTTATAAACTTTCTAATTGAAATATGAATAATCATAATTCACTTCTCAGTATGGCATAATTTTGTGAAATTTTAGGCTATATTTTACTATTATGTTTTAATAAACTGAAATTCAAATGCTTCTTTCAATCATAGCCCATGAAATTTATATAAAATATACTATATCAAAGATATATATTGTATATTAAGACAAGGATGTATATGTCTTTTGAGTATTGTCTACTAATAATCTAATTTGGATGAATAACATGTAATTGATGAGGTTTGCCTGCACTGCAATTTGGGAGACTCTTGAGATGGCTACATGACTAGAAAAATATAAAAGCTAAAAAAAAAAAAAAAAAAAAAAAGCCCTTGAACTGATGTTGGGCCAGGCTTACTCACCTTATTTTCTGGTAACAGGTGCACTCAGGTGTGGAGTGACTGGGGTATTCACAAGCTGCTCTTGTGACCTTCACTGTGCTTCTGCCATGCATGATGTGTTGCTGGCACTCTTCCTCACATTGATGATAAGCAAATGTGACACTGATGCAGTCTTCTCTGCACTGGAAGTTTGATTGTCAATTTGAAAATGAAATCACTGCTGCTGGGTGACCAGGGTGGGCATTGCAATGCAAAACAAAATCTGAAGACACTGCCTTTGTACTGCATATCCCATACTTGGCTCTAATGATATAAAAATAGTCACTTAATATGACTGAGTCAAAGAGAAAACACAAGTGCCTTTAAAATCATAAAAAATTCTGATCTGGTTTGTAGTACTGGTTCTCTGTGGTACAAGATGAGCCTTTGCTGAAAAATATTTAATCCTTGTCAACTCTGTGTATATTTCAAAGTCCAATGGCAACTCTCTCCTTATTGAAATCCTATGGAAGCACAGGTTCAGGTCATACATGGTTCACCTGCTTTCAAAAACATAGTGAATAGTGTTATCCGTACCCAACTGTACATTTTTTCCCCACAATTTCCTTTTCTTGAAAATTCCTTAAATCTCATAGTTAAAACCACAGAACTTGTGCACTTGAGTCATTTTAATAATTTATGCAACTGTTTCCTAAGAGTGGAACCAATTAAGAATTAAGTGTAGGAGACAGAGAAATGGATATAAAATTGCCAGAATCATTGCTGATAAAAGTAGATAGAAAGCCGGGCGCGGTGGCGCACGCCTGTAATCCCAGCACTTTGGGAGGCTGAGTCAGGAGGATCGCGAGTTCAAAGCCAGCCTCAGCAATGGCGAGGCACTTAGCAACTCAGTGAGACCCTGTCTCTAATAAAGTACAAAAAAGGGCTGGGGATGTGGCCCAGTGGTCTAGTGCCGCTGAGTTCAATCCCCGGTACCAAAAAAAAAAAAAAAAAAAAAAAAAAGCAGATAGAGAAGGTTACTTGGTCTATGGACAAGAGAACATGCTGACAACTTGCTTCTAAATTAGATGGAACAACCCATTGCATCCTAGGGCATGCTAGAGTAGTATGGCCCCTTTTATAAGAAGCTTCCCCTTCAAAACTGACCTTAGTAGAATCAGAAATTCCAAGGTTGTTTTTGGTTGTAAAACTCCCACCCAGGCTCCTCAAAAAAAAAAAAAAAAAAAAAAAAAGAAAAAAAAGAGAAAGGGACTGAGTCAAACATGCTGGGATCATGTAAAATCACCAATTGTATAGATCATAGATGAAGATCTCATCCCTATGAAAACGGGAGGAGTGGAGAATAATGTCTCTTATCCCTTCCACTTTCTTTCTTTCTTTCTTTCTGCAGGTGCTACCTGTGTAAGGAGAAGACTAATTTTTCACAAGATTTTTTGCCTAAGCTTTTCCAGTGCCTTGTATATATTAACCACTTAACACACACTTGATGAGTAAGGAAATGAACTAAGAAAAATTAACAAATATTAGTGATATGTATTGTAGGAAAATAAATAGTAGGAAGAGAAACACAATGTGTATTGCTAAGGAAAAAGTAAATGGTGTGACTATCAACTTATTTTGTCAGCACATGAAAACCAATTAATTTAAGAAGTGTTGTAATTTAACATAGAAGAGAACAAATGACAACACTTCATAGCTTTTCTTTAAAAGTTAGTGTTTTTATTTAATTTTTCAATTTCAAGGTTTAAACAATTTTCTTGATTAAAAAAATTAAAAAGAAAAACTTGTGAATTTAGAAGGAAGTATCATTGAAATAAATGTTCTTTGAATCTAAGAAATAAGAGCATGTAAGGTGCAATCAGTGTCCTAATTTTCAGAGAGAACAAAGAACATCTCCCTTCTCCAAATTAAGAATAACATTTGAAATCATAAATATAGAGATAAAAAGAGTTTCAGGTCAAGAAAATTATACTTAGTATGACACTATAATTTTCAAATATTCTGAATGGAACATAGAATCTTTCATTGACCAAATATACTTTTTAAAATATATGTAGATAAGTTATCCACTGGAGACTAACATGCATAGAAATAAAGGTCCAGTTCTGTATTCAGGGCATGCTGATATATAGCTTCAATTAGCCTCATTATAAAATTTGCACCTAAAATAAATGTATGTATGCTACAACATTTCAAACCAACATACCTAAGTTTGAAATGGCCCTATGAAGATGAACTAAACCAAACAAAGACTTTAGATGGGTTTCTGAGATGTGTGGCAAAACAATTTCAATACAAATGGTGCTGGATAAACTGGATGTCCATATGCAGAACAGTGAAAATAGATACCTGTCTTTCACACTGCACAAAAGTCAACTCAATTTGGATAAAAGACCTAGGAATTAGACCAGAAATATAAACTGCTAGAAGAAGACATAGGCTCAATAATCCAATATATTAGTGTAGGCACTGATTTCCTTAACAAAAATTCTAAAGCTTAGAAATAGAACTAAGAATCAAGTGGGATAGCATGAAACCTTTTGTACAGCAAAGAAAACAAGAGTATGAAGAGAAAGTCTACAGAAGGGGGGAGAACATCTTTGCCAGCTATGCTATGACAAGGGATTAATATCCAGAATATATAAAGACCTCAAAAAGTAATCAATAAAGCAAATGACCCAATAAATGGGCAAAAGAACTAATTAGACATTTCTCAAAAGAACAAATGGACAACAAATATATGAAAGAAATGTTCAACATTCCTAGCAGTCATGGGAATGCAAACAAAAACTACATTGAGATATCCTCTTACTCCAGTTAGACTGGTAATCATAAAGAACAAAAGTAATAATAAATGCTGGCAAGGATATCCTGTGGGGAAAAAGATACATTCATACATTGTTGGTGGGAGTGAAAATTAGTACAACAACTCTGAAAAGCAGTAGGGAAAGGCCTTCAAAGACTAGAAATAGAACCTGTATCTGAGCCAGACATTATAATCCTTGGTTTTTATCCAAAAGAACTAAAATCAGCATACTGTAGTGATTCAGGTACACCAATATTCCTAGCAGTACAATTCACAATAGCCAAGTTATGGAACCATCCCAGGTGCCTGTTAACATAAGAAAACATGGTGTATATACATAATGGAGTTTTACTAAGCCATAAAGAAGAAAGAAATTATGGCATTTGCTGGCAAATGCATGAAAGTGTAGAATATCACGCTAAGTGAAATAAGCCAGAATGACAAAGTAAACGGGTGAATGCTTTCTCTCATGTGCAGAAGCCAAAGACAAATAAGGGCAATAAGAAATGTGGAATTCCATGAAAATAAAAGGGTGATCAGTGGAGCAGAGGAAAAGGATTGAGGAGGGTGAAGGGATGGGAAAAATGTAGAACTGTGAGACTAAATTGACCAAGTTATGCTGTACATATGTATGACTATACCACAGTGGATTTCAATTTTATACATACATACATATATATATATATATATATATATATATATCTACAAATCACCAATTTAAAAAGAAATAAATAAATAGAAGGAAGAACAATAGAGTAGAGGAAGGGGAACAGGGAGAGTGAGAGTTGAGGGAAAAAGGAAGTATTGTGAACTGAAATTGAGCAAATTGTATTCCATACATGTATGATTATGACAAAATGAACCTAATGTGTATAACCATAATACACTAACATAAACATTTAAAAAAGAAATGCAGAGTCATGAGAACCTTCTCCTGATCAAAAATGATGTTAGAGTAGTCATTGATTTAGACATGTCAAAGTAGTCTTTACTATAAATTAATGCTCATTGTATGAGGTAGACTATTAATTTATTCTAATTTCAGAGAAACATTGAAAATATAGTAACTATATATTTCTCTGAAGGAAAAAGAGCTAGTACCGGGCAGGCATTAAGGAAAGACTTTATCCCAGTGGTTAAAATAAGGCTTCAATGTAGTATGTCATTTTATCATTAATTGGAAAATGGAAAACAAACCTCCATTCATACAGAATAAAGGCACATGAAGGTGACGTTTGTATTTAGTTGATAATGTTAGCATTCTGTACTTGTCACATGGATGTGAAGAATACTATGTCATTACCATCAAATAACAATATGTTACATACATGGTCAAAATCAGTAAGTGGGTACAGGGTCAAGTTAACCTTCAGTGTTAATTAATGATTAGGACAAATTTTCTTTTTTCTACAAATATAAGAAAGAAATCAAGCTTGTAAAAGTTTTAAGCTAAAAGAAGAAAGAAAGCTTGTGAACACATCTAGCATACTGCATATTAGTAAAGCTTAAATTGGATGCATGTGATCAAAACCACCTCTTTTAACAAAGTCTTAAACTTCCAACTAACCTCAGAATACAGGAAGTTGAGAAGTCCATCACTCTCAAACTAATGGTATGAAAAGCCAGATAATCTACAAAACTCACAATTTCCATAAACATATTTGAGAGCCTCTGCTATAAGGTGATCCTCTTGCTAGAATTTAAGGGAAATCAAATGTCTCCAAGGAGAATCTGGGCATGTATACTGGTTCACATAAGAACATTGGAGGAAGAGAGGAACAAGGAAATAAGTTCAGGAAGAAATTCAGGAGAAGGTTTTTAATAAATTGCCACCAACTGAGTATGAGCTGGCCAGAGAGTACAAGACCTCAGGGAGCCACTAACTGAAAGAGATTTCCAGCCCATCGCCTGCCTCCCTTATAGTATACATGAGAAAGACTGAGGACAGGTAAATAGCCAGAAGCAAGTCCCCCTGGGGAGTCTAGGCCTAGAGAAGTGTGTAGCCACCATCCTGGAAAAACATGAAATCCAGCCTAATTCCTCCCCACTGAAGGAACAAAAGTCTAAAGTAAATACAGGGAAAATAATTAAAAAAAAAAAAAAAAAAAAAGGACCATGACCTACAACTGTACTATTGGTTCTATTTCTCTGGTTCTGTAATTTTACTCAGTTCTATACCAATGTGCATTAGAAAAAGGTACTGTATGTTCAGATTATTCATTTCTGAGTGTGGCCTATCACAATGCATATTATTAAGTATTCTTTTTAAACTACAAATAATGTGTGTTAAATTTTCAAATGTAATTGTTGATTTGCTTCAAGGATAGTTGACATTTCCTAATTATCCTTATCAGATAATCTCCACTGAGGCTAATTATTCTTAAATGTCATCTTTGCTTTTTATTGTGGATCATATTATGCCTTTAATTCTATACAGAACTTGTCACACATAATTTTTAACTTGTTCTAATTACACTGTATTCATGACTTCATCACAGTACTTGGCTGGTAAAACTACTTAAAAGACAATTGACATTAACACACCAAGTTTTGTGTTCTCTCATATGTTAAACCCAAGAATGATATGGAAACTATTAAAATTCTTTATAGACTCAGTCTCTTGCCTATTGCTCCAAGGAATGTCAGGACTGCATTCTGCAGAGATGGTGAAGAAGAGGACAGGACAGGATAAGGTTCTGGACAATGTTGGATTTTCTTTCATTAGTCAGTTATAGTTCTTAGAGAAGCGGGGAAATATCAGTCTTTCTTGGCAGCAATATGACCAACTAAAATCTAGTAAATTCATTATCTGGTGAAAAAGGTGTAAAAAGTTAAAAAGTTAAAAAGTCCTGAATTAATTTAAAGCAATATCTGTATTGCCTATTGAATTTCCTCTTCTGAGATGCTTCAACATTAGCAGAAGGGCTTATGGTGATTTCACTGGGTACAAGTTTTAAAATGATAACACAAAACAAACATTACAATTCATGTGAAATGGCAAGAGTACATATTTTAATTATCTAATTACAAAATCATTAAATATCATTTAGTTTACTTAACTTCACTGAAAATACTTTTGATAATCTTATGCAATTAAGGCAAAACTGGAGTGGAAATTTGTAATTTTATAACACCAGTGGTATAAAAAATGGGATTTTACTGCTTAATACATCTTGGAAAATTTCTTATTCAAACACTTTATTATAAATGTGGAAATTAAAGTACATAGATTATGTGTGTGTATACACATATATGTATGTGTGTGTATATATATATACATATCTATCTATCTATATACATATATGTGTGTGTGTGTTTGTTTAATTTTTTGCTCAAATCCACAATGCTAACAAGTAAAAGAAAGGAGTGATCAACAGTCCCCCTTTTTTTCTGTGCTCTTTATTTTGTACCACAATGTTAGGAAGTTAGGTAAGGTTCTTAGTAAAAATATCATTTAAATAAGAGGCCAAGTTTATAGTCTTTATTCCCACAACAGCATGAATATGGATGAAAAGCTATTATTGATTGACTGCCATTTCTTGACCAGACTCCATTTTAGAAGTTGTGACTGATGTTTATATATTGTCAGAGGAGAGGAATGACATGAAGATATTGGAGGGTGGGGAAGCAAAATCTTTTTGAGAATACAAAAGAAGATAATAGCTATGTCCCCAGTAGGTCTTGATCAGATTCCTTCAAAACTGCATGGAAGAAATAGGGTGTCAACCTATTTTTTGGAATAGCTGCCACTTTTCTAAAACTTCTGATAGATACAGTATCTTCTCTATTGATATACAAGCTATACAAGCAATGCCATTGAAAGCCATGAGACAGTACCAAACTTTAGTTGGATTTCAGATTTGAAAGAATGCATATGTACTCAGAATACCTAACTAGCTCACTATATAGGTTCAGTAAAGGAATTTCATTATCTTTGCAATAATGTGATAGTACATTATCTACAAATCAATTTTTGTTCTTCATTTGCTTTATCTTGTCAAGATTTTAATATTCCTAAATGTTTTTGCTGCTCAGCTCATATGTACATTATATTTAGGTCAAATCTTCTTTTTCTCATTTCTAGAAATCAAGCAGTAATGTCACAAAATCTCCAGTATCCTGATTCAGTGCTATGAACTGTCACTCTTCTAAATCAAGCCAAGCCTGTGTCTTCCCAAGTGTTAGAATTTTTGAAAATGACTTCTAAGTATAACCAATACACTTAGAAATTAAACTTTCTAAGTGCTCTTTCCCTTTGATTCATCTTAATTATGAACTTTTTTCTATTTTGTAGTAATCTCCATTGTTTCTCTTAATATTCCTATATATCTTAACATCATCACTGCTTTTATGCATCTATGAATAAATGTATTTTTTTTGAAATTACAAAGAGCCCCTAGTATATGACAACATGTTTTTAAGAAATATTATAAATGATTCATGCATAACATTATTTAGATCAATAGTTAAAAACAAATAATTTCATTTCAAAATATAAATACTTTAAATTGGCATTTTAAACAGCATGTTTTTGAACAAAAAATAAAAAACACAAAGTTATTTCTCAATCAACCTTAGTTTTTTTTTATTTTTTGGGGGGGAAGAATTAAAATGCATAATAAATGTATGTAGATGCCACGTAAAATGTAGGAATTCATTGATCTATTAATCTACTCAATAGACAGTTATTGAATGACTAAAATATTGTGAGGTACTCTTCCTTTTTTAAATAAGCTTTCTATAAAGTCAGAAAACAGGACGAGGGGTGTGGTTTAGTGGTAAAGTGCTTACCTAGCATGCATGAGGCACTAGGTTCTATCCCTAGCATGGTAAAAAATAAATTTAGAAACAAGAGCTAAATAATTGAAATTCATGTAAAATGTCAAATGTGTCATAAAAAAAACATTCTAACATGGCACTTGGAGCTGAAATATAGGAGATACACTTTAAAATTTAGGGCATTTATGAAGTTTATTGGAGAAAGCAGTCTTTTGTGTTTTCCTTTCAGGAAACAGCAACTTTTCAGCTGAAAGAGATATTTTGAAAGGGTGAGTAATATTTGAAATCTTGAGTAATTTTTGGGGAAAAGAAGCAGTTTGTAAGACAATCTTTTCATTCTTAACTCTGAATCTTAGAGTTAATGAAACTATTTAATGAATTTAATATAGTTTGGGGGGTTTTGTTTTGTTTTTGTTTTTGGTATTGGATATTGAACACTAACCCCTTTTCATTTTTTTATTTTGTAACAGAATTTTACCAAGTTGCTTAGTGCCTTGCTAAATTGATGAGGCTGACCTCAAGCTTGCAATCCACTTCTTTGCCATCCCCAAATGCTAGGATTACAGGCATGAATCACTATGCTTGGCTAAATATAGCCTTTACAAACTTCTTATTGCTAATTCAGTCACAATGAATCCAAGGGAAACCCAGAATAAACATACTAGGTTCATTTGCTTTAGCTCCTTGCTTCTAATGGACTTTAAAAATCACATAGCTAAGCAATGTATTAGTCTCCCACTAGCACTGTTGTAGATAATATCCCCAATATATGGGTCATAATGATAAGCAATTCCTAGGTGATTTTTCAGAGGCTTGAATGCTGCTTTTGTTGTAAATACCTGCTTTCTACTTGGGCTTATGCAGATCTTTGATGGACTACTTATTTGACTTCAGGGAACTGAAAAGTCCACCCAGAGATCATGCAAATACCAATTTTTCTGATCATGCACCCTATGAGGAGATTCCATATGCACAGACCACTGATTACTTCAACTCCTCTCACTTTTCCCCATGCCTTAAATCACCTTGCTTTTTTACCCCATAAATAGCTCCAAACCCTATTCTCAAAGAGGAGGTAGATTTGAGATTTGCTCTCACATTTTTACACTTTGCTGCCTGAAAAATACAATTTATCTTTTGCAAAACTTCTTGTTTCAGTGGTTGGTTTGCTGCATTGTGGTAAATAGGCCTGTTTGGGTAACATCAATGTACTGAGTATAATCCTCTTGTGTGAGGCCCAACAATCTATGTTGTGAACTAACTCTTTCCCCTTTCCCCAGCTCCTTTCTCGTATGTACCAACTTTCCTTAGATACCTACTCCATTGTGTTTACCTACTCCATTGTGTTTAAGATATGCTCCTCTATGGTTATATCCTTAAAAGGTACGTCCTTTAATTTTACATATGTGATTGTAATGTGAATAAACGAAACCATAGTCCATATGTTTTATTTTTCATTTAACATTATGTTTTTGTGGTCTATGTTGCCATATAAACATCTAATTCATTTCTCTTGCCTTCTGGAGAACATTGCACCAGGGATTTTGAGCACAGTTTGCTTGAAATAGACATCTAAATCATACCCAGCAACTCACTAAGGCAAACAATGCTGTGGTAGTTATCTTTATATATGTCCATTTGGGAACATATATACAGAGTAGTGTTATTATTTGAATTTCTACACTATAAAATATAAGTGTATTAAATGCTTTTGGATTGCTTTCCTGAATGACTATATCTGTTTACTTTCCATAAGCTGTCCATTTGAGATCCTGCATCTCCTTTGCTTCACCCATAGTACAGAGAATTTGGATGATCAAGAAAATTATTAAAAATACTATGACTTTACCCACCAGGTTTCTGAAAAAGCAGAAAAAAAAAGGAATGGCTTATTGGAAGTAAACATCTTTTTTGTTAATATGCAGGCCAGCCATGATATGATGTGGCTGGCTCTTCCTCACTGTTGAGTGGGCTTGCAGATGCCCACCAGCAGAGATATACATAAGTCAGCCCCTAGAAATAACTGTGTTGAATGTTTGGTCCCTATAGGATGCTCAGTCCCAAGCAAAGGAGGACAGAATTACACACATGTCTGGCATTTGATCCCATATGTATCAGTTTAATAGATCATTTCATCTGAGAAACAAAAAAGGAGATGAAGAGAGATCAGAAGCATATCTAATGAGATCCATCAACAAATAAAAAATAAATTAGGAGAAGGAAAAATATCTGTCACTAATATGTCCCTGAGCATTTTTCCTTTTATCATATTAGGTTTAATTCCATATAATGTATTTTTAGGGTACCTCTTGAATTCCAATCTGCATGACACTTCTCTCAACTGTAATCAAAGTTCCTTTGAGTATTTTTTAGGGGCCACAGACAGGCTTCATGGATTTTCAACACAGAAAATCTTTAAAATGGGCCAAATGGATACATTGTTTGAATAAATTCCAAGGTCAATTAGTATCTAGGTTGAAAATAAATCTTTTATTTCTTATTTTATAGTTTGTTCAGCCAGTAGTTCAACAAAGGATTCCAAGGATAAATGCTTAATCACCTGACACCTTATAGGCAATAATTCATATAAGTATTAAAATTTGCAATGAACCCTTTTGTATCATCAAGTACTCAGAAAAAAAATTAAGGTTCAAAGATTAAATCTTTTGTAAATAAAAACTCGATGAGAATAAAGTACAGTATTTATAAACCAAAGAAACATTGTACCCTCCTGAGTTAAATGTCTTAAATTTTTAAAGCACCCCTCCAAATTTATTTGTTTCAGTGAGAAATCTCCTTTATGTCCAAGATAGATGAAAAATTCTTGCCTGAGGGGCCTCCTGAAAAGAGTACACTTTCTACTTTCTTTGAGGTCTCGAACACTGTATTAGCTCACTACCAAAGTTTGTAAAACAGCTTCTAAAGATTTTAAGCCTTTACATCTGTTGATTTTATACCCAGGCCATAGGGTGCTCATACCAGGAAGCCAACATTTGTGTTTTCAAAACTTATAATTTTGAATTGTTCAATTATGTGAGTGTAAGTTCAATAGTACCCAAGATCATAAGGGTGAGTAGGAGAAATCTTCTTGCCAACTGTCTAAAAATGGCAATTATGTGAAATCATTTGTTTAGAACCCATAATCTGTTGACTTAAACTCAATTGGGAGACTGTCCAAGAAAGCAATTAATTTGGCATGGGGCATTTAATACTATTTCTGAGGTTTGATGTATTGATTTATTATTGTTACTATAAAAATTTCACAAATTTACTGATGTACAACACAAATTTGTCAGCTTGTAATTCTGGTGTTCTTAAGACTAAAATGTGGTATAGAGTAAGTCTGGGGTTTATCTGTTTCCATAGCTTTTCCATTTTCTAGAGGTTAGCTGAAGTCCTTGGATCATGACCTTACATTTCTCTGATCTCTCTTTCCATTGTCCTATCTCCTCTCCACTCTGACCCGCCTTCATTCATATAAAAATACTTTACATTACATTAAATACACTCAAGATAATCCAGGACAATTGTACCATGTCAAGATTTTTAGTTACATCTGTGAAGACTCTTTCACTATGTAAGGTAAAATACTCACAGAATCTGGGAATTAAGATGTGGTTGTTTTGGGGAGCAACCTATAAGTCCTATTACAGGTAGTTTGGAAATTCACTAGGCAAGCTTTCTCTCACTGATACCAATAATCTTCCTACTTAGAGTATTCCAAACTATTAATTTCATATATTGAAACATGCATTTCTAGGAACTTTAATGTAATTGGCAGTTGAATTTCTTTGTTTTTTTTTTTTGAAGTTGTATATGTAACAGTAGCATGCATTATAATTCATAATACACATGCAGAGCACCTTTTTACATATCACTGTATACAAAGTATATTCATAATTTCTTCTGTATGATATTTTATTGAAATATTTAATAATTACAAAAAGTGCATAAATAATTCATGCTTAAAGACATATATATTGGCTTCCCAATTGTTATTGCAACAAATTATCATAATTATTGTGATACAGAACAAGACAAAGTTATTATCTTTCAATTGTGGAGGTCAGAATTTAGAAATGGGTCTCACTGAGCAGAAAGCAAACTGTCAATATGTTATGTTTCTTCTGGAGTATCTCAAAGACAATCTGTTTCATTTGTTTTCTCAAGTTCTGAAACCACCACATTCCATGGCTTGAGGCGCCATTCCTCCATCTTCAAAGACATCAGTGTAAGGTAGATTGTCCCTCATATTTCCATCTCTCTCATTTTTATTCTCTTGCTACTCTTGCCACTCTCTTACAAGTAGACTTCTAAGGGCTGTTATCTCCCATCCTACCTCAGCCAGTGTTTTAGTCAGCTATTTCACAACTGTGACTTAAAGACCTGACAAGAACAATTAGAAGAGGAAAAGTTTATTTTGGGGCTCAGTTTCAAAGGACTCAGTCCATAGATGGCTTATTCCATTCTGCAGGGTCTGAGATAAAGCTGGACATCATGGCAGAAGAGTGTGTTGGGGAAAAACAGCTCAGGACATGGCCAATAGAAAGCAGAGAAAGCTCTGATGAACAAAAACAAAATATAAACCCAAAAGGCACAGCCCCCGACCCACCTCCTCCAGCCCCAGCCTACCCACCTACAGTTACTACCAAGTTAATCCCTATTAGGTAATTAACACACTCATTAAGTTAAACCTCTAAACCCCCAATCATTTCATCTCTAAACTTTCTTGCATTGTCTCACACATGAGTTTCTGGGGGACACCTTAATATCTAAACCATAATACTCATATAATCCAGGGTAATCATTGTGTCTCAAAGTAAGCTGGTTAGTAACCTTAATTCCAAATGCAACCTAGATTTTCCTTTTCCATATATTCTAATACATTGAAAAGATCTAGGAATTGGGTTCATCTTTCGGGAATAGCACAGTTTTTTGCTTGCCAATAATTGTTGACAAATGAATATACTCAAGAAATCATAAATGAGTATAAGCAAATATTCATCACATACATACTATGCCTCCTAAGGACACTTCTAAATTATCCATCTTTCCTCCTCAAATATGATCACTATCTTGAATTTTAAAATTAAACATTAGTTTTATCATTTTGGTAATTTTTTAAAAATGGTGCCATATGGTTAGTCTTCTTTTATTCAAATATTCAATATTTTGCTCATGATATTTTCAAAGTTCTTACCGGTACATATTTATTTTCATGGCCATGTATTATTTTATTTTGAATAAAATAAAGTATTTATTCAAATTTTGAAGAGCATTTGGATTATTACAGTTTGAAATTATTTTAAATGATGAACTGAGAGAATTTTTATGTATGTGTTTAATGCTTATGTGCATGTTATGTTGAGTATCAAGCTAGGAGTAAAAATTTAGGGCCATTGGGTAGACATATGTGCAAATCTGACAATGTCATTATAGTTTTCCCCAGTAGCTACATCTAATAGCTTTCTCAATAGATATGTAAGAATATTAATTTGCTGAGACATAATTTATCTTGAATGAATTTTGAATTTTATTCTGTTGGATATATAATGATAATACATTTATTTTTCTCCTTTATTCAGTATACTCCATTTTTCTCTTTTATTCAGATAATATGTTGAGCTTCACTGATTGATTTGCAAATGTCAGAGCAATGTTGCATTTCTGGAGAAAATATAGTTTGCCCATGGCATATCTATCCTCTTTCTCTATCTCTGTCGCTGTCTATCTCTCTCTTTCTCTCACTCCTTGTAATCTATCACTGGATTTAGTTTGTAAATGTGTTGATTAGGATTTTTGCAAGCTCGATCAAAAGGTTTTTATTTTGAGATAGGGTCTCACTAAGTTGCTGAGACTGGCCTCAAACTTGTAATCCTTCCACCTCAGGCTCCTGAGTTGCTAGGATTTCACCAACATGGCCAGCTGACAATTTTTAGTTACAGATTATTACTGTTCTAATTATCAATTTCTGCAAAAGAACAAACCTCAAAATTAAGCACCTTTAAACAACAAATTTATTTCATGGATCAGGAATTTGGAAAGAGAGCAGGTTGGCACATTTTATTGAGTTTAATTTGAGGATAATATCCAGATACTTACTAGCTGGTGTCACAGGCCCCTGCAGGACCAATTGGGCCAACACCTAACACTGCTCACACACAGCTGTGAGCTAATGCAGGCTCTCTGTTGGGAGCTCATTAGAGGTTTTCAAATACCTGCAGGTAGCCTCTCCAATAGCCGGTTTCAGGGTATTTTAACTTCTTATGTGGTGTCTGGCCTCACCCAGAACAAGTGTCCTATGAAAAGCCAGTATAAATGGCAAAGCTTTGAATGCAGATCACTTTGACCCATTCTTTATTTCTCTCAGTCTCTTTCCCCTTCCTTCCTTCTTTCCCTCCTTCCTTCCCTCCCTCCCTCCTTCCTTCCTTCCTTCTTTCCTTCCTTCCTTCCTTCCTTCCTTCCTTCCTTCCTTCCTTCCTTCCTTCCTTCCTTCCTTCCTTCCCTCCTTCCTTCCTTCCTTCCTGCTTGCCTACCTGCCTGTTTTACAGTACTGGGGAATAAACTCATGGCGTGACTCATGCTAAGAATGTGCTCTATCACTGAGCTACAACCTCATCTTCCCAACTTGTTTTTAACTATTTGGGAGGCAGAGTTACATGATTTGTCTTGATGATTTATCAGTTACTGGTAACTGTGTTAAAATATCTCTGTGCAATTATACATTTGGCTATTTTTCCTTGTAGCTTATCATATTTGGAGAAATTTAGTCCTTACTTCTTCAAATATTTGTTCTATCTCTAATTTTCTCACTTCAGGTTTTGAAACTCCTAAAATTCATGGATGTTACATCATTTGATATTGTCTCAGAGGTCACTGGATCTCTGCTCATTTTTTCCTTCCAGTCTTTTCTCTTTCTGTTTTAGATTAGATTATCTATATTATTATGATTGAGGTAACTGATATTTTCTTCTGTCATATCTAATATACAATTAATCTCAGCCACTGAATTGCTTAGTATACATCATGTACAGTCTTCTCTGGAAGTTACATTTAGTTTTCTTTGTTTTATGTCTTCCATTTCTTTTCTCATTAATGTTATATTTTCCTTAATCTGTGAATAGGTTTATAACATCTACCTTTTTAAATTCTTATTATTGTGAGCTAGGCATCCAGCACCAAGGCATCTCCATGCTAGACAATTGCTCTACCACTGAACTGTACCCCCACCCTGACAGCTACTTTAGATATCTTGCCTGCCAATCTCATAATTCATCACATATAGAGCTCTTTCTGGTTATTGCTTTTTATTATAGTTGTATGTTGCCTGATATTTGATATATCTATTAAAAAGTTTTAAATTAGAAGCTACACATCATATTTTCTACACTTCTAAATGCTGTATTTTTTTTTAAATCTTTAGAGAAGTTTGATTTTGTTCTGGAAGTAATTTATCTACATGCAGATCACTTTGACCCATTCTTTCTTTCTCTCAGTCCCTTTCCAATTCCTTCCTTCTTTCCCTCATTCTTTCCTTTTTTCCTGCCTGCCTGCCTGCCTGTTTGCTTACCTGCCTATTTTACAGTACTGGGGAATAAAATCATGGCCTGACTCATGCTAAGAATGTGCTCTACCACTAAGCTACAACCTCATCTTTCTGACCTGTTTTTAACTCTTTGGGAAGCAGAGTTACATGATTTCACAGTTAGATTAACTGTATTATTAAGGCACGACTCTTCTAGTGTCTCTTCTGAAAGCTATTGATATTTATTAGAACCTTCTACCCTGACTGTTGAGAATAGGAAGCTTCCAAGTCCTACGTGGGGTGTTATTAAGCACGTATTTCTTGATCACTCTTTCCTAGCCTCCTGGACTTTTACCCTGTGCATGCAGTCCTTAGATTTCCCAACAGGCTCAAAGGTCTTTTCAGATTTCTGGATCTATATTTGTGTGTGTGTGTGTGTGTGTGTGTGTGTGTTACCAAGGATTGAGCCCAGGGGTGCTGGTGCTGGTTAACCGAGTGGTTAACTCAGCCTCATTCTATTCCAACTTCATTTTTATTGAGACAGGGTCTTGTTAAGTTGCTTAGAGCCTCACTAAGTTGCTGAGACTGGCTTTGAATCTGCCATCTTCCTGCCCCATCCTCCAGAGCTGCTGGGATTACAGGTGTGCGCTACCACACCCAGAAAGATTTCTGGATTTCTTTATCTAGGTATTTCCCTCTTCTTTGCTATTCTATTTAATAGATTCTAGATTCCACAACCACTTTGAATCTGATATTTGTTTCTTTACTACAGCATATGATCATACTTTACCAGCATGAGTATGGGAAGGAGACATTAATCTCTAATGAAGTGAAGCAACTCAATGCAGCCTAACCACATCATAGAAACAGCTATGATAAATTTCACACTGGACATTGGTCCTTATCATTTCATTCACAAAATGATTCATTGTTAAGATTTTTATGCTCAATATGAAAAAGAAAAAATAGTAAAAATATTAAAAAAGATTTTTATAGTCAATCTCAAACCTTTCAACTGTTCTATTCTGTTTAAGAATAGATAAACTTAAGCAAAAAGAAAATAAGTATTTTTGGGAGATATATAGTTTTATCACTACTTAAAATATTATTTTATAAGTTTATCTAAGTAATAAATATAAAAAGTGCTTTAGACTCATTAGCTAATCATTAATATTAGATTCAAATAAATGATGGTTGTAGCCTTCCATTATTGTGACTATTATAACTATGCTTATTGATTATTCTACTGTTTAAGTCTTACAAGGTATTTTATCTTCTAAGCCTTATTAAACCAGGATAAAAAATTAAAATGGACAGTGTTAATCTTTTATAATCTATTACAACATGCCAAATGCACTTTTAGAACAAAGGCTAAAAGCTGGCCGATATCACGTTAATACAAGAGAAGTGGTGTACTGTCATGTTGCACGAAATGCTATGCAGTGTTCGAAGACCAAGGACTCAGACTTGGCCTAACCAGGCTTAAATACTGGCTTTGTTAGTTACTAGTAAAATTCATAAAGTTATTTAACTTTATTTAAAATAAGTTATTTTGCTGGGCGTCGTGGCGCACGCCTGTAATCCCAGCACTTTGGGAGGCTGAGGCAGGAGGATCGTGAGTTCAAAGCCAGCCTCAGCAATGGCGAGGCACTTAGCAACTCAGTGAGAATCTGTCTCTAAATAAAATACAAAAAAGGGCTGGGGATGTGGCCCAGTGGTCGAGTGTCCCTGAGTCCAATCCCCGGTACCAAAAAAAAAAAAAAAAAAAGTTATTTAACTTTATTTTAAAAAAGTTTATTTTCCTTTATTAAAATGAGAAGAATAGTTAAATCCAATGTTGAGTGTTGCTATGAAGATGGAATAGTATATTTAAAGTTCTTAAGACAATGAACAGTTTATGAACAAATACTGAAAATGGTAAAATAGTTTAGCCAATTCAGTGGAGAGATGACTGTCTGCATCTCTTTACTACTTTACCATTACATTCACAACCTTCCACAATGCCCAATTCTTGAATCAACTGAGTAGAGGTGGTTTGCTTTACAAGGACAATAAAAAACAAGATTAATTAGTGAAGTGTGAGGAGGCGCTGGGAAAGATGGCGGACAGCATAGAAGAGCTCTCCAGAGACTGTCACTAAAAGAGGTTTAGCGGGAAGTTTGAACGCGTTCCTAGCAATACTCCCGCAACTGGGAGGGAGCTGAGACACCCGTGCACATCTAGATGGTGAAATACAACGAACTCCAGACCACCAACGCACGGAGTCCAGTGCGAGCGGCCCACAAACCGAACCAGCATTAGGGGCGCAGCTGCCGTGGTAACATTGCAGTACGGGAAATACAGACCACGGCCTAGAATAGTGAAGAATAAAGGGAAAGATAGTCGGGAGCAGGGACCGCATAGACTTCTTTCACGTAAATGCCGAACAGGACCTACATGCCTCCGAGTGACACACAGGTCCAGGGTACTGCTGTTGAGACCAGGAAAAGCACCACCATTTTGGAGGAAAGCTGTGGCTGACCAGGCCAAAGAAACAAAGAAGAAAAACAGCTGCAGGCATCCAAGGATCGGTTCAGGGCCCAGAGAACATCAAGCACCTGGGCGAGATGCGTGCAGGCAGCCAGCAGGGAAGGGCCTGTCTGAGGCCAGCGCAGCAACGACTAGAGCTATAACTGGGGGCGGGCTTGGGGAATGAGAGCCTTTTGGATGAATCTTTTCCTGGTGCAATTTACATACTGACACGCCCCCACACACCCCGCAGCCATTTTTCCTCTGTGCCAATCTGCCGCTGGCCAAAGCTACAGACTAGACTCCACTAATTGGTGTTCTGTGACTGTCTAGGTGTGATCCAGAACAACTGGCTTAAACTGGAAGGGCTTCCCAGAGTCCTGTTTATTTGAGACTTGTTCCTGGGTTTGACTGGTTTTTTTTTTGTTTGTTTGTTTGTGTTTTTGTTTTTTGTTTGTTTGTTTTGGTTTTGGTTCTGTTTGATAGTGTGCTTATTTGTTTGTTTGTGTTCCTCTTTCTTTTCTTCCCTTCTCACTTAAGTCTCTTCTGCCCTCATATTCTCTATTTACACCCTGTCATTGTGCATTCATCAGAGGGGAAAAAAAGTTATTCACAGAAATTGGGACTTCTAGACCTGGGGCAATTGAAATGTACAGCAAAGCAGTGTTATATATAGTCTACTCTCTATTTTCTTGACTCACTTTCTCTCTGCTCTCTCTTACAATAATTCCTACATTTTTGTTATCTTTTATTGTTCCTTTTTATTTTTTTTTCCATTTTTTTTTAATTTTTCTTTTCTCAAAGGCTAAATAAGTTTGGTTTATATATAAATTGGTCTTCCCTCTAACTTGCTCACTCCATTCTCTTTCCTCTGCCATCTGCTGATATTAAACCAGTTCCATAGAATTCTATTTTCATACTTCCTAAAAAAATAACATCTCAATAACTTCACTTCCTTCTTCCTAAACATATCATCTCTGTGTCCAATACTGAAACTGTGAACCCTAACGCAAGCATACAGAGTAAATTAGAAACAATACCTGAGTTAACTAAATCTGTACATTGTGATCAAACTGGGATTTACTGTAAAGAAAGTGTTAGATCTTAAAGTATAAGGTATTTATAAGGGGATCTGACAGCATTATACCACAGGAGAAACATAAGGCTATAAGGTGAAATCAAAATAGGCAAGGTCCCACGATGCTACAAGAGTAGACACACAAGCATTATGAAGAAGCAAGGGAAGAAAGTGGCTGAAACCAATCAACATACCTCCTCAGTAGATTCCATGGCAAGCACAGTTGGTCAAATGCCAGAGACAGAATTTAGAAATTACATATTCCAAATGTTTTTGGATCATAAAAATGAACTAAAAAATGAGATAAGAGAGCAAATATAGGCAGTAAAAGAACATTTTGACAAAGAACTCCAAAAACAAATACAGGAAGCAAAAGATTACTTCAATAGGGAGATAGAGATTCTAAAGAGAAACCAAACAGAAATTCTGGAAATGAAAGAAGAAATAAACCAAACTAAATGCTCAATTGAAAGCATCACCAACAGATTAGATCACCTGGAAGAAAGGACCTAAGATAATGAAGATAAAATATATATCCTGGAGAAAAATCTAGATGACATGACAAAAGTAGTAAGAAAAAAAAGAACAGAGCATTCAGGAATTATGGGACAGCATAAAAAGACCAAACTTAAGAGTGATTGGTGTTGAAGAAGGTGCAGAGTTTCAAACCAAAGGAATAAGTAATTTATTCAATAAAATAATAGCAGAAAATTTTCCAAACATGAGGAATGAATGGCAAAACCAAGTTCAAGAGGCTTACCGAACACCAAATGTACAAAACCACAACAGATCCACACAAAGGCACATTATAATAAAAAATTGCCTAATATACTAGGCAAGGAGAGGATATTAAAAGCCACAAAGAAAGGAAGCAGATTACATATAGGGAGAAACAGATCAGACTATGCTCAGATTTTTCAACCCAGACCTTAAAAGCTAGAAAATCCCGGAATAGCATATTTCAAGCTCTGAAAAAAAGAGATATCAACCAAGAATCTTATATCCAGCACAATCGAGCTTTAGATTTGAAGATGAAATAAAAACCTTCCACAACAAACAAAAGTTAAAAGATTTCACAAATTGAAAGCCAGCCAGCACTTATGAACATCTTGGGCAAAATTTTCCACGAAGAAGAAGGGAAAAATAAAAATGAAAATCAACAAAGGGAAATAGTAAACTAAAGGAATTACCAACCAGAGGAGAATCCAAATCAAGCTAAATACCATAATACAATTAAAAATGGATGGAAATAAGAATCACATCTCAATAATAACCCTAAATGTTAATGGCCTAAACCCACCATTCCAAAGACACAGATTGTCTGATTGGATTAAATAAAACAACCCAACAATTTGCCGTCTCCAAGAAACACACCTCATAGAAAAAGACATCAAGCGATTGAAGGTGAAAGGCTGGGAAAAGTCTTATCACGCACATGGGATGCAGAAGCAAGCAGGGGTTTCCATTCTCATATCTAATAAGGTAGACTTCAAGCCAAAGCTAATCAAAAGGGATAAAGATGGATATTTCTTACTTATTAAGGGAACCATTCATCAACAAGATATAACAATTATAAATCTATATGCCCCAAATAATGGAGCACATACATTCATCAAACAAACCCTTCTCAAGTTCAAGAGTAAAATAGACCACAACACAGTTATTCTAGGGGACTTTAACACACCTCTCTCAACAATGGATAGATCATCAAAACAAAAGCTAAATAAAGAAACTTTAGGCCTTGTTAAAACAATTAATAACTTGACCTAATGGACATATATGGAACATTTCATCAGAACATTTCAACAGAAGTAAGTGAATACACTTTCTTCTCAGCAGCACATGGCTCCTTCTCCATAATTGACCATATATTATGTCACAAGGCAACTCTTGGCAAATATAAAAAAATAGAGATACTACCTTGCATTCTATCAGACCATAATTGGATAAAATTTGAAATCAATGATAATACAAGAATAAAAAAAAAAAAAAAAAAAAAAAAACTACTCCAACAGCTGGAAGCTAAACAACATGCTACTGAATGAACAAGGGGTTGAAGAAGGTATCAAGGAGGATATTAAAAATTTCCTGGAGGTAAATGAGAACACAGATACATCGTATAGAAATCTCTGGGACACTATGAAGGCAAAGTAAGAGGAAAATTCATTGCACTGAATTCCTTCATTAAAAGAAAAAAAAACAACAACAAATAAATGACTTAACATCACACCTCAAAGCACTAGAAAAAGAGGAACAGATTAACACTAAGACCAGTAGAAGACAGGAAATAATTAAAATCAGAGCTGAAATTAATGAAATTGAGACTAGAGAAACAATTCAAAGAATTGACAAAACCAAAAGTTGGTTCTTTGGAAAAATAAATAAAATTGATAGACCCCTAGTGATGCTAATAAAAAGAAGAAGAGAAAAAAAACTCAAATTACTAACATCCGTGATGAAGAAGGAAATATCACAACAAACACCTCAGGTATACAGGAGATAATTAGAAATTACTTTGAAAACTTGTACTCTAATAAAATAGAAAATACTGAAAGCATTGACAGATTTCTAGAGTCGTATGAATTGCCCAAACTGGAACAGGAGGATATACACAATTTAAATAAATCAATTTCAAGAAATAGAAGATGCTATCAAAAAACTACCAACCAGAAAAAGTCCAGGTCCTGATGGGTTGACAGCCGAGTTCTACAAGACCTTCAAAGAAGAACTAATACCAATGCTCTTCAAATTATTTCAAGAAATAGAAAAAGAGGAAGCTCTTCCAGACTCTTTCTATGAGGCCAATATCACATTAATTCCAAAGTCAGGCAAAGACACATCCAAAAAAGAAAACTTCAGGCCAATATATTTAATGAACATAGATGCAAAAATTCTCAACAAAATTCTGGCAAATCAGATTCAAAAACATATCAAAAGGATAGTGCACCACGATCAAGTGGGGTTTATCCCAGGGATGCAAGGTTGGTTCAACATTCGGAAATCAATAAACATAATACATCACATCAACAGACTTAAAGACAAAAACCATATGATCATCTCAATAGACGTGGAAAAAGCTTTTGACAAAATACAAGACCCCTCTATGTTCAAAGCTCTAGAAAAATTAAGAATAACAGGAACATATCTCAACATTATAAAAGCTATCTATACAAAACCTCAAACTAGCATTATCTTAAATGGAGAAAAATTAAAAGCATTCCCTCTAAAAACTGGAACAAGATAGGGATGCCCCCCTTTCACCACTGCTATTTAACATAGTACTTGAAACTCTGGCTAGAGCAATCAAACAGACGAAAGAAATTAAGGGGATCCAGATAGGAAAAGAAGAGCCCAAGTTAGCACTATTTGCTGATGACATGATAATATACCTAGAAAAACCTAAAAACTCTACCAGAAAACTTTTGCCACTAGTAAATGAATTCGGCAAAGTAGCAGGATACAAAATCAATACCCATAAGTCAAAGGCACTTTTGTACATCAGTGACAAAGCCTTTGGAAGGGAAATGATGAAAACTACTCCATTTACAATAGCATCAAAAAAAAAAAAAATAAGAAGAAGAAGAAGAAGAAAAAACCTGGGAATCAACTTAACGAAAGACGTGAAAGACCTCTATAACGAAAACTATAGAACACTAAAGAACGAAATTGTAGAAGACCTCAGAAGATGGAAAGACCTACCTTATTCTTGGATAGGTAAAATTAATATTGTCAAAATGTCCATACTACCAAAGGCATTATACAGATTTAATGAAATTCCAATCAAAATTCCAATATCATTCTTCAAAGAAATAGAAAAAGCAGTCATGAAATTCATCTGGAAAATAAGAGACCCAGAATAGCTAAAGCAATCCTGAGCAAGAAAAGTGAAACAGGTGGCATCACCATAGGAGACTTTAAATTATACTATAGAGCAATAGTAAGAAAAACAGCATGGTATTGACACCAAAACAGACTAGTAGACCAATGGTACAGAATTGAGGACACAGAGACTAATACATATAATTTCAGCTATCTTATATTAGACAAAGGCGCCAAAAATGTACAGTGGAGAAAGGATAGCCTCTTCAACAAATGGTGCTGGGAAAACTGGAAAACCATATGCAACAAAATGAAATTAAACCTGTATCTCTCACCATGCACAAAATTCAATTCAAAGTGGATTAAGGACCTAGGAATTAGACCGGAGATGATACACCTAATAGAAGAAAAAGTAAGCTACAATTTCCAACATGTCGGATTAGGCTCCAAGTTCCTTAACAAGAATCCAGTAGCGCAAGAATTAATACCAAGAATTAATGAATGGGATAGATTTAAGCTAAAAAGCTTCTTCTCAGCAAAAAGAAACAATCAGTGAGGTGAATAGAGAACCAACTAATTGGGAACAAATATTTAATACGTACACATCGGATAGAGCACTAATTTCTAGAATATATAAAGAACTCAAAAAACTTGACACCAAAAAAACAAATAATCCAATCGATAAATGAGGTAAGGAATTGAAAAGACACTTCTCAGAGGCAGATACACGATTAATCAAACACATATACGAAAAAATGCTCAACATGGCTGGCAATTAGAGAAATGCAAATCAAAACTACTCTAAGTTTTCATTTCACTCCTATCAGAATGGCAGCTATCAAGAACACAAACAACAATAAATGTTGGAGAGGATGTGGGGAAAAAGGCACACTCATACATTGCTGGTGGGACTGCAAAATGGTACAACCATTATGGAAAGCAGTATAGAGATTTCTTGGGAAAATGGGAATGGAACCACCCTATGACCCAGCCATCCCACTCCTGGGTTTATTCCCAAAGGACTTAAAAACAGCATATTACAGTGACACAGCCACTTCAATGTTTATAGCAGCACAATTCACAATAGGTAGGTTGTGGAACCAACCTAGATGTCCCTCAGTAGATGAATGGATAAAGAAAATGTGGTATATATACACAATGGAATTTTACTCAGCAATTAAAGAGAATAAAATAATGACATTCGCTGGTAAATGGATGAAGTTGGAGAATATCATGCTAAGTGAAATCAGTCAATATCAAAAATCCAAATATCGAATGTTTCCTCTGATATAAGGAGGCAGGCTCACAGTATTATTGGGTCGGGGTACATAGGAGGATTAGAGGAACACTATAATGGTCAAAGGGAAGGGAGGGGAAGGAAGGGAGCAAGGGGGGAAGGGGAGAAAAAAAAAAGAAAATGTGGTTGAATAAGATGGATATCATTATTCTAAATGCATGATTGAAGACTTGAATGCTACGAATATACTTTGTATACAAACTGTTTCGTGTAAAAAGATGCTCTATATGTGTAGTATGAACTATAATACATACTACTACTATAAATAAAAATTAAACAAAAAAAGATTATTGAAGTGCAAAAATAAAGAGAATTTAAGTGTGACCTTTAAATGCCTCAAAGCAGAAAAAATATGGGTATTGGTGAATAAATATTTTTTCTGACATTTTTAATTGGACAAGAAATTAATTTAATATTTTGTAATTGACATAGATTTTAAGTCCATTCAATTGTCACTCTTGCAACTGCTGTCAGTATTCATGTACACATACATAAATAAATACCTGGGCTTGAGCACATAGACATAGTAGCTAATTCTTAAACTTGTTAACAAGATCTGGGGTGCCCAGATAAGACATGAGAAAATGCCAACTGGGAAATTATCTCACAACCATTTTCAGTGATGCTAATTGAAAGAAAGCTATTTACATATTTATTGGGAAAGTTAAATATGCCAAAACACTGCTTTGTATACAATATCCAATTCTGTTACATCCTGGATTTCCCAAAAGTCAGTAATTTGGCTTTTGAAGAGTAATTCCATTACAGAAGATAGTTTAGTTAAAAAGTACTGGGCTTAGAGTCAAAATTCCCAGGTTTAAGTATAATAGTTTTCAATTTCTCACTATGTGACCTGAGGCATATTATTCATTCTCAGGCATATTACACATAATTTCATAGACTCTTAGAACTCTAAAATACTTAATTTTAAAAAAGTTCTACAAGGAGAAATTGTGAATGAGAAGATAGAAAATTAACATACATTCAGATTGTCAAAATGGTCTATATGGATTAATTTGAAGTGGGTTATTGCCCTAGTTCCAAATCATTTTAAGTTCACACCAGGATCATACCATATATTTCCTGTAACCCATTGTGTGTATGTACTTGTGTTCAACAGTTCAGGGTATGATGTATTAGTCTTATTCCATATAGACCCTGTAATGTTCTTTTAATTCCTTTATTTCCACTATGAAGATTTCCATTATGAAAATGACTTTAAACAAAATTATAAAACAATAGCTGAACTGGATGAAATTTAAGTGATTAATAATTCTCATGCTTGCCATTGCCTGAGTATTGGAGCAACAGTTGGCATTCTGGGATTAAAAAACATAGGGTAAATCCTGATTTTTTAACTTAATATTTATGTGATGTAAAATGATATTAAAAATTCTAAGTTTTGTATCTTTAATTAAGAAGGAGGGACATTAAAAGTCAATTTCTTCCTGTGCTTCATATATGTAAGACCATGTTCCAAGTATTTAAGTGTTTTCTAATTTAGTCCTCATGAGTCAGGACGTGTCATTGCTTCCTTTGTTATTATAATTACTGGGGAAATTTAGAGAAGTATAAGTTCCAAGTTAACAAAACAAAATAAAATCAAGCTATTAAGTGATAGCTGGAATTTTGAAATTCAAAGTCAGATTATAGAGACACTCCATTACTCTGTCTCCTGGGTGACTCTGTGTGAAATAAAGGCATTTATCTGCAGACAAAATCATCTGACACTGATAACCTATCATGTATTCTCATATCAAATATAAAAAGAAAGAAAAAACTTGTTCTTGTCCCTGATGTTATTGTCATTGAAGCCACCGTTATTGCTTTTACTGTCACTACTACCTTTGATCCTACTTTTCTGTGAAGGCACCTATAGATTACAACACCTTCTTCCATTGGCTGACCATTTTATTCCTGCTAGAATAAAAATACACTGAAGAGAATCTTGAAAAGGTAAAAATAATAAAGACTAATAGGGCTGCTTTACAAAGTTTTATTAAATATACCATGGGCTGAAGAACAAATTTCCTATGCTGTGCTTCCCTGGAAATTATTACTTGATCTCTCAGTTTTTGTTTCTAGAATATTATGCTATTACAGAGAAACTGAGTCCTAAGATTCCTATTTTGGTAAATTTTTCAGAATTATATACTGCCAACTACATTGTTTGTTAGAATTAATATTATCAAAGCTAAAATAGAAGATATTCCTATCCTTCACTAATGCAGTATTGTGGATCTATTTTCAGAGAACACATAATATTACTTTTCAAGCATGCATGGTCCATATACACAGAGAATTCAAAGTCCTCAGATCATCATCTGGCTTAGAAAATTTTGCATTGCAGACCAGGAGCAGTGGCTCATGCCTGTAATCCTAGTAGCTTGAGAGGCTGAGGCAGGAGGATCCCAAGTTCAAAGCCAGACTTAGCAACTTAGGGTAGACCCTGTCTCAAAACAAAACATAAACAGGGCTGAGAATATGGATCAATAGTTAAGTTCCTCTGGTTTAAATTCCTGGTACCAATAATAAATAAACAGATAAATAAATAAATATAAAAAAGAAAAAGTGAAAGAAGGAAAATTTTGTGTCAGGTGTTGTAGATGAGCGTTTTTTTTTGTTGCTGCCTAAAGCGATGGCCGCTTGGAGCAACAAAGCCGCGGGAAGAAGTTCAGAGGCGAACTGGAAACAAACAGCTTTTTATTCTGATAACTTTTCTCTCTGGCTCTAACAACGACTAACACACACCACACACCACCAAAAAATGGCGCTGACCCGATCAGCAATCTCGGCTCAAGTCACTCGAGATCCCGGGCCAAGTCCCGTGAGACTACGGAAGGCGACAATGCCCAAATCTCCATGGCCCATAGTCAACCGCAATTTAAGCCATCTCCCCAAACAGGGCTCCTACACGTTTTGTATGAAGATGAAAAATGGTTGTTTTAGTCAGCTTTTTCACTGCTGTGACTAAAAGACCAGAACAATTACAGAGGAGGAAAAGTTTATTTTGGGGTTCACCATTTCAGATGTCTCCATCCATAGAAAGCAGGCTCCTTTCCTCAGGGTTCAAAGTGGCAGAAGAGTGTAGCAAAGGAAAGCAGCTCGCATGATAATCAGGAAGCAGAGAGAGAGAGAGATTCCACTTTTCAGATACAAATATATATACCCTAAATCCATGCCCCCATTGTCCACCTCCTCTAGCCACACCCTACCTGCCTTCAGTTATCACTGAATTACTCCCATCAGGTGATTAATTTGCTGATTGTGTTAAGGCTCTCACAACCCAATCCTTTCCCCTATGAACACTTTTGCATTGCCTCACACAGGATCTTTTGGGGGACACCACATCCAAAGGATAACAGTGGTGTATCCATAATGTAAAGGTAAAATTTTTGCAAAACTTTGGAAAATTCTCAGACTGTATCATTAACTATAGTGCTGCCCTCTTTCTGAAAGGCAGGCCTCTTGTGATGAATTATGTTCATAAAGTAGAAACTCTAAGATTTCTTGAACTCCTGCTGATCCTACTCTGGTCATTACATTCTAGGTATAATTAGAATTCTCATTTATAGAATCAGGTATAAAATGGACATTTTAAACTACAGTCTTATTCATATCTTAAGATGCATTTTTAGTTATTTTATCTTTACACAATTATATCCTTTTCTAATTTAATTTGTGCTTTGTAGAGAAACACTTTTTAGCATACAACATACATTTTCTTACTTGAATCTTAATTTTTTCTCTAATTGTTTAAAATACAATTTCCTAATGACCATTTCCCAGTCAGTTGGAGATGTCAAGTTTGCATGGCTAAAGAGGAAATACAATAACTCTAAAAGCTCTAATTTCCCATAAGTGTAAAAATCACATACCCTTTAGAAGTCAGAAAGCAACATATTGCCTATCTGAATTGTGTCAATCATAATGCATTCAAATTGCTGTTTTACTTAGCTTTCGTGAAAACTAACAACAACAACAACAACAACAAAAATAAGATTAGTTTTAGTCAATCCAGAACTAACAGAAAATAAACAAAGTGCACAATTTAGTTTAAATTTTATGTGGAACATAACAGCAACAAATATTTCCTTTGACAAGGATATTACCATATTAAGAGAGAAGCACTCGCTTAAATTTCAATGAATTAAAACAAATAAATATGACATCTTTTTCCTTGTACAGTATTATTATACACAGTACATTAAAAACTACTTGATGGTTGAATTAATTATGATCATCTCATCATAGCCTCCATTTAGTAGTAGGTGTGCAATTTTAAGGTATGAAGGATTTGAAAAGTTAATAAATTTTCTGCACAAGTAGATCCTATTATTTACCAGAAAAATATAATATTCAAATTTCATATTTTCTTTCTTTAGAAAAAAAGAATAAATTCAGGAAAAAAAAACATTTAAAATACATCTGACTAAAATGATTAGTATATATAAATTACATAAAAGGATTTAAAAATCAATGAGATGCATTATACAATAGGGAAAATAACTTTTGCATATAGCATACCACTCTTTGACATGGAATATATTCACTTATTAATAATGTTTATTATCTATCTCTTTTTTTCTGACAATGTAAGTTACATAAGTCAGAGACAGATTTTTCTGTTTTGGGGGTTGGATTCCTAGTATATATCCACCCAGGACAATATTTAGTAAGTGATTATATACTAATCACATTGAATTAATTTTTTTAATTTAAATCTATTAGTTACAATAGATATGACTTTATACCTTTCTTTCTTACTCAGGCCCTGATAGTGAAAATAAAGTAAAATATGTTCTCTTTATTTTAAAGATCAATTTTTTTATCTATCTTATTTTTATGCCATTCATGCCAGGTTCTAAGTAGGAAAACCTCTCAAAGTATACTAATTCATCAGTGTTCTAAGGTGTGTGTGAGTGTGTGTTTGTGTGCATGTGTGTGTGTATGTTAACGAGACCATGGGTTTTTTTTTACCCAGGAGAGAATTTGGCCATCTTCTCTCCCTTAGCAGAAAATAAGGCCATACTCAGTTTTTTTGTGAAAAACATTACAAATCACTAATTGTTATCACTGAGTCATGTGTCCAAGTATACAGGCTATGATGCCAAGCATTTCCATTATTTACTACCTTGTTGTTTAAAAACATTGATCCATTGCTTTCTGGAAAATATTTTAAGCAGAAGAAATTACAATTAAATAATATTTAACTGAGAATTTAATCTCAGCTTCATTATTTCACAAAAAATTTCTACCTACAAATATCACTCTTGTACTTACTAAATCTCAAATGCTATACATGTGACATAGAAGAGGTAATAAAAAACAGATGGAATGCTCTAAGTATACAACTTAGTAAAGAATACAGATAAATTCATAGGAAGATAAATTTTAAAAGAACCACTCAACTTCTTGATCTCTGACAGTATGTGTCCTCTGCTATAATACATTTTGTAAGCTGCCTGTCGTGGCCAGCCACAACGCCGCGGGAGGAAAACTCTCGGAGGCAGAGTAAAGATACTACTACTTTTACTTCTACTTTCTTAGAGAGAGCTTAGAGAGAGAAAGAAAGCTTTTTCTTCTTCTTAGAAAGAGCTTAGAGAGAAAGATTAGAGATAGCTTTTTCTTCTTCTTCTTCTTAGAGCTTAGAGAGAAAGATAGCGCTTTCCTTCTTAGAGCTTAGAGAGAAAGAGAGAGAGCTTGAAAGAGAGAGATTTCTTCTTTAGAGAGAGAGAGAGAGCTTAGCTTTTAGAGCTTCTTTCTTCTTTCTTCTTTCTTCCTCGGGAGCCTCAGCCTGACTCTGACCAGCAATTACTTCTTCTATCTGTTTTCTCTTCTGTAACCGCTCTGCCTACGTTCTGGCCGCTCTGATTCTTTTCTTCTTCTCCAACCCGAACTCTTCTTCCGACCAAGCAACTGCATGACTGACTGAATGAATTCATTCTTCTCCAGACTCCGACCGCTTTCACCTGGTTATATACCTTTAGCTTTGCAGGTGCCTCACGTGCATTTACAGGTGCGTCACATACATACTTATTATCAGGTGGAACTTATGGCTTCCAGCTGACCGCAATAGCCATCTCCCTAATTGGGGCTCCTTCAACATTTCTTTTGCCTGATTCTGGGATTCCTTGCCCCTGAGCTCCAGTTACCTGCTAGGCCATGTAACATATCAGCTTGCCAAACTTACTCTGTTATCAACTACTGTCCCTGTGATGAGACCACCTATGCCACATTGTGTGCTTCCACCGTTAGTACTGTGTGCTAGGGCCCAGGAGAGTGCTGCACATGCTTTCTCTGTACCTGTCTGCACTGTAAGCAATTTATCAGGGATACTATCTCAGTAACCACATTTTTGGCTATGAAAAATAATATATATATGTATGTGTGTATACATATATATTCCTAAAAAGTATATATATTCTAAATATATATTTACATGTATATTTAAATGACTTCCTCCAGCAATATATGTTCTCATTACAGAAGATGCATTATGGCCCCACGTTCTTTCCTACAAGAAATCATTAATGCCAGAGATAAACATTGGCATAATAAATGAGAAACTATAATGTTGAATAATGTTTGATATCTTCAATCTAATATTCTAGAGATTTTTCATATTTATGTTAGTGCATTATAGTTACACAAAATATTTGTGTTCTTTTTTTGTTTTTTGTTTTGTTTTTGGTTTGGTACCAGCAATAGAACCTAGGAGAGCTGAACTACTGAGCCACATTGCCAGCCCTTTTTATGTTTTTTTGAGACACGGCCTCATGAAGTTGCTTAGGGCCTCCCTAAGTTGCTGAGATTGGCTTTGAACTTGTAGTCTCCTGCATCAGGTTTCCAAGCAGCTGGGATTAATATTTGCATCTATTTTTTTGTTTCCTTCAAAACAATAATATTCCTTTAGTCACAATTATTGAAAGCTTTTAAGAACTTTCGATCATGGAATATTAGTGAAATTGGCAACAAATTAACAAAACTTTCATGAAATTCCAAGACAATAATAAAAGGCATGTGCATTTTTCAAAAGAAATTCGTGATGCTTTGAAAAGAATAAACATGTGCTTGTGATGAATCTGAGTAAACGGATCCCAGGAATGTGAGAGAATTTCATGGCTGCAGTTGTCAACTTTATCTTGTTTTTATGCATGTACATATTTTAAAGAATATTTAAGGTTTAGCACCATAATCAAGCAAGGAAATATGCAGAATTTCAATTTTGGTTTAAATTTTGTCTCTTCAGTAAGCAAATTATCTAAATTTGAGGCTGCTTCATACCCTTCTATGTTCTTTTTGATTGTTGACATGTAACACTGAATTACATAAACAGATCTATCCACAAATGGAGTATGAAAATTTGGATACAGAGCGTCAGAATCACTTTATTCTTCAATTGATATGGTTGATGATAGCATTAAACTTGTCCCTTTTTCAAATGTCAAATTTTCTTGGCCCACCATTTACCACTTTTATGAAGAAACCAAGCATATCTATCTTTCATTAAATTAGAAATGCTGCCTTCATATATTTCTCTGTTAAAATCATAGAATGTATGAGTTGCTAATATCATTAGGATCTTTTCTTAACATAAAAATCACAATTATTGAAAACATACCTACAGAAATTTTAGAGAATGAGAACGTAAGTGCTGTTTTATAGGAGGAGAGGGTAGACATTTTGTGAAAAGAAGGTACAATGAAATATATGTAGGGCAGCATATTACTTCAGTAACTATGTTAGTAATGTTATAGTTAATTTATCTAATGTATGTGTATATAGTTTTCACCTTTAAATTATCTTGCTTTTGAATGGATGTGATCAAATTATTACATATGCTTTAAACAAAATATGCCATATATTAATTTTGATTTTAACTTCATACTTAAATGCCCAATTTTCTAAACTATCTCCAGCAATTATACTACTTCTTGCCACCAAACCCACAGAGATCTAAACCCAGTGAGGATACCTAAAATCTAGGAGGTAGTTAATATTTTTTCTATAAAAGATCCTGTAAGCTGAAATTAAGTTGTCTGGCCAAAAGAACATCTGGGTGAATATATAATGTTATCATAGAGATTAGCTTTGTATCAAAAGAAATAGCTAAGTCCTTAAGTAACAATAAAAATGATTATTTAGGTAATGCTTACATATTATTAGAGTTTCATTCTAGTCTTTATTTTATATTTAGAAGAAAAAGTAATACACATTTATTTAGAGTGTATAAATACAGAGGAAATCATAAGAGAGTGATTGCTGCTCCCCATCCTTCTTTTTTTTAATTTTTAAATTTTTTAATTTGTTATATATGACAACAGAGTACAATTCAATTCATATTTCACAAATACAGAATAAGTTTTCATGTCTCTAGTTGTATACAAAGTAGAGTCACACACATTTTCATATGTGTACTTAGGGTAGTGATGTCCATCTCATTCCACCATCGTTTCTACCCCCATGTCCCTCCCTTCCCCTCGCTCCCCTTTGCCTTATCTAAAGTTCATCTGTTCCTCCCATGATCCCCTCCCATCCCCATTATGAATCAGCCTCCTTCTATCAGAGAAGACATTTGGCATTGGGATTTTGGGGATTGGCTTACTTTGCTTAGAATGAAATTCTCCAACTTCATCCATTTACCTGCGAATGCCATGATTTTATTCTCTTTTAATGCTGAGTGATATTCCATTGTGTATATATACTATTCATCTACTGAAGGGTATCTAGGTTAGTTCTACAATTTAGCTCTTGGGAATTGTGCTGCTATAAATATTGATGTGGCTGCATCCCTGTAGTATGATATTTTTAAGTCCTTTGGGTATAAACGAAGGAGTGGGATAGCTGGGTCAAATGGTGGTTCTATTCCCAGTTTTCCAAGGAATCTCCATACTGCTTTCTAGAGTGGTTGCACCAATTTGCAGTCCCTCCAGCGATGTAAGAGTGTGCCCTTTCCCCAACATCGCTGCCAACACTTGTTGTTTTTATTCTCAATAGCTGCTATTCAGACTGGAGTGAGATGAAATCTTAGTTTTGATTTGCATTTCTCTAATTATTAGAGGTGTTGAACATTTTTTTTTTTCATATATTTGTTGATTGATTATATTCCAACATCTGAGAAGTGTCTGTTCAGTTCCTTGGCCCATTTATTGATTTGATTATTATTATTATTATTATTATTTTGGTGTTAAGATTTTTGAGTTCTTTATATATCCTAGAGATTAGTGCTCTATCTGATGTGCAAGTGGTAAAAATTTGCTCCCATTCTGTAGGCCCTATATTCACTTCACCGATTGTTTCTTTTGCTGAGAAGAAACTTTTTAGTTTGAATCCATCCCATTTATTGATTCTTGATTTTAGTTCTTGTGCTATAGGAGTCTTATTAAGGAAGTTGGGGCCTAATCCGATATGATGGAGATTTGGTTCTACTTTTTCTTCTATTAGACACAGAGTCTCTATTTTAATTCTTAGGTCTCTGATCTACTTTGAGTTGAGTTTTGTGCATGGTGCAATATAGGGGTTTAATTTCATTTTGCTGCATATGGATTTCCAGTTTTCCCAGCACCATTTGTTGTAGAGGCTATCTTTTCTCCAAAATATGTTTTTGGCCCCTTTGTCTAATATAAGATAACTGTATTATATGGGTTTGTCTCTGTGTCCTCTATTCTGTACCATTGGTCTACCAGTCTCTTTTGGTGCCAATACATGCCATTTTTGTTACTATAGCTCTGTAGTATAGGTTAAGGGTCTGGTATATTGATGCCACCTGCTTCATTCTGTTGCTAAGGATTGCTTTAGCTATTCTGGGTCTCTTATTTTTCCAGATAAATTTTATGACTTTTTTTCTATTTCTATGATGAATGTCATTGGGATTTTTATTGGAATTGCATTGAATCTGTATAGTGCTTTTGGTAGTATGGTAATTTTGACAATATTAATTCTATTAATTCTGCCTATCCAAGAACAAGGGCGATCTTCCCATCTTCTAAGGTCTTCTTTAATTTCTTTCTTTAGTGTTCTGTAGTTTTCAATGTACAGGTCTTTCACTCTTTTGTTAAGTTGATTCCTATGTATTTTTTTGTCTTGAGGGTATTGAAAATGGTGTAGTTTTCCTTGTTTCCCTTTCAGAGGATTTGTGACTGAAATACAAAGATGCCTTTGATTTATGGGTGTTGATTTTGTATCCTGCTACTTTGCTGAATTCATTTATGAGTTCTAGAAGTTTTCTGGTGGATTTTTTGTTTTTTCTACATATAGAATCATATAGTCGGCAAATAGTGCTAATTCGAGTTGTTCTTTTCTTATCCTTATCTCTTTAACTTCTTTCGTCTAATTGCTCTGGCTAGTGATTCAAGAATTTTGTTAAATAGAAGTGGTGAAACATGGCATCCCTGTCTTGTTCCAGTTTTTAAAAGGAATGCTTTCAATTTTTCTCCATTTAGAATGATGTTGACCTGGGGATTAGCAGAGATGGCTTTTGCAATGTTGAGATAAGTAACTTTTATCCCTAGTTTTTCTAGTGCTGTGAACCTGAAGCAGTGCTGTATTTTGTCTAGTGCTTTTTCTGAATCTATTGAGATAATAATATTATTCTTATATTTAAGTCTATTAATGGGATGAATTACATCTATTGATTTCTGTATGTTGAACCAACCTTGTATCCCTGGGGTGAACATCACTTGATTGTGGAGCACTATGTTTTTTATATGTTTTTGTATTCGTGTTGCCAGAATTTTATTGAGAATTTTTACATCTATGTTCATTAGAGATATTGGTGTGAAGTTTTCTTTCTTTGATGTGTCTTTGCCTGCTTTTGGAATCAGGGTGATATTGACTTCAAAGAATGAGTTTGGAAGAGTTCCCTCTTTTCCTATTTTATGAAATATTTAAGGAGTATTGGTATTAGTTCTTCTTTAAAGGTCTTGTAGTACTCAGCTACGTATCCAGCTTTTCCTGGTTGGAAGGCTTCTGATGGCATCTTCTATGTTATCGCTTGAAATTGATCTGTTTAAATCATGTATATCATTCTGGTTTAATTTGGGCAAATCAAGTGACTCTAGAAATTTGTTGATGACATTGATATTTTCTATTATAGTACAAATTTTCAAAATAATTTCTAATTATCTTCTGTATTTCTGCATTGTCTGTTGTGATGTTTCCTTTTTCATCATGGATGTTAGTAATTTGATTTTTTCTCTCCTTCTCTTAGTAAGCATGGCTAAACATTTGTCAATTTTATTTATTTTTTCATAGAACCAAAAATTTTTGGTCAGTTTTTTCAATTGCTTCTTGTGTTTCAATTTCATCTTGAATTTTAATTGTTTCCTATCTTCCACTGCTTTTGTTACTGATTTGTTCTTCTTTCTCTAGGGCTTTGAGATGTAATGTTAAGTCATTTATTTGTTGACTTTTTCTTCTTTTGAGGAATGAACTCCATGCCATGAACTTTCCTCTTAGTACTGCCTTCATAGTGTCCCAGAGATTTTGATATGTTGTATCAGTGTTCTCATTTACCTCTAAGAATTTTTTAATCTCTTCTTTTATGTCTTTTGCAAGCCATTTTTCATTAAATAGCATATTATTTAGTCTCCAGGTGTTGGAGTGGTTTTTATTTTTATTTTATCATTGATTTCTAATTTCATTTCATTATGATCTGATAGAATGCAGGGTAGAATCTCTTCCTTTTGGTATTTGCTAAGTGTTGCTTTGTGGTATAATATATGGTGTATTTTAGAGCAGGATCCATGTGCTGCTGAGAAGAAATTGTATTTGGTCATTGATGGATGAATATTCTATATATGTCAGTTAAGTCTAAGTTATTGATTATTTTATTGAGTTCTATAGTTTCTTTGTTTGGAAGATATATCCAGTGGTGAAATAGGTGTGTTAAAGTCTCCCAGAATTATTGTGTTGTCATCTGTTTGACTCTTGAACTTGACAAGTGTTTGTTTGATGAACATAGATGCTCCACTGTTTGGAGAATATATATTTATAATTGTTATGTCTTGTTGATGTATGGTTCCCTTGAATAGTATGAAATGACCTTCTTTATCCTTTTTTATTAACTTTGGCTTGAAGTCTACTTTATTTGATATGAGGACGAAAACCCCTGCTTGTTTCCACAGTCCATGTGAATGGTATGTTTTTTCCCAACCTTCCGCCTTCAGTCTGTGAATGTCTTTTCCTATCAAATGAGTCTCTTGGAGCCAGCATATTGTTGGGTCTTTTTTTTTTTTTTTGTCTTCAATCCAATCTGCCAGTCTATGTCTTTTGATTGATGAGTTTATGCCATTAACATTCAGGGTTATTGTTGAGACATGATTTTTTCCCTATAAAAGACTACATTGCAAGGATCTCCTTTGGGGCCCGCTCCTGTGATATGGGTGTCTGGTCTTATCTCTTTATATCACCTATAGACCTCACCTCTAAACTGCATTTCACTCACCCTCTCCCTTTCTACTTCCTAATCAGGCACCTTTCTCTTAGGAGATCTTGTGTGTTGTGCTCTAGGGGCTGCAAATCTGTCTTAGAGAGATGTTTTATTTTGGGCAGTCACCGTGTGGGATTAGTGACTGTTGGGAGAGTGGGGAGCTGGGGACTATGGATACCTGCCCAGCCAGCGTTCCAAGCTGGAAGTTGCCACAACTAAAGATGGTGATGCAGCTGTCCAAAGATGGAGGCAGCTGCTTTCAGAAATGGAGTGGGGGGTGGGCAATGTGTTCAGAAATGGAGGTGGCGTTGGGTGATGTGTTCAAAGATGCAGCTTGGACTGAATGCAGACTCCAAGGGTGTCATTGGGGCTGCCCTGGGCCTGCCTGGACCTATTTGCATCTTTTTGACATAATCATACATGCATAAAATAAATTTGCTCCACTTCAGTCACTTTCTCTTTTCCCTCCTTGATCCCCCTTTCCCCTTCCTCTACTTTACAGGTCTTTCTTCATTTTATTTATTTATCTAAATTAGTGATTTATAGATAAACATAAAGGTGACATTCATTGTGGTATGTTCATATATGTACATAGCTTAATTTGATCAATTTTATTTTACCATTTCTCCCTTTTCCCTTCTCTCCTCCCTTCCTCCCTATCCTCTTACCTTCCATTTTCATGGGATTCCCTACCACCTTTTTCCTTTATTTTTTTCTCTAGCTTCTGCACATGAGAAAAAAATATTCAAGGCTTGATTTGTTGGGTCTAGCTTATTTCACTTGGCATAATGTTTTCCACTTCCATCCTTTCACAAGCAAACTTTATAATTTCTTCTGTATGGCTTATTAGAACTCCATTGTGTATATATATCACATTTTCTTTATCTGTTCATTTGTTCATAGGTACCTGGGATGGTTATATAACTTGGCCATTGTAAATGGCACTGCTCTAAACATTGATGTGCTTATATCACCATAGTACGCTGATTTCAGTTCTTTTGGATAAATGCTAAGGAGTGGTATATATGGATTATAAGGTTTTTCTATTCCTAGTCTTTTTTTTAATTGATTCTCTTTAGTTTCTAAAGCCTTAGAATGACTTTTGACATAATCATAAATTCATGGAACATAATTTGCTCTAGTTCACTCCCCAGCTGGTCTTTTGAGGCCCATCCATACTACTTTCCAGTGTGGGCATACTAATTTTCAGTCCCATCAACAATGTGTAAGTGTACCTTTCCCCCACACCCTTACCCACATTTATTATTATTTGAGTTCTCAATTATTGCCATTCCAACAAGGGTGAGATGAAATCTCATGTAATTTTGATTTACATGTCCCTGATTGCTAGGATGCCAATCACTTTTCATATATTTGTTGTCCAATTATGTTTCTTCTTTTGAGAACTATCTTTTGGTTCTTCTGCCCACTTACTGCTTAGGTGTTTTTGGCGGTGTGTGTGTGTGTGTGTGTGTGTGTGCACGCAAATGCACTAATTTTTTTGAGATCTTTATGTATTCTGCATATTAATCCTCTGTCAGAGAAGGAACTGGCAAAGATATTCTCACATTCTCTAGGCTCTCTCTGTATACTCTAAATTCCCTTTGCTGTGCAGAAGCTTCATAATTTGATGCCATTCTATTTATTGATTCTTGATTTTAACTTTGAGGTTTAGGGATCCTGTTAAGGAAATTAGTGTTTGCACCAATACTTTAGAACATTGAGCCCATGTTTTCTTCTAGGAGTTGCACTGTTTCTGGTCTAATGCCTAAGTCTTTGATACACTTTGAGTTGATTTTTCTGTAGGCTAAAAGATAGGGAAATTATTTTATATTTATTACATATTTTATTCATTTTTTACCATATAAATTTCCTTTAGATCATCAGATTTTATGGCCTATTTGAGGAAGTATGAAACAATGCAAACAACTTATAACTGAATGTAGGATTCCTCTGATTTACAAGGCCTGGTTTATCTCATTCTGGGGTTATGTTACCACCATCTTTCTCTGCTGCTTCCTGCTCTATAGTGAGCCTTTTCTCCCTCTCCTCCTGCTCTTCTTCCTATTTTCTATTCTATTTTATTTTCTTTCCATTTTCATTTCTTATCTATTTTATTTTTCATCTATTAACACTAGCTTTGTATGTCTCATTCAAATTTCTATGCCAAGTATTCACATTTTTTCTCTATCATTTCTCAATCATTTCTTTTGCTCTCTTATTTTGGAACTTTAGCTATTATTTCCACTCATATATTCATTCCTTGTCTTTTGTCTTCTTCATATTCTATGATATTTCTCCTGAATTAAATGAAAATCATTCTTAAGAGAATCTCTTTTTCAACTAATAAAATAATAACTCATTCTGTCAAAAAAGAAGTAATCATTTTATGTACTGATGGAAACTCTATTCACTGTATTCTTTTTTTCCTGAATGTGAACATTTTGTTTAGCATTATTTCTTTTAATCATCTCAAGAAACTTGTGTATAAAATATATAATTTCAATATCATTATATATGTAAAATGTTAAGTAGCTTGTAAAATTATGTATTATTATTGGAAACTGCTGAGCACATGTAAAGGTATTAGATTGTAAAATTAGAAAAAAAAGAAGTCACACAAAATACTCTTGAATTCAACCATTTCAACATTATCATTGTCTATTACAGACATACAAAGAATGTAGAAAATAAAATACACAAATTTCCATATAGCAAGTACCCAGTTTAAGAAAATAAGATAGAATCAATATAATCGAGGAACCATTTTAAATCTGATGGGTTAAATGCATTGCCTGTGTTCCTCCTTTACATGCAATCACCATCATTAATATTAGTATGTATGTGTATCTATATTCTTACCTACTGAGCAGTATGTAGTTGTATTTACAATGCTTTTAAGTTTTACATAAATACTGTCTTATTCATATTTTAAAGATATTTCAAATATTAATCTGTTCAATTTGATACTTTGTAGATTTTCTTATACTAAACCATTCTTACAATTTTAATGTGAATTCAACTTGATCCTGATATTTTATAAACATTCACATACATGCCTACTTATGTAAATAATTAAATGCATACAAACAGAAAAAGGGGTGTTTGGATTTTACTTGTAATCCTAAAATATTATTTCACCTTGTTATAAATTATATTGGCCTGTAATGACTACTTTTTATATAGTACTTTTCTGATATTTGTGTGCAGGTGTCAATGTCACACTCATTACATAAAATTTATGAAGAGCACACACGTATTTTACATTTTATGTTAATGGTTCTGAATTTTAATGTAACTAGTCTTTGAATATTTGGTAGCACTTGCATGTAGATCCATAAGTGCCAGCTGTCTTTTATTTCTGATTTATATATATATATATATATATATATATATATATATATATATATATATATATACTCTGTCTTCTTCATTGTTAAATGAAAAACAAAGAAAGCAAACAGGTAGAGAGGGAAGAGAAAAGAAGGGAAATAGTAAGAAAGGGATAAAGGAAGGAAGGAGAAAGAGAAAAAAATTATTGAAGGAAGAAAAGTAAAAGAGAGGAAAGTAGAGAAGGTGTTTATACCTTAAATAGTAGAATACAAAGCCTCCTAAATCAGAAAAGCTTGCATTCACAGCAAGAATATTGGGAATGACTTCATTTTCAACTAATAGGCTAAGAGGCTTTTTTTCAACCTTTCAGGGATGGGGGATACTACTCTATAAGAAAGTATCAGGAAACTCAGGGGTGCTATTACGTAGTAGGGTACCTACAGATAACAATATTGTGCTGCATATTTTTTAAAGCCAGAATAAAATATTTTTCAAAAAATTTATACCATAAATAGTGATAAATGAGGAGATACAGGTTATTTAGATGTTAATTCATACACACACACACACACACACACACACACACACACTTTCCACCACTATTAGTAGTTAGTACCAAAATTACCTTTCCCCAGATCTGTGTTAGTATTATTATTAACACATATTAATTATACAAATTAATGGATTTCACTGTGATGTTTGTATACGTACACTGTTTTAGGTTTTTTTTTTTTGTTGTTGTTGTTGTTGTTTGTTTGTTTGTTTATTTCTTTGCTGCTGTGACCAAAAGACCTGACAAGAATAATTAGAGAAGGAAAAGTTTATTTGGGGTTTCACAGTTTCAGAGGTCTCAGTCCATAAATGGCTTACTCCCTCAGGTATTAAGTGAGGCAGAACATCATGGCAGAAGTGTATGGTAGAGGAAATTAGCTTGGAATCTGGCACCAAGAAGCAAAAAGAGAGACTTTCCTCACCACGGACAAAATCTAAACCCTGAAGTCATGCCATCACTAATCCAGCTTCTCTAGCATATCCTACCTGACTATAGATACCACCCAGTTAATCCTTACTAGATATTGATGTACTGATTATGTGAAGGCTTTCATAAACTGATTGTTTCACCTCTAAACTTTTTTTTTTTTTTTTCTGAAATCCTCTGTTTACTATCACTTCTTGCAAGTATATATGTACATCATGGCAACACATTTTCTTTTTTCTGTTTACATACAGTCATAAGATCCAGGGAAGCAGTGACATTTTGCCGATTACATTTTTTTAACTTTTTTTTTCTTAATTTACTTATTCATAATGCACAAGTATAGCATATTTTTACATATAACTGCTTGTATGCAAAGTATATAAGTACCATTCAGATATTCAATCATGCATTTAAGATAATGATATCCATCTCATTCCACCACCATTTTTTTTTCTTTCCACGCTCCCTCCCCCCTTGTGCCCTCCCTTCCCCTCCCTTTCCTTTGACCATTCTAGTATTCCTCTAATCCTCCTATGTACCCCCATCCAACAACACTGTGAACTAGCCTCCTTATATTAGAGAAAACATTCGGAATTTGGATTTTTGAGATTGACTAATTTCACTTAGCATTATATTCTCCAACTTCATCCATTTACCTGCAAATGCCATTATTTTATTCTCTTTTATTGCTGAGTTAAATTCCATTTTGTATATATACCCACATTTTCTTTATCCACTCATCTACTGAGGGACATCTAGGTTGGTTCCACAACCTACCTATTATGAATTGTGCTGCTATAAACATTGAAGTGGCTGTGTCACTGTAATATGCTGTTTTTAAGTCCTTTGGGAATAGACCCAGGAGTGGGATGGCTGGGTCATAGGGTGGTTCCATTCCCATTTTCCCAAGAAATCTCCATACTGCTTTCCATAGCAGTTGCACCATTTTGCAGTCCCACCAGCAATGTATGAGTGTGCCTTTTCCCCCACATCCTCTCCAACATTTATTGTTGTTTGTGTTCTTGATAGCTGCCATTCTGACTGGAGTGAAATGAAATCTTAGAGTAGTTTTGATTTGCATTTCTCTAATTGCCAGCCATGTTGAGCATTTTTTCATATATTTGTTGGTTAAATGTGTATCTTCTTCTGAGAAGTGTCTTTTCAGTTCCTTAGCCCATTTATTGATTGGGTTATTTGCTTTTTTGGTGTTAAGTTTTTGAGTTCTTTATATATTCTAGAAATGTGTGCTCTATCTGATGTGCATGTATTAAATATTTGTTCCCAATTAGTTGGCTCTCTATTCACCTCACTGATTGTTTCTTTTGCTGAGAAGAAGCTTTTTAGTTTAAATCTATCCCATTTATTAATTCTTGGTAATAGTTCTTGCGCTACAGGATTCTTATTAAGGAACTTGGGGCCTAATTCGAAATGTTGGAAATTGGAGCTTACTTTTTCTTCTATTAGGCGTATTGTCTCTGGTCTAATTCCTAGGTCCTTGATCCACTTTGAATTGAGTTTTGTGCATGGTGAGAGATAAGGGTTTAATTTCATTTTGTTGCTTATGTATTTCCAGTTTTCCCAGAACCATTTGTTGAAGAGGCTATCCTTTCTCCACTGTACATTTTTGGCGCCTTTGTCTAATATAAGATAGCTGAAATTATATGCATTAGTCTATGTGTCCTCAATTCTGTACCATTGGTCCACCCGTCTGTTTTGTTGCCAATACCATGTTGTTTTTGTTACTATTGCTCTATAGTATAATTTAAAGTCCAGTATGGCAATGCCCCCTGCTTCACTTTTCTTGCTCAGGATTGCTTTGGCTATTCTGGGTCTCTTATTTTTACAGATGAATTTCACGACTGCCTTTTCTATTTCTTTGAAAAATGACATTGGAATTTTGATTGGTATTGCATTAAATCTGTATAATGCCTTTAGTAGTATGGACATTTTGACAAAATTGACTCTACCTATCCAAGAGCAAGGTAGGTGTTTCCATCTTATGAATTCTTCTATACTTTCTTTCTTTAGTGTTCTTTACTTTTCCTTATAGAGGTCTTTCACCTCTTTCATTAAGTTGATTCCCAGGTATTTTATTTTTGTTGATGCTATTGTAAATGGGGTAGTTTTCATCATTTCCCTTTCAGAGGCTTTGTGTCTGATGTACAAAAATGCCTTTGACTTATGTGTATTGATTTTGTATCCTGCTACTTTGCCAAATTCATTTACTAGTTGTAAAAGTTTTCTGGTAGAATTTTTGGGTCTTCAAGGTATATTATCATGTCATCAGCAAATAGTGCTAATTTGAGCTCTTTTCCTATCTGGATCCCTTTAATTTCTTTCGTCTGTCTAATTGCTCTGGCCAGATTTTCCAGTACTATGTTAAATAGCAGTGGTGAGAGGGGCATCCCTGTCTTGTTCCAGTATTTAGAGGGAATGTTTCAATTTTTCTCCATTTAAGATAATGTTAGCTTGAGGTTCTGCATAGATAGCTTTTTATAATGTTGAGATATGTTCCTGTTATTCCTAGTTTTTCTAGAGCTTTGAACATAAAGGGTCTTGTATTTTGTCAAATGCTTTTTCTGGGTCTATTGAGATAATCATATGATTTTTATCTTTAAGTCTATTGATGTGATGTATTATGTTTATTGATTTCTGAATGTTGAACCAGCCTTGCATCCCTGGGATAAACCCCACTAGATCGTGGTGCACTATCTTATTGACATGTTTTTGTATCTGATTTGCCAAAATTTTGTTGAGGATTTTTGCATCTATGTTCATTAAAGATATGGGCCTGAAATTTTCTTTTTTGGATGCATCTTTGCCTGGCTTTGGAATTAATGTAATATTGGCCTCATAGAAAGAGTATGGAAGAGCACCCTCTTTTTCTATTTATTGAAATAGTTTGAAGAGCATTGGTATTAGTTCTTCTTTGAAAGTCTTGTAGAACTCGGCTTTTAAACCCATCAGGTCCTGGACATTTCCTTGTTGGTAGCTTTTTGATGACATCTTCTATTTCTTCACTTGTAATCCATCTGTTTAAATTGTGTATAGCCTCCAGATACAGTTTAGGCAAATCATATGACTCTAGAAATCTGTCAATGCATTCAGCATTTTCTATTTTATTAGAGTACAAGTTTTCAAAGTAATTTCTAATTATCTTCTGTATATCTGAGGTGTTTGTTGTGATATTCCCTTTTTCATTATGAATGTTAGTAATTTGAGTTTTTTCTCTTCTTCTTTTCGTTAGCATCGCTATGGGTTTGTCAGTTTTGTTTATTTTTTCAAAGAACGAACTTTTAGTTTTGTCAATTCTTTGAATGGTTTCCTTAGTCTCAATTGCATTAATTTCTGCTCTGATTTTAATTATTTCCTGTCTTCTGCTGCTCTTGGTGTTGATCTGTTCTTCTTTTTCTAGTGATTTGAGGGGTGATGTTAAGTCATTTATTTGTTGGGTTTTTTTCCTTTTAAGGAATGAACTCAGTGCAATGAATTTTCCTCTTACTACTGCCTTCATAGTGTCCCAGAGATTTCTATACGATGTATCTGTGTTCTCATTTACCTCTAGGAATTTTTTAATCTCCTCTTTGATGTCTTCTTCAACCCCTTGTTCATTCAGTAGCATGTTGTTTAGCTTCCAGTTGTTGCAGTAGTTTTTCTTATTCCTTGTTTTGCCATTGATTTCCAATTTCATCCCTTTATGGTCTGATAGAATGCAGGGTAGTAGCTCTATTTTTTTTTATATTTTCTGAGACTTGCCTTGTGACATAATATATGGTCTATTTTGGAGAAGGAGCCATGTGCCGCTGAGAAAAAAGTGTATTCTTTTACTGAGGGGTGAAATATTCTATATATGTCCATTAGGTCTAAGTTATTAATTGTTTTAAGGAGGCCTAAGCTTTCTTTGTTTAGCTTTTGTTTGGATGATCTATCCATTGGTGAGAGAGGTATGTTGAAATCCCCGAGAATAACTGTGTTGTGGTCAATTTGACTCTTGAACTTGAGAAGAGTTTGTTTGATGAATGTAGGTGCTCCATTATTTGGGGCATGTAGATTTATGATTGTTATATTCTGTTGATGAATGGTTCCCTTAAGTAGTAAGAAATATCCATCTTTTTTTTTTTAAATATTCATTTATTTACTTTTAGTTGTACATAATGCAATGCATTTATGTTTACGTGGTGCTGAGGATCGAACCCGGGCAATGCACGTGCAAGGCGAGCGCTCTGCTGCTGAGCCACAACCCCAGCCCAGAAATATCCATCTTTGTCCCTTTTGATTAGCTTTGGCTTGAAGTCTACCTTATTTGAAATGAGAATCGAAACCCCTGCTTGCTTCCGCAGGCCATGTGAGTGATAAGACTTTTCCCAGCCTTTCACCTTTGGTCTATTGATTTCTTTTACTATGAGGTGTGTTTCTTGGAGACAGCAGATTGTAGGGTCTTTTCTTTTAATCCATTCAGATAATCGTTGTCTTTTGAATGGCGAGTTTAGGCCATTAACATTCAGGGTTATTATTGAGATGTGATTTTTATTCCCATCCATTTTTATTTAGATTAGGATCTTTAGCTTGATTTGGTTTCTCTTCTGGTTGGTATTTCCCTTAGTTTAATATCGCCTTTTGTTGATTTTCTTTGTTTTTTTTTTTTCTTCTTCTTTTGTTTAGCTTTTGTTTGGATGATCTATCCATTGGTGAGAGAGGTATGTTGAAATCCCCGAGAATAACTGTGTTGTGGTCAATTTGACTCTTGAACTTGAGAAGAGTTTGTTTGATGAATGTAGGTGCTCCATTATTTGGGGCATGTAGATTTATGATTGTTATATTCTGTTGATGAATGGTTCCCTTAAGTAGTAAGAAATATCCATCTTTTTTTTTTTAAATATTCATTTATTTACTTTTAGTTGTACATAATGCAATGCATTTATGTTTACGTGGTGCTGAGGATCGAACCCGGGCAATGCACGTGCAAGGCGAGCGCTCTGCTGCTGAGCCACAACCCCAGCCCAGAAATATCCATCTTTGTCCCTTTTGATTAGCTTTGGCTTGAAGTCTACCTTATTTGAAATGAGAATCGAAACCCCTGCTTGCTTCCGCAGGCCATGTGAGTGATAAGACTTTTCCCAGCCTTTCACCTTTGGTCTATTGATTTCTTTTTACTATGAGGTGTGTTTCTTGGAGACAGCAGATTGTAGGGTCTTTTCTTTTAATCCATTCAGATAATCGTTGTCTTTTGAATGGCGAGTTTAGGCCATTAACATTCAGGGTTATTATTGAGATGTGATTTTTATTCCCATCCATTTTTATTTAGATTAGGATCTTTAGCTTGATTTGGTTTCTCTTCTGGTTGGTATTTCCCTTAGTTTAATATCGCCTTTTGTTGATTTTCTTTGTTTTTTTTTTTTCTTCTTCTTCATGAAAAATGTTGCCCAGGATGTTCAGAAGTGCTGGCTTTCGAGTTGCAAAATCTTTTAACTTTTGCTTGTCGTGGAAGGTTTTTATTTTATCTTCAAATCTAAAACTCAATTTTGCTGGATATAAGATTCTTGGTTGACATCCCTTTTCTTTCAGAGCTTGAAATATGCTATTTCAGGATCTTCTTGCTTTTAAGGTCTGGGTAGAAAAATCTGAACATAGTCTGATTGGTTTCCCCCTATATGTAATCTGCTTCCTTTCTCTTGTGGCTTTTAATATTCTCTCCTTGCTCAGTATATTAGGCATTTTCATTATAATGTGTCTTGGTGTGGATCTGTTGTGATTTTTGTATGTTTGGTGTTCAGTAAGCCTCTTGAACTTTTTTATCCCATTCATTCCTCAAGTTTGGAAAATTTTCTGTAATTATTTCATTAAATAAATTACTCATTTCTTTGGCTTGAAACTCTGCCCCCTCCTCTACCCCAATCACTCTTATGTTTGGTCTTTTTATGTTGTCCCATAATTCTTGAATGTTCTGTTCTTGGTTTCTTACCATTTTTGCTGTGTAATCTAGATTTTTCTCTAGGATAAATATTTTTGTCTTCATTGTCTGAGGTTCTTTCTTCCAAGTGATCTACTCTGTTGGTGATACTTTTGATTGAGCTTTTTATTTTGGTTTATTGCTTCTTTCATTTCCTGAACTTCTGTTTGGTTTCTCTTTAGAGCCTCTATCTCCCTATTGAAGTAATCTTTTACTTCCTGTGTTTGTTTATGGAATTCTTTGTCATAATGATCTTTCACCATCTTTATTTGCTCCCTCATCTCATTTTTGAGTTCATTTTTAGGTTCCGCAAACATTTGGCATATGTAATTTCTAAATTCCATCTCTGGCATTTCACCAACTGTGCTTGCCATGGAATCTACTGAGGAGGTGTATTGATTTGTTTGTGTCACCTTCTTCCCTTGTTTCTTCATATTGCTTGTGTGTCTATTCTTCCTGCACTGTGGGACCTTGACTATTTTGATTTTACCTTAAAACTTTAAGTTGCTCCTGTTGTACAATGCTATCAGATCCCCTTATATTTCCTTTACACTTTAAAATCAATCACTTTTTATTCAGAGAATCCCAGTTTGATCCCAATGTACAGATTTAGTTATCCCAGTTATTGTTTTCAATTTACTCTGTACACTTCTGATGGGGTTTTATAGTTTCAAGTAATGGACACAGAGGTGATATATTTAGGAAGAAGGAAGTGAGTGTATTGACTTGTTCTTTCTTAGAAAGTATGAAAAGAGAGTTCTATGGAAGTGGTTTAATATCAGCAGATGAGAGAGGAAAGAGAATGTAGTGAATGATTAGGTGGAAAGACCAATTTATATATGAACCTAACTTATGCAGCGGTTGACAGAAGAAATAAAGAAAGATGGAAAAGAAAAAAAAGAGGGAAAAAATGACCAAGGAGTAGAAATTAGTGTAAGAGAGGAGAGAGAGAGTGAGTCTAGAAGATAGAGAATAAACTATATATATAACACCACTTTGCTATATATTTCTATTGTACCCATTCTAAAAATCCCAATTTCTGTGTATAACTTATTCTTGCCTCTGTTGAGTATGCAATGGCAGGGTGTAAATAGGGAAGATGAAGGAAGAAGAAAAAATACAAAAGTGAGAAGGAAGAAAAGAAAGAAAGAGGCGCAGAAGCAAACAAACACACTGTCAATCAAAACAAAAACAAACCAAAAACTAACAAACAAACAAAAAAAAAAAACCCAAGAAACAACAAAACAAACAAACAAAGAAACAAAAACGTTGAAATCAGGAATAAGTCTCAAACCAAATGGATCTTTGGAAGCCCTTCTTTTTTCCCTTCCAGATTAAGCCAATTGACCCTGATCTTGTCCAGTCAGCAATCCTGTTAGTGGAGTCAAGGCTGCTCCTTTGGCCAGTTGCAGAATGGCACAGTGGAAGAGTGGATGGGGCTTATCCTCAGGTCTGGCCTTGCGTGAAGCAACAGGGAGCTGCCACTCTGGGCCCTGGAGGCCAGGCAAACTGGAGGCTGTGTCTCTCCTTCAGGCGAGTGGGTGCCTACCTCTTGCTCTGGTCTCAGCTGGGCAGGTCGCACTCCTGCTGGGAGTGGAGGAGGTCCTTCCCCAGGTCTGGCCCTGTGTGGAGCAGCAGGGAGATGCTACTCTGGGCCCTGGAGGCCAGGCAAACTGGCTGCTGCTTCTCTCCTTCCTAAACTTTATTGTATTGTCTCACACATGAGTTTTTGGGGGATATCTCAAATCAAAACCATATATAGATGAGTTACTTATGAGCAACCAATCAGAGCCAATCCATCTATGTAGCAAAATAGTTGAAAGACTCTTGTGTCTTGGTCACGTCTACTTTCCCTTCTTTCATCCTCTTCTGAACCTCTTTTGTCCTTTTCCTCCTGACCCCTTCTGCAGACCCTAATAGTCACTCTTCTACTTTCAGACTAATTTTGGGTTATTTTTTCTTTTATTGTTTCTTCCTTCCTTCCTTCCTGCCCCCCCTACATGTGTGAGAGAACATGAGATATTTCACTTAATGTGATGTCTTCCAGTTCCATCCATTTTACTGCAAATGACAGGATTTCATTCTGTTTTATGGCTAAAAACATATTACATTTTATATATACATGTTTTCCTTATTCATTTATCTGTTGACAGGCACATAGGCTGATTCCATATCTTAGCTACTATGTATAGTGCCACAATAAATATGGGCATGCATGTGTCTCTTTCTTATGCTGACTTCATTCCCTTAAGACATATGCCCTGAAATGGTATAGCTGAATGGTATAGTTCTAGTTTTACCTTTTTTAATTTTTTTTTTATTTGCAGAATCTCAATATTATTTTCTGTAGTGAATATACTTCTATTCCCACTGACAGTGAATAAGGGTTCCATTTTCCTCATGACCTCACCAGCATTTATTATGTTTTGTTTATTTGATAATAGCCACTCTAACTGGGGTGAGATGAAATCTTATTGTAGTGTTGACTTGCATTTCTCTGGTGGCTAAATGTGAGCCCCAGGAAAAGGATAGATAACATAGGTAATGAATGATTGAGTCAGGAAGCTGGGGTCTAATTCAAAAGGAAATAAAATGCTGGGGCTGGGGTTGTGGCTCAGCGGCAGAGCGCTCCCCTCACATGTGTGCGGCCCAGGTTCGATCCTCAGCACCATGTAAACCTAAAATGCATTGCATTGTGTACAACTAAAGTAAATAAATAAATATTTTTTAAAAGGAAATAAAATGCTAATACCTCCAGAATACTTCCTCCTACTCAAAACCTGTTGCCAAGATTACCTGCCTCCAGGGAATTGTTCTTCCCAGGAAGAAGTTGTTAATGAGTACCCCTGGATAGTTTCTTTCTAGCCTTTTGGTCACCTTTTGGCAGGATGGGAGGATGGGACAGGAGAAGAAAGGAAACCTGAAATCTATAAAAAGGGTAAGACACCCTCACTCCCTTGGGTACCAGCTGTGGATCCCCCACCCCCTCTGGAGGAGTCTCTCTCTCTCTCTCTCTCTCTCTCTCTCTTTCTTCTCTCCTTGAAATAAAATTTCTTTTCTCACCTCCACATTTTTGGGGTGTTTAATCTTCAACACTGGGGGAATGAGGACCCAATCCTGATTTTCAAGACTGAATATTTTCAAAAGTATTTAATATTTTATCATATGTTTATTGTCCATTGATATTTGCATTTTTGGGAAATGTCCATTCAGATCATTTGCCCAATTCTTGACTGGATTATTATTATTTTTTTTTTTTTTGAGATCTTTATGTAGTCTGAATATTAATCCTTTGTCAGGAAAATACCTGGTGAATATTTTTCTCATTCTGTATGTTCTCTTTGAGTTTCCTGATTGTTTCATTTGTCATGTAACAGCATTTCATAGGATGTAATCCCATTTGTCAATTCTTATCTTTGTTTCCTGGTCTGTTGAAGTCTTATCCACGAAACTGTTGCCTGTTCCAATATCTTGAAATGTTTGCATTATGTTTTCTTCTAGTAATGTAAAAGTTGCAGGTTTTCTATTAAGGTCTTTAATGCAGTTTAAGTTGATTTTTTATACATGTTGAGAAACACAGGTCTGGTTCCAATCTTCTACATGTGAATTATGTTTTTTCCCAGCACCACTTGTTGAAGAGGCTGTTCATTGACCAGTGTATGCTTTTGTCTCTTTTGTCAAGAATCAGCTGGGTAAAGATGAGTGATTTAATTTCTATGGTTTTTACTCTTTTCCATTGATCTGTGGGTCTTATTTTATGTTAAAACCATGTTGTTTTTGTTACTATAGCTCTGTAGTCTTTTTTTAAAATTAGGTATTTTGATGCCTCCAGTATTGTTCTTTTAGCTCAGGATTTCTTTAGCTACTTGTGGTCTTTTTGCTTCCACATAAGTTTTAGGATTTTTTTTTTTTTTTTTTAGTTCTATGAAGAATGTCCTTGATATTTTCATGAGAATTACATTGTATCTATAGATTTCTTTGGGTAATATGGTCATTTTTAAAATTTTTATTATCCTACTCCATAAAGGTGGAAGGTCTTTCTACCTTCTAATGTCTTCTTCAATTACCTTCTTCAGTGTTTTGTAACTTTCATTTCTAGAGGTCTTCACCACCTTAGGTTAATGCCTAGGTAACTTACACAGACGTAAATGTGTGTGTGTGTGTGTGTGTGTGTGTGTGTGTGTGTGTATGCCTGTTGTGATGGAATTGCTGACATCAGTGTAACATGAATCGTTGGCTCACCTCCTTTGTTTGAACTTCTACCCCAATACCAAAGAATAATTGTTTTTTGATTTTGATATATTATCATGTACAATTAAGGTTAGAAATAGTACTAAAAGCTTCTTTGAACCAAGACTTTGTTCTCCAAGATGACTATAAAGCTATTTTTTCTGAAAAAGTCCAGAGATGATATTGGATTTTGAATCAGTAACAGGATATATGCAAAGCAGCCTCCTGAGTATGAGGACTGAGTTTTTCTTTCACAGGGACCCATCTCAACTCCACTATTTATCAGAACCATTACGTATTCCTCATTGGTCTACTTCCACTAAGTTTGTTGTGGGAGACTTGTTAAAAAAAAAAAAAACCTCAAATACTTATAGAGTGCTTATTTGATGCTTCATAGTATTCTCTGTGTTGCATATGTCACCTCTATTAATGTATAGGAAAAAAATATATGTTTATTTCTATTACAACTGAAGAAATGGAGAAGGTGAAAATCTAAAACCCTCAGCCACTACCACATAAACTTTAAGTGCCAGAACTAGGATTTGAATACATAAAATTGGCTCTGAAATATTTGCTCTTCATTGCTCTTTATGCTGCCTTTAAAGGTCCTCATTCATTCAATTCCTTCTAAGAAACATTAAAAATAAGAAACATTATTATCTCATTTGCTTTTTCTCACATAGGGAGGCAAATTTATTACTATTGAATTTCAAAACATTTCTTGGGTAGATTTGGTAGTGTAAGGTGTATTATTTTTATTTTTATTGTTTTATTACCATACTTATTTATAAAAAATCTGATAATTTGCATCCATTTTATTATATAATAATGGAAGATGATTACAAATACATACATCACATATTCACACATAAATTTAAATATTAAATACAAAAATATCTTAAAAATCATACATCTGTAAAATCCAACATTTGTTTAATATAATTTTCATATGTCAATACAGCTTAAGTTTTTATTATCTATATGGAAAAGTTCAGTTTTATAGAAAACATTACAAAATATTAAAATGGATAAAAGTATGAATATAATTTTCCAAAGAAATACAAATTATTTACTAATAGAATATGTTAATTGTCTTTGATTAAAGATGGCATGTAAATCAAACCCATATTCTTTCAAAGACACTGTTGTGTATAAAACAATCTGTAGAAATTTGATAATGCAAGTCATCTTGTATTCAAGACATGAAGTTAGGTAAGGTGCTTTGGTGCACACTTGTATCCCCATCCCTTGGGAGCTGAGTCAGAATTAAGACAAATTGGAGGATCACAAGTTTGAAGTCCACCTGCACAACATAATGAGTCTTATAATAAAAAATATAAAGGAGTGAGACCCTGTCTTAAATTTAAAAATATAAAGGGCTGGGAATGTGGCTCAGTTGTTAAATGACTCTGTTTTCAATCTCCAGAAACAAAAATAATTAATTAAAAATAAGAAAGGATGAGAATGCAGTTCAGTGGTAGACCAACCCTAGGTTTAATACCCACTATCCCCTCCCCCCCACACACACACACAAAAAAAAATGGAGGTGTCATGGAGAAATTGGGTGTTGGAATATCTGAGAGTCTACCACTTCACATACTGGTATTGTTATTGACAATTGACATTGAACTCTACTCATTCATGACAGAAAACACAGAAACATGAGAAAAATGTGATAAAATATCAGCTACAGAGAAACTGTGTGATGTTTTACTAATCTACACTTTGTTTTGTTTTGTCATAAATCCTGGCTTTTTTTTTTTTAATGGTGCTGCAGATTGAACCCAGGACCTTGCATATGCTAGACAAATACTCAGTTACTGAGGTATCACCCCCAAGCCCATAAATCCTGTTTTCAAACCACTAAATCAACTGACTTTTAGAATCTTAATAACTATAGTAGCAAATGACATAAGTTAGAAATTACTGTACAATTTTCATTATAAAATGTGAAAGCTGAAATTCATTGTTAAAAATTGTTATCATCTGTTCATCTTTTTTTCCTTATGCTGAACAATAAGGAAGAAAAACACTTTTGTTTAATTTAGAAGGCTCTTCAGATTTCTTTTTAAAGTCATGTGTTCAATGAGGACTGCATCTTGCAGCATTTATTTGTCTCAATAGAAGTCACACCATCAGCACTTTTTACAAAATATGTTTATGTTGTGAAAAGAATTTAAATAAGATAAGCTCTAATGGAAGTCTAAGTATCCTGTGGGTGTACAGCAAAGACATTTAAGAGAATGATTGGCAGCAAATTCAATTCAATCCAATCGACTTTTATTGAGAATCTAAATTGTTATAGATGTTAAGAGTATGAAAATGATGAAAGAGATTGCTTTCAATTTAGGGGAGTTTAAGGTGTTTTTCTAGAGATATACATTTTCATAACTATAGGAAAGTCTATTTGTTTTTTCCTAAAACATCAAATATTTAGTCAAGGTTTATTATACACTAAGTAATACACTAGACCCTAGATAATATAAAATCTTCTAGCTTAAGAGTTCAAAGTGGATTTTCAAATATAAACTCTAAGCAGAGATTTATTCTTTCAGATAGTAACTATTTTGTGCAATGTGCAATAATACATTTCCTTGAGATCAGAAAATTTACAATAAAGTGATGACCGCAGACCCAATAAGTGTGTGTGTTTGCGCGCGGGTGTGCACCTGTGTTTTTTCAGCTAAGATTTCACAAAGATAGTGATAGTATCTGGTGCCGCCTGTTTGAACAGGACTACCATGGGTAGAGAAAGTAAAATTGACCTTCAAAATATGGGAGAACACCAAGAGTTATGACTCGGTAGTTGGATGTAATGTTCACATAAGGAAATGACAAAGTTTAAGATGCAAGAGAGGAAGGTGCAAGGTCCTGTATGCCATAACAATGTGCTTGTTTAATGGGTTTTGTTTGTTTAACTACATGGCAAGAAGCTATAAATCATTGTATGTATACTTCATAAATACCATTCTTCTGAGGGAGAGTGTATATGCTAAAGGGACAGAAACACATTATGTAGGTGAGAACAGTTTCTGCTGGGATATGAGAGATGATAACAATTTTATGAACCAGGGAGAGTCCTGAAGATGAACTTCCAAGAGATGAATAATGTAGATGAGAAAAAAAAATAGATGTTAAACAAAGAAACTCTCTGTAGCTTCATTATTGTGTGTCTCTTTGGAAAGTACAAAATGTACCATTGACAGGATCCTGTGCTTGATGGATTGGTGGGCTCTTCCTAGCAGCTTCTCTTCTGCCTTTTAGAAAAAAAGCCTTGAGGCGATTATAGTTTTGAGTGTCTGCTCCTTACATGAAACACTCCTGACTTGTGCTAGAGTTGATAACATTTTGTTCTGGCTGTACATTAAGAAGGTGTCTCTTCACTGGATGGGGGTAGACAGGGGTGGAGGTCGGGAATGGAAATGAAAGTTGTACCTATGGTAAACAATATTCTAGTTTGGGCCTAAATTATACAATATTCAAAGGAAAGGGAACATTAAGTAACTGGGATTATTAACCTCCCAAACTACTCCTATCAAAAGTGACCTCAACATTTCCCACCAGTATTTAGCCCTGTTTGTCAATATTGGATGCTTCCTTTTGTCATCAAACACTGACGCCTGTAGAAACACATCTAATATCCCAGGCAGCTTCCTACAGTTCAGAAATATGTGAATGGCTTGTTCCAATATCATTTACCATATTGACATATCTGTTGGATGTTTTTTCTGGTTCTACATCTTACCTTTTACCACATTTATAAGGCATTTTAGCAGTTCACCACTTTGCTTAGACTTGCTCCCTTGCTTCATTGCTTAGATTTGTTCCCTGTTGAATACTGATGTCACGATTTAATTGGTCTTCCTTCCTTTGACTTGATTATTTTGGCATCAGTTATCTCACATATTTTCTATTACTCTTAAGGACTTATTTAGCATAAACTCAATAGTTATTGCTTCTTGAATACTGTAATACTTTCACCAAACCTATCTCATGTGCAGAGCAATTAAACTGTACTTTCTTCAATGCATTTTCATTTTCCTATCATGCCTCTTATTAATATTTTTCTCTCAATACCATTATTCAGATAAATCATGTTTATAAAAAATATAAAATACACTTTAACTTCTTTTAATGTCTTTTTTTTTTTTTTTGGTGTTTTATTCATTTTCTCCATCCTACGTCTAATGCTAGATTCTAAATAGACTTGAAATAAGTCTTCATGCATAAAATATTTCATCACTGCTTCTAGGACTTGTTTTCAGGGCTATTGCTAAAAAATATCATAATTTTATTTGAGTGAATTCCTCTTCACCATCTGCAAATGTCACTACATCCCCCTTTTGGCAATATCACATACAGTTCTCCTGCCTCTTTGAATGTATAACACATGGATTTCTTCACACATTTGAAATGTTCAGGTTAGAATTTAGGCATGGTCCAATGTGTTAGGGTAAAGTGCCATATAACAAAACTGAAGAAAATCACTGTATATCAACATTCTGTTTATTTCTCAACAATGTGAATCGGTCATTAAACTTTCAAAGGAATATAAAGTACTGTATCAAAAGTTTTAAAGAGCAATGATAACCAGGCTTAAAATGAGAGCAAAGAATAGGATGTTTGATATTATAGTCAAAGAAGAAGAATGACAAGGTATTGTTTATGTATTTCATAATTTACAATTATTATAATAATTTTCAAATATATTAAAGGTTTTTGGGAGGTTAAATTACTGAGCATTATCTCACTCTTCCTACATGAAACTAAAAGCTCCAATTTGTGCCTATTTTAAATGTACTGTCTCAGTATACCTAGAGGTCTAAACACAAAATGTATGTAAAGAGTATACAAATACATATCATCTCAATCAAATATATTATGATTAATCAGGTTATATATAATAAATAGATACAAGTGTTTAAGAATAAACAGTACAAGCCAGGCACTGTGGTGGACATCTGTAATCCCAGTGCTTGGTAGGATGAGGCAGGAGGATCACAAGTTCAAAAACCAGCCTCAGCAATAGTGAGGCACTAAGCAACTCAGTGAGACCCTGTCTCTAATAAAATACAAAAGAGGGCTGGGGATATGGCTCAGTAATCTAGCATCCCTGAGTTCAATCCTCATTACCCCACAAATAAATAAATAAATAAACATTATAATATCCAGAAATGCACATTTTGTGGGTTTTAATTTTAATATAAAACTTCATGTAAATGTAAGCATAGGTGATAAGTGTTTGACATCTTAGATTTTAATATTGACATTTAGCAAAATAAACATCTCTGAAGAGTCTAAATTTGTTTTTATGTCCTAGGTTTGCCACTTATTGAAGAAGAATCACAACCAATTTACATGACCACATTAAGTCCCACTTCCTAATATATAAAATTTGAAATAATTATTGGATGTTTCAAATTGGAAAACATATGTAAAGGTGTAAAGTTTAAGAAATCTGAAAGGCTTTCACAAATATTATCTTTGATTCTCTACAATAGTCCCAACCCCAACCTGCAACTCCTGTTCAGATCTGTTATTAGGAGATTGAGCATTTTGAGGCAAGGGTCCCTTTAAACCTGTTTGGTTTTTGCCTACCCAGTATTCACAAAATGGCTTGTTCATAGTGGGTGCAAATGGTATTGTGAGTTGAAGAAAATAAATGATAAATTGATAGATGAGAAAAGGGAAGAAGGAAGATAGAAGGATTTGCACAGGACGAATACGTTTAAACTTCATTAAAAGTGATCTGGATGTAATCTGGTGCTTTTAACAACAAGGATACACTTTTAAAATGAAAGTCAAAAGTCAACTGATGAGTCGTTCTCAGTATTCAGTTCTCTTCATCAAATAAAATTTCTTCCTTTTTCTGTTATCCTTCATGTATAAATACTTCTAAAATATATGAGCAGAAACACCAGTCTAATAATTAAGTATATTTTATTTAGTCCTGTAGTTGTTTATTAATAACTATTTGTATAAAACCTAGCAATGTCCCAATTTCTTTGAGCCTCAGTTTTCTCATGGGATTGTGACTAAACTGGCCCTTAATTTATTTCATGCACTGGAAAAGTCACAAAATAATTTTACTTTGAAAATTATGCATCATTCATCCCAATTTGACAGATCTTCAGATCTTCTCTGAAGATCATGCAGTGCATAGGTTATGGATTTGGAATTTGTGTCAAAGACTGTCTAGTTTGGAAATCCTCCTCGAGTTACTGCATGTCCTTAGTTTGCCCAGACTTAAACAGCCTGACTTCATAGGAAAGGTAACTAGTCATAAGGAATGTTCAATTATGAATCAATTTACAATAGTAAATGTTATTATTACTTACATAAACATTTGGTTAAAAAATGTAACAAATGCTGAACAATGCATCTCTCCCATATATTAAAAGATTTAGATAAATAATAATGATGGTATTGTCATATCATTAATGCAAGAACTAAAGATGAAAAATAATTCAAAAATTTGTTTATAAAACAGTATGTAAAAGCATTACTTATAAAGACATTTCAAAATACATTCATTTATAAGTAGATAAAAGCTGAAAGATTATCATATTAGAAAACTTTGATGTTACTGAAACACAGCTTTGCAAAAAAGAAGAAAGGCAAATCGTTGGGAAGTGAAAATAAAAGTCTCAAGTTCTATAGTGATGTTAGGGAGAAAATTAAATAGCAATATTGAAGACTAGATTCTTATTATTATGATAAAAATAAAAATCTCAATGAAATCATTTGGAAAATGGATAAAATATTATGGCATATGTCAGTCTATATCTTTTCCATTTGTATGTTATTATTTTAAAAATACTGTTGAAAATTGACATATAGAACTAAACCACCATTCTGAGTTCTAAATTCCTAAATCCAATATCACCCCTTACAGCTATGAGTGCCTGCAAGTATTTGAGTTTAGTGGAAATGTTCAAGCAGAACTCCTACTTTTAGCTCATTTTATATTTCAAACGTGGCATTTTGATTCTTCCTAGAACATTTAACTGAACAATAAAAATAAACTAGTTCTGAGAGACCTCAAATTAGGTTTCTACTCAGCACAGTGGTTTCTATCATAAGAGAAGAGAAAAGTAAGGGATTTCTTTATAGGAAACAGTGTGGGCTAAAGAAAAATAGATAAAATTTAAGCAGCTCCACAGTGTTCTGGCTCTTCAGTATGTCACAGTGGGTGAGAGTTCTCTCTTATGAATTGCTTTCCATCTACTTGACTGAAGCATGTCAAAAGAAACAACAAAGTATAACTCTTAATCCCTTGTACAATTTAGTGAATAAAGCCATTCATCCTGATGGGTGTAGAATAAAGCTCAAACCTCAAACATGACTAGTAGGGTTAACTCTCATGGGACGATTTGAAAGAAAGCCTGAAAAAAGCTTTAGGTTTTCAGAGTGATTAGATATTTTAGAGCTGTATCTCTGAAATGTTCATAGCATGTAAGCTGAAACACTAGGATTTGCTATGATATAACCAAATTCAAGTGGAAATTTGGTAAGTTTGGGAGGTTGTGTTTAACTTATTCCGGAATGAAACCATCATTGTGATTGTGATTTCCTAAAAAAGAAAATGTACTGTTTTCTTTCATTGAAAAATCATCTGTTCTATTGGATGATAGTTATTATAGAAAAAAGAGATGATATGGTATTTTAATTGTTACCCTGTTAATTGAATTTGAATTGAAATAGTAATGAAATTAAACATGTCTTGAGATGACCCAGATGAAGTTCACAGTCAACTCATGGGCTTTCTTACAAAAGGCACTCTCAGGAAAGTATTCTTTCTAAACCAACTCCAAAGTGCACGGATGGATGGAGTTAGGTTCAGATTACAGCCATACCCACTTAATCCTTTTGTGACTGTGACCATGATACAGAACACCTGAGAATTTCTATTTTTCTTTTCTGTGTAACATGTTGGTAATAGTATGTGATTTGGAGTAGTGTTGAAAGGACAGTAGGCAAATCTACTTAGCATAATGATAAATAAACAGTAGATAGTAAATAAATGGCAAATGCAAGATGGGGCACATTTTATTAAAAAGTCATAGCTCATTCTTTTCTTCCATTCTTTGAGCAGATACTATTTCTTGGTATTATACAGCGTGTAGATAAGATCTCCAATTTCAATGGTAGATAGAATTAATAATACAAGATATTGCTTTATATGGTAAAGTAGGGATAGTCATAAAGTAAACACTGAAATAGAAAAAAGTTGCTAGGGATATAGCTCCAGGGTAGAGTTCTTTCCTAGCTCATGTAAGGGCCTGGGTTCAATCCTCAATACAAAAAAAAAAAAAAAAAAAAAAAAATCAAATTTGCCTCTTGAGATAGGTAATACTTGAATTAATTCACATATGACTCACTGATGAATGCTTTTGGTGAAACAGTGTTTCTTATAAATGCATATAAATATTTTGTAATTATCAAAAACATAATAATTCAAGCAGCTGTGGATTGAATAGAACTTGTATAGCTGATATGTAAAGAGGTATAAAACTGCATCATCATTATAAATATTAATGGTAGGCATCCATCTAGATTCATAATCAAAGTGTGGCTTTCCATTATCTGCATCTACATTATGCTATTCACTGTGAAACTAAACATTTATTCTTAATATATTCTCTTGATATTGCAGTATAAAAATGAAGTTTGTGTAAATTATACAACAAGGAGTGTAGATATCCAGAAAAATTCTATATAAACAGTAGTCATTCTCTTGTAAAATTGGACAGTAATTAACTAGCATAGTTAGCAAAATAAATGAATAAACAAACCACTAATGGATAGGAAGCAGGGTAGGAGAACAAAGCAGCCAGAGATAACCTCAGATTTCAATCCTACCTTTGCTACTAGCTGTCTGTGTTTCAGTGGACAAAGTACTCCTTGTGCCCCAGTACATTTGTCCCAGGGTGGTTGTGATAATTAAATTAGTCAATGTGTGTACAGCACCTAAAATTATAGCTAAACAAAAGTACTATATTTCTCTATATTAAGCAGTAGAAAACACAAAGCGATTTGTACATTGCTTGAAGCTCTGAAAGCAAAAATAGAACAAGTTTAGTTGGGATTTTATGTTGTGGATGAAAGGATTACATCTTTTTCTATTCTTGATGTGTTTGGGTATTCTCTGGTATCAGTACTCCTTGCCTTTTTCTAATCCTTACTCTTTTTTTTTTTTCTATTCTGGCCATTAGTCTGGCCACTTGAGAAGGAAACAGTAGGACTGCATTCAGTATCCATTTTTCCTCCACTAGAGGGAACTTGGCCTTGCAGCTCATATTCTGTTTTTCCCTTGGCCTTTGATCTTATAGGAGCAATGCCTACAAAGGAAACTTGCAGAACATAGTACTGTCTCTTTAGAGTCAAATAAGTTAGTCTGATTCTGGGTTCTAGTATTAGGAAGCTGCCTTGTTGACACAGACATGCCTCATCTTTCAGTGTTAATATTCTGTGTTCCACCTGCCTGATAAATTTGCCTACCTTTTAATTCATTTTCCACTCAAGCAAGAGTAATAAGTACTGTTGCTCTTTCAGCCTTCCAATAGTAATAAACCACACTAAATATAAAATCAATTATAAAATTGCATACTGTTCAATTTTTACACCCATTCTTAGGTTTTATATACATATACCTATCCAAAGGTAGAACTAGATAAATAGATACATTTCATATGTACTATTGATGCATGGAGATAGGATGACCTTTATCTTAATAAATACAGTGTTCACCAAGGTGAATTTCTGTCAAGATGCTCACAGAGTTTAACAAAAGTCCTTATTTTAGATCTGAAACTAAATTGCTTGTTCCCATTAAGAAAGACCTTTATGGCCTTTCCACATTTCCTTCCACGAAACTAAAAGCAGACTAAACATGGGTGACAGCACTTGGTAAAAATGATTGTAGTGACATTTTAGATCTGTCAAGTCTTTCTGTAACTACTGCACCCTAGGTAGCCTAATGAGACACAATGCATAGTAACACAGTGAGAAAAACCCTTTAGAACTCTTGTTACAGTCATTTGAAGGGGGCTATAACTCTGAAGTCCATCATTTCCTGCTGGGCAGTGGAATCTTTTAGTAGATACTGAATTGCAGCAAAATGTCTTGAAAGCAATTCCCTTTCAGTCATAACCACACAAAGATTTAGGTATGCTGGGCTTCTGTTTGTGATGGATACAAGCTTGGCATCTATGGAAATGGAAATCATATCCAGGCAGTACATTTTGAATTTTCTAAGACTTACTTATAAAACTTATAACTTTTAATTCCTATGCAGACAAAATGTAAAGATGAAGTGAATGAACCTCGACTATTTCTTAAATTATTTATCCTTTTAATACTGAAGCCATATTTTCTGTCACAATAATAAAGTTGCAACTGTTGAGAATAGTGCTGATGTTTGGACATTTCCATTGGAATGATGATTGCAAAATGATTTATATTCAGAGTGATTGAATATACAATGCATCAGATTTGGGGAACTGTAGGGAAATAAAAATTATGTATAGCACTTCAATAAATATTTATTGAGAATCATAATACAGTATTCCAGGCACCATAGTAAGAACAACAATTAAGGCATTATTGGTGTACCAAAAAGTTCCCACTCTGCAGATAAATTAGGGCATAATATAAAATAGTTATATCATAAGACAGAAAAGAGTGTAAAAATTCAAATTTCAAATTTATTTGTTTATCCATTATTAGTTATTCGTCCTTCCATTTACTTATAGTCGTTCACTTTAAAAAGTTTTGAGAAAACTTACTATAGTATATAGTGTGTACATATGTATATGGTTAAATGTTAACATTTATCTATAGGACTTTTATAAGCCCTAAATAAAAAAGAAGTGTGAGTATAAATGATTCATTTTATCTTCTAAAAAACAGTTTCCTGATATTTATTTCTAAAAGGAAATATACATTTAAGGTGCTGTACTGGATATTGATTGATGTTATACACAATATCATTTACAATATTGTTGCAGCAATGTCAGAAACAATTTTATTATAATTTTTCACTTATATCTATCTCTAATGAAGTTTATATCATTAAATTATAACAAGTCCGTGTGAGCTGAATTAAGGTATGCTATACAGTAGTCCACCCTTACTCACAGATGATATGTTCTAAGACACCCTGGTAAATGCCTGAAACCATGGATAGTCCAGAACCTCGTACAAAGATACTTTATTTTTCTAACCTCCCTTGCAGCATTGTGGATATAAGAATAAAAAGATTCTTCTGTGTTTTATGCCCTGGTACCTCCTTTGCATTAGTACTCTTTCACTTTCAAGTCATTATTAAACAAAATAAGACTTGAATACCAGAACTTGTAGTACCATAAAAGCTGAACTGATAACCAAACCAGGCAAGCGGCATATATGCCATGAAAACACTTGATATAGGGGTGGTTCACTTCCCTGGTAGGATGAAGTGGGAAAGGGTGGGATTTTAGCATGCTACTCAGAATAGCGCTGAATTCAAAACTAATGAATTGTTTATTTGTGGAAATTTCCACTGAATATTTTTTGGCTCTTGTTGACTACAGGTATCTGAAAATACCAAAAATGAAACCATGGATATGGGTCACTGCACCATATGTATTTCTTTAATTAATTTTGGGTGTTGGAAAATTGGGGCTATCCTAAAAAATATATATATAGTGCATATACATCTTCAATTTCAAGAAGTAAATGCGTCATATCTGCAACTCAAAAATTCAGATGTTGTCAAAAATTTATTTTAATTTTAGTAGAATGAAAAAAAAAGTGTTTCTTTTAAAAATGGTAAATACTAAAAAATGGAATCAGAAAATGTACTGCATTTTTTTTTTGTTATGAGTTTTGTGGTATTATTTGGCTTTTGAAAACAAGGTACATGTGTTTCAATCAATTCTATTTATTCACAACTGCACTGAGTATTTGACTCTTCCATTCTAGATGGATTTTAATTCTAGGATTATGTTTCTCATAAAATCCATGCTGGTTGTTTGATAAAATAAGTCTCCTAACTGGAGAAATCACCCTCAGGTCACTTTAAAGATTAAGAATAAGGAAAAGAGTAAAGATCTAGGAGGAAGAAGATACAGAACAGGTCTCTTAAGCTCACTAAAATCTTTGCCTCCAGCTAGATTAATAAGTTTTTTCTTTCAGTTAAGGATTGGATAAACCAAGTTAATTAATAGGACCATTACATGAGAATTTAAAACTAGAAAACTGATAATCATTTATTCTACATAATAATATGTCCCTGAGAAGGCCATTTGTGCAAACATGTCTTATAAATTTATAGTAGTAATTGTGGAAAGTGTCTATGTAATTTTGGTACTTTACCCAACTTTTCTTTTTTTATTTGTTAATTATAATATGGACAAAATACAAGTTCTTGTGAATAATTGATACCTTGTTGTATTTAACAAATATTAAATGAACTAAATTAATTACATATATGAAATCAGAACACTATTTAACACACAATGGATGATTTATATATCCTAGCTAAAGTGATTGTTATTTCCATAACATTACACATCTATTTTAGTAAGTGCAATGTTTCTTATGAACATCCTTTCAAAGTCATTAGAATTTCTGTTTCAGTCACATAGCAGTTTATAAATGAAAATTAAAGTAAATAAGAAAAGTAAGATATAAAGAAGTAACTTGGGACAGACATCTTTATATTTCCATTTCTATCTCCTTTCCCTTTTCATATCCTTTCCTAAAGCTGATTTGTAAAAATTGTCTATGGAATATAGTATATACTGTAATATAAGCTGTAATTCCTAACTATGTAAAGCAGCCATTAGAATTTCTTCACCTAAAATTAAACATTATTTTTATTGCCTAGGTATTTTTATATTTTATAATAGAAATGCCCAATCAATATTGATTGCATTTTGAAAGTCAATTCTCTATTTTTGATCAGTGTAGATTGCATATGAATGATTCCCATGCCACACTCTGAAATTGAAACTATGCTTGATTAAGAAAATTAACAAAACAGTGATAACATTACTTCAGGGTGAAGAATATTATGGGTTGAAATTAGTAAAAATCACTATCACCATTTACATCTAGGAATCTGGGTATCAAAACTAAAGATAATTTGTTGAAAATCAAAGCTAATATAATAAGTTAAAATGGCTATATGGTTAAAAGCAAGTGTTTGTCTATGAAAGAAGAGAATATTTTGTAATCTAGAAAAAAGTTGCTATAAAATGTTATAAAACTTACAGTTTGTGATAAAAATAGTTTATGTTTTTTTTTTTTTTTTTTTTTTTTGCAGAATGATTTTCTCAAATGCAGAATGGAAAAGATCTAAAACCTTCAAAATATAGGAGTAAATTATCAGAGATTAGAAGAAAAATTATTGTGACATTTGACTTATCTATCAAAAATTGTTAAAATTAGATTCCTTTACTGAGCATACGTGATAGACAATGATTCTTTTGCACATAGATATTTTTTAGCAGAATGAAGAAAATGTAAAATTATTTTGAAATGCTAACTCGGAAAATATAACCTTTCTTGTTTTTTTTCCTTGTTTTACTTAAATGAAAATAAAAAAAATTAAAACTTATTAGCAATAAAATAAAATTAAACAACTCAATAACTAGTGTATTTTGAGATAGATTTCCATAATGATTTCAAAAGATCTGAAATTACAACACTTTTTAGTAAAAGTACAAATTTTTATATATGCCTGAGGATTCGTTTATTATTTTACTAAAACTTGGTTGGCTCCATTTTTTACCTTGATAAAACTATGACTTGTATTTTACCTTTCATGAAGAATATTAAATAACTAAATGAGGCTATGCATTAAGTGGTAGTGCATTAATTTCATTAACAACAAAATCAGAAGATTTTCTTTGCTAAGGTTTATGTAAAAAAAAGTAGTTCATAAAGTGTTCAAAAAGCCTGGCTTTGACATGTAAATTGACATTGTTTGGTTTTGTTGTTATTTCACTTCAAAATCCTTCCAGATCTCTGATTGACATTTAAAAAAATTTTAAATTGTAGTTGGTCACAACATCTTTTATTTTATTTATTCATTTTTATGTGGTGTTAAGGATTAAACTCTGTATGCCTTGCATGTGCTAGGTGAGTGCTCTACAGCTGAGTCACAACCCCAGTCCCTCTGATTTGCATTTTTAATGTATACATTAATAAGTTCAAATCAAAGCAGACAGACACTGCACAGAGACACTGTGTAGTACTCTTTCTACATAAGCAAGAGGAAATCCACCTTTAATTGGGTTTGCATATCAAGACGCATGACACCATTCACATACCAAGAAAATTTGAAAAGATTTATTTCTTACATAGGGAGGCTTTTCTAGGGAGAGCATGGAAGTCCTCTACAGCAGAAAGGAGATTTGCTTGTATTTTATTTTTTCATTTGATTTTGGAGCTAATGTCAGTTTTGTTCAATTATAACTGGTTCACAATCCCTATGATAACTTTACAAACATTTTTGGTAGTTTGTTGGCTTTTTACTGAGTTTTTACTATTGTTCTGTTGTTTTTCCTCAACTTCTTGCTGTGCTATAAGCCATTCCATCATATCTATGCATACATGATCATATGATTTGTGAGGAAGTTGTACTCTGCTACTGATAAAGGATTTTCTGTTTTATACATGGGGTTTGATCAGCTGAATAGCTATACAACACAACATTATATTGACCCTTAACTCCATTCTCCCAAATCAATTTGAGGTGGATCTTATGTCAAAACAAAAAGCATAAAAACCATTTACAGAAAAACAGTCAAATATCTTAATGACTTTTAAAAAGGCAAGGATTTTTGAGAGAACCCAAAACACACTATTTTATATATAAATATATAAAGAATACATAAATATATACCTTCCTACTCTTTGTATTTCTCTGTTGTTCTGGTAGAAACTTTAATCACATACTCCAATACACTGTTAAATGACACATATCCAGAGTGTACAAATCAATTTATCAAAATCCAGTTAATATAACAATAATAATAATAATAATAATAATAAATTATTGGACATTTGTACTTTCTAAATAGAAAATCATCATATGAAGGGACTCATTTCATTTTCTAGTAGAAGGTAAATAAAACCACAAATTCACCCTACATAGCTACTATGAGAAATGAAGATAATACTAAGCATTAATGAAGATGGGAAGAGAAAGGAATTCTCATCCCTTGGTTATGGAAGTATAATTGATACAGTCACTTTAGAAAATCAGTCACTTTAGAAATTTTTTTCCAGTATTTACTAAAACTGGAAACATAAATAGCCAATAGTCAATCAACTTCATTCTACCTACATATGTTGAACACAAGCATGATATACAATGGTCCGAACTGGAAAAACAGGATCTATAAGCAACTGTTAACATATTCATAGACTGGAACAAATTAAAATGAACAAATTATATTGAACTACTTAACACAGACCAAAATGGGGGACTCCCCCCCAAAAAAAGGAAAATACAGGCATGAAAGAATATGTTTTGTATAATTTTATTCATCCAAAGTTCAAAAAAGAAGAAATTAAGTTCTGACATTAGCAAAACTTATGGTTACACTTATTTTTCATGACCTACATAAAGATTACTCAGTTTTCCAGAGATAGGCCAACTAGTCAGATTAGAAATATGAAAGGTATGAGAAATTTAAGGAGTAAAGCAAAACATGGAAATAAGTGAAAAAGCAGGATCCAATGGGGACCAGCTCTGATGGAAATAAGAGCCTGAGTTTTATTTTTATAGGTAGAAACATCAAATGGTTTCAGTGTGACAGGCTTGATGCAAATGGGATGATGGTGGGAAACAAGTTGTTTGGGGCTTGGCAGTTTACTCCCACCTCTTCTCTACCTCTAAGTGGCTGTGTTTGAAGCTAGGGCTGTTAAAGCCAAAGCATTATGTCAGCATCATCTGAGCAGTCTCCATTAGTAACCAATAGTTCCCAGGAAAGCAACCCCCCTGCCTTGTGATGGCTCAAACAAACCCATAATTCATACATGGCCTCTGACACTTGTTGGAGCAGTCAGTGGTTGATGAGACATGGGGAATTATACATTGATTATTGCTTTTTTCATAATCTGGATGACAGCTAACAGTGTATAACCAGCTTTATCAAATAGTACTGTTGGGATTTTCATATATGTTATATTTTATTTAAAGTGAAATAAGCATTGGGAAAATATTTATTTATTTATTATATTTAATCAATTTATTTTTTTTCAGCACTGTTCATCAAACCAAGACCTTGTTCAGGCTAGATTAGTGCTTTACCACTTAGCTACCCCACTAACTCCACTTTCTATTTTTTAAATAAATCAATGTCTTGTAAAGTCAGAAAAATAAGTGAAAAGTATTAACATTTATTTACTACTTACTCAGTTCAGATTCAAGACTATGGGCAGGGCAATTATGTGCATGTATATGTATGTGCATACAGTTTCTTCCTTTAAATAAACTCTACCTTTTTACTGACAAGAAAAATATCTCTTGTATTATATATTAAGAATGTAGTTTACTCTTTCTGAAATTATGATGAATCCTGAAGATCTCTGGTAGATTAAGGGTATATGAAGGTCAAAAATCAATGGAATTTTGGTTCAAGTTATCCAACAAAGGGTCCAGTGGATTTCAAACGACATTCTTAGCCTGACACCATTCCTATTATAAGAATGCTTAATTGAAATGGACATACTCAGCAACTGTCAGGATCTCCATGGAAACTCAAAGGATGAGCACCATTAGAAAAGGCCAAAGGAAACCATTAAGATAGTGTCTATATACCAAATAGTAAACTAACAGGAATACTTTATTTATGGACAATTTGTAGAAACAGCACAATTATTACAGATTAGAATGATGAAGGAGAGGTGATTCTACTTTCATTCTACTTGCATATTTGGACAGTGCATAATGATACTGATTTATCATAATATTAATGATAACTTCAAATGTAGCTGCTTTTCAATTGTGGAAAGTTGTAAGTTTATTGTTGAGGAAAACTGGTGAGGAACATTCCATAGTACCTCTGACAATATGATTGAATCTAGCAATCTAGCAAACATGTTTTTTCTACAAAGTTTGCATTTAGCTATCAAAGCCAGCATTGCATCTTCAGTGTCTTCAAACTCAAAGGTACATCACCTCTCCAGCTCTATACAACAATTGTTAACTGGGACTTGATAGGTTTTCCTTTCCATAAGGTGTCATGTTGGTCTATCATATCAATAATTAAACTGATTTGACTTTGGGGGCAGGAAATAGCAAATACTTCAAACAAAATAACCAAGTTTATATCATATAATAGATGAAAAATAATCCTAAAAAATGCAAGACTTATTCATGAAAAGTAGTAGGGATATAGTGATATGGTACACTTTTATATATCTTATGGCATGAAGGACATTTTACTGCATAAGGTGCTTCCTATAACTAACTAATAATCACAATGTCTAGTAGGACTCTTCATTTTGGAGACAATATATATCATATTTGGCATGATATTCTTACTTACTTATAGAGTTACACAAAAAGTTGCTATTTCCAATACAATCATCTATGTCTGTTGTGTCAATACAGTAGCAACTAATACATATGGCTATTGAGTTATGGCTGTTGAGTCTTGAGATGTGATTAGTCTGAATAGGAGATGTGCTATAAGAGAAAATGTAGGTCTGATTTTGGACAAAAAGAATATATTAGACATATGAGTAATAAATTTTAATATTGAATTTAAAAAATTACAACATTCTGAATACACTGAGTTAAACAAAGTGTTATACAAGCAATTTTACCTCTGTAATTTTTAATACGGCTACTTGAAAAACTTAATATTATCTATGTACTTTGTCTTATGTTTCTGTTTGCCAGGGCTAATTTCAAGTGTCTTGCCTCCCAGATCCTGGTTGTTGATGGTTGAGAGTCTAGTCATAGTCATAGTTCTCCAATAAATGGAGTAAAAAACATTGTTAATAGGAGAGAATGTTAAAGAACATTAAATGACATTCAGTCATGAGAAAATAATGGGTAGACAGGGATGAGATAGAAAGAAGGGGGACTGTGCATGCACTTCTACAGAGACGAGACTACTGATATGAAATAGGTAATGTTTTTGATCCCAAGTCTTCATCCTTTTACTTTGTGATATGATTCTCATTCATTTAATTGTGTTGACATTTTTATATTTACTACAAGTTTGATATAAGGAGTTTACATCACAAGTGAATCTATCATGTTTTTCCACATTCCGTTATAGTGTTTACGTCTTTGATACTAATTTGAAGCAATGAATTTGGTTTAAAAGATTTAAATGGAAAAGTATGAACTGTTATATTTCAAATATCAAAAAATATATTACCCAAAACAGACACTTTATTTCTGTTACTTACTGTATTCAGATAGGAGAATTTTTCACATCAGAATACTTTTATTGCAAAATATTTGTATACTTACACTGCTTTTTGTTTAAAACTTAAAAAAAAAAGTAACAGTAAAACCTCCGAAAGTAAGAGTGGAACTTTGGACTATTTCTTTCTTTCTTTCTTTTTTTTTTTTTTTTTTTTTTGGTACCGGGGATTGAACTCAGGGGCACTCGACCACTGGGCCACATCCCCAGCCCTTTTTTGTATTTTATTAGAGACAGGGTCTCACTGAGTTACTAAGTGCCTCGCCATTGCTGAGGCTGGCTTCGAACTCGCGATCCTCCTGCCTTAGCCTCCCAAAGTGCTGGGATTACAGGCGTGCGCCACCGCGCCCGGCTGGACTATTTCTTATGAATATATATAACTATGTAATAAAAAGATGATAGTATTTCATATGTAATTTGAGAATGCTTATTACATCAATATTCAAAAATTGACATTTCCTTAAAGTTTATATTTTGTTCTTTAGCATATTTTCAGTAAGAAACAATGTGTCAAGAATTGTTTGATAGTGTAAGGATAAGGTTAAGAAAAAACTGTCAGGGATGTTTAGAATTATTAGCTTTTCTCAGGGAAAAGAAAATATAGAAAACAAAGCCAAATATGGAACAAAATTGGATAAAATATTCAGAAAAAATAAATGATTATACAACTGTCTACAATATAATTCTAAAACAAAACTGGACATATTAAGAATCATTAATTGTTTATCATCTAGAAACAGTTTTGTATCTATGAATGTAACTGATAAATTAGGGAATGTTATATTCATTCCTATAAAATTTTTGAAACACATTTCAACATAAATTTAGGACAGGCAAGCACATAAACTTAAATCACAGGGATTATATGGAGTAAAGGATGCATGATGGATTAAAAAATATGTACCATTAAATAAGTCATTTGAATTAATATTAAATTAGAAGATCTTGTTTATTTGTTTTTATATATATGAAAACGTCTAATGATCAGAAAGAAAAGAGGTCTTGATCAATATTTTATATTTCAAAATAGGAATAGCTATTGTATGTTTGCCCTAAAATTGTAATGAAGGATATGGCTAGGAACCATGTTTTGGGTTATCCCAAGGGCCCATGTGTTGGAGGCTTAGTCTTCAGAGTGTTCTGTTGTGAGGGACCTTTAAGAGGTGGGGCCTACTGGTAGGTTGTTAGAACATTTGAGGCATGCCTTCAAAAACAACAAAGATGGTTCTCAGGGAAAAGAGGTGTTGTAAAAGGAGCAGGCAGCAGGCCTGGAGTTCCCTCTTTGTGATTCTTGGTTTGCAGTGTGATCTCTTCTCAGGCATGTGCTCCCTAGCTGCTGTGATGCTACTGCCATGAAGGCCTTACCAGAACATAATCAATGCAGGTACCACTCCATTAAGCCTTCAGGACTGAAAGCCAAACAAAACTTTATAGTTCAGCCTATCTCATGTATTTTCAATATAGTGATGAAAAACTTATGAACATATTAACAAATACATGCATTAATCTGGATTCCATGTTCTCTTTCCCTTCAGTGATATCCATCACAAAATTAATTGTGAGTGCACTATAGTACTCCTGATAATCTTGTATATTTAAAATCATATCCAGGTTGTGTGTGATATAATGAGCAGAGAGAAAGTTCATAATTTTCACCAGTCTTATAATAGACATATTTGCAATCTAGCTAGTGAGAGCAACAAGGGAATGAATGTGTGAAAATGTTAAAGTAAGAACTATATGACCCTCAGCGAAATCAATGCTTTAAATTCCATCACTAGGGGAAAATGTGGTTTTGAATGTCTGTAGCTGGCTCTCTCTCCCCATATACTCCATAAATGGTGGCAGAACCTCTCTGTGCTTCTCTCTTGCCAAACATGAAAAATTTCATTCTAGCATAATTGCATCCATCCAGAGTGTTGGCCTGTTTATGCCTTTTGAAAAAAAAATTCTTTTTATTTTTATACTTATCTCACATTTGTCTAACTAAAAATTTATCAATGGGTGTCCAGTATCCATAGAAGTATTATTTAATGAGCATTGAAAAATACTGATTCTTGGGTGTATTTTTGACAAAGGAAGTTTTGGCTTCAGCAGCAACTTGCCTGGAAACAATATGAAACAAAAACTTATTTAGGTGACATGATTCTGGAAAGTCGTAGAGTTTATTTCACAACTTCTAGAGTATATATGTCTTTCTAGGACTTTTAATACTTCAGTCATTATTTGTTTATATTGCCTGATTGATATTGTACCCTTGATATAATGGATCAATATGATTTTCTGAAAGAGGTGCAGCCTATGTTGTTCTCTTTGGAATACATTTGGAGAGGATGAGAATAACAACCCTTAAACAAGACTATGAATAACCATTTTGTCTTTTCTTTCTCTTAAATTGTGTGAACACTTAACATGAGGTCTGCCATTTTAACAATTTCTATGTGTACATTATTTTTTACTATAAGAATAATATAGTAAATCTCTCTAGAGCTTACTCATCTTGCCTAACTGAAACTTTTATGACTATTGATATTAATTGCTCCCCAATGTGCCTCACCTGACCCTGGCAAGTGACATTCTACCCTTTGATTCCATGAACTTGACCATTTTGGATATACTATATAAGTGGAGAAATGCAGTGTTTGTCTCTCTGTAATAGTCTTATTTGAAATTAGCATATGGTTACATACTGCAGAATTCCCTTTTTGATAGAGCCTTTTTCCCTTTCTTAACAGAAAACTGGGTAGTATTACATTGTATGTACATACCACATTTTGCTTTTCCTTTCATTTGTTGATAGACATTTAGGTTGTTTCCACAACTTGACTATTTTGAATAATGCTATAATGAATATAGGAGTGCTAATATACCTTAGCAATACTAATTTTGATTATTTTAAATACAGATAGAGAAGCATAATTGCATCTATTTTGTCTTTATGAGAATTGTTTCTGTTCCTGTTTCTGAACTGATATAGAAATAAATGCATTTGCCAAATCAATAACCACACATCTTGTATCTAAGGTCATATTTATTGACTAACAATGCCACACCTAAACTGGTATGAGCACTCTGATTTACAGGGCATGTGGTAATATGCTGCCATTCTCAGGGATTCATCTGGTTTACAAGGTTAGATGGGTAAATTAATACATATTGTGATAGTGATACCCCTCTTGCACATTTTAGATCTTTAAGTGTGTCATTCGTTTCAACCACCCCTCATTCCAGTGTAATACTATTTTTTTATTTACTATGCTGTCCTGAAGAAGGTAGTTCCAGAGACTGTTATAGGCTTTTTAACTGAAATAATACTGCATTATGAGAGTTACTTCTATTTTCTAGTATGTCAGTATCATGTATGCATTTAGAATCTTGTGATGTGATCACTGGGTGGGACCAAGAATACAATGAACCCATTGTGTGCTGGATTTTGGGTCCTATCTCCATTTATGGCCCAACCCCAATTTACCTTCATTAAAATATTTGGACTGTGACAGGATCTGAGACTTTTGGCATTGACAACAACTCAGACCCTTTGTGCAATACTCTTCCAATTGTCTCATCATCACTGTTTCCAAAGCAGAGTTGCCCAAGTTAAGAACTGTAGGTGGGACGAATTTCAAGGGCATATTACCTATGCAGCCACATAAATCCCATGTTTAGAAGGGTCTTACTATGGTTGAATGTTTATCTATCACTATCTTGAAATTCTTAATTAATTTTGAAAACCCAAGAGATGTCGTATATTTATATTGCATCAAGCCCACAAATTATATATCTTTTTCTGTTTCCAGGTCTTTTTTAGGTAGGAACAAAGAAATCACAATTTTGTGTACTCACCGTAATGTTGCAGTGACTTTACCCTGAGTAACCACCTACTTTTTCAATCAATCAGTAAATTCATTTTCTGAAAAGTGATTTATGTTTGAGTACTGAACTAAAGAGCCTACATTTAATTTGAACTATAATTGTCAAATCACAATGAAACACACACACACACACAAACAGTTGGAGCATCTTTAATATAAAAATTAAAAATCTGTAATGCTCCAACATCCAAAACATTTTTAGCAATGACAGACATGACATTTTTGGCCTGAAGCATTTCATATCAGGGCTATTCAAATGTGTGTCATCTGTCTCTCTCTTTCTCTGTGTGTGTGTGCATGTGTGTGTGTGTGTGTGTGTGTGTGTGTGTGTGTGTGTGTGAGAGAGAGAGAGAGAGAGAGAGAGAGAGAGAGAGGGAGAGGATGGGGTTAAAGGAGAGAGGGAGGAAGGAAGAGAAGAGGGAAAAAGCTCATTATTATCATAAGGCTATCCTTCTTACCTACTTTGGCCTCTAATGATTTTTTGTTCTATTAACCATGATTGAAACTCTCTGAAGACCAAATTCATGTGGTTGCTATAATTACAATCCCTTAGCTTCTAGTAGTAATAATACCAACTGGCCTGAACTGCAAAATGGCCCCACCACTCTAATTACAATCAATGGACCACTTTCCACAACCACTTGTCTTTCTATCAACCCTGGCCCTCAGAAGAGAGCTACCACTGATCTTTGAAGTGATGCATGCATACTGCTCATTAGCAAATTCCTGATACCTTGATTACCCATATGTTCTCTTGGCATGCTTCTCTAATGGGTTTTCTGGTCTCGCAGAATGTGTTAGACTATGATCTCCACAAAACAATACTAATACAAAATTACACATGCAGAAATTGTATTATAGTTAATGTATGTGTGAGATAACGTGTAAATGAGGCTTTTAAGGCAGAGAATCAACAAAAAGGAATATAAATCTAACCCTGACTGAAGGAGAGAGAACAATAGGGCTGGGTAAAAATATCTTGAATGCCATGCAATCTAAGAAAATATTGGCAGAACTGTCAGGGATCCTTTAGCCAATGTCAGCTATCAGAGGGTTACATCTCTTTAAGAAATAACCATGCTTTCATGTATTTGCCACAGTCCTTGATGGCACAATTATATCTTGAGAGCAATCTGAGGAATGCATGGCCTTGGTGCAAAAGAGATGAATTCCAGAGGACAGCATCTATGACACTTTATTAAATATATCCCTTAAGCTTTGAGGTATATGAGGCATGTTCTCATGATCATCTCAGTTCATTTATTATACCATAAATATCTACTTATTTGCACAGAGTCAAGAATTAGCTGTTCCATGGTATCTGTGGACCTCTTTTCTACAGAACAATTCAGAAATAAGACCCATAGAGATGTGAACTACAGAAACCATCACTGCAGTTGATCTGAGGGCTTTTCTTGGTATTCAAACTCTTATTCCACAATCAATTCTAAAGCTCTTTATCCTTAGCTAGCACCCAGGATCATGGCTTAATGAGTAGTGTGATCCAAATCTTTATTTCTGAAACATCTGGATGCTTTATACTTATCACACCTTCTCAGTCTAAAACTACTGCATGCTTGTTAACATTTAAGATCGAGCGTGGAGGTGTCTGGAGGCACTCAAATGGATTATTTGGATATAAAACATATTCCTTTCAGCCTGCATGTGAAAGACAATAATGCCTTTTCCTATAGGTTATGTTGAATTAACTTTGCCAGTATAGTGAGGCCTATTAGTATCTACTGGTTCCTGGAAACGATGAATTGATGGAGTCCTGACAGCAGCTATTGAAAACATTTAGTTAGATGGGAATTTCTGTGTGTAGCCTGGTAAGTGTGTGCATCCTTTTGGGTCCAGGACCTACAACTTTACAGATTCGTGGTGAGAAGGAACAAAATCCTCCAGTGGGTTATTCAAACAGCTGGGCAGTAGGGCATGCTTCCACTCATTGCTTCCCGGACCCATATATTCTTCCTACGGGGCATATAATCCCATATGAGTATTTGGTCTGGTTTCACAAATACCTGAAAGACAGCACTACATAAATTCTTAGTTATTTCTCTGAGTTGGCATTCCATTCCACATTTAGAAGACTGTTTCAGCAATTTATAAGGCTAGTTACCGCAGGGTGCTCCGGTGTGTTATAGGACCATTGATCCCACTACCATACCTGTTTTGCTGTGAAGTCCATCTTATGCTTGGGGTTGTAAATTCTGTAAGCACTTATAATAGTTCTGGTTGAAGTTTTGCTACCAGGAAAGGCAAACCTACACTAGAAATAGCTATACATACCTGTTAGGATGAATCACTGGCTTTTATGTGGTTCCTCTTTTTTTTTTTTTTTTTTTTTTTTTTTAAACTGGGAATTGAACCCAGGGGCACATAACCCTGAGAAACAGTCCCCAGCCCCTTTCTGTATTTTATTACAGACAGGGTCTCACTGAGTTACTTAGGGTCTCACTGAGTTACTTTGGGCCTCACTAAGTTGCTGAGGCTGGCCTCAAACTTGTGATCCTCCTGCCTTAGCCTCCCAAGGAACTTGGGTTACAGGCATACGACACCATGCCCGGCTATCTGGCTCCTCTTTTTTACGGGTACATTGTGATAGTTGGGAGATGGCTGACAACAAAGGCTGCTAATCTCCTGTTATCTGAATGTTCATTATTCCACTGTGGTGGATGTTTTTTTGGGGGGTGAACATTACCAGCAATGCTAAAATCTTTGTGTTTTCTCTCCATTCCCATATCTTTGATCATATGGCTTTGTATGGGACCCCCTTTCTTCTAACCTTCCAAACTTTTTTTTTGAAGATTCCTGACCAGATTGACTAAGCCCATCCTAGAAAAGTATAATCTCATCTCCTAAAGTCGAGGTGAAACATGGGTGATAGGAGAGAGAGGCTGCCACATAGGCACATTTCTTCCATTTGTTGAGAAAATTACTTTTTAAAGGATTTGAGCAATTTTTTGTGTGTGTCAGCTACAAGTAATTGTGAAAGTTCATATGCTAGGAAGTAAAGTAGCATCAGAATTTTAACCATGATAACTGTGATATCCATATACATAAATTATGAATATATAAATTTTATTCACCAAATCACAAAGTATACATAAATTATTATTCACCAAATCACGAAAGTAAGCCTAGCTTGATACTTTTGTTCAAAACCCAAATTTATTAGATCTATGGAGATTTTAACCAATTAGATGCTGACAGAATGACAAAATTATAACTGTTATTTATTTTTATTTTCCCTTAGAATGAATTTATATTTTTGTTCTAAACATATAATAACATATTGTGGCTTTAGGAAATAAAGCAAAATAATGTGGACTCAAAATGCTTATACATTGTGGTAATTTATTGCAATGCTTTATTATAAATCATCCGTTTACAATAAGAAAAAACATTTTAAAGACAATAAGTCAGTGTTTGGAAAAATAAGTGGATGATTTTTGTTTTTATATTTATAATGAATTCAAATATCCATTTCCCTTTACTGGTACTGGTTTTGGTTATAGTTTTGGAAGGGTCACTATTTCTCTTTTTTAATTAATATTTTTATTGGTTCACTGTAATTATTTATAATACTAATTCATTGTGATATTCATACAAATGAATACCTTAATTTGATCAATTTTATTCCCCAGTAACTTCCCTTTCCTCCTTTCCTCCCTGGTACCCTTCCTCTACTGTTCTTTCTATTTCATGTACTTCCACCATTAAATTATGTATTCTAAGATATATGATTCAACAAAGATTGAAATTATTCACTAATTGTTTTTCTCTTTAAATTTATTTTTTTGTAGTTGTATATGGACAGCATGTCTTTGTTTATTTTTATGTGGTGCTAAGGATCACATGCTTCACACATGCAAGGAAGTGCACTGCCACTGAGCTACAGGCCCAGTCCCATTCATTAATTGTTTTTTAATCTTTATTTTGTTACTTTTAGTGAAAAGCTTTTAGATAAATTATTTATCATTTACATTACTAGAGTTTTCTCATCTGTAAAATGCAGGTAATAAATCTCCTGGTAAATCTTCCTTTCAGTACCAAGGAGCTCTAAGCTGACATCACCCTGTTTGACATGTAGCATTTTTTGTAACATCCATTTTCCTTCTGATCTCTTTCTCCTCATATAAACATGAGTCCTTAGATTTGCAAGTACAGATTTGAGGGAATGAAGCTAATTCATTTTAGAAAACTCTCTGGCATTGCTCTTCACTTTTCTGTCCCCAGCCTATTCACATCATATGTCACCTAGGATAGAAAGTTAAGGAAAATATGAAAGGCATCATAATAATTTTTGGCTTAGCAATATTTTCTATGCATGCTACCTTAATATTATCTCAGAATAACCAAATACAGAATCTTTCTTTCTGCTTTTTGTCAAGTGATGAGTACAGATAAAAGCTTCAAATGAGATTTGATTTTGTCTATCAAGTTTTCACCAACCATGATATTATTTTAGATGATTGTGTCATAAATACAATATGTTTCAATCTACTGCTTGCCCATCACAAGGTTCTACATCTATCTTTAAGAAAAGAATGTTTATTTGGCTTTTAAAAGGCAGCATATAGGATAGAGCATTTAAGAAATTAAAAAGAAAAAAGAAAGAAAGAAACGAAACTCTGGCATGCTTCAAGGTATGTCCTGTAGCCAGATAGATACTGCAATATTAACTTATATTGGATTTATTTCCTGATTACCTGTTGAAAAATGTATTTTAGCCTTCTTGGCATAAATTTTGGTTACTATTTAGTATAGTAGAGCATAACAGGTGATAAGTTTTGATCTTAATAAATTTTACTGTTTAAAAATATGACATTCACAAATCTAAATGTATGACTTTACTTCAAAACTTCATTTATTTTTTTTTTATTTGCCCAGGTTATTCATGCCTTACATTGACCTATATTCACCAATAATTTTTTTTCAAAGTTTATCTGTTATTTAAAGTGGTAGCAGCATATAGCATTTATTCATTATTTGTGTTTAATTATCAGACCAAATGGTAAATCATTTAATCTTCTATTGTCTAGAAAAGCAAAACCGAAATTTTATAGTTACTGCAAGAATTAAATCAACCTTTCCTTTAAAAACATGGCAAGTACAATATTCTAATATTTAAGCTAAAGTGTGTAGAACATAAGAGATGAATAAGACCAACCTGTATCCTGGAAGTCAGTATGTAACTATGGATGGTCAAGTATCAAAATATTAGGCTTTGGGAGCATATTTATCTGGCATGAAATATGTGTTCTGCTGTTTACCAGCTCTTTGACTTTAATCAGGCTTATTTAATTCTCTAAGCCTCAATTTGTTATCTGCAAAACTGAAATACTATACTCATCAACATTTTCAGAACCACCACACATTTAAATGAGATTATTTATATAAAATGGTTAGTACTTGCCTGCCACAATTGCAGGCTCTGAACGAGTCTTATCTTTGAACTTCATTGTGATCTTGTGTATAATTTCTGTACCTGAGAACTCTGGAAAATGCCTTTGGAACACTTAGAATGAAGTAAGCCATTCACCTGCAGAGTGATGGGGATGCCTTCCCATGGAAATAAAATCTGGCTCTGGAAGCTGGAAAAGGAGTTAAAGAGGTCTTAGTAGGAAAACAACAGAAATGCAAGGAAAAAGACAGCTGGAGAATACTATGGGGAACAATATAGTAAGATTTGGTCATGAGACAGAAAATACTAGCCTATTGGACTACCAACAATAACACTCTGTCAGTGCACCTCTGAGTGAATTAGCATGAAACTAACTCTACACCAAGATTCTCATAAGAATTTTGCATTTGCTCAATGTATCCATATCTGCCATTACTTTCCACAGTGGGAAATTTAATGTCCTTGCTGTCATTTATCTCCAGTGCTCTTTTACAAGCCAAGCTTGAGATGTATTTCCCATTTGACATCACCCTTCCTTTACTTCCTTCTATGTTAACATTCCTCCCTGACTTGTAAAAGCCAATTACTTGTATGCAAATTACCTTATAATTTCAAAATAGTCATTGACAGGTTTTTGCAATATTGATATTCTCAATGCAGTGCTCTGTGTTTTTATATTTTAGCAACATAAGGTATGGATGCACCCTAGACTAGATTTTCTTGGCGCTAAACAACCCTAAACTGCATCGGAATGTTTTCCCTTCATTGTTTGGGATGATTAACAAGTAATATATTTTTAAAAGTCACTCCTTAATAGAAATATAAAAAGAACTAAAAATAACTAAGAATAAAAAGATTTAATAATGTAGAGATGTGTATGTATGTGGTGTATGTGTGGGTCCCCTCTCATTGAAGCCTAGTGGATAGAAACATCTGATATCTGGGAATGACCAGTGGACATTTTCTCTAGTCAATTGCCCAGGGAAATTTTGAATTTCTATCTTGCTCTGCCATGACCCACACAGCACCTGAGATGGGTGTGACCTGCCAAGATGCCAATCAACTTGCCAACTGCAAGACATCAGGAAGAAGCATGACTCCACTCTTGAAACCTTACCTTTGCCTTTGATGTACCCCTTTAAATAAACCACAGGATCCATCTTTCCTTTGTCTAGTTATAGCTCATGTGTGGACTGGATGTATCAGGAGCTCTGCTTTCGTAAATATAATTCTGACTTTTTATATTTTGTACTTCACTAGTTATTTTAGACTAAGTTTTAGGTGGCTTACACCCTCCTAGGCAGGAAAAAGAAACTCCTAATGAGTCACTGGTTGTTGTCCCTGCCATATATATATATAACCAATTAAAAATAAATAAAAACATAAAAGGGAGACCAGCAGAAAATGGAAAAAGGGAAACAGGGAGGAAGAAGGGAAGGGAAAGAGAAGTATTGTGAAGTGAAATAAAGCAAATTTAACTTCATGCAAGAATGATTATATGAAAGTGAACCTCACTATTATATATAACTATAATGCACTAATAAAAACATTATAAAATAAATTAGTAAAATTCTTCCCAGACATTTTGGTATTTTTAATATAACCTAATATAAATTACACAACAAAATATATGATCATATATAATTCTATTTATATAACTTTAATTTATTTTACCTCATCTTTGTATTGAGAATGGAATTATATAGATGAAAGTATGTAACTTGGTTTTACATTTAGTGATTCTTTGATGATGCATTTCTGTTTCAATGAATATATATTTATGTCATCATTTTAAAGGCTACACATTTTCTCATTCTGTTTACATAGTGTACTGTATTATATTTTCATTCAAGTTGATTTTAAACATAAAATAATTCATACAAAATTGTGTAACTGTCACTATCTATATATCTTAATGGATACCTATATTCATGCATACAACACTTGCTTAAGTTTTCTTAAATTAATCTTGTTACAACTTTCTTAAGTGAATATAACCAAGATATACTCAAGTCTATGAAAGACAATATTGTTTTATAAATGATCATAGCAAAACAAAACAAATGGTGACTCAGATTTTTATGAGATCCTACACACTTTTTCACTAGCTCAGATATTTAATTATTTTAAAATTTTGAAAATTGAAAAAAAATGGGCAAATTATTTTCCAGAAAGATTGACCAAGTATTGAAATCATAATGTGATATAGAAAAGATCAAATTAATAGTTTGATGATAAATTCCACTAAATACTCAACTGGAAATCAAAAGAGAAGGAATAACATTTAAAATAAGAAGTAAGAGTTTATAGAGCTAACCGAAATAGGGTAACATTGATGAAAGCTTGGTCCTTGTACTGATGCCAATCCAATATAATAACAAGGACAAAGTTTTGAGAAAAATGAAAACAATGGTTTATTTCTTTGCTAGCAAAAGAGAAACACAGAGGACTCCTGTCTTGAAGACTGAGATTCTGCCCATCATCAAGAACAGGAAGCTTTTATAGAGGTAATTCAGAGAAAATGAGATTAGGGAGGAGATATCAGGAAGGAGAAGATCAGGGAGGAGAAGGTTGGGGAAAAGAAGATCAAAGAAGATCAGAGAAAAACTATTAGGGAAAAGAAGATCAGGGAGGAGAAGATCAGGAAGGAAAAGGTTGTGAAAAAGAAAAAAAAAAAAAATGTAAGTTTCAAAGCCACAAGGGATATAGTCAAAGCATCAAGTGAATCCTGTTACAGTACCAACTATGAGTAATCATTCATGTGTAATCAATACATCAATATGTACATGATACCGATTGTTTAAAAATCTTGGATTGCCAGCAGTGACTTAAAACTACATAAATCTCACCATCATGTGTATCCACAAGACAATAATTTTAAAAAAAAGTTAATAGCAGTAAGATCAGTAGAGTAGAGGCAAGGGAACAGGGGACTCAATTAGAACAAATTATATTGCATGCTTTTTTAATTTTGTCAAAGTAAATTCTCATGTTATATATGACTAAAAAGAACCAACAGAAAGAAGAAAAAGCTATATGTACTTTTAATTCATATAATAAGTCTAGAGTTAGCTAGTCCTGAGACATTATAGCTGATCAAGTATATATAATCAAAGATCCTGATTTTGTGTGCCTGTCTGCTCCATCTTTCATACATTTTTGTCTTTATACATTTTTGTATGAAAAATAGATTCTACTGAATTTTAGACCATACCTCCCTAGAAATGCATAAATAAATGTTTGGATTTTCTAGTTCTTAAAAATAATTTATTAATATAGTGTGTAGGTAGTGCTGGGGATTGATTCCAGGGCCTGCCTCATGCTATGCAAAGCCAACCCCTGAATGTATTTTTAATTAACAGGTGAAAATGTGTGTGTATGTATATGTATGTATGTGTGGGTATATATGTGTGTGTGTGTGTGTGTGCGCGTGTGTATATATATATATATATATATATATGTATATATATGTCAAGATGTTTTGAAGTATGTATACTTTCTTCCTCTTTGTTATGGTCACTAACTAGATAAAATTGAAGTATATTTTTTATTTTCAAAATTTTAAGAGACTAGTGTTAATTTTGATGTTTTTTTCCTCTAATGTATTTAGCCAAAATGGCATAGGTTTGTTTTTTTTTTTTAACTGAATTCATTTTATTATCCTGAAGAGTTAATCTGTTTTCTTAGGTTTAAGAAAAACACATTCTTTTTTTAATTATTTATGAATTTTATATTTATAAAAGTACAAGCAATTATAACATTAAAAATATCTTCCCACTACTCACACATTAAGTTGAAATCATATATAATATTAAAAGTAGAGAATATTTTTGCTGTACTTTGTTCCCTCAATGAAATGAATTCTCAGTTAAATAAAAGAATCATTGAAAATTCTCTCCATTTGTGCATTTTTTTTTTTTTTTGCCACTTTTCTTTTTTGGGGGGAGCAGGGGTATCAGGGATTGAACTCAGGAGCATTTGACCACTAAGCCACATAGCCAGAGCTATTTTGTATTTTACTTAGAGACAGGATCTCACTAATTTGCTTAACACATCTCTTTTACTGAGGCTAGCTTTGAAATCTCAATCCTCCTGCTTCAGCCTCCTGAGCCACAGGATTACAGGTGTGTGCTACCATGCCCGGCTTTTTGCCATGTTTTTAAAAGTTTGCATATTTTTATTGAAATTATATTAAGCATTTGGAAATGCTCTTTGCTTTCTGATAAATTTTCATTTTTAATCAATTGTTATATGTTCTCTTGTTACTAAATCATGTTATTCTAAAATAAAAAATTATTTTACTTCTTTATTAAATAATCATATTTATTATGTTGTCATGTTTTATTGCATTGACCAGAAATGTGAATAGAATCTGATCAATCTGTATGAAAATATTGTTTTTCACCAGTCGTGGTGGCACACGCCTATAATCTCAGCACTTGGGAGGCTGAGGCAGGAGGATCACAAGTCCAAAGCCAGCCTCAGCAATGGTGAGGCACTTAGCAATTCAGTGAGACCCTGTCTCTAATAAAAAAACACAAAAAATGGCTGGGGATGTGGCCCAGAGGTCGAGTGCCCCTGAGTTTAATCCCTGGTACCAAAAAAAAAAAAAAAAAAAAAGGAAGAAAAAAAAAGGAAGAAAAAGAAAAGAAAGAAAATGTTGTTTTTCTGCTGATTTTCATGAGTGCACTTTGCTCTTTCACAATGCTTTGAAGTTCATAGTTCATATTTCTTTTAGAGAAATCTAAGTTTACTGGTTTTGGTAAACAGATCTAGGATAAAATCAATCCAAGTATTTCTGGACAGATTTCCTTAATTAATTAGTTATTAGTCAATAACATAGATGATCTATATTATTGGGCATTATACAGTACTTACAAATATTTTTCAGTTTATATTTAGAAGCAAATAAAAAATGTCTGCCTTCTCTTGTGAGCCACATAGTGTCACCTTCAGTAATTCATAATATTATCAGCTTTAGTTCTAACCAACTGAGTTTCTCCTTTTGCAGATTTTTATGCCCCAGAGTTGTTAAGTTGGAGTATACCAATAATACTTTTGCTTTTCCTGTACTGGTTATTTCTTATTTTTTGTTTAAGTTTGATACATGCTGAGAAATAAATTTAAACATTCATAATATAGACTGGGAAACAGTTTCATTAAATGGCAGTTATTTTTTTCTCTTAAAAGTGACTTTGCAAACCAGAAGCACAGTCACTATATATAGTCACACCAAATTGCAGGGAGGATCCATTGATCACACAGCCCACTTTTGTCTTTCTACTTTCCTTTATTCATTTCTTAGACTTTAAATAAAGGTCTGCTTCACATCTGACCTTGACTTCATTATATCATCCGATTTTTTGTCAAACACCTGTTTTCTAGGATATTCAACTTACTCTGGTTGCTTAGATAAAAATGCACAGTGAAATAAAATTTGATTTTTAATGAATTTTTTCACAGTAGTACAATAATATTTTATTTTGTAATTGAAAATAAGACAAAGAACCAAGCAAAAAGGTAAAGCTTTTCATTACTCAAAAGTTTAAAATATTGTGATCATGCAATTTAAATGTTTTCTTCTTTATTATGCAATATTAATTTTTAAACCTATAACTAATAATATTTATTCTAATTGCTTTTAACTTTTCTTCATGTGGCTTTATTTTCACTTGTATCTGTGTCTTGTCTTTGTTTCTCATCACAATGCTTTAAAGGCTTATTTTTTCAGGTAGTGTCACAACAGAACTGGACTTGGGCTGCTTCCCTTCTCTGAGATTGTTCAGTATTATATGCCTTGTTTTGCTCTCCACTTAAAAGGTAAACATTTACTATATGCCATTTGTGATGTATTTCTTTCCCAGCACATATTTAGGAAGACTAGAGTTCTTTTTATTAAATATGTGCATTCTTTACCATCTACAGAAAAACTACAACTGCATAGTCAATATTTCTGAAAAAAAATCTATTCTTTGTTTTCTATAGAATTAGAGTACTAATTCATTTATTTGTGTTTTAGGTCCCCTGTAAACATTCTCATGTGGCTAGATGAATGAACATAAAGTTACTCAACATCATTCAACATAAAAAAAAAGTGCAAAAAGAAAAGAATGCTCTTTTCCTATGTGCAACATTTTCAATTAATACACTGCAGATCATTTCTATTTTATTGGCTTTAAGGATTTTTACTTGAATATATCAATGAGCTTTTATATTGCAATACAATGAAACCACTGGTCTTGATCAGGAGATAACAAACAGTGGTCCCTGAGCCAAATCTAGCCCACAAATTTATTTTTTAGAGAAAATTTTATTGGAACAAAGGGACACCCAATTTATTTTTGAATTACTTATGGAGGATCTCATGCTGCAATAAGGACTTCAGTAACTGTGATAGCAACTGTGATTTAAACTATTTACTATCTGGCTCCCTTTTCTGACCCCTGAATGTGATGACAGTTTTAGTTATATCTTTATATTAGGAATTTATTGTAATTTTGAGATTTTTTGTGTGTTTATTTAACCAGATGCATAAAAAATATAAAATTGTACCTAGGAGTCGAGTGCCATGTAATGTTTGGACATATGTATATATTGCAAAGCATTTATATCTCTTGCCAACCTAGACTAGACACTAAGGTAAGTCTGAGTCTCCCAGTCACGAGAACTTGCATAGTCTGAGGGGTGCACTGAGGTCAGTGTTGCAACTGTTGGTGATGAGGCTGTGACCTCAGTCTTTCCAAGTGAGGCACAGTCTAGTGTAGGGGCAGTTCTAAAGCCCAGTTGAAGAGCACTGATCATGCAATGTCTGTGTTGCTCAAGGTTGGGGAGACAAGAGGAGGAAACAGTTCCTTCATCTAAGTGTCTTGGCTACATGGATCTGAACAGTATCAGGAGGAGGGCAGGTGTGTTCCCCAAGGCCACTACAAGGATGGAAATTATGCAGGCCAAAACTCTGGTCTACTATCAGTGCAAAAGTCTCTGCCTGATATCAGGTCAAGTCCAGTGGCTCCATCTGTGCACTCTAGCCTGAAAACAAGATCTTCAGTTTCTACTTAGTGCTGGTCTCACTGTGGAGAGAGAGCTTGGCACTGTTCTCCAACACAAAGGATGGTTCAAGTAGTCAGCCACCAGCCTGGAGGCTCGGTTTACAAATATTTACCTGGCTGTAGGTGTCATTGGGCTTTGCTCAACAATGGGTTCAACTGTGGTAGGACTGGTACTGGGTTTCAGGTCTGAGTCATCAATTTGATTCTCTCTCACTTCCCAAAGTTTGAAGCATCTCTTTCCATGTTGGATAGCTTAGAACTAGGGGAGCAATAGCACTTGTGCCTCAGTCCTTCTGGCCTTTGATATACCTTTTTTCATTTTGTTATGCTAAAAGCAGACATGATTGTGGGACCCTCCTTTTTAAGCCCCAAGCCTCTTTTCAGTTTAACTGCTTATTTTTGCTTCTGTAAAATGCTTGGCTTAAAGACAATAGAAGTCAAACCACCGTGACCCCATTTTGTTATCAGCTGCCCCAAAGCATTGAAAGTCTCTTGTCACAAAGCAGGAATAAACCCGGAGATGATAAGCTAGCCTGGGCACAATAAACTAGGGCAATGGCAGGGCACTGAGCCCTGGGCCCTGCAGGGCCCTGCAATAAATAGTCAGCACATTCCATAGCTCTGGAGATGGCACCCACCAATGAAAACCTCCTTAGACATGCATGGGCTCCCCTGGCCAATCAGGCGAGCCCCTTCCCCCTCCTTGCTTCTACCTCTATAAAAACTCGGTCTTTCCTCATTTCTGGGTTCTCAGTACTGATCCACCGTGTTGGTGAGGTCTGAGAGTCTGAGCTTAAGCCCGAATAAAGGCTCTTTGTTCTTGCATGCACTCCGGATTCCTTGGTGGTTTTGGGGAATCCATTCTCTGGGCACAACAACCATAGTTCCTCACCTGATTTTCTTAATTCTTTCGAAGGTAATTGGTGTGTGGATAACTGTTCAAGTTTGCTTGCCTGTGGGGACATAATACCTGGAGAATCCTAGCTGCCATCTTGCTCTGCCTCCTGAAATTATGTTTTTATTTAACAGAACCATGTGCTCTCTTTGCTATTAACTTACTGTTTGGTATGAATAAAATTGGCATAGACATCCTTTTTCTTTTTAATAATAAAGCATATAATAAAGATTGGCTTTTTAGATTCAGAGAAAGGTAGGCAGCAAATCAACACATTGATTAACTAAAGACTATTACTTACAATTTGAAAACCATTTAAAGCTAATTAAAAGAAAGGGAGCCAATGAAGGAAGGCAGTTTTACATTCTGAGCAGTCCACTATATAGCAGGCATTGGTTATCTATCCATCTATATAAGCATTTCTCATTCAAATCTTACACTCACACATCTATGACATATATGGAGTTATAGATTTTTAAGGGGAAAATCAGATAATTTTAATTAATAGTTTTATAATGATATTTACTAATCTAACTCTGATTAGATAATATATTCAGAAACTTGAAAATTTGTTACACTAGATATAACTTCATTTATTACCAAAAAAGTTAATAAAATTTTATAACTATTCTCATAGTATTTAATTTGAGTGGGTAACAATTTATAAGTCTAAAGTACCAAAGAAAATTTTCAAAACTCTTCTTGTCTGATCCTAAATATGTTCCCTTTGTCAGAATTATTTACTTAACTACTTTGTCTTTGCATTAACTAAAAGCCACAAGTTAAGTAAGTTTCTAAAAGCGTTGGTAAGTGGCAAACAAAGAGAGTCATAAGGTCTGCCTGATTCAAAACTTAAGTATTTTTCATAGGGAAAATAACTTTATTAAGGAGAAGGCCTAAACATTACTCACAATAGATATACTATTGAAGAACACAGATTTTGTCTTATCTTATATTTTCTTATTCCCTGCAAAGTCAACACCACATCGTGTTTCAGAATTATGATTAGTGCGCAGCTGCTTGAATTCAAACTATTCCTTCATTTCCTGACTACGTTCCCTGAGGAAGTGACATAATCTCTCTGTGTATTTGTCTTCACGTCTTTTAATGGTAGTAGAAATACTAAACATTCTGTAGATGTCTGTCTAAAATGGAATACAAGACAGCAGAACCCATTTTGACATAATTACACAAGCAAAACATAAGTCATATTCTAGTTAGGATCCCATTCTTACGGAAGTGCATGATGGTGGGGTTCACTGTTTGTTTTATATATGTACAAGGGAAAGTTATGTCAGATTCATTCCACTGTCTTTCCTTTTTCAACTAAAAAGAACAATAAAAAAACAAATAGGTAAGCAAATATACAATTGTAATGTGTTAGTATATATAATTAGAGTAGTATTTAGCTTTCCTTCTCTTCCTGTATTTTATTCTCATTATTTCTTCTCTTTCTTTCTTTTCTTCTCTCTTTTTCTAGTCTCTATTTTATTTACTTGAGTTTTTACTTATTTTAGATTCTACTTTATTTTTCTTAAGTAGGCCTTTCACTTTCAGTGAGGCTGAAAATCTAGCTTTCTGCTTCCATGGTCATCAGGAATGAATTAGTAATTTTTAATGCTTTTAACGTGTTTTATAACAAAAACAAATTGAATCTTTGACATTTTTAAAATCACAAATCATTATGTGACTGAAAGTGAAATATTTATTAATATGAATTGTGTAAACAAGTATAAATAACATAAATAATGGTTTTAAATTTATATAACATAACAGATTAATATTTTCATCATTCTAAGTTCATTATAGTTGTTTGGTGTTCCTTTAAAACTTATTTCATAAGCATTATTGTGAGACTTCCTCTAAATTAGAGAACATATAAGTAATTGAAAATATAAGTAAAATATGTGTACATGAGGAAGATTATGTATGTCAATCTCTTTGGAGTCAGGTAACTCATTAATCAAATAAATTTCCAAACTATCTAAAATTGCTCCACTGTTTCAATATCATTTTCTTCTCAAATAAAATGTGTAGTTTATTGATGATAGATGATGAAGATAATAAATTAATCATGGTTAAGAAAACACTTTGTTCTTTCTACACAGAAAGCAGCTAGAAAATAGGACATTGAGAAACTACCAAAAGGTTTATTTTACATCAAACTAGAGAGTATTTATAAACCATGGTCTCAACCATAAAGGATTCCATTAGTGATAAAATATGTATTTGTGCCTTTTTTATCTCTCTATGGAATGCACTGTACTTCACAGACCTTTAATGTTGTTCCTCTTTGATAAATGTCTTCTAAATATATAATTGAAGAAACAAACTTGCCTGAGGGATAAATTTAAAAGTGGCCACATGGTAGGTTTCTGGCAGTAGGTAGAGATGCGTAAATTTAAGGTAAACACCCTGAGGACTAAAAACCCGTAATCAAAAGCCTAGTTGGCACTACAGGTTTAGTGTTTCACATAATTCCTAGTCCTCCATGGTCGTTCCGTCCCATTGGCAGGAAGTAAACGGATAGAGGAAATCTTGACTCACAGAATTCCTTGTGTAGCTAGTTGGAGGGAAAGCTGATGGATAGCAGCTGTTTTTGATAAGTTAAAAGAAGAAATGGTTGACACACATACATACTTGGACACAAATTTGGAAATAAACACCTCCATTGTGAGCAGCTAAATTTTGTTATCAACCCTGAAATGAATCTTACTTTCGTGTGAGGTGTTTCCAAGAAAGTGGAAAGTATGAATCTCCTGTTGATCAGTAAACTCTAGTTACACTTTTCTTTTGCTCCCCTATAATTAGTACTTGCATGGGAAAGCCCAGGAAAAGATATGACACTCACTGAGATAAATAACTGTAACAGAAATATCATGGATTATTTTACTTAAGGAAGAGGAAATGTGACTACGATAAATAAGAGGAACAAAAAGAATCAATAGGAAAAAAAAAAAAGAAGATGATGATAAAAACTATGGACACCACACAGGGAGGCTTAAAATTTATTGGATATACACTGCATAAAATAATTATTATGTGCTGTTATAGCAATAATGTTCAGTAAGCTATGGTTAATTTAGCTTGGTTAAATGGTTTGATAAAGTTTTACAATCTTTGTAAAACACGTTAGTATGTGATTTGGATGTGGCTTGGCTACCAAGGATCCCTGTGTTGGAAGCTTCGTACCCACTGCTGTGTTTTTGGAAGGCTCTATGGACCTTAAAAATATGCAAGGTAATCAGGTTACTTGGGGCATCACCCATGGAAGAGACAAAGGTAATTTTCATGCACTCCTGTTAGTTCTGACAAGTTGATATAAAAGAGCAAGAAATTTCCCTCCCCAGTCTCTCTGGCTTCCTGTATTGCCTCATGGTCTCCCTCTCACCAAACCCTCCTGCCAGGAGATCATCTGCCCTAATATGCTCACTAGAGTAAACACCGTACTGGTTAGTTTTTCAGCCTCCATAACTGTGAGCTACATAAGCCTCCTTCTTTACAAATTACCCAGCTTCAGATATTTTGTACTCGCAACAGAATACTGACTAGTACAGGACTCAATAAGGAAATATCATTGTTTTCCACAAAGACAATGACCAGCACACAGAAGTGGCCAGTTCATTTCATTGTAACAGGATTCTCTGTGTGCGTACATGTTTGTGCCTCCACAAGTACTGTGTTGAAGAAATAGTTAGATACCAAAAGGGGCCATTGTAATATTCCTTCTTGGGTAGAATTCATCTTAAAATCAGTCCATAAATTCTGTTTTACTTATATAGTTCATTAGTGGTAACAATCATTATGCTTCTTTTATTCTGTCCTGTCTTCCTGAGAAAATTGACACCTTTTTCTTCACAGGGAAAAATAATACTTTATTTTAGATTTTAAAAATCCAGGAAGCATCTCCCCAATTAAAAGTTGAAGTTCATGACTTTTGATGGGGGGATTCCTATTTTTTTTTACATCTCTGGATCTTATCTGCTTGTCCCAACTTTCTCTGTAGCTTTTTAGAATTATTTTCACCTCTTGTCTGATCAAAATTATTCAGTTCAGAAGTCTGGCTTAAAGTCTTTGCAGTTCTCTCAGTTGCTGGTGATTATCGTTCAATAACATTCACTTCCCTCCATCTCTTGTTGAATATAGCTTTTATTTTCTTCTCAAAAGAGCTTATACATTTCTGCAATCTGTTTTTCCCTATGTGAATGACATCAAACATCCCCCTGAGAGATTGTGGTTCATCTTTTCTGACATCTGGGGAGCAGTCCAAAGCTAAGAAGACAAATATAATACTGAGCTCTTTGAGTGAGGGGCTTGGAAATTCTATTTGATGACTTTTATGTTTCTCCTGCAAAGTTCTAAAAGAATGACAATACTTACCCGATATCTATTTCATATAACCATTGCAAGGATTCATTAACTCATGTATGTTATGTGCTTCAAGCTCTTCAAAGAAAAATGCTTCAGGATCTTATATCCCCAGCATCTGATCCTTTGGTCTGTTGATAACCTTTCACTGAAAATAGGATAGCTAATTATTTAATTATTTTTCAAAAGATAGTAGTGATAAAGATAGGATATGATACAACTTTTTCTTAAAGTTTAACATATACAGCAGCAAGAATTTAGCCAATACATATTTTCTTCCCTCTGATATGTCTTCCCAATGAATACCCTGTAACTGTGTGCTTACCTGCAGGTCTTACTTCACTGGGAGAGATTTTGGTCCTTGAAACGACTGTAACTCTCCTTTGAAGATACCTAAATTCAATATGGTGCATATATATTCAATGTGTATCACTACATATTATAAACACTTGGCTGAACTAGACTAGGGATCAATACAAACTAAAATCTGTCAAAAATCATTGGGGGGTATAAAAATATACACACAGAGTACAAAATAGTGAATTTAGGTTTGCAAAATCTAGTCACGTAGAACTGCAACAAATAGTCTTTAAAAGTCTAGCATTGTGCTTTGTGTAAATAGTAGGTGACCATTAAATATCCCCTTAATGAAGTGATTACTTAAAAAGAACATTCCAGTGTTAGCCATACAAAACTAGCTCTAGTCATTTGAGTTCTTTTTTCTTCATGGATTCTTAGACTTAGGAAGGTTAACAATTTTTTTCTCACACCTCATCCTAGAAAATGAGAAAAATAACTTTGCTAACCAATAATAGATAAAAGCATCCTAGGGATTTGTGAGTTATATTTCTCTACAATCAAACTAAACTTTTCCATAGGCAATTCACTACCCCTACACTTCCTATTTCCATACTCCATAATGATCTGCTTTTTTTTTTTCATTTTAATTTTTCTACAGTAGTATTTATGGAATGATTTAGCTTTCTGGATTAAGGATTGCATCTATTAGATACTAACCCAAATGGTTTTCTAAACTTCTAGAACAAAAAGGTACAGTTCTCCTGAAGTCATATATATATGACTTCATATACATATCTCTCTCTCTATATATATGTGTGTGTGTGTGTGTATATAAATATATATACATATATATGTATGTATGTGTATATATTTATATATGTTGCTGTCCTTTAAAAGAACTGAATCAATTTTAGAGACTACATCTATTGTAAGAAATCAAAGAGGTGAAGATATGAGAATCAAATATAACTATGTCATTGAAAGATATTGTGATTTTCACAAAGCAAAAGTAATAGTAATAATATTAATTACAGTTCACTATTAGGTTAGATGATTATCATTAAAAATTAACATGTGCTCTCTCTCTCTCTCTTTTCGCCATCATCTTCTCACCAGCTCTCCCCTCTCAGTTCCTCTTTCTCCCTTTCCCCCTTCCCCCTTTCTCCCCTTCCCTTAATAAACCCCCCCTTTTTCTACAAAAAAAAAATTAACATGTGCAAAGTATCTCTTGTGAGTCTCAAATTATTGAAAAGTATTATTAGCCACCTGCTTTACAGCAACATATAAATACTTAACAGATAAGGGAATTTAAAAATTTAAAAAAGTTTAAGTTACTTATATTGAATTAACTTTCTACAAAATTTTAGTCTTGTTTATACCTCCTATTTTCCTAGTATTTTCTCATCAGTTATACCATTTCACACTACCAAGTAGAAAAATGAGAGATTCCTGTCCTATATGATATGGTCATTTATTTTATATTTAGCCATGCTAATTGGTGTACAGTAGAATCAAATTGTGGGTTTAATTTGCCTTTTTCTAATGACTACATATTTTGTAACAGCTCTATCTTGGGCAGGTTGACTTGAGATTGGATCGGCCTGAAGAAAATATGTGGGACCTAGGGAGTTCTGACATGACTTTGTTTGAAGCCTGGGAAAAGCAAGATATCACAGTTTACGTAAGAATATTCATGCTCCGTTGTTCTTGCCCTATAGGAAACTTCTCAGTCGTTCCTTCTCAGATGGGCTAACTCCATTTTCCTTACACTACAGATCTTAAGTTTCTATTTCATGTGCCTATTTGCCATCCATATGTGTCATCTGATACAGTTTCTGCTCTAATTTTTACCTAGTTTCTTCTTACTTTCTTTTTTTTTGGGTGGACAGTCCTTTCTAGAATTTTGATATGTTATTAATTAATTTATCTATTTTTTAGTATGGATTACTTTTATTGCCAGGTTCTTTTACTACCTCAGTCCTGTGGTCATTTTCATTCTCTCAAAATCCAAACAAAATAATGGTGCACAACTCTATGCAATGTAAGTCACTTTTAAAAAGATGTGTTCTTCTGGTAGTTCTTAAATTTATTAAGAACTCCTTTTCAGAATGTCAGTTTACTTCATGGCAAGACTACTGTTTCATATAGTGGGACCATCAGTATAGCTGAGAATTATGGTTTAGATATGAGGTGTCCCCCAAAACCTTATGGGTAAAACAATACAAAAACGTTTAGAGGTGAAATGACTTGATTTAAAAGATCTTTTTTTACTGGGTACAAACTGTAGACAGGGAGAAGGTGGCTGGATGAGGAGGTAGGTCACTGGGGCATGCTTTTAGAGTATCTATGTGATACCTGGTGAACAGAGTTCTCTCTGCTTCCTTGTTGCCATTTCCTGAGATGCTTTTCTCTGCCACACTGTTCTCTGCCTTGATGTTCTTCCTCATCTTGGTACCACAGGAATGGAGATTGCTGTCCATGGACTGAGACCACTGAAACCATGAGCCTCAAGTAAAATCTTCTTCCTTCTTTATGCTATTCTTGTCAGGTTTTTGAGTCACAGAGGCAAAAACAAAACAAAACAACAACAACAACAACAACAACAACAACAAAACCTGACTACAACACTGATATTGTTTGATATTTTTGTGGGGACAGACAAAGCAAGACACAGCAGGAAACAGATTTATTTGGCTCAAGCCTGGTTCAGAGGGCAAAGCTTTTGCTGTAATCAATCAATCCCCCCTGGACCCTGAGTTCAGGCAGTTTCAGAACTTTATACCCAGTGTGTAGGGTGAGGGGCTCAGAAGTTCTCAGTCTGCAAAAGTTCACAAAAAAGCAGCTTTTTCTAACACTGTTCTGGGCAAGTAAACCCTTTAAGAATAGTGCCTGAGAAGGGGAGAGCTTCTTCTCCCCTTTCTTCCCTCACCCTGCCAGCTGTTACCATGGAGCCTAACTAGTAACATCTTCTCTTATCTTTGAAATGTAAACATCTCTGTGAAGCAAGAGGCCTTGTTAAAGGATCTGCTTTCTTATTATGCTTTGCATTTGGAAATACACTTCCTGCTTAAAAAAATTTACAAACTATTATCTATATTGTTACTATACTACATGGTCCATAAATGTTTGTGAAAAACTAGTAAAGGGGTGTTCAGCACCTGAAGTGCTGATCTCTTTCAGGCCTGTGGCCAAATTTAATTATTGTAAGACAGAGCAACAAGAAATAAGAAGCTTAACTACATTGAACTGTTTTGTAGATATTCTTTTGCTTATGGTCCTTTGATCAGTTCTGGTGTGGATTTCTGTAAGGGCTTAATTAGATTTTCTGTGAAGGAGGGGTGTCAAGGTGCCACTACTATAAAACTATATATATATATATACATATATATATATATATATTTATACACACAAATGTATCTATGTACATATATATGATAAATATATATATAAGTGATATATCATATCTATCATACATATATTAGTTTTATAGTTAGGTTTTTGCTTCTATGAATATTAATTATACAAATTAATGTGTTTCTGTGTGACATCTCAATGCCTGCATCTGCTGTTTGATCATGCCCACCTTCCCTTCTATACTTTCTTGAAGAAGTTGTTATATATATAATATATACATACATAGATATGTATATGTACATATATATGTATTTATTTATTTTGTTGTTGTTGTTGTTTTTTTTGTTTTGTCTTGCTGGGGACTGAACCCCAGGATAGGCTACCACTGAGCTACACCTCTACCTTAGCATTTAGATTTATTTTGAGTCTTGCCAATTTTCCCAAGCTGGCCTCAAACTTGCAATTATCCTGACTCAGCCTCCAAATCACTGGGATTACAGGTGTGCACTGTTATGCCCAGAGAACGGACCTCCAAAGACCACCAAGGAGTCCAGAGTTTATGCAAGAACAAAGAGCCCCTATTCGGGTTTAAGCATGGACTCTCAGACCTCACCAACGCAGTGGATTTGTAGTGAGAGACCCCCCCCCCCCCCCGTGCTCAGGGGGCGTGAGCCTTTTATTGAGGTAGAAGTAAGGAGAGTGAGGGGGTTCACATGATTGGCCATCCTTACAGTTAGGGTGTCTTGTCACATTGCAATAGGCCAGGGGAGCCTGTGCACGCCAAGCATGTTGATAACTGAGGGGGATTTTATTGGTGGAAACTGTCTTCAGAGCAATGAAATGTGCTAGCTGTTACTCAAAATCACTGCAGTGTCCTGCTTTTATCTTATAAGGTTTCATTGTGCACGGGGCTGGCTTAAAATGCCTGGGCTTGTTCTCTCTTTGTTCCAGTGGCCAGAGACTTTTAACAGCTTGAGGCTGACAGAATAGAGATAGCTGATTACTAAATAAAGTCACAGAGTTTGACTCTTATTATCTTAAAGCCAAGCATTTTATAGAAGCAAAAACAAGCCGTTAGACTAAAAAGGGGCGTGGGGCTAAAAAGGGGAGTTACACATGCACCACCATGCCTGGTCAGAAATTATTTTCAAAATATGTCATTGGTGAATATTTTTTTGTCTGTGGGTTAGTTTTTAGTTATACAGTGCCTTTCAGAAAATAGAACTTTTTAATTTTAATCAGCTTTAATTTATTAATTTGAAACTTTATGGATTATGTTTTCAGTGTTCTAAGAAATTATTGCTTAAATTTTTACTGTTAAGTGTGATTTAGCTTAGTATTTTTAGTATTCTTAGATGCCCTCATATTGAGAAAGTCTTTTTTATTCTTAGTGTAAGGGTAATTTTTATCAGGAAGGGATATATAAACTTTCAGATGTTTTAATCTACCTCTAGAAATGATCATATAAATATATGAAATTTATTAATATCATGAATAACATTGCCTTTCATATGTTAGATCTTCCTTTCCCAGGATCAAACATACTTGGTTATGATGGATTATACTTTCTATATATGTATTGTTGAATTCACTTTGCTAAAATTGTGTTTAGAATTTTTGCATACATGTGTTAGTATAGTTCCAAGGATTTATTTCTTTTGTAATATCTTTGCATGGTTTGGTATAAAGGTAGTACTGGCTTCATAAATGAGAAATGTCCTTCAAGTTTCTAGAATATTTGTGTAGAATTAGTATAATTTCTTCCTTTGCTAAAATTTGCAGGTGAAGCCATGTGGACCTGGAGTTTTATATGTGGGAAAGTTTTGTCAAGAACTGGGATGGTTTTATGGATGTTAGAAGAAGTCACAAGACAATTACTCATGGCATTGGAAATATAATGAGCATTAGCACATTTGTGTATTTTCCTTTTTCACGTAATTCCTTTAGGTATGAACTGGTTGCATCTAGAAGGATGTAGCATAGGCAATGGTTTGCATTATTTGACAGGAATCTTTAGTTTAATGAACCCCTGTTTTTTAGTAGTCCAAAAACGTGTCTGAGACTTTATTGTTGTTATCTTGGACAATACGTAAGCCTATTGTTTTGCTCTAAGGGAAGACACTATTACACTCCAAAAGGATGCACTATATCTATCTTCCAATACTGTTTTCTCCACATTCTTGAAAATGCTGTATGAAACAAAGGGAAATTAATGCCTTGCTTGAAAGATGGCCAGAAATTAAGAAAACCCATGGAAATTCTCCTTAGTTGTTACATACAAATTCAATTGCTTTAAATGACAATAGTGTTATTCAGGTGATACATTCCTTTTATTATCCTTCTTTGCATACATGGAATTATTATGAAAATTTTTGTGCAAACAAGTTCAACAAACAAGATAAAATGAAAAAAAAAATTGCATGAGAAAGAGCTCTCTCTCTTTCTCTCCTCTGATGGGATTTATTTAATAAGTGAGAGAGGTCTAATTCTAAATATTTTAGACAAACATAGAAGAGATTTTGGAAATCTTCTAGTATGTGGGATTATACTGTAAATTAAAGTAATAAAAAGATCTACCAAACTTCCAGAAGAAGAAGTGGGTATCAGGAACCTGAATATGGTCAGCACTTTCTACATATTTTACCTGTTCTCTCTGTGACCTGATTTAATTTTTTTGTACTGAAATCTGACTCATCCAATATAAAAAAATCACTCTTGACTGGTTTGTAACTTTGTCACTCACAGTATTTACTCAGATTGGATTGATATGTGGGATATTTAACAATTCAAAATTTAACAGAAAGTGCTATAGTTAATTGCAGGTCAGTCCTAGGGAGGCTCAGGAGAGTCATGCTAGAAAGCAATGAGGGTTTTCATGTTTTGGGGACTCCATTAGTATATGTATTACTCATAGGTGGTAAGCACACAGACATTGTGTAATACTGTTTTCTAACTCCAAATAAAAATAAGTTGACTCAATCATATAATATGTACTGAATAGAGTATATGAGAAAATTAGGATCATTTTTTCCTCACAATCCCTCCGTCCTTAATTCTATACCCAACAATAATTTGGGCACATTTAATTTAGTATCTTTAATGCTTTCCCAAATATCCATTTTGATTAAATTTAACTCTTTTTTTACCATGAGAATCAATTCTCCATCATTATAGGCATGCGGATTTGAGAATGTCTACTAATATTTACAATGTTTAGTTATATGATGTGAAATATGAGGAACTTATTTTACAAAGTTGTCTTGTCAACACTGATCATGCAAATATCACTTAAAATTGATTCCTGCCTTTAGTTTTTTTTAAACCTTCACAGTATTTATTCATTTTTAAAAAGAAATTCATAATTACCTTGTTTCAGTTGAGTTAGAGAGATACATGGCAACATAGTACTAAAGCTGTGTAGTGACTGCCCCTTAGAGGGTCCTGCCTTCTACCCTCTACTACTACTCTCATTTAGCTGGTCACTCACAATGTCACTGTCTGGCCTTGTTAGGAAGCTAATATTTTGTCTCTGGGCTCAATGAAACAGTGAATGAGGAAAAACTTAACCTTCTTTGTCACAAGCCATCCATGGGCAGTGTATGTGAGCTATGCACATTTGAGCATATGAGGGGAATTGATCTGGCGTTGCATGCTGATTGGGCTGTGTGAAGCAAGTATGCCTTTCCTCTAGCTCTGCCTGTGATCCTATACAGCACTTGAGATGGGTGTGAGTTGCCAAGATGCCAATCAATCAGCTGACCAAAAGATATCACAAAGCAAGACTCCACCGTTGAAACCCTATTCCCTGCCTTATTTGGTGAAGAACATTCCATGGAACCTTCTTTGTGTGTGCCTCCCACCCCCTTAAAAAAAAAAAAGAAAAAAAGAGGATCCAGGTGCATGCTCTTTCTTTCCAGCGCTGCCCAGCGTGGAGCTGACCCTTGGGGGTTGCAGAAGAGTCCCACTCTCCATCTTAGAAACTGATGTTCGTGTGCTGTGTGGTTTCTTTGCCATTTTCTTAGTTATTGCTATAGCCAGCTTCTTTAAACTCAGCTCATCTCGTCAGACCAGCCAGTTGGTGACACTTCTTTTAATTGAAAGAAGTATATATATAACTAAATTTCTAAATTTATAACTAAATTTCTAAATCCTGAAACTGATAATTCTGTTTATTGCTCTCATTGATTTACATTTCAAGCTCTTTAGATGTAGACATTACATCCTATAATTTATTAATTTTCCACATTGTGTAGTATATTGCCTGTGAGAAAACAAAACAAAACAAAACCTTATGGAAGCAATATTTGGTAAAGAATATTTGGTGTTTTCTCTTCCAGTTGTCATACAATCAGACTAAGAGCTTGTGGGCTCCAAACTCATCCAGAGTGACTTAATCAGCTACTCCCACAGGTAAAGAAGAAAAGTCTATGTTGGAATCAGAATCTGCAGTAATCACCTGGTGCTGATATCAATACTTAAAATATAATAGAATAATTTATCTTAAAATTTTATGAAGACAAAATTAATTTGTAATAGATAAATCTAAATGTGGATTTCTAATATAAACTTTAATTCTTTATCCTGAACAAACCAGTTGAATTTTTTGATAAATGTGCATTAAAATATGGCAGAAAGTGTTGAAGAAAAATAAAAAGATAAATGGCAAAGCACATATATTTGAGTTAATTGAAGCATGTGTGTATATTTATTCACCAGGCTATATATGTAATTTGATTTCAGGATGCCAAGTCTCAAAATTTCTGCCCAAGTCATTATTATTTTAAAAATTGTGTGATGCCTATTTAATGAGGTACAGCAAAAGCAAAATAAATAAATAACAACGTCCTCTCTTGACATTCATTCTGTAAAATGATATGGATATTAAGATCTTATTCTGTGGCTACATTCACAATTATATCTGTATACATATTGTATATTTTTCTATTTGCCTTAGTAATGTAAATTGTATTCTTATTTTCAAATTCTTAAAAACATTGCAGGGTAATTTTCTAAATAACCTATCCATTGTGTAAAACCAAATAGATATAGTGTAGAAAAACTATGACTGTTTTGCTCAACAAAATTTCATTGGGATACAGTTATGTCTATTAATTTGCATGTCACCCATGATTGTGTTTACACTACAAACATGCAGTAAACAGTGGTAACAGAGGCCATGTGGTCCACAGAGGTCAAACATTTTCCATTAGTACTTTAGAGGAAAAACTGCCAACTCTGATACTAGAAAATACTAAGGGAACAATAAGTGTGACCATGTAAGAGAAGTTCAGATGTGAACCTTCTCATACATATATACAGTCACTTTAGTTTTCACAGTAGTGGTATGTACTAAGATCACTTCATTTTTGTTCATATTAATAACCAATAGTCTTTTAATGAGCATTTAACTTCTTACTTGTAAATGCTTAATATAGAATTGCTTGTCCCATGTTTTTATTTAAGAAAATTATTGTAGAAAACATTATATCAGTAATTTCATGTTTTTGTGTTCTTGCATTTTTTTCTATAAATATCTTTAAAATAGAATCATTGATGAGCCCAAATAAACCATCGGAAACCTAGAGATTTCTGTTTTCAAATAATATGCTGATTCTATGAGTAGCAGCTAGAATTAAGAATATAACTACCTACATTTATTCCTTCAAAGTTTACACAAACCTACTCATGTGGCTCATAAAATAACAACATTACAAATCATCAAGTAAAGGATTAGATAAAACTAACCATAATTATTGACCTGATTTCCAAATCTCCTCTTCATATTTTATTTTCAATTACTTAATGGCAGGTTTGTTCACTTTGAAAATATTACTGAACCATAATGGCATGAGTCAAGTGCTGATTCAGGATTTTGAAAGGAAATCATCTCTAACTTTGATTACCAAAGCAAAATAAAAATATCAATAAAAAGGTTAGGATTAAATGTACTGCCATATTTAATCAGCATTTATTGTATTCTTGTTCTGTGCATAAAAAAAAAACAGCAAGAAGTGCTTGTCAATTTAACTGTTTCTATGCAGGCATTTGAAGGAAATCTTCAAGGAAAAAATAGTAGTTGATTTTAAAGTCCTTTTTTATTTAAAAAACAAAAGTTTTATCCTTAAAAAGCTGAGTGATCTTATTCAATTGTTTATGTTTACATTTTGTTTATTCATGTTATATTGAAATAACTTTAAACAGAGAATTAGCAAATCATAAAATGAGCCCACTCTTCTTTCTCATAATATATTTTAGATCCATGTTTTAGTTTTTCAGGAAATAGCTGAAGAAAATATTTTGGAATAAAGCCAATACAAACATATGAAGTTAAGAAATACTTTGTTCCAGTTTTGCAGTCTGAATAGAGATGCCCTAAATAAATCATAGTCCTACTCCATGGGAAGATATATATCATACATGCCCAAATATAAGGAAAGACGTTTATTCTCTCATAAATTTTCTCTTAGGGAAGAGAGAGAGTCAACCTATATACCACATCACACACACACTCTGACTTCCTGTCTGTTAAAATGGATGAACCATGCCTGTTCCAGCATAATATCAAATCTTTAACTCTGTACTTGCTCTGTTTTCTTTTCTCCCATTCCATTACCTTTCATATTTTTATTTCCCCTTTACTAAAAATTTTCTCCTTTTATATTTAATAATATGTGCTACTTAAAATGTGTCAGGAAATGTTACAAGTGCCATGTACCTGTCTTGATTCATTGATCTTCATTTAACCCTATAGTTACTATATTATCAAAGTTATTGATCCAGGATTCCAGGATTATTATTATTATTATTATTATTATTATTTTGGTACCAGGGATTGAACTCAGGGGCACTCGACCACTGGGTCACATCCCCAGCCCTTTTTTGTATTTTTATTTAGAGACAGGGTCTCACTGAGTTACTAAGTGCCTCACCATTGCTGAGGCTGGCTTTGAACTCGCGATCCTCCTGCCTCAGCCTCCCAAAGTGCTGGGATTACAGGCATGCGCCACCGCGCCCGGCGGTTCTGATCCTTTTGAAGACACTTTTTCTTTTTCATAATCCCCATTGGCCACATTTTGAGCCTATATAAGAGACTATTCTTTATTCTTCACCCTAGAGGGTGGGAAAAAATGGCTTCCTGCCTCTAGGAGATTGGGTACTTAAGTGTCTTATTTTAGAACAGCTACAATCTCTTTGAGTTCAGACTAGTCAGTTATCTTGAAAAGAAAACTGTTTTCAAAAATATAGTAGCCTTTTAATTTATTTGATTAAATGCTTTCATATGCCAATAACCATACTGGCTATTCTTTATGAGATTTTCCTATTATTCTGGGTGTAGATGCATTTATATCAAGCCCATAAAATTTCTAAAAGAAACTTACTCTTAGCCTCTTTCTTCTAAGCCATTTTATTTAACCAAAAGGATTGAGTAGAAGTAACACGAGTAGATTCAGAGGATTTTTTTAAAAAAGTCTTTTTAATGGATATAATCTTGAATTGCTTCTTGTTTGAGGAAGAATTTTAATTGGATTTTGTTGCTCAAGACTTTCTTAGTTTATCTATTACCAGATGAAGCTAAAAGCCAGTTCTGTTTTCTAACCCTGCAAGGTCCTGCATTTGCTGGCTATGTTCCTTTTCATTTCTGTTTGCCATGTGGCTCAGTCTTTCCTGAACTCATCTTTGTCTAGAAATACCTACCAGTGCATACAATGATAACAACATATTAGTTTTACTTTTCTTTCCTTACATTAACAAATTAATTAGTTAATTAAAAGTAATTAGTTTAATTAACAAGTTAATTTAAAAGAAACACCACTAACAAACCCTGATTGCTTTAATCTACTTAACAGAGATTGAACTGATCCCTTACAGGGATTTTGCTTATGACAGAGATGAATTATTTCCAGGAAATCATTACTCTTACAGTATAGATTCTGTTGAATACAGTCCAAAATTGTGGTGACTTACAAGGGCAACCTCTACAAAAAGAAGTTGGGACTCCAATATTTGTTCTATCAGCCTGCAACTATGAAAATCCTGCCACAGTGGATGACTTCTAATGTATTCAGTGACAATTTCCAATTCCTTTTTTTTTTTTTTTTTTGTAATGCAGATTGAACCCAGAGGCACTTTACCACTGAGCCACATCCTCTGCCTTTTTTATTTTATTTTTTTAAAAATTCGAAACAGGATCTTGCTAAGTTGCTTACAACCTTGCTAAGTTGCTGAGGCTAGTCTTGAATTTGCGTAACTTTTGCCTTAGCCTCCTGAACTGCTGGGATTACAAATGTGCACTACTGCTCCTGGCTATTAAGTCCATTTTTAAAAAAAATGGTATGTATACATGCATGAATGCATTACCTGACTGATTGAAAGAAAGGTCCTTTGTGCCCTATGTAGAACTTCTATGATTTGACTTGTCTTTTCTCCTTTTTTCCTACCATACAGAAAAAGGTCTTCATCTTAAGGGAGAAACATCTGTTATAATGAATTACCAGTTCTCTGTACTTATGTATGTTTTTTTTTTCCCATCATGTTTTATGTTTTTAGTGGTTTCTCCTTTGCTACAAATAGATAATTTCAAAAAGCAGCTTCTTAGTTTCTTTCTTTCTTTTTTTTTTTTTTTTTTAATTTCTTATTTTCTTTCATGGCTTCAAAGCTTGGAAGAATGCTACACATCTTTTTGGTTATTTAATTTTGTTTGCTTGCTTTCAGCAAGTTAATAAAATTTTCAAATTAACATTTAATTCTCTTTTGCACATCAAGTTGTTGTTATTACTCTTTTAAATTTAAGTGTTGAATATATTTTGTAAAATTTTTTATCATAATTTCCCTTTTCTTTCTGTATAGTAGAAATTTTATCCTGTAGCTTCTCATAATATTTTTGGTCATTGAATATATTTTGATACAAAATAATTTCATTTTCTACATTAGTTATGTTGTTCTACTAGAACACCTTTATTAAGTTTGAATGTAGTTTACAACTTGTATGGTATTGAAATAACTAACACGGGATTTTTAATTTCAGGAAAAAATTTGAAGCAATTAAAATTTTTAACTTCTTCAAAATATGTATAAAAACACTTTCTCTGATTGATCACTGATATTTAAAGCATTTTATAAACAAAATATGTTCTTTTAAATGAATTACCTTTTGATTAAAAGTCCAAGATGAAAAAATGATTTTACAACCTAATGATATGCCACATTTATTTTAAAAACTAGGAAACCAAATTTAGAAACAATATGTTTCTACATATCTTATCTTCAAAGGAAGGACTTGCATATGATTTTGTTGAAATAAAAGATTTAAGAATAATGCATTTTAAACTATTTAATATATATTGACTACTCTATAAATCTCCCATTGAAGGGTTCATTTGTGAGAAATAGATTAGGAAACATATATAAGGCACTAGTGTAATATATAAACAAAGAGTACTATTTTAATTTATACAATCAATGAGTACATTTTAGTCTCCATGCATTCATTATAAAAACATGCATTTAAAAATCTTGAATTATTAATATGAACTGGATTAGTTAGTTAATTGCTCTTAGTTTCTGTTCCCAATTTGCAAACATGGGTTAAAACACCAATTTTATAGGATCATTGTGAGAAATAAAAATGGAATGTAATTTGTCAGTAACTTACAGATAAGATGGCTATTTAATTTGTTGCCATTCATCATTGTGTATCAAAGAATATACTAAATATGGTCATGATAAGGGATGGGAAAAATGACAACAAAAATGTAGTCTAGCTTTATTATGAAATTGCTTTATTTTTCACATTGCATATTGCCAGAGACAAGAAAAAACAAAAAATAAAAGCTGGACTCCATGGTCCATTAGCTCATTCAAAAAATCCCTGTTTCATTTCCTAATATGCTTTATGATATATCACAATAATATCTTTTCAGTTTCACATGCCTTTTTTCCTGTGGCTTTCAAGAACCATAAAATGGAAACACATTTTTAAAATAAAATGATATCATTTCCAAATAGTTTATTATATCTCTTCTGGAGTTATTTCTGCTTCTCATAATTCATTTAAGGCCATCACTATAATAATTTACAACTAACACAATGTTCCTGCAATATCCTCAGTAGTACTTTGGTGAAGAAAAGAAAAACCAAACACACCCACACATGTACTGTCCAAACAAAAAGTAATGAAGATTCTGGTAGGAAATCTATCTCTTTTTATATCTATTTATGTTTTAGGAGGCAGGCTAGGAAATAGAATGACAATATCATAGTCAGCAGGAAGTTTTTTTCTAAATTTGAACTGTATTTTTAGGAGGAAAAATTTAGTACATATTCATGACAGTCAAAGAAAGTGCAAATTCATTTCTTCTACATACATGGAAGAAAAAGGCCCTGACCCATTTTGCAACTGATTTGTATATTACCTACTAGTTATAATTCCACATTTTTGCTTTGAATATTGAATACAAATTTTATACAATGATTTTTAAACTGGTCGTATAAGAAGTAAGGCAAATCTCATTAATAATCACAATTTATACAAATAATTTTACAGATATTTCAAAGAAGGCAATATCTATAAGAAAATGACCAGGAGTGATTGCTAATAGATTCCTTGAATTGACTTCCAAGCTGTTGAATCAAATTTTGGGAGTTGGCTCTGGTAGGGCTCTTGCCTAGCATATGTAAGGCCCTAGGTTCGCTCACCAACACTATTGGGGTTTGGAAATGAAGAACTCCCTAAAAACTCCTGTGTCAATGCAGGAATGTTCAATGGTGACAAGATTAGCTTGTAAGTGCTTTAACCTAATTAGAGGATTAATCAATTGGATGGACTGATAATTTGAAAAAACTGTTGTACTGGATGGTAACTACAGGCAGGTGGGGCAAAACTAGAGGAATTAGGTCACTGGGGGCATGACCTTGGAATCATATGGAGTCTTCCTTGATCCTCCTTCTTTCTATGCTCCCTCCAGACCACAAAGGTTTCCTATGCAATGTCATTCTGCCATGATGCTTTACCTCACCTCAAACTCAAAGGAATGGAATTGGATGACCATGGACTGAGACCTCAGCAACTATAAGTCAAAGTAAGTTTTTCCTTCTCTAAATTGTTATAGTTGAGGATTTTGGTCACAGTGGTGAAAAGCTGACTAACATAAACACCCTGCAAAAATAAAGCAAATGAAACAAAAATTTTGGAGGAGTAAGTCAGTATGGGCATGCTTACAAAACACATACTATAGATTTTTCTGGATGTTATTTTACTTGTTCATATTACATTATAAATTGAAAATCGGAAAATGAAAGTATAAATATGTCAAAAATACTTTATATATTTCATAATGATTAATGCATTTAAACCAAAATTATAGGAGAAAGTGAAGGAGCCCTAATCAAGGAGATAGCTAAGATTGCAGTTAGCTGAGAGCCATAAAAGATGTTCAAGTTCCACCCGACATTAATACATTATTCAAAGAATCTTTGTATGCCTGTGAACACTGTGTAACACACCTGTAAGCTCGAGCTGTAAGCACTCGTCCTTGTTAAGGCAAAGTGTATATAACTGGGTGAGGTTTTGTAGTTGAGTTGAATGGTTGGAAGTAGTTGGAGCTGGTTGGAGTGTGGAAGGAGTTTGTTGGAGTTTGTGGTTGGAGTTGGAGAGTTTGCTGAAGCTGGAGAGAGAAGAAGAATAAAAGACTCTTTTTTCATTTTCATCCTGCCTCCGAATTTTCTCCCGCAGCATCGTTGCTCCAAGCAGCAATCACTTCAGGCAGCAACAAGTGGTGGCCTGTATGGGGAATTCGGTCAGCAGGTAAGAAATAAGAAAATTTTTAAAATGGGAGCGAAAATAACATAAGGTCGGATAATAAAAGCCATGGATGAATTTTTTGACATTGCAGACTCAGTGGATAGTGAGGAAAGTGAATAAGAAAGCATAGCCTCTGACTCAGTTCAGACCAGCAAGGAGAGTAGTGATGTAAATTCAAAAGTAAGAGCTGCAAAAGCCATCAGAAACTTATTAAAATTAGCTGAGGAGTATGTACTCTCCTTAGAAGCTGAAACTCAGGATACCGGTAAAAGTGATAGTAATAAGAAGGAGCCAAATAACCACAAAAGTAAGGCCTCCTCCACTAAGCCGGTCAGGAAATATGAATGTAGTAGTGAAGAGGAATCAAAAAGTGATTCTGGGAGCTCAGTCTCCAATAAAAAGAACAAAAAGAAATTAAAAAGGAGAAAGGACCGTCAAGTAGAGGAACCACTAGTGCCCTCTGCTCCCTCATGGGTAGAATCCCTAACAGAACCAATAAGGACTATTTCTGAGTGTGTGCGTGCCCTTGGGGTAGAGATTGGCGGCCTTTCTGAGCGCTTATAAGCCCCCAAACACCAAAAACTGCAGGAACATTGGGACCTGCCAGTATTCGAAAATGAAATTGGACAAAGGTACCACCAATCCCTAGATTTTAAGACAATAAAGAATTTTAAAGAGGCGGTAATGACCTATGGGCCTCAAGCTCCATTCACATTAAATATGATAGAGTCACTTAACACTCTAATCTTAGCCCCTTCAGACTGGAAGGGATTATGCAAAGCGGTATTAAGCGGAGGACAATACCTAATCTGGAAGACTCCATTCCAGGAACTTTGTTCAGAAGTAGCAAAGAGAAATGCTGCAGCAGGTTTCCCACAACTTAATATAGATATGCTAACAGGTGAAGGTCAGTTCGTTGAACTACAAAACCAGCTAACATACGACCCTGGTGTGTATGACCAGATACACACAGCCCGCTGTTAAAGCCTGGAAGACCTTATCGGGAACAGGTGATTTGCAGGGCAGCTGATCAAAAGTTATACAGGGGCCTAACGAACTGTATGCTGATTTTGTAGATAGACTCTTAAGAACAGCATCTAGAGTTTTCAGGGAAGTTGAGCAAGCTATGCCCCTAGTCATCCAATTAGCATACGAGAACGCTAATAAATATTGCCAGTATGCAATAAGGCCGTGGAGAAATAAAAAAGACTTATCAATTTATATCAGACTGTGTAAAGACATTAACGAGGTGTTTATCACAGGCAACGTAATTGCTGCAGCAATGAGAGGTTCATCCCCTCAAAATTCCACAAGGGCTCAACCTAGAAATCGAACAGGATATTCCAGACAAAATTATCATAATCAACCAGGATATTCTAGGCAATATCCCCCAAGAGAAATAAGATCAAGCTCATACCGTGCCCCAGGCCGATGCCCCAGGTGTAAAAAGGGTACACACTGGGCCAATCAATGTCATTCCAGATATGATATTTATGGAAATGATTTGTCCAGGATTTCAAAAAACGGGGCCTGAGGCCCAATGCCCCAGGGCCCACAAGTGTATGAGGCATTAGAGGAGGAATGTCCTAAAAACCAGATGATTCCTCGTCACAATCCCTCCTACCCATTAACTCCCTTGTCAGAGGGACAAGAGGAAGTGCAGGACTACACCTCTGTTCCACCGCCCAGATAGTGCTAACACCTGAGATGGGGGTTCAGCTGATCCCTACGGCAATCAGAGGACCTCTTCCCTCAGGAACTATGGGACTAATCCTTGGGCATAGTTCCAAAATCTTATTAGGCTTTCAAGTAACACCAGGTGTTATTGACTCCGATTACCAAGGAGAGATAAAAATAATGCTAAGTACACATAGATGCATTATCTCTGTAAATCAAGGAGACAGAACTGCACACAGCTGCTTCTCCTTCCCAGTTTCCACAATTCTTTCAAAAGCATGCCACAAAATATAAATAAGAGAGGATTTGGTTCCACTGGATCAGGACCTATGGCTTGCTGGGTTCAGGATTGTTCACGAAGGCATATGTGCAAAATAAAAATTCAAGGTGTAGAGATGGAGGGGCTGATTGATGCAGGAGCTGATTCTTCCATCATAAATCAACAACAATGGCCTAAGCACTGGCCTCTGCAGAAAGCCTCAACCAGTTTAAGAGGCTTGGGATATAGTAACACCCCAGCACAAAGTGCTGTAGTCTTGAATTGGGAAGATAATAAAGGGCATAAAGGAACATTCCAACCATATGTTTTGACCAGCTTAGCAGTTACCCTATGGGGAAGAGATATTCTACATCAAATGGGGCTACACCTAGCAACAAAGCCTGCAGTTGTTAAAAATAAAAATAAAAATCATTATAAAAAAGGCAAAGGACATTTTTTCTAGGGGCCACTGAGAAAATAATTTTAAAAATACCATGGCTTTCTGATAAGCCAGTCTGGGTCCTCAGTGGCCCCTATCAAAAGAAAAATTACAAGCGGCCCACCTATTAATTAAAGAACAATTAGAAGCAGGACACATAGAGCCTTCCACCTCTCCCTGGAATTCTCCCATATTTGTAATCAAGAAAAATATGTAAAATGGAGACTATTAAAAGACCTTAGAGAAATTAACAAAACCATGCAGATTATGGGCCCTATCCAACCTGGATTTCCTAATCCTGTAGCTATTCCAAAAAATTTCCATCTTATAACTCTTGATATAAAGGATTGTTTCTTTTCCATTCCCCTACACCCTCTGGATGCCCCCCAGGTTTGCTTTTTCAATTCCTTCTATCAATAATAATGGCCCTGATAAAAGATATCAATGGAAAGTGTTACCACAGGGAATGGCTAATGGCTCTACAATATGTCAAATATATGTGGACACAGCTATCCAGCCTATTAAATACAAATATCAAAACCTCATGTGTCTACAGTACATGGATGATGTTTTGATAGCTCACCCTAATCAAGAAATCTTATTTACTATATTTAGTAAGATAACAGAAAATTTTAAAAAATACGGATTATATATAGCAGAAGAAAAAGTTCAAAGCAGATCACCCATATTACATTTAGGATTTAAAATCATGGATACCTTTGTTAGACCCCCCAAAATTTTAATAAATAAAGAACATTTGACCACCTTCAATGATTTCCAAAAACTACTGGGAGACATTAATTGGCTTCACCCTACACTAAGCCTCACTACTGGACAATTAAAACCTTTATTTGATATCCTTCGCGGGAACCCTGATCCATCTTCACTGCGAATATTAACTCCTGATGCTAAGGAAGGTTTAAAATTAGTAGAACAGGCCATTGAAAGATCCCATTGTGATAGATTTGATTTTGCTCAACCACTAATATTGATTATTATTCCTTCACAATATACACCCACAGGAGTATTTTGGCAACAGGGACCTATATTATGGATACATTTGCCTGTCTCTCCTAAAAGTACAATTGAGTCTTATACCTCCATGATGGCTAAACTTATTCTTCAAGGGCTTAAGACTTCTACTAAAATATTTGGAATTCATCCCGCAACTATTATTACTCCCTATTCATTGTCACAGGTTGAATATTTGTGCTTCAATGATAATGACTGGGCTATAGCTAGATGCTCTACTTCTGCAAATTTTGATAATCATCTTCCTAAGTCTCCTATACTATCATTTTGTATCAATCATCCTATTATATTTCCACAAGTAATAAAAAATCAACCTATTCCTAAAGCATTTAATGTATTTACAGATGGATCCTCTAACGGTACTACTGCAGTAGTCACTCAAAATGAAAATATGATTCATATTACTGGTCAAAAATCAGCTCAATTAGTGGAACTCGAAGCTATTATAATAGCTCTAGAAAATTTTAAAGAACAGACTATGAATATTTTTTCAGACAGCCACTATATTGTACATGCTGTCCCCAAATTGGAGCTAGCATGTCCAATAGCAACACATACTCCAGCTTTTTAAATTGTTTTCTCAAATACAAAATTTCCTATGGCAACGAAAAGAACCTTTATTTATAGGACATATAAGAGCTCACACTAATCTGCCTGGTCCTCTCCATGAAGGTAATCAAAAGGCTGATGACCTCACTAAAACAATATTTATATTTACTACAGTACAACAAGCTACCTTATTTCATTCCCAGTTCCACGTCAATAGCACTACCTAAGACAAATGTTTAAAATCACAAAGAAGCAAGCTTGTAGAATTGTGAAGGATTGTCCATCTTGTGTAACACATTTGCCCAATCCACATTATGGGGTTAACCCACGAGAGTTGATGCCTAATCATTTGTGGCAGATGGATGTCACTCATTAGCCAAATTATGGAAAATTGCGATTTATTCATGTCACCATAGATACATGCTCAGGCATGATATTTACTTCCTTACATTCTGGAGAAAAAGTTAAAGATGTTACATCTCATTCTCTGCAAGCTTTTGCTGCATTGGGAATCCCCAAAATGATTAAAACAGACAATGGCCCTGCATATACATCCACATCCTTCAAACAATTTTGTACAAAATTCAATATAATCCACAAAACAGGTATCGCTTATAATCCTCAGGGACAAGGAATAATTGAAAGAGCAAATTGGACACTCAAAAATATGTTATTAAAGCAAAAAGAAGGAAACTGGAAAAATCCTAAGGACAGATTGACAGTTGCCCTGTTTACCCTAAATTTCTTAACTTTAGATTCTAATGGATATTCGGCTGGAGATAGACACTGGAACCCACACCAACAACATAAACCTTTGGTTTACTGGAAGGATGTTCTTTCAGGTACATGGAAGCGTCCAGACCCAGTATTAGTTTGGGGGAAAGGATCTGTTTGTGTTTTTCCAAAGCATGAATCCTCCCCAATATGGATACCATCTAGATTAATAAAACAGGTACCAAATCAAAGGGATCAAGATGAAGTTGTTGAGGAATCAAGCTTAAATAAACAAGTACAAAATCAAGAGGACCAAGATAAAGGTATGGAATGATTCCCTTAAAAGACTCCTCCAATAAATTCAACTTAAGTATCATTCCTCCCAGCTGGGATAAGTAGATCTCTCTTTAATGTGTACACAATTGTATTATTTTCTTTTATATATGTCTTTATGTCTGTGCATTTGTCTAAATTTCATGTTAATGTGATGTCACAAATATATGTTTATATGTGCGTCTGTCCAGTGTGATGTCACAAATAACAAAGCACTTATGAAAAAAAAAAGATAGATAGATTAAAAATATATATATAGATAGATAAAATATATATATAAATATATAGATAGATTAAAAAATATAGATAGATAGATATGGATCCAAATAATGTTAATTCATTTAAGTTAAGAATATTCTAATTAGATAATCAATTAAAGTGATAATCAATTTTGAATTATAGGTGTCTCTGGGACTTCTCTTCAACTATGAATTTAACTAATGCTGTATAACCTAATATTTTGGTATTTGACATGGCATTGTTTATTTGTAATTGACTTTATTTGTTTAATAGCTGATTAATTTGAATTATTTCAACAGGTATAGGATTGCTGTGTATGCAGAGACTCGAGGTTTCCAGCTAACAAATTATTTTTCCAAAGTGCTTTTAGCTTTTCCTTAATCTATCTTTAATGCAGTAAACACCCTCAGTTTTTCTTTGATTTATTCTGAATGTGATATTTTGCCAGCTTATGTTTGTGGAAGCTCAAGCAGCAATGTGTGTGAGCAGAGATCAACTTTATTTTTCTAATCTAATAATTCTACTATTTTAGTTTGAGAGCTCACCTCTTGATTCAGTGCTAGAATAGCACTGCCTTTCCCTTAATAATGGATGCTTGAGTTTCTAGGTAGCGGGCTCTGAAGATTTGCCAGTGGCATTGTCTAGACATAAAAAAGACGGCTGCTGCTACAACTGCAGGGATTGCGATCGCTGCAAGCATCCCTGCTGCTCAAGCATTGAACAATCTCACCAGCAGTGTGGCCTCTGCTCTGCATGCATGGGGCCTCCTGGATCAACGTGTTATAACTAATGGACATTTTGATTTTTCATTGTTTGGGACATTTCGGAACAATGCCTTGCAGGTATTTTGTCTAGTGAGCTCAGTGCATTACTTGATGAAACTTAGGGCAACTGATTTTTTTAAAGAACTTGATACGCTATGGAAACTTGGCTCGTCAGCAGTAGGCTTATCGCCTTAAAGCCGCAGCATCTCCTTACGATCGGACAGCTGTTAGTTAACACACACACAGTCGATCCTGAAGGGTTCGATTGGATGGCTGGTTAGCCTATGACAGGTAAGATCCCCAGAGGGGGACAACCTAAGACAGGCACAGTCGCACAGGACAGTCTCATGTGGCTGACATATCAACCTAAGACAGGAGTCAAGGGCACAGCCTTGATTTTCCGATGAAGGGTAAGAATGTTGGTTGCACATGGATGTCCTAGAGCATCCCCTCTTTTAAAACAAAAGGGGGGAAATGAAGGAGCCCTAATCAAGGAGATAGCTAAGATTGCAGTTAGCTGAGAGCCATAAAAGATGTTCAAGTTCCACCTGGTATTAATACATTATTCAAAGAATCTTTGTATGCCCATGAACACTGTGTAACGCACCTGTAAGCTCGAGCTGTAAGCACTCGTCCTTGTTAAGGCAAAATGTATATAACCGGGTGAGGTTTTGTAGTTGAGTTGAATGGTTGGAAGTAGTTGGAGCTGGTTGGAGTGTGGAAGGAGTTTGTTGGAGTTTGTGGTTGGAGTTGGAGAGTTTGCTGAAGCCAGAGAGAGAAGAAGAATAAAAGACTCTTTTTTCATTTTCATCCTGCCTCCGAATTTTCTCCCAGGGCGTTGTTGCTCCAAGCAGCAATCGCTTCAGGCAGCAACAAGAAAGCAGTATCCATGGAACTCCAGTGTTTAAAAAATAATTATATCTCATACATCCATAAGTTAGAAATCCCCTGTACTCAAATGTGTGCAGTATCAAAAAGGTGAAAAATGGGAAGTGAGGCAGCTTTAAGACTCTTTATTCTGGATTCACATAGGAAAAGAATGACAAATTGGGTAGTATATAAATTAAAACTTATTAAGGATAAATAAATCGTGAACTAAAGATTTAAAACTTAAAGAAAACTTTTTGTTCATTGTAAGCTGCCTGTCACGGCCAGCCACGGCGCCGCCACGGGAGGAAAATTCTCGGAGGCAGAGTTAAGCTTTTACTACTTTACTTTCTTAGAGCTTAGAGAGGGAAAGAAAGATTTTTAGAGAGAAAGATTAAAGCGAGCTTTTCTTCTTGTCTTAAAGAAAGATAGAGCTTAGCTTAGAGAAAGATTAGAGCTTCTTTCTTCTCTCTTCTTTCTTCCTTCTTCTTTCTTCTGTCTTCTGTCTTCCTTGGGAGCCTCGGCCTAACTCTGACCAGTCATTACTTCTTCTATCTGGTTTCTTTTCTGTAACCGCTCTGCCTACGTTCTGGCCGCTGATTCTTCTGACGACCGAGTGACTGCCCGACTGGCTGAATTCTCTGTTCTCCTAACTCGGACCGCTTTCACCCGGTTATATACCTTCAGGTTTGCGGGTGCCTACAGGTGCGTCACATACATATCAGGTGGAACCCATGGCTTCCAGCTAGCTACAACAGCCCTTCCCAATTAGGGCTCCTTCATATTCCTTCCCTTTAGTTTAAAAAGGTGCTTTTGTTCTATTTTCTCTATTTTATTTTCTCTATTTTCTTTTATTTTCCCTACCTAGCTTTTCACCTTTTATTTTTGAAAGGGTGGATATTTGAGCCCTTTTTGAGAAGGTGCTGTGGCTTTAAGGAAGCCTAATGCTGAGGAGCAGCTAACGCACCTAGTTAAGCACAATTGCATAAGCGGCTTTGACTTTTTTTTTTTTTTTTTTTTTTTTTTTTTTCTCCTCTTCTTTATTTTTCTTTATGGCTTTCTTGCCAAAGCTCAATGGCTTTTTTTCTGCATGGTTTTTACCATGCTATTTAATTCTCTATTTTCTTTTAAGCTCATGGCTTTTTTCTTTATACTAAAGCTCAAGGCTTTTTCTCTATTTTTTTTTATGGCTTTTGGCCGGCTCGCTTCGGCTTTTCGCTGGCTACTCTGCTTCAGCTTAATTCTTAACTGGCCTCAACTGAGTCAGAGGCTATGCTCTCTTGTTTACTTCTCTTTTTGCTGGTCTCAACTGAGTCTGGCTTCTTCATTTTTTATGGCTTTTGGCCGGTTCGGCTTTTCGCCGGCTACTCTGCTTCAGCTTAATTCTTAACTGGCCTCAACTGAGTCAGAGGCTATGCTTTTTCATTGCTCTTATTTCTTAGCTTTTCTTCTCTGCCTGCCGAGCCCCGGACGGACCACCATTTGTAAGCTGCCTGTCACGGCCAGCCACGGCGCCGCCACGGGAGGAAAATTCTCGGAGGCAGAGTTAAGCTTTTACTACTTTACTTTCTTAGAGCTTAGAGAGGGAAAGAAAGATTTTTAGAGAGAAAGATTAAAGCGAGCTTTTCTTCTTGTCTTAAAGAAAGATAGAGCTTAGCTTAGAGAAAGATTAGAGCTTCTTTCTTCTCTCTTCTTTCTTCCTTCTTCTTTCTTCTGTCTTCTGTCTTCCTTGGGAGCCTCGGCCTAACTCTGACCAGTCATTACTTCTTCTATCTGGTTTCTCTTCTGTAACCGCTCTGCCTACGTTCTGGCCGCTGATTCTTCTGACGACCGAGTGACTGCCCGACTGGCTGAATTCTCTGTTCTCCTAACTCGGACCGCTTTCACCCGGTTATATACCTTCAGGTTTGCGGGTGCCTACAGGTGCGTCACATACATATCAGGTGGAACCCATGGCTTCCAGCTAGCTACAACAGCCCTTCCCAATTAGGGCTCCTTCAGTTCATAATGGACAAAGTTTAAATCCTTAACATATATGCAAATCAATATTTAAATAGACTAAGGAATCCAAATAAATTAGCAAAATGTTGGATTAGAATAACCATAGAATATTCTAAAAACAGATACGAACATAAGAAACAATGATCAGTACTCTAGAAATCAGGGAAAATAAAATTAAATTGAAGAATTTAAGGAAAAATTTAAATTACATTCAGATAAGCAAATAAAATTTATTTTAGTTATCAAAAAACTCTCATATACTCACAGAATTACAAATTGAGATAAGTTGAAGAAGTTGACAATTTGTTTAAAAGGCATAAACCATTTACTACAGTAATTTATCTTTTGCAAATTTAAACCAAAGAGGTAACTAAACACATAACCATATAAACAAACAATATTATTTTTTGGAAAAATATCTATGATATTTTTTCAGTTGTTTATGTAACATATTTCTATAAGGGAATGATTATATACTCATGACATATTCATTATGTGAAATTTAATAAAAGTAGTGAAATAGATGTCAGTATTATCATGAAATGGTTAAAAGTTTATATGGTTAAATGAGAAGGTAACTCACAGAAAATATAAATAGTTTATTCCTATTTATGAAAACAAGCATCTGGTAGCATATAATGACAAAGTTGTGGAAGACAGTTTCTACCAAGCTAGTAAAATTAATTGTCTCCAAATGTAGAACACAAAAAGCCTAAGGATAGTATCACTTTTTACGTTACATTTTTTTGAAATATTAAGTAAAAAAGAAATGAAAATTTTAAAACATGAAGTTAAAAGACAGATAATGAGGGACTACTAAATTGCTGGAGTGTGTGTCCTAGTGAAGGTATTGATGGTTTTGAGGATCCTCTCAAAGGGAATAAGTGAAGGGCTGAAAAGAGGAGCTCAGTGCTCCTCTCCAGGGAGCCAAGTGTAAGCCTCACACAAACATGAGAACACCTAACAGTAAAATAGCTAACTCTAGAGCAGACTGCTTAGTTAACTAGATCAAATGTAGGTGACTTCAAAATTGAGATGATATCTAGGTTTACATTTCTACTTATTTTCCTATTTTCTTTGTAATTTCTTACTGTTGCTTGAAATCAAATGGGTCAGTTTCAATTGTAGTCAAGCACTTTCTAACTTTTATATTACAAAAATCTTAAATGTTTTTGTGTTCTCAAATGCAAGCATTTAAATTAAAATTAAAAGAGAAACAAATAGTAACCATTATGTGCCAGTAGCTGTTTTAGGGTACAGAAATGCAACAGTAAGGTTCAGGGAAAAGCTCAATAAACAAACATGTGAAAGATAATACTGTGTCTAATGTTGATATATGTTATGGGGAAAATGAGAATAGAAGAGAACAAGGAGTGTCAAGCCAAGAGAATGATGAGGTGAGAAGTGATCACAAGGAATTGAAGGAGCACCATGTTGGTATTCTGGAAAGGTGCAGCAGAGAAACCAATTGCAAAAGTCCTGAGTCAGGTGTATCCTTGGTGTACCCTCAGAACAACATAGAGTGAGTGAGTAGAGGAATGAAGTAGAGAAATGAAGAATAGGATAAACACCAGATGTGTTGTTTGTGTGCATGAGTGCTTGTTTGTGCATAGTATAAATAATCCTTTGGCCAGCATTGGTAAATATACCTGAGTGAATGCTGCTATCACAAAAATTGTGTCAGAGTACAGTCAAACATATTCAGTACATATCATCTATAGCTGGCTTCACACTGCAAAGGGTCAAGTAGCTATAATAGATACCACAAAGCCCACAAAGTTAAAATATTACCATCTAGCCCCTTAGAGTTTTCAGGCCCCTACTTGAAGCCATTGTAAACACTTTGGCTTTTATTGTAAATCAGATGAGAATCCAGACACTTGACACCTATTATTTTATGTGTTGGAGGTCTTGATAAGCATTTTGGATTTATTCTGTATATGAGTAGAAGTCTTTTGGAGGTCTTAAATTAGGGCAGTGATTACTTTATTGTTTTAATAAAGGACTACTGCAGGCAGCTATATTATGTAGAATACACTGTGAGAGAGCAAGAATGGAAGCACAGAGAATTAGATGATTTAGTATATTCAAACAAAGGGAACAGAGGCTTCCCCAAAAAAGATAATATCAGAAACAAATAAGGCATAATCAGTGGGAATTTCAATAAATTGTAGGTGGTAAGGGAAGATTAAAAATCAGACATTAGTCTTAGGTTTATGAATTGAGCAACTGGTTTTATACTGATGATGAGGGGAAGTTCAGGTTTTAAAGCAGGGAGCACATGTGGCTGTTAAAAATATAAGTCTTGGATAACTATCCAGTTTCTAGGTAGGCATATACCTAAGAATGAAATAAGGATTTAAAAGGGTAGAGATTGGTAGAAAATTCTAACAGTCAACCTATAGAAAGTCAATAGTTTGAAGAGGTTGGATAAGATTTTGTATGGAGAAAATGTTGCAGGAGGAACAGAGAGCCTCTGGATGTGTAGCAGGAAAGCAGAAAGAAAGAGGCCTTTGAATGTGTAGCAGTCAGAGTCCCCACAGGAAAAGATGGCAGCATTCAGCTCTGAGACCATGGCTATGGTGTAAATAGGGGCTCATTTTTAATCACAGTTGGTGCTGGGTTGGGGAATGTGCCCTAATGTATACTAAGCAAAGAGTTAAGAATGTGCAGACAATTGATTCTAATAACATACCAGAGATTCTAAACTATGTGAGAAGGAAAGCTATGAGAAGTGTAATGAATATTTTAAAAAATGGAAGGTAAATGAACTCTATACACACAAAAAATAAATCTCCTTAAAATTGTAATGCTTGTTCACCAGAGCAATTATGGGTCTAAGTAAATGTTTGCCACCCAAAGTTGGCTTTTAACTTTTCTTGGCTTATCTCTTGGCTTATCATAGAAGAAATGCTGTACATAATTTTAGTAACTCCTTATCTTTAGGCATCATCGTACAGTTAAGAAGCTATTCATACATATATCAGAATGTCTAAAAGTTAATAAAATAGAAAATGAAGCAATGAACAGCATATTAGAGACTTAATAAATGAAGATTAATCTACCAGTAATGAATAGTATCAGTAGAACATATATCAGCTAAATCCTAAACAGCAACTCAAAAAAACTGTCTAAATAAAAGTTGGCTTAAGGTATACTAAAATTGTACATCTCTTTACTAATAATCCATTTAATTGAGTTACACGTTAATCATGTAAAGATACACTATAAATATTGTATAACTTCAAGAAAGTTACTATTTTCTGCTCATGATAATATTTGGAAATGAACAATGATTTTGTAAATTATATGAATCTAGTAAGGTATAAACTGCACTTACTGAGGTTACTCTGAAGACATGAACTTTTTGATCTCCTACAAATACCTTGGGGATTGTGGATGACACTAGCACTGAGCTTCACTAATAGTGGGTGACAATGGACAAATCCTGATTATTGGATTTTTTTAAATATATAGGCTCTGTACATGGATAGATATGATTCACACATTTTTTAAGGGGGGGAAATGTACTACATGTCTCTTCCATTAGTTATAATAAGCTGTCACTCTATAATAGTAGAAATGGAAATTAAACATTAACTACATTTCAAAAGCTTTTCTTTTATAAATATAAGCACAAACCAGCAAGTTAATCTCAAAGTTAAATACGTATAGTCCTGTATAAGTGCTGTACTTGCACAAGTATTTGGTACCACAGAATTCCTTACAATTTACTGAGCTGTTTCGTATGGTCGCACACCCAGCTAACACAGCCGTTTTCCACTTAGTTGAATAGATTCAGAGCCAGAGCAGAGATTTATTTTAGTGTCACCTATGGTTAAAGTTGTGTCAGGACTTCCATTATAAACCTGCTTTTTTGGCTTTACAAATTTGTAATAATTCTAATCACACAGTGAAACAAATCTACCTCTGAAAGAATATTAAGCAACATTGTTTTAGAAAAATAAGGGTGAATATGCAAAAATAAGAAAATACCAGTATTAAAGGTAGCACATTTCATATTATAATTACTAACTATTTTTTTAAGGTGGATAAATAATAAAAACACGATGTTTGAAAATACAATAACCTACGCTTTTACAGAAATAGGCTGAAGGGAGAGATGTTCTTAGTAATTTGGACAGAATAATATTCTCTGAAAACAGTGCTCTTAACTTCTTGTTCAAGGTTTTACTCTTCATGTCTCTCGCCAATCTGTGCAACACTTAGATTAACTTATTTACAGGAAATAGTGATTTATGTATCTAGATATCTTTTCCATATATTGAGTTCCAACTGTGAATTTTTCTCTTTACTCTGTCACCAATTCCACACTTAATATTTCATTTTTAAATAAGGAAATGCTTTTTACCAACTCTGGAAAATCTGTGGCACCTCATTTCTCCCTCCTCTAACACTATATGTGGGAAAAGGATAGGAATGTTTACATGGTGCATGCTGATTTCTGATGAAAAAAGTCACATACTCAAGTCAACTATAGCCTTTGTAAGAATGTATATGTGCTCCCTCTTTATTATTCACCTACAACTTTTGCTTTCCCACCCTCCTCTTCATCTTTTCTAAAGGGCCTTGGCAGAGATGAAAATGACTCACATATCACTTCAGTAATGTTCTGCCTATTACAAAACTCTCTGGTATTTCTTCCCAGTTATCGCTGTGAGAAAATCTACATTTTCATCATTGATTTTCCTTGTATATCATTATCTCCTATCTAGACCCTGTGACTAAAGGCTCATTAAGGAAAAGTCCACCAGAATCAATGTGCTCTATGTAAAAATGACACTGTACGAAAATCAATTTTGAATAGTATAGTGAGTGTTTAGGATCCTAAATTCTTGCTCTACTGATTTGAATTCAACTCTTCCATTCAAAACATCTGTGACCCTAAGGATTATTTGCATACTAATCCCCTGTTCACCATGAATTCAGTATTGAATAACAACTATTATTAATATCATCTCTGACTGATTTCTAAATAAAGTGCCAAAAATTATCTAGATATCTTTTATGAATTTACTTATTTAATTCATATGGAAGCATACTGACATAAATTGTATTATTATCTTACTTTTCTACTGAGTGAATGAAAATCAGAGAGACTAACTTTCCTGTAGTCACAGAGCAATACTAGAAAGGGATTTGGATTTGAACCTAGTAGTCTAGGCCTTAACTTTATGCCCCTATTCCATTCTTTACAGTAACTTTCTGTGATGATTAAACAAACAATACCTTTAACAAACTCATTCTAGTGAATTTGCACACAGCTCATGTTTAATAAATAGTAAATATGGAATTTTAAATAAATGAAATAATGAATTAACTGAAAGGTATAAAACAAACTTTCTAGCAAAGTCTTAATTCAAAAACAGGAAACTGAAGTATAACAGATTGTTACTTGCTCAACTAAAATGTTTTTTAAAGTGATTTAATTTAGAATATATTCAGTGACTTACAATAAGGAGTCTTAGGGATTAATAAGGGAAAGAACTAGATTCTTTAATATACATCCTCAATATTCTTGACCACAGAGTGAAATTTAGAGGTGTCAGATAAAAAAGAAAAATGATGGTCAGGAATAGAAAGAGGATAGTTGAAATGTTGGTAGGGGAGAAGAAATTTAACAGTAAAGAGAAGAGAGGAATATTGGTAAACAGAATGTGCGCTCACAACCTTGAGTGTGTGTGCTTTAGTTCACAATTTCTCAGTAGGAGATCCTGTTATGTGCATGAATGAATATGGCAGAATTAATCCAACTATTATGTATAATTATAATGCACCAATTAAAAAATAGCATGAGAGCAGATAGCTTAAGAAACAATTCCAAGAAGGTGAGGTAAGTAAACAAAGAGAATGAGAATAGGGAAGAGGAATACCCATTATCAGAGTCTGTTTATGAGTTGTTTTTTTTTTTTTCAAAATTATTTTTTATTCTAAGTTGTTAGAAATGACAGCATAATGTATTACATTTCATATTATACTTGTAGAGCACATTTTTACATATCTCTGGTTGTATACAAAGTATATTCACACCATTCGTGACTTCCTACATGTGCTTAGGGTAATGATATCCATCTCATTCTACCATCTTTTTTTTTTTCTCTTCACCCTTTTGCCCCCTCCCTTCCCCTCCCTCCCTATTGGCCATTCTAATGTTCCTCTAATCCTCCTATGCTCCCCATGCCAACCCGACTGTGAATCAGCCTTCTTATATCAGAGAAAATATTTGGCATTTGGCTTTTGGGGATTGGCTAACTTCACTTAGCATTATATTCTCTAACTCCATCCATTTATCTGCAAAAGCCATGATTTTATTCTCTCTTGTTGCTGAGTAATACTCCATTGTGTGTATATACCACATTTTTATGAGGTTTTAAGTGAGTCATCAAAGTTTGATCCAGAACCTCTGAAAATTGTCAGGGATGTTTTCTAGAATCATGCTTTTGTGTTATGAGAAATTGGACTGTTTCTTGGTTCTAATACCTCAGAATTTATGGGAATTCCTGGGGAATTAACTCTTGCACAGTGCTTGGCTATGGTGGCATTGGGCCCCATATGTTCTGTGTTGTGTAGAAAACCATAAGGAAGAAAACAGAAGACGAATCATAACCTAGCAGTGTTTGAAAACAGTAGAACTGAATACACAGATATATATACCACTGTGTTGCTTGAAAGGGGCATTGCTGAGACAAGTACAAATGAGACAGAAGATAAGGAAAGGGCAGACTATGATGTAGTAGTCTTTAGAATAATTGGAAATGGAGATAAGGAAAATGTCCAATACTCCCCAAAAACCTATGTATTTAAGTCACTGGGGAAAAGAGGGACTCCACTAGAGAGAGCTTCCTGACAAGTGATGCTGGTGGAAAAGGGGGGAAAATCCATTTTTCAATCAAGATGCTCAGGAGACACATTTTATTTAGCAATAGAATGGAGTGTGAACAGAGGAGGCCACAGATCACACAGGAAATTATTAATAGTTGAGATGGCACTAATGGTGAAAACAGTCTGTGGGGATAAGAAGTGCAAAAAAGATTGAGTACAGGGACTGTAAGGAGAGTTTATTAAAAAAAAAAACAGGTTGTGATTTTTCAATGTTGAAGATAAAAGACGAGAAACGCAGAAACTGCTATACATCAGGCATGTGATACATTATTTTTTGCCAACCCTGTGTTTTAAATATAATTATTCTTGTTGTATTTGAGATAACTGAGGCTAGAAGCACATGCAGAATGTGAATACAATTTTCCTGTCCACAAAATCTTTACCCATCCACTCTATTATGTTAATTCATTTAGAGACAGGAACATGTTGACTATTAGGGTGCAAATTTATCATTTCTGGGCAGAAAAAAATTGGCAGTAGGAACCTAGCAATGGCTTGCTGTTTTAATGCCAGTTCATCATGCATGTCAAAAGGAGAAGGCAGAACTAAGACTCACTCTCCACTGCATATATGAGGGAAAAAGAAGAAGCCCAAGGAGGTAAGATGGGAGAGAGGACTCAGAAGAGGGAGAGCATGCAGAAGGTCAAAACAAGGAGAGAAACAGATAGAATGCAGTCAGATTGGTGGGTATGCCTGTTGGAGAAGGAAGTCAGAACACAGTCTTAAATGTTGATATAAAGAAAAATGCTTTGAGCATTGTGCTGCCCCTAGCTGTGTCATTGAGTTATTAAGTTTCTAGTAGTGAATAGAGCAGAAACATTCTTCTCAAACCTATTTTTCTAGTGAGTAGCAAAATATAAACAAGTATTTAAATAAAATGGTGATAATTGACTTCAAGGAAAGGCACAAAATGTTCTGGTATATAATTTAGGGTTCTTATCTCGTGCAAAGGGTTACAGAAGTAACTCCTAGGTAAATAAATGGAGTGAGCAACTGGTATGAGAGCCCGTAAACTCAAGCTCTAGCAATAGCTCTGACACTTGTTAGTTTTGTGATAATAGTTATGCATTTAATTTTTTTATTTTTATTTTTATATGAAAGTAACACTAGTAGTGCTAAATCATTCTATAAACATTTCAAAATGTATATATATGTATATATATATATACACATATTATGTATATTAATTATTGTGTACATCAAATTTTTAAACTAAGGCCTGGGAAAAATACCTTAAAATAATAATATTAAGCAAGAAAAGTTCCTTGATCCTAGTACAATTGTAGAAATGCATTCAAATCTGCAAGCTGAAGATAAAAATTCATTTGAAACAATGCTTCTGCCGAAGCGTGACAGATGCATCGCGGACACCTTCTGAGCTGTGTTTGGACTACCAGTCACCCAAGGCAATCATTTCTGATAGGTCTTCTTCTACACCAAGAGAGTGTCTGGAATCCTGACCTTATTAGGGAATAGCAGAAACAGCTAGGCAGAGACGACAGAGCATGGAAGCGATATTAGTTGTCAGAGGCAGTGTCAGAATTGTTAAGTATAGAATGCTTTAAGAAATGTACCCAAAGACTGTGGATTTTGTTTTAGTAATTTTAACAGCATGGAATTCTTTGTTCTCTATCAAAAAAATGTTAAATAATAATGATACAAATTTCTAAAAAAGAATAATGAAATCTTGCACATTGTGAAAGTCTTTCTTGTCAAAAGCCCCTGGAGCATCATACAAGTCAAATGCTGCCAAAATCTATTTCTAGCCCAAATTTTCCTTGTCCTTAGGGAACAGCTGTCAAATGGTTTCTTCACTAACATTCAGACAAAGCCACAGAGTCGATTGATAACTTTTAATGAATAAAGTTAGCTGAATAAATACTTGTTGACTTCACCTGGAGAAAAAAACAAAACCTTCTAGATATTTCATTGCACTCTAATTTCATGCTGTGAAAAGGAAAATGGAGGAAAACAACGTATATAAGTTAAAAGTAACCCATAGTTTTACAGCAACTCCATGTAAATGACTGTCATTCAAATCATGAGAGCAAGGGATTTGGGTGAGAAATCATGTTGGTTGAATAGGAGGCCTGTTGCAGCTCTTTCTTCTGAGGAAATGAGGTACAGCAATGAATTTCTTAAAGAAAACATAGTACCTTTTACATGACTAGTGAAGAAACAGGGTTGCTTTTCTTTAAATAATTTTTTTATGTGAAGCAAATATATCCTGCCAAAAGTTTCTATGTTTTAACAATACACACTGGAATTGGTGTCTCTATAACCTACTAAGAAATTTGGGAATATGAGCTCAGACTCCAAAATTTAAGCTGCCATTTTATTGCACTATTCTAAATATAAAACTTACTTCTGTAAAACTAAATATGAGACACATATTAATTATGTTAAATTCTTGATTTTGGAACTGTTAACTTTGATTAGCATATATAATTTCTTCATGGCAATTATAGTCTTGTGTATTTTGTGTTTCATGAACTAACTTTATTAGAAAGAAAAACATATTTACGAACATATCTTCATTTACTCATTTAAGAAACTATAATTTATAGTCAGAAATTATGTTGGGTTCTGGAATGAAGATGAAAAAGACACTACCTTTTCTTCAAGGAGTTAGAAGATTATCACAATACATTGTCGTGTGTGGTAATTAGATGCATGTATAGAGAAACTCTGACTCCAAGAGTGAAACACATCTTTCAATAACTCTGCACTAAAGTGTGAATTGGTGTTTAACAGGTAGTTATCACAGCAAACAATATATGCAGAGACACAAATGCTGGAATAATAGAATATATCTGAAGAATACAAAGTAACTCAGTACAATAGTAAAGGAGGTTGTTCATTAGAAAACTATGGAAGATAAAGTTTTGAACAGTGAAAGAAAGAAGAAAAATAATAATTGTATATCAGTGGTTATCAGTTAATGAAATTTCAGAAACAGATTAGTATGGTTTAAGATTCTAGCTCTTTTTAGTGAAACAAATGATGCATCCTCTTTTTTCTAGATATTTATATGGTGTATGAAACAATGAAATGAAATATGAACAAAACACAAACAGTGTCTTTCATCTCTGGATAGTTCAAGGAAAGAAAAAAATTAAAAAGAAGAGCAAATGATATTAAATTAAAAAATTGTGAATATAGAATAAATTTCGATTGGAAATGGAGGAAACAAAATATTTTACATATACTCATATGGAATCATATATTTATATATGTCTTATTTCTAGATCTGCATAAAACAAACATGACCATACTATATACTAAAATGCATTTCAAGACATTCTGCAAATTTCTGTAATGTTTATTGTGAGATAAAGATAAAATCAGGCTTACTGGGTCAAGACATTTTTCTCTAACTCTAATCATAAATAATCTATCAGGAAACAGAAAATTTTATGGATGATCAACTTAATTAAGTGAAATGTACTTTAAATTCAATTAATTCCAATGAATAGAATTTAGATCCTCCAAACAAAATATATTATCTTTCACAAATTTAAATTTATTTTCTCATTCAGTACAACAAACATATGTTGTAGTTTTTATTATTTTCATTTTATGAATAATAAAATGAAAGCTCTAATAATTTAAGTAGTTGGTCAAAGATCACAGACTTGATATAGCACAGCCAGGATTTGGACCTAATTCTGTCCTTCCACTAAAGCTACCTCTATTATATGAGTGATATGTAAAATGAGGACCAATTCTTATGGAAAGCCTGTGAAAATCTAAAATTGTATTGATTATAAAATACTTTCCTACAAATTTACCTGAAATCTGAAACATCTAAGACTTCATTAAATGTACAACTTTTTATTTAATCCTAGATTTATTCATCACTTACAGGGTCCAGAAATTTTATTTTATAAAATTTCCTGAATGTGTCTTTGACTTTTTCAACAATTGACTTTCTACTAAAATTTAAGATATTTGTAAGTTAAGCATTTGTCTTTTACTTCAATTTTAATATATATATAATAACATATATAATTACATATATTAAATTATATACATATGATTTACATATGTATACATATTATATACATATGTATACAATTATATACATATGTATATAATTTAATAATAAAAAGTAAAATCAACCCCTAGAACAGATAGGTATAGATATCTATATCTATAGTTGGAAAAGTTTTGATTCAAGATTCAAAAATGTTTCAGTCTTCCATGTATGTCAGAACAGATAAAATACTTAATTTGTAACTAAATACCATAAGGATACATATATGTGTATACTTTATGTTTGCATGTATAATATGACATTATAAACCAATGCTAAATAGATAGTGATATATTTGTTTGCCAAAACAGATACTTGCTTTGTTGGCCTTCACATAATTTTTGGCTCAATAGAAATTTCCTGTGTTTCTTGCTGATAATCTCTCTTGGTGACATGAAATGAATTAAACTCTTTTTTAATTTCAGAATTTAAAATTAGAATTGATATTCTCACGTAGCATTCACATAGCACCTTTATTGACAAATTTCAAAATAATTTTATAGAATGTCTTTTGAAAATGCTTTCAAGAATTTTTCATTTTAGTTAAAATGTTGAAAACTATTTCTGTAATCAAAAATATAGCCAAATTTTTTGAGATTGAGTAAAACAGTAATCTATACCATCCTCATATAAGTAAATTCTTAAGGATTTTGATTTATATTAAATATTTCAGTATTTGTGATAACTGATACTATAAACATCAATGTATTAGAAGTAGAGCTAACAGAGTTGAGTTTTCCAAGTTGTTTATATATTCAAGGTTGCTATCTATCAAAATCAAATTAATAAAAACATTAAAATCATTCTGAGCCAAATGAACTATCAACATGAGTAAAAGATTAATGATTTCCATCTATATGCATTTTTGAATTCATTAAAACATCTACTAATGTCCTTATGTTGTCTTGATGTTTTGATTTTTTTTTTTAAATTTGTTTGTTTGTTTTAGTTGTACAGAATGCCTTTATTTTTACATGGTGCTGAGGATCGAACCGGGCTGCACACATGCTAGCCGAGCGCTCTACTGCTGAACCACAACCCCAGCCCCTTGATGTTTTGATTTTACTTTAATACAGTTTGATAGGCCCTTCCCAAAAATGTAAATTTAGGACTCATCACAGTTTAGCAGCCAAAAATCTCTACATTAGAGAAGCAGAAATATTTAGGATTATCTGTGTCAACATTTGAAGTAACAAAGAATATTTGCCTTCATAGACAGTAGCAATGATTTTGAGTAGGCATGCATTCACCATATTTTCCCCTATTAATGAGGATCATGTGGGTAAAACTGTCAGACATATGATATTCCTTTTCTTATTGATTTTAAACCAGATGCATTGACAGTTTGCTTATTAAACTGACTCTAGACCCACTGTGCACTTACATCTCTGGATTTATACTTTGTTCAAATACAAAGTATTTGCTTCAGTGTAAAAAGTTTGTACTGAGATGCTCATTGAAAGAGTCAGTTTCTATAGAGAGAAATGATTTAAAATTGTTAAATAGGATTACACATTTTATATAAAAATGGTTTGTTACTAAGCATTATCCTTTAAAATTTTAACTACATTAATAAATTCATATTGTTGAATGAGTATTTAAGAAATAATTAAGTGACATGGAAATTCCCTTATTCTCTCTGATTATACAAATCTAATCTACCTTCTATGTTTGATTTTAAAACCCACCATCCTTTCTGTATCTATATACACATTCCAATCTGTACAAATCACTCCCCATTTGAAACTCTTAATCATTATGATCTTTTTTAGGATTCTTAGGAAATCAAAATGTGCTGATGTGTCATGTTAATTGTGGAGTGTCTGACAGGTTATTATCAAATCTATGTCTTTATAGTATTTGGCTTGAAAAATATATGTTGAATATATTACAGAATAAATGAATGTATATTAGAATTAAAGAATCAACATTGGTAAACTATTTACTATTTTTTAAAAAGTAATTAATAAACATGTTTTCAACATTTAACATATCAATATAGTATTTCAAATCAGAGAAATACGGTTAGATTTAGAGAACATAGTTGTTAGAATGTGGTAATGTATGTGAATATGTTCATAGAAGCATATCATGTTATTTTGTAGCAGGAAGTAAAAAGAGTTCAATAGTATTTAACTTTAGTGAAAACCACTCACTTAAAAAAAAGTGATAGAAGTGAGGTACAAAGCTTTAGCTTCTATTCCTGGATTTTTTCATCATTTATTGATCAGGTGACTTTAAAGTTCTAAAAGGATAGCAAAATAGAAGAAATACAAAAAAATAAGTATTTACTTCAACTTTGACATTAGTGAGCATAGTAAAGTATAGGTCCCAAATTGGATTGGAATAAAGGGTGAAACACAGACTGAATGAAAAGTGGCAGGCTTATATCTATCCTCATTCTTTCTCAACCTCTTTTAGCAAATTCAGTGAAGTTATTCCTTCTTGTTTTAATAATTTCATGTTACAGGGAATCAGTGCAAGTTGAAGTGATGTGTACAGATTTCACAGAAGAGGAAGAATGTGGAACTGATAGTAGAGAGTAAGTTTCACTAATAAAATTGAATAAAAGAGGACATTCAAGATCCATGTAATTTAGGGACTGCCATTTCTCCTTATTCTAAATTGAACCTTTCCTCAGGGCAACTCTCCCAAGCAAAGTGAAATTTTAACTGGTCCAAGTTATACTCATGGGAATGGAAACTCTTCTTTCTTTTAGAATCAACTTTACTATGACTAAAACATCACAGCAGTCCATTTCTTGTCACAGCATCCTGTCATACAGAAACGTCTTTAATCTAGGCACTTGTATCTTTCCCCTCTTTATCATCTTGCTATAGATGTGAGGGGAGGGAATGACATCAAAGTGGCAGTAACAAGGCTGCTCAGAATTTGAACACAGTGCTGCACAATAAATGAACAAAAACTTTGCTTCCTGTCAAGACTTATTTCTAAACATTTAATCTTTTAATGGTAAGCTAATTTGTACTTTTGCCTTTGCTTTACTTAATTCAATATCCTTGGTACACTATCACCAGCCACAGCAGAGAGAGCATTAGAATCCCAATAGCAATCAGGGCAGGGACTTTTTCTCAAAAATAACTCAGAATTCTAAAAACATATAGTTTCAACATTCATGGCTATATATATATATATATATCAACATTCATGCTATATATATATATCGGACACCACCAGGGCTGATTAACCCATGCAGTCCTGCTTTTCACCTATAATTGAGTCTTTGTGTGTGTATATATATATATATATATATATATATATATATATATATAGCCTTTATATATATATATATATATATATATATATACACACACAAAGACTCAATTATAGGTGAAAAGCAGGACTGCATGGGTTAATCAGCCCTGGTGGTGTCCGATCCAACAATAAGCAAGGCTCATTGTGTTTATTATATAGGAGGTAAACAGAAAGAAGTTGTGAGCAAAACGGCTTAGTTGGGGCTTACCAATTCAAGCCCATCTCTTCTACTTCAGGGCAGCTGGGATTTGAATTCAAGGGTTTTGAAGTAGTAAATTCCATGACAAGCATGGAATTCACCTTATCAATAGGAGTCACCTGCAAATAGGCATTTCCCTTGGTTCCCTCACACTAAAGGATTCCCAGGAAAGGTGCCTCACTGTCCAGTGTTACATAGTTCAAAACAATGATTCATTCTTAGCTTGCAACACAGATATACCATTTTACTCCAAAGGACTTATCAAGATCACCTTAATAGATGAAGCCAGATTTAAAGACAGGTAGTTAGTGTAGTTAGGTAAATTGGGTCTAATATTGAGTCTAATAAAGAAAATGGAGTCCATAAAAAAAATGGAGTCCCATCTGAGCCTGGGAAATCAGAACAACACCTGGGAGATTGAAATGTTAATGTCCCCAAGGTCCAGTGGCACCCTAAAGAACTGTTAATGAAGTAGCTCCCAGCAAAACAGGGCTATACTAATCAAATCACCCTAGGTACTTCCTGCCCAGATCAGTCCTCCCCTTCAACACCCCATCAGCCCACTAGTCTTCCACCTTTTGGCTTTCCCACCTGCATCCCCCATCACATGTAAGATAGAGTGAGATAAGCAAAATCAAGGACAGGAATGTAGGAAGACAAAAGAAAACCTTAGACATAAAAGGGAGAAGACCTCCCCTCCCCAGGATTCTGTCTTTCCAGTCTCCTTCTCCCTGGGGGCTGGTGGGGGGAGTCTTTTCTGCTGTCCTTTAATAGTCTTTTACTTTCCACTATACACTTGCATCAGAGTGCTTCTTCAATGTTATACTTCAACATTCAGGGAAGCAAGGACTTGTCACCTTATTTCCCTTGCTGATTTCCAGCTACATTGCTATAGCTTGACCCTTGTTGTCAAAAGGCCAAAGCTTTTGTCAGTAGAAGAATCTCTGCTTTAATAAATGTGATAATTGCTCTCTGATGATGTTGTAGTGATAACTCTAGGATTATAACACTGTATTAGTTTTACATCCCAAAACCCTACCCACTTCTTTTACAAATAGTAATTTTTTTTTTTTTTTTTTTTTTTTTTTTTTTTTTTTTTTTTTTGGTACTGGGGATTGAACCCAGGAATGCTTAACCATGGAGCCACATCCCCAGATCCTTTATATATTTTGTTTGGAGACAGGGTCTCACTAAGTTGCTTAGGGCCTACCTAAGTTGCTGAGACTGGCTTTGAACTCACAACCCTCCTGCCTCAGCCTCCCTAGTTGCTGAAACTACAGGTGTGCACCACTGCACTGGGCACAAATGGTAAACTCTATTATTAAAACTCCTAAATTTGATTTTAAACTCCATTTTGAATGTTCAAATTATGCCCTATTGGAATTGTTACCAATATGTAGATTTTAGGTAAATAAATGGTATAATCTGATGATGAGAAATTCAAAACTAAGATTTTAATTTTAGAGAACAGAGAGATTGATAATGGTCAGGATGCTGCAATAAAGGCAAAGAGAACAACTTTGCTTTTCTCAGACCCAGTAATATAAGGGAGGTGGCAAGAGTAATATTCACATTTCAGTGGAGTGATGGCAAACAGTGTCCTTAGTGAATTTTAAGAAGATAACAAAAACGTTTTCACTTAAGTAAAAACATACATATTGGAAAAGAGGTTAAATATATAGGGGATGCTGCCAATTGAGTCCAGAGACACACTGGTGTGGTTTCAGCATTTATCAACTGAGCATTAATGCAATGAAAAAAGTGGATGGTATAGAACCATATAAGAATTTGAGTATGAAGTATGGCTAATGTTGTAGTCAGCTTTTCAATGCTGCCACCAAAAGACCTGACAAGAACAATTTCAAGGAGGATAAGTTTATTTGGGGCTTGTGATTTCAAAGGTCTCAGTCTGCAGATGGCTGACTCCATTTCTTGGGGCTGTGTTGAGGCAGAACATGATGGTGGAAGAATGTGATGGAGGAATGCAGCTCAGAACATGGCCATCAGGGAGCAGAGAGAGCTCAACTCAACCAAGACAAATATATCACCCAAAGGCATACCCCCAAGGATCTACCTTACATGCCAAGTCACATATTACATGCCTGTAGTTACTCCCCAGTTAATCCCTATCAGGGGAATCAATGCACTGATTAGGTTAAAGCTTTCATAATCCAATCATTTCACCTCTAAACTTTCTTGTGTTGTCTCACACATGAGCTTTTGGGAGACATTTAATATCTAAACCATTATAGATAGGGTGTGTGGATTATTATAGTGACTGCCAGAAATTAATGATGAATATATGGCATTATTTTTGCTTTTTTTTCAACAGATAATGATTGAGGAAAGCGAAAATCAAATGAAAGAGGGAAGAGCCTCTGTTTTTAGCAATAGTAATGTCTTTAGCAAGCTCAAGACTCAACTGATACAGAGGCAGAGGTGGCAGAAGGGCAAGTACATGGCAAATGTGGAATTCTCTTTTGACCCTTTATATTGAAGTTCCAGAATCTGGTAGAGGGATGGTTTTATTCAAAGTTGAAGAGTTTCCTCCTAACTCTGATTAATACACTGAGACTCTCACTTTAGCAATATTTTGCAATTCTGCATGACATAATTCTTACTATGGATATGTCTGGCAATTATTCTTTGAAATCAGCAATATTTAATTCAAGTTATAAAACCAAAGATCTGTAAATATTATGAGTTGAATGCTTGCATCCTCCCAAAATCTTATGATTAAATATTAACCATCAATAGGATACTATTAGGAAGTAAGCTTTTGGGAAGTAATTACCTCATAAGGGTACAGACCCTCATAAGTGGGATACCACCCTTACAAAAGGAACCCTGAGAGCTCTTTTGCATTCTTTCTACATGTGAGGATATAAAGGGAAGTCTAAATTCTATAATCTGGAAACTGACAATCCTGGCATCCTAATCTAACTTCTAGACTCTGAAAATGTGAGAAATACAACGGTAGTGTTGTTTATAAGTCTCCCAGCCTATAGCGTTTGTTATAGCAACCCAAAATGACCAGTACATTTGGTATGGGTAATGAAGCTGTCAATACTGAAAGATAACGTATCTCCTGTCCTATACTTATTTTGTCTTTCAACAGAAATTGCAAAAAAAGTAAAATGGCAAGAGCAAACTCATCACCAACTGAAGGAGCAATCATCAAAACTAGTCTTGAATATGACATGAATGTTAAAACTATCAGAAGGAGAACTTAAGAATAACTAGGATATGTGTGTGAAAGACTAACAAATAATAAAATAATTATTAGTAGAAAAATAATAAAAAGCACTAGAAACAAATAATATGATAATAGTGAAGGCACCTATAAATCAATAATCCCTTTAAAGCAAAAGGATGAAATATTCCATATAAATGACAAAGATATTTGACTGGATAATAAAACAATCATTGATTCTATGCTGTTTTGCAGAGGCTAACTTTAATGTGCAGACAATGAGTATTTGAAAGTAAAAAAAAATAGAAGATATGCAATGATTTACTGAATGGAAACTGTGTAGATAGGTTAATATAAAAAACAATAGTTTTTGCCCTGTGCAGTGAGTGGCCCATGCCTGTAATCCCAGCAGCTCAAGAGGCTGAGGCAGGAAGATTGTGAGTTCAAAGCCAGCTTTGGAAACTTAGCAAGGTTCTAAGCAATTCAGTGAGACCTTGTTTCTAAATAAAATACAAAACAGGACTGGGGATATGGCATATGGCTCAGTGATTTAGTGCTCCTGGGTTCAGTCCCTGGTACCAAAAAAAAAAAAAAAAGGTAGTTTTGTAAGCCAAGATACATTACTACAAATAAAGAAAAATATTTAGGGGATAAAGGATTAACCTACAAGAAGGATATTAAAAATCTTTGCCAGGCATGGTGGCTCATGCCTGTAATTCCAGCTATTTGGTACATAGAAGGCTGAGGCTGGAGGATCCTTAGTTCAAGTCCAGCATTGGCAATTTAGGCAGACCTTGTCTAAGAACAAAAATTAAAAAGGGTCTGGGCTTGTAGCTCAGTGATAGAGTCCCCAGGTTTACTCCTCAGAACTATTAAAAAAAAAAAATAGAGGGAGAAGGGGAAGAGAGAGAGGGCAGGGAGAGGCCAAGAAGGAGAAGGAGAAGATATTAAAATCCTAAATATATATTCATGCTTGAAAATAAATAAATTAAAAAGGTGACTGAACTGAAATAAAGAAATAAGCTAAAACCACAGTGAGAGAGTTTAATCTCTCTCTAATGATTTTGGAAGAAGAGAAAAAAATTATAAGTGGAAGATCTAGAATTCAGCAAATATTTCTTAATTTACCTAAATAAAACACTACACCTAAAAACTATACAGTATGTGATCTTTTCAAGTCCACATGAGGTTTTAGTTAACTGACACTTTTCTAATCTTAATCAAATTATAACAAATTAGTTACAGGCCTTAATTTGAAAGTAAATACATTTTCTCAAAGGTAATATGAGAAGCTATTTTCATGACTTTATAGATAAAGTGCTTTTGAAGAAGGACACATTCACAAAAGATATTAGGAATGAAAAAAAGGAAAAACAGTTTAAAATTAAATTATGTCTTAGTGCTGATTTATAAACCAAGGTACCTTTTTCAAAATAATACACACCATGTAATGTATTTATCATTTAAAAAATAGTTTTGGCTTTTAAATCACCCTGTTATTTCTGCACTGAATAAATTCTTTTCTTTTCCAACAAAGAAAGAATTTGCTCTTTACTGGAACTAAAGAATTGTTAGCAACAAATCACATCCTATCATTGCCTCACATAGGTGCAGCTAAGTACACTTCCTGTCCTTTTTTTTTAATGATCTATTACAAATGTTAAAAAGAGAACAAACATTTTGACCAAGACAATAAACTATAAAATTTAGCCATAGCATTTGTGCATAAAGTGAGACTGTCATGCTGATCAATAAAGAACAATGATGAATATGTCCTTTATTTCCTCCTGTGTGTCAGTATAGGAGCTTGCATGGTACAAGCAGTCAAACCACCCATTAAAAGCAGTTTTATTAATAGTTCCTGCTTACAAAAGGGTACTTCATTTATCAACTTCATTGACTGCGACAAAGTGCTTATGCCACTGGCAAAGGCTGGCTCAGCCAAGAGGCAAGGAAATCGCAACTATAGGAAAGTCACTTAAAGGATGGGGCCTTATAATCAGACAACTTAGAGATATCCCTAATTGTTTACTCAGCGAAAGGAATTGTGAAATTAAGAGTTCTAAAGTTCTTTTAAGTTCTTCTTCTTTTTTAATGATGGTAGCAATTATAATTATGTGGGTGGAGGAAATAAGACCAAATATTCTATGAGTTTTCTATGTCATATTATAATTCCATAGACTTCTCTGAATATCCTGAGGATTTTTGACCTGAATATTTATTTACATAATCAGGGCAGAGCAAAAATTTTCTTTCATATGACTTAAGAAGAGTTCCTTAAACAATCTGTGTCAGCTCACAGATTATTTGGTCATGAAAAATTGGATTTGATATAATCTACTGTGTTAGAAAACACATTGCTCTGATGCATGTATTCTTAGGCATCACATGATAAATGAAGGTAAGACTCTCATTAGTTCGGGATAATTAGCATAAAGGCACTTTAATTTAGGAAAACATCTCTGTTACAGGATATATGTTTAAAATAAACTCATTTTATTAGTTTAGGGATATGCAAATCCCTAACTATATGAGCCCCATTAAATGAAAATTAATTCTACCTGAGTCGTTTTAAGGTAATACGAAATTATTTTGGTCATTGTTCAGTAGACTAGCCAAAAGCTAAGGCTGAGCTCAGCTGTTGTTCACATTCACATTTTCACCACTTTCTGTTCAGTGGGATCTCATTAGCTTATGTTTAGTTTGGTTTAGGGATCTCCTAGAATTGAACTCAGGATCTCCTACATGGTAAGAAGGCACTATAGCTCAGAGTTTCACTCTCAGCCAAGATCCTATTAGTTTTAATAAGAAACTGGTATTATCGTAAGTAAGGAAGATCAAACATGAAAGGAAAGATAAAACCCATAAATCACATGTTTAGTGAAACAAAGTTCAAACTCATACTTCAAATTATTTAAATACTGGTAAACATAGTTATACCAACAGAGTTAGGCAGAAGCCCTACATAGAAATACTGAAAACCACAATTGGGGAGTTTTTATGCATAGATGTGTGAGTATATACATATATACATGTGTATATATATATATATATGTGTGTATGTGTGTTTGTGTGTGTGTATTTATATACATATATATATATATACAAACACATAAATTTGTGCTCTGAAGATATAGAAATTAGTTTCTTTGTGAGAGCTTGAAAATGTATCCCCCAAATTTTTCATAGAGTTACCTCCAAATCACAGTATATTTCAAAAAGTAGAAATAATACATGAAAGTTCTCTTATCACAGAGCAATGAAACTGCAAATTCATGGCAAAATCACATAGCAAACAAGCAAATCCATCTGGAAATAAAAAATTTTTTCTACTCCTGAGTAACATTTCAGATTTACTATAGATCTATAATCACTAAAACATTATATAATATAACCCATACGATAAACTCACCAAATAAAGCAGTGTGCAGAAGATAAATACTTATGCTACTATTTTAAAAAAGTATTTCCTTTGGGAATCTATCTACAGAGATATTTTTTAATTCAAATGAATGGATGAAAATAAATTCAATATAATCTTAATTAATAGAAATTAGAGTACTTCGGTGCCTAGGTTTGTTTTATTTCTTGCTAAAATGTTTCCAATGATTTGCTTTGTGCTGCTTTCAATAAAACTTAAACACAGAAAATAGGATCATGTCCCTTTTAAAGTGAGCATTTATTATTTGATATGTATGGTAGCTTAAAATTAGAAGAAATGTAAAAGTTGTGGTTTGTCTCTATCATTTCTAACTTTATTTTTATAAATGTCCTTTGACACACACATATACATGATACTGATTTTAAAAATAAAACCCTTAGGGATGATAAAAATGTTCACATTTCCCATCTTTCAGTTAATCTCTAATCAAATCTGGTCTCCAAAGCATGACTCCTACTTAATGGTTAGAATGGACTTTTAAAAAATCAGATTTGCTCATATTGTCTTTTGGAATTAAAAGAACAAAAGTTAATACTCTTCCCGTTTTTTATCACCAATCAGGTTGCCTCTTTACCAACTCTAGTCCATGCTTAGGAGAGTGCTCCTTCTGCTGGACATGCCACCAAGGTCGAGGCCTCATTAGGACCAGTGAGCACAATGCTTTTGTGTACCTTCTCTATTTGCAGCACTCTCATCCTTAGCATCCTCACACTGACCTTCCTCCTTATCTCTGACTCTTATCTGTGGAGGTGTCACTGTCAGGTTGATATTGCTATCCTCACTCTGCCTTCAGGACATCGAAAGCATCAGTACCACTCCCCTCTCAGATTAGTACAGACTTGAACTTTAGCTAAAAAGAAAATAAAAATGACTTCAGACAGTCAAACTTGCCTCTGGGCACAAATGTGACTCTTTTTTTGCTTTTCTGCCTCAAAAACAACAAGAAGGTTCAAAATGTCAGGGACGCTTTCCTTATATTGCATTAACTTCCTGGAGCAAACACTTAAATTTTGTGAGAAGGGTGAAACGTCAAACTCCCTGCTGAAGTTTGGGGTATTCTTAGTTTATAGAGTACAGAAAATTGCAAATAAATTAGAGCCATTCTGCCTCCAGTTTTCAAAATCCACCTCAGATTTCTAACATACTATTGTAAACATTTGTTTTCCTTAAGACAGTAATTTTCAGCTCTAAATGTAATTAGAGTCATTTAGGGTGGGGGGGCTTTAAAAATAGATGATTTAATTGGTGTCATAGATCTGTGACAACAGGGGTATAGAATCTGAGCATTGTTATTTATTTTTTTTATCTCTATGTGATTTTCACAGTCATAAATGAGGCCTTCTGCATAGTCATGCCTGATTATTACTCTAGAGAAGAGCAGAAACTTCTATGCTGTGTAGGTGCTAAAAAGTCCTGTAATGGCAGATTTTATTATAGAGTTTCCTAAGCCAGCTTTATTTAAATAAATCATTACTAAATAGCAAATAATTTACTACATTACTCTTAATGAAAATGTTAGAAATTTATGCATTACACATATATTCACTCTATTTTAATAAGGAAGACCATGAGACATTTACTCTAGATTTCCTGAAAGGAAGAAAGCCTGATTTGCTTTGGTGTTCTCTATTTTTTTTTTTTTTTTTGAGTTGCTGGTTTAATATAAAGTATTTTTACAATTGTGTATTCATACATGTATTTAGGGTAATGTTCTCTATTAATTCCTAGCAAGTTACCTTGGCTCAATAAATGTAAACAATGAACTAGTTATTACCATGTGTATTAATATTAATTGTACTTGTATCTCATGACATAATCTTTCATTGGAGCTTCAAATTCAAATACTAAACTGACTAGTTATTATTAAGCAGAAATTCAGGTTTCACTTTATAGAATATCAGTTTCAACCATCTCTATTCTACTTCATCCTCACAAAATACCTTCTTACTAAATCACATTCTTATTTACCAAGCTGCTGCTCTCTTTCTCTTTTCTCTGAACCCCTTCTGTTTTCTCTACTATGAATAACAAATTCTTCAACAAACTTTTCTGTTTCTCTCCCTGGACTATCAAAATGACATCATGTATAAAAACTCAAATGGTATGAAAATACTTTGTGTAAAACCAATGACTTGGAAAACTGTGCTCTTTATATGTAATATGAAAGGAATTGCACTCTAAAAGTATGTATAACAAATTAAATTAAATTAAAATATTTTAAAATATGACATCATGTTCTCATTACCTTAGTCCATTCACAACAGCAGGACAAGTAATCATTTTTTTGTTGTTGTTGTCTTTGGTATTGAAGAGTTTTACTGAGATTTAATTAACACACCATTCATCCATTATTTAACGTATACAAGTCAATAGTGTTTAATATATTGACAGATATGTACAACAACCAGAACAATTTTAGAATATTTTCATCATCTCAAAAATAAATCTCACGTTCTTCATATCTCATTCCATGTTCTCTTCCATTCTCCCCCAACACCAGCCCTAAGCAAACACTAACCTAGGTTTTGATTTAGCAGATTCCTATTCTAAATCTTCAACTAAATGGAATCATATATTATGTGGTCTTTTATTATTACCTTATTTTATTTAGCATAACATTTTCAAGGTTCATTCATGTTTCCATGTTGTACAGCCATCCATCTGAATCCATGAGGGCTCTACCACTCCTCTCCCCACACCCACTCCAGATTCCAGAATCCATGGATACTCCAGTCCTTAAGTAGTATTTGCATATAACCTAATACATCCTCCCATATACTTAAAGTACCTTTTGTTTATAGATAATACAATGTAATGGTTATATAATTGGTTGTTATACTGTATTATTTAGGAATATAGTGATAAACTGTGCATTTCACTACAGATATAATCACCATAGGCCTAACTTCATTTTATATCCATACTTGGGAATCCATATATAAAAGACCTATGGATACATATGGAAGCTGTGCTTCATTACATTTAATGGTTGAATACTATTTTATTTTATGGATATGCCATATTTTATTTATAACATGTATCCATTGATAGCTATTTAGGCTGATTTCAACTTTGTTATGAATAATGCTGTTATGAATATTCATATACAAGGTTCTGTGTAGACATATGTTTTAATCTCAAATGTATACCTAGGAGGGGGATAATTACTAGGTTAAGATAAAGTTATGTATAATGATTTGGGGAACTGTCAAACTATTTTCAAAAGCGAACATGTTACATGCATTCACATAAGCAGTCTATCAGAGTCCTACTTTCTCAATATCCTCACCAAAACTTGTTATCTGACTTTTTAATTTTAGTCATTCTAATGAGTGTTAAGTGGATCTCATTGTGGTTTTGATTTGTGCTTTCCAATGACTGGTGATGCCAAGCATCTTTGCATATACTTGCTGAAAAGTGATCTTTTTAATGACTAAGTTGATTGGTGTTACTTATTTTCCCTGTCATTACAGTATCCCTAGTGATTGAAGCAGGACCTTACACATAATAGGAAGTAATATTTGAAAGCATAATAAATGAGTAAATGATGAATAAATAGCTATATGGGAATGTAGGATGTTTTTAAAACACACTTAAAAGTCCAGCCAATGAGATGATGTTTCTTTTTAAGGAAAAAAAAAGAATAACATTTGGAGATATTGAGGGGAAAATGCATAGATATTAAAAGTCTGTCTTAAAAGTTGAGGAATAGCCTGGTGTGGTGGTTCATGCCTGTAATACTAAAATCTCTGAAGTCTGAGCAGGAGGATCACAACTTCAAAGACAGCCTGAACAACATTGTGAGACCTTCTTTCAAAGTAAAAAATGTAAAAGAAGGACTGGGGCTGGGGATGTATGGCAATGGTTGAGCCGCCTGGGTTCAATCTCCCTGGAACAACAACAACAAAAAGCAGACCTACAGACAGAAACTTGCTATTCTTTATGGTCCATGGACCCCAACTATCATTATGGTCTAAAAATGATTAGAAGGGGCCCTGAACTTAAACAACCAGAAAAGGAGACCCTGGTTTGGCACTTAATTCTGATGCTTTTCATCTTTGCCATCAGTTTTTCTGTTAGATGATGCCAAGGTCAAATGTTGATGCTCCACACTCAGTATATAATACAACCACTATTGGAAGCTGCAGAGATATCCACTACTTTCCTTGCCACTCAACATGTTCAAAATAAACATATCAGCAGAGTTCTCAAGGAAAGGTATTAGAAGTCATTCCTTCTAATGAATGCAACTGTAATCTTTAGGATCCTCTCAGCTCATAGAATACCCCCAAATCCCTTCCCAATCTTTTGGTGGTTGAGACACATCCTTCCATCCTACCCTCATCATCTCTCTCCATGACAAGTGCAACATTGTCCCTGTAAGTGAGTTTGGCATCCAAATAGGGACCTAAACGTAGAATGGTTTTTGGTTTTCTGACAAATTTTGTTTCAGCCCTAAGATATACATGCCATTGATACTTCCTTAGGTTCTGTGAGCCCAGAACTCAGAATACAGAGGACTCATCATTTTCTCATGTTTTCCTTTTTTCTCTTATTATCACCAAAGACAAAATTCATTAATTACTAATGATGATGATCAAGACCATCATGAAATAACTTAACAAATTATCTGGACATCTCCTATCATACTAGTAGTTAAATTTTATGTAGCAATCACTGGGTACCAGCTAGATTATGAGGTTTATGTTCTATATTTTATTATATTCATTTTTAGAGGAGAGAGGTGCAAATAGACAATATGTTCAAGGATGTTCAATCTGTAAATGGTGGATCCAGGATTAGAGTTCAGTCTTGTTTCAGAGTCTAGACTTTTAATGACAGTGTGATGTTGTAAAGTCTCTCATCTGTTGAGTCATTTCTCTGTGTCCAGTAGTATGCCAGGAACTTTTCTTATTTCAAAATATCAAACCTCAAGTCACACTAATAAATAAGTTATAGATATTCTAATTTAAATTCCTGGAAAAGTGAAAAATAAATATGAAGGTTTTTTCAAAAATCTCATACCTGAAGTACTGCTGACTGAAGTTGAGCAAATTATATTCCATGCATGTATGATCATGTCAAAATGAATCCCAATATTATGTATAACTATAATGTACTAATGAAAATATAAACCAAAAAATGTCACATGCCTAGTGATTAAAAGGATCCTAGTTTGGGTTGGTTTGTCTGATTAATACAGGATCTGCTAGGATTTAATGAAACATAATTTGTTGTGTCAAAATTATTGGGTCTCAGTTTGTTGCTCTGACTCTAAACTTGTGGGCCCGAGCTATCCTCCTGTCTCAATCTCCAAGATAGCTAGGACTATAGACAAATGCCACTATTCCCAGCTTTGTTTCCCAGAACAAAAATTTCTATATTGTAATTTCAATTTATTTTAAACCTTGACCTCTCAAACTGAAATACCTTCTTTCTATCTCTGTCTCGATTGATTTTGTGCTTCAACTTACTGAGGTTACAATACCAAGATAAATGCTCAAACACATTTCTAGATGTTATTGTGAAGGTGTTTTTAGATGATATTTGCATTTTATGAGTAGATTCTAAATGAGGCAGGTTATCATTCATTAATATGGGTGGACTACAACTGAACACTTTAAGAGACAAAAAAAACTGACTTTCCTTAAAAAAAGAGAGGGAAATTTAGCAGCAAGTGGACTTTGGACTTCAGCGGGGTGTCTAGTCTGCTTCCCTAATCTACAAAGTTTGGATTTGTCAGGTTCTACAATCATGTGAGTCAGTTCTTTAAAATAAATCTCTTTGTCTCTCTGACTCTATCTGTATCTGTCTCTGAGTGTATCTGTGAGTGTGTCTCTTTCTCCATATCAATTTCACATATACTCACCATCTTCTTGGTTCAGTTTCTGTAGAAAACCCCACTTAATATATCATACTCTATCCAATTTTAAAACCCATACTAAAAAGTTAATTAAATTTTTCCAGATTCCTAGCCGGGCACAGTGGTGCACACCTGTAATCCCAGCACTCTGGGAGGCTGAGGCAGGAGGATCGAGAGTTCAAAGCCAGCCTCAGCAATGGTGAGGCACTTAGCAACTTAGTGAGACCCTTTCTCTAAATAAAATACAAAAAAAAGGGCTGGGGATGTGACCCAGTGGTCCAGTGCCCCTGAGTTCAATTCCAAACCAAACCAAACCAAACCAAAACAAAACAAACCCAACTTTTTCAGATTCCTAAATCTGATCTTTCTCCTCTTCTTTTGAATTCACATATAATCCTATGACAAAACACTTTCTCATATTAAACCAATATTTTTATATGTGTTCCTTAGGACATTAATAAGAGAGAGCAGGTACAATGTTTTCTGTACACACTTTGAATCACCTTTGATAGTTCACTGGCTACTCAGTAGTGTTTCATGTGTGTTTTGAATGCATAAGAAAATACAAGGATAGAATAGATTAATTTCTATGTCCCAACTGCCCTTTAATCCTAAACAACTCTTTTTTACTTTCTCTTTCCCTTACTCTTTCACTTCCTTCTTCCCTTTCTTTCTCATGCACTCCCTTCCTTCTCTCTCTCTCTCTCTCTCTCTCTCTCTCTCTCTCTCTCTCTTCTCTCTCTCTCTCCTCTCTCTAATGACAATTTCATTTTAATATTTGGGAAATTCAGTAGTTAGCTTTGACCCTGCAAAGTATTTTCAATGAAGAATAGTCATCATGGAAATTGAAGATTATATCAATAAAAGCAATTTTATTTTTAATATTAAAATGGAAGATATGAAGAGATGATGATGTTAATGGGGCTGAATAGTTCACTATTGAAAATTTTTGATCTGCTGTGGGACTTTCACATCACTGCCACAAGAAATTAAATTTAATCCCTAGTGGATCTGAATATAAACTTCCATTGTTGCCCTTGTGCGCTTTCTATATTCATTATTCCCTTCATTTTCCACATTTTTCATTATGTTCTTGGATCCATCTAACAGGCCATATGTTTGTAAAATAATGATTTTCTATCTTATTTGAATGCATTTTACAGGATTTTAATTGTATTGGCTTCAGGTCCCATTGGATTTGGTGAGTTCAGAAGCATCTCCTTTCCTTGTCCTTCTTTTCTCTGTGTCCGCTGTTTGATCTTCCTGCTGCTTCTGTGCCTAATTAGCTGTGAACTAGTTCTCACACTCTACAGCAGCATGAGAAACACTTTATGTTGAAATAAAATGTGAATTTCCTAGTGTGAAACATAACATTTGAATGTTTTTCTAGATTCCTGACCAAACTAGCTTCTAGTTTACTGTGCCAAGTGCCTGAAGGCTATCCTCAATCTCTAAGCCTCCCCTTAGAATGGTCTGGATTCCAAAAGATCACACAGCCTCAGCGCTAATGGTATTATTGTCCACTCTCTTCTAACCCAGTGTAAGAGTTAATCCTATGCAGATAAGTAAACAATTGATGTTCATGGAGAAACCTAACCAAATAGGTGTGTTTCATTTCTTCTCCCAAATTTTTCTCAAAAAAAGCTATAAAATAGACTAGGTGCAAGATTACATCACATTGGACTAATTTTAGAAGAAATACACTGAATTGGCTCATCATAAATAAAAAGATGAATAGTCATCAGACTCTGAGAGTGCCCTCAGTAGGATGAAGAAAATTCCGCACTTTTGCTAATATTTGCAGCACAAATTATGCATTAATGATGATGTCCAATAATACTTCATGCTCCTTACTTTCTGTGTGAGTCAACTTTCCATTACCATAACAAATACCTTAGACAACTTATAAAAAGAAAAGGTGTATTTTGGCTCTCAGCTTTAAACAATCCAGACCATGATTTGTTGGTCCTGTTACTTTTGGGCCTGTGACAAGGCAGCACATAATGGAGGGAGAATGTCATGCAGTAAAACCACTTTCCTCATGGCCAGGAAGCAAAAAACAGAAAAAATAACAGGAAGAAGAAGGGTCCAGAATCCCACAATCCTCATCAGAGACACACTCCCAATAACTTAACAATCTGCCACAACCTTCCAATCATGCTGTCCTGGGGACCAGGACTTTAACATACAAGTCTTTGGGACCCATTCACAATTTGAACCACAGTACCTATAATCATGGTCTGTCAGACATGATGCCACATGTTCAAATGGCTTCATAGATCTTTCAGGCTCCACAAATCTCTGAGATAAATGCTATTGGTATTATTATTGTCATTTTATTTGTATAATACTAAGTTTGCAGAGATCACTTTATTTGAAGATTCATGAATCATAAATATCCCTCAGCAAATCATGGCCAACTTTTTGTGTATTCTCTTATCAGCTGAATGTTTAAGCTATCACATCATTTTCATCAAGTCTAGAAACTTGGATGACATGCTTGAGTCATTAGTTAACATTTGAACAATTTCAACTAATTGCTAACTGTTCTTCTTACACTAGTCTTTCTCCAAATTATTTTTTTTTCCAGGTTGACACCAGAATTATAGTAACAGAGCCTATCAGGCTATTTCTACTCAAAAATGAACAGATAAAAAAGTCCATAAAAATCTGAAACATATTTGACATGAAATATGAAATTGAGAGTCTACTCTTGGCATATGAAGCTTTTCACACTTCAAGTTGAAGATATTTTTCCTCTTCATCTCTTGCTTTCCCTTCTTAAGCATCCTCATATCCTGTTTTCACATTTCTCACCCTAAGGTTTCCAGAACTCACCACTGTGTTACCTTCACGTAGCTCAGGAACTCATTTTCTAATTTCTTTGGCAATATTGGGTAGGTGGTATGCTTAGTAGGAAGAAACTTTCAGTCAACAGGTTTGAGTACCACTGTGCTTTTTAAGCAATGGCTTAACAACTCTGAGCTTAAAACCTATACTGCTCTAGCTTATGAGATATTTCTAAGAGGAAGATGATGAAGCAAAACAACAACAACAAAAACTCTTGGAGAGTCTGGTTCATACATGTCCTTAACAAAAAATGAGATATAATGAATATATCTCATTGTATCCTCATCCCAATACCACCAGCTCTGGGAAATTCTCCTTTAATCTTTCACAGTCTATTCAAACCTTATTTATTGAATCATATTATTCTTGCAACACTTAGCATTCTGGAAACATGATTTACATTACATGGGCTTTAAGAAACTCTGTTAGAATTTGCCAAATATTGCAGCTAAGGGAAGGGGGAAGAAGTACAACAAATATTTTAGAGTAATCAATCCTTCCTAAACTGCTGACCATTTATATCACCAAATATCACATGTCCCAGCATTTATGTATGTTTTCATATAAATATCAGAACACTAAAATGGCAGATTCATTAGAAAAGATTTTTCTTTAAAATCTGTGATAAGGAACTAAGAACCATTAATTTCACATTTTCTATCATTCCTATGCATGCTCTTTCATATAATGAAATTGCATTAGAATGTAAATCAACGCACTACTTCATTCTTGAAGAAACTCATGAAAGGAGAAAAATACTAGCTAAACAAAACACAGACACTAGTACTTGAATGTTTTGCATTCGTGTGAAAATTCCCTAACCCATGATAAAAAAAAAAAAAAAGTTCATAAAGACATGGTTCATGGTTCATACATATAATTGATCTGTACACTTCAAATTTGCTTTCAGCCACATTCAATACTCTTTGGGTCTGAACTTTACATTCAAAATAAAAATAATATGATTCTTTTCAATATTTTTCTATGGCTCTTAAAATAATATGGTGCCAACAGTTTGAATGGACTTTAGAATGAGTTATAAGAACCAAGAGTACCATAAATAGAAATAAGATTAAGTGATATGGTGTTTTCACACAAGATGATACAAAGGAGTTTGGTAACAATGGAACATGAGTAAATATAATTTATAAATTATTAGTTTTCTGTCTTCATGTTTTTTCTTACAATGCAGTCTTATAGAAAGAAATATTATACACATTGCCTTCAAATAATTATTTTACTACTTCACATATAACAACAGGACCTTACAGCTAGCTGTGTACACATCACTCTCCCTTCTCGTGTGCTATGGTTTTTAAATATTTTCCTCCTATTTGTGCAAAAATCCTATACTGTCTAGTTATTAAGCTTGACTTATTTTGTAAATTATATTTTGATTTATTTTGTAAATTATATTGAAAGGAAACTGAGAAATTAAGATATGAGAGAACTTGTTTACTTACCATTTTCAACACTTTTCATTTCTTTGTGTGGATCCAAGTTTCCTATTGTTAACATTTGTCTTTTGCCTGAGAAACTTCCTTTATTTTTTTTAATCTTTCTTGAATTGCAGGCCTCTAGGAAATAAACTCAACTTTAATTTATCTGAGAGTATCTTTATTTCATTTTCACCTTTGGATTATTACTTGTATTTTAGTGCATTGTAGTTATACATAACAGGTAGTTAATTTTTACATTAATAGAAGCATATAACAAAGTTTTCTCCATTACAATCCCTAGTACCTCCCCTTTTCCTCCTCTACTCTCTCTCCCTGATTACCTTCCTCAATTGGATTGATCTTCCTTTTATTTATTTATTTTTAATTGGTGCATTAAAGTTATATACAAAATCAGAAGGCATTGTAATGTATTCATACATGCACATAGCACAATTTGGTCAACTTTATTCCTCCCTCTTCCCTGATCCTTAGTCCCCACTTTGACTCTACTGCTTTCCCTTCTATTTTCATGAGGAACTATTATTTTCTTCATTTTTTTCTCTCTAGCTTCCACATATGAGAAAAAAAAATCCTTATTTTGAAGGACAATTTTTTGTTCTATTTATTTCTACATATGGATTTCTGGATTAACACTGTTTTTTATTTTCACCTTTAAAAATGTTCCATTGTTCCAGCTTGGATAATGAGCTTACTTATTTATTGTCTTTGTTCCAGTATTTAAATGACATTATTTAATAAGAAAAATTTTTGCACAAGAGGACTGGGGTTTTCATTGTTTTGTGTATAATGGTTTTTCTATTTTCCTCACTGCATATAACACTTTTCATCATTGTCAGAAATCTGTGCCATCTTCTATGTGTGTGTGTATGTGTGTATTTCAGGTTTTGGGATAACTGAGATGTTAGACATATTATCAGAGTTAGACCATGTTTGACAAATAACTTTTACAAGCATTTTTCTTCTTCACTATTTCTATTTCTCCTGCTATTTCAATAATGTATATATTCTATACATTATTATATACAAATATATAACTATTTGATATTATCCAACATGTCTCTGAGGTTCATTCATTGATTCTGACTTTTTGATCTGAGTGTCCCTTTTCACATAATTTCTACTGCTTTCTTCATGTTCAACAATCACCTTTTCTCAAACATCTAATATGTTTCCAAATTCATTCAGACAAATTTTTATTTAAATGTTGTATTTTTCAATATTAATGTAGTTTTTTTTTTTTATTTTTATGTGTTCATTGCTGTTTTAAGATTTCCTATTGGTTCTCTAATTATATTTACCTTCAAATATTTAGTATCGTCATTTTAAAAAATTTGTCTACTAACATTGCAGCTTTTCTAATTTTTTAGTTCTATATTTATTAGCTGATTTTTCCCTTGCTATTGATAAATCTACCCTGCTTCTTCATAGATCCAGCAATTTATGATTACATTTTGGATATTTCAAAGACTATTAGTTAACTTGTAAACTTTGTTGATTTTCTAAATAAACCTTTGAGGTTTTTTTCTGCCATTCAGGTAATACACTTTTGTTTCATCTTGATACTTTTGAGACTTATTTTAATTCTTTAATAGAATGACCATAAAGTACTCTTTACTCTAAGGCTTGATGAATAATCATATAAATCTGAGATTTCTGGGTTCTCAATAGAATGGCCATGGTGTTCATGGTGGTGTGTATGTATTGTCTGCCCACTCTGTGAAATTAATTTTTCACTTTAAAGATTTATGTGATTTTTGTTTCTCCTGGGAGGCCTTATTTCTCAAAAGGTTGTAGGTTGTTCTTATCAAGTATTATGGATGTGTATCTGTGCACATACATAGCTTAGAATTTTTCAAAAGAGATTAGGTGACTTCTGTTCACATCTTCTCCTTTGCACATCTTCCTTGCCTTCACTATCTTGTTCAAAAATTTCAGCTCTACCATTAACTCAAACCCCAAAACTCAGTTAATTATCATCATGCTCTCTCTGATCTCCTCCTCTTTGCAATGCAGTTAAGAGAGTGAGTTCAGGCAGAAATCTATAGTAATCGATGATGCTAATTTATCTATTTATTTACCTTTGCTTGAGGAACTCAAACCTCTATTTCCTGAAGTTTAAAACATCTGAATAGAGTCACTAAATACAATTTTCCAATTTTAGAGTGTAAAACAGGAGAACTAGGCCATTTTGAGTAGAATGATAGTAGTGAAAGTGGAAATACATAAGTGGATTCAAGTATGTTTCTCAAAATTGGCAGCAATACATTAATATAAATATCCCGCTTTTGGTCAGTTACAAACACTAAATACTCAAAAATATCAATTAGTTTATCTTCTCAATGAATTAACCTAATCCAGGAAACTACAAATTTGTAAAATTTCATGAATTTATTGCATGAAATTTCCTGTCTTGATGCTTCAAGTATACTTAATATGAGTCCCAAGACTTTTATGTCCACTCAGTCTTGCTATGCAATAAACTTTTTTTTATTGCTCTGCCCCACCAATCTAATTAAACCAATTTTCACATATTTTGGGCTCTGAATAAAGACAGTTGTGGGGAGAACACTAAAATTCCATTTATCACAAGTGGCAGTGATCTGATAATTACTGGTTTTCTTTTCTCTGTTCAAACCAATGCTTTACTTCTGTGGTTCCTGCTCCACACATGCAAACACCTCAGGGATTGTAGAAATTTGAAGAGCAGGACATTGTTGATATTCACAGTATAAATGATCAAAACATTTCTGAAGTGCATTCTTGAATAACAGATATTATCTGTTACTTATAAATAATGCAAAACTGTCTAGTTAGAATGAGTCTCAAACTCATGTTAGGGCTTCATTAATAAGGATTCTTAATCAACCAGTAGATTTACTTAATAATATTTAGAGTGTAATTGAGAGAATTACACTTTGATGACTACAAAGATCAATCTTAAACTCACTGCTTATTGATGTCTATTTATTTTTACTGTAAAAAGACCCCACCGACATTTTATCTAACGAGAACCCATTGAGCAAACATAATTAAATTCATTACTGTTTCTAAACAATTTCAGAACTCCTCTTATTTATAAATTTCAAAATTATCAATCATGCCTGAAATTTTGGTACTATGTGATAATAACCAGTGCACTACTTTGACCAAAATTAATGGATTAAATGGTCCCATGATTATACCATTCAAAATAATTAGAAATAGCTTAACATGTTATTATTTATTTAGCTTCTGTAAGGAAATTTCACAAGGCTTTTGATATTTTGTGCAATTAATTAAAAGAGCGTGAGTTTTGTTCACTTCAAATTTATGGCTCCACAGACATATCTTTGACAATATTCACTTAATTGTATTTGTTCATCAGAAATTTAGGGGTACATCTCTGAGAAAATCCATGTACTTACATTACTAACTGTCTGCTCCTGTAATTAGAATGCACTTATTCGTTACACTTCTAACTTTGTAATTAAATCTTCATTAATTATCTCATTTAGAAAATGAATGGTAATGATTAATAAGTATACTTTAATGGTTACTTTCATATGTTAGTTGGATTGAATCAAGAAACTCATGTCTAGTTAAAAGTTATTATTACTAGAATTTTATTATATATAAAATGAATATAAGAAATTATTTACATGATTAACTCCAGGTGTCTTTGGATAACTCCAGGATAACCTGTGGATATAAAAATCTACAGAGGTTCATGTATCTTATGTAAAATGATCTGGTGTGTTGTTATAACCCATGTATATCCTCCTATATACTTTGAGTCATCTTCACATTGCTTATCATACCTAATATAATGTAAGTACTATACAGTTTCATACTATATTACTTAGGGAGTAATTCCCAAGAATATTGCCTATACATGTTTGGTACAGATGTAATTTTTAAAAACCCATTTTTCCATCTGTCATTGGTTGAATCCATGGCTGTGGAATATATCAATACAGAGAGCCAATTATAAATGGTATCGAATAGAATATGAAGGTTACGTTATCTTCAGAGATAAAAATATGATTTCACACTGTAACATACGTAAGTAATTTTAACGCCCATGCTAGTTTGCAAAAATTTATTTTCTCCTAATTTTTTAAAATTTGGTTTCTCTCAAACTGTAATTTTCTACTCTTCTACGTTTAATTCTTACTACATTGATTCCAAAGTGAAAACAACAACAAGAACAACACTGACTTGAAAAATGTCAAAAGTTTACTAGTCTTAAATATTTGGAGACCACAGGAACTTTGTAACACAGCATAAACTGCATTGATCTACCATGTACTAATTCTCACTCCTCTTTCGATGAAAGCTCTATTCCACATCCTCTTCTTTCTTTCATTTATATATAATGATATTTAGTAGGGATAACAGAATACTCAGAGAAAAAGCTTACCTCTGACATTATAATCATAAAATGAGAGACCACTCATATTATTTCCAAAATAAATAAAATATGGTTCTAGATTCCTAGTCTAATTCTCCCAAACACAGAGAAGTATAGTGACATATATCTTTAAAATTATTCATCATTAGCTTTCAAAAAGTTAAATTAGATATAGACCTTGACCTTAAGACATGCTGAAGATGCCCTGTGTTAGGTAACTTTTTGACACTGTGATAAATACATGAGAAAAAGAACTCAGAGGGAAAGATTTACTTGGGCTCACAGTTTCAGTGGTTTCAATCATGGTTGGCCAGCACCATAGTTATGGGCAAGTGGTGAGGCAGAAAATCATCATGGAATGGTATAATGGAAGAAAGCTGCTCAGCACATAGCAGCTAGGAAGCGGGGGGAGGACATGATATAGTACCCAAGGGCATGCCCCAATGACCTACTTCCTGTAATTAGGCCTCACCTCCTAAGGTTTCCATACATCTCAATAGTTTATTTAAATTCTTAATCCATAAGTACATTGATTCATTCATGAATTCAGGGCCCTCATGATCCAATCACTTCTCCGTGTCCTTATCTCTGAACTGTGCTGTACTGAAGACAAAGACTTCTACATAGAACTTTGGGGTACACTTTATATCCAGAACATAACATGTTCTTTATGTTAACAAGGATACAATACAAAACAAAGAAGACATATTTTCAGAGGGTCTCAGAAAACTATTTATGATTACTCAGAGAAATGAATGGAGTAGGTGGTAAAAGACAATGAGAACAGTGTAACCCTGAATCATAAAAACCCAAACTAATGAAACATTTGGAGTACAGGAGGGTAGAATAGAGCTAAATGCAACCAAAATGCAAAAAGAGCAAAGGAAATAGATGAAGAGTATGAAACTGATGTTGAGTGAAAAGGAGAAAACATAAGAAGGAGGCTTAGAGGAATGAGGAACATTCATGACCAAGGAAATAAATCATATGGCTAACTGCAATGCAGTAAACCAATTTAACCTTAACATACTGAAAAAATAAGAAATGCATTCAGTGCTGAACAATAAGAAATGCATTCAGTGCTGGGGGCATAGTTCAGTGGTTCATTTTCATGCTTATCATATTCAATGTCCAACACTTAAATAAAATAGAAATAAGAACTACATTACTTAACAGCAGGTATCAGTTTTAAATATGAGAAAAATACTCTAATAAACATTATTTTGAATTTAATTTTGCAAGAAGTTTCATAAATTATTATTAAGTAATGGGAAATTTATTCCATCAACTATAGAAGCTAGGCATGCTGGCACACACATAAAATTCAAAATACAGGAGGTTGAGGCAGGAGGATTGCAAGTTCAAAGGTAATAGAGGCAATTTGGAGAGGCACCAAACAATTTATTGAGATTCCGTTTCAAAATAAAATTTTTTAAAAAGGGGGGACTAACTCAGTGGTAAAGTGCACCTGGGTTTAATTCCCAGTACTATCAAAAAAGAAAATAAAGATTGAAGGAAAATTGTTCAAACTTATTCATACTCCATAAAAAGGTATTACATAGAAAAATGAACATAATCAATTTTATGTTGGTTATGTGTTAAGTATTACCACAAATTGCAAACATACTTGTTTGAATTAGGTATTTTATATTCCTAAGTAAACTCAAAATATTAATCAACTATGTGATTAAAAACATGAAGTTCAAAAGTTTTAAAGTTTAAAAAACATTTTTATTATAGGATAACTTCAAAATAAAATAAAGGAAGTCAAAAAGAAAGAAAGAAAAATATCTCATTATTATAAATGAGAAAAACAAATTTTATGATAAATTTCAGAGCTTCGTTAAGTTTAAAGGCATTCAAGGATAAACTTATTCTTTATTAACTAATATACAATTAATAATCAATTGAATTAATTAAATTGATTAATAAAGTAATTAAATTTAAAAAAACATATCATTCAGTGGGTCTCATAAGCAAGCAGAGGTTTCTAATTTCATATCCAATAAAGTGGTCTTCAAGTCAAAGTTAATCAGAAGGGACAAAGAAGGTCATTTCATACTGCTTAAGGAAATCTTACAAAAACAAGAAATAAAAATAGTAAATATTTATGCCAAAAACAATGAAGCTTCAATGTATATCAAAGCTTTCTCAATATTAAGAATCATAAATAGACTTTACAATGTTGAGGGTATGTTCCTACTATCCCCAGTTTTTCAAGTGTTTTACACACGAAAGAGTGCTATATTTTGTCAAATGCTTTCTCAGCATAATTGATATAATCATATGATTTTTGTCTTTAAGTCTGTTGATGTGATGAATTATATTTATTGATTTCCATATGTTGAACCAAACTTGCATCTCTGAAATGAACCTCACTTGATCATGGTACACATTTTTAAAAATTTTTTTTTCTATATGATTTGCCATAATTTTATTGAGAATTTTTGCACCAATGTTCATCACGGGTATTGGTCTGAAATTATCTTTCCTTGATGTGTCTCTGTCTGGATTGGTATCACGATGATTCATAGTGAGTTAGGAAAGCTTCCTTCCTTTTCTATTTTATGAAATAAATGAAGGAATATTGGTATTATTTCTTCTTTGTAGGTCTTGTAGAACTCAGCTGTGAATCCATCTGGTCCCAGACTTTTCTTGGTTGGTAAGCTTTTGATGCAGTCTTCTATTTTCTTGCTTGAAATTGATCTGTTTAAATTGTGTATGTCTTCTTCACTCAGTTTGCATTGATCATATGCCTCTAGAAATTTGTTGGTGTCTTCAAGGTTTTCTATTGTACTGGAATATAAATTTTCAAAATAGTATCTAACTTTTCTGTATTTCAATAATCTTTCTTTTTCATCACGAAATTTAGTAACTTGAGTTTTCTCCTTCTTTTCATTAGGGTGGCTAAGGGTTTGTCAATTTTACTTATTTTTTTCAAAGAGCCAGCTTTTTGTTTTGTCAATTTTTTAAATTGTTTGCTTCAATTTCATTGATTTCGACCCTGATTTTAATTATTTCCTGTCTTCTACTACTTTCGGTGTTGGTTTGTTCTTCTTTGTCTAGGGCTTTGAGATGTAATGTTAAACCACTTATTTGTCGACTTTTTTGTCTTTTAATGAATGAGCTTAATGCAATGAACTTTACCCTTTGCAATGCCTTAATAGTTTCCCTGATATTTTGATAAGTTGTATTTACTTCTAAGAATTTTTTTTATCTCCTCCCAGATGTATTCTGTTATCCATGTGTCATTCAATAACATATTGTTTAGTCTCCAGGTGTTGGAGTAGCTTCTACTTTTTTTTTTTATTTTCTCATTGATTTCTAATTTAATTCCATTAGGGTCAGATAGAATTCAGGGTAGTATCTCTCTCTCTCTCTCTCTCTCTCTCTCTCTCTCTCTCTCTCTCTGTGTGTGTGTGTGTGTGTGTGTGTGTGTGTGTGTACTTGTGAAGTCTTTCTTTGTGGCATAACATATGGTCTATTTTGGTGAAGAATACATGTGCTTCTGAGAAGAAAGTGTATTCACTTGTTGATGGGTGGAATATTGTATATATGTCTGTTAAGACCAAATTATTGATTGTATTACTGAGTTCTACAGTTCCTTTATTTAGTTTTGGTTTGGAACATCTAGCCAGTGGTGAGAGAGGTGTATTAGTATCACCCAGTATTATTGTGTTGTGGACTATTTGATTCTTGTATTTAGGAAAGGTTTGTTTGCCATTCACAGATACACCATTGTTTGGGGACATATTTATAATTGTTATGTCTTATTGATGCATGATTCCCTTAATCAGTATGAAATGTCCCTTTTTATCCCTTTTCACTAGCTTTGGTTTGAAGTCAACTTTCCTTGAAACTCTAGCCAGAGCAATTAGACAGAAGAAATAAATTAAATAAATACAAGTAGGAAAAGAAGAACCCAACCTATCATTATTTGCTGAGGATGTGATTCTATACTTAAAGGATCCAAAAAACATCCACCAGGAAACTTCTAGAAATATTAAATGAATTCAGCAAAGTAGCAGGATATAAAATATATACCCATAAATCAAATGCATTCCTACACATCAGTGATGAATCCTCTGAAAGAGAAATTAGAAAAACTACCCCATTCACAATAGCCTCAAAGAAAAAAAAAAAAATACTGGGGAATCAACTTAACAAAAGAGGTGAAAGACCTCTACAATGAAAACTACAGAACACTAAAGAAAGACACCGAAGAAGACCTTAGAAGATGGAAAGATCTCCCATGCTCTTGGATAGGCAAAATTAATATTGTCAAATGGCCATACTACCCAAAGCACTATATAGATTCAATGTGATTCCAATTAAAATCCCAATGTCATTACTTATATAAATAGAAAAAGCAGTCATGAAATTCATTTGGAAAAATAAGAGACCCAGAATAGCCAAAGCAATCCTTAGCAAGAAGAGTGAAACATGAGGCATCACAGTACCAGACCTTAAACTATACTACAAAGCTATAGTAACAAAAACATCATGGTATTGGCATCAAAATAGACATGTAGACCAATGGTACAGAATAGAAGACACAGAGACAAAATCAATTAAATACAATTATCTCATACTAGAGAGAGGCACCAAAGATATACATTGGAGAAAAGATAGCCTCTTCAACAAATGGTGCTGGGAGAACTGGAAATTCATATGGAACAAAATGAAAATAAACTCTATCTCTCACCATGCACAAAACTCAACTCAAAGTGGATCAAGGACTGAATAATTAGACCAGAGACTCTGCATCTAATAGAGGAAAGAGTAGGCACAAATCTTCATCATGTTGGATAGGCTCTGTCTTCCTTGACAAGACATCTAAAGTGCAATAAATAAAATCAAGAATTAATAAATGGGATGGACTCAAACTAAAAAGTTTCTTCTCAGCAAAAGAAACAATGAATGAGGTGAAGAGAGGCCTATATCTTGGGAGCAAATTTTTGCCACATGCACCTCAGATAGGGCACTAATCTCCAGGATATATAAAGAACTCAAAAAACTTGACACCAAGGAGAGACCCAGCCGCCAGTTTGCCTTGCCTCCAAGGCCCAGAGTAGCATCTCCCTGCTGTTGCACGCAGGGTCAGACCTGGGGAAGGGCTTCCTCCACTCCAGGCAGGAGTGCGACCTGCCCAGCTGCGACCAGAACAAGAGGTAGGCACCCGCCCAATGGAAGGAGAGAACCAGATGCCAGTTTGCCCGGCCTCCAGGGCCCAGAGTAGCCATCTCCCTGCTGCTGCACCCTGGTCCAGACCTGGGGAAGGGCTTCCTCCACTCCAGGCAGGAGTGCAACCTGCCCAGCTGCAACAAGAGCAAGAGGTAGGCACCCGCCCACCAGAAGGTGAGACCCAGCTGCCAGTTTGCCTGGCCTCCAGGGCCCAGAGTAGCATCTCCCTGCTGCTGCAGGCAGGGCCAGACCTGGGGAGGAGCTTCATCCACTCCCGGGGTGGGGGGGGCGTGGGACCTGCCCAGCAGGGACCAGAGCAAGAGGTAGGCACCTGCCCACCCACCTGGAAGGAGAGACACAGCTGCCAGTTTGCCAGGCCTCCAGGGCCCAGAGATGCAGCTCCCTGCTGCTGCATGCAGGGCCCAACCTGAGGATAAGCCCCCTCCACTCTTCCACTGTGCCATTCTGCAACTGCCCAAAGGTGCAGCCTTGACTCCACTAACAGGATTTCTGACTGGACATGATCTGGGTCAATTGGCTTAAACTGGAAGGGATAAAAGAAGGGCTTCAAAGGGTCCATTTTGTTTGAGACTTGTTCCTGGGTTCAATGTTTTTCTTTTTGTTTGTTTGTTTGTTTTGTTGTTTCTTAGGGTTTTTTTGTTTGTTTGTTTTTGCTTTGTTTTTGTGTTGATTGACAGTGTGTTTGCTTCTGCTCCTCTTTTCTTTCTTTCTTTTCTTCCTTCTCACTTTTGTATTTTTTCTTCTTCCTTCATCTTCCCTATCTACACCCTGCCATTGCATACTCAACAGAGGCAAAAACAAGTTATACACAGAAATTGGGATTTTTTAGAATGGATACAATTGAAATATATAGAAAAGTGGTGTTATATATAGCTTATTCTCTATTTTCTAGACTCACTCTCTCTCTCCTCTCTCTTACACTAATTTCTACTCCTTGGTCATTTCTTTTTCTTCTTTTTTTTTCCCCCATCTTTCTTTATTTCTTCTCTAACTGCTGCATACTTTAGGTTTATATATAAATCGGTCTTTCCACCTAATTATTCACTCCATTCTCTTTCCTCTCTCATCTGCTGACACTAAACCACTTCCATAGAACTCTCTTTTCATACTTTCTAAGAAAGAACAAGTCAATACACTCACTTCCTTCTTCTTAAACATATCACCTCTGTGTGCACTACTTGAAACTATAAAACCCCATCAGAAGCGTATAGAGTGAATTGGAAACAATATCTGGGTTAACTAAATCTGTACATTGTGATCAAAGTGGGATTCTCTGAATAGAAAGTGTTTGATATTAAAGTATAAAGGAAGTATAAGGGGATCTGATAGCATTGTACTACAGAAGCAACATAAGGCTTTAAGGTAAAATCAAAATAGTCAAGGTCCCACAGAGAAGGAAGAATAGACACACAAGCAATACGAAGAAACAAGGGAATAAAGTGACACAAACAAATCAGTATACCTCCTCAGTAGATTCCATGGCATGCACAGTTGGTGAAATGCCAGAGATGGAATTTAGAAATTACATATTCCAAATGTTTGCAGAACTTAAGAATGAACTAAAAAATGAGATGAAGGAGCAAATACAGGTGGCGAAAGATCATTTTGACAAAGAACTACATAAACAAAAACAGGAAGTAAAAGATTACTTCAATAGTGAGATAGAGGCTCTAAAGAGAAACCAAACAGAAATTCTGGAAATGAAAGAAGCACTAAACCAAAATAAAAGCTCAATCAAAAGTATCACCAACAGCACGCCTGTAATCCCAGCACTTTGGGAGGCTGAGGCAGGAGGATCGCGAGTTCAAAGCCAGCCTCAGCAATGGCGAGGCACTTAGCAACTCAGTGAGACCCTGTCTCTAATAAAAACACAAAAAAGGGCTGGGGATGTGGTCCAGTGGTCAAGTGCCCCTGAGTTCAATCCCTGGTACCACAAAAAAAAAAAAAAAAAAAAAAAAGTATCACCAACAGAGTAGATCACTTGGAAGAAAGAACCTCAGACAATGAAGACAAAATATATATCCTAGAGAAAAATCTAGATTACACAGCAAAAATGGTAAGAAACCAAGAACAGAACATTCAAGAATTATGGGACAACATAAAAAGACCAAACATAAGAGTGATTGGGGTAGAGGAGGGGGCAGAGTATCAAGCCAAAGGAATGAGTAATTTATTTAATGAAATAATTACAGAAAATTTTCCAAACTTGAGGAATGAATGGAAAAACCAAGTTCAAGAGGCTACCGAACACCAAACATACAAAATCATAAAAGATCCACACCAAGGCACGTTATAATGAAAATGTCTAATATACTGAGCAAGGAGAGAATATTAAAAGCCACAAGAGAAAGGAAGCAGATTACATATAGGGGGAAACCAATCAGACTATGTTCAGATTTTTCTACCCAAACCTTAAATGCAAGAAGATCCTGGAATAGCATATTTCAAGCTCTGAAAGAAAAGGGATGTCAACCAAGAATCTTATATCCAACAAAATTGAGCTTTATATTCGAAGACGAAATAAAATCCTTCCACTACAAGCAAAAGTTAAAAGATTTCACATCTCAAAAGTCAGCACTACTGAATATCCTGGGCAAAATTTTTCATGAAGAAGAAGAGAAAAATAACAATGAAAATCAACAAAGGGAGATATTAAATTAAGGGAAATACCAACCAGAAGAGAAAACAAATCAAGCTAAAGATCATAATACAAATAAAAATGGATGGGAATAAAAATCACATCTCAATAATAACCATGAACCATGAATATTAATGGCCTAAACTCGCCATTCAAAAGACACAGATTATCTGAATGGATTAAAAGAAATGACCCAACAATTTGCTGTCTCCAAGAAGCACACCTCATAGAAAAAGACATCAATAGACTGAAGGTGAAAGTCTGGTTAAAGTCTTACCACTCACATGACCTGTGGAAGCAAGCAGGGGTGTCCATTCTCATTTCAAATAAGGTGACTTCATGCCAAAGCTAATCAAAAGGGACAAAGATGGATATTTCTTACTACTTAAGGGAAACATTCATCAACAGGATATAACAATCATAAATCTATATGCCCCAAATAATGGAGCACCTACATTCATCAAACAAACTCTTCTCAAGTTCAAGAGTCAAATTGACCACAACACAGTTATTCTCGGGGATTTCAACATACCTCTCTCACCAATGGATAGATCATCCAAACAAAAGCTAAACAAAGAAAGCTTAGGCCTCCTTAAAACAATTAATAACTTAGACCTAATGGACATATATAGAATATTTCACCCCTCAGTAAAAGAATACACTTTTTTCTCAGCGGCACATGGCTCCTTCTCCAAAATAGACCATATATTATGTCACAAGGCAAGTCTCAGAAAATATAAAAAAAAATAGAGATACTACCCTGCATTCTATCAGACCATAAAGGGATGAAATTGGAAATCAATGACAAAACAAGGAATAAGAAAAACTATTCCAACAACTGGAAGCTAAACAACATGCTATTGAATGAACAAGGGGTTGAAGAAGACATCAAAGAGGAGATTGAAAAATTCCTAGAGGTAAATGAGAACACGGATACATCATATAGAAATCTCTGGGACACTATGAAGGCAGTAGTAAAAGGAAAGTTCATTGCACTGAGTTCATTCCTTAAAAGGAAAAAAAAAAAAAAAAAAAAAAAAAAAAACACAACAAATTAATGACTTAACATCAAACCTCAAAGCACTAGAAAAAGAAAAACAGATCAACAACAAGAGCAGTAGAAGACTGGAAATAATTAAAATCAGAGCAGAAATTAATGTAATGGAGACTAAAGAAACAATTCAAAGAATTGACAAAACTAAAAGATGGTTCTTTGAAAAAATAAACAAAATTGACAAACCCTTAGCGATGCTAATGAAAAGAAGAAGAGAAGAAAATCAAATTACTAACATTCGTGATGAAAAAGGGAATATCACAACAAACACCTCAGATATACAGAAGATAATTAGAAATTACTTTGAAAAATTATACTCTAATAAAATAGAAAATACTGAATGCATTGACAGATTTCTTGAGTCATATGATTTGCCTAAACTGTACCTGGAGGCTATACACAATTTAAACAGATCGATTACAAGCAAAGAAATAGAAAATGTCATCAAAAAGCTATCAACAAAGCAAAGTTCAAGACCTGATGGACTTACAGCCAAGTTCTACAAGACTTTCAAAGAAGAACTAATACCAATGCTCTTCAAACTATTTCAAGAAATAGAAAAAGAGGGTGCTCTTCCAGACTCTTTCTATGAGGCCAATATTACATTAATTCCAAAGCCAGGTAAAGACACATCCAAAATAGAAAACTTCAGGCCAATATCTTTAGTGAACATAGATGCAAAAATCCTCAACAAAATTCTGGCAAATCAGATACAAAATCATATCAACCACATAGTGCACCACGATCAAGTTGTGTTTATTCCAGGGATGCAAGGCTGTTTCAACATTCGAAAATCAATAAACGTAATACATCACATCAATAGACTTAAAGATAAAAATCATATGATGATCTCAATAGATGCAGAAAAAGCATTTGACAAAATACAGCACCCCTTTATGTTCAAGACGCTGGAAAAACTAGGCTTATCAGGAACATATCTCAACATTATAAAAGCTATTTATGCAAGGCCCAGAGCTAACATTATCTTAAATGGAGAAAAATTGAAAGCATTCCCTCTAAAAACTGGATCAAGATAGTGATGCCCCTTTTCACCACTACTATTTAACATAGTACTGGAAACTCTGGCCAGAGCAATTAGACGAAAGAAATTAAAGGGATACAGATAGGAAAAGAAGAGCTCAAATTAGCACTATTTGCTGATGACATGATAATATACCTAGAAGACCCAAAAAACGCTACCAGAAAACTTTTACAACTAGTAAATGAATTTGGCAAAGTTGCAGGATACAAAATCAATACCCATAAGTCAAAGGCATTTTTGTACATCAGTGACAAAGCCTCTGAAAGGGAAATGATGAAAACTACCCCATTTACAATAGCATCAAAATAAAATAAAATAAAATAAAATACCTGGAAATCAACTTAATGAAAGAGGTGAAAGACCTCTATAAGGAAATTATAGAACACTAAAGAAAGAATTCATATAAGAACACAGAAGATGGAAAGACCTACCTTGCTCTTGGATAGGTAGAGTCAATATTGTCAAAATGTCCATGCTACCAAAAGCGTTATACAGATTTAATGCAATTCCAGTGAAAATTCCAATGTCATTTTTCAAAGAAATAGAAAAACCAGTCATGAAATTCATCTGGAAAAATAAGAGACCCAGAATAGCCAAAGCCATCCTGAGCAAGACAAGTGAAGCAGGGGGCATCAACATACCGGACTTTAAATTATACTATAGAGCAATTGTAACAAAATCAGCATGGTATTGGCACCAAAACAGACTGGTGGACCAATGGTACAGAATTGAGGATACAGAGCCTAATACATGTAATTTCAGCTATCTTATATTAGACAAACGTGCCAAATATGTACAGTGGAGAAAGGATAGCCTCTTCAACAAATGGTGCTTGAAAAACTGAAAATCCATACTCAACAAAATGAAATCAAACCCTTATCTCTCACCATGCACAAAACTGAATTCAAAGTGGATCAAGGACCTAGGAATTAGACCAGAGACCATATGCCTAATAGAAGAAAAAGTAAGCTCCAATATCCAACATGTCAGATTAGGCCCCAAGTTCCTTAATAAGAATCGTGTAGCGCAAGAACTATTACCAAGAATTAATGAATGGGATAGATTTAAACTAAAAAGCTTCTTCTCAACAAAAGAAATAATCAGTGAGGTGAATAGATAGCCAAATAATTGGGAACAAATATTTAATACATACACATCAGATAGAGCACTAATTTCTAGAATATATAAAGAACTCAAAAAACTTAACACCAAAAAAGCAAATAACCCAATCAAATGGGCTAAGGAATTGAAAAGACACTTCTCAGAATAAGATACACATTTAATCAACAAATACATGAAAAAAATGCTCAACATCGCTGGCAATTAGAGAAATGCAAATCAAAACTACTCTAAAGCCGGGAGCAGTGGCGCATGCCTATAATCCCAGCACTTTGGGATGCTGAGGCAGGAGGATCGTGAGTTCAAAGCCAGCCTCAGCAATGGCGAGGCACTTAGCAACTCAGTGAGACCCTGTCTCTAAATAAAATACAAAAAAGGTCTGGGGATGTGACCCAGTGGTCGAGTGCCCCTGAGTTCAATCCCAGGTACCACAAAAAACAAAAAAAAACAAAAACAAAACAAAAAAAAAAAAAAAAAAAAAAAAAAACTACTCTAAGATTTCATTTCACTCCAGTCAGAATGGCAGCTATCAAGAACACAAACAACAATAAATGTTGGAGAGGATGTGGGGAAAAAGGCACACTCATACATTGCTGGTGGGCCTGCAAAATGGTGCAACCACTGTGGAAAGCACTATGGATATTTCTTGGGAAAATGGGAATAGAACCGCCCTATGACCCAGCCATCCCACTCCTGGGTCTATTCCCAAAGGACTTAAAAACAGCATATTACAGTGACACAGCCACTTTAATGTTTACAGTAACACAATTCACAATAGCTAGGTTGTTGAACCAACCTAGATGTCCCTCAGTAGATGAGTGGATAAAGAAATGTGGTATATATACAAAATGAAATTTTACTCAGCAATAAGAGAGAATAAAATAATGAAATTTGCAGGTAAATTGATGAAGTTGCAGAATATAATGTTAAGTTAAATTAGTTAATCTCAAAAATCCAAATACCGAATGTTTTCTCTGATATAAGTAAGCTAGTTCACAGTGTTGTTGGATGGGGGTACATAGGATTAGAGGAACACTAGAATGGTCAAAGGAAAGGGAGGGGAAGAGAGGGAGCAAAGGGGGAGGGATGGTGGGAAAGAAAAAAAAATGGTGGTTGAATGAGATGGATATCATTATCCTAAATGCATGATTGAAGATCTGAATGGTACATATATACTTGGTATACAAGCAGTTGTATGTAAAAAGATGCTATACTTGTGCATTATGAATAAGTAAATTAATAACTAAATTAAAAAAAAAAATAAGGTTAAAGGAAGTCACCAATGAATTTGCAATAGAAAATAAACTTAACCCTGCCGGATTGTGGGAAAATAAAATAAAATATAATATAATAAAATAAAACTGTCAGCACTTGGGATTAGGAAAATTAAAAAAAAAAAAAAAAAAAAAAAAAAAAACAAACTTGACACCAAATAAACAAACAACCCAATCAACAAATTAGCTAGGGAGCAGAATAGATAATTTTCAGAAGAGAATATGCATTTGATGAACAAATATATTTTTAAAAGTTCAACATCTTTAATAATTAGAGAAATGCAAATCAAAACTACTCTAATATTTCACCTCATGCCAGTCAGAATGCCAGTTATCAATAATACAACAAACAATAATTGTAGGTGAAGATGTGGGGGAAAAGGCACACATATACATTGCTGGTGGGATTGCAAATTGGTGCAACCATTCTGGAAAGCAGTATGAAGATTCCTTAAAAAACTTGGAATGGAAACACCATTTGACCCAGCTATCGCACTCCTAGGTCTACACCCAAAGGACTTAAAATCAGCATACTATAGTACCACAGGCACATAAATGTTCATAGCTGTTCAATTCACAATAGTTAAACTGGAAGCAACCTAGATATCCTTCAATAGATGGATAGATAAAGAAACTGTGGTATATATATACACAATGGAATATTACTCAGCATCAAAAGAGAATAAAATTATTGAATTTGTAGATAAATGGATAAAATTGGTGAATATCTTGCTAAGTGAAGTAAGCCAGTCTCAGAAAACCAAAGGCCAAATGTCCTCCCTGATAAAGCATTGCTAATCCATAATGGGGAGGTTGGGGAGCATGGGAAAAATGGAATAACTTTGATTAGACAAAGGGGAGGGAGAAATAGGGAGGGGTCATGGGGGCAGAAAAGATGGTGGAATGAGATGGACATTATTACCCTAGGTACATGATGGACTGCACATATGGTGTGATGCCACATTGTGTTTAACAGAGAAATGAAAAGTTGTGCTGTAATTGTGTACAATTAATCAAAATGCATTCTGCTGTCATACATATCTAATTAAAATAAATAAATAAATATTAAGAATAAAATAGACCATAACACAACTAGGTGACTTTAACCCAACTCTTTCATCACTAAATTTATATATATAAACTAAATAAAGTATCTATATATCAATATAATTCTGGAAAATCACATAAAAAACATATTAAAAAGACAGTGCACAATGATAAAATGGGGTTCATCAATGTTGGTTCAACATATGGAACTCAATAAATCTCATTCATCACATCAATAGATTTAAAGACAAGAAACATATGCATAACAAAAGAAAAAGTAGGGCCAAATCTTTATTATGTTAACTTGGGTTTCTGACTTTTTTGAGGAGACTCCTAAAGTACAAAAATTTAAATCAAGAATCAATAAATGGGATGGATTCAAACCAAAATACTTCTTCTCAGCAAAGGAAACAATCAATAATGTAATAAGAGAGCCTAAGGAATCAGAAAAATCTTTATCACATGCACCTCAGATAGAGCATTAATCTCCAGGTTATATAAAAAAAACTCAAAAAAATTATACCAAAATAACAACTAACCAAACCAATAAGTATGCTAAGAGACTGAACAGATACTTCACAGAAGAAGAAATACAATCAATCAAATATACAAAAAATGTTAAATATCTCTAGCAATTAGCCAAATGCAAATCAAAACTACTTTAAGATTTCATCTCACACCAGTCAGAATGGCAATTATCAAGAATGCAAGCAATGTGAGGAAAAAGGTACACTCATACATTGCTGGTAGAAAAACAAATTGGTGCAACTATTATGAAAATTCCTCAGAAATCTCGAAATAAAACCACCATTTGACCCAGCTATCCCATTCCTCAGTTTATATGCAAAGGGCTTAAAATCAGCATACTACAGTGAGGCAGCCACATCCATGTTTATAGCAGCTCAATTCACAATAGTTAAACTATGGAACAAACCTATGTGCTCTTCAACAGATTAATGGATAAAGAAAATGTTGATATATACACAATGAAATATTATTCAGCCTTAAAGAAAAATTAAACGATGGCACATGCTGGTAAATGGATGAAGCTGGAGAGTATCATGCTAAGCAAAATAAGCCAATCCCAGAGAACCAAAGACTAAATGTTTCCTCTGATATGCTTTTGCTAATTCACCTTAAGTGGGGGGGACTAGTGAAAAATAGAGGTACTTAGGGGAGTAAAAGGAGGGGATTGGTGTGGGGGTAGGAATTAGAGTAGAATGAAACAGACATTACTATCCTATGTGTGTATATGATTATATGACTGGTATAATTCCACATTATGTACAATCAGAAAAATAAGAAATTATACTCCATTTATGTATGATGTGTCAAAATGCATTCTACTGTTACGTATAACTAATTAGAACAAAATTTTCAAAAAGAATCTATAGAACTAAAATATACAATTAATGTTTGGGACTCAATAGACATTTATAGAATATTTAATTCATCAATGACTAAATATACTTCCTTCTCTTCAGCACACGGATCATTTTCTAACACAGACTATATCCTAGGCCACAAAACAATTCTTAGCAAATACAAAATAATAGAGATTATGTCTTGCATTCTATCAGATCTAATGGAATGAAATTAGAAATCAACAATAAGATAATCAGTAGAAGCTACTCCAATACCTGGAGAATAAATATTATGCTATTGAGTGATTAATAAATAGCAGAAGAAATCCAGGGTGCAATTAAAAATAATGCTTAAAGGCAAATGAGAATAGTGACACAATATATAAAAATTTCTGGGAGACTATGAAGGTGGTTCTAATAGAAACGTGCATAGCATTGACAAAAAATAAGTAATCTAACATTACATTTCAAAGCCCTAGAAATAGAAGAACAAACCAACACCATTTGTTGAAGAGGCTATCTTTTCTCCAATGCACATTTTCGGTGCCTTTGTTTAAGATAACTGAAATTATATGCATTAGTCTCTGTGTCCTCTATTCTGTACCATTGGTCTACCAGTCTATTTTGGTGCCAATACCATGCTGTTTTTGTTACTATTGCTCTGTAGTATAATGTAAGGTCTGGTATAGTGATACTACCTGCTTTACTCTTCTTGCTAAGGATTGCTTTAGCTATTCTGGGTCTCTTATTTTTTACAGATGAACTTCATGACTGCTTTTTCTATTTATATGGGGAATGTCATTGGGATTTTAATTGGAATTGCATTAAATCTATAGAGCACTTTTGGTAATATGGTTATTTTGACAATATTAATTCTGCCTATCCAAGAACAAGGGATATCTTTCCATCTTCTAAGGTCTTCTATAATTTCTTTCTTTAGTGATCTGTAATTTCCATTGTAGTGGTCTTTCAAGTCTTTCCTTAAGTTGATTCCCAGGTATTTTATTTTAATTTTTGATGCTACTGTAAATGGGGTATTTTTCCTCAGTTCCCTTTCACAGGATTTGTCACTGATATATATAGAAATGCCTTTGATTTGTGGGTATTGATTTTGTATACTGCTACTTTGCTGAATTCACTTACGAGTTCTAGAAGTTTTCTGGTGGAAATTTTTTGGGTGTTCTGTGTATAAAATCATATCATCAGCTAATAGTGATAATTTGAGCTCTACTTTACCTATCTGTATCCCTTTGATTTATTTCATCTGTATTATTGCTCTGGCCAGTGTTTCAAAAACTATGTTAAACAGAAGTGGTGAAAGAGGGTTTCCCTGTCTTGTTCCAGTTTTTAGAGGGAATGCTTTCAATTTTTCTTCATATGCAACAAAATGAAATTAAACCCCTCTTACCATGCACAAAACTCAATTCAAAGTAGATCAAGGAACTAGGAATTAGACCAGAGACACTATGCCTAATAGAAGAAAAAGTAAACTCTAATCTCCAACATGTCGGATTAGGCCCCAAATTCCTTAATAAGATTCCCTGTAGCATAAGAATTAATATCAATAATCAATAAATGGGATAGATTCAAATTAAAAAGCTTCTTCTCAGCAAAAGAAACAATCAATCAGTGATGTGAATAGAGAGCCTACTAATTGGGAACAAATTTTTACCACATGCACATCAGATAGAGCACTAATCTCTAGAACATATAAAGAACTCAAAAATCTTAACACCAAAAACAAACAAACAAACAAAACCCAATTGATAAATGGGTCAAGGAACAGAAAAGACTTCTCAGAAGAAGATATACAATCAATCAAGAAATACATGAAAAAATGTTCAACATCTCTATTAGAGAAATGCAAATCAAAACCACTCTAAGATTTCATCTCACACCAGTCAGAATGGCAGCTATTAAGAACACAAACAGGCTGGTTTCACAACCTGGCTATTGCGAATTGTGCTGCTATAAACATTGAAGTGGCTGTGTCACTGTAATATGCTGTTTTTAAGTCCTTTGGGAATAGACCCAGGAGTGGAATGGCTGGGTCATAGGGTGTTTCCATTCCCATTTTCCCAAGAAATCTCCACACTGCTTTCCATAATGGTTGCACCATTGTGCAGTCTCACCAGCAATGTGTGAGTGTGCCTTTTTCCCCACATCCTCTCCAACATTTATTGTTGTTTGTGTTCTTGATAGCTGCCATTCTGACTGGAGTGAAATGAAATCTTAGAGTAGTTTTGATTTGCATTTCTCTAATTGCCAGCGATATTGAGCATTTTTTCATGTATTTGTTGATTAATTGTGTATCTTTTTCTAAAAAGTGTCTTTTCAATTCCTTAGCCCATTTATTGATTGTGTTATTTGTTTTGGGTAGATGAGTGAATAAAGAAAATGTGGTATATATACACAATGGAATTTTACTCAGCAATAAAAGAGAATAAAATAATGGCATTTGCGGGTAAATGGATGAAGTTGGAGAATATAATGGTAAGTGAAATTAGTCAATCTCAAAAATCCAAATACTGAATGTTTTCTCTGATATAAGGAGGCTAGTTCACAGTGTTGTTGGATGGGGGTACATAGGAGGATTAGACAAATAGTAGAATGGTCAAAGGGAAGGGAGGGGAAGGGAGGGAACAAGGGGGGAAGATAAGGGGGGAAAGAAAAGGTGGTTGAATGAGATGGATATCATTATCCTAAATGCATGATTGAAGACCTGAATGGTACGAATATACTTTTTATACAAACAGTAGTATGTAAAAAGATGCTATATATGTGCATTATGAATTGTAATACATACTAATATTATAAATAAAAAATAAAATATAAAAAAAGAGCACAAACAATAAATGTTGGAGAGGATGTGGGGGAAAAGGCACACTCATACATTGCTGTTGGGACTGCAAAATGGTGCCGCCAATCTGCAAAGCAGTATGGAGATTCCTTGGAAAACTGGCAATGGAACAACCTTATGACCCAGCCATCCCACTCCTTGGTCTATACCCAAAAGACTTAAAAACAGCATACTACAGGGACACAGCCACATCAATTTTTATAGCAGCATAATTCACAATAGCTAAACTGTGGAACCAACCTAGATGCCCTTTAGTAGATGAATGGATAAAGAAAATGTGATATATATATATATATATATATATATATATATATATATATATATACAATGGAGTATTACTAAGCAGTAAGAGAGAATAAAATCATGGCATTCACAGGTAAATGGATGAAGTTGGAGAATATAATGCTAAGTGAAGTTAGCCAATCCCAAAAGTCCAAATGCTGAATGTTTTCTCTGATATAAAGAGGTCAATTCACAGTGGGGCTGGGACAGGGAGCATAGGAGGATTAGAGAAACTGTAGAATGGCCAATGGGGAGGTAGGGAAATGGAGGGGGCAAAACGGTGAAGAAAAAAAAAAAAAAAAAGATGGCAGAATGAGATGGATATCATTACCCTATGTACATGTATGAAGACATGAATGGTGTGAATATACTTTGTAAATAACCACAGATATGTAAAAATGTGGTGTATAATATGAAATATAAAAATAAATAAATAAATAAATAAATAAAATGTAAATTAGAATATCTCATATTAAAAAAAAGAACAAACCAACACTAAAATCAGAAGAAGATGGGAATTAATTAAAATCACAGATGAAATCAATGAAATTGAAATAAAAAATTCAAAAAATTGACAAAACAAAAAGTTCTTTGAAAAGGGAAACAGATTTAATGAACATTTAGCCAAGCTAACCAGAAGAAAGAGGTTATCTCATGTTAGACAAAGGTGCCAAAAACATACATTGAAGAAAAGATAGCCTATTCAACAAATGATGCAGGGAAAACTGGAAATCCATATGTAGCAAAATGAAATTAAAACCCTATCTCTCACTCAGCACAAAACTCAACTCAAAGTGGATCGAAGACCAAGGTAATAGATCACAAACCCTTTCACCTACTTGAAATCATTGACATGATGAGAAAACATAGAATTTAGCATCCAGGATGTTAACAAGAAATTGTGTAGGAAATTAAAATAGATACTCAATTTACAGGACAAAAAAAGCAAACATGGAAATTCTCCTTAATTGGTCTCCACACAGAACATTTCTGAATCATAAGACCCATATAAAGAGAATCTCTTACATTCATTTGATGCAATATATTACTTTTCTGTCAAAGAGTTACATTTGCTGTAGTTAAAATATATGGGGTTTTTCATCCAATATCAGGTTGTTAAATTGTTCCTCATTTTCACATTTTCAGCATAAATATGTTTTCAATAAAGTTTTAGGTGCTTTAACAAAATACAGAAATTGCTCTATTAGTCAGATAAAGACTACATAATTGTAATCGTCATTTACACTTATTACAAAATGGTGAGGAAAATGTAATTCTTGTTAGTTTTCTAATTTTAAAATATCTGGCCATGTTGTTGTTGCTGCTTTTGTTGTTATTATTAATTACATATTTAAGACTTCAGAAGAATTGTGGCATTTAGAGTAGAAAGCTTTACAGAATGGTGTTCCACATATTCTACATATGTGTTTGTTATGCACAACTTATGTTAAATTTCATTCACTATTCCCAAATAGAAATAGTGATTGATATATGTATGGTTCATTGTGGAATAAATCAAAATACGTTCTATGTCTTTCTCTCCTCTCTCATATATATATATATATATATATATATATATTGGGCCCGTGAGTTGGAAAGCAGCCTATGTTGCCTACCTGAGGGGTCCTCAGGGTTCAGCACACTGAATCCGGAAATTGTGGTCTAGCACACTAGCCACAAGCAGCCCAATCACCAAGGTAACCTGGCCACCCTCAGGTTCACAGCATGTTCCTTCCCTTCTGCTTTTCAGCCACTGCCCATTGGTTGCCATTCGTGGGATGTTGCTAGCTCATTGTATTAAGATCCACAGCTAATTTGCCCAATAACAGGCTATGCATAAAAGGCTTGCCTATGCAATAACAAATTGGATCGAGTTCTCTGAAACTGGTTTCCAAAGGTCACTTTTCAACTCTGTCACCACACCCTCCTTATTTGTTGGGCTTCTGCTGGACTGAGTGAGTACTCACACGCACACACACACACACACACACACACACACACACACACCACATATTTATGTACACACACACTCATCATTTGTTTTTTCATTTAATAGGTGTTTAAACTTTCATATGCCAAAGTGATAGTGGTTATATTTTATGAAGTATTTCCTATAGAAACATGTGCTTTCTTTCAAAATACCTCAGTTAGAGTACATTTTGTCTTATGCAAAAATAGTACAAATTCATTAAATTAATAAAATGAATTCCTCCATATGAAATAAGATTGGGTACCTTGCTCAAGGCTTTCCCACAATTCTGTTTCCATTTTTGTATGCATTCTTCCTCACATAAAAGTCTTCAAGTGTAAATGTTTGACTTCTGATAGAAAGCTTTGCCACATTCATCATATCCATATCTTTTTCCTCCCATATGAGATCTCCAAAGTTTATTGACACATGACTTGTGGTTGGAGGACTTCCCACATGCTCTGTAATGATAGGGTCTTTCTCCTGTGTGTAGTTTTCAATGTTCATTGGGTATGACTTCCTGCCAAATGACTTTCTACATTCAGTGCAAATAAAAGCATAAAGGGGCTCTCTCCTATATGTTTTCTGATGTTCCATGTTATGGTTATGTAACTCTGAGTGAATGCTTTCACACATAACTCATAAAAATATCTGTGAATTCTCTGATGCTTATTGAAGGTTGAATTATGGAAGAAGGCTTTCCCACAGTCAGTACATCAGTTCAGTTTCTCCCCAGTGTGATATCTCTGATGTCTAAAGAATTCAGACTCACACTCTTTAAAGATGTGAGCTCAATCTGTAGGTGAAATCTGAAAATGTGAAAAATTATTTGATTATGGCTGATATATACAAGAGTGCTTGGTTATAGCTGAAGGCTTTCTCATGAGGACCAATTTCTTGGGGTTTTCTTCATTATATCGTATATCATAGTATGTATATTGTGAGTTCACTGTGTCTTTAGCACTCATTTTGCATTCTTGAATGATTTCTCTTAAAACCAATCTAGTCTAAATTATGATTAAAACTCTATTCATAAGGGACCCAATTGTTGGAGCTTTTAATGGAAGAGGAAAAAGCAGTCTCAAATGATATTTTCTCAAATATTACACTTACAGCTTCTTCACTAGGCAATGTTTTCTTGCTGATGAATACACCTTGCCTCAAAAGCATACGTTGATGCATTTTTCTCCATATATTAACTTGTCAGATGGGTTCTCAACAGTGGAAGCCTGGGCATATCTCTTCTCAAGAATTCATGGTGCTTAATCCTGCTCCATCCTGAGGATGGTTTAATAACTTCATAAACCCCCTGAGATCAGGTGGATATGCAATCATATGAAGGTTGTGGACAAAATTCTGGGCAAAGGATGAAGGAGATGCCAAATAATTTTACCAGTGTCTCCAAATCCCATTTGATAAATAAATATCCACTTTGTTTCCAATTAGGCACTTTAGCTTTAGGTTGTTGCTTTTGAGGTCCAAAATTCCCTGGAGAGTCCACAGTGGGGGTAAATAAGCCTGAAACTTCAGTGACTTTTAATAGTTGAGGGACTAGAGTAGAAGGAGAGAATGGGAGAGATACATCATTTCAGAGTAAGAGAGAATCTTAAAATTATTACACCAATATTGGTAGAAAGATTTAATCCTTTTATTGAACAGATAGACTAAGCTTGTGAAAGTTGGCAGGTTTGTTAGATGATGTTCTTCCTAACTCCATTTGGTTGAATAACTGAGGCGATTGTTGAAACAATTTAGGGAGTGATTGAGGGAAAATATCAGAAGCAATTAATATTGAAGTGCACTGAGAATCAGTCAAGCCTATGGATTTAAGCATAGCATGGGTAGCTGCTAGAGTTAATTTTTTGCATAAATTTGGTCATTTTATGGTATCTATTTGATCAATTAGAAATTGGATATTGCTATTTTGAAAGGATTTTTTGGTTTGTTTGTTTTGTTTTGTATAGCTTTGTTTTGTTTTGCCTTGAGGTGATTAGCATGCAAATTAATAGACTTTTTGAGTAAAATAGATTAACCTACATAATGTGGGTAACATCATGCTATCACCTGAGAGGCTTAAAGTAAAATATAATTTCTTAAGGTAGGGAAGAAGGAAATTCTGCCTGCAGTCTGACTTCAAACTCAACACTGCCTGGTCAAGTTTCCCTGAGATCTTTAGCCTAATTACCTGCCATCTAAATTTCAGATTTAGCAGAGTACAAAAGTGTGAGTACCCAATTTCTTAAAATAAAGTGCTCTGTCTTCCTCTGTGTGCCTGTGTGCGTGCATATGTATGCTTCTGTTTATCTCTGTTCTCTCTGCATAAAGTTATTATCAAGGAGGCAGCTGATAAATGTTATCAATTAACAATTTAAAACTTCATAAAATATTTTGAATTTTATTTTTCACTAAAAGAAAATTATGAAAAAATTTAAATTTACGTTTTCTTTGCATTTAAAGAAAGTACATAGCTAGGAGTGGTGGCACACACCTGTAATCCCAGCAGCTTGGGAGGATGAAGCAGACAGGATGGCAAGTTCAAAGCCAGCCTCAGCAATGGCAAAGCACTAAGCAACTAAGTGAGACCCTATATCTAAATAAAATACAAAATAGGTCTGGGGATGTGGTTGAGAGCCCCTGAGTTCAATCTCTGGTAATCAGTCCATACTATATTAGATATTTTAATGAGCAAAGCATATGTTCACCAGTACATTAAACATTTAATTATTTGCAGAGTTTGTTCAAAATCTATACATCCATTTAATATGGGGAAATCATTATTGATTTTTTTCAATTATAATTGCTTAATAACAGAACGTTTCAAGTATAAGTTTCTTCATATGCTTTTGCGTTCTTGTACCTGAATAGTATTTACAGTTTTCTGTTACATTGTACTGATTGTTTTCAGGAAAATGTATATAATTTTCTCTTTAGAGAATCCTATAATAAAAATTAAGCTTGCAATTTGCCTTTGTTTTATCAACTCATTTTTTTCTAGTAGATCAATTTTGTATGTTATGATAAAAGAGACTAGAAATTTATACTACAAAAGAAGGGCTGTTTATCAAACTATGATTAAACTGCAACATTTAAGGTCCTTGCTCCAGCACTTCACTTTCCAAAACCTTTCTCATAAGAAAAAGAAGCAACAATGTGTCTACCTGAACCCCATCTCCTCCTCTGTTAAACAGGCTCAAGGAAACTGGGACTCTTGATTTCTCTACCCACAGTCACCAGACCATTTCCACATTTTCTGCTTACCTCTCTTCTGCTACTTCACAAGGGAAAATCACACTCCCTTTCCCTGAGATATCTCAGGGAATGTTGGTGGAGCCTGGATTTGTGGGCTTGTGTGTCCATATTGCTCATGTAGTTATTACCTATGGAGATCCTGGCCAGCCATAAAATACATAAAAAACACACACACACACACACACACACACACACACACACACACACACGAAGGCAGGACAAGAATTTGTCTCATGTATTGGTTTTTTTAACTTAACTGTGACTTCTAAATATTTAGACACATGGAATATGAACCTCCATTTCTTCTCCTGCCTTTGTCTAAGAAATTGGTGAGCATAGATCTATCAGTACTGTGGTCAGTGTTCATTCATTCATTCATTCAACACATAATTATTAATTCCTACCATGTGTCAAGCACTATTATAGCTGTTGAAAATAATGCCATAGAAGAAAAATTCTGCACCTCATTGACTTCATATTTCTGAGGAAAAAAAGGACAATATTTAAGAAATTTAAACAAGGTGAAATGACATAGCAATACCATTCCTAGGAATATGCTCTAAATAATCTCTTATACATGCACATAAATATATGTAAAAATTTTGTATCAAAATAGAAATAACATAAAGTCCACTAACAAGACATGTAATATGTATACTGGGCTATATTAATAAGTACAATGTTATAAGTCACTTGAAGGGAAAACACATGAATTAGGTCTACAAATATAAATGTGGATATTATTATCAATGCAGATAGAGGCAATTATTTTAGAAAAGGTATCATTATGATAGTTATACATTTTAACACATGCCTAACTCTTAGCGTAGATACAAGTGGAATAGAAGCATACCTGAATCCAACAAAATACTAAACTCATATTCTAGACAATGTTTACTTCATTAGGCAGGAACTGTGATGAGATTGGATGGAAGATGACACAGGAGGATTTAAACATCTTGGTTATGTATTAATTCTCAAGTTGAATATTGTTAATACATGTGCTCATTTTGTTATTACTTATATTTCTTCATCAATCTTAAAAAACTGTTTTATAATCAATTAGAAAATAGTAGACTACCAAACAATGGTATATTGGCTTAACTCACCACAGAAGAGAGAATAACTCTTTAGCGTTTGTTACCTTGTGTCTTTGCACAGGTAATTATTATTGCATATAAGAAACACATAAGTTTTGATTTTTCCTGCCAGAGTGAAATAACAGTGAAGGTATAGTTATGTTCTAGTAATGGCAATGTCATATTGTCATATTTATGGATCTGAAAAAGGGTGGAAGACTTCAGAGTTGAAAAAAATTCCTTGGAGGCCAGATGAATTATCTGTGAGATATAGAAATCGTCACAAATGATGTTAAAGTTGAATCATACCTTATTTTGATACTTCTCTTTCTGTTTCACTTCCATTGTTCTTGGCCTTTCATTCTCTCACTTGTTATGTTTAGAAAGACAAAGGGAAGAAAAGCAATGAACAGCACCTATGGGAAAGGAGCATGCAAAATTGACTTATGCACAAAGCCAAATTTCTAAGAATATAAGTAAATCATTTTATTAGTTTATATATAAGGGTAACATTATTAATTTATTTATTAAGAGTAAAACATTTTAAAAATTTATTTATAACAGTAAAACTTAGAGATCCTTTATTATTTGTTTAGAGTACAGCAGTGCTCCAACAACACTGGAAGATTTTAGATAGATAGACAGCTGTAGTGTGGCAAGGTCAGTTAAGGAAGCCCAGACTTTGGAAAAAGTGCATAGGTACTTATCAACAATATACACCAAAGAGACATACATTATGTTGTTTATAACATTTTTAGTTTTAGAAAGTCTTTGTTACCTAAATAGAGGGTAGAAGTTTATCTTAAAACCATCTCATAACCTCTATACTTCATGTTATCATGTTTTATAGAGTGTTCAATAATACTTATTTCAGAAATACATGGTTGTGAAATGTTCAGAAAATATTTCTGAAAGATAATTTTTTGTACTATTAAAGATTCCTAAAGTACAAGAAAGATCGTAATTAGTTATAGCTTTAAAATTTACAGAGACCTATGATTATTCTAATGTTTACTAATGTGAATTCTACTCTGTTTGCAAATTAAATTATATTAGATTTTGAAAAATATCACTTGAGATCTTTCCAGGGATAGGGATAGGTCAATATACAGAATCCCAATATCTCAAATAATTAGTTGGAATGTATTGATTAATTTGTTTATTACATCAATTATATTTTGCAAAAATATTTATTGAGCATCCATTCTGTGTGGTACTAACTTGATTATATTTCCAAAAGGATATAAAAGTGAATGACAAAAAGAGGAAGGAGAAAAGAAGAGATTAAAATAACAAGTTTCTTTGTCTTTACTGTGAGATTTACTTAATAAGTGGATTATTTTGTTTGTATTTATTTCATTTGCATAACATGCATCTGTAAATAGACAATCAATACTATCTTATAAGCCATTGTATTTAGAATGTACAAAAATGAATTATGAGCCTTTCCCTTAAACTTGTTATGACAAAACAATGCAGAATGCACTTTACTCTGACATTTGAAACACATCTCAGTCTTCAATGATAGCCACCACCTTCATGCTGAACCAAGACCCTCAATTTACTTCTGTTCACTCAAAAAGTATGGATCTAAGTTTGCTTTCTCTGGAGAAAGTGCACATAAAGCTCTTATTCAATAGCTCAGAATAATCTGGCACATTTATTCTTTATTCATTAAATATAATTTAGTTTCTTCTTGACATTCATCTTTTTCTCTTTGGACTGTAATGAATTTATTATAAAATTTCATCTCAGGCTTATTGAGGTCAGTTGCCTTTGGCAGGAAGGTTTCCTTCCTCTGGTTTACAAAAATCACAAAATGCTATTCAATGTAATTTTTCTTAATGATTATTCAACAAAATCTGTCAAACATTATATTATATCCTGTGTGCTTCTTGGAAATTTCAAATTTTAATTCAAACTCATCTTAAATTTATCAAGGGTTTTGACTAAATTGGTATGAATCCTCATAACTACATATGTAGCCATTAGTAGTAGCCTTCACTTTTTAAGGTGTTAATTTCCTGATTGTATAGAATACATGTGATTATGTGTGTATGTGTTCACACACATATATAAATATTCCTATTCAAATATATACTCATACATGCATATTTGAACACCAGCTCTATATTTCTTCTCCCATACATAATTAAGCCACTACATGAATTCTACATCATTTTGATCAATGAATTTTTGTTATAATTATTAGGTTTGACTATTGGGCAAAAGGGCCTATTTCTGCACTGTTGGTATTTGTTGATTACCAAAATTAGGAAGTTTTTTCCATATTTTTTGGTACATTATAAATATACATAATGTTGTCAATTATTGTTGCATATTTGGATATTTCAACAACATAATCCCCTGGTATTTCCTCACTAACTCCCCTCCTTGCTCTCTTTGGTCCCTTTTCTCTACTGATATCCCTTTGATTTTTATGAGATTATCCCACCATCATCTTTCTTTACCTTTTTTCTCCCTACCTTCTACATTTGAGAGAAAACCCTTGACTTTATGAATTTGGCTTATTTTGCTTAACAAAAAATGCATAGTTTTAGAGGTCATCAAGACCACAGTCACCTGATTCCTAAATTATCCTAGTAACATTGTGTATGTACTTCTCTGCTCATTCATTTTTATTTTAATTCACTTAGGATAGGAAATCCAGTACTTCAATCAAGGTAGAATAAAATGTTTCTAAACAGCTGTACTACAGCTTAGCCGAGTCATGAACTCCTTACATCTAGGCACTTGTTTTAATGTAAAATTATTTTCTTCTTCAGCAACAGGTATATAGATTCCTCAAGTCACTGTTCTTATCATCCTCTTTGCCTATTGTAAGCCATTCATACTCATTTTAAACCATTTCTCAAATGCAGGTCATGTTATTTCTGTCAGAGCTCCTTAGATTTTTCTATAAAACTCATGTTAATATGCAATTGAGGTATCTCTCATTCTAACTCTCTAGCAATGGAACATAAAGGTAAATATAATAATGTTAATTTTCCATGTGTCCATTTTAGTTCCATTAGCTTTGTACCCCCATTATTCTTTCATTTATACAATAATTTTTATCTTGTCTTCTTTTATTTTCCCTACAAGTTTATGAACACATTTGGAGACTAGCAAGCACTCAGTCATATATTTGTATTCCAGAGTTTCAGGGATTATGCTTTGTTAATCAGAGATATCCGATTAGTGTCTCTTACTTAAAATTTATAAATGTTTTAAGACTCTCGAAATAAAAATATGATACCAGGTACTAAGCTTTTAGTTACTGGAATCTATAGGAATTAACTGAAAGATTTCTAATTGAAAGTGTCAGTATTCAAATAACATTTTATACTCTCTGCCTTTCTGTTGCAACTGATTTAATATTGATCTGATGAACTGAATTTTACAAATTACTAGAAAATATCAGTCTGTTCTCATGAAATAATTGAGTATATATTTACAACCCCAGTATATAGATATTTCTGTTATACCTAATTAGAAATGTGATAGTTCAGTTGGATTTCCTCCTAATGGAAATCATAAAATCTTTTTTTTAATTTTTTTTTTTTTTTTTTTTTTTTTTTTTTTTTTTTTTTGGTACCAGGGATTGAACTCAGGGGCACTCGACCACTGGGCCACATCCCCAGCCCTTTTTTTGTATTTTATTAGAGACAGGGTTTCACTGAGCTGCTAAGTGCCTCGCCATTGCAGAGGCTGGCTTTGAACTCGCGATCCTCCGGCCTCAGCCTCCCAAAGTGCTGGGATTACAGGGCGTGCGCCACCGCGCCTGGCTTAAATTTTTTTATTGGTTCTTTTTATTTACACATGACAGTAGAGTTCATTTTTATATAATTATATAAGCATAGAATATATCTTACACTAATTAGGATCCCATTCTTATGGATGTACATGATGGTGGGATTCACTATGATGTATTCATTTAAGTATGTAGGAAAATTATTTTGGATTTATTCTACTGTCTTTCCTTTTTTAAAAAAATACCCTTCTCTTCCCTAGTTTTCAGGATATATGTAAAGAACTCAAAAAACTTAGCACTAAAAAAAGAAAAATCCAATCAATAAAAGGGCAAAGGAACTGAACAGACACTCTCAGAAGAAGAAATATGAGTTATCAGCAAACATAGGAAAAAATGTTCAACATATCTACCAATTAGGGAAATGGAAATAATCAAATCTTGTATTTGGGTTCATATTAATGCAAATTTTTGGGATATTGGTTTTCACTCAATCACGTCATCTTTAAAATTTTGTCATGTTTAATTGTTAACTATAAACATTCTATTACATTTTAAAGATTAAAACTAAATTAACTCCTTTATAAAAGTTTGACTAATTCTAAACCACAGTTTTCATGAAATAATGAGTTTTATATGCCAGTTCTGTTTATTTTCATATGCATTAAGATGGATATATCATTATTATAAACTTAAAAGTATTCATCTTTGTATCAAATAAAAATCATCTCATATTTTAGCATGGTACATACATGTAAAATAACATGTAGATAGGTTTTCTCTGCATTACAATATTTATTGTAGCTCAACCCTAAGAACAATGAAATTCTATATGACCCCTCTTTTAGAGATATCATAGGAGCTGCAAAAATTGCTTGTAGGAATTTTATTAATGCTTACTCAGATATAGTTGAACACACTGTGATAACTCCAAACATTACTCAAGCAGAAGTCTGGAAAACAAAACAACAACAACAAAAAAAAACCCTGAGTTGTGGCCCAGAGTGAATATTCTACATCTGCCACCTAGGGACAATGGTCCAGTGAACTTTAACCAGGGAAGCACTGCAATCAGTAATCAAATGAAGTGTTTAGTAAAAGGCTGACTTCTCCACCTCTCCCTGGCCTCAAAATTTCCAATACCAGAGGAGTTTCACTTAATACTGTAGAGGGTTATGTTAAGGCAGAGCAAGCTCAAGCAAGTAACCTTCATCCCAGGATGTGAGGAAAGTGAGCAGAAAAGCACAATATACCATTCTTCCCTTCTTCAGCACTTGAGCTACTAGTGGAGCAAGCAGTGTGGAGAGGAAGGAAAGGCAAGTTTTGAGAATCAGATATGAGTATGGGCTCTAAGACTGGATAAACTTTTAGTATTTGAAATTGGTGTGAAGTCACTTCAGAATGTGCTTAAGACATGCATAAGTGATGTGTGTTTTACCAAAAAATGTTGTATCCAATGAGATGTCAATTAAAACTCCAAGCCACATCACACTAATGCCAATAAAAAGCCTTTATTAAGCTGATCAGCGGCCACCATCCTCACACATCACACAGTGTGACAAGATGGTGCGCCGGCAGTGATTTTTCAAGGGTTTATAAAGAGCAAAATCACAGAGGGCGGAATATTTAATTGCAGGGTTTCAGCCAATGCAAGCAAGCCATGGTACAGAAGCTGAATCTAGGCAGTTAGCAAGACAAAGCAATGGGTACAATAATAAAAAGACAAAGCAATGGGTACAATGATATTTCCCACGGGACTTTCCAGGTTGATATAGCAACAATCAAGTAGAAAGGAATGGGGTCAAGATGACCCTAGTTGAGTACATGTTAGAGAATGGTTACTAACGTCTAGACAATCAATCTCTGACAAGGTATTTGCCCAGGAAAAATGGAAACCAAAGAGAGCAATTTTACATTGTATAGGAATTGCTGTTTTTATGCTGTCAAGTGTATTATGCTAGGTAACGATTAATGGGTACACAGGCAGGACTTTCTGTATTCTATTATTTCTGAGAAACAGAACTATTTCTCGGAACTCCTAAGATGGCTGCTGAAGAACAAGATGGAGTCCCTTTAGTTCTCTTATCACAGTGTCCATTGAGGAACAGATGGTAAACATGATACAGGTAGGGAAAATGGTGAGAAGGAAAAGTTTTTTTGTAGTTATACATTGTCAAGTTGAGAATATTGAGTAACTATGTTGCATCCACTAAGTTAACTATGAAAGTGGAAAAAGAACATAGGTCTGGAACAAAAGTTTGAGAGTTAAATAGACTTGGATTTGAACTTTGGCAATTCAGTTCACTAATTTATTTAAGTATAAACACTTAAAATAGATGGAGGTTGTGGCAGTGATGAGGAACAAATAATATATATGGAACAGTAACATAGAATATTTGATATATATTACATTCTCAGATAAATAGTATTGTTTTTATTATAATTGCATATGTTGTTGTTTCTAGCAAATCACAAAAATATATTCAACACTATATTTATGAAGACAGCAATATACATATTTAATTTAAAATAGAAAACAATATATTTTCTGTTATATTCCTGATGCTATACTAGATGCAGAAGCTACAGGAAAAAAAAAATTAATATGTCTCTTGAATGTCAATTTAATGTTGTGGTGGGAAAACAAAAAATGTTGTCAGCTAAACTGTATTAAATGAAATAAAATTGATAACTGACATAGCTAGTCCTATTTGATTAGAGAAAAAATATTAGGTAATTCTAAAAAATAATTTATAGATAATTGGTCACAATATATGGACAGACTTAGATGGGGGTTAATTGTATCCCATATCTTTGATTTCAAGTTATTATAAAAGTAAATCATACACCAAATTTTTCTATACAAACATTTATTAAAAAATAGAGGTACTTGCTCTACAGGCTCAATTATGTCACATATATCTGTCAGTTTAAGGGACCTGTCAAACTAAGTGAAAAAGACAGTTGAGTAACAGCCTGGAGGCACAATTCTACTAGCAAATAGAAACCTTTGAGCCCAAAACTGTTTAGGAATGCAACATCAGACCCCATGGCAAATGGGGATAAAATAGTTAAATATTTTTATGCTCTCTTTTGTACAAACATGGAGAGTATGTTCATAATATTTTATCCCATTTTTACAATATTTTTGACGCACTTTCCTACTTAACAAATGAGAGACAATGTCTATGGCCAATGACACTATACACACAGGAAATAAACAAGTACAAACCCTCTCCTAGCACTTTCTGATTAAGTGGCTGGCTGTCCATTGACCATGAAATCCTAATTAATGTTGCTGACTCTCAAGATTATAGCTTAAATTAAATGAAAATACCCACAATGTAACACTCTTTATGCTGAAGTGCTTTAAGTTAAATTTCAGACATCATTACAGACAGTTCTCTAAGTGAATATTAGGGAGCTGCAAATGACTGTGGTTAATCAATTTTATCCTGCAAGACTAACATCATCTATTATATTATCCACAACAAGATGATAAAGCCAATATTGGGCATGTACATAAATTCTCTATAATCATACCTTTGGTAACTGATGAGCTGAGTGCCAATGTGTGCTCTTTAAAAATCTCATCACCTCGGGGCATCACTCGACTTTTGAGCAGATTGATCCTAAAATTATGTAGTTTTTTGCATCGTACTTCCTAGTGGTTTAATCTAGCACATACTTTATGCCTTTTTTGTGTAAATGTATTTTGGATAGAGAGGCCCACTATATTATTAAATAAGACTAAATAAGCTATACGATACTTTTTAATTTGGGAGTATCTACTTTACTAACAGTATACATAGAAAATCCTATTTTCCTAAATTTAATAATTGATCAGTTTGTTCTCTGGATACTAAAAATGACTGATACATAAGGAAAATAATCCTATATACAAAATACACTAGCTTCCATTAAACTGAATTAGGAATGTGATTTTAAATGTCAAATAAAGTTGTTTCAACTTGTCCAGATCATATATTTCTCTGGGAATAGGTTATGCTAATTTTACATTATAAAGCTATAAATGCTGTCAGGTGAGTGTGTATGTGTATCTGCATGAATATACATATGTAAACACTATAAGTATACTATTTTATAAACTACTATCACATGATTTTTGGTAAATATTGCCCCTCTTCCCAAGTGTTTTGAGGTAGATTGCTTTTCTACACTGTAAGCACAGGATTAAGATGAAAGTAAATTTTGCAAAACTTCTACCTCAATATAAAATAGCAGATAGTATACTTCATATATTTACTATCATATATAATAGTGTCTATACTTTCAAATGTAAAATTTAAGATCCAAGACTGTAAGCCTCACATATTTTAATTTTGCCTTCTTTTAAAAGCTAATGCCAAATTATACAACATTTTAAGAGTAGAACATTGGATAGATAGAGAAAATTTGACCTATTGGCAGATGGCTTTATTGTGTAAAATTATGAGCACTTATTATGTATGTGTATGTATAATCACTTTTTACATTTGAATTAAATTTAAGTTCACCTTGAAAAATTATGTCAGACAGAAATAGTATCCAGACCTATAAATCTGGTAGAGGTGTTTTATATTTTATATTGCTAACCCATTAGGAATCATGTTCTGCACCTTGCAATCCTCTTGTTTTGGCTTCAAAAACAAATGTTTTCTGTATGTTATGTGCCTTTCAGTAAAGTCCTTCAGATTTCAAATAGGTCTTCTGCCATCTGTGAGAATAAACCAGACTCATTTTGCTATGTGGAATTCAGATTAGTTTTGGTAATAATTACCTCCTAAATGTTTTGAGGTGGATTTTTATCTACACTCTAAAAACAGGATTGAGATAAAAGCAAATTTTATAACAAATTCTGCCTTGAATACAAGTATTTATTAAACAAATACCTATTAGCACTCTACCATTTTGGGATCACAGAGCATCATTTTCCAGAAAGATGCACTTAAGGCAGCGATGACAACATTTACAAGGCAAATTCAATCAATTATTTTTACACTCTGCAAGGGCAACAAGAAAGCCTCTTAAATAAATGGAAGGATGCAGGAGTATGCAGGCACCAACCCAGACCTCACTCCCACAGGTATCTAACTGTAAACTTCACAAAAAAGAATCACAAGATATTTAAAAATACATGCATGTTAACATTGAATATCAGTAAAACATTTTTAATCAATCCACACATATATTGAATTACACTAACTTCACAAATGAATTTTTTTCTTTCATTCAGTGTTGATTAACAGGCTACTGTACTAACAAAAATTATTCTTACATTAGTTATATTAATTATGAAATACTAAAACATCAATTGAGATATAAGTAACAGAGCTTATAACAGAATTTTCTGTTATGATTTTCCCAATTCTAACACTAGGTTATCACTTATGAACTATACTTATCTTTTTTCAGTAATAGCTTTATTGATATACAGTCATATTATATAGAATTTTCTCGTTTCAAGTATATCATTCAATGTTTTAAAATACTTTCATAATGTTATGCAATCATGACCACAGTGTAATTTAGGATATTTTAATAATGAAATTACATACCCATTAGCAGTTATTCCTCATTCCTTGCAATCTTCCCTTTCCTTATTTACTCTGAGGCTACCACTAATCTTTGTGATTTCATATATTTCCCTATTAAGTATATTTTAGATGCATAGAATAACATAATAACTAGTTTTTTTTTTTTTTTCTGGTATTGCTTCTTGAATTTATCACAATGTTTTAAAGTTCCATACATGTTGAACTAAGTATATGTACTCCTTTTTATTGCTGAGTATTATTCTGTTGTATGAATACAACACAATTTATTTATCTATTCAGTATTTGATAGGCATTTGGGTTGCTTAAAATTTCTAGTTAGTAATTTACTACAAAGTTTACAATTTCCTGTACAAGCATTGTGTATACTTAACATTTAATTATTTCTTGGGTCTATATCCAGAAGTGGAACTGCTGTATCACATGGTACTATACATTTAATATTCAGAGAATCTACAAGATTGTTGTTCATAGTAGATATACAGTTTACATCCTTACAAGTTATTTATGATGATATTTCTATATTCTCATAACACTCAGACTTTTCTGTCCTTTCACTGAGATCATGTTACTGATTATGAAATAGTATATCATGGTGGCTTTGATTTGCTTCCCCCATGGAACAATAATGTCGAACATTTTTTCATGTGATTATTACCCTTTCTTATATCTTCCTTTGAGCAAAGTCAATTCAAATCACATGTTTATTTTGTTGGGTTTTGTTTGTTATTATTACTTGATAAAGAACTTTTGTTGTTGGCAGCTGCATCTGAACTAGGCTCTTGAACTGTCTGGTAACAGAGGCTATTCCTCTCTTGGGAACTCTCAGTGTAAAGGCTCCAATCAAAATAATCCAGTTGCTATGGTGGTGCCCTGTTCAATAGGAGGTTCTGTACCAGCCATGGAGCTATTCAGTTCTTGGCCTTGAGGTTCAGATGCCAGCTGCTCAGGGTAGAAAGTTATAGGCATGAGCTGATAATTGTTATGCCCCGAGAATGGACCCTCAAAGACCATCAAGGAATCCGGAGCGTATGCAAAAACAAAGAGCCTTTATTCAGGCTTAAGCTCCGACTCTCAGACCTCACCAACACAGTGGATCCCTACTGAGTGTCCCTAACACAAGAAGGGCAAGTCTTTTATTGGAGTAGAAGCAAGGAGAGGGAGGGGGTTTACATGATTGATTATCTTTACAGTTAGGGAGTCTTGTCACATTGCAATTGGCCAGGGGAGCTCGCGCATGCCAAGCACATTTTAAATTGATTGGGGAATGACTAAGGGGTTCTCAAGGGGTTCTCATTGGTGGAGGCTGTCCTCAGAGCAATGGAATGTGCTGACTGTTATTCAAGCTCACTGCAGGGTCCTGCTTTTATCTTATATAGTCTTATTGTGTGCAGGCTGGTTTACCATGCCCAGGCTTGTTCTCTCCTTGTCCCCCATGACCAGAGACTTGCAACAGCTCAAGGCTGACAAAATAGAGGCAGCTGATTACAAAATGGAGTCACAGCAGTTTGAATCCTATTATCTTTAAGCCAAGCATTTTACAGAAGCAAAAACAAGCAGTTATACTAGAATGACACATGGGGCTAAAAGGGGGATTCCACAATAATCATAATTTTGCTGCTCAGACTCATGACCTTGGTTCTGCTTGCTTTCTCACTATAAACCCTTTGATGTTAAAACCTATATTATAAAGTGCTGAGCTGGCTCTGGGTTGCCTGTCCCTCATCAGTGGATGAAGAACAACTGAGCCGCAGCTTTTTTCTCTATTTGTATGACTGTTTGTTTTTTCTCCATCCCATCATTCCACCATCAGGTACCTAAATTAATGGCCATGAATTTTATATTCTGCACACAAGTCCTCTATCAATATAATGTTCAAGTATTTTCTCCCTTTTTCTGGGTTACCTTTTTGTTTTCTTGATAATATTCTTTGAAATATATGACATTTTAATTTTTATTAAGTCCAATTTATACATTTATTGCTATTATCACTTATGCTTGAAATTGATTCTAAAGTAACCATTGTTTAATCCAATTTCATAAAGATATGTGTGTGTATTTGTTATTATAACAATGGTACTGTTGTAGGTCTTCTATTTAGATCTTTGATGCATTTAAGTTAATATTTTATAAGGATATATATAAATACAAATATATAGATAGGAATTCAAATAATTGTTTTGCATGTGGATCTCTAGGTCCAGCACTATTTGTTAAAAGGACTATTTTTTCCCCCAGTAAAGTGTCTTGGAACATTTGCTAAAATCAATTGACCACAAATGTAAAATCTTAATTTTATTATCTCAATTTCTGGAATCTTAATTTTATTTCATTGATTTTTTTTGTCTATCCTTATTCTAGTATCAGACAATCTTGATTTTAATGTAGTTATGTCTGGTAAGCTTTGAAATTAGAAAATATGATATCTGCACATTTACTTTTTATCAGACTTGTTTAAACAATACTTCATTCCAGGCATTTTTATATGATTGGAGGATCATATTTTGTCCATTTCTAAAGAACGCAGGTGATTTTATTTTTTTTTCACAACAGGTTCACAACAGGAATTAAAATTAGGGGCACTTAACCACTAAACCACATCCCCACTAAACCACATCCCCAGCCCTGTTTTTTTTTTTTTTTTTTTTTTTTTTTTTTTCGGTACCAGGGATTGAACTTAGGGGCGCTCAACCACTGAGCCACATCACCAGCCCTATTTTGTATTTTATTTACAGATAGAGTCTCACTGAATTGCTTAGTGCCTCGTCATTGCTGAGGCTGGCTTTGAACTCACAATCCTCCTGCCTCAGCCTCCTGAGTAGCTGGGATTACAGGCAAGCACCACCATACCTGGCTCAAGTTATATTTTGAGAGATTTTGTTTTTAATCTGTAGATTAATTTGGGGATTATTACTATTTTAAGAATATAACAACTTCTGATTCATGAATATGGGATTTTTTGCATATGTTTAAGTCTTCTTTAATTTCTTTTGATAATGCTGTGCACATTTTAATGTAAAAGTGTTGCATTCATTTTCTTAAATTTATTTCTACATATTTTATTCTTTTTGATAATTTTATTAATTTCAGATTATTGTAAGTGTACAGAAATACAATTTATTCCTTATATGTTGACTTTGGATTGTGAAACCTTGCTGAATTTGTTTAGTAAGTCTAATGGTCACTTACTAGACTCATTGGAATTTTCAATACTCAAGATCATGTAATTTGCAAATAAAGATAGTTTTGCATCTTTAACAGTGGATTAATACCCACGGTTTATTTTTATTGTTTTGTTTCTCTGGCTAGGAATTCTAGTCCAAAGTTTCATATAAGTGCTGAGAATGGCCATCTTCATCTTATTCCTGATATTTGTAGTAAATATTCAACTTTTCACATGTAAGTATGATGGTAGCTGTTAATTTTTTATATTTTTTTCAGTTTGATTAACTTTTGTTCTACTGCTTTTAAGATGAAGATTGATGAATTTCCTCAAATATTTTGTATCTATGGAGATGATCATGTGATTTTCCCCTTTATTCTATTGAGGTGGTTATTATATTGTTGTATTACTCAGGATTCTTCAGAGAAACATAGCCAATAAGATAATAGGCTTGTTACATATTATTAAAGGCATTTTCTTATTCAGTTATGGTGGCTGAGAAGCTCCACAGTCTTTCATCTTCAAGCCAGAATGCAGAGAGGGTAGGGTGTGGTTGAAGTGCTTGAGCATCAGGGAGTAAATGGTGTCTATTCCAGTTAGATCTGAAAGCCTGAGAACCAGGGTCTGCAAATGCAGGAGAATATCAGTGTCCTAGTTCAAATGGTAACACTAATAGAAGGAGAAAAGAACAAATCCTTACTTCCTATATGTTTTTCTTTTATCCTGGACCTCACTGGATTGGACAATGACCACTAACTTTGCAGAGTGAAACACATTTTCTCAGTCCAACAATTCATATGCTAATTTCTTTTGGACTCACCCTCATGGACAATACCAGCAAGAACCTTTAACCAGATATTTGGGAATCCCATGTAATCTGTTTAAGATGACACATAAAATTGTCACATTGGATTTGGAATACTAAAGCAACCTTTTATTCCTTCTCAAGCTTTAAACCTAAACGTTACCTTTAAAATCCTTCCCATACATTGCTTTCAACTGTCATGTCCTGTTTGTGTTAATAATATATATATATATTTTGATTCCCATAGCCCCTGTCTTGAGATTAATTTATTTCTTGTAGTTTCCTACTTGGATTACAGAAAAAGCTTTTTAATTTATTTGCTATTAAACTATCTTTGCTTTTTCACTACAATTGTCATCATAACGATACTCAAACAACAATTATGTTGTTTTGTTTGTGTTTTTTTCTTTGTTCTTTGTTGGTTTTGTACTGAGGATTAACCCAGAGGCATGTAACCATTGAGCCACAACCCCAGCCCTTTTTATTTTTTATTTTGAGACAGGTTTCACTAAATTGCTTAAGTCCTCACTAAATTGCTGAAGTTGGCTTTAATATGTGATCCTCCTGCCTCAGCCTCCCAATTATTTGGGATTATAGATGTATGCCACTGTGCCCAACTCAAACAACAATTCTGAATTACAATCATGTCCATTTTACTCTTTCACTTAAAATCCTTCAGTGACTTAATATTGTTTTTTTATGAAAAATGTGATGTCCTTAGAAGGACTTTAATAATTTTTTGCTACAAATTTTATTCTTTAATCCCCATAATTTTGTGTAGACGCCTCCTTTGTTTGAAATGTTGATAACTTACTGTGCATTGCCTCCAATTTCAACATCCAGTGGGAGAATGTTTTCTTCTTTCTGTTCCTGGTTACTGGGTTTCAGTTATAAGGACTAGACTACATTTAATGAACAGTTACTCATGCCCAAGACATTAAGGTTGAAGCATGTGGCAAGGAAATAAATGATTGATTTAGATGCCCTTGGAATAGTGCTGGCAATATGTGTTGTGGTGGTGTGTTCTTTAAGTTGAACACCAGTAATAGCACTTACAGCAGAATTCATCTACTAAAAGGGAAAAGGTTATGCTTCTTTCATTTTGACCTTAAACAACAGCATATGTTTCTAAGTGTGGTTCTAAACTTGCACCCTGATTTTGAAAAATTGGTATCTCTGTACTATTAAGATTGGTAGCATGTTTTCTGTTGCTTATATTCCAAAACACAGGCAGGTTCATGGTTCCACTTTCGTACTTAGTTGATGTGTTATTTCTGTAAGATTATTTTACATTTATTTTTCCTCCTTATGCCTAATACCCTGGCTACAGTGAGATATACTTTATTTAGTATTTCTCATTTTTTCTCACAAAGTTTTAAGTTCACAGGACATGTGAAGGTCATGTGATATATATATATATATATATATATATATATATATATATATATATACATACATATATATATACACACACATGCATACACACATATATAACTATATATATATATATATATATATATAATTTACATATAATATGTATATGGCCTATTCTTTGCCCTGGTAATCCTTTGAATATTAGCTCTCATTTCATTCAATTATTCTTTCACTCAACACACACTTGCGGACTGCCTCAGTAATTACTAGCATCTAAAATTATTAAAATAATAACAAAAAGTATTTTATGTTTCCTGAAATCATTTCAGATAAACATGAAAAAAATCATGAAACCAATCAGATTTTCACAGAACTTTGATACTATGGTTTATGAAGAAAGGAAAAGTAGTATGAAAGGGCGGTAGAAGAAAATGATAGAACTGTCTTTTGTAAACAGTTTCCAGCTCCAAGTTCTACCCACATAGTTTAGGTTAGGTTTCCTGCTCTGATCTCTGTTATCAGCATTCTGAGCTTGTCTCCATCATAGAACTTGAAAAAGAAAAAAAAAAAAAAAAAAAGGAAACAGATTTATCTATTTTACAAACTCACTAAAATTTTAATTTCACTAAAAATTTAATTTATTTATAGGTAGGAATGACAAGTTAGGATATATCTTTATTTCTTAATAAAAAAATATATGAAATGTCATTCCACAGTATTCTGTAAAACAGGTATGCAGTGGGTGTGTCCACATTTTACATTTGTCTACAGCTTTTCCTCCTTTAATTTTTTTCTTCCATCGTTTCCCAGAGCCAGAGTCTGAGAAATTTAAAGTCTAAGAAATTTTGTGTTGCTCTACCAGTTATAGCAGGCTTTCTTTCTACATATTATGAGACAGTTCGTATATAGTAAAAATGTACTCAGGTCTTTATGTTAGGGGCTAAGATCTCTGGGATAGAGAATTTAAGGCCACTCTCACCATAGTTGACTTCGTGAACATAAATGTGTGGACTTGCATAAGATCCCACTCTTAGATTGTTCCCATACTTGGTTCAATATTCTTCTATCACAACTTTGAAATGTTTTTATTATTTTTATTTTTTATTTTTTTTGGTACCAGGACTGACTTCAGGTGCACTCAACCACTGGGCCACATTCCCAACCTTTTTTGTATTTTATTAGAGACAGGGTCTCACTAAGTTGATAAGTGCCTCACCATTGCTGAGGCTGGCTTTGAACTCGTGATCCTCCTGCCTCAGTCTCCCAAGTGTTGGGATTACAGGTGTACACCACCTCGCCCAGCTGAAATTCTTAACTGCTGAGAAAAGTGTGATATTATTGGTCTATACTGTGCTACACAACTTATGTCAAAAGATCTCTTTTTGACAAATGGCCAACAAATATATGAGAAATGTGTAACTATCTCTAGCAATTATGGAAATACAAATCAAAACTACACTAGGATTTCATCTCACTACAGTCAGAATGGCAATGATCAAGAATACAAAAAAATAATAAATGCTGGCAAGGTTGCAGGGGGAAAGGTACACTTCTACATGTTTGGTGGGACTGCAGACTAGTAGAATAATTCTGGAAAGCAGTGTAGAGATTCCTCAATTAACTAGAGATGGAACCATCATATTTATAGCACCACAATTCACAATAGCTAAATCATTGCATCAACCCAGGTGCCCGTTGATAAATGAATGTATTAAATATTTTTGATATATGTATATATGCATGATATATGTATCACAATTTTTAGTATTTACACACACACAAACACACACACACACACATATATATACACACACACACACATACTAGTAATTTGTCAAACTACATTCCGTTCAAACATATCTCTGTGTAAATAAATCCATTATATTTGTCAATCAAAAATTTAAAGTTAAAGGTGGGGTTGTGGCTCAGCAGTAGAGCAATCGCCTAGCACATGTGAGGTGCTGGGTTCGATCCTCAGCACCACATATATAAATAAATAAAATAAAGGTATTATGTACAACTAAAACTAAATAAAAGTTAAAAATTACTTTTAAATTTGTATTTTTTCCATGAAGTCTTGAAATTACCTTTGCAAACCCAAACATCCATATAATTATTTTTTTTCATTTTTATTATTTTATTCATTATTTGATTTAAAAGAAATTTTATCTATATTTTTAAATTTATTTTTATTCTAATTTGTTATACATGCTTGCAGAGCATCCATATAATTCTATTTTTACTTCTTTCAAAACAATGATTTTTATTTCATTTTCATCATTTATATAAATATATTATCAACTTTAATATGATTATAATGTCCTTGCAGATAGAACCCCCAAAGCATTTGAGATTGTATGTGATAAGGTATTAATTAATATCTAAATAAAAATCTGTGACACAAATGGATGAGAATTTATTCAGTAATAGAGTAAGTATGTGGGATATAAAATCTACTTTAAAATTATTGAATTTATAGTACACACATTGCTAGATTATTTTATTTTTTTATTTTTTATTCTAAGTTGTTATAAATTACAGCAGAATGCATTACATTTTATATTATACTAATAGAGCACATTTTTACATATCTCTAGTTGTATACAAAGTATATTCACACCATTCATGTCTACATACATGCACTTAGGATAATGATATCCACCTCATTCTGCCATCTGTATTTTTTTCTTCACCCTTTCCCTACCTCCCCATTGGCCATTCTAGTGTTCCTTTAATCCTCCTATGCTCCCCTTCCCAACACCACTGTGAATCAGACTCCTTATATCAGAGAAAACATTTGGCATTTGGACTTTGGGGATTGGCTAACTTCACTTAGCATAATGTTCTCCAACTCCATCCATTTACCTGAGAATGCCATTATTTTATTCTCTTTTATTGCTGAGTAATAGTCCATTGTGTATATATAGCACATTTTCATTATCCATTCATCTACTGAAGGGCATCTAGGTTGGTTCCACAGTCTAATTATTGTGAATTGTGCTGCTATAAACATGGATGTGGCTGTGTCCATGTAGTATGCTGTTTTTAAGTCCTCTGGGAATAGACCCAGGAGTGGGATAGCTGGGTCATAAGATGGTTCCATTGCCAGTTTTCCAAGGAATCTCCATACTGCTTTCCATACTGGCTGCACCATTTTTGCAGTCCCACCAGCAATGTATGAGCGTGCCTTTTCCCCCACATCCTCTCCAACATTTATTGTTGTTTTTGTTCTTAATAGCTTCCATTATGACTGGTGTGAGATGAAATTTTAGAGTGGTTTTGATTTGCATTTCTCTAATAGACAGAGATGTTGAACATTTTTTCATGTATTTCTTGATTGATTGTATATCTTCTTCTGAGAAGTGTCTTTTCATTTCTTTGGCCCATTTATTGATTGGGTTATTTGTTTTTATGATGTTAAGTTTTTTTAGTTTTTTATATATATTCTAGAGATTAGTGCTCTATCTGATGTGCATGTAGTAAAAATTTGTTCCCAATTAGTAGACTCACTATTCACCTCACTGATTCTTTTGCTGAGAAGAAGCTTTTTAATTTGAATCTATCCCATTTATTGATTCTTGATATTAATTCTTGTGGTACAGGAATCTTATTAAGGAACTTGGGGCCTAATCTGACAGGTTGGGGATTAGAGCTTACTTTTTCTTCTATTAGGCATAGTGTCTCTGGTCTAATTCCTAGTTCCTTGATCCACGTTGAGTTGAGTTTTGTGCATGGTGAGGGATAGGGGCTTAATTTTATTTTGTTGCATATGGATTTCTAGTTTTCCCAGCACCATTTGTTGAAGAGACTATCTTTTTTCCAATGTACATTTTTGGCATCTTTGTCTAATTTAACTGAAATTATTGTGTTAGTCTCAGTCTATTCTGTACCATTGGTCTACCAGTCTATTTTGGTGCCAATACCATGCTGTTTTTGTTACTATTGCTCTGTAGCATAATTTAAGGTCTGGTATAGGGATGCCACCTCCTTCACTCTTCTTGCTAAGAATTGCTTTAGCTTTTTCTGGGTCTCTTATTTTTCTAGATGAATTTCATGACTGCTCTTTCTATTTCTTTGAGGAATGTCATTGGGATTTTGATTGGCATTGCATTAAATCTGTATAACACTTTTGGTAGTATGGTCATTTTGACAGTATTAATTCTGCCTATCAAATAATAAGGTATATCTTTCCAGCTTTTAAGGTCTTCTATTATTTCTTTCTTTAGTGTTCTGTAGTTTTCATTATAGATGTCTTTCACGACTTTGGTTAATTTGATTCCCAAGTATTTTATTTTATTTTATTTTTTGATGCTATTGTAAATGGGGTAGTTTTCCTCATTTCCCTTTCAGAGGATTTGTCACTGATATATAGAAACACCTTAGATTTATGAGTGTTTATTTTATATCCTGCAAATTTTCTGAATTCATTTATGAGTTCTAGAAGTTTTCTGGTGGAATTTTTTGGGTCTTCTAGGTATCAAATCATATTGTCAGCGAAAAGTGATAATTTGAGCTCTACTTTACCTATCTGTATCCCTTTGATTTCTTTCATCTCTCTTATTGCTCTGGTCAGTGGTTCAAGTACTGTGTTAAATAGAAGTGTGAAAGAGGGCATCCCTGTCTTGTTCCAGTTTGTAGAGGGAATGCTTTCAATTTTTCTCCATTTAGAATGATGTTGGCCTGGGGATTAGCATAGATAGCTTTTACAATGTTGAGATATGTTCCTGTTATCCCTAGTTTTTCTAGTGTTTTGAACATGAAGTGGTGTTTTATCTTGTCAAATGCCTTTTCTGAATCTATTGAGATAATAATATGGTTCTTATTGTTAAGTCTATTAATGTAATGAATTACATTTATTTATTTCTGTATGTTGAACCATCCTTGCATCCCTGAATGAACCCCACTTGATTGTGATGTACTATACTTTGATACGTTTTTGTATCCGATTTGCCAGAATTTTATTGAGAATTTTTGCATCTATGTTCATTATAGATATTGGTCTGAAGTTTTCTTTCTTTGATGTGTCTTTGCCTGGTTTTGGGACCAGAGGGATACTGGCCTCATAGAATGAGTTTGGAAGTGCTCCCTTTTTTTTTATTTCCTGAAATAAATTGAAGAGTATTGGTATTAGTTCTTCTTTAAAGGTCTTGTAGAACTCAGCTGTGTATCCATCTGGTCCTGGGATATTCTTGGTTGGTAGGCTTCTGATGGCATCTTCTATTTTATCCCTTGAAATTTGTCTGTTTAAATTGTGTATATCATCTTGCTTCAATTTGGGCAAATCATAGGACTCAATATGTCGATGCCTTCAATGTTTTGTATTTTATTGGAGTACAAGTTTTCAAAATAATTTCAAATTATCTCTTGTATTTCTGTATTGTCTGTTGTGATATTTCCTTTTCCATCATGTATGTTAGTAATTTGAATTTTCTCTTTCTCTTAGCTTGGCTAATGGTCTGTCAATTTTATTAATTTTTTCAAAAAAACAAACTTTTTTGTTTTGTCAATTTTTTCATTTTTTTTGTTTCAATTTCATTGATTTCAGCTCTGATTTTAATTATTTCCTATCTTCTTCTGCTTTTGGTATTGGATGGTTCTTCTTTGCCTAGAGCTTTGAGATGTAATGTTAAGTCATTGATTTGTTGATTTTTTTCCTTCTTTTGAGGAATAAATTCAAAGCAATGAACTTTCATCTTACTATTGCCTTCATAGTGTCCCAGAGATTTCAATATGTTGTGTCTGTGTTCATATTCACCTCTAAGAACTTGTTTAATCTCTTCTTTGATGTCATCTGCAACCCATTGTTCATTCAGTAGCATATTGTTTAGTCTCCAGGTGTTGGAGTAGCTTTTATTTTTTATTTTATCATTGATTTCTATTTCCATTCCATTATGGTCTGATAAAATGCAAGGTAGAATCTCTGTTTTGTTATATTTGCTAAGAGTTGTTTTGTGGCATAGTATATGTTCTATTTTAGAGAAGGATCCACGTGCTGCTGAGAAGAAAGTGTATTCGCTCATTGAAGGAAGAAATATTCTATATAAGTTAAGTCTAATTTGTTTATTGTATTTTTGAGTTTTATAGTTCCTTTGTTCAGCTTTTGTTTGGAAGATCTATCCAGTGGTGAAAGGGGTGTGTTAAAGTCTCCAAGAATTATTGTGTTGTGGTCAGTTTGACTCTTGAACTTGAGAAGAGTTTTTTTTGATGAACATGAATGATACACTGTTAAGAGCATATGTATTTATAATTGTTAAGTTTGTTGGTGTATGGTTCCCTTGAGCAGTATGTAGTGTCCTTCTTATCCTTTTTGATTGACTTTAGCTAGAAGTCTACTTTATTTGATATGAGGATGGAAACCCCTGCTTGTTTTCCTCAGTCCATGTGAGTGGTAGGATTTCTCCCAACTTTTCACCTGGAGCCTGTGGATGTCTTTTCCTATAAAATGAGTCTCTTGGAGGCAGCATATTGTTGGGTCTGTTTTTTTGATCCAATCTGCTAGTCTATGTCTTTTGATTGGTGAGTTTAGGCCATTAACATTCAAAGTTATTATTAAGACATGATTTGTATTCCCAGCCATTTGTTTATTTTTGGTATTTAACTTGACATGGTTTCTCCTCTGATTAGTTTTTCCTTTAGTGTAATACCTCTCTCTGTGATTGTCATCATTGTTTTTCATTTCCTCTTCATGGAATATTTTGCCAAGGATGTTCTGTAGTACTGGCTTTCTAGTTGTAAATTCTTTTATTTGTTTACATGGAAGGTTTTTATTTCATCCTCAAACCTGAAGCTTAATTTTGCTGGACATAAGACTCTTGGTTGGCATCCCTTTTCTTTCAGAGGTTGGTGTATGTTGTTCCATGATCTCCTGGCTTTGCGTGTCTGAGTTGAAAAATCTGCTGTGATACAGATTGGTGTCCCCCTATATGTGATGTGATTCCTCTCTCTTGCAGCCTTTGAGATTCTATCCTTATTCTGTATGCTAGGCATTTTCATTATAATGTGTCTTGGTGTGGTTCTGTTGTACTTTTGTACATTTGGTGTCCTGTAAGCCTCTTGTATCTGGTTTTCCAATTCATTCTTCATGCTTGAGAAATTTTCTGATATTATCTTGTTGAAGAGATTGTGCATTCCTTTGTTTGAAATTCTGTGCCTTCCTCTATCCCATTTACTCTAAGACTTGGTCTTTTGCTGCTGTCTCATAATTTTTGGATGCTCTGTTCATGGTTTCTTACTATCTTCACTATGTGGTCGACTTTATTTTCAAGATTATATACTTTGTCTTCATTGTCTGAAGTTCTTTCTTCCAGTTGATCTAGTCTGTTGGTGATGCTTTCTATTGTGTTTTTTATTTGGTTAATTGTTTCCTACATTTCAAGTATTTCTGACTGTTTTGTTTTCAGAGTTTCTATCTCCTTTTTGAAGTAATCTTTTGCTACCTGTATTTGCTCTCTTATATATTTTAATTATGAACCTTCCGCCTCCTCTGACATTTCATCAACTTCGCTGAGCATGGGTTCTGTTATTGCAGTATCCCGATTTGTTTGGGTACTTTCCTCCCTTGTTTTTCCATGTTGTCTATTTGCCTTCCTTTCTTGCAGTGTAGATCTGAGATATTAGAGTTTCTACCCTATATTCTTGTTATATCCATGCAGGTTGTCTGTGCCTCACCTTAATGTTAGGCTTTCAGAATTTTCAGGTGTCCCTCCATGTATGCTGTTGCAACTAAAGGTAGTGTCAGCAGTAGCCAAGGTAACTCAAGATAACAGTAAAGGTGCCCCAAGATGAATGCAGCAACTTTCAGAGATGGGGCTGAAAGGGTGGGCCTTATATTGTCTTTGGGATGCCTGCTCTGAGATGCAGCTGCTTTTAGGCCCTGTGTGTTGTCAAAAGGTAGGGGCTATTGCATGGGGAAGGCTATGGCTATGTCTGCAGTGTCTCAAGATGGATGTGGGTTAGACTTGTGCTCCCAGGTGGGGGTGGGGTAGTAGACTCTGGACCTACCCTGGAGCTGGGTCCCATGCAGGTTGGTGTAGGCCAAACTGGTTGAATCTGAGCTCTTGCTGTGGTCTGTTGGTTGGAAGAGGTGGTCCTCTAAGCAGAGGTCAGTGAAGCTGTCCTTGGCCCACCTGCACTCAAGCAGAGTTCAGTGGAGCTGTCCTTGTGCTGCCTGTACTAGGGTGAAGGTTGGCGGGAATGACCTCAGCCTGGCAGCACTGAAGTGGAGGTTAGTGGGACTGATCTGGGCCTGGCCACACTAGGGCAGAGGTCAGTGGGAATGACTTGAGCCTTGCTGCACTCAATCGAAGGTCAGTGGGATTGACCTGGGCTTGGCCGCACTCAAGTCAAATCACCAGATTAAAAAAAAAAAAAAAAAAAAAAAAATGGTTCAATGGTAATTCTTAAGGCTAACCAAAATGATTTAAACAAAATGCCATCATTTCATAAAACATGTTGATTAACAAAGTTATTTTCCTAACTTTGAGGATAAATATGGTACAGTAATGTGTAAATACTGGCATGCTTAATCTTATACAGTTTCCAAACCTATGTTACTTTCACTTCTCTTTTAAATTGTAGTTTATTTTTTACATACTATTTTACATGTCATTATTTTAAAGTGAACTTCGTGTACATATTTATTTATTTACCTATGAAAATAAATTGTAATGAGTGCTTATAATGCATCTTATGTGCAAAGTACTTTGTTACAACCTATGGACATCATAGTCATACGATAGTGATAGATATGTAAAAGAAACAAGTGAAAAGGGGGTTGTGGGTTACAATGAAGAAAACACACCATTACATACTTGCTAACACAAAGAGTGGCACACACAGTGTTGCAAAGAAGACCTGGTAAGGACATGATAAAGAGCCTTTGGCTCACTCTGGAAAGATTGATTGATGATATATTGAGAACTCCTTCCAAGAACTTTTAATGTTATATTTATATTGGAATCTTTCTAACATACAGAGTAAATTTATTATTACTCTTTGGATTGAAGAAATGCAATCTACTTTACAGTTCAAATAACATGCATAATATCATTGAACTGGTTAATGGCAGAGCTAATATCCTGTCTCTGACATCCAGATTGCTAAACATACAGCTGGCAGAGCTAATATCCTGTGTTTATGTTTTTATGTGATGATATGTTGATTGATTGATGTGTGGATTGTGTGATTTTATTGTTTTGTTGTATAGTGTTTTATTGTGATTTTGTATTGTCTCCAAGAACTGCCTCACTACCCTTCAAAGAGAGGTTTTGCTTGTTTGTGATTTTTATTCATTTTATGATACCCCATCCCTCCATATGATAAGTGAGCAGAAAATGTTAGAAAATAAAGAAGTATGAAAACATTCTGGAAGGTATGAAAATAAGACTGGTTTGGTTACACGTGGGAAAAGATGTGGGCAGAGAGGTAAGCATGTTTAAGGACTTACATTTTAGTCTAATTATTTTTTTCAAGACAACTTAATAATACAATATAAAGTACAATGTATAAGTAGGAGAAAGCTAAGTAATATTAATAATTATAAAACAAAAATAAGCTTTTAGTAATATATGAATCTTCAATATATGTGAGGTGCCCTATGTTGTGCTCTAGGTGTACAAATTCATTAAGTGCCCATAAATTTGAGTAGAATAGTGATAACCTAATATACAATGTATGAAAACTGAAGCACAAAGAAGGTTCTATAGTTATTAATAAGTAGAACCAGTATTTAAACCAGAATCTGATTCTACAATCCACTTTATGGAGCCCTAAACTATGCCATCTCTGAAATTAATGTAATCATTACTATCAATGCTTTAAAATGTATGTAATTAAAGCAAATATTTTTTTTTATTTTCTTTCCTTATCATCCATCTTTCTTATGAGTGAATACAGATCAGTGTTCTCAAAAGAATTAGAGAGAATGACATATAACTGAATCAAATGTGCTAAGCTTATGCATAAACATGACAATAGTTTTTATATATGTTTTAGGGCAGGGAATATATAAGGCAATGAATCTTTATGAAAAAATAAATAATTCCATCATATGATGCTGGAAGTAAGACTTATAAAACAAACAGAAGACACAGCTTAATATCAACAGCTTTAAATAACTAAACAGTGCACTGATTCACCCTATCAACACAGATGGTAAACATACACAAAATTAAAAATGTTTGCTTTTCATTGAGACATTACTAAACTAAAATATATGTTAATGTTTCACACAACTAGGCAAAGGAAAGACAAATGTAAATGGGATGTTATTTTAATGAAAATCTAATACATGCAATGTATAATGGATAAAAGTGATACATAGTTACAATTAACAATTTCACTGACAGTATTTTGTGAGTTCAATAAGTGTGGCTGTGTGTATGTGTGCTTGCGTATGTTTATGTATGTTCTGATATCTCCTTATTGCATTTTAATAACACTAAGTATGTTCTATTTTTTCTAGTATAAATTTTTTGATAAAGAAAAAACACATAATTAAATACTGAAAGTTCATAATGCATTCTTATGTGGGAAGCAGAAGTACCTTACATAATAAAATATCTGTGCATTAAAGTAAAAAGCTCAATGCATTAAATATGTATTCTATGTTTGGTTGCAAAAATGTTCTCATTCACTGCTAGTTGTCTACATGGAAAAATCATGCAGACTAAGATGCTTTGGGAAACCCTAAATAAATTATTAATTTAATTGTAGTCATGTTCAATAGTTTATTCTTGTGAAAAGAAGGAGAGATACTATTGCTTTTGTAGAACACGGTGAACTTTTATAACTAGGACTACATTTTGCAAACATCATTATCCTTTGTATTAGAGTAAATGAAATTCTACGACTTTTTATCAGAATTGTTAGACATTCACATTAACTTTTCCTGCAAACTTAAATAAGATTCAGATTTAAAAGAACAAAGAATCAACATTATATATCAATTGATACATTCCATTGCAAACCCAATGTTTTTCAAAGTCATAATAAGCACATAATGCTGTGAATTAGAGGGTTTACTACTAATTTGTTGCAGCATATTTTAATGAAATAAAAAGAGACAAATGATTCTAGCAAGAAAGCAAAATGAAATGCATGTTAAGGGGCCTTTATTTAATAAAATATCTATGTTTCAATTTCTTAAACTTCCAAAAGTGCATTTTCTGGTAGGAAAGTATATTTCTCACATCATTGTAATGATAAGTTCTTTTCTAATTGTTTCCACATTATGTAATTTATTCATGAGTTTTTTGGACTCAGGATAAATTTACAAATGTTTTCTCTCCTTCATGTTTATTTCATCATAAGTGTGTACCATTAGAAAAGTAAAGATTTTATTTCATTGCCTAGCTAACATATATCTTTGAAATATTTTCCTAAAAATAATGCTACACTTCTCATACTTGTCTTTCTATTTCTTACAGATAAATGCAATTACAAACATCCTTTAAATCATCCAATTAACCTTGATTCAATATTTATCTCACTTTTCCTTGATTTAAAACTTCTGTGTTCTAGTTTATTCTATTTATATGTCTACCTCATCGGGGGGATGGTGTCCATTATCAACACTTATGTATTTTTAATAGTTCACTTTAGTTTTACATAATGTTAGGGTTCATTTTGACATTGTATGAGCATAGAATTTAATTTACTTAATTCAGTCCACAGTAATTCCCTTTACCCTCCTTTTCCCCTCCCATTGCCTTTCCTCCACACTATTGATTTTTCTTTTATTTATTATTTGTTTAAAATTATTGCCTTAGGAATATACATAATAAAACATCATATTGACAATTGATGGAGAATATAAAACTGAAAATCTCAGTCACTTTGGTGTAATTAGTATTTTAGAAAATTTTATAATGTAAGTGTAGCATTTCTTGCTTTTAAGATTCATGAGAATTTTTACATCCATACTTTTAACATCTTGTCATGTTTCTTAACATATTTTAGGGCACTTATGCTCTGTTAATTTGATTACTTTTCTAAATGTGTATAATGCATCCTCATTTTATACACATTTCTTGCAAATTCTACTGATCCATGCTATCTGAAAATAGAGAAGATTTATTTCCAAGTACCTGATATTTTGTAATTGTATGTTTCTCCTTTCTGTCTAATTTTGGAGCATATTCTTCAAGCAATTTAGTGAATTGTATGTTTACACTTTCGCAAACATGATGGATATATTTATTTCATATTTTATTCTGACTGAAAGAATTATTAAGTGTGCCAATATTTTAAAACACACTCACCTATGAATAATGTAATGTTTGGTTTCTTCTCTAGTAGATTTTATTATCTTTGGTCTCATGATTAAACGTGTACTTTATCTGTACAATTATCTCCCTGTGGTCATACTGGGAGTGTAGGCTTACTCCTATGTTAATGCAGGATCATTCAGAGGGGGAAACGACACAATCATGAGAGCTGTAAATTAATCAATCCATTCTAGTTTGAATGGGCTAACTGGGTGGTAAGTGTGGGCAGTTGGGCATGGCTGGAAGAGGTGGGTTAGTGTGATGGACCCTGGAAGGGTTCAATTTTCCTCTGACCACTTGTCCTTCTCCTTCCTGCTTCCTGTCCACCATGAATAGAATAGCTTCCCTCCAACCCACCCTTTTGCTATGATGTTCTGCTTCATGTTGGGCCTAGAGTAATAGACTTGGCTGACCGTAGATTAAATTTTTGAAAACATGAGCAAAAGAAATTTTCCCTCCTGTAAGTATTTCTTGTAAGGTCCTTTCTTCACAGCAACAAAAAGCTGACTAACCCAATGGTGTTATAAAATAGACCAATGAGGAACATAAAGCAAAATAACAATGGCAATACTTAATAAATTTAAGCAACAAAATATATATATATATATATTAAATAAACCTCATCATAGTCCAACAACAGGCAAATAATAATTGTCATGTACATTATTGTACTTATTATATATTTATGTAATACTCATAAAGAAAGCTTAAAAAGCTAAAAAGCAGGCATTGATATAATTTCCATTTACACTTTTTGTTAATTTGTTCAAAGTGATTGTCCTTATATTATTTATCAACCACATTCAATGGACATTTACAGAATAAGAGACAAATATAAAATAAAAATACTTACTTTATTTTTAATTTTTAATTATTAAGCTATATTATTATTGAATTAAAATACTTATAATGTATGTAATTCTGCAGTAATTTTATTCTGCCACCATAATGTTTGTGTGTGAAATTATGAGTTTTAATAGTGGTATTCATTGGGGTTTTTATTTATTTTTGTTTTTAATAGAGAAAATACAATTTTGTAAATTTAGAATCTTTTTTGCAATACATAATTACATAGAAAAATGAGGAGAATAATTTTTATCTATGTAGATCATAGCTATTCTCAAATGTGTTTGTATTTTAATTCAACAGTAGGAAACTGTTTAAAACTTGTTGTTATAGAGATAAAAAGATGAAGATATAAAAAAACTAATTCACCTATCATCAACTGCCTACCCTACAGTTTTCAGAATATGGCAGGCATAAAAATATTGTTCCCTCTGCTTCCTATACTTTAACAAGCAAACCCACGTAGCTAGCACCTTGTTCCTATTTGAGATTCTGTGTGATTATCAGCTTCTTCATGAAGGTATCCTACCAATTGCATACCCATTCCAAACTTCATATACTCAATTTTCTATTTTTCCTTCCCCCATTATAGTATGCATCCTCTTCTTATAGACTATACTAACCACTAAAATATTGTGACCATTCTTTATGGTCAGCATCTACCTATTAAAAGTTAAGTGTTATAAAGACTGAGATTTTCAACTACCTATTGGTTTTTACTCAGTTCCTAAAACAATGTTTCCTATTTACTAGACATTAGGTAAATATTTATTCAATTTGTGAATGAAGAGCTTACTGAAAGTATATTTGAAACAAACTTCCTCCTCTGCAAAATCAGTTGGATTATAATTCCCACTTCCTGTATATATGTTATGTACAACATTTAATATAATAACAGTATTTTCAAGATTTGTGTTTGGTATTACTTTATAAATTACATTATTTGACTTTTATCACTGTGACTAAAATACCTGACAACAATTTAGAGGACACAAGTTGAATTAATTAGGTCACAGTTCTCATAATCTAATCATTTCACCTCCTTTATTGAAACAGGAGCTTTTTGTAGACACCTTATATTCTGCCCTAGGCCTCAAAAAGCATGTGTCCTTTACACAATGCAAAATGCATTCAATGTATCTCCAAGAGTCCCCGTAGCCTTAACAGTCCCAGCATTGCCCAAAGGTCCAAGTCTAAAGTCTAATCTGAGACTCAAGGCGAACTCTTGGCTATGAGACCCTATACAGAACAAAAGCAAATTACAGGTATACACTATACAATTGTACAAAATAAACATTCCTAGTCCAAAATGGAGGAATAGAGCATATAAAGAATGAATGGAGCCAAACCTAGACCAAAATCTAGGTCCTATAATGACACATCCAACATCCAGTGCACATGGTCAAAATATGTGATCTTCAAATAGCTTGGGCATTCCCACCTCTATGGCCTCATCTATTACTGCTCTCATGGCCACTCTCTGAGACCAGGTCTGTCTGCAATCAACATTTTCTTCAGCAGACCTCTCACTGGCATCTCTTAGAGAGGGAGGTAAATCCCCTGAAGCTTTTGTTTCCTTTACACAGCTTCATTCATGACCCTCTCTGGGAATGCCTGCAGGGATTATAATCCTGCCACACTTTACGTGGCCTCCCAAACCTTGCTTTGGAATCTTGTTGGAAACCACCATGATCCATGATGCTTAGATCTGCTGCCATCTTGAGAAATAGCGAAGACACTTTTACCATGATTGTAGTGTCCTCTGAGTGCTTGGCAGACTGAGAATGGTAAGATGAATCCTAGTGAAATAACTTTTCTGAGCACCCCTTTGTGATCAAGGTGCCCTCATGGACTCTTTAAGGAGTTTTAACTTCTATACCCTTCAGGTGGCAATGGACATGATCTTTCTCATTTCTGAAGTACCCTCAACTTTTTATTTTCTCTCTGTAAAATACTTAACTACTCTTTCATGGTGGCAATCTCTTTAACAACTACAACTTCCTTGGGCCCTGTTTTATAAGTGCTTCTCTGGACAAACTGCAAAATTTTAAAATCCTTCTCTTTGGTTTTTCTGCTCTTTATTCTCATAGTAAACTTAGCTAAAAACTGATTGCAATATCCATATCATCATCTGAAACTTATGCAACCTTGAAATTTCTTCCACCAGATTAATTTATCTATCACCTTTACATTTGGCTTCACACAAAGTTTCAGGACATAGTATAAATCTAGATAATTTCTTTGCCAGAGTGTAACCTGAATGGCCTCCAGTCCAATTACCAGTGAGGTCCTCTTTTCCCTCTAAAACCTTATAATTACAGCCTTTACTGAGTGTATTCCTCTCAGCATTCTGGTAGTCTGAGCTCCCACCAGAATTACCCATTAAGTGATTACAACATTCTAAGCGTACAAGATTCTAAGCCTCTTCTATTCTGCATTTTCAAATTTTATTAATTCTTCCTGCGACCCAGCTCAAAGGCTTCTGATCCACATAATCAGTTTAGTCATAGCAAAACCCCTATTGTGTTACCTATTTCTATTTTAGTCAGCTTACGGCATTGTGACTAAAATACCCATCAAGAACAACTGAAAGAGAAAAAGTTTATTTTGGCTCATGGTTTCAGATGTTCAGTCCATGCTTGCCCAACTCCATGCTTTGAGACTGAGGTGAGGCAGAACATCATGGTAGAAAGATGTGGTGGACGAAAGCTGTGCAATTCATGGTCACCAGGAGGCAGAAAGAGTGGGGGGAGCCAAGAGTATAAGATATAATCTCCAATTCCACAACTCCTTTGACCCATCTCTTTCAACCATCTCCCACCTGCCTACAGTTGCCACCCAATTAGTAGATTCAAATCAGAAAGAACTAATTGTGTTACAGCTCTCATAATCTAATCATCTTACCTTCTGCATGAATGCAAAAACTTTATAGTGACACCTCATATTCATATCATAATTTAAATTCCTATGAAAATATATATCACCTGGGCAGAGTAGCACATTACCTTATCATATAGAATATCTTATTATGTACTGACATTGTTCTTGATTTTTGGCCTGGGTTTTTAAAAGGGAAGTGTCATATTTTAACCAGAATAGAAAGACAAAGTGAAAAGGATACTTCTGTGAAAGAACACTGGAATGTGATGATAGAGTATGATAATTGTTACATCCTAATGACCTTTTTTTAAAATTTTAAATGTTTATTTATTTAGTTGTACACAATGCCTTTATTTATTTTTACGTGGTGCTGAGGATCGAACACGGGCCACACTCGTGCTAGGCGAGCTCTTTACCGCTGAGCCACAACCCCAGCCCATCCTAATGATTTTGACTTCATTGAATGACACACACACAATAATGGAGTAAAAGAAAACTGGTGTTTGTGATTGTACACTACAAGTACTTAAAATCAAACAGAAATAAGATTAATGACTTAAAAATTTAGTGTATCAGGAATGTTTGAACCCAATGCAATAATGAAGTCTTTGCTACACAAGCACTTTAAAAGTTTGCATACTTACTTTTTCTTTTTACTGAGTAAACCTTGCTTAAAGCATTTTCTACCATACATAAAAGCATCTTTCACATAATCAGTTCTATTCATTTGAAACATAGGTAAAAATCAACTTATTTCTAGAAATGCTAATTAGGAATGCAATGCATATCATCAGATAAGTGAATACACATTGATTTCATGGAGAATTTGCTAAACTTAGTAGCTCCAGTTCAATCAAATTACATAAAAATCACTAAAAAGAAGTAGTCAAGATAAGCCTGAGGGATAAATTCTTATACTTGCTAAAATCACCCAGAATCAATGGGATCAAATATCTTTTGTCTGCTGAAATATTAAAGTGTTGATTAAAATGCGATATTATCAGATGTAAAAGGCATACATTATTTTATGCATTATATTATTTTAATTTTGAAGAGGGTTACCCTATAATATACTACACATAGAAGAAGTATATTATACCTCCTTAATAAAAATGGCATTCATAGAATATATAGGCATAAGGAAAATTAATATGCTGAATAAAGAATAAGCTTATAATCAAGGAGCTTACAATCCATCAAATTTTAGATGAAGCATAAGAAAACAAGATAAAATTTTATGTCAGAGAATTATGTAACTCTAGGTCTACCACAGCTCATATGTATTAAAGATATTATGATAAACATATTATACACATATATGTATACAAACACACACACACACATATATATATATACATGCACATACACATAATCATATGTAGTCCTATATTAGTGCCCTATATTAGGGTGCTATATTATTAGTCCTATATTAAGACTACACATGATTATGTGTATGCACATGTGTATATATATATTATATGCGTATATATATATATATATAAATACATATATGTGTATATTTTTTATCATAGTATCTTTTTTCAGAGAGTGTACCTGAAATACAGTGTGATAAAACTAACTTGTGCTCACGGAAAAAAGATAGCGGACAGCAGAGAAGCACTCTCGGGAGACTGTCACTAAAAGAGGTTTAGCGTGAAGATTGAACGCGTTCCTATCAATACTCCTGCAACTGGGAGGGAGCTGAGACATCTGTGCACATCTAGATGGTGAAATACAATGAACTCCAGACCATCGACGCAAGGAATCCAGTGCGAGTGGCCCACAAACCAAACCAGCATTAGCAGCGCAGCTGCTGTGGTAACATTGCAGTAAGGGAAGAACAGAACACGGCCTCGAACAGCGCAGAATAAAAAGAAAGCCAGACTCGAGCAGCAGCCTCACAGACTTCTTTCGCGTAAATTGCCGAACGGGACCTGCACGCCTCGGAGTGACACACAGGTCCGGGGTACTGCTGTTGGGACCGGGGAAGGCACCGCCATTTTGGAAGAGGGCTGTGGCTGACCAGGACAATGAAACAACAGATGCAGACATCCAAGGATCTGCCCAGGGCCCGGAAAACAGCACACACCTGGGTGAGACACATGCAGGCAGCCAGAGGGAAGGGCCTGCCTGAAGCCAGTGCAGCAACCATGAGAGCTATAACTGGGGGTGGGCGTGGAGAATGTGTGCCTTTTGAATGAACCCTTTCTTGGTGCTATTCATGTACTGACACCCCTCCCCCCCCCAGCCATTACTCCTCTGTGCCAATCTGCCGCTGGCCAAAGCTGCAGACTAGACACCACTAAATGTTGCTCTGTGACTATCTGGGCGTGATCCAGGACAACTGGCCTAAACTGGAAGGGCTTCCCAGGGTCCTGTTTATTTGAGACTTGTTCCTGGGTTCAACTCTGGGTTTTTTTTTATTTGTTTGTTTCCTTGTTTGTTTGTTTTTGTTTGTTTTGTCTTTGTTCTGTTTGATAGTGTGATTATTTCTGTGTCTGTGTTCCTCTTTCTTTTCTTCCCTTCTCACTGTAGTCTCTTCTGCCCTCATCTTATCTATTTACACCCTGTATTGTGTACTCATCAGAGGCGAAAACAAGGTATACACAGAAATTGGGACTTCTAGACCTGGGGCAATTGAAATATACAGCAAAGCAGTGCTATATATAGGTTACTCACTATTTTTCTTAACTCAGTTTCTCTCTCCTCTCTCTTACACTAATCCTTACTTCTTTGTTATCTCTCATTGTTACTTATTATTTTTTTTCTTTTCCATCTTTATTTTTCTTCTCTCAAAGACTAATTTTGGTTTATATATAAATTGGTCTTCCCTCTAAATCATTCACTCGTTTCTCTTTCCTCTCCCGTCTGCTGATATTAAACCACTTCCACAGAAATCTATTTTCATACTTCCTAATAAAGAACATCTCAATAATCTCACTTCCTTCTTCCTGAACATATCATCTCTGTGTCCAATACTGAAACTGTAAACCCCAACACAAGTATACAGAGTAAATTGGAAATAATATCTGAGTTAACTAAATCTGTACATTGTGAACAAACTGGGATTTGCTGTAAAGAAAGTGTTAGCGCTTAAAGTGTAAGGTAGTTATAAGGGGACCTGACAGCATTGTACCACAGGAGAAACATAAGGCTATAAGGTGAAATCGAAATAGGCAAGGTTCCACAGTGCTAGAAGAATAGACACACAAGCATTATGAAGAAGCAAGGGAAGAAAGTGGCTCAAACCAACCAACATACCCCCTCAGTAGATTCCATGGCAAGCACAGTTGGTCAAATACCAGAGACGGAATTTAGAAATTACATATAACAAATGTTTATGGATCTTAAGAATGAACTCAAAAATGAGATGAGAGAACAAATACAGGCGATAAAAGAGCATTTTAAGAATGAACTCAAAAATGAGATGAGAGAACAAATACAGGTGATAAAAGAGCATTTTGACAAAGAACTCCAGAAATAAATACAGGAAGCAAAATATTACTTCAATAGGGAGATAGAGATTCTAAAGGAAAACCAAACAGAAATTCTGGAAATGAAAGAAGAAATAAACCAAACTAAATGCTCAATTGAAAGCATCACCAACAGACTAGATCACCTGGAAGAAAGGACCTCAGATAATGAAGAAAAATATATATTCTGAAGAAAAATCTAGAGGACACGGCAAAAGTAGTAAGAAAACAAGAACAGAGCATTCAGGAATTATGGGACAGCATAAAAAGACCAAACTTAAGAGTGATTGGTGTTGAAGAAGGTGCAGAATTTCAAACCAAAGGAATGAGTAATTAATTCAATGAAATAATAGCAGAAATTTTTCCAAACATGAGGAATGAATGGCAAAACCAAGTTCAAGAGGCTTACCGAACACCAAACGTACAAAACCGCAACAGATCCACACCAAGGCACATTATAATGAATTTGCCTAATATACTAGGCAAGGGGAGAATATTAAAAGCCACAAGAGAAAGGAAGCAGATTACATATAGGGGGAAACCAATCAGACTATGCTCAGATTTTTCAACCCAGACCTTAAAAGCTTGAAGATCCTGAAATAGCATATTTCAAGCTCTGAGGGTAAAGGGATGTCAACCAAGAATCTTATATCCAGAAAAATTGAGCTTTAGATTCAAAGATGAAATAAAAACCTTCCATGACAAACAAAAGTTAAAAGATTTCACAACTTGAAAGCCAGCACTTCTGAACATCTTGGGCAAAATTTTCCACGAAGAAGAAGAGAAAACTAACAATGAAAATCAACAAAGGGAGATAGTAAATTAAAGGAATTACCAACGCAAGGAGAATCCAAATCAAGCTAAATACCACAATACATTTAAAAATGGATGGAAATAAGAATCACATCTCAATAAAAACCCTAAATGTTAATGGCCTAAACTCACCTTTCAAAAGACACAGAATGTCAGATTGGATTAAAAGAAACAACCCAACAATTTGCTGTCTACAAGAAACACACCTCATAGAAAAATACATCAAGCAATTGAAGGTGAAAGGCTGGGAAAAGTCTTATCACGCACATGGGTTGCGGAAGCAGGCAGGGGTTTCCATTCTCATATCAAATAAGGTAGACTTCAAGCCAAAGTTAATCAAAAGGGACAAAGATGGATATTTCTTACTACTTAAGGGAACCATTCATCAACAAGACATAACAATTATAAATCTATATGCCCCAAATAATGGAGCTCCTACATTCATCAAACAAACTCTTCTCAAGTTCAAGAGTAAAATAGACCACAACGCAGTTATTCTAGGGGACTTCAAAACACCTTTCTCACCAATGCATAGATCATCCAAACAAAAACTAAATAAAGAAACTTTAGGTCTTGTTAGAACAATAACTTAGACCTAGCGGACATATATAGAATATTTCATTCCTCACTAAACGAATACACTTTCTTCTCAGCAGCACATGGCTCCTTCTCCAAAATTGACCATATATTATGTCACAAAGCAACTCTCAGCAAATATGAAAAAATAGAAATACTACCTTGCATTCTATCAGAACATAATGGGATGAAATTTGAAATCAATGATAATACAAGAAATTAAAAAAAAAAAAAAAACTACTCCAACAGCTGGAAGCTAAACAACATGCTACTGAATGAACAAGGGGTTGAAGAAGGTATCAAGGAGGAGATTAAAAAATTCCTAGAGGTAAATGAGAACACAGATACATTGTATAGAAATCTCTGGGATACTATGAAGGCAGTAGTAGAGGAAAATTCATTCCACTGAATTCCTTCATTAAAAGAAAAAAAAATCAACAAATAAATGACTTAACATCACACCTCAAAGCACTAGAAAAAGAGGAACAGATCAACACTAAGAGCAGTAGAATACAGGAAATAATTAAAATCAGAGCTGAAATTTATGAAATTGAGACTAAAGAAATAATTCAAAGAATTGACAAAACCAAAAGTTGCTTCTTTGAAAAAATAAATAAAATTGACAGACCACTAGCAATGCTAACAAAAAGACAAAGAGAAAAAACTCAAATTGCTAGCATCTGTGATGAAAAGGAAATATCAAACAAACACCTCAGATATACAGGAGATAATTAGAAATTACTTCAAAAACTTGTACTCTAATAAAACAGAAAATACTGAAAGCATAGACAGATTTCTAGAATCGTACGAATTACCCCAACTGGAACAGGAGGCTATACACAATTTAAAAAAATCAATTTCAAATGAAGAAATAGAAGATGCTATCAAAAACCTACCAACAAGGAAAAGTTCAGGTCCTGATGGGTTTACAGCCAAGACCTTCAAAGAAGAACTAATACCAATGCTCTTCAAATAATTTCAAGAAATAGAAAAAGAGGGAGCTCTTCCAGACACTTTCTATGAGGCCAATATCACATTAATTCCAAAGCCAGGCAAAGACACAGCCAAAAAAGAAAACTTCAGGCCAATATCTTTAATGAACATAGATGCAAAAATCCTCAACAAAATTCTGGCAAATCAGATTCAAAAATATGTCAAAAAGATAGTGCCCCACGATCAAGTGGGGTTTATCTCAGAGATGCAAGGCTGGTTCAACATTCGGAAATCAATAAACATAATACATCACATCAATAGACTTAATGATAAAACCATATGATCATCTCAATAGACGCAGAAAAAGCATTTGACAAAATACAACACCTCTTTTTGTTCAAAGCTCTAGAAAAACTAGGAATAACAGGAAGATATCTCAACATTATAAAAGCTATCTATGCAAAACCTCAAGCTAGCATTATCATAAATGGAGAAAAATTGAAAGCATTTCCTCTAAATACTGGAACAAGACAGGGATGCCCCTCTCACCACTGCTATTTAACATAGTACTGGAAAATCTGGCCAGAGCAATTAGACAGACGAAAGAAATTAAAGGGATCCAGATAGGAAAACAAGAGCTCAAATTAGCACTATTTGCTGATGACATGATAATATACCTAGAAGACCCTAAAAACTCTACCAGAAAACTTTTACAACTAGTAAATGAATTCAGCAAAGTAGAAGGTTACAAAATCAATACCCATAAGTCAAAGGCATTTTTGTACATCAGTGACAAAGCCTCTGAAAGGAAAATGATGAAAACTACTCCACTTACAATAGCATAAAAAAAATAAATAAAGTACCTGGGAATCAACTTAATGAAAGAGGTGAAGGACCTCTATAACGAAAATTATGGAACACTAACGAAAGAAATTGTAGAAGACCTCAGAAGATGGAAAGACCCACCTGGTTCTTGGATAGGTAGAAATAATATTGTCAAAATGTCCATACTACCAAAAGCATTATACAGATTTAATGCAATTCAAATCAAAATCCCAATTTCATTCTTCAAAGAAATAGAAAAAGCAGTCATGAAATTCATCTGGAAAAATAAGAGACCCAGAATAGCCAAAGCAATCCTGAGCAAGAAAAGTGAAGCAGGCAGCGTCACCATACCAGACTTTAAATTATACTATAGAGCAATAGTAACAAAAACAGCATGGTATTGGCACCAAAACAGACTAGTAGACCAATGGTACAGAATTGAGGACACAGAGACTAATACATACAATTTCAGCTATATTATATTGGACAAATGTGCCAAAAATGCACAGTGGAGAAAGGATAGCCTCTTCAACAAATGGTGCTGGGAAAACTGGAAAGCCATATGCAACAAAATGAAATTAAACTTGTATCTCTCACCATGCACAAAATTCAATTCAAAGTGGATCAAGGACTTAGGAATTAGACCAGAGATAATACCCCTAATAGAAGAAAAAGTAAGCTACAATTTCCAACATGTCAGATTAAGTTCCACGTTCCTTAACAAGAATCCTGTAGCGCAAGAATTAATACAAAGAATTAATGAATGGGATAGATTTAAGCTAAAAAGTTTCTTCTCAGCAAAAGAAACAATCAGTGAGGTGAATAGAGAGCCAACTAACTGGGAACAAATATTTAATACATGCACATCATATAGAACATTAATTTCTAGAATATATAAAGAACTCAAAAAAAATTTGACACCAAAAAATCAAATAATCCAATTGATAAATTTGCTAAGGAATTGAAAAGACACTTCTCAGAAGAAGATACACGATTAATCAACAAATACATGAAAAAATGCTCAACATCGCTGGCAATTAGAGAAATGCAAATCAAAACTACTCTAAGATTTATTTTACTCCAGTCAGAATGGCAGCTAACAAGAACACAGACAACAATAAATGTTGGAGAGGATGTGAGGAAAAAGGCACACTCATACATTGCTGGTGGGACTGAAAAATAGTACAACCGTTATGGAAAGCAGTATGGAGATTCCTTGGGAAACTGGGAATGGAACCACCCAATGACCCAGCTATCGCACTCACTCCTGGGTCTATTCCCAAAGGACTTAAAAACAGCATATTACAGTGACACAGCTACTTCAATGTTTATAGCAGCACAATTCACAATAGCTAGGTTGTGGAACCAACCTAAATGTCCCTAGGTAGATGAATGGATAAAGAAAATTCGGTATCTATACACAATGGAATTTTACTAAGCAATAAAAGAGAATAAAATAATGACATTTTCAGGTAAATGGATGAAGTTGGAAAATATAATGCTAAGTGAAATCAGTCAATCTCAAAAATCCAAATACCGAATTTTTCCTCAGATATAAGGAAGCCGGTTCACGGTATCGTTGGGTCAGGGTACATAGGAGGATTAGAGGAACACTATAATGGTCAAATGGAAGGGAGGGGAAGGGAGGTAGTAAGGGGGGAAGGGGAATAAAGTGGTTGAATAAGATGGATATCATTATTCTAAATGCATGATTGAAGACTTGAATGCTGCAAATATACTTTGTATACAAACTGTTTTGTGTAAAAAGATGTTCTATATGTATAGTGTGAACTGTAAAACATACTACTATAAATAAAAATTTAAAAAAAAACTAACTTGTAAATTTTTAAAACTTGAAAATTCACAAAAATTAAATTGTAGTTATAGTTCTTAGGCCATCAATTTGATCTCTTATAAATATTGGAAGGATGATACAAAATGATAATTACTAATGGAAAAATAGATAAAAATTTTTCTTGAATCAAACAAAAATCTGACACATAACTTTATATTAAACCTCTTTTGTTACTGAAATATATATTTTTGCATATCATTTGAATGCAATTTTTATTATTTTCATAAGTTTATAATTACATATTTTTTGAAAATCTTGATAATTAAATATATGCTTGATGAAGTAATTCTCTTTTTATATTTTTCTTATACCAAGTTATTATAAAATATTTTGTGAAAAGAAATTATTCCACGAACCATCATGCTTTTATTTTCATTTTACTTATATTAATTCCTTAGAAGAACAGCTTATATAGAAAAATCTATATTTTGTCACACTACTGATTTATGAGCAACTTTGAAGCACTTTATTATGTGGTAAATGCAACAAAGTCATTTTCTTCAACACTCTTTCAATATATAACCAAATTAATGAAGAATATACTTCAAAAAGTAAAATCTTCTGTTTTTAATTTTGAGTAAATTTCTAAGGTTCTATTAACTCCTTTAATTAAAGTAAAATGTTAATATTACAGCTTTAGAATGTTGCAAAAATACAGTTCTCTGTGCACAGTGTAAGAGTGCATATTTGCATAAAATATTTATATTATTTCTAAGATAAACTATGCTATCAAAGGTGGGCGGCACTAAGAAATTCTTCTATATATAAAGATACTCACAACAAGAAGCAATCATTTGCATATTCCAAATAAAGAGAGGGGTGGAGGGTGGGCAGGAGAGGCAAAGGAGTGGTGTCATGTTGCAATGAAGCAATATAATATTCTTTTATATTTTCCATTTGCATAAATCCTATCACGGAATGTTTCCTGTATGGTGATAGTTGTGCATTCAGCTGCAAGTAAGCAAATTACCATGGAAAAATTGTGGTGTTTTTAGTTATATAAATGTGGCAATTGCCAGAATGCAGTAGAAAAATATAGAAAACCAGTCATTTCTAGGAGCAACAATTCATTACTTTATCCCTGCAAAGATGTAAAATCATACAGCATTAAGATAAGATGGAGTTTAAGATTGATTTTTGAGAAAATTAGGGAATTGAATAGAATCTGTAGAAGCAATGATGGAAATAAATAAAGGAAAAAAGAAAGATAGAAGTGAATTATAGAGAAGAGATTGGGTATAAAACCAGTTTTTACAAAATCTTTGTCAATTTAGCTTTCTAAATCTAATGAAATTTTAATGATGATATTCAATTTACAAAAGATTTTCTTAGCCTGGTATTTCAAGCCCACATGTGTTCAAGCATGGATGTGGTGATTTTCTGTGAATGATGAAATTCTATAAAACACATTTCAGAAGCTATAATATGTGTGACAGTTGCAGGTGTGAAAGACTTACATTAACAATGCCTGTCATAAAAATGAGAGTGAGAAAATTCACACTGATTACTTTTTTCCAGAGGTAATAATTTTGCAAATATTTTTTATCCATGATAATTGCAAGTACATTTGAGTTCATAGTAAGTGAATGCTGGTTGGGGACATATGAATATTTAAGATGTCATTTCATAGAACATCAAATTGGAAGAATCCCACAACTACAGTGCATGAAAAAGAGATTTTTCAAGTTCGTGAATGTAAATATTTATTAAAGAAAAGTCTATTTTGTTTTTAGCAATACTGGCAATATGTAATAATATCTTCAAATAGAGTTAATAGACTCTAATTAATGTAATTTTTATTGTAAAATCATGTTCATAAAGTTTAAAATAAAACAGTTCCTATATAAGAGTTACTACTCAGTGCAACATAACATTTTAAAATATACTACATCGTTCCTGAGAGGCCACCAAAAGTAGTGTAATGGTTAAATTCACAGATAAGAGAAAATGAAAAGGTGTTTTAATCAAATAAGAAGTGATAATTGTGTTCCAAGTTCCTTAGAGAAGGCAATGATATGAATAGCAATCAAATTACATTAAAATTCTATAAGGCCACATTATGATTTTAAATGCAGCTAAAACAGTCAAATAAAGGAGGAATTCAATAAAGACACACTTGTCATACACACTCAGAAAAGCAGATACCACTCTAAATGTTTCAGAAAGATTTTTATTTATTTGTATGAAATAAATTAGAATAGTGTAAGAAAGGCTCTAAGCAGACAAAACTGATTAACCAAGGATGAGAAAATATAAAAATAGCATTCTCTATGATGGAAAGAAAATTAATAATGAATGGTGCCCAGAGGTGCCATTGAGACTTCAGAGCAATTGACCTAGACTGTGGCTGTTGGAGTCACCATTGCTGACTCTTGGTAGGAGCTAGAAGTCCACAGTCCCATTCTGCAGGCTAGGCCTGGATGCTTCAAAGTGCTCAATACTTTCACTCTTGTTGTTACTACAGAAGCCAGACTGTATGGGCACTCTGATAATGAGATTAATGTGGTACTTAAAGTGCTTCTGCTGCTGCTTTAACCAAGTACAGAGGTGCCTGAAGTTAATGGGATTCTCTTCAGGGGCTCCTACTGATGCCACATTGCAATAAGTGCCTGTGGTTGCTGCTACTGCACACATTAGAACTAGAAGAGAAGACAAAATGTTTCCTTTCTCACACCTTCCAATCTTCCTTTAGTGTTTCCTGTTGCCTAAAATGGATCTGTGAGTAATATAGTTTCCAGGTTTCCAGATACAAGTCACATGAAGGGGAACATGTAAAGGCAGAAATAAACTAAGAACCAAAGACAAATGTATACACAATGTACAGTGCCTAAAATATATATGTAAAAATTGAAAATAAAATGAAAATCAATTACAGCATCTGTCATCACTAATAGTAGACATAATGGTTGGCAGGTGTAGAAAAAGGGAGAGAAAAATAATATAGCTGCAAATGATGATTCATAAAAGTAAATGATCAACATCTTAATCTAAGATATCCACTCTGAATCCTGAAGGAAATCCATCTGAAAATAGTTCATAGTATCACCTTAAGAGAATGGAGAGAAATTTGCATGTATTAATGACAAGAAAGATTACAATACACATCCTGTGTAATGAGAGATTGTGTGACTAGAGCAAAACCTTTCCATTATTGTATAGACTATTCAAAACTGTGCATGTTAGAGGAAATAAATTCAACTTGTATTCCTGGAATTAATTATATCATGTGTTTCCATTTGTGTTCTGCAAAATGGTGGTTTTCAATCCCACATGACTTACATAATTTGTCTCACTCTTTTTGTATCTTGAAATGTATTTCCTAGGTTACATAACCTATTCATCTTCACATATTTTTAAAAAATCACTATGAATATGTAAACATGCAAGAGCAATAAGGGAAAAGTAAATCATAGTAAGATTCTATACATTTCATATGTAATAACTCACATATGATAGTAATAGAATACATAATGAATGGATTGAATGTATTGAAGTTCCTGTTTGCTACTCCATAGCAACACTTGACCCTTCAAAATCATGCTATATGCCTTAGATAACTATCCTCATATCTGGTATATCAATGAGTTTCTTTACACTCTGACTTCTGCTGGAATTTGTTAGTACAAGGAACCAGAAGGTTGAGGGTGGGGTGGAGATGAGGTGTTGAGACCTTTATTCTTCTGTTTCTATTCTTCCTAGCTCATCATAGGCTGGCTGCATATTTCCACAGGTGATCACAGTCCTCCTCTGACAATTACCCTTGCAGGTTTCAGTAATTGTTTTCTCTTGTCCTTTCAAGTTTAGGAGTGTGAATAGGACCTTATATACATAATTCTTGGGTTACTCTGCTGTTTGCACTACACCAAACATATCCATATTTTAGAAAGAGAAATTTTATTAACCCTATTTCAATTATATACTTTGAATAATCTGTCTTTATCATTGTTCAGACAATTATATACATCTACTTTTAATTAATATGCTTGGGTTTATGACAAGATAATAAGAAGATATTTATTAGCAAAAATATAATGATATCCCAGCACTTGGGAGGCTGAGGCAGGAGGATTGAGAGTTCAAAGCCAGCCTCAGCAATGGCGAGGCACTTAGCAACTCAGTGAGACCCTGTCTCTAATAAAGTATACAAAAGGGCTGGGAATGTGCCCCAGTGGTCGAGTACCCCTGAGTTCAATCCTTGGCACCAAAAAAAAAAAAAAAAAAAATACAATGATATGATAAAACGAGGCATGGGTGAAATCAGAAAACAATCTAACATTATGATAAATAATTATCTGATATGTATATCAGAGAAGAAATTAAAAATTACCTTAATAGAAGTAAAGATAGCATGCCAAGTTGTCTTACATATTGACAGAGTAGAAAACTGAAGAAGTATGACATTCTTATAAATGAGTTGAATCATTTATTACCATCAAAAATTACATGATAATTATAAAGTATAACATAATTAATATTTTAATATATTACTATGTATGGTGACAAATACATTCAGTTGTAAAACATAAAAAACAATGAAGATTTTTTATTTCAGAAGGAATAGAAAAAGAATTAGAAAGACTATGAAATGTAACAGAGCAGTCATGGGGTAGAATTCTGAGAATAACATCCAATTAAGACAGCAAATAATAAACAAACCAAAAAAAAGTATTAAATTAAATGTATTAAATTAAAACTTGTATTTTTTTTAAAGTTTTCTGTTAAATAACTAGTTGTGTTTTTTAAATAATATAATAGAAAATATGGAAAATTTTTATGTAACATCATTATTGAAATTATTTGAAAAAACATGTTATAGATTTGAAAGCATCTGAGGTTCCATACTTCCCACTAAATTAGAATAAATTCAATGAAAAAATCTTGCTTGTGCATTTGAATTAAAATTAAGAAGAAAATATGATGCAGAGAAATGCAAGCCTCCTCTAATATCCAGCAATAATAGTGAGTTTCTCACTACCAATTAGCTCTCACAGTATGAGTTAATGCTCAAGTTTTTAAATTGTTATGTCATTTCTAAGCTTTTCCTTTTCCATTGCTATTATATAAACTTAATGGAGGCTGCCTTAGTGGTATGAGATTTTTCCCCTTTAAATCCAAGAAGGCTAATTATAAGCTATCAGTTTGCTAAGCCCTCTATAGCTCTTAATGGAGATATAAATTTAGAAGGGAAAATGATTAACAGTTACTCCATATCTACCTCAAAGGGAAATTCGTGAGGTTTAATTGGATAATGTCTGCAAAGTGTTTCAATTCCTAGGAGAAAATAATATATAAGCATACGGGGGAAAAAGCACCGCAGTAAAATTATACTATGTAAGTAGCAATAAAGATAGGGTTTAGTTTGAATTCTGACAGACTAGCAGTAGGACACTGATATGAATTGCTCTAAATCCCTGTTTCAAATGTTATCAGTAAACACTCATAAAACTGAGGTATTATGGAAAGTATAATAGATACATAGGGCAAGTGGAGGCCAGCTTCAATTCCTTGCCCTTTTCTTATCAATTGTAGGTCTATAATCCTGTCATTGAAACTCAGACCTACAGTTTCCTCAGCTACAAAATGATGATAAAATTTCCTTCCTACTTCACGGATTTTCTGTGTGGATCATACATGAAAAACAATATGTGGTTATGCTTGGAAATCTCTATTATGATCCATGGTATTTTATTTACAATATTTGCTATTAACAGGATAAGTCAAAGCAAGGGATGCAAGTATATTTATTTCAAAAATGTGTTCAGTTTATGTTTATTTTTTGTTTGTTTGTTTTTGAAGAAATCTAGGTCCCAGATGGTGATTTTAGCATCACATTTGCCAGATGTATTTCTATCCCCCAACTTCAGCGTGGCTTCAGAGAGAATGAAGATGATCTTATTCTGCTCTTACGGCTCTTTAAATAAAGAGATTCACCATATGGAGTATGGATTAAATTAGGAAAGGAAAAGTCTCAATAAGAAAACATGTCTCTCTCTTCTTCCCTTATCCACACCACATATATGATTGGCCTGCTTAGTCATTTCAAATTACGGCTATTAATTTATTCTCTATATACCCTATGTACATGTGTGAAGACACAATTGTTGGGAAAATACTATGTAAATCCAGCAACTTGAAAAATTGTGCTCTTTATTTGTAATATGAAGTGAATTGCACTCTGCAAGCATATATAACAAATTAGAATAAAAATAAATTTTAAAAAAGATATAAATAAAAGTTATATCTCTATATAAGATAAATAAAAGTGGATTGTTAATATATATACAAATTTGCCAATAATAAAAACAAAATTATCTGTACAATATTTTGAATTACTATTAGTTACAATTACATATTTTTGTAATTATGATTCTAATGTGTTTCACAGTATGAGGTCTGTGCTGTGGATCAGGGATGGCAGACACTGGGACATTTTGTTTTTCTTCCCATGCTGTTGTCCTTGGTCAATGAAACAAGATTCCATTCTCTTTCTTGCTGATTCCTCTATTGTACATCACAATTCAGAGACTTGGGACAACAGCATAGAAAAAAATACACTTGAGTATCTGCTATTTCAGCCCAAAAGTCAGGGAAGTGGGAGTCACCCCTCTGCTGGAGTAAGGGTGAAGAGAGAATCCCAACCAACTTTCTTAGTGTGGATGCTGGCAGTACCAGCTACTGGACATTTTCACAATCCACACAGGCTTTCAGCCCACTGAGGCCTACACTGTGTGTAGCCTTGCTTTGGAAAAGGATTTTACATCATCTCCCAGCAGACTCCCAGGGTGCTGTGTAGTCCTAGTTATCTTGAGAAGGGAGCTATTGTCTGAACTGGGACTGCTCTACATTCCAGAATCCCAGTATAGACCCATCTCTGGAACCCCCACAGACATGCTAGCACTGGCTTTGAGTGTAAATGCCTAGCAAACTTAACCTGTCTCAGAAGAGTGATCATGACCTAGATCCTGAGTACCATGCACTGTAGGGGACAGGTATTGAGACATAGAGGTGATAGAGGATGACACTCTGGAGAACCAGAACAGGTAGCTTGCTCTCTGAAACCAAGTGCATGGCCAGTCTGTGCCAATGCCATGGCTGAAGGCAGAAGCTCATGCCATTCTCACTGTCCTTCCCCGCACTGTACTGTGCTATGGCACCTATTAGTGACAGATCTGGGAAGGAGAACCAGGGTTTTCACTGCTGCCCTGCACACAGGCGTGTACTGAGGGGCCCTGAGCAACTCCATGGCTTTGACTGTCACATCACCCCTGACCATGCATGGCTATTAGGACCTGAGTGCAACTTTGCCTATCTCTGGCCAAAATTCTACACCTGGGCATGAACTAGAGCTGAATAAGTCATCAGGAGAAAAGCTTTGCTCAACCATTGCCCCAGCTCCAGGTGCACCAGCACAAATGGAGACCCAAGATGATCTTTGTCAAGTTCTACGTTCCACTCTTTGGCAGGCACTACCACTGAAGAAGAAGAGAGGAACACAACAGTTTCCATAGTTCCCTACCTATGCAGTTTCTGCTACTGCCCTGCCCCTGAGCCTTGTGGATGCCAAAAATGGGGTGAACACCACAGAAGGAGTGCTGCAGTTCCTGCCAGTGCTTCTCCTAATGCTGCTTCTAGCATAATACCAGTGAATGGTCAGAGGACAAGTGCTTCCCACTTCTCAAAAATTGCTGGGGTGTCTTTAGGATCTGCTCAGTGTTAGGTTGTAGTAGTGCTGGTGAAGGTAGTCCCTTTGTTACCTAGGCTGATACTAAGCTGGTCACGTGAGTCTCAGTTGCAAGGACATGCACAGTCTCTGGGATGTGTGGAGGCCCCTGTTACCATTTAAATTGATCCATGTTGAAATATGCTTCTTCTCAGTGGTGCCAGAGCAGTTCTAGAGCCCTATCCCCAAGCATTGGTGTGATGATAGCTGAACTGTCCAACACTTGCTAATTGGTTTGAGACAGTTCCTCGGCCAACAAGGCTAATTCTAAACTGGGTCACTCCTGACTCTTACAACTGTAAGAGACTACACAGTCTCAGGAAGAAGGGGTTTTTCCCCAAGGTCATTCCAAGCCTGGAAACGATAAAGGATGAAACTGAAGTCATTCACTGGTACACAGTTCTCTACATAATGATGGAGTTTGTCCATAGGGTCTATCTGCAATCTCTGATTTGAATAGGGGATATTCAGTTTGTAACAGGTGTTTGGTCTCACTACATGGTCCGGGTACTAGGCTCTAATACAAAGCCCTACATTAGCTTTTATTTCATGCTTCTCAGTGGATGGAATTTTGTTACTCACTCTGCCACCCATTGTTGGAGGTCAGGTGATGGAAACAGTCAACTACTTCCCCTAAGACACTTCCTGTGGCTCAGAGTGAAAATATTTGCCTGAGAGGAGTAATGCAACTTTGCCCAGCACAGGGTTCTACCTCAGCAAAATTGGTATTGGCTTTCAAGTCTATGACCTGCACTTAATTCTCTCTCCCGCCCCCAAGTGGAAGGTGTCACTTACCAGGCTAACCCTGTAGTAGAGCAAGGCAACAACTCTTTTTTGCCTTCTCTGTAGCTCTTTTTCTTTTTTTTTTTCACACTAAAATCAGACACTATGGTCTCTTACCTGATTTATTTAGCTCTTGTGCAAGTAGTTTTTTTTGGGTCAAAAGCTGCTCAACTAGGTGTACCTGTGGGGAGATGATCATCAGAAAATCTTACTCAGCTGCCATCTTATTCTGTCTCTCTCTTATACTGGATTGTAATGCAGACTGTTTCCAAACTCTATACCCTTAAACCCTGTGTTATACTAGTTCCCAATGCATACCAGCTCAATAGGAAATCAAGTTATATGATATTATAAAGTAGATTATATTTTTAAATATTTACTTTTTAGTTGTAGTTGGACGCAATACCTTTATTTTATTTATTTATTAAAGTAGATTATATTATGATGTTATTGTGGAACTTTAGAAAGCAGAACTACCTTTTCTCACCTCTATCTAAACATCCTGTCTTGCTAACTTTTCTTTTCTGTTTTTCTTTTCTTTCTTTAAATATGCATCTCTGACTTCCCATTTATAAACACAAAATTTCTACTAAAAATGATCTAGCTCAAATACTAGGTTTTTTGTTGTTTTTTTATTATGAAACCAACTCTGACCTTCCAAAATAATCCCCAATCTCATGGATTATATTTGTTTTGTATTGCTGTAAATACTAATATGTATTTGCTTTATTCTAATTAACTTGTTTATGACTGGGTGTGTATGTATTTGTACATATAGTAGATGACAAATTCCTTGAAAAGAAGTATTTAAGGTACATTAGAGATCTTTGTGTCTGCATGTTGAAGTGTTTCTCCTAATTGTATTTCTAAAACCTGCAACATTTCTCATCTTACAGTTAAGTCTTTGATCCATTCTAAGCTCATTTTTGTACAGGGTGAGACACAGGGATTTAGTTCATTATTCTACATATGAATATCAGTTTTCCCAGTACTTCTTGTCTTTTCTCTAATGTATATTTTCAGCATCATCGTCAAGAATCAAATGAGTATAACTATGTGGGTTTGTCTTAGTGTTTTCTACTCTGTTCCGTTGTTCCACATGTCTGTCTTTATACTGGCATCATACTGTTTTGTTGCTAATGATCAGTAATATAATTTGAAATTGTGCATATTAATGTCTCCAAGATTGCTCCTTTTGCTCTGGGTCTTCTGTTCCTTCATATGCATTTTACAATTCTTTTTTTTCCCCTACTTCTGTGAAGAATATCATCGATGTTTTGTTGGTAATTACATTGAATCTGTAGGTCTTTTTTGGTAACATGGCCATTTTAACAATATTAATTCTATCTGATTTCTAAAGGTGAGAAAATAAGAGAATCAATGAATGAGATGACACTGAATTAAAATACTTCTATTGGCAAAGGACACAATTATCAGAGTGAAGACACAAGTGGAAGAGTGAAAGTGTGCCAGCTGCTCCTAAGACAGGACTAAAACCAAGAATATGAAAAATAAAATAAACTCAACATCAAAAAGCACAAATAATCCAGTCAATAAATGGGCAAATGAACTAAACAAACACTTTTCAAAAGAAAAAATAATGAGCAACATTTATAAGAAAAAAATGTACAGTATCTTTAGACATCAGGTAAATGTAAATCAAAACTACATTGAGATTTCATCTCACTATAGATCAAATGTCAATTATAAGATTGCAAATAACAATAAATGCTGGCAAGGATGTGCAGGGAGCAAGGAACACTCATACTTCATTGGTGAAAATTTAAACTAGTTCAGTCACTACAAAAAATAGTAAAGAGTTTCCTCAAAATGCTAAAATAGATCTATCAGAATATCTAGCTGTATCACTTTTTTGGCATTTATTAAAAAGAATTAAAATCAGCATCTTTTTTCTGATATGGGATTGAACCCAGGGCATCATGCATGCCAGACAAGAACTGTACCACTAAATACACATCTTGCTCCATGTCAGCATACTTTAGTGGTACATGCATACCTATGTTTATTGTATTAAAATTATCAAGAAGTGGCTTATGGAATCAGCCTAAGTGTCAAACAACAGATAAACAGTTAAGAAAATATGATATAAAAAATGTGAAATAAAAAAAAAAAAAAAAAAACTCCATAGTATTAGAAGGGAGACCAGTAGGATAGACAAAGAGGACTAGGGGAAGGAAGAGGAGCAGGTGAGGGTTATATTTGGGAGTAACATTGTTCAAATTATGGATTTATGTATGCATAAAAACATCACAATGAAACCATAATTCTGTATATGTAATACCCACCAATAAAAATAAATTGTGAAAAAATTTTAAATAGAAAATAATTTATTCTCCATCCCATAACGTAGTATCCTCTGAATAGTAATTATGTTATTGACACAATAACTATTTTTACATGAAAAGTGCAATGAAAGTTTACATAATTGGTAAGTAAGATTTCTATTAGTTGTAATCCCAGCAGCTCAGGAGGCTGAGGCAGGAGGAGCATAAATTCAAAGCCAGCCTCAGCAACTTAGCAAGGGCCTAAGCAACTCAGCAAGACCCTGTCTCTAAATAATATATAAAAAGGGCTGGGGATGTAACTCAGTGGTTAAGTGTCCCTGAGTTCAATCCCTGGAAGAAGAAGGAGAAGGAGAAGGAGAAGGAGAAGGAGAAGGAGAAGGAGAAGGAGAAGGAGAAGGAGAAGGAGAAGAGAAGGAGAAGGAGAAGAGAAGGAGAAGGAGAAGGAGAAGGAGAAGAAGGAGGGGAAGGGGAAGGGGAAGGAGAGGAGAGGAAGAGGAGGAGAAAGAAGAGGAAGAGGAAGAGGAAGAAGAATGATGATGAAGAGACTCCTATTAATATGTGCATACACCTTATTTATCTAGGAGCCAGTCATCCCTAAGATATTTGAATATGTACAATTAAAGAGAAAATGTTTCTGAATCTAACACCTTGCATATGGTAGGTAAGTGCTCTATCAATGATTTAAATCAACAGCCCCTCAAAACAGGTTAATGTTGAGTGTTTTATTTATTTGGATTTTACATGCACTTGTGTGCATTGTATTTACATGTGGAATTTCAGTATGAATGTGCATGAAAAAAATTTATGCCAAATTTCTAGTATTGTACTTAAAGTCTTTTAGACCAAAATTATACAATGTAGATATTTGATGATGGTGAATGACAGAAGAATAAAGAAATTCAATTGTAGGACATATGTTAAAATTTACCTAAGAAGGCTAGCTTATCAGATCTTATCACTAATATCAGATTGGTTGGTTTTTCTCACAGTATTTTGTTTGGTTCAAAAGTTTATGCAACATCAAATCCAAAATGAAAGGATTTAGAATAATGATAAAGACAAAAATAAATGTGATATAAGGATGAAATTTCTTTGTAAACTCTACTGTTCTCTTTGAATTAAGAAAGCTCCCATATTTTTCATCTCTTTTATGGAAGATGTGTGACATACAGGGCATAGGAACAAATCAAACTTCTCTGATCATAACCCATACTCTAACAACTTTCCCATGATTTTCTCCTTGACTTTTCTCCTTGACTTTCCCATGTACATTTACTGATCCAATAATTTCCATATCACCATGATCATATAGACCCCCCACCTCTGTAGAACAATAGAAAGTCATTTTTTGGCATTTTTTTACTAATACTTGACACCAAGACATTTAAAATAGCTCCTGGGTAGTTTCCTTTTTCATAATTATTGGAGTCCTTCTTAATGTGATGCATCTTATTGAACTTTTGTAATATCCCTCTACTTCTTTTCTTTAATATTGCTTTGATTAAAGAACATTAAATATATTCCCCAAATCCATAAGATAAAAATGAATTTTAAGAGGCAGAATTGTACAAATTTCTGATGTATTGTTATGTCTTGGGACATTTTTCCCCCAGTTCTTGATGCAGATTAAATTTAAAATTATAATAGCTTTCTTTTTTATATAATTAACTATGCAAAAATTCAGAGAATACAGATATCCAAGACACTGGTAGACTATTAAAACAAGACTTAGATATACTAAATACAAGTCTGAACATTTGTGATTATACTGCTTTTTTGGGTTAGCTGGAATGAGAAATATTCCCTTTGTTTCTTATTTATTCTTCTATAAATCAAAGTCTAATATCCTATTGTCTTTCTTCATGTATTATAAAAAACAAAAATGGAGTTTTGTGAAAATGACCATTATACCTAGCATTATATATACTAATTATGAATAGAAAAATAAAACATAAATAAGCATTGTACATAAAAATGTATACACATAGATGTATATGTATATGCATACATATTTATTCTACAACTCAATATGAAAAGATAGATAAGGCAACAGAAAAAAATTGACAAAATATGAACACTTCTAAGCCAAAAAGATTAATGCATGTTCTTCTTGTGCAGCAACTATTTGCAATTTTGATGAATTTGAAATTGGCTGAGATATTTTGCAAGACTATAAAGTAAGAAGTCAACTTGTTAATTTATAATTAGAAAAACTGCAAATATTTCCTGTCAGAGGAAAGCTAATTCAAAAGGTTTTTGTATACAGTCTTGTTGGACACAAACCAGTTTCATAGCAAGCTAGTATTCATATCCTAATGTGCACTTATTAAATTGTCTGCAAATATGTAACTCCATAAATACACTTTGAAGTGGTTATAACATTTACCTATTTTCTTATGAACAAATTATTTAAATTTGATTTTGTCACTTGTTCATTTAATTAAATTATTATCTTTCTAAAAGTTGTGATTTATTTGGTGGTTTAATCTGCTTAGTTGAAACACTTAGAAATCATGTATACAGGGTAATAAGTACATTTTATTTTACCAAAAAATACATAGATTCCCCTAATGTGTCATTTTGTTCAGAATATGAAAGCATAATGCCAGACAAAATTTGAGATAATATAGCAAGTTTTAGCACATTCAGAGAGTGATTTTTGTGACTTGTTTTATATACCTGAGTCAGTAAAAGTCAGTAAAAATACAAATAATTGTGCTAAATTTCTGGAAAAGTTTACACATTTTTGATGAGCTTGCTTATAAACAATGTAAAAATATAAAAGGACTACTTGAAGCTTTCCCATTCAGTAAGTATTATACTCCTTTAAAATAAGAATTTATTTTTCTCTTTATAAAAAAGATGCAAAGATCTTAGAGACTTAATTAGTCGGTACGAAAAAGTAAGTTTACTTTATATGCATTCTGTCGAGGTAACAGAGACTCTTTCCAGAGAAATATTATTTTTACTTCTGAGGACTTTACTATTCTCTTATTTACAATAATAATGACAACAATAACAAAGTTTTCTTCTTATCAAAGGCTATGTTTTCTATCAATTATATTACATTCTTTTATTTGTTTAAAATCATATAGTCCTTTTGATTATAGTCATGTTTTCCCATTTACTTATGATTCTCTCAGTCAAATGATTATCTCTCCTGTGATAACTTTGGTCCTGTCTTCCTAATATTTTATATCAAAAAACATCTTTAATATTTCCCAGAAGCTTTTGGAATCACAACATTAATTCTTCTACTGTTTAAAAATAAACTAAATGTGTTCCATATGTATGTAACCTGTTATCATATCACTGTTGAAAGAACTACAATTGTGAAATCAGAAGAGACACACTCAGATATAGATTAAGGTTACATGGATGATATGTATTAATATTAATAATTCAGAAATCATATACTTCTCTAGGTGCAGTGGCACATGCCTGTAATCCCAGCAATTTGGAAGGCTGAGATGGGAAAATCACAAGTTCAAAGCCAGCCTCAGAAACTTAGTGAGGTCCTAAGCAATTTAATGAGAGCTTGTCTAAAAATAAAAAGGAGCTAAGTTCCCCTGGGTTCAATTACTACCAAATAATAATAATAATAATAATAATAATAATAATAATAATAATATTAATACACTTTTTTCTTTTTTTATTTTCTTTTTTATTCAAAGTTGTTGTATTTATAATAGTATTATGCATTATAATTCATAATAAACATATAGAGCATCTTTTTACAAAACACTGTTTGTATACAATGTATATTCGTACCATTCAAATCTTCAATCATGCATTTAGGATAATGACATCCATCTTATTCAACCACCTTTTCTTTTTTCCCCTCCCTCCCCCCTTACTCCCTTCCTTCCCCTTCCTCCCTTTGACCTTTCTAGCATTCCTCTAATCCTCCTCTAATCCCCAACACCACTGTGGATCAGCCTCCTTATATCAGAGAAAACAGTTGGTATTTGGATTTTTGAGATAGCCTAACTTCACTTAGCATTATATTCTCCAACTTCATCCATTTACCTGCGAATGCCATTATTTTATTTTCTTTTATTGAAGAGTAAAATTCCATTTTGTATATATACCACATTTTCTTTATCCATTCATCAACTGAGGGACATCCAGGTTGGTTACACAATCTAGTTATTGTGAATTGTGCTGCTATAAACATTGAAGTGGCTGTGTCACTGTAATATTCTGTTTTTAAGTCCTTTGGGAATAGACCCAGGAGTGGGATGGTTGGGTCATAGGGTGGTTCCATTCCCAGTTTTCCAAGAAATCTCCATACTGCTTTCCACAGTGGTTGCACCATTTTGCAGTCCCACCAGCAATGTATGAGTATGCCTTTTTCCCCACATCCTTTCCAACATTTATTGTTGTTTGTGTTCTTTTTTTTTTTTTTTTTTTTTTTTTTTTTTTTTTTTTGGTACCGGGGATTGAACTCAGCGGCACTCGACCACTGGGCCACATCCCCAGCCCATTTTTGTATTTTATTAGAGACAGGGTCTCACTGAGTTGCTAAGTGCCTCGCCATTGCTGAGGCTGGCTTTGAACTCGCGATCCTCCTGACTCAGCCTCCCAAAGTGCTGGGATTACAGGCGTGCGCCACCACGCCCGGCTTTGTTTGTGTTCTTAATGGCTGCTATTCTGACTGGAGTAAAATGAAATTTTAGAGTAGTTTGATTTGCATTTCTCTAATTGCCAGCAATGTTGAGCATTTTTTCATGTATTTGTTGATTAATTTTGTATCTTCTTCTGAGAAGTGACTTTTCAATTCCTTAGCCCATTTGTTGATTGGTATTTTTTTTAATTAATTTTTTTGAGTTCTTTATATATTCTAGAAATTAGTGATCTATCTGTTGTGCATGTATTAAATATTTGTTATTTGTTCCCAAATAGTTGGCTCTCTATTCAACTCACTGATTTTTTTTTTTTTTTTTTTTTTTTTTTTTTTTTTTTTTTTTTTGCTAAAAGAAGCTTTTTAGTTTGAATCTATTCCATTAATTGATTCTTTATATTAATTCTTGCGCTACAGGATTCTTATTAAGGAACTTGGGGCCTAATCCAACATGTTGGAAATTGGAGCTTACTTTTTCTTCTATTAGGTGTATTGTCTCTGGTCTAATTCCTAGGTACTTGATCCACTTTGAATTGAATTTTGTGCATGGTGAGAGATAAAAGTTTAATTTCATTTTGTTGCATATGGATTTCCAGTTTTCCCAGCACCATTTGTTGAAGAGGCTATCCTTTCTCCACTCTACATTTTTGGCGCCTTTGTCTAATATAAGATAGATGAAATTATATGTATTAGTCTCTGAAGACACTTCTTATTATAAGTTATTGTACCATTGTTTAATATAACTTTTGACTATACCAGAGATATTTGATATGATTTTAGGCTTATTATTGCATAGCAAATCTACTTACCCTTGATCTGGAGAAATTATAATGGATTATACAACACTAAATGGATAAAAAAGAGAAATACAATCCTTTCTATTTGGAATGTTGGCAAAGGTTTTGTGGACTTGACATTCAACACTTCAGATTTACAATAGTAAAGGAAGTTCACAAACCTCACTAAATTTGAGGATTTGTGATTCATCCCAAAGTAGATGTTTTGTATTTGAAAAATAAGTAGGAGCAAATAATAAAGAACTTTAGAACTTCAAACTAAAAATTTCTTATGAACATTTTTTTTAAAAAGTTAGTTTTCCAGCCTTGGTTTAATCAACACAAAATGTTTGAAGGAACTTATGCAATTAATTCATGCTTTTATTGGACTCATGTGATAATATAATAGGTTTAATGTAATAAGAATATTGTTGAGATTATCATCAAGATGATGATGTGAGACTATTAGACATATTTTCTGAAACATGGAAATAAACAAATGTGATTATTAATTTTTTTTGGCACTGCTGGTCTTTAGTTTTCTATTGACTGGAATTTCTTATAATCCTGTGATAGCAGAATTTCTTTTGTCCTTATTTTTCAAGTAAAATAAAAATAATTTCTGTTTCATGGAAAGATAACTCTAGGGATTATGATACATTGATGTAAAGTATAACAACTAGTGTGTGCCTAGAAAATTTTTATTCTAACATTTATCAGATTGACAAAAATATCCAGTAATAAAAAAGAACTTTGAGCTAGTTTCAATTCTACTATTTCCCAACTAATAAGTAAAATAAAATAATTTGCAGACATTTTATAATTGCATAAGTCACTTATAACCTTTTAAATTTTTCACTAGGTAAATGAAAATGAAAACTACAATAATAGAAAAATACAATTGTAGTGGTTAAAAGAAAGAAAAAACTGATTGTAAACATAAATGTTAAGAATGTGGAGACACTAAAAATCTCATATGCAATTTGTAGAAGAATAAATTAGTAACCATTTAGGAAAATATTTACTTTATCTACAAAAGTTAAACATAGGTAAATCTTATGATGCAGCAATTCCATAAATATGTATGTATATTTATGTGTGCATATATGGGCATGCTTACGTGTTATGGTTTTGATGTGAGTTGTCCACCAATAACTCATGTGTGAGGCAATGCAAGAAGGTTCAGAGAAATAATTGGGCTGTAAAAATCTTAGCCCAATCAGCAAATTAATCCCCTGATAGGGATAAACTGAGTGGTAAGTGAAGTGGTAGGGTGTGGCTGGAGGAGGTGGGACTAGGGGACATGACTTTGGGGTATATATTTTATATGTGGAGAGTGGACACTCTCTCTCTCTCTCTGCTTTTTGATCATCATATGAGCTGGTTCCCTCTGCCACACTCTTACACCATGATGTCCCACCTCACATTGAGCCTTGAGGAATGGAGTCTGCTCTTTATGGATTGAGACCTCTGACACCGTGAGCCACTAAATAAACTGCCTCTTCTATAGTTGTGCTGGTTGGATCTTTTAGTCAAAGCAGTGAAAAAGGTGATTAAAACAGTATGTTTGCGTATATGTGTACATACATATATATAAATATATGATGAACAGTCATATATTCAACATATATACAAATATATGTTCACCTAAATAGATATACTGGGATACTGAAGCCACCTGTAGCGATTTGCAGTTTGGACTGGCGTCGCTGCGGGAAGAAACCTGGAGACAGGATGGAAATGAAAAGGTTCTTTTATTCTTCTCTCTCTGTGTCCTGTAACTTCTAACACCACTCACACACACTCACAAGAAACGCAGTCTTACAAGAACCACAACACACACAATAGCGTTGATCTAACACGCTTTCTCCTGGGCACAGTCTCACCCGCTCAACCAGAATGGCACTGGTGAGAGTTTTCTCCTGGAGTAAGTCTATTTAGATCCCGCGCCAAGTCCCACGAGATTCTGGGCTAAGTTCCGCAGGCGAGATTCTGGGCCAAGTCCCGCGAACAATTAGGGCTTCTGCATGATACTGAGAATAAATCAAATTGTAATAACTCAAAAGTGGGAACTATTCAGATATCTATCAAGAGTATAATGGATTAATTGTGCTAGGGTTTGCAAAATAGAAAACTAGCAATAATGAACATAAACTAGCAACTACATGTTGAAATATGGATTGATTTCACAAACCTAATATTGAAAGAAGCCAGATGTAAATAAATACTCATTCCCTAATTCCATTTGTATTTAGTGCAAAATAGTCAATATTAATCTATGCTGTTTGAAGCTCAGATGATGGAATAGGTTGCCTAAAAATAAAAGCACTAAGGGAACATGTAGAATGCTGTTCATTTCTTTGGTATGTTCTGTTTTTAAGCACTTACTGGGATATATGCTCAAGATATTTATTTTTGTTAAATATATTATACTTCAGGAAAATGTTTGAATGGTATAAATAATGTGTGTATATATATGTGTGTATATATATATATATATGTATATGTATGCACACACAGCTCTATGTGGTTATATCTATATTATATCTATTTCCTTATCTGAAAGATCTATCAGATTTTAAGGTCAGCCTACTAGGCCTTTCATTAGTAAGATGGACCAGGAGATTCATGAAGCTGTATCCCTGAAAGAGGAGAGAAACTAATATTAATATAGTTATCAAAAATGTTCTATAACTCAGTAAAAGTTGCCCAGATAGTCACGTTTACATTTTGTCCGAAAAATAATACTTCTGAGACTTCTTCCTACAGATAAAAATCATATACATTAAAAATGGTATGTTAGAGGACGATTGCATCTAGGCTTGTCAGAGTAAAACACTTGAAATTTTATTGATATAAACAATTTTTAATATATATTGGATGAAAGAACAAAGTCCAGGACCCAGCATACAGATTATCTTTTGTGTAAAAATGTGATAAGTTATGAATATGTGTTCTTATTTCCATTGATGATACATAAGAAATTAATGCAGTATTTTTCAAGTCACTGGTTTTACATAAAGTATTTTCACACCATTTGTGTTTTTATACATGTATTTAGAGTATTGTGCTCTTTATAAGTAATATGAAATGAATTGCACTCAGCAAGCACACACAACAAATTAGAATTAAAAAATAAAAAAAGAAATTAATGCAGTGCAATATTTATTAGGGATTTTAATGAAAAATGTGGTTAGAAAAGATAGGAAGTGAAACTTCTTAAGATATATATTTAATATATATGCCTCAAATTTTAATAGGGAAAATGCATTAATTCTTCAAAAAATACAATTTAACAATAAATTGAATATGAAATGTATATTAAATCTGTAGCCCACTCTGTGCAAATCAGCAAGTGTGGGGTTGTAAGCACACTTAGGTTCCATTGTATAGTAAAGCAGAATGTCTGTATTTTCTATAAAAAGGCTTCAGGCAAAATGTGATATCCAGGGATCTGTGTACCAACTCCAGGTAGTACCAAAAGATTTCTTTTGGTGGTCTCAAACTGAAGTAGGGATAACAAAAAGGAACTGTTCATAATTTGTTATAACATTTCAATCTATATTCATTAAATTGTGAGCTCCTTAAGGGCAAGTATTGAATTTTTATATAATTCATTTCATTTCTGATGTTTCTATGTCATGTTAACCTTTTAAGCTATTTATTCTGTTCATAGCTCACAGGCTAGAATAACAATAACAAAATAGCTAACACATATTGGTTACATAGCATGTAAAAATATGGTGAAAATCAATTTAAGAAGATTAGCTCATTTAAAAATGTCAATAACTATTTGTGAAGGATTTTAGAGTAGTTGTGTCATGTAAAAACAAGCTGGGAGCTGTCAAAGGTGGCTGTGAACATTTAATGGACCCTCAGAGGTCTCCAGCTTTTTTTCTCCACACACTATTGGCTTATTAGGTCAAATTTTCAAGATGTCTTTTACACCTCCAATCATCAGCTTTCCAGAAAGGATGAGAAACAAGAGGGAAGGGGAAGTATGAGTTCTTGCCCCTTCTCTTTATCAGGAAAGCAAAAGTCCTCTAAAAATCTCTGCAAAGACTTTTATTTCTTCTTCTGGGCAGAACCAAATCACATGTACATGCCTATGTAGACATAATATATTCAGTGGTTAAAACCGATTATAAGTCTTTCCCTAAATAGTAATAAAGACACTCTCTTTCCAAGATCAAGATACTCTGAAGGAAGAAGAATCAGAGTGGAGGCATTTTAAGTGTAAAGAAGGGGGATCAGAGATAAAGTCTATTGAATAAGTAATGAATGATATTTGTTGTACAGATTACTTCCTGCATCAGACATGAATTAGACATCTCAAGGAAAAACTTTATAATATATTTTTGAAATTTAAACAGTGTGAACATGTTATTCAAATCAAGTCACCAGAATTAACAACATCCATAGTGGGATAAAACCAAAACCAAAATCCCATCCCATCTGATGGGGTTTACTGAGATGGATATCATACCACTTTATGGTACTTTTGTAAAGACTTGTAACTTAAACATAATCATGTGAGAATGCATAATAGATCCAACCTTAGGGACATTTTACAAATTGGTCTTTACTTAATAAAAGTCACAATCATGAAACACAAAGAAAAATTTAAATTATTTCATTTATAGGAAGCTAAAATATATAAAAATTAATAAAAAGAGTAATCCAGACTTGGATCTTTTTGTTTAAGACATTATTGGGAAGGTTGATTTTAATTGATTTGTCAATTTGTGCATTATTAAATAAATATTCATTGTCTAAGTTTTAGAATTATAATGTGATCATGTAGTCAATGTCCTTGTAGATAAGAAATATACATTAATACATCTTAGAAAAATGTGGCATCAGTTGCTCTCTCTCTTTATATTGTTCTTACACATTTTTGTAAACTCAGTATTGTTTCAAAGATATTTTTCTTTTTTATTTATAATAGTAGTATGTATTACAATTCATAATGCACATATATAGCATCTTTTTACATACAATTGTTTGTATACAAAGTATATAAGTACCATTCAGATCTTCAATCATGCATTTAGGATAATGAGATGGATATCAAAGAGATGTTTTTAAAAAATGAAAAATAAAATAGAAATTCAAATTTGCTCCTTCCATGTGTTTTAAAATTTGTAGCCAGACATGATGGTGCACGACTGTAATTCCAGCAGCTCTGAAGACTGAAGCAGGAGCATTGCGAGTTCAAAACCAGTCTCAGCAAAAGCAAGGCACTAACCAACTATGGCTCAGTATCAAGTGTCCCTGAGTTCAAATCCCTGGTACCCACCCAAATAAATAAATAAAATTTATTTACTACTTGTCAGCTCAGAAAATTCGAGTCAAAACAGATAAGTAAAACAAACCAGGAGAGAAATTTGTCAATTTGTGCATTATTAAATAAATATTCATTGTCTAAGTTTTATAATTATAGTGTGATCATGTAGTCAATGTCCTTGTAGATAAGAAATAAACTCATAAAACTCAAATTCTAGCAAAATAATTTTAAAATTGCAATGTCTATGTACTAAAATCTATGTCTTATGGCATGTCATTGACTTCTACAAAAATGTTATAGAAAATAAAACCACAAACTCCCAATTAGTATACATCTTACTATTCACTTAAAATTTTCATGAGGAGAGGATAAGCATGCTTACTAACCCGTAACTTTAATTAATTTTTAGCTTATTACATTTCCTTTATATATAGGTATAACCAAGCATGTCATCATAAATTTGCTATGGGTTCAGCAAAGAATAAAGAATCCAAGAAATTTGAAAAGTAGATAAAAATTTATTAATTGTCATCAAGGGAGAAGAGAATGAGATTTGTAGCCTAATTTAGCAAAACTGTCAAAATTTTAACAAGTTTTCTGAAAAGTTCAGCTATCATAAAAAACAGCATATTACAGTGACACAGCTATCTCAATGTTTGTAGCTGCACAATTCACAATAGCTAGGTTGTGGAAGCAACCTAGATGTCCCCCAGTAGATGAATGGATTAAGAAAATCTGGTATATATGCACAATGGAATTTTACTCAGCAATAAAAGAAAATAAAAATAATGGCATTCACAGGTAAATGGATGAAGTTGGAGGACATAATGCTAAGTGAAGTTAGTCTCAAAAATCCAAGTACCAAATGTTTTCTCTGATATAAGGAGTCAGAGTCACAGTGGTGTTGGGTGTCGGGGTACTTAGGAAGATTAGAGGAGCACTAGAGTGGTCAAAGGGGAGGGAGGAGAAGGGAGGGAGTTACGGGGGCAGAGGGGGTGTAAAAAAAAAGGGGGTGGTATAATAAGATGGATATCATTATCCTAAATGCATGATTGAAGACTTGAATAGTATGAATATACTTTGTATACAAACAGTGTTATGTGAAAAGAGGCTCTATGTGTGTATTATGAACCATAATGCATTCTACTAGAATGGCCAATGGGGAGGGAGGGGAAGGTAGGGGGCAAAAGGGTGAAGAGGAAAAAAAAAAGATGGTAGAATGAGATGGATATCATTACCCTAAGTGCATGTATGAAGTCATGAATGGTGTGAATATACTTTGCATACAACCAGAGATTTGTAAAAAAAAAAAAAAAAAAAAAGTGCTCTATATGTGTAATATGAAATGTAATGTATTCTGCTGTCATTTATAACATCTTAGAATAAAAAAAATTAAAAAAAATTATCTAGAAATGCATTAATAATCTACCATTTCTTATTTTTAAAAATGTCCAGAAATGAGTATGAGGGCAGATTTCTTTATTAGAGAGAATATAATGCTAAGTGAAATTAGTCAATCTCAAAAATCCAAGTACCGAATGTTTTCTCTGATATAAGGAGGCTGGTTCACAGAGTTGTTGGAAGGGGGTACATAGGATCAGAGGAACACTAGAATGGTCAACGGAAAGGGAGGGGAGGGAGGGAGTAAGGGGGGGGTTGGAAAAAAATTGGTGGTTGAATGAGATGGATATCATTATCCTAAATGCATGATTGAAGATCTGAATGGTACTTATATACTTTGTATACAAGCAGTTGTATGTAAAAAGATACTATACTTGTGCATGATGAATAAGTAAATAAATAATAAAAAAATTAAAAAAAAAAAAAAAGAAATATCCATTAAAACTGATCTCTCAGATAAAGTGCAAAGCACCTCAGATATCCACAGAAACAAAACAAACAAAAAAAAAAATTCAGTAGTTGAAATGGGAAAATTAAAAGAAGAAAAACCATAGATAATAAATCAGATGAAAGAGATTTTAAAATAAGGTTTGTTTAAAGTATTCAAATAGTAAAACGACAAAAGTGAGATTAGGTAAATTGACCAAATTTACATAACTCCAAAGAGAGAGAGAGATCCAAATGCAAACTCTGATGATCATGACTCTACAACCTCTTGTAATTTTTTTTTCATTTGTTTTAGTCTTTGTTACCTTGACTTACTTATATACTAAAGCCTGAGGCACCCAAAGAAACATATTCAGTCTAACTTTCTTGTGTACTGGCCAAAAGACTTTAGATTAGATGATTCTATTTCTGGGACATAGACTCATAATTCATATTACCTACGAAAGACAGTAAAGAGAGAGATGAGTAAATATGAAAATATTCTGCTCTCTAAACAATAATAATACATCTCAGTCATTTTAATATATACGTTTATTCAATTAAACAAATATTTAGATGAAACTTAAATTCAATAGCAATTCTTAGAACACAAAATAGTTTTGGTAGTTGATTGCATATCCCTGGCATTGCAAAGAAATTGCACATTAGAATTATTTGCCCTGGGAAGGTTGAAGGTGTTGATTGGTACTATATCTGTTATTTTGTTGCTGTTATTTTATATTTAAAAGGAAATTTCAGAACTTATTACCAGTTGCATGAAATTTATAGTTACTATGAAGATTCTTATCTTCTGTATTAAATTCTAATTTTTTTTCTTTAAAAATACTCATTGGATAGAATGTCAGTCTTGCCTAAACTGATTTGGAAAGTTTGATCTAAAATAATATAAGACTATTTGTATTATGCATTTAATATACTTGAAAAAGTAACATGCTTAATTAGGAACTGACATTCAAGCCCATCAAAGATAGCACTCATTATTGGGTACTGTATCACGTTCTACACACCAGAAAACTTCTCATATGATAATATATCTGACTTCAAAATTTCCAATCAGGAAACTTGGATCAATATGCATAAAAATAAGTCAACATCTATAAAATTCTATTTAAAAATGTACTGTAAGTGTATCTCCCAATTACTACATCACTATTTCAAAAGAAGTACCTGAGAAGGAAATAATGTAATTCCCTGTTTTGTTTAAATGACACAAAAATATATCCTGCAGGTGAATTCATAAACTGGAACAGACTAAATGATTAATAGTAACCACTGCAGAAATGTAATTTTGGTTTCTAGATTTATGGGAAAGACTCTAAGGTCCAGGAACCATAAGTTTAAGTAACATAAAGAAGAGGAAAATCCATCTACTAAGATTAACCCCACTTTACAAGACAATGCAATTTGCCCTCTATAGCAAATGTTGAATCAAATAGTTTCTATTTTTTAGACTTTATAGATCAAATGGAATGTCTACATGGGAAATGACAATGTTTACAAACCTCAAGGTCTTTGAACAATTCTCAACTATGATATATAACTAAGCTAATTCATTAAGATTTGAATATTTGACATTTTGTATTCTGACTTCACTTTAATCAGAATATTTCCTAGGGAAATTTTCAGTGACTACTTACAATAAAAATTTTTGTAATCATAATTAGAATATATCACAAATAAAAATAAAGCAATGGCAAACTATATTATTCTAAAGAAAATACTAGCATGAATAAACACATCTAAAGTTTTTTTTTTTAAATGCAATTATAAAGTTTTTTTTTTTTTCAGAAGAAATGACAGGAGGGCAAGGTGTATTTAAATGTTATCTGTATATCTACATCAATTCTAGCCCTCTTGTGAAAATACTTTTCTTGACATTCATTAATAATATTGAGAAGGGAATAATAAATTATATTTAATACTAGCTTACTTCAGCATTGGTCTTTGAAACCTGACATATCACTTTTATTGTTGCAAATTAATATTAATTACACTGTAACTCTTTCATTCTCAGACAGTAATCTTGGAGGACAAGTCTGGATCTTAGTGAATTTCCCCCTAAGTATAGTCATAGCATTCATTCCAAAGGGACTCTTAATTAATTTAGTCTACCATTTTGTAATTACTTCAATGTATTTTTGTGTTTATTTTTTCTTGAAACATCTTATACACAGTGATAGTAATAATAACAATAATAAAAACAAATTTTAAGAATACATGTTTTTAGCAAAAGTTTTGTTTGTTTTCTCTGCCTAATGTTAATTACAAACAACAACAAAAAAATATTTTGGGCTTTTTTTTGTGCAATAGTACTCCAAAGCACATTTTAAATAAGTAAATGACAAGTAAATGACACTTTAATGTCGATTACTTCTAAACTCTGGTCTGTCTCTCAGCTCACTATTAAAGGCAAGGTGTGCTCTATTTCCTTAAAATTACAATATAGAAGATGATATACATTTAGACATTTCCCTACCTATTTTTGCTCATTCAAGTGTTAGGGTACTTTGTTCAAGGCATTTAGTTGTGTGGGACTAACATATTAATAAGGCATGGCCTTCTATTTCAAAGGACACTGTCTGAAATTTTCTGTTTCCTCAATGCCATTTTAGCATTTTTGGCTCTAGAAAATCTTACTGCATATGAAAATGTAGGTTACATTGTTTACTCTCCTGTATAGATTAAATTTATATACATATTAAGTAAAAAACAAAACAAAACAAAACAAAACAAAAAAACAAGCATTCTCCTTTAGTAATTATATTTTAAATTATTTTGCTTGGTTTTGCATTTTAATTCATAGACTTGCCTCCATTTCTTAGTCCATTTTATGTTTTTATAACTGAATACCACAGACAGGGTCATTTATAAAGAATAGAGTTTTATTTGGCCTACAGTTCTAGAAGTTGGGAAGTCCAAGAGCATGATACCTGCATCTACTTGACATCTTGGTGGGGGGGTGGATTTTCTTGCTGCATCATAAGAGAGAGGAGGTCATCACATGGCAGGACAGCAAGCATATAAACTTGGGTTTCTCCTCCTTTTTCTATGAAGACACTAATGCCACTATGAGCTGCAACTCTCATAACTTTATTTAATCTTAATTGTTTCTCAAAAGCCTCACTTTCAAATATCTTTAACATATGATTTTAGGGATTAATTTTTTAGATATGATATTTGGTGGATGCATTAAAACCATAGCAATTGCATACTTCACTGTCTACTTTATTAAGCTGGGAAGAAACTTTTAAGCAGTTTGCACTTCAGTTATTAGCTTCTGCCATACTAACCAAAGATATTCATTCTAATATTCTAATTGTTCATATGGATTAAAGGCCCCTTTGATAAAAGTGTGTGTGTGTGTGTGTGTGTGTGTGTGTGTGTGTGTGTGTGTAGGGAGAGAGAGAGAGAGAGAGAGAGAGAGAGAGAGAGAGAAGACAGAGAAGATCCATTGTACAAAATTGGCTATAATATTTTCATGGTTTTCTTTCTCTATATTCAAATAATTGCTTGATTTGAAAAACATTTTGCAGTACATGGTTTGTCCTTCAACATCATTTTTTAAGCATAATTTAATATGTATATTTCAGACCTATAACATGAAATTAAATCATATTTTATACTTACAAGATTTTAAAATTTTGACTTGTAACCAACAACGACCTGTATGTTATTTCATAAATTGAAGTGTTATTTTTATTTTCAATAAAGAAGAAAAATCAATATTTAAATATAGATGTGGATCTTTTTAAAAAATATATTTATTTGCTTTAGTTGTACACAATGCATTTATCTTTATGTGTGCTGAGGATGGAACCCGGGCCGCGCACGTGCCAGGCGAGTGCTCTACTGCTGAGCCACAAACAACAATAAATGTTGGAGAGGATGTGGGGAAAAAGGCAAGCTCATACATTGCTGGTGGGACTGCAAAATGGTGCAACCACTATGGAAAGCAGTATGGAGATTTCTTGGAAAACTGGGAATGGAACTACCCTATGACCCAGCCATCCCACTCCTGTGTCTATTCCCAAAGGACTTAAAAACAGCTTATTACAGTGAAACAGCTATCTCAATGTTTGTAGCTGCACAATTCACAATAGCTAGGTTGTGGAACCAACCTAGATGTCCCCCAGTAGATGAGTGGATTAAGAAAACGTGGTATATACGCACAATGGAATTTTACTCAGCAATAAAAGAAAATAAAATAATGGCATTCGCAGGTAAATGGATGAAGTTGGAGGACATAATGCTAAGTGAAGTTAGTCAGTCTCAAAAATCAAGTACCAAATGTTTTCTCTGATATAAGGAGTCAGAGTCACAGTGGTGTTGGGTGTCGGGGTACTTAGGAAGATTAGAGGAGCACTAGAGTGGTCAAAGGGGAGGGAGGAGAAGGGAGGGAGTTACGGGGGCAGAGGGGGTGTAAAAAAAAGGGGGGTGGTATAATAAGATGGATATCATTATCCTAAATGCATGATTGAAGACTTGAATAGTATGAATATACTTTGTATACAAACAGTGTTATGTGAAAAGAGGCTCTATGTGTGTGTTATGAACTGTAATGAATTCTACTATTACAAATACAACATTGAATAAAAAAAAAAAAGATGTGATTTTGGAAATTCACCTTTGAGTTAATTCTAATTAGAACAGAACCTAAGAATTATGGAGGATGTATAACATCTAACAGTCCACAGTTTGGAGAAAATCATTAAGAAGGATATTCTTAATAGATTTTTGCAATTTTTATTAATTTAACACAAAGTTGCTACATTTGAAATTTAAGTCTTTTATATATAAAGAAAGCTGTTTGCAGTATCCCCCACCCCAGATGTGTTGCTTGGAGACCTGAGTGAAGGTTCTTTCATTTCTTACTTTATCTTAACTGGTCTCCTTTCCCTGCTAACTATTTCTTTTGAAATGGCAGTCGTAGCTGCAGGCCACTAATTTTGCTTTTCCAGACATCATGTACTAGCTGTTAAAACCACTTTCTTTCGGATGCTTAATCAGAGCAATGATTCAGTATGTCGGAGTTTTCATTTTGTTTTTAATTTCATAAAAGTCAAATTGACAAGCCCTATGTGATGTTCTTTTAGAGTTCCTCCACTTATTTTTCTTTATTATTCTCCATTAAATTAATTTCCTAAGTGTAGCATCATTATTTCTCACAGTGTGTTTATTTCAGTACTCATCTGCCTGATATTTTTCCCCCGTTGGGATTCGCAATGTTTACAAAATTTTAAAATTTTATTTCTGCAGAAGCTGTACTGAAATCATTTGTTCTAAAAGTGTAGTAAAATTATGCTAGATGTGTTGGTTAAAACATACAAACACACACACACTTAAGACCTTTTTAAAAATACTTTTTGTACTTAAAGGCAATATGTGGTAAATTATATGACTTTTCTGCATACACATGTGCTTAAAAACAAATCACAATCACCCCTAAATGTATTCTGTTACAAATTTTCTACTACCTGCTAACATCTATAAATCAAAGACAAAACAAAACATATTAGAGTTAGTAAGAGAGTAACAAACAGTTTAGAGAGGAGTTTGAAAACTCCTAGGTATTGAATTATTAGTAACTGAACTGATAAACTGAGGTGTAGAAAATTAGATTCTGAATAATATTTATATTTAACATACATAATTTCATGCATAGTCTGAAATAAATATTAATTTGGGCTGCTTTTTCAAGAAAAGCTAAAAATTATGTACTTCAAATGGGAAAAAAATATAGAATGGCTATGATTCTCAAATAATAGCCAGTCATTTAGATCTTCCAGACAATCACATTTTTTTGAACTCCCTGAAATAACTGTTCTTTCCTCAAAGAATAAATCTATCTTTATGTGTCACTAGAAGCTTCTTGTTTCATTGTACAGTACCTATAACAGGATTTGATTTAATAAAAAACACATAGTCACTAACCTTACCATTTTAACTAAAAAGTGCAAAATTATTCCACATTTGTTAATTTAATTAAGAAATTTAGAATATAGGAAAATTAAATTAGTACTTTTTAAAAATATAAATATTTCATATGTGTATGTATAACTTTCACAAATGTGCCACCGAATTTTCACAAACTTTGCATCCCTGTGTAACCTGAAAACAGATTTTAAAAATAAACATTATCAACACTAAGAGAAGCCCCTCCTGATTATTTCTCATGAAAAGCCTACATCCATTAGATTATACTGACATTTAGCCACATATATTATTTTGAAATAACTAGGCTATAGGTTTTTGTATTTCATTAGACTAGGTGGGAAATGTCAAGTAGTTGACTAATTACACCCCTCACCAGCACTGTGTGAGTTTCACTGTTACTCCACATACCAATATGTACTTATTATCTATCATACATATGACCAAAAATTATCAAAGATATCTACTAACTAGTTATGTATCTATCCATATGTCTTTCATTTATATTTCTTTTCTTTTTTTTTTTTTTTTTTTTTTTTTTGTGGAACCGGGGATTGAACTCAGGGGCACTGGACCACTGGGTCACATCCCCAGCCCTTTTTTCTGTTTTATTTAGAGACAGGGTCTCACTGAGTTGCTAAGTGTCTCACCATTGCTGAGGCTGGCTTTGAACTCACGATCCTCCTGCCTCAGCCTATCAAAGTGCTGGGATTACAGGCTTGCGTCACCGCGCCCGGCTTTTCATCTATATTGCAATGTCTACATTTCCATCTCTATTCTGTGGTGTATTTCTTGTACTTTTAAGTTGTTGTCATTCATATTTTCTAACTAAAGTGCCAGAATAATTTCATGTGATTATTGGTTCTGTAATATAACCCACTTAGGAAAATAAACATTCTCCTATATTGTCCATTTTTATTGGGATATTTGCCCTTTCTTATTGATTTTTTAAATTACTTTATATCCTTATGTCATTATATATTTATTAGGAGTATCATCACTCTGTGACTACATTTTGGAAACTCATGCAGTTTTTAAGAACCACTGATCTTAATTTTAACGTATTAATATCATGGATTTGAACCCCTGGATCTGTGCCTAATTCAAAGTTAAAAGGATGTCCTATATTTTCTTCTAGAAACTTCATAATGTTATCATTCTCACTGGTATCTACAATCTTTTAGGAATTGTGTGATACAAAGTACAGAGCAAGTTTTCTCTCTTTTTCCTTTTATGGATATTAAAATGTCCAAGAGCAATTTATAGAATAGACATTTTCCTAATTAACTCTAGTGTAGCATCATTATGAATTAATTTAAGATGTGAATTTGTTTCTAGATTCTCTATTCTATCTACTAGGTCTACTTTCCTCTGAGAACAAATTCCCAGATCCAACTTCCAATCACTTCTGGTAATGGGAAAGGTAAGTAAAACACCCCCTAGTGGAGATTTTTCTAATGAAAGACTCAAAAATTAAACATTATAATACTGATCTATATTTTGGTATTGATAAAGTTTAAAAATAATCTTCTAATACATGTATTCTTCAAACTTACAGAATTATTAATTTTACAGTATTTATATTTTGAAATAAAATGCCTTTGTAGATTAATGTATAGGAAAGATCCTACAATATTATTACTGTCTTTGGTATCAGTCATTCCTAACAAATATTTTGGTTTGCATTATTAACAAGGCTATATCTCTTTTAAAAGATACAAAACTAATGTTAGTCATTCTCTTGAATTTTGTGTGAGGTACACATCTTACAATATTTACTTTTAAAATTGGAAAGGATATTGGATTTTTTCACTATCTATACAAATGAGAATTTTTAATATGATTTATTGGTACTGATATATTTATTTCTGTTCATCCAGGGCTTCTTTATTTAAGTCATACATATTTTTCTATTACTTTTGTTCTGGAGACTGCCTAATAATATTGGTTCTATATTTATTTTCACGTATGAAGTTTGTTGGTTTGGGAATTGCAAGTGTAGGTGTGATATTTATCTTTTGTTCAGTGTTTTATTTTTGTAAACAGAAATGGCTACATTTATAGATTTGTATGTAGTTATAAAAGTTTAAATGGCAGGAATTGTATTCTTTTATATTTGGAATAGTTTATTTGGAAATTTATCTGCAAACTGAAATACATATTCTTTTTTTAACAGTTAAAAAGTTATGGTTTCTTTACAATGTATAATTTCTATAAATAGTTGGAACAGTTGCCAATTGATATTATTAGAGAAAAGAATATAATTTACATATTCTTAGTTTGGGTATAGAAATATAAACAGTATTGTATTAAATATTTTAGTATAATCTCTCCAATATTTTAAATGCTTAACAAATTATTTTTGAAATAATACTTCCTATATATTTTATATACCCTTATTGATTCTTTAAAATGTTTTTGTTTCAATATGCATTAAATTTTACATATGGATTTGAGGAGAATGAACATCTCATCAATATTGTCTCCCAATCCATGGACATAATATATATCTATACATTTATTTAGAACTTCAGTTCCTTTCATTATTGTATTGTGGTTTTTAGCAATAATCTTGCACATATTTTGTATTAGTACCTCAATGAAAGTTATCACAATCTCTGTCTCCTTTGATCTTGCCCCCAAATCATTGTCATTGCTCATTCTCCCCCCATTTCATTTCCCTTTCTATCCTGTTTGCTATCCTTCCTTAATTCTGATCATCATTTTTCTCTGTGTGTGTGTATGATTTTTTCCCCTCTTGTATAATTATAATTTCCTTAAGGTGATTTTTTTTTCTTTTTTTGTCTATTTTGTAGTTACATGGGAGATTTTCCTGATTCATAGTGGTGGTTCAACAGACATTTGTCAAATGAGGTAATGAGCTGAGAAAAGGTCAGACAAAGCAAATGTGTTGCAGGACTTAGCCAGGAGGTTGGCAAAAGCTAATGAGGAGAGATCAGGGTGTTTCTTACAGCTCCAGAGTTTGATATCATGGTTTGAAAGTAGTTCTATGGCATATGGGGTGATGTCAGACTCTTTATTTTGACTAATATATTTTGTTTACACTTGAAAGCATCAGTGTCTAAAACAGAAGTGAGTTATTTATATCTGCATGACCTCTGAGTGCTATATTTGGTAACTGAGAAATGTATGAATGGCCTTTCATGCTGAAATATAGCAATGAGTGGTAGTAAAAAGTCAGTTTAAATTTGGTTGAACATACAGTATTTTTTTATAGAGGCTACAAATTCAGGAAAATAAATTTAGAATAGTGTGTAATATACTAAAAAGAGTATATCTTGAACGATCTTCTACTAAGACTACATGCTTATCCAAAAATTTGGAAACTATTTGGGCAATTTTGTTAGGCAAAATTACTCGGAAATCATTTCAACAATTATAGATTACACTGTTGGATGTGATCTTAAATAATCACTATAAACATTTTTATACTATCAAAACTTCATAGAAATGGGACTCAAATTTAAAATAATAATAATTAAAAGTAACATAGCACATATTTCAGACTCTGTTCTGATTCTTTTCCATATATAGTTGTAAATGCTATTTTCCACGATTTTCCTTTGCCACAGGAATGACTGCTATTTTGACTTTATAGAAAACAGAAGTAATGAAGGTTAAGTGACAGACCAAAATCACAACACTAGTTACTTAGTTGTTCTTAAATATATTAAAAATAAATTCATCTCAGCATTTTCTGAAAGCCTCTATTTATTTTAGACATTTTCTTTTTAATTTGAATTCGATTTTCCTTAATTACATGTCTTACTCCCACTTTTTCAATGTTTTTTGGCAATGCTTACAGAGCTATAAATGTTTATATGTCATAAGAAGAAGGGACTGTGCCCTTTAAATAATATTTTATTTTTATTTTATTAAGAGTATCATGCCATAATAGTTTAAGTGCATGTGTATATATCTCTTTATCTGTCTGCTTATTTATCTATCTATCCTGTTTCTGTTCCTTCTTTTCCTCTCTCCCTCTCTTCCTTCCTTCTGGTCCTCTCTCTTTTACCTAACTGACTTTTGAGGACACCATTCCATGCTGTGATGATAAGCACACCATTCTAAGGCCAAATTTCCTGTTCTAATTTGGTGATTTTCAGTAAGGCAAAAAGGTATGTTTTCTTTTCCAACATTAACATAAAGATGATTACCTATAGACTTTCTTTGCTGCCCTACATCTCAACTGCTGATATTAGGAAGTAATGGTAATACAATCAGGCTTTTATTTATTTATTTATTTCCTGAAATATCCCATCTCTAAAAATCCCCTGACCTCAAACCTGGGATCCTCCTGCTTCAGCCTCCCAAACTGCTGTATTATGGGCCACCGTGCATGGTCTTAGATATGTTTTTTCAATCATATAAATCAGTTGATATTCCCTGGATGGTGCATCTTACTTATATCATAGATATGCTTTCTCAGTAAATTGCATAGATTCAGGTGGCTGTGCTGTGCATTACCACTGTGTGCACAAATTGCATGTCCCTTCATTTCTACTCCCACAATTTAATGTTTTCACAGAGTGTCTACACATGGTGTTCATTTTTATTTTTTATGGAAGCTTAGGTTAATAAGTCAAACTGGCAAGTTAGGTTTAATTTTTCTAAATTTTTTTAACATTCTTATTGTAAATTGACAATGTATAATCATTCATTATACGAAGTACAAAGTGATATTGTAATTTATTAATTAAATGGGGAAAAATAAATGAATCTATTCAATGCATTCCTCATCTCGAATATTTACTTTTATAGTCAGAACACTTGAAATTTGCTCTCAGCAATTTCGAAATATAGAATAAACAATTTATTAACTGTATTCACCACATTGTGTAATGGAGCAAAAAAACAAAACAACAACAAAAAAACCCAACTTTCTCCTTCTTGAGACTTTATACTTTTTTGAACAATTTCTCCTCATTTCCCTATTCCCTCCCTTAGCTTCTATAACCACCATTTTATTTTATTCTGTGAGTTGATTTAGATTTCACATGTAAGTGGAAACACTGTCTTTCTGTGCCTGGCTTATTTCACTTAGCATAGTGCTTTCCAATGTCATCCATGTTTTTAAAAATGACAACATTTTCTTTTCTTCCTTCCTTCCTTCCTTCCTTCCTTTCTTTCTTTCTTTCTTTTTTTCTTCTAACATACCACAGGCTGTGCTTCTTAGATATCAATGATAAAGGATCTCCTGCCATTCAGGGTGGAGTCCTGACATGAGCTTTTGGCTGAGTTAAGAGGCTCTTTGACCTCCCTAGTCAGGCTAATGTAGCCTTTATACTTCCATAAAAGACATAGACATAGAAATCTTCATGCCTGGGCAGTGTTTTGGGGTGAGCTTTTGGGCTGAGTAAAGCTGCTGCCTGATTTCATGTATTATGCATTCCTTTTTCTAGAACTTAAGTCCTTAAAATAAAATTTTCTCCGAGAGCAAATCCTCAAATACCATTCCCAGTCATTTCCAGTGATGGGAAAGGGGAGTAAAATGTCCTTTAGTGGAGACATTATAATGGAAAACTCAAATTTAACATTGTAACACACTGTTTTTGCTATGACAATTTTGCTATTCATAAAAGTTTAAAAACAACCTTTTAATAAATGTATCCTTCAAATTTACAGCATTCTACAATTGATTTTCTAGTAGATATGCTTTAGATTTGTTATTATGAATGATTGTTAAATTTTGTCAAATTTGTTTTCTCCACTGATTAACATAATATTAGAGTTATTTTTTAGCTTATATAATCTATGCTATTAAGCTAAGAAAAGAAAACTATATTTTAATATAGGTAACACTTCAGGAGAAACTTAGTCTGCTTACATTATAATTTTATTTCTTAATTTTCTCCTTTATTATCCCACAGAAAAAAATTCAGGGATCTTACCAGGGTCTCCCATTTTTGAGGCCTCTGAACTCTATTTATTAGTGTTTGATCTGTGAATCTGTAAACCACTCTGTCTTCTCATCCTCTGTGTTTCTGTTTTAAGAATTAGAAAACTCCTTAACTTAAAGCAGTCCCAAGACATGATCCTAATGCTCTGTAGTTTTCTTTTTGCTCTTGATGCAACAAATTCTCACTTAAGTGACATGTTTGATAACAGAAACTTCTTTGATATAACTTTTATTCATTTTTTTCACTTTTCACAACAGATGTGTTATTGCAAAAAACAATCTACTCTTTTATATTCAGAAGTAGAATATTTTAAAATCTCACTTTAACCGAGAAAAAGATAAAAATGTATTTAAGCCTATCAACTGTTTACAATGACAGTCTATCCAAATGAAATATTTAAGTTAGTAAACCTGAATGACAAAATAAAGCTTTGATGCTTGTTGTAGGGATATTATACAAAGATTTCTTCTACAAGACCAGTATAAAAAAACAGTTATTGCTTAAGCAAGAATAATGTTGAAGTGTAGAATTCTTTTTTTTATTCAAAGTGTTGTATTTATAATAGTAATATGCATTATAATTCATAATAAACATATATAAAGACTTTTTACATAACACTGTATGCAATGTATATTCATACCATTCAAATCTTCAGTCATGCATTTAGGATAATGATATTCATCTTATTCATCCACCTTTTCTTAATGCATCTGAGGAAATCAATGAGTTAATTTATAATATAATGATATATACAACATCCAAGTGCTAAAATAATTACTATTTTTAGAAAAACAGGTGTGAATACATACATACTTATGAAGCTGAAGTTAATTATATTTTAAGAAAAGTATAAAATATATTCCTTTTACACATATAGTAACTTTCCTTCCAGTTTAAGTCTCCTCAAAGATTTTGACTTTGTCTTTATCTTTAAACTTCAGAGGGCAAAATACTATATATATTAAAAGTACCAAGTTAATTTCAAAATATTTTTAAAATGAATGCATCAGTTTTCATGTGTTATGATTTACAGTCTCATAATTTTACTTAGATATTGGAACCACATTCACTGTAACAAGAGTTTATTTTTATATTTATTAGAAAGCCCTTATGCTTAAAAAATTCTAGAGTAGTAGGTCAGTTGAATTATGTGATTTTATTCCTGTATTGTTTTACAGTGAACAAAATTCAGGTCAAGCAAAGAAAATTGCTTGACTAGGAAGGAGAGGATAGTTTCCTTAGAGAACCCAATAAAATGTGCAAAATAATATTATTTGAAATACAGGAAAGAAGATTACTTGGTTATCGCATTTTTGAACATGAAGTATATATCATGTTATAAAGTAAAAATTGTTAACATGTTTTGATAAGACATTAGGCATTGTATTATTTTTTTAATGAGAAAGGTAAAATAAATCACTGTAATGTGTTAAAGGGCCTCTAATTTTAATACCTCTATCGAAAGCTAGCAACATTCTCTTTCATGTCATTCTTAAAAATGTGTCCTGGGCAGATGACTTTTACTAGACCAAAGGTGTAGAACTCATTATTGAACAATTGTATAATATGTTGCTCACCAAAATACGTTTATCTTGCAATAAATATCATATTTTTATGTAAAAAATGAGAATTTTAAGCCCTTAAGTCATTGCATAAGCATTTTTTTAATGAGAGGTGACATTATAAAACATAAATGCCTATCATTTTGCATCTATAATAAATTTTTAAATATATTTTTATTCTTATTTATTGGTATGTCTGAATGCTACATTAATCTGACCTTAGATATTACATTGCAAGCACAGACCTTTCTGCACCTAGAGCTTTTACCAACTGAAGAGTAAAAATACATTTTTAAAAATGCATCTGGACTAAAGATTTAAAGACTTTTTTTGGTCCTTATTCATTAAACAATACAATTTATCAAATACTTATAATGATTTACATTTCATTAGGTGCTATAAGTAATTTAAAGATGATTTCAAGTACATGAGAACATGTATATAAGTTATACCAAAATATTATGCAATTTTTTATAAGAGACTGGTACACCCATGGATTTTGGTGTCTATGATGGTCATGGTACTAATCCCCCATAGATACTAAAGAATGAGTGTGTACACGTGTGTGTGTCTGCTAGGGCAAGTAAAACACACGCTTCTTGGAAAACAAAACAAATGCTCGCATCTATTTCTATATAAAGTCTAAAATGTATTATACAAAAATATGTACACTATTTTGGGCTGGGGCTATGGCTCAGTGGTAGAGTGTTGGTCTTGTATGTTTGAGGCCCTGGGTTCAATCCTCAGCATCACATAAACAAAATAAAGGTATTGTGTCAGCCTGCAACTGAAAAAGATATTTTAAAATATATATGTACACTATTTCATCACGTATAATGCATAAGTATGTTTGATTTTGCCTCGAGACAATAACCTAGGGGGAAAAAAAACCAGATTCACTACTTTACAAAAAGAAGCAGAATGAAATTAATATTTAAAAGTTGGTATGCATTTTTATACACTATACTTAGTGACTCAATGACTAAATTTAATATACTGTGATACATGAAGTGAGCGATGAGAGAATTACTATATTTATATTCCTATATATGCACATTTATGATATACACTCATACATAAGATTATTTGAATATGTTGATACAGATTATTTGAATATGTTGGTACAGATTATTTGAATATGTTGAAATATATGTTGTCCAAAAATGCATTTGCTACAGTCTCAAATATTTAACTAATCATAGTTATGAAATAAATAATTTTGGATTTTGAAATTTCATTTAGCATAAAATGAGGTTCATTCTTTTAAATGCACATAGTAAAAACTACATTCTGTGACCAAATAAGTGATTAAATACTAAAAGCAAAGATAATTAGTAAATTATGAGCATAGCAATATCTCTACTGAAATATATATGTTGGGGATTACATACCAGTAATCTGCTTCTTTTGAAATTGATGAATACTACATATAAACCATCTTTTATTCATTTATTTCTTTGATTTACCTTGAGGTAGAAAAAGTAGTTATTTAAGAATCTTGGTATGGAAATGCTTTCACTTATTTCTTTGAATATATCAATGAATAAAATAGATTCATTAGAGTGGATATTTATTTTTTGAGCTAAAATTATATCTACTTCAATTTCTAAAATAACACTGCTACATATCTGTCCCAAAGAGTGATTAACATATGTTTTTCCAGGAATAGTTTACAATAGGACTTATTTTATTACATGTTTTCCAACAAGGAAAATTGTGCACACGTTTAATTTTTGCCAGTCTGATGAAAACAAATGATTCTATTCTTTTTTTTTTTTTTTTTTTTAATTTTTTTATTATTTATTTACTTATTCATCATGCACAAGTATAGTATCTTTTTACATACAACTGCTTCTATTCTTAATTTATTTACAGGTCATGGTATTATAGGAGAGAGTGAGTATCCTTTCCTCTGTTAATATTCTTTATTGGCTTATTGTCTTCTGGAGCTTGCTTGTTCATATTCTTTAATTTTTTTCTTTGTAAAATCTCAACTTAATTCTTTTATATAAAACTAGGTGGTATCAAAATATTTTTCTTTTGATGTTACAACTTGTTACATTCAAATCCAGCTAAATACTTTTGTTTCATTTGTTGTTTTTTATATGCCTTTGCACCTCTTCACTAGCAATTATTATGCTTATTGTAGAAGTAAAAAAAATTTCTTAAACAAATCAATTAATGTTTTGTATAATATTAATTCAGAATTAATATTATATGTGAATATTGTACATTTTGTGTGTAAAATCACAATGACTTACTCTTCACTTTAAGTAAAAGGCTATTGAATTAAATAGCACTTCTACTAAGTTAGATCCGAACATAAAAAAAGTAGTCCTTCACAACACATATCACAACTTGGACATGATTCCAATTGATGTAACTTAATGATAAAAATCATTGATTGAATCTGTTTTATTGATGTGGCTTTAAACTTATAGAGAATAACATTGTAGAAATAAATCTGATAACTTAAAGTTGTCTTAATTGGTGAGGTTTTTTTCTCCTCATTGTTTTGTCTTGCATTTGTTTTGTTTTTCTTTCTTTCTTTCTTTTCTTTTTTTTTTTTCTTCTTTCTTTTTTTTTTTTTTTTTTTTTTTTTTTTTCAGTAATAGGGACTGAACCCAGGGACTAATTCACACAAGAGCTCTACCATTGAGTTACACAGCTTGAGCCCCATTTTGTAGTTTCTAATATATCTAATTGGATAAAAATTAAAGTTTAATTTCACACAATAAATTTAAACTAAAACATTTCTATAGTTAGGGTCTTCAAGTCAATTGGGAAAATACACAATCTTTTTTATGAATGAATTATAATAATAAGCATAAATTTGTACTTACATTACTTTTTTTGTTCAAAAGCTTACAGCTATGAAGGGAATCTGTTTTATGGCCATGTTTTTAAATTTATATATTAATATATGATTAATAACCTTTCTATGCAGTTAATAGGTGATTATGATTCAGTATGAATATTATTCTTTACTTATTTTACAATGTCTCAATTATCTAGATCACAGACAATTATTCTCTATTCTTATTAGTGATATCTGGTATCGTTATAAAAAGTAAATATTTTGATATTCAGTCTCCACAGGGATCTACATCAAGAGTAAAATTATATATGTGATCAATAATGCCAAGCCTGTCGCAAATTTCTCTCATTTTTGACCCTTTATAATTTCATGAAACTTTCCTTGTAAATCAACACACCAATATTTCAGTGAATTGACATGCAGGTATACCAAAATTACACTATAGCTTAAATTACACAGGGTTAGATGGTAAGTCATGATATATAGTTCCACTAAATTCAAAACCACTGTAGGGATATTGTGATGTTATTAAAAGCTACAAATGTACAGGGCCAGAAAATATACAACTGCAAGACTTCAGAAAATGATATTAAAAGAGAACAGCTTGTGGAAATATTTGTATAATCTTACACAGTTCAGAGTTGAAAAGTAGCTGTAATAATACCATTCCAAAAACACTTTAGGGACTTTTTAGGAAGCATTACACCAATTTAATGTTCTGTTATGGTCAAAATCTTGGCAAGTCTTTTAAGTGTTCAACTGGGGAAATATTTGGAAAAGCATCACTTGATTTAAGCTTGTGTATACTGCCTCAAATAACAAACAGACAAAACTTATTAATGTATTTGAAATCATTAGAACTTCTGATGCCTCTGAATCCTTCAAAAATAATTTTCCAGGATTTGAGGAAAGTTATCTTTAAAGTTAAGTTCTAGAAGACTAGATGAAGAAGAAGTACAGTTGTTATTTAAAATTGCATTTTATTTTCAGTATTGTTTTCTATTCTTTGTTAAATATTCTGTGTAGATAAGACATATATAAAGTATTATTTACAGAATCTAAAACACAGTTCTTTTTTTTTTTTTGTGAAAACTGAATCTATGCACCTGATTTCTTGCAATGAAGAAGTAATGTTCCATTTGGTGTGAAGACATGAAAGAAATAAGCTTGTTTGATATTGAAAGAGTCTTACAGAGAGGATCATTCTGTTCATTACGCTTGGAAAAATTGTTCCAAATCTTGCTTTCTTCAATGCTAGTTTTTTCTTTATTCTGCCTAAATGTATTAATGACAATTATTCTGTTCTACTTATCTCAGTTTAATTACATGAAATTCCCACCCCCATCTTTACGTTTTTGCTCTCCAGCTTTCATATATGACCTTTGACTGATTTTGGCTTACTTCACTCAACATAATATTCTCAAGTTTCATCCGTTTTCCTGAAAATGATGTAATTTTATTTTCTTTATGGCTGAATAAAGCTCCATTTTCTATATATACCACATTTTCTTTTTCCATTAATCCTCTAACAGTCGTTTTGTCTGTCCTTTTAATACCCCTATTTCCATGCTTATTTATTTTTTTCAATTCATGTAGCTGACACATTTTGCATTTGCAGAAAGTGACTTGCTAAAAATAATTCACCAATTTTCTCTTCTCTACACACTTTCCAAGTGTTATATATATACACACCAGTGACCAGTATTCTATGTAAAATAGTTTTCTAAGTTCTCCTGATATGTTTAGATACAGGACATTTAAATTTGAATCTAAAATATGTCATCAATTGTTTTTGTCTTATATATAGATGGGAGGCTGAGAGATATGGTCAGTTTCCCATCTCACATGGTTGAGGATGTTCTAGACAGGCCAGCACATTGTGCTTTATATATAATGTCCAAAGTCACATATTGAAAGAGCAAAAATCATAACTTTGAGTAACAGCTTCAATTATCTTTGTATCAACCTAAAAGCAAAAAGGTATGCTTTTATAGTAAAATTTTTAGAAGAAATGAGCATTGCCTAATGTTTGCTTTAATTTTATATAAATATAAAAACTTACAAAGATTTCTTTTAAAAGTAGGTAAGAAGGCTTTGTCATAAAGGAACCAATGTTAATTTGACTTATGAATGAGTATTTGTTAGTTATTGCCAAATATTGTGTTGCACACTTTATGTAAATTATTTAACATTTATAAGCATAAAAATCATTATATTTCCTATAATTCATATAAACAAATAGCAACTGACTTATATCTACATAGCTAATCTAGCCACATCAGAGATTAAATGATCTATAATATTAACTCCATTTTACATGCTCTTACTCTATTTTAAGCTGTTATAAAAAGTACATGAGACAAGATAATTTATAAAGAATAAAAATTTATTTTTGACATATCTGAAACCTGGTAAGTGAAAGGACATGCACTGGAGTCCTATGTGGGCTCTCCTGCTATGTCCTCATATGGCACAGGAGCTAAAGAGAGGCAGCTCACTCCTGCAAACCTTTCGATAATGGCATTCATCTATTAAACTCATCTCCCAACATTCTTGCATTGGTGATTAAGTTTCTAAGACATTAATTTTTGAAAGGACACATTCAAATCATAACATGGAAATCAAAACATATTTAGTAAATCATTTACCTGAATTTAATATAGTTAGTAAAAGGAAAGATATATGACACCCAGATTTGACCAAAGTTACCAGGGTAAATTAAAGTTCTTTTTGGACTGTCAATGTTGACTCACAGATTCCTCATCTAGAAGTCATATATGGTAAAAACTGTCCTTTATTTCTTCTGTCTCATCCCACGGGCCCTGAATGATCAGGAGAAGAATTTTAGTTTTATATCTCTGTCTTAAAACATAAAAATTCCTATTGTTAATAAATATTTAATAGATGTTGGTATAAGCAATATGGATTAAGAGATACTTTGTATTTATAGACTTATAGGTGTAAATGCCCCGTTTTGATATACTTACACTTTGAAATTTCTAAAAATTAAGCATGAATTATTTCAGTCATAGGAAATTACATTTTCATAGGTAAATATGTACTGCACAATACACATGAATCTCTTTTACTTAATCCATTTTGTGTATAATCCCTATGTATTGCCTTTTCTCATTTTTCAGACATTTTGATAACACAATGAATGAAATTTAGTCAATAAATATGTTCACATTTTACTTATAAGACCAAATTCAAAAAGTAAAAATAAATTAAAAGCTTTATAGTCAGCTCTTAAATCATACTATATTTTGATATAAATATATCATTTCCATTATATCATTTCCATCTGATTACTAGAATGCCTTTACATAGGTTTTAGATGTGAATAGATAGCTATAAAGGGCATTTCTGACATTATTTTCCCTAAGAAAATTTTAATTTTTAGACTTGATAAAAAGTGATCAAAAACAGTACTTATTTGTATTAATAAGTAATTATTTATACAAGCTATTTTTATTTATTTATTATTTTAATTGTATGAATTAGAATTCTTTTTTTGATTTATAAATATTTTATTGTTTTAATTTACAATTGTGATAAAAGCAATAAACATAAGAAATGTACACTTATAATAGGTATAGAGGTTTTAAGCATTATTGTGGTAGTAATTAAAAAGTCAACATGGCAATCATCTACTTTTTCAACCACCAATTTTTTCCCCCTCCCTTCCCCCTTGTTCCCTCCCTTCCCCTACCTTTCCTTTGACCATTTTAGTGTTCCTCTAATCCTCCTATGTACACCCATCCACCAACATTGTGAACTAGCCTCCTTATATCAAAGAAAACATTCAGTATTTGGATTTTTGAGATTGACTAATTTCACTTAGCATTATATTCTCCAACTTCATGCATTTACCTGCAAATGCCATTATTTTATTTTCTTTTATTGCTGAATAAAATTCCATTTTGTATATATACCACATTTTCTTTATCCGCTTATCTACTGAGGGACATCTAGGTTGGTTCCACAACCTACCTATTGTGAATTGTGCTGCTATAAACATTGAAGTGGCTGTGTCACTGTAATATGCTGTTTTTAAGTCCTTTGGGAATAGACCCAAGAGTGGAATAGCTGGGTCATAGGGTGGTTCCATTCCTAGTTTTCCAAGAAATCTCCATACTGCTTTCCATAGCAATTGCACCATTTTGCAGTCCCACCAGCAATGTATGAGTGTGCCTTTTCCCCCCACATCCTCTCCAACATTTATTATTGTTTGTGTTCTTGATAGCTGCCATTCTGACTGGAGTGAAATGAAATCTTAGAGTAGTTTTGATTTGCATTTCTCTAATTGCCAGCGATGTTGAGCATTTTTTCATGTATTTGTTGATTAATTGTGTATCTTCTTCTGAGAATTGTCTTTTCAATTCCTTAGCCCATTTATTGATTGGGTTATTTGTTTTTTTGGTGTTAAGTTTTTTGAGTTCTTTATATATTCTAGAAATTACTGCTCTATCTGATGTGCACGTATTAAATATTTGTTCCCAATTAGTTGGCTCTCTATTCACCTCACTGATTGTTTCTTTTGCTGAGAAGAAACGTTTTAGTTTGAATCTGTCCCATTCATTAACTCTTGGTAATAATTCTTTCACTACAGGATTCTTATTAAGAAACTTGGGGCCTAATCCTACATGTTGGATATTGGAGCTTACTTTTTCTTCTATTAGGCGTATTGTCTCTGGTCTAATTCCTAGGTCCTTCATCCACTTTGAATTGAGTTTTGTGCATGGTGAGAGATAAGGGTTTAATTTCATTTTGTTGCATATGGATTTCCAGTTTTTCTAGCACCATTTGTTGAAGAGACTATCTTTTCTCCACTGTACAGTTTTGGCGCCTTTGTCTAATATAAAATAGCTGAAATTATATGTATTAGTCTCTGTGTCCTGAATTCTGTACCATTTGTCCACCAGTCTGTTTTGGTGCCAATACCATGCTGTTTTTGTTACTATTGCTCTATAGTATAATTTAAAGTCTGGTGTCATGATGCCCCCTGCTTCACTTTTCTTGCTCACGATTGCTTTGGCTATTGTGGGTCTCTTATTTTTCCAGATGAATTTCATGACTGCTTTTTCTATTTCTTTGAAGAATGATATTGGGATTTTGATTGGAATTGCATTAAATCTGTATAATGCTTTTTGTAGTATGGACATTTTAACAATATTTAGTCTACCTATCCAAGAGCAAGGTAGATCTTTCCATCTTCTGAGTTCTTCTATGATTTCTTTCTTTAGTGTTCTATAATTTTCCTTATAGAGGTCTTTCACCTCTTTCGTTAAGTTGATTCCCAGGTATTTCATTTTATTTTTTTGATGCTGTTGTAAATGGAGTAGTTTTCATCATTTCCCTTTCAGAGTCTTTGTCACTGATGTACAAAAGTGCCTTTGACTTATGAGTATTGATTTTGTATCCTGCAACTTTGCCGAATTCATTTACTAGTTGTAAAAGTTTTCTGGTAGAGTTTTTTGGGTCTTCTAGATATATTATCATGTCATCAGCAAATAGTGATAATTTGAGCTCTTCTTTTCCTATCTGGATCCCTTTAATTTCTTTTGTCTGTCTAATTGCTCTGACCAGAGTTTCCAGTACTATGTTAAAAAGCAGTGGTGAAAGGGGCATCCCTGTCTTGTTCCAGTTTTTAGAGGGAATGCTTTCAACTTTTCTCCATTTAAGATAATGTTAGCTCTGGGCCTTGCATAAATAACTTTTATAATGTTGAGATATGTTCCTGATATTCCTAGTTTTTCCAGTGTTTTGAACATAAAGGGGTGTTGTATTTTGTCAAATGCTTTTTCTGTGTCTATTGAGATCATCATATGATTTTTATCTTTAAGTCTATTGATGTGATGTATTATGTTAATTGATTTCCAAATGTTGAACCAGCCTTGCATCCCTGGAATAAACCCCACTTGATCATGGTGCACTATGTTTTTTTTTTTTTTTTTTTTTTTTTTTAATATTTATTTATTTACTTTAGTTGTATAGTTGTACACAATGCAATGCATTTATGTTTACATGGTGCTGAGGATGGAACCCGGGCCGCGCACGTGCGAGGCGAGTGCTCTGCCGCTGAGCTACAACCCCAGCCCTGCACTATGTTGTTGATATGTTTTTGTATCTGATTTGCCAGAATTTTGTTGAGAATTTTTGCATCTATGTTCATTAAAGATATTGGCCTGAAGTTTTCTTTTTTGGATGTGTCTTTGCCTGGCTTGGAATTAATGTGATATTGGCCTAAAAGAAAGTGTCTGGAAGAGCTCCCGCTTTTTCTATTTCTTGAAATAGTTTGAAGAGCATTGGTATTAGTTCTTTTTTGAAAGTCCTGTAGAACTCAGCTGTAAACCCATCAGGTCCTGGACTTTTCCTTGTTGGTAGCTTTTTCATGACATCTTCTATTGTTTCGCTTGTAATCGATCTGTTTAAATTGTGTATAGCCTCCAGATCCAGTTTAGGCAAATCATATGACTCTAGAAATCTGTCAATGCATTCAGTATTTTTTATTTTATTAGAGTATAATTTTTCAAAGTAATTTCTAATTATCTTCTGGATATCTGAGGTGTTTGTTGTGATATTCCCTTTTTCATCACAAATGTTAGTAATTTGAGTTTTTTCTCTTCTTCTTTTCGTTAGCATCGCTAAGGGTCTGTCAATTTTGTTTATTTTTTCAAAGAACCAACTTTTAGTTTTGCCAATTCTTTGAATTATTTCCTTAGTCTCAATTACATTAATTTCTGCTCTGATTTTCATTATTTCCTGTCTTCTACTGCTCTTGGTGTAGATCTGTTCTTCTTTTTCTAGTGCGTTGAGGTGTGATGTTAAGTCATTTATTTGTTTTTTTTTTTTTTTTTTTCCTTTTAAGCAATGAACTCAGTGCAATGAATTTTCCTCTTACTGCTGCCTTCATAGTGTCCCAGAGATTTCTATACGATATATCTGTGTTCTCATTTACCTCTAGGAATTTTTTAATCTCCTCTTTGATTTCTTCTTCAACCCCTTGTTCATTCAGTAGCATGTTGTTTAGCTTCCAGTTGCTGCAGTAGTTTTTCTTATTCCTTGTTTTGTCATTGATTTCCAATTTCCTCCCTTTATGGTCTGATAGAATGCAGGGTAGAATCTCTATTTTTTTTATGTTTGCTGAGAGTTGCCATGTGACATAATATATGGTCTATTTTGGAGAAGGAGCCATGTGCTGCTGAGAAAAAAGTGTATTCGTTTACTGAGGGATGAAATATTCTATATGTCTGTTAGGTCTAATTTATTAATTGTTTTAAGGAGGTCTAAAGTTTCTTTGTTTAGCTTTTTTTTTTTTTTTTTTTGGATGATTTATCCATTGGTGATAGAGATGTGTTGAAGTCCCCTAGAAAAACTGTGTTATGGTCTATTTTACTCTTGAAATTGAGAAGAGTTTGTTTGATGAATGTAGGTGCTCCATTATTTGGGGCAAACAGATTTATGATTGTTATATCCTGTTGATGAATGGTTCCCTTAAGTAGTAAGAAATATCCATATTTGTCCTTCTTGATTAGTTTTGGTTTGAAGTCTACCTTATTTGATATGAGAATTGATTCCCCTGCTAGTTTCCGCAGGCCATGTGAGTGATAAGACTTTTCCCAGCCTTTAACCTTCAGTCTATTAATGTCTTTTTCTATGAGGTGTGTTTCATGGAGACAGCAAATTGTTGGGTCATTTCTTTTAATCCATTCTGATAATCTATGTCTTTTAAATGGCGAATTTAGGCCATTAACAGTCAGGGTTATTATTGAGATGTGACTTTTATTCCCATCATTTTTATTTGTATTATGATCTTTAGCTTGATTTGGTTTCAATTCTGGTTGGTATTTCCCTTAGTTTAATATCTCCCTTTGTTGATTTTCATTGTTATTTTTCTCTTCTTCTTCATGAAAAATTTTGCCCAGGATGTTCAGAAGTGCTGACTTTCGAGTTGCGAAATCTTTTAACTTTTGTTTGTCGTGGAAGGTTTTTATTTCGTCTCCGAATCTAAAGCTCCATTTTGCTGGATATAAGATTCTTGGTTGACGTCCCTTTCCTTTCAGAGCTTGAAATATGCTATTCCAGGATTTTCTTGCTTTTAAGGTCTGGGTTGACAAATCTGAACATAGTCTTATTGGTTTCCCCCTATATGTAATCTGCTTCCTTTCTCTTGTGGCTTTTAATATTCTTTCCTTGCTTAGTATATTAGGCATTTTCATTATAGTGTGCCTTGGTGTGGATCTGTTTTGATTTTGTATATTTGGTGTTCGGTAAGCCTCCTGAACTTGGTTTTCCCATTCATTCCTCAAGTTTGGAAATTTTTCTGTAATTATTTCATTAAATAAATTACTCATTCCTTTGGCTTGAATCTTTGCCCCCTCCTCTACCCCAATCACTCTTAAGTTTGGTCTTTTTATATTGTACCATCATTCTTGAATGTTCTGTTCTTGGTTTCTTATCATTTTTGCTGTGCAATCTAGATTTTTCTCTGGGATATATATTTCGTCTTCATTGTCTGAGGTTCTTTCTTCTAAGTGATCTACTCTGTTGGTGATACTTTTGATTGAGCTTTTATTTTCGTTTATTGCTTCTTTTATTTCTGGAATTTCTGTTTGGTTTCTCTTTAAAGCCTCTATGTCCCTATTGAAGTAATCTTTTACTTCCTGTTTTTGTTTATGTAGTTCTTTGTCAAAATGATATTTCGCCACCTGTATTTGCTCCTTCATCTCATTTTTTAGTTCATTCTTAAATTCCACAAACATTTGGAATATGTAATTTCTAAATTCCATCTCTGGCATTTCACCAACTGTGCTTGCCATGGAATCTACTGAGGAGGTATATTGATTTGTTTGTGTCAATTTCTTCCTTTGTTTCTTCATATTGCTTGTGTGTCTTTTCTTCCTGCACTGTGGGACCTTGACTATTTCAATTTTACCTTAAAGCCTTATGTTGCTCCTGTAGTACAATGCTATCAGATCCCCTTATAATTCCTTTACACTTTAAAATCAAACACTTTCTATTCAGAAAATCCCAGTTTGATCACAATGTACAGATTTAGTTAACCCAGATATTGTTTCCAATTTACTCTGTACGCTTCTGATCGGGTTTTATAGTTTCAAGTATTGAACACAGAGGTGATATGTTTAGGAAGAAGGAAGTGAGTGTATTGAATTGTTCTTTCTTAGAAAGTATGAAAAGAGAGTTCTATGGAAGTGGTTTAGTATCAGCAGACGAGAGAGGAAAGAGAATGGTGTGAATGATTAGGTGGAAAGACCGATTTTATATATAAACCTAACTTATGCAGCAGTTGAGAGAAGAAATAAAGAAAGATGGAAAAGAAAAAAAAATGAAAAACAAGTAGAAATTAGTGTAAGAGAGAGGGGAGAGAGAGAGTGAGTCAAGAAAATAGAGAATAAACTATATATAACACCACTTTGGTATATATTTCAATTGCACCCGTTCTAGAAATCCCAATTTCTGCATATAACTTGTTTTTGCCTCTGTTGAGTATGCAATGGCAGGGTGTAAATGGGGAAGATGAAAGAAGAAGAAAAGATACAAATGTGAGAAGGAAGAAAAGAAAGAAAGAAAAGAGGAACAGAAGCAAACAAACAAACACACTCTCAATCAAAACAAAAACAAAGCAAAACAAAACAAAAACAAAAACAAACCAAAAAACCACAAAACAAACAAACAACAACAACAAAAAAAAGTTGAACCCAGGAACAAGTCTCAAACAAAATTGACCCTGGGAAGCCCTTCTTTTTTCCCTTCCAGTTTAAGCAAATTGACCCGGATCACATCCAGTCAGAGATCCTGTTAGTGGAGTCAAGGCTGCACCTTTGGGCAGTTGCAGAATGGCACAGTGGAAGAGTGGCTCAGGGAGATTGTGTGTCAGCAGATGAATGGCACTGGGAAAGGGACCCTCCAGAATGCACCCTTTCCCCAAACCCACCCACAGTTGTACCTTTTTTGGGCCACTGGGCTAGCCTCAGACACACCCTCCCCTGCTGGTTGCCAGAGTCTCACCCAGGTGTATGCTGTTCTCAGAGCACTGGTGGATCCCTGGATGTCTGCGCTACTTTTCCTTTCTTCTTTGTTTCATTGTCCTGGTCAGCCACTGCTTTCCTCAAATATGGCGGTGTTCTCCTTAGGCTCAACATCAGTTCCACAGACCTCTTGTTCAGGTCGCAGCTGGGCAGGTCACACTTCTTCTGGGAGTGGAGGGGATTTTCCTCTGGTAGGGCCCTGCAGGCAGCAGCAGGGAGCTGCTACTCTGGGCCCTGGAGGCCAGGCGAACTGGTGGCTGGGTCTCTCCTTCCCGGCGGGTGCCTACCTCTTGTTCTGGTTGCATCTGGGCAGGTCGCACCTCCCCAGGGAGTGGAGGGGGCCTTTCCTCAGGTCAGGCCCTGTGTGCAGCAACAGGGAGCTGCTACTCTGGGCCCTGGAGGCCAGGCGAACTGGTGGCTGGGGTCTATGCAAGCTATTAGAAATAAACTTTCTGATAAAACCAACATAAAAGTTGAATTAATAACAGAAAGTACAATACTAATGTCTGTAATTTAATATAACTCCTTAATTAGATACCACCACCCAAATAGAAATTTTGAAATACCCAGAATCCAAGTTAATTTGGTACATGTTGAAAAATAATCTTAAACTCAATGTTAGAGTTCAGCTTTCCATATAACTTCCATTATAAAAACAAGATACTAAGAAATCATAAAAAAGAATATTTTGCCAAATGTTCATCAACCTGGCAAATATGTTTAAATCTTTTCTCCACATTTTTATGACTGACTTATGTTATAGGAACAATAAAAACTCTCTAGAGAACAAAATAGAAAAAGTGAATTCTTAGTTTATTAATTGACATAAAAATTCTACCTGTGTCTATTATGAGCAGTATGAGCTAATTCCCATGTTTATTTACAAATTTAGTTTTATAACACCACTAACATGTCATCAAATTCATTTGCGCAAAGTTTCATGCAATTTTTGGTTGATAAAAATGTTCTTATTAATCATGTATAACTTAAAAGAACAAATAAAATGTTTTTATCAGACTTATTTAGTATGTCACCTAAGAATGAAGGGAAATCACTCAGGAATTTTTTTGATTTTTATTACATTATTGACTGGAAGTTAACATATTCATCCTAACTAAAGTCATCATTTATGACAGAATAGCAGCAGATTAAGTATGCATTCAGAAGTGATCCCTATGAAAATGTGTATGACATCACTGACCATGTGTTTGTCTTTCTGTTCTCCCTGATACACTATTCAGACTATGACCAAATGCTAAGGAAAGAAAATTGCAGATAAAAGAATTTTTTAAAAATTAAATATACTGTAAACATTGATGTGGCTGTGTCCCTGTGGTATGCTGTTTTTAAGTCCTTTGGGTATAGACGGAAATATTTGGATAAGTGGGTCAAATTGTGGTTCCATTCCCCGTTTTCCAAAGAATCTCAGATCTGCTTTCTATATTGGCTGCACCAATTTGCAGTCCCACCAGCAATGTATGAGTGTGCCTTTCCCCCCACATTCTCACTCGCCAACACTTATTGTTGTTTGTATTCTTAATAGTTGCCATCCTGACTGTTGGACCTGTTTTACATAACTATTTACTGAGATTTTTATTGTTCTTACGATCAAATTCTCTATTTTTTTTAACTTCTAAGAATAGATATCTTTGCTCTTAAACCCAGAAAGCCATCCTACTTTTTTCCAAAATTCTAACATAAATATATTCAATGTCTATTCCTCATGGTCATAACTAAAATTATGCAATGCAACTGAGAACTATCTAAGAGCCCCAGTGCCACTCTGGGAATTAAAAAAGTTTCCCTGGCTGTATTTTATTAATGCTTATATGAGGACAAAACATGCATAAACTTCAAAAATGTATTATGCAATGTACTTTATTGTCTAACAATATGTACTCAGGCTTGGATTTCTGTGTATTATGTCTATTTCACAACTATGTAATTTCAAACAAATTACTAATTAAGTCTTCATTTTGCTATAGGATATATCCATTATATTTAATATAATTTCCATGATAAATTAATTGGATATGTATATAGAATTTTTCATGTTGTTTACAGTCACTTCTTAATGAATCGTAGTTTGAAGATATATTGTGTGTAGATGACTACAATCATACTGAAGTTATTTAAAATCTACATCAGCATATTTGGAAGGCAAGAGGAGAATAATAAGACTGTGCTTTTATTTATCAATTTATTTATTTTACCTAGGTGTATATGACATCAGAATGCATTTTGATTCATTGTACATAATTTCAGCACAACTTTTAATTCCTCTGGTTGTAGCCTCACACCATATGTACAGTCATACATGTACCTAGGGTAATGATGTCTATCTCATTCCACTATCTTGCCTCCCCCATGCACCCTCCTTCCCCTCCCTCCCCTTTGCCCAAAGTTCCTCCATTTTCCCCATGCTTCCCCACTCCCTGTTACGGATCAACATCCACTTATAAGAGAGAACATTTGGCCTTTAGTTTTCTGGGATTGGCTTATTTTGCTTAGCATGATATTCTTCAACTCCATCAATTTACCTGTAAATGGAATAATTTTATTCTCTTTTAATGCTGAATAATATTCCATTGTGTATATATTTCACAGTTTTTTTTTTATCCATTCATCTATTAAAAGGCATCTAGGTTGCTTCTACAGTTTAGCTATTGTGAATTAAGCTGCTATGAACATTGATTGATGTGGCTGCCTTAGTAAAGTATGTTGATTTGAAGCCCTTTGGGTATAGACTGAGGAGTAGGATAGCTGGGTCAAATGGTGGTTCCATTCCAAGTTTTCTAAGGTATCTCCATACTGCTTTCCAGATTGGTTGCACCCATTTGCTATCCCACTAGCAAAGTAAGACTGTGCCTTTCCCCCCACATCCTCACCTACATTTATTGTTGTCTGTATTCTTGATAACTGCCATTCTGAGTGGCATGAGATGAAATCTTAAGAGTAGTTTTGATTTGCAATTCTCTAATTACTAGACTACCAGTAATTTATCTTGAGATGGGGTCTCACTAAGTTGCTTAGGACCTTGCTAAGATGCTGAGGCTGACCTGGAATTTGCAATCCTTCTGCCTCAGCCTCCTGAGTCGCATGAGATGAAATCTTAAGAGTAGTTTTGATTTGCAATTCTCTAATTACTAGACTACCAGTAATTTATCTTGAGATGGGGTCTCACTAAGTTGCTTAGGACCTTGCTAAGATGCTGAGGCTGACCTGGAATTTGCAATCCTTCTGCCTCAGCCTCCTGAGTCGCTTAGGATTAGAGGCACATACCAATGTGCCTGGCAAAACTGTGCTTTTTCTCAATTAGAAATAGAGTTTCTAATTTTTTTACATTATTTACTGTGAAGATAGTTTGTTTACTAGTAAAACTTATTTCATTATTGTTTATTAAATGAAAATTTATATTTTATTAATTTATCCCAAGTTATATACTTCACAATAAGACCTTTAGATGGTCCTTACTAAATATGCAAACAGTTTGGGGAAACTGATTACATATAATAAACAATGAAGAATGCAAAATTTGAAAGCAAAAATTCAAAGGCACACATCCTGGATGGAATGCTTAAAGATGAGCAGATGTGGAAACAACAAATGATGTTTAACTAATGGAGAAAAAGTTTTAAGTCTAGTTATACAAAATAGACACATAAATGTGTCCTCAGATCAAAGTTATAGTCAATAATAAATATAATTTCCAAAATCTGATATTGATTAACAATCTCACAAGCATTTAAAAATAACAATATTAAATTTAAGACAAAATATTCCTTGGATTTTTCTAACCAGTTCATCACTAAACTCAGTTTAATATCAACCAGTCCCTAGCAACTTACTATGCACATGTGTACGTAGGAAGAAAATAGATAATGAGATATACATTGTGTATAAAAACATAACTGTACTGCAGATGGTCTTTTACTAAATACTGCTAAGAAAAATTAAATTTACTTCTTTGGTATTAAAAATAGAATTAACTGAATTAAAGTTGAAGGAATTTCTGAACATAGAAAAATAATTTTCATAACAAAAAATCTCTTAGATTATGAATATATATTACAAAAACATAACTAAGAAGGAATTTAATTAGTTAAACATTTAGAAAATTTTAGGCAGTATATATTGTTTGCTGTTTATAATGAATTTTTTTTTCACTCATCTTCACTCTTCCCAAGGACTGTTTTAAGGTTAACTTATTTCTCGTAGTCAGGTTTCTCTTTTACTTTTGTTATATGTTAATAATGACCAACAGCATAGACTCTATATAGACTGTTCAGATCCAATCACATCTTTGTCAGTTATAGCAGGTTGCTTTACGTTTTTATTCTTTACTTTCTGTATTCATTGAGGGGTGATAACAATAGTATATCTGCCTCACTAAATAAACCCTATGAATAGTTAACTGTTATTTTTATTATAATGATGGCTATTCTGCAACCATAATTAGTGCACTTTTTTAGTGTTCATATCTATTTAATGAAGTCTCTGTCAATTGTTAGTCATCATACATGGCTTTGATATTATTAAATTCTTCATTTGGATTCACATCTTGATATTTTTCCAACAGATTTTCAAGCATTTTTTAATCTAAATAATTTCAAGTGTGGGAACTTCTGAACGCTGCAGTTATATTCTAATAACATTTTGTGTGGATATACTATTCTTGGCCTATCCTTTTTTTCCTTCCTGAATGTCATAAACACTATTTTCTAGTAGTCAATACTACTGTGGAAAAGTTTGGAAACAACCTATTTTTACCTTTTGTAAGCAAATTCTCAGTCTGATTGTTAAAATTTTTTCTTACCTTAAAATTTAATACCTACTCAGGATTTGTCTAAGTTTTGAACATAATAATAAAAAAAGGAAATTCCTAAAAATGTGTTTCTCCCAGTTTCTGCAAATTTAGTTTTGCTAGATAAAAGATCTGAAAAGGCTACTTTGGAAAAAAGTTTTACAAGTGTTCAATAAACATAATGCTCTCAAGCTTACCAATATTCATAGATTCAAATTAGAATAACATGTGGTCAACCATATAAATTCTTATAAATCCTATTGAAGTTTGAATAGATCATTTAAAAATTATTTCTTTCCCACTTGAGTTTTGCTTAGAAAATCAAATGATAGATTTCAAATTTTAGCACAATGACTGCTAAAATCTTAAATATTTGTGTTTGTGTGTACATTTATGTGTAAACCATGTTGATATTATAAGACATGCCAAAACAAGTGACTTGGAAAACATATTTACTTTTCTTTCACATTACAGTCCAAAGTTAGCCAGGAAAATTAAGATGGATACAGAGATCTCCTATATGAGGGACTGCAGACTTTGATCTGGGTCCCTTCAATTTCCTCATTTTGATCACTTAGCGCAACTTTCTAAAGTGATGGAAATGTTATGTTTCTGTACTGTCCATTAGGGTGGGCAGTAGACACATGTAGCTATTGAACATGTGAAATATGGCTAGTGGAATTGACAAACCAAAATTTTAATCTTACTTAATAATTTTATAGCTAGTGACTATTATAGACAACACTGCTATATTCTGGAATGAAGTCAGGCAAACTATCACTTGAGTACCTACTGATTCAGAGGGAAGAGAAAGCAAGCCTGTCTCCAATAAAACCGTGAAGGATACACAAGCATAAAATGACACAACATCTCAAAAAAGCTATACAATCAGTGGACGGTGACAGTGAGGTAAAATCATGTTATGTTACCAAAACAACTGGTTCAACACACAAACATTTAGATATAAGAATAAAGAGATTTTCAAGTGTGTCAGGTCTCAAAGTGACTCTATTATAAATAGTATGTTAACAAATTTGTAGGAGAAAACCAAAAATAATAACAAAAGTGTCCACAAAGGAGGAGTTAGAGAGCTTAAGGGAAGCAACAGGATTCTGAAGGCAATGATGCAGAGGCCCAAGAAGACACAGGATTCCAAGAGGAGTTTCTCCAAAGGGGAAAAGGGCACTAATAAGTTCTGATGAATTTTACAAGAGCTCACAATAATATTCAATTTTATGGGACTGTTTAGGAGAAAGTTAAGGTAGGTAAATAAAAACTATATAAAAATGTGAGCCTATTAATACTAGCAAGAAATAATATATAATAAAGAATAAATGCTTCCAAATCATCATAGACTCTAGTTGGAACTCATAAATTATGAATGAAGTCAAGATAATGTAAATGTAGTACATCATGATAAACAAATGATGTTTTATTGCTGTATCAGACATTTGTGATCCTTTGGGGTGGGATGAGGAAGAGGTTACCTAAGAATGCAGAACACTATTAGACAATATCTAAACTGAAAACAGTAAGTTTTGAAAGAAAGTTGTACAACAGGTTGTATATTAACATTAATTCCACCATACATGATATCTGAATTTAACATCATATATTTAAAACATACTATTTTAAAATGTGGAAGGAAGTATCATCAGTAGCCTCTAAGGGTATGGAGGAAGGGGAGATTTATGTGAGCTTAGAAACTCCACATTGTCTTAGTTATATGGCTAAAGTAGTAAATATTAGGAAATAACAGAATAATGTTTAGTAAATATAAAACAACAATAAAATAAAATTTGCTGCATAAAATTCATCATTATTTCAGAATATTATTAGAATTTATTTTAATTATTATTATGTTTATATATTAATATTATCATTAGAATATTAGAATATTATTTCCTAATTTCAATAAATTTTCATGCCATTTTTATGAAGAAAAATGTATATGAGTAAAGATTTGTTACACTTTTATAGGTGGAGAATATGAGATTGCTTTCAAACATTTTGAAGCTTCTATTTATTCCTCCTTATGTTATTTATTCTATGATTATTTTACAGACCTAGTGAAGAGTCATCAACTGAAGATTTCCATCCTTAACATTAGCACATACATTTCAAATCTTATATTCATGCATTGAAGCTTTTCCACGTCTCTTTTACATCTCATTTGTAATGATCCTTCAAGCATCAATGTTGGGCCCTGTTATTTGCAGAGAAAGAAAAAAAATGCATGTAAAATATTTGTCCTTTTGTAATAATTTTAATTACCTTTATTAAAATATTAGTCAAAGAAGACAGCTGCAGTACCATGGTTATCTTTCTTAAGCCTGAAATTGGGAATGTACCTCACACATGGAAACTTTATCTATGCTGAGGTTTTCATAGATTAAGTAATTAACATATGGAAATGCGGTTTATAAAGCATGGTTTTTGTAGATAAAGCATCTGACTTGATTTTGAATCAAGTCGTAATGTAGTCATTCAGGGACTATCCTTTGAATTATAAATTTTTAAATAATATGACATATTTGTGTTAAAAAAGACAAGCAGAATTCTGTCCCTATTATCATAGAGAAGACATGAATATTAATCAATCACAATATTCTATATTTTCTACTTAAAAATATAAGGATGAAGAAGAAATTTTAATCAGGCAATGTGAAAAGAATTGTTGCTTCATTAATATAATATTGTGATTTGTGTACATTACTATAGTGCTATATTTAATGATTTGTTGAGGACTAACATCATAATAAAAATATTTTTAACAACAATCTTTGAACCACTGTGGGAATTTCAAAGGAATAATTTCATGCAAGATATGTCATTGCATAGCTCAGAATTTCCTTGTATAAGTAATTTTATTCAAATCAGGGGAACACAATACATACTATTATTGGAATATGAAATTAGAGAATACAGAAAACAGAAAGATTAAGCTGAACTGTAGTAATAAAGAAAGGTTTTATTATAGACTTGATGTGTTGCATCTTAAGGTAGAAGTAAGCTTTCCTATATTAGAGATGAGAAGGGAGAGAAATTTACACTCAAGAAGGGAGTTTGAGCCCAGAAAAAGGTTAATGAAAAAGGCATCTCTGTGAATCTGAGTCAAATGTTAAGAATGAATATCAGAACAGTGATTTAAACTCATAATGGTTACAACCTCGTAAAAGTGACACAAAGGTGATTATTAGTGATGATTTATAGAGGCAACACTGACAACATTTGGTTTACTCATAAGGCAATTTTTTATTATGATTAAGGTTACATTAATTAAACTGAAGCCAAATTATATTGATTTAAATAATACTAATTAATAACAATTAATCTATTCTTAAACAAAGTGTATTGAATATCCATTGTGAATCAGTTGGCAAATTAGGCACTTGGGGTAGAAAATGATTAAGGCATATTTCTTAATCATCCCTAATACTCTGTTAAGGATGGCACTAATATAAACATGTACATAACAACAAAATGTTATCATTTCACAGGTGGATAAAGAGGCTAGCCTGTGGGCAATATTCTGCACAAGTTTATAATATGTAATAAAACATTATTGCAATGATCAAAATTTCACTGGAAATTAAATTTTATTTAGCAAAAGACTCATGGAGCACTGCATGAAGATGGAAGGGGTACTTTAATAAATCGAATAGAGTAAAAAGATAAGTATCTTCTGTACTTTCCAAAGAGACAAATGTGAGAAATAATAATATAACTAGGGCAACCTTCATGACTGTATTTCCAGCTACTTGGGAGTCTGAGGAAGGAAGATCACAAGTTCAAGGCCAGTCTGGGCGACTTAGTGAGGCCCTAAACAACTGAGAAATAGCCTGTCTCAAAATAAAAATAATTAAAAAGGACTGGGGATGTAGCTCAGTGGTAAAGTAACTCACTATCAAAAATAAAAATAATAAAATAAAAAACGGCAGTTCTCTTCAATACTTTTTTTTTGGGGGGAGGGGGGTGCGTTGAGCTGGATGAAAATGATTAGTGCCCAAACTGAACTATTTCATACAACAATAATAAGATTGAGTATTCTTCTAATATTTTTTCTCTCTACTTCACCAAATTCTCAGATCCAATGAGATCAATGAGAACAGATACAATTCTCATGCAAAGTTTGTACATGAGAATCAATTCTGTTTGAAGAAAGAACCAAAACCATCTGCCACATTTTAAAGGACAAGTGAATTTGGGTAGAATTTAATGCTTTCAAAAAGAATAAAACTGGTGGAGAAGTTTTCTACATTCTTTGTGGAAATATCACATGTGGTTTTGGAGGGTACTCTGTTCAACATTAGAATTGGCTTTAGCCTCACTAAGAATCATGTACTAATGATAGTAACTGGTGGATGATGTGGAAGTAAGGTTGTTGGTATGTATCTATCTTAAGATCCATGAAAATTATCATTATTTCCCAAAGTAGGAAATAATAATTAGAAAATGAAAAATATATATTATCTTTTCTGATATCTTCCTCCATACCTGATAGATAAAAAGATAGGTACCTAATAAGTAACAAAATTATTTGTTGTAAGTAATTTTAAAAAATTAAGAAAGTTTATTGAAATTGAATTTAGATATTGCCATGGTTTGAATCTCATATGTTTCCTAAAGCCCTGTATATGAAGGTGTATTCCCAATCTGGCATTATTGGACTATGGTGGAAGGTTCAAGTGTTTGGCCCTGGTGATAGGTCTTTGGGTCATTGAGGGGGATGAGACTCCTGAAGGAAATAGTGGAATTTCAGCCTCTTCCTCTTCCTTTTCTGCTTCCCAACTATGAGGTGAATAGTTTTACTTCACCACAAATTCTTTTCATGGTGTCCCGCCACAGGCCCAAATCTATAGATCAACCAGTCATGGACAGAAAGTTATAAACGTGTGTCAAAATAAACCTTTACTCTTTGTAAATTGATTATCTCAGGTTTTCTTTTATAGTGACAAATAATTAGCACAGACATAAATTGTGATACAATTAAACATGCAATGCCATTATAAAACATTACTTTCGAAAACATTTTGGAAATAAATTCTATATAAGAAAAGAGATCTGTATCAGTTGAAAATAATGATTTATTTTCATAAGATAGAGGTGAAAGAAGGTGGTTTTGAGTCCACACTTTTAACATATTCCAAAGAACTCAGAAAAGGTGTCTAGTTATTTTTGGAATCTAATTTTCTCACCTCTATGAGGTTTTATAATTGTTTTATTCCAAAGAATAAAACTGTATAAACAGAAGTGTGCAGAAAAAATTTTATAAATTCACATCATAATAATTTATAATTATAGGTTCTAAAAAAAATTCAAAGACAGCAACTACAATGTAGGAAAGAATATGCAAAAGGTAAAGGAAATAAAATCATTGTATATTTATAGATAAAAGTCAAAAGAAAACATTTAAATATTCAAGAATATTAAATAGGTGAGGTGAGAGAAGAAAATAAGAATAACAGGAAATTAGAGAGGAATAAATATAAATTATGAATATTTCTAAATATCATTTTTTTCCAAAAGCAAACAAGCACAATGCAAAAGTCAGAAAACAAAATATAATAACTTGGCAATTATAATATATACATGCACACATTAACATATCAGGATCTTTGGAATACATTTAAAGCAAAAATCAAAAGAAAAGTCATAATCTTCTACTCTGTATCAGTAAAAAATGAGTGCACAAAAGTGCCAACTGAACTAAATTTTCACCTCAAAATTATAGCAAAAGGCTAATAAATTCATGCAAAAATAAGTACTGTCTTCCTTTGCCCTTCTAAATTATTAATTTCCTCCTCTCTCCTCATTTTTTTCCTGTAATTATAATATTTGGAGGATGGAACTTTTTTCAAGTTATCACTGTCATTACAAGTTCTAGGAAAAAAAGATTTCATTAAAATTCAAGTCTGTGTTGAATATCTCTTCTGCACCATCATACATCTCCTTCATGGTCCTCTTGCCCTCAAATTTGCTATGATCACTTCTCAGCATTTTTTCTGAATTGTACAGAAATAAAAAGCCAGTGCCTTGCTACTTTTGTTTCCTGTCCTAATATATATATTTTTGAAATTGTGGTGTTGTATAATTAGAGAAAACATTTATAGGCTTGCTCTTGTCAAATCTAAACATGTCAAAATTTTATTAATGACATTTTGGTTAATGATGTATGGGAACTAAGAAATAATGCTTCTCCATTTATCGTCCCTGGAAGACAATTCTTAGATGCATTTTTATAACATTCCTGAAAAATTTCCAGAATGTATAACAATTGGGAGGCATAGCTTTTGCCAAATTATTAATTTGAATAAGTGTTATGCTTTTCTCTCATTTCCTCCTCTACTACCTGTTTGCTCACTTCTATACCCTGATGCTACTTCTCCAGTAAACTACCTTTGTGCAAGCCTTTCTTTTATACTCAATTTTGAAAGGACATATGAAATAAGAGGAATACCAGTTGTAAATCCAGAATGTGAACCTTGGGGAAGGAATTTAAAATGGAATCTCTCATTGTTCAGATAACAATGAGAGCCATATATTTGGTACTGGGAGGTCAGCAAAATGTTTGCTGAGATATTTATTTGTGGTGAATTGATAGAGTGCAAGTATATGATTAATCATTAAATAAGGTACTAGTTTCATTACTTGAATTGCATGAAGGCTATGTTAATTATAAAAATTTTGTGTTTTCTTGACATTTTTTAACTGAAGGAAATTGAGACTTACAAAACCTTCAAGGAAAAGGGAAGCTCATAAATCTTCGCAGAAATCTCCTTTATCTACCAGAATCCACCCACCCTCCAAAAGTAACTCACCAACGCCTCTATAATCTGGTCCTGCTAAACTCAGAACCTTGTTGTAGCCTGTTGCCATTTTCCCTCTTGAGAATGTGCATCTCCATTGCTTAATAAAGCATGCCTGATCCACTGAGGTCTTTCTCCCTTTCTTTTCCTTTTTGTGTTCCCTTTCATTGACTACTAGGAGTCATTAATAGAAAAAAATAAAAGGCTCAAATTAGAAAGCTATCAAGTTATTTGTAAGAACCAGAATTCCTGGAAGCAAGAATTTATGCAAACATCTCTTAAAATCAAAGGGCTTGAAAAGAGGACAATTAGGATCAAGATATATTGTTAATGTAACAGAGTTACAAACCAGGTGAACGCACAACATCAAGACAAGAATCCAGGACTAAAGTGAGATTTAAGATTACAAGGTTTTTAATTATTACAATCAATTGAAATTTGTTGTGACTTATTTCATGATTTAACATATAGACTATATTGTAATTGTTTTTCTATTATTTTAAAAGAATGTATAATCTTCTCCTGCTAGCATTTTTTAAAATAATCATCCAGTAGGTCAAAATAGTTAGAAAGTATTATTCCTTCTCTATTATCTTTGACCTTATTCCTAGCACTGGGAATTGAGCTCAGGACCACTGTTTATTGACCACAATTTATTCTTTTTTTTAATTAATAAGTTTGACTACATACTTAATATGTGTATATTATTCTCAGTCTTAGAAGAAGCACTTTGAGCTTTTCCCAATTTACTGTATTGCTGATAGTTCATATTGACTTATTATATTGAGATATATCATTGGATCTCTAATTTGTTGAGATTTATTTATTTATATCTTTTGTACTAAGTCAGTTTTATACTGGTATGTATTTTCATGATAGTAGTTATTGTGCCTTTGTTTCTAGAATTAGGTTTACCTTAAGCATTTCTTGTAAGTCTTGTCTGGTGGCAATGAATTCCTTTAAACAGGACGGAATTGTCTTGAAAAATATTGTTTTGTTTCTGAAAGACAGCTTTGCTGAGAGTTTTTGTTGGCAATTTTTTTCTTTTCTTTTTTCTTTTTTTTTTTTTTTTTTTTTTTCTGGGCTGTAAATATATCATCCCATTCTCTCCTGGCCTTTGAGGTTTATGTTGAGAAGCAGGCTGTTAGTTTAATGAAGTTTCCTTTATGTGTGATTTGATACTTCTCTCTTGCTATTATGAGAATTTTCTCTTTCTCTCAGACTTGGACTTCACAATTTGACAATGTATCTGAAAGGATATATTGTGGTTAAATCTCTTAGGGTCTTTTAATTTCCTGAATCTGGATCTGTACACTTTTCTCAAGATTTGGAAAGTTTTCAGCTATTATATAGTTTAGTGGGTTTTCTATGACTTTTCATTCTCTTTGTGTTCTGCATTATTCATAATGCAAACACAGTAATACCATGTCTTATTTCAATTTACTTTATTGTGCTTTGCAGATATTTGTGTTATTACAAATGCAAGGTATATCAAAGTGTATTGGAATGGTTTATCAACAGCTGATATGACTGTTAGCATTTTTTAACAACAAAGCATCTTTAAATTAAGGTATGTACATTGTTTTGCTAGACCTAGTGCTATTGCACACTTAATAGTCTATAATATAGTACAAACATAACTTTTGTATGCACTGGGAAATAAAAAATGTGTGATTCACTTTACTGTGGTATTTACTTCATATTGGTCTATTATCAATTCCACTGTATCTTGGAGGCACACTTATATTCTATATTGTTCAGTTAATTGTATTCCACAAGTTTTATAGGCTTTCTTCATCTGTTTTAATTTAAAAATATTTTAGTTTGACTTTTTATTTCAAATAAGCTGTCTTCAAGCTCATGAATCCTTTCTTCTGTTTTATCTGATTTGTTGTTGTGGCTGTCAACTATGTTTTAAATACTCAATTTATTGAGCTCTTCACATCAAAACTATTTTAATTTTTTAAAAATCTTTATGGAATTTCTGAGATTATGAGTCATTTGGCCAATTTCCCTTACTAATATATCTTTATTATCTAGTATTTCCACAAAATCCTTATTTTGGAATTCATTTTCAATTTTTAAATTGTATATTTTTTGTGATTTGCTGCTAAAGAGTTGTTTTATTCCTTTGAAAACATTATGTTACCTAGCTTTTCCATGTCTGTCTACCTAGATTTATATTTGTGCATTTGGTAAATCAATCTATTAAATTTTTAGTGTGGATTTCATAGCAAAAGATTTTCTCCTAGAAGTGTATCAGATTGTCGGTTGGATTGGCTACGATGACTCTGAAACCAGGCAGGTACAGTAGTGAAGTCTCCGTGTGGCTATTTTAGCCATGAGGTCTATGATGCCTGTGGATGTTTTGGTGGCCTAGGCTGCAGGTGTTTATCAGATTGCTTCAAGAGGTGGGATGAAAGGCACTAAAATAGACTTATTTGCCTGTGTCTCTGGGTATATATCTTGCATGGCTTCTGATGCTGACGGTTCATCAGTTTCTGCCAGTTGTGTGCGGGCAGGACTGCTCTACAGACTCAGGCAGGTCAACTTTAAGTGTTTCAGGGTGTGCAGGACCAGGCTTATTCTTTGGGTTCTGAGGAGGCAGGGCTGACACTTGTAGCAGTGGAGATGGACCACATTACATGTCAAGTGTTTAAGGGTCATGAGGATTTCTTCAAGGGACTTCAGCATGCCAAGGGTCATAGGACAGGTGGCCAGATGCCTTATAAAGTCATGGGGGTTTGGGAGAGTGGAGACAGGGTCACCCCACTGCTCCCTGTGACCTAAGACGGTGTTGGCTGGACTACCTGGTAGCTTTTCTGGGCTTGGGGGTGGGACTTGGGGGATTCTGTTTTTTCTTCCTAGGTCACAAAAGGGTAGGCAGGACTGACAGTTTGCTTTGTGTTTCTGCAGAAGAGTGGGCAGGAACTCTTGAATGTTTCTTGGGGTTCACATATCAAATACATATAACTAATCAGCTCAGTGTTTGTTTTTATATATTACCAGATGCATATAGTCATCACTAGAAAAAAATAAAATTTATTAATCAGCTCAAAAAAAAATACATTAATAGTCACTCTTATCTTCTCCCCTGACCTAGTACTTTTATGTCTCTAAAAATTTGCCAATTCTGGACAATGCATATAAACAGAATCATATAATAAGTGCTAATTTTTTTGATTTTTCACCTCACAATAATTTCCAGGTCTTTGTGGTCAAATGTTTAAATAATTCATTACATTTTTTAAAAAATTCTAAGTTTCTATATATTACAGCAGAATGCATTGTAATTTATATTACCCTTATAGAACACATTTTTACATAGCTCTGGTTGTATACAAAGTATATTCACATACTTTTTGTAGTAAAATAATATTATATTTTGTGGTTGTAATAGTTTATTCATTCATCAGTTGATGGTCATTTCAGTTGTTTCTACTATCTGGCTGTTATGAATAATGGATATACTTGTACTAATTTTTATGTTTCTATGATTTCATAGTCTTGAATATATAATTAGAAGTGGAATTTCTGGACCACATGTCCATTGATGTCCATCAAGGTTTTCTACTATTTTTTAAAGTCAGTTTTGTAGTTTATGTCAGTCTAGGAATTTTTACATTTTGTTTAAGGTGTTGCTACACAGTTGTTCATGGTATTCACTTATATGGGATTCCTATATAGTACCATATTTGAAAAAAAAAATTAAGTCAGCAGATATATTACTATACCAGCCCTGATTTTGGTAACCCAAGACTTTGTGTGCACTCCCTCTTTCTCTCTCTGTTTTGCTTGTAACTTGATCAGTATAGATAATAGTTTGCAATATTTTCATCATTTAATAATTTTCTGTACTGTTTTTTCTGGTACTTTAATTTTTGTTCGACTCTTATGACTTCTATTCTTTTAATGAATTATGTTGATTTTCTCTTCTTTTTCCAGTATCATAGGTACAGTTATGTTGGTAATTTCAAGACATTCTATAATTTTAATGAGGCTTTTATAGCTATATATTTTCCACTTGGAATTATTTTGACATTTCTTTTGTGATTTATTCTTTAATATTTTGATTGTTTAGGGTTACATTGCTTAAAGCCCACATATTTTTTATTTTCCTAAATGACTTTCTATTCTTCTCTTCTGATTTATTCCTTGTGGTTGGAGAAGGCATACTTAGTCGAATATTATTTTCTTTTTATTTGTTTTGAGGCTTATTTTATATTCTAATAAATGTGCAATTCTATTCCATTTGCACTTCAGAGGAATGCACATAGTGTTGGGGGGAGGGAAAGAGGGGTGATCTATAGATAACTGTTAAGTATTCTGGATTTACAATATTTTCCTTCTTGATTGTCTGCATAGTTGTACCATTTATTAAAATTTAGTTATTTGTATTTTCAATTATTGTTGAATTCTCTATCTCCTACTGTTCTATTGGTTTCTGCTTCATACATTTTAGACCTATTTTTTAGGTCCACGTGTATTTATAATTGATTTGTCTTCCTGATTAATTGTCCTTATCATCATTATAAAATACCCATCTTTATCTCTAGTAAAATATATTTTAAATTATACTTTTTCAAATCTTAATTTAGTCACTTCTCCTTTCTTATGGGTTCTCTTTGCACAAAAGAAAATATTTTTCCATTATTTTATTGACACGTTCATTGACTCTCAAGATAATCACCTTTGGTGACATTAAGGCAAATTTTTGAGGCTAATCTTTGAAGTCTGCTCTGACCCCAAGAAGGCTCTTCTCATTTCTCTCATTCCTTGTTTACTTTGTTAAATTCACTGGCATGGTGTGTAACATGTTACTTTCATGGACCTGTCAGCTTCAATTTCTATTATTTACTAACAATTTTTTTTAATTGAGTGCTCTCTTAAGCTTGAATTTCTCCATATATCCTTCCAAATAAAGTCCGTTCCTTTGGGGAAATCTTAAGAGCTCTCCATTCTTATGACCTGCCTCTCTATATGAAAAGTCTGAGCCCTTCATCTGGAGGTGAGGCCTACTTAGACTGACATTCGTACTTCCTGAGCATGGTGTTTTTCACAGGGAGCAGCCTCTTTTCTTAACTTGTTTATTTCAGCCTCCTGAGCAAGCAGGGTCCCAGTATTCCTAACCTGTCATACCTGGATGCTACATAGAGGAAATGAGTTGCTCTGTATTGCCTGTACCTGCCTGGAATTTAATCTCTGCAACACAACCAGAAGGCTATGAATTCAACTATTTACTTTTTCACATTTCCCATCACCAGTAGTGACTTGTGCTATAATGATATCCTGTAATATATACCCTAAAATTTTATGCCAGCAAATGGCCACTGTATCCATTCATCCAGTTATTTAACAAAACTATAGATCATGTGAGTCTTAATGTATCAATCATTTGCAAAATTTTATAAATCACCAAGTGCTGTGAATATAAACCCAGTCTTTTGCAGACAACTGTGATAACAGAATTCTTCTTGCCAATGTGAATTTCTTTTCCTTTTTCTTTTCTTTTTTCTTTTTTTTTTTTTTTTTTTTAAGAGAGCTGGGATCTTGTTCCCTTTATGAATAGAAATAGATATTACAATTATATAACAGTACTTTTAAGAAATAAATGTGTCCAAAGACATGTACATTGTCAATTAAAATGAAACTTTGTCACTGGAAAGTCATAGGCATGACTGATTGTTTCAGTGGAAACACTATTAATAAATAAATGCCTGATTAATGCTGATTAATACTTATACTTCTGCATTAATCACATGACCAGAATATGATATTCACTTCTAAACCTTTCACAACTATTATCAGAATTTTCTATTTTTTAAAGTGTGATTTAAGGAAAGCCATTATTTTTATCAACTGATCAGAAAACAGAATTTTAATGTCTAAATAGTTATTATAATTAATAAATTAAAAATATATTTGGTATCAGACATTTTGACTTTGCTTATTTTTACTTGTAAAATAGTAGCACATGATTATGATATAACAAAAATTCTCACTTATGCAAATGCCTGCAAACATGGAATGATATATGCACAAAATAAGTGCATGGTGCATGTATTTTGAATAAATGAGCACTTAAGGATATTACTTGCTACAATATACTCAAATACACATTGATCCCTCACTAGTGTAATGAATGCCTCAAAATCTCATGCTAAAATAAATTAGAATTTTAATTTTATCACATCATTGATAGTGTGAACATAATTAAAAGTGTTAATAATTGAAAAAAAGGCAATGAAAGTGCAAATGGCTATCTTGTTATCACAGCTCAATAAATGTAATTTATTTTTCACCTTTTTATATAACAATAATTGTCATGCCTCTTAGTGCATCAAAACCTTTGCCCCCAAGAATGACTTGGAAGACGTCTTGGGTATCAAACTGCCTTCTGGATCAACAGAAAAAGGATAGTCAAGAGGTCAGGGCCTGTACCATCTGTCTTTTTACCTACAAAGTTATGGCAATTCAGGAAAGTTTTGAAATGGTCTCCTGCTACTGTGAAAGAAGCTATGATAAAATTGTTAAATACTGTAGATATTTAAACAACTGGACTCAGAAAAATATATTTTAGGGAGATGTTAAAATTATTACAACTGCTAACATTATTTACAAATTGCTTTAATGATATGAAATATGTACAAATGATTATATCTATTGTCTGTGCATGTTCTACATTAGTGCCCTTCAAGCAGTAGACCTTTTAGAAGCTCAGGTTGCCAAAAAAATAATAAAAATAACAATAGTTAAAAGTATACATCCTCAAATTTTGGTGTTGCCTATATATATATATTATACTTCCAAAATTCAATTGTGATTATTAAATACATCCCCAAATATACAATATATTGTAGCTTATTACTATAAACTTATTATCTAATCTCAATTATAAATTTATTTATTAGCACTTTTGACATACTTTACTATGTTCTTTTTTATTTTAAATATTTATTTATTTACTTTAGTTGTACACAATGCAATGCATTTATGTTTATGTGGTGCTGAGGATCGAACCCAGGCCACGCACGTGGGAGGCGAGCGCTCTGCCACTGAGCCACAACCCCAGCCCTTGACTATGTTCTTTTTTAAATTTCCACTTCCCCTGCTCCTTTACTTCTTTTTGTTTTTCTCTTTGATTTTTAAAATTTTGGAATATTTTCATGGCTAAAATAAATCATAATAATAATTTTATCACATGTGAAAATAGTTAAAAGTATGAATACTTGAAAGTAAAGGCAATGACAGTGCAATGGTTATTTTGCTATACACCAGGCTCATGGTTTTAATTACCATCTATAAATCTCTTTTCTAACCTCTGTGTGTGTGTGATTCTTTTCAGAGAATCTTTTGATCAAATTGAAACCCTCAGAGAATTAACACAATCAAAGTTTACTCTTTGCTCATGCAAAGCCCACTGATGGTCTGGGTGACACATGAAGACAGGTTTTATCCATCAGCAGACATACACTGCCATATTGGTTCAGTATTAAGGCACTTCCATAACAGCACATAATTCCATAATTCCCACCAGGGGTTGAGGAATGGAACTGAGCCAACTGAATGCTCCTGCCCTCATGGGAAAGAATTTCTACTCATATATGAATAGTCAAAGCAGATCATATGGCTATGTCTTACTTTTAACTGGTGGAGAAATTAAAACTCATGTGTTCCTGAAATTATAAAACTGAGATCTTGATTAATAAAATAAATGCTTATAAAATGCCTATGTCATTTGTGAAGTTTTAATATGTTTTATATGTAAAATGCTTAAAAGATGTCTGAAACAAAGCTATATAAGGGTAAGTAATTATTACGATTGTGGACAATCATATCTCTCAGCTAGAGTTTTGGAGAAACAATCAGAATAAGATTCCAGGTAGTGAATCAGTAATGTAGAAAACAAACAACAAACAAACAAACAAACAAAACCCCAGAAAGCAGATAATTAAGAAAACAAAACAAAACAACCCCATGGGTTAAGAACATTTAAGGGAAAATCATCAAGACTAAATTCTAGGACAGAGGTCATGTTTGAGATTCCGGATATAGAAGAAAGAAAATTCTTTAATTATAGAAATAAATCAAATAAAAATATTAGCTCAAAGTATAATAAAATAGAATTTCCTGACAACAATGATACTGCCTCTAAATTCATTCAAATTAGGTGTCAAAGAGAAATAAATTCCTGTCTTCTACAGATATAAGATAAAATGTGGTAACCTGAAAGAATAGCATAGTAAACATTTTAAAAACTTGAGTACTGTAATGACTAAGAATAATTATATAATGAGTTGAAAAGAAAGCAATAGAGACAGAGTGAAAATGCTGGCTTTATACAATAAAAAGTAAGTTACTTTGTCACCTTCATCTTCCCTTTTGTAAATGAGACATGTCTTCAAAGTTAATATGTAAATTGTTGCTGCTGAAAATATGAAAATAATTTACAAAGGAGATGGATAAAAAATGTGGGTGAAAAATAACAAAAATTAATAATAAAAGTCATGGTAAATAATATTAAGATCATTGGATGCTTACATAGAGAGATACCTTAAGTCCATTGTCTTTATCAACATTTGTATGGATACTATGGGACTTTTATTTTTGGTACCAGGGATTGAACCCAGGGCACTTAACCACTGAGCAATGTCCCCAGCCTGTTTTTTATTTTTTATTTTGAGACAGGGTCTTGCTAAGTCAATTAGGGCTTCCATTAAATTGCTAAAGCTGGCTTTGAAATTGTGATTCTCCTTCCTCAGCTTCCCAAACTGCTGGAATTATAGGTATGTGCCACCAGACTATGAGATATTTTTTCTTAGAAAGCAAAAAGTTTAAACCCAAAAATATAATTGAGAAATCCTGAGAGGCAGTAGCAGTTTTAATTTTGAGAATATTCATTAAAAAGGAGATGGATGGCAACACAGGGAGTTTATGGTTTTGAGAGAAGTAAATGTGAAAAAGAAATAATTCATAGTAGAATAGGTTGTTTTTACCTGATGTGCTCATAATTTCCCTAAGAAAAGTCCAGAGTTACAAACACTGCCACCACAGCATTTATTTTAAAGGTTGATAAGACAAACCAAACCAGTGTTAAAATAATCCTTTTGGAAGAGTAATGATCCTCAGTTAAAGGTGGCGTAAGGGCATTTTCAAAATTGAGTAGGAATGGAAAAGCTATCATGAATTGAGTGATTATGATCACTTTCTTCATACAAAATGTTCAAACTGCCTTTTAAAAGGACATGATAAAATAGAGCAATTTTTTACACTTAAAAAAAACCCTTATGGTAGATAAAAGTAAGAAACTTTACTTTGACTACAGATATTTGGAATTATGGCTTAGCCCAGAAATCTGAAGAGGAATATACAAAATGACTCTAAACATATCAAAGGTCATTTTCAAAAAAGGATTAAATTTTTTTCTATATCTACTTCATAATCAAAAAGCAAGAAAAAGCATAGTAAAGAACAAGCTTCTTTCCTAAAAAAGTTACAAAAAGTTAAGTTGGTAAGAATCCCATGAGTGAGCTGCTGGATTATGAAAATATATGCATATATATCTCAACACTAAATTAAAATTCACATATACATTGCATATTTTTCTGCTAGCATTTCTCCTTCTTTCTATGCCTCCTTCTCTTCCTTTTGTTCCTTCTCCTTATTGTCCTCAAACTTCTCTTTCTCCTTCTCCTTTTTCTTGTTCTCTTTTTCTTTTAATTTTTTTTGTTGTTTTCTAGAATGATTATAGTAATTCCTAACTTCCCTGCTTGAAATTAATCTATTTTTCCTTTACATAACAGTTTAAATATTTTCTTAGATTTTCATAATTTCTTTTCTCACTTTAAATTTTATAAATGTTCAAACATAACCAAATAAAACCATTTATACTTTGTTAGAATTGACAAATCAATCCAGTAAATGTATGATCTTTTATTATGACTCAGATACTTACCTTAATATCTTACAGTTTCCTCTCTCTGTTTTCTCTTGCCATTTATTTCCTGACAAAAGTGGGCCTTTTATTTTTGAATTTCCAAAATATTATAATTATCCTTCTCATAGCACAATTTAACATTTTCCTTCACTGACCCTTTGTTTCTTCAAAGTGGGGAATTATATGTAGCTGTTTGATTAGATTTAAATCCTGTTTGGCAGGAATAATTCACAGATTATGTGATTTAAATTCTACTTGATGACAACACAAAGTATAGTATTATTTGTCCTGTGTTCTGTCACTGCTACTGGGATTGTCAGCCAGATCTATCCGTGGTAAACTTACCCATCATTAATCATTTACTCAACAGTTTTAGCTTGCATTTATGATTATTGCTAGGTTTGTCACTTCATTAAAGGGTAAAAAAATAATTTTAAAAATTCAACTTTTAATTCCAATTCACCTCTGAAAAAAGTTTTCTGGATGAATTGTTTGATTAACCTGAAACATAGTTAACAAGGGAACATAGTATAAATATTTGGATAGTTTCTTCTATTTGTCAATCTTCTAAGTAATTGGTGCCCTACATAGGGTCTACTAAGGTAACACTTTTTATAGTATTTTTGAACCTTTGGATTTATGACTATTTCATATACTTTAATAAAATATTGTTATTTTTTTGATGATCAAACTATCCCACCCACTAAATTGAAGTCCATTCAAGTTCATTCAATCTTTTGTTTCTTTTTCTTTTTTAATTTCTGTTTCCTTTATAATAGATATTTTAAAAACTATTTTTTATAATTTTTTGAGGGGGTATGGTATATTGAACTCAGGGGCACTTGGTCATTTAGCCACATCTGCAGCCCAATTTTGTGTTTTATTTAGAGACAAGGTCTCACTGAGTTGCTTAGCAACTCACTGTTGCTGAGGCTGGCTTTGAACTCACAATCATCCTGTGTTGCTTCCCCAAACACTGGGATTACAGATGTGTGCCACCATGCCCAGCTTTTTTAACTTTTTAATTTTGGTATCATTATAGCTTAACATACACTTGTAAGAAATAAAAGAGATCCTATGTATTCTTCAACCTATTTCCCCAATAGGAACACTTTACTTGCCTGTTTAGTACCATATCACAGTAAAGAAACTGACATTGATGTTATCCATCTATCTTATGTCTCATAAAACTTCAGCAATTTTTGCTTTCTGTGCTTTCTAGCCCAACACCACCATCAGGGATCATCTGCTATACTCTGCATTATTCCTAAAATCAATTGTTTTTCTCAAGCATTCAGATTTGCTTTATTGAAAAACAATGTTAAGGACAATAATTTAGGCACTGTGTTCTTTGCTCACAGTAGTTTTCATGGTTCCTAAGCCTTTTCTGTGCTCAGAGCTATCAGCTATGAAGTATGTTACTAGGAAAAATAAATGAATTATACTGGAGGTTCTGACCTACAAAATTATAGATTTAGGTCTTTTTGTTATTTTTCCCCTAATATCTTTGACTTTGATTTATTTTTTTTTCTTTTGCTGGTAATCTTGTGTTTGTTCCCATTCACATATCCAAATTTAATACATTATTATGACTGATATCCTCTGTGGTTTCTGCTTACCCACATTTCTCCATGTTCCTGCCATTTACCTCTGAAAACTGACTCCATAGGCTTGGACTCTGGCTTTCATTTGGATTCAGGAAATAGTAGGATTTGGCAAGGAGTTGTAGAATTGAAGGAGTGTAAAATAAAGCTACTCTTCTGATTTTTAGCTCACAATTTCCATGAGATGTCCGTCCCCACAGAATGGTTTCTTGGGTTTACACTAACTGTTCTCCTCTTTCCTTTCAGTTATGGGAGCAAATAGAGTTTTGTTGCTGCCAGTCCCTAGGTACTTCATTAATGTGACTTCTCTTTTTTTGCTGAAACTGTCATTAGTCAAAAAGAGTAGTCTGAAAATTGAAACCAATGAATATTTATTTAGATTTTGATATATTCTAGCATTTGTTCTAAGCTATTGCAATAAAAGGGACATTTAATAAATAGTCCAAGCCTGACTTGTTAGCTAACAACAGGTTAGTTGGTAGAACAGACAAATATTTCTATGTAAAATAATAAATCTCTTATAGGACTATGGAAAATCTGCTTTAAGAACAGAAAATAAATTTGCTTAATCCATCATAAGAATTCAATGTGGGTTTCCTACTGAATATGTTTCTGAGTTATACTTATTAAGTGTTCTGTTATATACAGTAAAAATGCTAGGAATAAGGATATAACTGGTTTATTTTCATAAAAATAAATACAAAAACCTGTATAGTGCATGGTAGGTTCAATAAATACATTCTGAATAACTGATTAGATAGATAAGAATTGGTGATCAAACACCCCAAATAGGAAATATTTTTCTCAAACTTAATTTTTTAAAAAGCTTGTCTTTATACATAATTTTTGGTAAATTTAATTGTATTACACTATACATATTGACAATTTATCTGAAATTCAAATGTAACTGACTGAATTTATTGCATTTTGTCTCACACCAGATAAATTAAAAGTGGATTGAAGCAGCAAGATGGCAACTGAGTAAGAACTTCTGGTGATTGTCTCCACAGACTCACCAAGTTGAACAGCTTTTCCTGCTTCAAAGACCTTCACAAGAGCTTAGGAAAGCAGGTTCAGAGACCCTAGTGACTCTTTTTAATATAACAAAACAAACAATTATTTTAAAAGGCTAGTCTGAGCTTCACGCTTGAAACCTAATCACAGACCTCTGCTGCAGAATCCCAATGCTGCACAAAGTCCCACAACCCTTACTACTGGTTCAGTACCCACTGACTGAGTGCCTAGAACTGCCTTGGGTCACACAGCTGCCTGCCTCCCCATCTGCAGTGGCAAGGTAAGAAGCAAGACTCTACCCACTGACTAGCAGGACACCAAAAAGCAAGCACAGGGTTTTGTCATGGAGCCCAGTGCCAAGCCCACCTCAATGAAACCCAGAGCTTGGTCAAAACTGAAATTTCAGAGTTCACTGGTGAAGCCTCTAGCCCTATCCCAGCATCAGATGGACACCTATATGCTGGTGGGATATGTTTAAATTCCATTCAGCCTTGGGGTAGGAGTGGGGCATACCCACCTTTCTTCAGAGACTGCCTGGGTCTTTATGACAATAAGACCAAACTTAGGGTCTGCCTAGATAGACAATGGACTTCTGTCACTAGCATTATTCCAACCTGGGCAGCATAGCATGGTACATACAGATTCAACTTGACGGAATGTAGGAAACATTAGTAAGTACAAAAATTTAACGCTGGGCTGGTGAATCTTAATACTGAGCAAATCCTATAGGCCCCATACCCTGGCCTGTTTGGAGACAGAGTGCAGTGCCAGGAAAAATGTGAGTTCCTAGTCTACCAGGTTTCTATTCCAGCTAGCATAACCCCTGGCTGATTCTACTAGTAGGCTGCCCACAGCAATGTGTGTCTTTTTCCTGACCCTGTACTGTGCTTGTCTTAATGGACTGTTGGCTCAGGAAGTGACATATGTTGCTGACATTGGTGTATACCATTATGACATTGGAGGTCTGAGATGATCTATCCACAGTGATTCTGCTCAGAGCTAGGCAGAATCTTGCAATACCTGACCATACCTAAGGACAAGCCATCTGGGATTATCTTGGCTCCTGGAAAAGGTTTGTGGGAACAGACTACATTTTCTGAGCACTCTCCTAGTTCTTTCTTAATAACACACCTCAACATATTTGGAACAAACCTGGGTCTGACTTGCCTTCTGCTACTAAAGCAGTGAACAATATACCAACAGCAGACTCCAGGCAAACCTAGATCTGGGCACCATTCAGTGCTTGAATAGTGGAAGTGACTCCTGATTAGAGAAAATAAGTAGCCTGCTTAGAATTTCTGAAAAGACAGGCATACACAAAGCCATACTAGTAATAATGGAATAGATACCTTATCCTTCAGTGCCCAGATGACAGTCCCTGCAGAAAGCATCAAGATCATCAGAAAAACATGATCTCACATACTGCTCAAAATAAGGTGCCAGAAACTGAGCAGATATTAATCAGGATGGGAGAAACCTCAGATTGATAATTTAAACAGCTATTTAAGGAAATTACAGAAATTATAGAGGCGTTTTTATTTGTCCCACCTTTTTTACTAGTGTATTATAGTTATACATATTGATGGAATTTGTTGTTATATATTCAGGGAAATGTTTTAATATGAAGAAAATTAATGAAGTGATGAACGACATATTTTTTGGGGGGTGGGAATACTGGGTATTGAAATCAGGGGCACTCCACCACTGAGACATATACATCCCCAGCCCTATTTTGTATTTTATTTAGAAACAGAATCTGAGTTGCTTAGAGCTTGCCCATTGCTAAGGCTGGCTTTGAACTCATATCCTCCTACCTCAGCCTCCTGAGCCACTGGGATTACAGGTGTGCACTACCATGCCCAGATGAAAAACATTTTTAAAATTCAGGTATTTTTGAGCAGCAAAATAAACTCAGGAAAATTAAAAACATGATATAAAGCAAAATAACAGAATAGATCAAATAGAATAGATTGTATGTTCAAAGATAGTCTATTTTAAAATACACAGAGGAGAGAAAAAAAGAGTAAAGAGGAATGGAAAAATCATACAGGGAATTTGGGACAGCATTAAAAGAGCACATATTTTGGTTATTGGGATTCAAAAAGGCTTTGAGAATGCCAAAGGGGTAAAATGTTAAACAAAAAAAATAATAACAGAAAAAATTTCCAAAGTTAGAGAAACATACAAATATAGAGGAAGCCAAAGGTTAACAGTCAGATGAAACTAAACCAAGTTTACTCAAAGACATCCTGTAATCAAGTTCTCAAAGATGAAGAGAAGATTTTCAAGTTGGCAATTGAAAAAAATATCCTATAGAAATGAAGAAGAAATAATGACATTACAAAACAAAGGTTGGAGTGCCCCTGAATTCAATCCCCAGTATCTTCACCCCACAAAAATATATTTTTCATCACTTTGTTAATTTTATTCATATTAAAACATTTCCCTGAATGTGTAACAACAAATTCCATAAATATGTACAACTCTACTTACACACACACACATACACACACTCACATATCAGATCTTTTCTACAAAAAATTATAAAGGACATTCTTCAAAAACGAAAGAGACATTATAATAAGTAAAAAGAAAACTAACTGATATAAGCAAAGCATGGATAAAACTCACTGGCAAGACTAATTATACAAACAAATTTGAAATGCTCTAATGTAAGCATGGTGTGTTAAGCATTCATATATTTAGTATGAAGACTAGAAATAAGTAAAATAATTTATAACTATATTAATATATTAAGAGAACAGTATAGAAAAATGTAAAATGGGGTTTTAAAAATTTAAAATGTGGAGAAGAAGGAGAACAAGTGGGGTTTTCTTTTTACTAGAGTTAACTTACCAAATGTCTGCAGTAAACTTTATTTATAAATGCATACCTTGAATATAAATGGATTACATTATTCAATGAAAAGGCACAGAATTTCTGAATGGATAAAAATAATATTTAACTGTACATTATTTAAAAGAAAGTCACTTTGTCTCTAAAGACACACATAGACTAAAAGTGAAGGGCTGAAATAAGATATTCCTTGGAAATGGAATCAAAGAAAACTGAAGTATGCATATATATGTGTATGTATATTCATATATATATATATATATATATATATATATATGTAAAGTAGGATTTGAATCAAAAGCAGTAAGAAGGGACAAAGAAAGCCATTATATAATCATAAAAAGGAGTCAATTCAGCAAGAGGAAGTAACATTTTAAATATATGTATGCCCCCATATCAGAGCACCGGAATATATAAAGCAAATATATCTAAGAAACACCTACAGGAGCTATAGACTGCAGTACAGTAACAGTTGGGACATTAACACCCCACTTTCAGCAAAGTACATATCACCCAGATGGAAAATTAACAAAGATACATCAAGTTAAATTTGTACCATTTACCAAATGGATCTAAAAGACAAGTATAAAACATTTCATCCAACAGCTGTAAGTACACACGTTCCTCATCAGCACATGGAACATTCTCCAAAACACATTATATGATATGAACAAAACAAGCCTCAGGAAATTCTTCTAACAATTTGAAATCATACAGGTTTATCTTTTCTGATCACAAGTAGAAAGTAATAATAAGAAAAAAATTGGAAACTATTCAAGCACATGGAAATTAAGGTATTTTTGAACAACCAGTGGATACCAAAGAAATCAAGAAGGCAATTTAAAAATGTTTGGAAAGAAAAGTAGATGGAGACAAATCCTACCAAAAGCTACAGGATGAGGGAAGTTACAGCACTCAATGCCTACCTTCAAAGAGCAGAAAAATCTCAAACAACCTATCACTGTATTAACACCTAGCAAAACAAGAACAAGTCAAACCCCAAATTAGTAGAAAGAATCAAAATTGAAGCAGAGATGAATAGAAACTATAAAACAACACAAAAGATCAATAAAACTAAGAACTGCTTTTTCAAAAGATAAATAAAATAGACAAACTATTAATTTTAGCTAAGCTTCAGCACAACACTAATCCTTTCTTTTGATCTTCTCACTTAAAAACAACACTACAAAAATCTCATGTAAGCCCTCTATCTTTTTTTCTCTTCTATTTGGCAGAAATATAACTAGTTCACCAGGATGACCCTAGGAGTCATGAGGAGAGAATGTAAAATCATCTTCTAAATGAAAGGATCCTGGGCCCAATCATCACTGGGGAGTGAGCTGTGAGAGCAGGTACTTGCTTTGGCAAGTGTGCTGTGAGTAGAGGCCAATTGTGTATGAAGTCACTGATATTTGTGAATCTGTCAATCAAGTAGCTTAATCCAGTTCTGTCTGGTGGATCATGACCTAAGCAAACTTCAGTGACCAATTTAGTGAAATTTTAAAGTTTCTTTTATTCATCATTTGATATATTTATTAAACACATTTTATAAGAAGCATTTTATTATAGTGGATACAGTGTTTGCTAGAGAATTTAGACTGTTTATAGAAAGTCTAGAGAGGTGAGAACATAGAGACAAACAAAAAAAAAAAAAAAAAAGTTGAACATAATATAAGCTACAGAAACATAGGAAAGTGCAGTGTCTTGGAAACATACTGAAGAATTGAAAGGAAGAACATTTTATATTTATTCTTTCTACTTACTGTTAGATAAACCAGGAATGCTACCATCTCTTCTCTATCAGGCAAATTGCTAAGTTCAAGGCCTAATTTAAACATGTATCTGTATGTTTTCCAAGTATGTTTTTCTTTATACTTTCTATTTTGCTTAAACTTCACCTACTGCTCTCTTATAATTATTCCTTTCCATATTTATGTTTACGGTAAAAAATTGTATTCATTTAAATCTAGAAACCTGACAAATTTGCTTTTATTCTCTCATCACGTCTAACAAAATGTTGTGTGTACAACACATAAGAATAATCACTGGAGTAATCATTGTGGCCTCTGTTTTGTGTAAAATGCTTTATTCCTGGTATTTCATCATATCCAACGGTGTAGTCAAAATTGTCTTATAATTATTCCCAGAAAGCCAGTTTTCCTTGAAAAGAAAGTATCCATATGACTGGCCATGGTATATCAGAATTTCTGAGATGTATTTCCATGTTAGTTCTTCCTGTCAGTACTGGTCTAAGTGTCTAGCTAAAAGACTATGTTGAATATAGTCCTGTGGAAGCCACGTTCTTCCCTTTGGTTTGTGCTTAAGAATACGGACTGTTTCTTATTCTGCTTATTCCCAAGACCTAGCACAGCATCTTCTGCATTTGAAATGCTAAGTAGGATTTCAAACAACTTCTGTAGCTATTTGTGCAATGGAATGCTAACATAATCAATGGAGAAAAGTTACACTAGAACCCGTGAGAATTGTCCATTGATGCCAAGCATGTTTCGCAGAGCCTCACAGGATTTGCCTTTTCCCTTGCTTTCTGTCAGTATCATTCCAGAGTTTCTGATGGTACAAACACACCTTGATTGCTGCTCTTATTCTGTTCCATCTGCTACTCTCTTATTTCCCAGCAGACAAGCTACTATACTCTGCCACTTTAATTTCTGCTTTAGTGCCCTTAAACTGCTTCTCTGACTTACCAGCTAGGCTTTAGCTCACTATAAAGCACCTGCTGGGGAACTCAGCTGCTGCATGTGTAGCCAGCCCTGATTGTGGGATGCTTTCTGAAATAAGGTGAAAGTGCTTATGGAATGGAGGTTACAAAACACCTTAATTTTTTTCTAGTGTTTAATTGACTGATTTTTGAATAGGAATGTGTGTTACAGTATACTTTTGTTCATGTGGCCATGATTTAAAAACAACAGTTGCTGACACTGAATTCTCTAGCTTTGTTAAAAACCCAAACTAATGCTCAACCCAGTGACACCAGCTTTTAATGCCAGATTTCTCTTAACAGGACATTGTTTATTCTGTATGTAGTATCATCTTACCACCTACTGAAGGTGCAAATTAATTGTATGGCTGACAATTTTGTCTTGAAGACCTTTTGCACAAATCCTAGCTGTAGGCAATTAAAATATTTCCCTAAGTTAGCCTTTAAACCCTATTGAGCTTTTATTTTATAATGCATGTATAGGTGGCTGAACATTCAATTATGAAATGAGTTTTGCTTCTCTTTATGCCATAGGGTGAACTTTTAAGTGATGGAATCAAATAAAATATTCTGGCAGAATAGAATTGGATCTTCATCTAATACATGCATTTTTACTTTAAAGATAAGCACCCTTTTCTTGATTCAGGATTATTGTTTCTTTGACATTGAATAATAGTTGTTTACATTTTATTAGTTTTCAAAATAATCATACACTTATTAAAATGTGTACAGAATCTGGTTAGTCACTTTATCGTTTATCCACATACTTTATGGAAGCACAAAGAAGGGGAAATGTTCATATTTAATCAGTTAATCTCACTAACATGAAGTTAAATGATTCTTAGATTTTTTTTTTCAGAGTTGTGGACTTTTATTTTTAATTCCATAAAAGTTCTATTATCACAGAAACCCTCTTCTTCTATAATTTTGATAAAAATCAGAATATTATATATGAGGGGTCCTTCCATATTTTCTGTTGACTTTTGCTATTAAAGAAGGGCTACCATTGTTTCTGTATTTCATTTAGGCATCAGTTATATGGAGAAAATTATACTTCTAGAGCTTAGCTCTATGCCTGCAGGCCAGGAGGAAGCAGGAATTTTCAAGTCTCTAATTGCTTAATGCTAGGAAACAGTAAGATGCAGGTGCAAGGAAGTTAATCTTCTAAAACGGATGAATTTTAAATCATATGTTTTCATCTGGGTATTCTTTCCTCAAGTAATTCTAGTTGGATTCATAAAAATAAGTAAGCAAGTAAAAGACAAACTGCTCTTTTTAAAGGCAGTGAAAGTTCTGAAACCTACAGACCTCTTACTACATGCCAGTCAGCTTCCTTTAGTGTGTCACAGAACACAACTCAAAAGCCACAGTCCTACAGGATGGCATATACTTCAGGCCATCAGGATCTATCTATCTATCTATCATCTATCTATCTATCTATCTATCTATCTATCTATCTATCTTCACAAACATGCATGTATATATTAGAAAATTTAATGCTGCTGATACAATTTAGCTATGGTAGACCATTATTTTAAAGGGTAATAAAAAAAGAAAAAATAATTTACAATCAAGTCATAGTATTATAGAAACATGGAGTTAGAGAAAAACTCATAAATGGGTAAAAAAAAATAGCCTTTTATAAGTGTAGTGCTATCCCTTTTGATTTTAAAGCTCATTTGTTTTATCAGTGGAAATATGAATACCAAGGTATGTAGATATGATAGGATTGGAGACTTTATTATATGATATTTTTCAGAACTTTTCACATTCTAATTTGAGGTTATACGTTTTTTTTCTACTTGAATTTTTTGTACATATATTTTTTATAATTTTACCTAAGTTTTCTGCAGAATAATTTTGATTTGCAATATATTATTCAATGAAATTAGTCTTACCTCAGAAAAATGTTACTTTATAGAATTTTAGTATCAATTCCTTGACATATATATACAGAGATTTTTTTAAAAATATATTATCTGCTACATATGGTACACTGTACATTTCAAAACAATTTGTAATTATTAAGACCATTACGTAATACTAGTATTAAGTGCCTGCAGTGTGACAGGTGCAGAACACAGAATTTTTTTCTAAATCTTGCAATAAGTAATTTGGTTTTGGCAATAATTATAGACAATTAGATAATTTTAGAAGGATTCAAAGATTTGCCAATAGCCATGTGACTAATATAATTTAACCCAAATTTTAGCTCCTAAGTTTTAACTACTAAGTATTGCAATTACATATCTTTTTCCCAGTTGCTGTTTAATGCCAGTATGACTACATAAAAAGCCACATATGTATAGATATATATGTATATATACATTATTTATTATTGTGTATATATAAGTAATATACGTAATATTGTAACAAATATAATAGCACATGTATAATTTTCAAATCACAATACATTTTGCCCCAATATTCCAAAGGGAAAAGGGTATAACTAATAGTAAGGAATTAATGCAGCATAAACATGATGATTGAGTTTTGTATATTACCCTATTTTGTTGTCTATGGAAGATAAGTTATGCATTGGTAGATAGTTGTATAATCTGTCCATAGCTCAATTTATATTCAGGTAAACCTTTGTTTCCTACTACTTTCATCTGGAAATATCCATAAACAGTCTGTCTAAATTGTAGACACCCAGAATTTAGCTTTTTATACACTGAACACTGCTTGGGATGTTTGGATAGGGAAGGTGGCAATCCTGATTTACAATGTAAGCCCCGCCTCAATAATTGTCAATTTAAGTTATCTCCTTACTGACTCCTCTTACCATCTCTCTTCTGCCTCCAAGAGTTGTACTGAATTTAAAGACTCTAGTGCAGGGCTGCCCAAACTGTGGTTGTAGACCAGCAGCAGCAGCACCTTGGAATTTGTAAGAAAAGCATTATCTTGGGTCTCACTCATGAACTACTTGCTGCGTTACTAACTCTGAGAGTGGGGCCAGCAATCTGTATTTTACCTCATCATGAAGGCCTGTCTGATTCAACCTGAAGTTTGGAAACCAGACTTTGCATGTAAAAAGCAGAAATGCCTTACCATCAAGACTGCTGATGTTTGTCTAGGCAGCTGTGGATGTCCTTATTCTAGTGCATTTGGGTGGGAATTACAGTGAAAGACAGAATGTAATCTTGCTCTTTGGCTAAGAAGCAGATCTGGGAAGCTCTAGGCGAAGCTCATTTGTTAATCCATTATGAATGGGAGTTTCTATCTCTCAAGGATCTGTTTTCTTTGGGCATTTAGTAGCAACCAAAGAAGAATCACCTCCTAGCATTTATTTGGGCCTCAGGTGCAACAGAGTTTTAAGATAATTACATTTCTTAGTACCAAGTACAAAATTCATCACTGTCTTTGAAATATTTTTTGTCTTCATTTATTTCCTTTAATCCCAAAACTTCTATCAGATGTAATTTTAATACCAATTTTCCAGAACCCTCCCCCAAGTTTCAATCATTTGCTATAGAAGCTCATTTTCTTTAATTTTGGCATATTATAACATACGTTATAGACCCAATAATAAATTGTTATTATTTTGTGACTATTAAAAACACTGAGAAAAAAATGACAAGTTTGTATTTATTAATGCTACATTTAATTTCTTACCTGCCATTTATGCATTTTTACTTTGTCCCCATAGGATTAACAATTGGTGTCATTTTCTTACTCCAGTACAGCTTTGCTTCCCCCCATCTCCTTCCTACTATCAAATATACTACATTTAAATATTATAGGCCAATGGCACAATTAAATGTTCATACTTTATACAATTATTTTATATAACTGCTTTTTAAATCAAGTGGGAGAATAAAGAAGCACAAGTATGTATCATATTATCTTTTTAATTACACTATTAATTTTTCTGGATATATATATATATATATATATATATATATATATATATATATATATGTGTGTGTTGTTTTAGGCACTAGATATCCATCTGGATTTACTTGTATTTAGCCTGAAATGCTTTTATTCATATGTTTATAAAGCAGGTAAGATGCAATATATTCTCATATTTTTGTTTATTTGGATATTTCTTTAGCACTAAATTTTCAAAGATAATTTTGGTGGAGAGGATTTTTGTGTCTTTTTTTTTTTTTTTTTTTTTTTTTTCCCTTCAGCATACTTTACTTGTCACCTTAATGTGTTCTGGCCTCCATTGTCTCTGATGAGAAGTCAACTGTTAATTTTGTTGGGATTCTTGTATGAACAAGAGGTTTTTATCTAGCTAATTTTGAGATTTTTTGGTTTTGGCTTTTAGCATTTTTTCTATCATATGTTGGGGTGTGGATCTCTGCAATGATCCTACTTTTAGTTCACTGACATTCTTGGATGTGTCTTTTAATGTATTTCAGGGAGTTTGGTTAACTTTCAGCCATTATTCTTCAACTATTTTCTCTGCTTTTTTAACTTTCTTCTCTTATACTGATACTTTCTGTAAGTATATGTTGGTGTACTTAAAGATTTCACATTTATCTGAGGCTTTTTTTTTTTCCTGTGTTTTTGGCTTGTATAACCTCTGTCAATCTATCTTCAAGTTGGTCAGTTCTGTCTTCTTTGTCAAATATACTCACTCTTATCTGTCATGAATACCTTTTGCATCCAGATTTATCATTTGGATCCTTTTATCTTTGTTGATATTCTGTATTTGATAAGACATAGACATCATACCTTCCTTTTCTTTTAGGATGGTTTCCTTCAGTTCTTTGAACATATTTACAATGGCCACTTTGACAACTTTGTTAAATATTATGTCTGTTCACTCTTACAAGCAGTTTATGTTGCTTCCTATTTTTCCCCTGCACTTGAGCCAGATATTTCTATTTCTTTGGGCCTCATAGTATTTTATATAAAACTAGTCATTTTTGGTAATATATATTAATCATTCTGAATAGCAATTCCCCTCCTCATTTCTGGCTTGTTTTTAGTACTGTTTGGTTATTTATTTATTTATCTATCTTTATTTATTTATTTATTTTTGGTGCCAGGGATTGAACTCAGGGACACTTGACCACTGGGCTATACATCCCTAGCCCTTTTTTGTATTTTATTTAGATACAGGGTCTCACTGAGTTGCTAAGTGCCTCGCCATTGCTGAGGCTGTCTTTGAACTTGCAATCCTCCTCAGTTTCCCAAGTGCTGGGATTACAGGCGTGTGCCACCGCACCCAGCTGGTTATTTATTTTGTGACTTGGATAAGCTAGTAAAGACTATTGAGGTTTAGTAAAGTCTATTTTTCCTGCAGTGTTCACTTAAGTCACTCCTAAGAGGACACAACCACAGTAGGTGCCCTTACTCTAGGATACCACAGTTTGGGTGGGCAGTTTCCTCTTGTTTCTTCCCTTAGCCCGATTACTTTGGTTTTTATTCCCTGTTACTTAGTTTCCACTAGTTGCTGACTAATTGCTCTATTGCCAATGGAACACAGAAGTCTGTAACATTAAATTGTGCAGGTGTAGTTTTCAAGCCCAGCCTTTGAGGTTCATTTATTTCCAGAAGACTCTTCTTAGTTGTCTCCTTCCCTCTGATAATCTAGCTGGGCTACAGGTTTTCTTGTTGCAATTAATCAAAATAAACTATTTAAGAACAGCCTTAATCTTAAAACCTCTCAAATTTTATTTCATGGAAACTCAATTCTTCAGGGAAACCTTTGAGGTTCTTTTTTCTTGTGAGCTCCCTCACGCCATGGGAAGATTCCATGTCACTGCTCCAGGCACTACACAAAACAGTAGCCTGATTGATCCCCTTGGTTTGCTTCTTCAGTGTAGACTCCTGTGCTCTGCAAGTGGGCTTGAACAAGGGCAGTTGCTGACCCATTTTTTTTTTTTTTTTTTTTTTTTTTTTTGCCTGCTGCATCTGAAGTAGAACTTCTATCCTATGGACAGAAACTTGGTAGATGAACGAAGTCCTTAACATCTCATCTGCTTTCATTAGTTTATCTGCTTCAAATTTGAGGAAAACGGGATGAGAAAAGGCACTGGACCTTCTATTCCCAATGAAATTTGGTAAACCTAGATTGGAAGCTAAAGAGACAGAAAGCCCTTTCTTGGCTCTATCTGCCTAGAGTTGAACATCAGTCTAGCTTAGTGAGCTGGGGTTGGAGGGGAAATAGGGAATGGGTTGTGACACAAATATCATAGACTCTCAACTGTTATCAATACAATTTTCTAGAGTAAATGTTTCTTCATTTGCTGTATACCTTGAGAAAAAAATTCAGAATTTAAATATTTCCTTTTCAATAATTTTCAACTACTTTGCTTCAACTACTTTGTTCATTGGGGAGTGGGTCCACAGAACTTCTTTTGTTGTCATTCATTCCTGAAGTGAAATTCTCTGTTTCTATTTTTAAATTTTTGTAAACATTTTCTGTTATATTTTAATGAGTTTTTAAAATTATACCAAGTACTGTTTTGAACCACATGTATGCCATGTTTTAAAAGAAGAGATTGCTCCTAATTACTATTTTACTAACCACTCCATGGTGTGCACCCATCACATTTTAACTCCACGTCCAAAGTCAGTTGATGTCTTGGTTGCCCCAAAGTTCTTGCCATCATTAATGATATTGTGATGAATGCTGGTAGACATGCCAACATATAAAGTGGTCTGGAATTATTAGAAATAAAAGACTAAGAACAGATTTTTTGACTTATAGGCTATACACATATTTAAGGCTATCTCACATAATTTTCCATTATGCATATGCCATTCTCTATTCCAAACAGTATCACCTGAGGGTTTCTGTCTCTTACCAGAGGCAATGCTTGGCAATATACAACATTCTTAACTTCCTATACAGTATAATAGATATAGTTAATAACTCATTTTTTTAATTTCCATTTTTTAATTAATAAAAATTTGATCATCTCTTAAATATTTATTAGTTTTTCAGATGTATCCCATGAATTCATTGTTGTGCATATTTCCAATTGTTCTGTTGGGGTCATTGATTATTTTTTAAATATAGTTTTTTATATACATTTTAGGCTAGTATATTAGTTTTATATTAGCTTTGGTATAAATCACTGCAAAGGACTTCTCCCATTTTGTCATTTATATATGAACTTTTTCTACTTTACTTTTTTCTTTTACATAGGTCCTTAATTTAATGTCATAAAATTTATCTTTTTTATTATTGTACAAATATTTTCTTTTTAAAAATTAAGATATTTTTATCATTAGGCCATAAAGCTCATTTCCTAAATTTTCTTGGAACATACAGTTGTATTTAATAACCTAAGAATTTTAATCTATATAGAACTCATCATTATATGTAGTGTTAGAAAGGGAAGCAATGTTAACATTCTCTGTATTATGAGACCATTTCCCCAATAATATCTATGAAATAAACAACCTATCCCCCACTGGATTTTCGAGTTGCATTTACTTTTTATTAATTTTCCACAGACAATTAATGTTCTAAATAATTCCTGTTTTAGAAATTTACTTTTCTGTGGGGTCATGGTGTTCTCAGAGGTATAAATGCTTTCCCATTTTCATAAGTAAATTTCTCTCTCATGAATAGGAGACTAAAGAATTCTTTTTTTTCCCCTTGTAAATGGGATAGATTTCTTTTTCTTTTTTTTATTCTAAGTTGTATGAAAGCAGAATGCATGACAATTCATATTACACATAAAGAGCACATTTTTACATATCTCTGGTTGTATACAAAGTATATTCACACCATTCTTGTTTTCATACATACACTTAAGGTAAGGATGTCCATCTCATTCCACCATCTTTTTTTTAACCCCCTTGCCCCTTCCCTTCCCCACCCTCCCCATTGACCTTTGTAGAGTTTCTCTAATCCTCCTATGCTCCCTGTCCCAACCCCACTATGAATCAGCCTCCTTATATCAGAGAAAACCATCCGCATTTGGATTTTTGGGATTGGCTAACTACACTTAGCATTATATTCTTCAACTTCATTCATTTACCTGTGAATGTCATTATTTTATTCTTTCAATCCTCAGTAATATTCCATTGTGTATATATACCACGTTTTCTTTATCCATTCATCTACTGAAGGGCATCTAGGTTGGTTCCCCAGTTTAGCTATTATGAATCCCAGTTTTCCAAGGAATCTCCATATTTCTTTCCATATTGGCTATACCATTTTGCAGTCCCACCTGCAATGTATGAGTGTGCCTTTGTCCCCACATCCTCTCCAAAATTTCTTGTTGTTTGTGTTCTTAATAGCTGCCATTCTGACTGGAGTGAAATGAAATCTTTTTGTTTTGCATTTCTCTGATTGCCACAGATGTTGAACATTTTTTCATGTATTTGTTGATTGATTCTATAACTTCTTCTGAGAAGTGTCTGTTCTCCTTGGCCCATTTATTGATTGGTGTGTGTGTGTGTGTGTGTGTGTGTGTGTGTGTGTGTGTGTGTTTGTGTTAAGAGTTTTGAGTTATTTGTATATTCTAGTGATTAGTGCTCTATCTGATGTGCGTATGATAAAAATTTGTTACCAATTAGTAGGTTCTCTATTCACCTCACTGATTTTTTTTTTCTGAGAAGAAACTTTTTAATTTGAATCCATCCCATACATTAATTCTTGATTTCAATTCTTGTGTTATAGGAGTCTTATTAAGGAAGTAAGGAAGTAGGGGCCTAATCTGATATGATGGAGATTGGGGCCTACTTTATCTTCTACTAGATTCAGGCTCTCTGATTTAATTCCTAGACACTTGATCCACTTTGAGTTGAGTTTTGTGCATGGTGTGAGATAGGGGTTTAATTTCATTTTGTTGCATATGGAATCCCAGTTTTCCCAGCACCATTTGTTGAAGAGGCTGTCTTTTCTCCAATATATGTTTTTGGCACCTTTGTCTAATATAAGATAATTGTAATTATGTGGGATAGTTTCTGTGTCCTCTATTCTGTATCATTGGTCTACTAGTCTATTTTGGTGCCAATACCATGCTGTTTTGGTTACTATTGCTCTGTTGTAGTTTAAGTTCTGGTATAGTGATGCTACCTGCTTCACTCTTCTTGCTAAGTATTGCTTTAGGTATTCTGGGTCTCTTATTTATCCAGATTAATTTCATGACTGCTTTTTTTCTATTTCAATGAGGAATGTCATTGGATTTTGATTGGAATTGCATTAAATCTCTATAATGCATTTGGTAGTATAGTCAATTTGACAATATTAACTCTCCCTATCCAAGATCAAGGGTGATCTTTCGATCTTCTAAGGTCTTCTTTAATTTTTTTCTTTAGTGTTCTGTAGTTTTCATTGTATAGGTCTTTGACCTCTTCCTCTTTTGTTTGGTTGATTCCCAGGGTTTTTTTTTTTTTTTTTTTTTTTGAGGCTATTGTAAATGGGGTAGTTTTCCTCATTTCTCTTTCAGAGAGTTTGTCACTGATATACATATATGCCTTTGATTTATGGGTGTTGATTTTGTATCCTGCTACTTTGCTGAATTCATTTACTAGTTGTAGAAGTTTTGTGGTGGAATTTTTTGAATATTCTCGGTATAGAATCATGTCATTGGCAAATAGTGCTAATTTGAGTTCTTCTTTTCCTATCTGTATCCCTTTAATTTCTTTCTTCTGTCTTATTGCTCTGGCCAGTGTTTCAAGCACTGTGTTAAATAAAAGTGGTGAAAGAGGGCATCCCTGTCTTATTCCATTTTTAGAGGCAATGCTTTCAATTTTTCTCCATTTAAAATGACATTAGCCTGGGGCTTAACAGATAGCTTTTACAATGTTGAGATATGTTCCTTTTATCATCCCAAGTTATTCTAGTATTTTGAACATGAAGGGTGCTGTATTTTGTCGAATGCTTTTTCTGCATCTATTGAGATGATCATATGTTTTTTAAGTTTATTGATGTGATGAATTACATTTATTGATTTCCATATGTTGAGCCAACCTTGCATCCCTGGAATAAACCCCACTTGATCATGGTGCACTGTCTTTTTGATATTTTTTATTTTTTTTATTCAATTTGTCAGAATTTTATTGAGAATTTTTGCATCTATGTTCATTAGAGATATTGATCTGAAGTTTTCTTTCTTTGATATGTCTTTGCCTGGTTTGGGGATCAGGGTGATACTGGCCTTATAGAATGTGTTTGGAAGTGCTCCCTCTTATTTTATTTCCTGAAATAAATTGAAGAGTATTGGTATTAGTTCTTCTTTAAAGGTCTTGTAGAACTTGGCTGTGTATTCATCCTGTAGTGGGCTTTTCTTGGTTGATAGAATTCTAATGGTGTCTTCTATTTCATCACATGAATTTGCTCTGTTTAAATTGTGTATATCATCCTAATCAATTTTGGGCAATTCATATAATTCTAGAAATTTGTCGATGCCTTCAATATTTTCTATTTTATTGGAGTACAAGTTTTTGAAATAATTTCAAATTATCTTCTGTATTTCTGAAGTGTCTGTTTTTATATTTTCTTTTTCATCATGGATGTTTGTAATTTGAGTTTTTTTTTCTCTATTTTATTTTTGTTAGCATAGCTAAGGGTCTGTCAATTTTATTTATTTTTTCAAAGAACCAACTTTTTGTTTTGTCAAGTTTTTCAATTTTTCCTTTAGATTCAATTACATTGATTTCAGCTCTGATTTTAATTATTTCCTGTCTTCTACCTACTTTTGGTGTTGGTTTGTTCTTCTTTTTTAGGGCTTTGAGATGTCACGTTAAGTCATTTATTTGTTGACTTTTTCTTCTTTTGAGGACTGAACTCCATGCAATAAACTTTCATCTTACTACTGCCTTCATAGTGTCCCAGAGTTGTCAATATGTTGTTTCTGTGTTCTCATTCACCAGGAAGAATTTTTTAATCTCCTCCTTGATGTCTTTTGTAACCCCTTATTCATTCAGGAGCATATTATTTAGTCATCAGGTATTGGAGTAGCTTTTTATTTTTTTGTTTTATCATTGATTTCTAATTTCATTCCATTATGATCTGATAGAATACAGGGTGGTATCTCTATTTTTGTATATTTGCTAAAAGTTGCTTTGTAGCATAATATATGGTCTATTTTAGAGAAGGATCTATGTGCTGCTGAGAAGAATGTGTATTTGTTCATTGAAGGATGAAATATTCTATATATGTCCATTAAGTCTAAGTTATTGATTGTATTTATGAGGTCTAAATTTTCTTTATTTAGCTTTGGTTTGGATGATTTATCCAGTAGTGAAAGAGGTGTGCTAAAGTCTCCCAGAATCATTGTGTTGTGGTGTATTTGACTGTTGAATTTGAGAAGGGTTTGATTGATGAACATATAAATTTATTATTGTTATGTCTTGTTTATGAATGGTTCCCTTAAGCAATATGAAATATCCTTCTTTTTATACCTTTTGATTAACTTGGGTTTTAAATCTACTTTATTTTCTATGAGGATGGAAACTCCTGCTTGCTTTCACAGCCCATGTGAGTGGTATGATTTTTCCCACCCTTTCAACTTCAGTCTGTGGATGTCTTTACTTATGAGATGAGTCTCTAGGAGAAAGCATATTGTTGGGTCTTTTTTTTTTTTTTTTTTTTTTTTTTTTTTTTTTTTTTTTTTTTTTTTTATCCAACCTGCCAGTCTATGTCTTTTGATTGTTGAGTTTAGGCCATTAACATTCAGGGTTATTATTGAGACATGATTTACATTTTCAGCCATTTTTGTTTATTTTTGGTACTTAACTTGATTTGGTTTCTCCTTTGATTAGTTTTTCCTTTTAGATTACTATCTCTCTTTGCTGATTTTCATTATTGTTTTTCAATTCTTCTTCATGGACTATTTTGCCAAGGATGTTCTGTAGTGTGCAGTCTTTTGAGTTGTAAATTCTTTTAACTTTTGTTTATCATGGAAAGTTTTTATTTCATCATGAAATCCAAAGTTTAATTTTGCTGAAGATAAGATTCTTGGTTGGCATTCATTTTCTTTCAGAGATTGATATATGTTTTTTCCAGGATCTTCTAGCTTTTATGGTCTAGGTTGTTAAATCTGCTCATAATCTAATTGGTTTCCCCCTATGTGAAATCTGATTCCTTTCTCTTATGGCTTTTAATATTCTTTCCTTATTCTGTATGTTAGGCATTTTCATTATAATGTGACTTGGTTTGGATCTGTTTGTGATTTTGTTCATTTGACGTCTGGTAAGCCTCTTGATTTTGGTTTTTCCATTCATTCTTCATGTTTGGAAAGTTTTCTGATATTATTTAATTGAATAGAGTACTCATTCCTTTGGTTTGGACCTCTGCACCTTCCTCTATCTCAATAACTCTTAAATTTGGTCTTTTTATGGTATCCCATATTTCTTGAATGTTCTGCTCATGGTTTGTTACCATTTTCACTGTGTGGTCTACATTCTTTTCAAGATTATATATTTTGTCATCATTGTCTGAGGTCCTGTCTTCCAAGTGGTTTAATCTGTTAGTGATGTTTTCAATTAAACTTTTATTTTGGTTAACTGTTTCTTTCATTTCCAGGATTTCTGTTTGGTTTCTTTTTAGAACTTCTATCTCCCGATTGAAGTATTATTTTGCTTCTTGTATTTGTTTATGTAGTTCTGTGTCAAAATGATCTTTTACTGCCTGTATTTGCTCTCTTATATTATCCTTTAGTTCACAGAATATTTAAATTATGTACATCCTGAATTTCTACTCTGTCATTTCTTCTGCTGTGCTTTCCATGGATTCTAATAATGAGGTATATTTATTTGTTTTGGGCACTTTCTTCCCTTGTCTTTTCATATTGCTTGTATCTCTTCTCTTCTAGCACTGTGGATCCGAGGCTTTTTCATTTTTACCCTATAGCTTTATAAAGCCCCTGTAGAACAATTTTAACAAATCCCTATATGAACAATTTGCACCCAATATACCATATATTTGTTATTAAGATGTTCACAGTTTGGTCACAATGTAGAGAAGTAGTGAATTCAATTATTCTCCACAATATACTTCTTAGATTTGTAAAGGGTTTTATAGTTTCTGATATTGTACAAAGATATAATATGTTGAGGAGGTAGGAGGTGAGGATATTGAGTTACTATTTTTTAGGAATTGTGAAAGAATTAGATTAGTAGCAGTAGAAGAGAAAAGAAGTAATTTGGGTTATACAAGTTAGTGGGAAGACAGTGGTGTATATAAAACAAACACACATATATATTAAGAGAAATAAAAATGTCAAAATAGTAGAAATTGGTGGCAATAAAAAAAGGAAAGTAAAAAAGAGAAAAGAAAAAATAATATACAACTCAACTTTGATTATATTATTCAGATGCCCCAGTTCTCAAAATCCTAATTCATGCGTAGTACTTGGTTTCACATATGTTGGGGTTATGAGGACAGGGGAATAGAGAGGGAGAAGAAAAAAAAGAAAATATCTTGAAGGAAGATTTCCTTTTTCCCTTCACATCTAATAGGTGGGGTCGTCTGTTGTCAGCTGGTATCTCCACCCTTCAGATGGTGACATAACCACAGAGTCACCATAGTTGGGAGTTGTCCCCCCTCCCCTGAGGAAATGGCACTGAAAGGTCACCCAAGATGAAGGCACTCACTTTCCCTGACACAGTGCTGAGTTAGATGGAAGGAGCTGGGTGATGGCACTGGATGCTGGGTTCGGAGCTCCATGGCTATTGGTGTATGGCTGTTGTCTGACTTCAGAGCCTTGTAAATTCATCAGGTGCAGGCAGGCTACTACGTATAGGGGACTTTCTCCACTGCTGCAGTGTCTTAAGATAACAGTGGCTGAGGTGCGCTCCCCATGTTGGCAGATGGGTTCCACAGGGGAGTAGCATCTGGAGTTCCTGTGCATGGGAAGTTGCCAGGTGTCTTGCATGAGAGAGGCATTGACTCTGTCCATTTAGGTGGGTGGCCAAATGTTTCTCTGGGCACCAATGCAGATGGTCCTATTTGGTGGTAGTAGTCCCTAGCAGCACAATCCCCCACGAGTGAGTAGCTGGGAGACCCACCCTGACACTGGTGCCTGTAGCCCAGAACCCCCAGAGGGGCACCATGACCGTGACTCCTTTGTGAGTGCAGAAGTATCACAAATAAGCAATATTCTCACTACTGAGTCTCAGTTCACAGAAGGACATATATTGCTACCTTCCTCCAGTCTACCATCTTAGATTTTCCTAAATATTTTTTTTTTATCTTGTGGACAATCTCTGCAATGAGAGAGGAATGCATTCTTGGTATAATATTTTTTATTTTCCTCAGTAACAGGTTTTTGCTAGTCTGAGACAGTGACTCAATTACAAATGCAGAGGTATTTGAGGAAGAACATAAGTTCTCTTTATTCTTTATTCTATGTGATGTGAATAGAAGACAACATCTGACAAATCTAAGTAACCAATATTGAAAGATATAAAATTGGATTTCCATGAATATTGTTAATATTAGCACATATTCCTCTCAAAAGCATGCAAATTCTCAGAAAGAGGAAATAATATTTTCCTGGTCCTACCATTATCTGTTTTACACTTCTCTTCCCTGTATCTTATTTTCCATAAACTTCAGCCACAAATCACAATAGATCCCTCTATACCTGTGGTCTACATTGATTCATTTTTTTATTATAAAAGTGTTCTCTGTTTTGGCACAAAGGATATATATGTACAAACAAAAAGTAGATATCCCTGTTCTCACAACTCTATATTCTGGGATGACAATAAGGCACATAAAATTGAGTAAATAATAAAGGATATTAAAGGTGAAAAAGTACAGTGACAAAAATAAAAAAAGAAGATATTAGGAAATTGAGAGTTCTTGCTTTCAAATTTAGGAGAGAGTAGAGTTCATGGAGGTGATATTTAAACCAAGAATGAATAAATGTAGAGGAATTAGCAGAAGGTGGTTGGAAAGTATCCAAATGGGAATAATGAAAATCAAAACTTGGTTTTTAAGGTGATATGTGTTTAGGGTGTTTGAAGAATGGTAAGAAGGTCATTCCTACTTCAATAAAATGCAATAGATGAGGAGGACATAGATGATTTTGGGTGTTTTAGAGCTTTGCAGACCACTGCAAAGACATTTCTTTGAATGACACTAGAAATCACTGTAGAGTTTTGATTAAAAGGTCAACCTGAGCTGGGCATGGTAGCAGGTAGCACACACCTGTTATCTCAGTGGCTTTGGAGGCTGAGGCAGGAGGATCACACATTCAAAGCCACACTCAGCAACAGAAGGTGATAAGCAACTCAGACCCTGTCTATAAATAAAATATAAGAAAGATGTGGCTTGGTGGTCAATAACCCCTGAGTTCAATCTCCAGTACCAAAAAAATAAATAAAAAAATAAAAAAAAGTCAACCTGAAACCTGATCTGCTTATGCTTCAAAAGGTCTATATTTTAATGATGAATTATTGAATTCACCTTACATGCAAGCTTGGTGGTTCTGAGTCAACATATAGGATTATAATTTATATTTCCTCCAGTAATTATGAAGGTTGTATTTGACATCCATAATGTGATGGCCCCAGGGTAAAGTGGTCATTCACATCATACTTGTTAATTACCATCATGGGGGCAACAATAGAAGGGGTGCTATCAAGAGGATACAACATACAATGAAGGCTTGAAATGATGCATCTTAGAAATTAAGCAGTTAATTAAGGCATCTGTCCTTAGGTTGTAGTTCCACAAACACACAAAAGCAATAGAGACATTGCTTATAAAGTTAAAACAAAAGTGTATAATTTTTAGGAAAAATAGGACACAGAAGCAGAAATCTGATAACACATATGTATTATCAGATTGAGTAACTCTTGGACCCATCTAGGTATTTCCTCAATCATGCAATAACATTTTTATTAAAAGGTAGTGCACATAACATAAATGTCATCATTTTAAAATACAATTTAATGATTTTAGTATGATCACAATGATAAAAAAGCACTACATTATCAAATTTCAGAGCATTTCCATTATCCCCCAAAGAAAATTTGTACCTAATAGCATTCGATCTCTTCTCTCCATCCACTTACATGCACCAATATATTTTTCTCTTCAAGGATTTGTGTTTTCTAGGTATCTTTTGTAAATCACATTATGTAGCATGTGAACTTTTCCACATGGATTCCTTAATTTTGCATAGAATTATCAAGATTCAAAAGCATCAAAGCATGAAACGATAATTCTTTCCTTTTTTAAAAAAATTCCATCTTATAGCATGCAATTATTTTTATTTTATTTTGTAATAATAATAATAATAAGCAATGTATTTGACATTTTAGGAAGAGTTTCATTACTAAATATTTCTAGATCACTTAAATACACCTCTCTTAAAAATCAAATACTTCAGGAGCTGGGGCTATGGCTCAGTGGTAGAGCGCTTGTCTCACATGTGAGGCCCTGGTTTCAATCCTCAGGAGCACATAAATAAAATAAAGAATCAGATACTTCATTATTTTTTTCTTTTGTTTTGGGGTACCAGGGATTGAACTCAGGGGCACTCAATCACTGAGCCATAGCCCCAGTCCTACTTTGTATTTTATTTAGAGACAGGTTCTCACCAAGTTGCTTAGCACCTCACTGAGTTGCTGAGGCTGGCTTTGAACTCGTGATCCTCCTAACTCTGCTTCTCAAGTCACTGGATTACAGATGTGCAACACTGTACCCAGCTCCCAGAAACTTCTTTATTAAGTATTTTAAACATTAGTTGTTTTATTTATTTATTTATTTATTTTGGTCATTGTGATTTTAATTAAAATTTAAATTATTAAGGAGATATCAAAATATCAACATTGTTGAGGAAAGAAATTCTCAAGAGGCCCTAGAGACTGGATAATGTGAAACTTTTATGTATGCCCCAGTTGAAGACTTAGGTTTTAGCTTCAGTTTATGCCTCATTTTGTTTTTTAAAACTCTTGAAAATCTGTGTCATGCTAGGCATGATGGTGCCTAGCCTGTAATCCCTGTGACTCAGGAGGCAGATGCAGGAGGATCACAGGTTCAAATCCAGCCTCAGCAACTTAGCAAGGCCCTAAGCAATTAATGTATGTGTCATATGTCAAAATACTTTCCTTTTAGTGACTGAGTAATATTCTGTTGTATACATAGATCACAAACAAACGATGGAAATTTGGGTAGTTTCCACATTTTTTATTTTTGTGAATAATGCTGATATGAACATTAATCCACAAGTTTGTGTGTACATATGTTGTTAATTCTCTTGGCACTATACCTAGAAATGGAATCACCAGGTCATATGGTAATACTTTGTTGAACCTTTTAAAAATTTGTCATTGTGTTCTTTACAGTGGTTGAATCATTTTTCATTCTCAATAGCTAGCAATGTATGATGATAAGTTCCAATTTCTCCATATTCTCATCAAACTTACTTATTTTCATTTTTGCTTTAGGTTTTGTTTTTTTATAACCATTTTAATATGAATGAAAATCGTAGCTTTACTACAGATTCAAATTGCATATCTCTGATAGTAATGGTATTGATCACCTTTTCACATGCCTGTTATTTGTTTATTTTCTTTAGACAAACATCTGTTCAAACCTTTTGTCTTTTTTAAGAAATTGTGCTATTTGTATATTTACTATTGACTTGTAACTGTTTCTTATAACTGCAGGATGATGGATTCTTCTCTGATATATGTTTGCAAATATCTTCTCTCTTTCTATGGGTTGTCTTTCTACATTATTAACCTTCTTTGGAAAGCATTCTCCATTCTGAGGGCAAAAACATATTTTCCATATTATGCGGTAAATGCTTCATTGTCTATCCTTAATCCACCTTTCTTGTTTGCTTAACTGTTAGTAGAACTTGAAGTCAGTTTATTTTTTATTTCTTGTTCTTTTTCTTCTTCTTAAACTGCCAACCAATTATTTTGATATTATTTATTTAAAAACATATTTGGTAAAGTACCCACATGCATAGGTTTGATTTATATATTTATTTGATAAATGTGTGTTTTTATTCTGTTTTTACATGCATAAATACTATGCTGCCTTGATTGATATAACTTTAGAAAAAATATTGATATCAAGTAGAGCAACTTCTCCAACCTTACTCTACTGCAAAATGCAACATTTACATCTTTTACATTTTCACAGAAATTTTAGTCATAATTTCCAATAATATGTGTACACATATGCATATAAACATGTAGAAATACACAGAAACCATAAGAATTTTTACTGAGATTGCATTAAAACTACAGATCAATTTGGAGAGAATTTCCATATTAATGATATTCAGTATGACAGTATTTGATCATGGTTTATCTCTTCATTAAATGTGATGTTACTCAACTTTTTTCAGTAGTATTTAATAGTTTCTTGGATACATTTTTGATAAAACTTGACAGTGAAATTCTCTTGGTGATGCTTATTTCTCTAGTTATTTTAGCAAATGCCTTAATTTAGTAATATTAGAATTTTTCAGGATATCATGATTTAGTGTCATATATAGGTCATGTGCAAATACTGTTAAAATTATTCCTAGGTGTTTTATCCCCTATTTTATTTGTAAATTATAGTTATAAATTATATCATTCACTTTGATTTGATTATACAAGCATGGGATTATTTCTGGGTGTTTTATAATGTCCTTGAAGATTAAAATTGTTTCACATTTCAATTTTTATTTCTTTAAAAATATTTCTAATATACAGTCTTATGGCTGAAATTTATGAAAAGTAACTTAACATTTAAATGTTGGCTGAATTATATTGAATATTACCTTATCTCCAATGCTTATCATGTTTTTGAAAAGTAGTAGCAATTGTTTCAGTTAATCTTCCTTTGGAAAACTTGCAATTTCATTTTTGCTGATTTTGTTGTTTTTCTTACTTTAATGATGTGTCAGTGCAGAATAAAAATTGTGATAATGAGGATCATTTTGTTTTGTTTCTATATCTTTTGAGTCAATTTTGATTATTTGTATTATTTATAGAAAATTTCCATTTCAACTGCATTTTAGAAAGCACAAAGTGTTGTAGTATTTTCTTGCTGCATTTTAATATCACCAAGACCTGTAGTGATGTTCTCTTTTATTTCTGAGAAGATTGAACTCTACAGAGTTTTCTTAATTATATTAGTGTTTTATAGACCTCTCGAATTTATTGATCCTATCAAGTGCATAATGAATTCTACTTATTTAAATAGCAATGTGGTCTTTTAAAAGTAACTCTTTTCCCCAGATTCCTTTGGTTTGTTTTATTCTTCATTTCTAACTTATCATGAAGGACTTGTTTATTTCTGATGATAGAGGCAATTACAATTTACATATTTAAAGTTGTATAGTTTTTCCTTACCTGTACTTCACAAATTATGATATGTGATATTTTGTCATTCAACTCAGTGTTCTTAAATTCTATAATTATGTGTCATTTTTATTCAGTGTAATTTAAATATATTTTGATTTCCAGACATATGTGGATTAACAAGTTATCTGTTTGTTAAAATTTATAGTATTATTTGACAGTAATTACATATATACATGTATATATATATATATATATATATATATATATATACATATATATATATATCCCATATAAGTTCAATCTCTTGATATATTGAGTCAATTTATGAACTGGTATATTATCAAGTTTAAAATATTCCACATGTACTTAAAAACAATACCAAGTTAGGAAGGACGTGAAGAAAATAACTCTTAGACATTTTTCATGGCAAAGCAAGCTATTAAAACTACATTTACAAAAACTTGGTTGGCACTATTAAAGTCACACAAAGCACATAACTCTCCTGAGATAAATTTATTCCAAGATATGTATCACAATAATTATATGCACAATCATATGCTACTTAACAACTGGGATGCATTATATGATATATGTTGTTAGGTAATTTGTTATTATATGAACACAGTATAGAGTACTTACACAAATCTCTATAGTGTAGCCTACTACACACCAGTTTATTTAATTGTGATGGAGCACTTTTCAAGTCTGGTAACACAGAGGGTGTGTTTACACTAGCTTCCTCACAAACAAGGTATCTAATTGATCACACTATTGTTATGATGGCTGTAATAACCTCATTATGTAAGAATGACTTTTGGCTCCATTGTAATCTTATGAGATCAGCATCCTATATGTGGTCCATAATTGAAAGAAACGGTGTTGTTCATTACAAAAATGTGTGTGTGTGTGCACTCACAGTTATATATATATATATATATATATATATATATATATATATATACACACACACATGTATGTGCACATGTGTGTATACATGGAGACAGAGACAGAGATAGAGACTGAGTGGTACTAGGGAAAGGATTCTGCTAAAATACATACTTTCCTTTTAGGGCATTTATGCAGACCTACCACAATGATATGTCTTTGTCTTATTTACTACTTTGTCTACTATGTATAAAAGAATACTCTTGAATAATACACATTTACTAGTTACTTTTAGAATAAGTGCATTTTGTTTTATATAAAGTCAAAATTTGCAACTTCCTCTCACTTTCCACGTAACCACCATTCCTCAACACAACACACACACAAAGCCTAGGTTTAGATTCCATCTCTTACATTAACTAGGCATGTGCCCTTTCTATCCTTTGTCTATTAAATGCGAATGATAACTCTTCGTGGCTGTTGGAGGTTACTGTGAAGTATAATTGATTTATTGTTCATAAAAAACATAAAAAAGTTCCAGAGCATTAATTGTTATATAATTGTTTGCCGTTATTATTGCCATTTTTGAGGTTTAGATGAGGGGAAACAGGGCTTGCTCAAAAATGTGGGGAAATTTGGCAGTTTGTTGTTCTAGTGATCATGCATAGGGAAACTGAGGCTGGCAGATACACAGTATAAGGAAATTTAGAGGGTTATTTGACTGGAAAAGGAGAATGCTAAAATGAAGAAAAGTTGTAGGACCTTTATTCAAGTGTATTTTCTATCACAATGTCTCTAGATTAGATAAGGCTGGGACTTCTTTTTAAGTGGCATTTTCATTCTATTAAAAACATAGTCACCAAATCAATAGACCAGACCACTGTTGTCTATAAAATGATAATTATCACTCTCACACACATTATCACAATTATATAATGCATATGAAGGCTTTTCATGAATTGAAAAAAGCTATACAAATTATATTAGTACCAAAAAACCTATTTTGGTGGGCGCCACTGGTAATTTCTTTCATGTTTTATGGACTTTTCTCAGGTTTCTTATGTCTTTATAATTGTATAGTTAGAGCTCTCATTTCACCCAGCTTTCTATCTACACTGATAGAAAGAACTCTCTTGTTTCTGACCTCTTTTTTTTTCTGTCTAGTCCCTTATCTCTCTCTGTCTACCAGACATGTCTACTTAAATGTCTTCCTATCACATCAAATTCACCATGACTCAGACAGAATGTCTGATCTTTCCCTTAAGCTCTTTCTTCTGCTTCTTTTCTCTCTCTTGAAGATAAAATGTTTTATCAGTATTTAAGCACAGTCTTAAAAAACTAATCCTAAACATAGAACAGTGTACGGTTAGGTTCCTTGTACTACATCACAAAAATCTGTAAATGTATATTGCTTCTAGTGCCAAAGAGAATTATTAATATGAACAAAATCATGACCTGAACATATGAAAAAATGGTATAAGAGTAGTTTATCATTTCCCACTATTACATATACATGTACATATATATATTGTATATGTACATACATATAAATATTTATATGTATGTCATACTAGCATATTAGAAATATATTGCCTTAAAATTTCAACATTATGAGTCTATAAGATTTGCTAGATCTCTAAGAATGGAAAATTAATAAATTTTAAAAGTAAAAAGATAAGGTAAAGCAATTGAAATTATTAGAATGAGGGAGAAAATTGAGGCCTATAATCTAACTCTAAGGTAATTTAGAAATTCTTTTGAAATGAAATGGAATCAATCATAAGGTTGATGAACCAACATTCCAGTTTTCTATTTATATTAATCTGTGCTTTCTTCAAGAGAAAGTTAAAATTTTAAAACATTTCTTTCCACAATGCCCCAGCTATTATATATTATTTTCAAATTTGTTCATTTTTTTTCACTATGGTTTTATTCTTTACATGAAATCTGTATTTCAATAAGAAAAAATAAGGAGGATAAACTTTTCTTAGAGAATTTTAACATTTAGAAGAAATAATATCTAAAACCTATGGTTACCTTAACTTTCAAAAAGTCATACTTTATTTAAAATGATTTAGTTTTTATCAGAACATTGCACATATTAAACTTATTATAGCGAGTTTACAAATTAAAAACATGTTTTTCCTCCTAGAAAATGAATATAATTTAATAGAGGTATATTTGTAGAAATAAAGTGTTGAAATAAGAAACAGTGCTCTATCAAAAGTGTAATTCATACACATAATAATAATAGAGTTGCCATACATGCAGTGCTACCTGCTTCCTGGCGGGGGCATAAAATACTTTACAGGCAAGAGATACTTAAGTCAAATTTATTTTTTTTTTTCTTGTAAGTGATGAGGAATGAGCTATGCAAGAAGTAAGTATAAATTAAGGAAATTCATTGAATAATTAAATAAAAACTTCAGGAAATTCAATATAGCTGTACTTTAGGGGTGAGGAAATAAGACAGAAGTTGTAGGCTGGGGAAAAATTTAGCGAAGTTTAACCTGTTTTCTTTAGCACTTCTGAAATTTTTGTAATAGATAAAACAGACTAGAAAGTAAAACACAAAACATTCATATCTATGACTCATTCCTTGAAACTGAGTGAAAATACATCTCAAGCGGCTGAACCAACAAGTACAATGTAGGAATGTATGCTTACAAACTGAATAATCTAAAGTTTGAGTTCATATTTGGATCAAGGTGACAGTAAAATAGTTTTAATTCTAGTCTCATTTTTTATGTGTCTCCTATAATTTTTAGATAGATATTTCCAAATAGTTTCAGAAATATTTCCTATCAATCACAAGCATAAATTACCTTGGCATCATTTACTCTACCTTCTTAAAATTTTTGAGTATGATTTACTTTGTCTTTGGATGAACCAGAACCTCAGGCCTGCTTTCGTCCAAATGAGGAAATACAGTGTTGTAACTGGCCAGCCTAGAATACAAGCTAACTCTTGTAGCTGGGAAAGGATTCAGACCCAACATTGAGACAGATGGAATCTTTCTGAGGAAAAGGAAAAATCCATTAAGGAGGTTGAGACCTTCACATATATATGATGTGTGCTAGATGATGGAGATAATATTAACTAATGCCATGTAGTAAGATAACCAAAAAATTATTTGGCATTCTTAAATGTGATTCGAGTGTTTAGGTCCTGTAATTTTTTTAATGGGATAAATTATGTGACTTCTTGACTAATAGATCATGGTAGAAGTGATGCTATTCATTATTCACAGTTCAGTGTCAGAACTACTGTCAAGGGAATAAGAATATAAGACCCATGTTCTATTTCCTGTGTCATAGAAATTCTGCCTTGGAGATCAACTGCTATACTGCAAAAAGAGCCCAAATTCTTCATGAAAAGTCCCATGTGGAGAGTGAGGACGGGCCCCAGCCTGTATGAGTGCTAATTTTCCAGAAAACAGCCAGCACACATGTCCTATCTTATGAGGGAGATGTCTTCAGAGGAAACTTTTAGTTCTGTCAGAATAAATCACATGGAGCAAATTGTTCTTAACCTTCGAGAAAACCTACCCCAAACTGCACATTCCTGAGCCAAATAAAAGTTATTGTTGATTAAATCCATTGATTTTGAAATGGCTTTTTACATGGAAAAAGATAACCAGAAATGATTTTATTCGTTGTTTCTGCAAGTGGTTTATTGCCATAAATAAAACTTAAAACCTTTGACACTGTACTCTCTTGAACTAAAAGGGAGATTGTAAAATTAAAAAAAAAAAATACCTTTGGGTTCCCTATCTTCCCATTGACAAGGAACAGACTAATATGACTACTCAGTTGAAAACATATACCTTTTCTGTGAAAAGAAAATATGACTTTGAGGAAGGAAGAGTGTCTCCTGGGGCCAAATAACTAATTACAAAGAATGGTAGACAGGAGAACTGAGCTAAAACTAGTGGCAACATGCAGCCAGAAGGATTTCAGGTTTGAACCAAAGGTCTTGCATATGCTAGGCAGTGATCTACCATTGAGTAACATCCCATCTCAAATCAGGTTACATTTTATTGATAGAATACTTGGATATGTTGACTTATTATTTGTTTGCTTGCTGTGATGCTAGAGATCAAACCCACGCCTTGCATATGTCAGGCAAGTTTTTAAATTCTGAGCTGCATCCCAACATTTGTTTTACATCCTTAATCCTTTCCTGGAATGAGAGTTAATAATGCGTTGTTTCTGAAAATTGTCCTATAAATATCATCATATGTTGAGTGTGTAAGAGGAGACAACAATTCCCTTGAATTCACACTAATATTTATATTCATATGAACTGTATGCAAGAATACTCATCCATATACAGACTTGATTTAGTTTATAAGAACCTAGGTTTAATAAGATTAAATTTGGTTGGGGGTGAGTAGATTTTAAGCATGGAGGGTAAAAAAGGAGATAAATTTGGCCACTGTGTGGATAGTGATGAAGCCTGAAAATGCTTTGAAGTTTCTTTTTTCTAAAAGGCTTAATATATGTAACTTACAAGTAAATATTGGTGATCTCCATGACTACTTAGTCATTAGAACGTGCTAGAGAAGTGATCTATTTCTGATTTTTTACCCCAGGCTCAAGAGACTGGGAGTTGCTACTGGCTCTACAGTTCTAAATAATACCATATCTTAGATTTTTGTGTTGTGAACTCAGTCAAAACGCTAGCTATGATAAAGTTCAGTTAGCTACATGGAGAGCAGAGAGGAATGGGGGGCCACTACATGAAAGCCAAAGCATATTCACCAACCATGTGAGTGAAAGTTCTCAGAAAGAGTCACTCCATTCCCATTTGGGGCAGAAATAAAATTTACTCATCATGTTCTTCCTGAATTTTAAGTTACCAGTAGTATCAGAATGATTTGAGGGACAAGAAGAAATAATCATTAATGATGCTTATGGTCAGAAATACGAAACAGAAAATAAAACTGACAAAAAAAGAGTGGGAGGGGTACTGACAGAAACACACATATATATACATATATATACATATATATACATACATATATATATATATATATATATATATTTAGTTGTAGATGAACACAATACCTTTATTTTATTTATTTATTTTTATGTGGTGCTGAGGATTGAACCCCATGCTTCACACATGCTAGGCAAGGTCTCTACCATTGAGCTATACCTCAAACCCCAGAAATCCATTTTCAAAAAGGTATTTTCTTTTTGTCAATGGAAGGTCTTCAAGGAGACCAAGCAAAAAACAGGGTCAGGGCTAGGAAGGATGTAGATTCCACTTTAATTTTGAAGATGGCTAGGTAATAAAAATAAAAGTATGGAAGAAATATGCACCCTTCAATTAAAGAGTTACAGGAACTATGAGAATGGCCTCAAAATGCCTGAAGAATTTTTCACCCCTTGCTAGGAATTAAAGCAGAGGAAATTTTAGCCAATTGCAGATTTAATATTCACTATTGCTCTTCATAGTGATTAAAACTTTTTTTTCGGAATCAGCATTTTAAGATGGCTTTCATATATATAGCACTAGATTGCTATTTCTGTAACAACATTCTGTGTTCTAAGTGAGAGCTCAATGCCAAAGTAATTCAGTGCCTTTGTACAAGAGCTTCTCTGAAGTGATTATGAAGCTAGCATTTCAGATCACAGATGTTTTCTTCTACTGACTCTCCATTGTATTAAATGCTGTATAAATTAATGTATTACATTCATTAGGTAGTGTTATGTTTTTTGATGGGGGAGGTGTTCCCCAAAAACTCGTGTGTGAGAAAATGCAAGAAGGCTAAGAGGTGGAATGATTGCTTTATGAGACACTTAACCTATCAATTCATTGATCCCCTGACCAGGATTAACTGGGTGGTAACTGAAAGTAGGTAGTGTGTGGCTAAAGAGGTGGGCATTGGGGCATGCCTTGGGGCATATTATTCTTCTGTGGTCAGGAACTTTCTCTCTTTCTGCCTCCCAGTGCCATGTCCACAGCTGCTTTCCTTGCCACACTCTTCTGCCATGATCATGTTCTGCCTAACCTCAAGCTCCAAGGAATGGAGCATCGGTCTATGGACTGAGACCTCTGAAACCATGAGCCCCAAAATAAACTGTTCTTGTCATATCTTTTAGTCACAGCAGCACAGCTGATTAAAACAGAGAATTTAGAAAATATGACCATGATAACTTAACACGTGTGTGTGTGTGTGTGTGTGTGTGTGTGTGTGTGTGTGTGTGCTTGTTTTACAATTTCATTTATATCCTATAAAACAGTTAGGGCATGATTTTTAAAGATTAAAGGATCTGAGCTTAAACTATTTGGGCGGGAAGTACCTTAGCTCTGATATTCTTTAATTATGTGCCACTCTGCAAGTTTTCTCCATTTTCCATTTCTTAATCTGAAAAAGCAGGAATATTAGTCATACATATCTAAGATTTTCTGTGAGAATTAAATGACATAAAAGTTTGAAATGTTTAGCTCTGTCCTAGTAACAGAGTAAGTTCTCAAAATATTTATTATTGTTATAATTATTTCTCTGTGTTTAAGTTCTAAATGTAGTTATTTTCTTTGCCAATTTTATGACTTCTAATATTAATTTTTGTTACCTTATAAAAGCAAAACTAGAATGTCATATCTGTTGCCTCCCTTGTCAGTATCCTTCAGGTTTCTTTCACATATTGTTTTTGGTAGCATGTCAGGTATTGCAATTGTCTACTGTTGCCCAACAAACCCCCAATTAGTGTCTTAAAACATAAGGAAACATTCACTTGTAAATTAGTTGGGAAGGAATTTTCTTTATTTTTTCTATTAGCCCTCCAGAGAGTAAGTTTTCATAAGAGAGACGTAAAAAACACATTCATTGGTTTTATCTAAATAATCAATGAAACTCCAATTACATGTTTTGTTATATACATGAATCCAGTTCAACAAATATGTCATATGAACCTCTGGTATTTTGGGGTGGATACGGGGGATTGAATTCAGGAGCACTCGACCACAGAGCCTCATCCCCAGCTCTATTTTGTATTTAATTTAGAGACAGGGTCTCACTGAGGTGCTTAGTCCCTTGCTTTTGCTATGGCTGGCTTTGAGCTCATGATCCCAGCCTCCCTAGCCGCTGGGATTACATGCCTGTGCCACTGTCCCTGGCCGGTATTATTATTTGGTTGCATTGTTTGCGTGAGTATATTCATTGCAAAATGAACATGGCTATCTATGAGTTTTGGGCTTTTAAAAAATATTTAAAATGTAATTACGAAGATTTCGCTAAATGAAATAAGATACCTCCAAATTTAGTTTCACTGGTTCAAGAAATCACCTTCCCAATACATACATTGTTAAATAAAAAAAAAAAAAAAATAGCTTGTTACAGAAGAGATAAGACCGGTACTTGTATTTTTTTTTTCCAAAATGTATGCTTCAACATTCTAATAGTTATAATATTCATTCATTTTCTTCAATCATTTTTAAATTTGACATGAATTTCCTTCAAAATATTTGATTATATCTTAGTTACACCTTTGCAAAAATTCTTTATTGATAACTAAAACATTTTAATTACATTGACATTTTAGATTTTACAGGTACTGGGGAAACATTGTTGTTCAATTATATATAACCACATATATCTTCTCTAAAAAGTAAATATTGATGAAGGTCTCTGATAATACTAGATATAAAATACACTATTGAAGAAATATATCAATTCTTTTTTGCTTCTTCCTTACAAAAATATAAATGTAAGGGTTTGCTTTAAATTAACTTTATCTTTTTCTGAGTTCTACAATTCTGAGGTCTATTTTTGTTTTTGTTGTAGATAGGTGCAGATTATTTACAATTTTGTGCTTCCCAGCTGTGTTTTTATTTTCCCCATTGTACCTCCTTCATTCAGATAAGAATTATATTTTTTGGCAGTCACATATTTCATGGCTCTTGTAAAACATGTTACCTTTTCTGACCTTTTATGGCATTCTTCTGTAAAATTCCATGCATCTGTGACCAAAAATTTTAACACTTCTCTTTACCTTAGTAATGGTAGCAATAAAAAGGCACAAGGCCATGCAGATGTGAACCTAAACATGTAACTCCAAGGAGGCTATCAATAGGTTTTCAAAGTCCAAATTGTCTGCTCTCTGACAGATGTAAATGGTCCTGTAATCTTCACCATCTTATCAGTGTAATTACTCAAAGCTTTGTTGAGATCAGATCTTTCTACAAGAGCAACTATTATAGAAGAAAAACAATAAATATATTAATTTCACACTGTTGGGAAGAATTTTCCTGGTTGTCCTCTGTCCCACAAGCTTCTCATTTGCTAAAAAACCATGTCTTTTGGACACACACACACACACACACACACACACACACACATTTGGAATAATGTATTAATATATTTTGTCCAAATATTAAGAATAATTAAGACTCACTCAAACACAGAACTTCAGCTTATTAGAGCCCTAAATATAGTTGTTGGCTTTGTGATGTACTTAGGCACTAAACTCTGTCCAAGAGTAAATCTAGTCTGAGACTAGGTCAATTCAACCAAAAGAAAAAAATTGAATACATAATACTGTGGAAAATATACTGTTGTTCATTTACAAAAAGAAGATAATTTCCCTCTAAAGAAACTTAAATCCCTGTATTGTCAAAAACCATATGGCAGATTTTTGCAATTTTTTTGTATCTAATATCTAAGCCTTGTATAATATACATAAGTAAAAGATAATCTCAGTAATTTGTGTCATGTGTATTTTGTCTCTTTCTTCACACAGATTTAAGTTAATGTGTAAAAGAAGTGTCATTTGTTTATACTGCTTATGCAGAGAACCTAGCATGGTATTTGCCACAGTAGGTATTTACTAAAAAAAAAATAGTTTAAAATGTACTAATATCTCAGATCCAGCATGTTTTTGAGAAGGTAATGAAAATGCACTTATACTACCTATACTCCCCTAAGCCTAGCCCAGTGAAAGGTAAACATATGTGAATATTTTTAAATGCGCTCCAAAGTAGAAGATGTTGCCAACCAAATTCTACAATGAATATAGACTAAACAAATTTCAGAAAGGAGTAATTGAAAAGAAATAATAAAAGATGAATTGTCAAGTAATTTTATAAATTATTCTAATAAATTTTGCTTATTTCCATTTTAAGGTAAATTCTTAAAGAGTAGGACAAAATGTCTTCTTAGGTGTGGCACAAAGCAAGGGGAGGGTGGAATTCGTAGAACCATGTCACATTTCAAAGGAGATAGCTTCACTGGTAACACTAATCACAAAATCAAAAAGTTAGTTCCTTGTATGAACATTTTATCTGACAAAAAATTACTTCCATTAGTGATAGAAACAGAGCGGCATATTCACAACTAGAGTTAGAGTGCAATTTATCTTTATTTGCTGATGACATGCTCCTATATGTACAAAATCCCAAAAAACTCCACTGGAAGACTTCTAGAGCTCATAAAAAATTTCAGCAAAGTAGCAAAATACAAGATCAGCACCCATAAACAATCATGTCCCTATACTGCAATGATGATTCTGCTGAAAAATAAATTTGTAAAAATATCCCATTCACAATAGGGTAAAAAAAAAAAAATTCCACCACCACCACCAACAACAACTGGGTAACCAATCTAACAAAAGAGCTAAAAGACTTCTACAGTGAAAACTACAAAACACTAAAGAAAGACATTGAAGAAGACCTAAGCGAATGGAAAGACCTCCAATTGCCATACCACCAAAAGTCCTACAGAAATTGATGCAATTCCCATCAAGATCCAATGATGTTCTATACAGAACTAGAAAAGACAGTTATGATATTCATTTGAAAATATAAAATACCAAGAATAGCCAAAGCAATCCTTAGTAAGAAAAGCAAAGCAGGAAACATCTCAACACCAGACCTAAAGTTATACTACAGAGGTATAGTAATAAATAAATAAATAAATAAAATAAATAAAGATTGACACTAAAACAGGCATGACCACTAATGGAATAGAATAGTAGATACAGAGACAAACACAGAAAAATACAATTATCTGATATTAGAAGAGGTGTCAAAACATGGAGAAAAGATACCTTTTTATCAAAATGTTTCTGAGAAAACTGGAAATTCATATGTAGTAGAATGAAATTCAACCCCTATCTCTCACTCTGCACAAAAGTCAACTCAAGTGGATCAAAGACCTAGGAATTAGACCAATGACCCTGAACCTGCTACAAGAAAATGTAGGCCCACCACTCCAATGCATAAGCTCAGGAACTGACTTCCTTAATAAGACTCCTAAAGTGCAAGAAGTAAAACCAATAATCAATTAATTGAATGGCATCAAATTAAAAAGTTTCTTTACAGTAGAGGAAACAATAGTGTGAAGAGAGAGCCTACAGAATGGGAGAAAATCTTTGCCACCTGCTCCTCAGGGCATTAATCCAGGATATACAAAAAACTCAAAAACATTAACATCAAAAAAATTATAATAATACCCAATTGTTCAATAGGCAAAGGAACTAAACAGATACTTCTCAAAAGAAGATGTACAAAAATGTTTAACATCTCTAGCAGTTGGAGAAATACACATTTAAACTACACTGAGATTTCATCTCACTCCAGTCAGAATGGCAATTATCAAGGAAAAAATAAAAACGTGTAACAACAAATGTTGGCAAGAATGTGGGGGAAAAGGTACAATCATACATTGATGGGACTGCAAATTAGCACCATCACTCTAAAGCAGTATGTAGATTTTTTTAAAAAACTAAGAATGGAAGGACCAGATGACCTAGCTATCCCACTCCTTGGTGTATATCCAAAAGATTTAAAAGCAGTATGCTATAGTGACACAGACATATCAATGTTTATGGCATCACAATTCACAGTAACCAAGCTATGGAGTCAATCTTGTTGCCCTTCAACACATGACTGGATAAAGAAAAAGTGATATTTATACATAATAGATTATTACTTGGCTATCAAGAAGAAGAACTTTATGGCAGTTGCCATGACAGAAATTATCATCCTAAGGGAAATAATCCAGACTCAAAAAATCAAAGGTTAGATGTTTTCTCTGATATGCAGACTCTAACCCAAAATAAAGGAAGCAGATAAAAAATAGATGAAAAATCAGTGGAGTATACAAAGGAGAATGAAGCAACAGGAGGAAAGACAGGATAGAGAAAGATAGAGGAATTAATCTGACCCAACTTTCTATGTACATATGTGATTGTACCACAGTGAATCTCACCGTTGTGCACATCCACAAGACACCAATTTAAAAAACTGTAAGAAATAGCAGAAAGATCAATAGAGTAGGGGGAAGGGAACAGCAGGATGGAGGAGGGGAGGGGAAGGGGAAGTATTGGGGACTAAATTAGAACAAATTATATTCCATTCTTTTGTAATTATGTCAAAACTAATCTTAATGTTATGTATAACTAAAAAAGAGCCTATTAAAAGAAAAGAAAGAAATGTCATGGAGACAATAAAGAGAACAAAATCGGATGTAGTCAGTGCTGGGGCAATTTACACAGACAGAAAACTTCTTACCTGGAAGAAGTTTCCTACCTGGAAACCCAGCTTCCAAATTAACAATGTTGACATCATCTTTGGTCAGTTTAACACAAGGGACAAAATGTTTTGTCCCTGGTCATTCAAGCCTAGTATTCTTATCAAGCCTGATAAAGAAGGGACAGGGGTGTTTAGATTTGTTTCCGGGTAGATGATTTATCATTTATTGCTTTTGGTTGACTGAGTAAGCATAAGATAATCAGGAGAACCAGAGGAGGAGAGTGATGTTCCCTTAAGGAGATCTGTGAAACATCAGAAGGGAGAAACTGGTGTTATTCAGCGAGCCACGCAAACAAAATGATAGGGCAATCTTCATTATTCTGTATTCAGCAGACACTCAGGAAATATCTATTTTTTCCTGGGTTCATTTGTCAAAATTCTCTGAAAAGCTCACTGTTTCAACATACAAAAAGTATAGATAAGAAAATATGCTCTCATATCTTTGTTGATTTTACTATTAATGAATGACTCATTGGTAAAATAATTTGAAATGAAGAAAACTATGATCCAATATTTATAAGAATTAATCTATAAACCATGTCCTCTGAATCACCAAGGCATTTTTTGCTAGCCATTATGACCCACAGAAGAGACATTACTATTCCAGCACTATCATTTTTCATTGCAAGCTAAAAGCTGAATTGTCATATTACAAAATTCATTTTCCTTCATGGGATGAAGAACCAAACTGAATCACAACCTAATTAAAGTTCCAGTTCTGTTTCTGCATTGGCAACTCTATTTCAGTGAAATTTAGCTTGTGATTTATGCAGAGTAGCTATTGGAACTAATGATTCTGAATGCATGATTGCAGGCCATGTTGGGAATTTTATTTTCCTCCTATTTAGGACCCCAGTTTTTTACACCTCGTTTCGAAGAGCTGGTCACAATGACAATGGCAGGAAAGATTATGTCTTCATGAGCACTGAAATTGAAAAGAGTGTCTGATCTTATTTCTTATGGACTGCTTATGAGCATAGAAACGTGGAAAGTAGGAAAACAGTTTTGCTAATCTTAGTACAATTTCCATAAGCAGAAATTAATTTGAAATTCTTACATTATTTATACTTTTTTATCAGGTGTGTATCCCTATAAAAGAAAAATAAAACAAGAACTAGAAGGTACCCACTTAATTCTTATTGCAAAATAACAGAGAAAATAAAACCTTCTATCCCAGAATCGAATAGCATATAAGATTCCTTTATGTTTTGTTTTATCAAATTTCTTTATGTTTCTAAAGGCTTGAGGGAGGAGCTCAAAATGTTGTTGTTATAAAAGTACAGAGTGAAATAGTGGTCACAAGTGGCTAGCAAAGGAAAAGGAAATGCAGAGAAAGATTATATAATGGAAAGCAAAATACAGCTTGATGGGAAGAATAAGTTGTAGGGTTTGCAGAAATTTAATATGTGTTTTAAAATAACCAGAAGAGTGAAGGATCTCAATACATAGAAATGATAATGTCAGAGGAGATGGAAATGCTAATTACCCTAGTTTGATCCATACCCATAATATATATGTATTGAATTATCATAATGTACTCCACAAATATGTATAAATATTATGTATCATTCAAAAACTAAAATAACAAAATTTAAAGTAAAAACCAAAGTTACAATTAATACAAATTTGAAATAATTTTCATATATGGCAGAAACTCATTCTAGAATGGGAAGGAAAAGAGAAATTTAAAGAAATTTTAATTAAATTGGTTTGAACAGGTTTTTTTTATTATAAAATCAAATGTGAATGTTTAAAACATAAAATTAAGAATGTACCAAAATATAACATAAAACCATGAAGGAGAAAGAAAACTTCTAGATTTCCAACAACTGAAATAAAGCTATTGCTCATATAATTCAGGATATGTTCAGCTATTCTAAAGCATTCTAATCACAATTTATTATTTCAAGAGGAGGAATTAAATTTTCAAATTCCATGCATTTACAAAACATAAGTGAACCCCTCCTTGGTATCTTTTAACCTACAACCATCCCCTACACTTATACTTCTCACTGTGTGTGTGTATGTGTGTATGTGTATGTGTGTGTGTGTGTGTGTGTGTGAGAGAGAGAGAGAGAGAGAGAGAGAGAGAGAGAGAGAGAGTGATGTCTTTTTTTACTGTTGTGACTTGCTACTTGTTTGCAGTAATTTGTGAGAATTCAAGCCTTTCTTTCACGAACTTTTATCTTCATTTGGGAAGAAACAGCTCCTCAATATGAAGCTGGATTAACTTTCTAATAATAATATTTCTCCAAGATCAAAATATATGGGTGTTCTCTGAGAACTAATATTAAAACTGAAATATGGTTGGCACATTGTCTCAGTCAATATACACATTTTCCCTGCATTTTTCTGAAATTGGAAACTTTAGGAATTCTATAACTATATATAAAGAGACAAAGCTTATGCTTTAAATCACATTATTTAGTGATGAAAATTATGATTTGAAGTGGTTGGTATTTGTTTTATGATCCTTTAAACTTCTTTTAAGCTTTTGTTAGCATCCAAATTTTTATATGAACATTTGTAACATATTTCTGTTTCAAGTTATTTTTTTGGAAAGAAGTAATGCTCTATTTGGATACATTTGCTTGCTTTTTATTTTAAACTTATTAGCTATAAGGATTCTGATCTGTCATCGTACGTTTCCCTCAATATTTTAACTGAACAGGAAAAATCTAAATATAGAATGGAGGTCCCATACTGAGTTTAGATCATATTTGTCCTTGGGAACAAGATGCAAGGAAGGTAGTTATAATTTTGGAAATGAGTATTTAACCCAGTGATTATCTTGCAGTCAAATAAAAACTGAAACAGTTATAACCCACTGAAAATCTTATGACATGTACTCCACATTTCTCTTAATTTGTATTTTTTCAAGAGCAAATATAAAACAAGTATTCCATATGTTTTATTAGTTTGACCAATAAAGATCTATTGATATACTTCCAAAATAACTAAAATTTATATGAATGTTCTAATATTCTCAGAAAAATTATATTCAGTCAGACCATTTTATTCTTCACCAGCCATATGGCTTGTGTTAATTACATTTGGGATAAGACACTGAAGAGATTAAATGTAAAACTTAAAATCCATTCACTCACATTGTTTATCTTTAGCTTTTCTCATTTTGACCAATATTCTACATAAATATAAAGTACAAACTTGGTTATAGACACAAAGATTTTAGCCAAGAATATAAAACACAAAGACACGTGAATTGGGCTGTTATTTTTTCTCTTTACCACATTTGAAATTTGTTGTTGCAAAGTAGAAATTTGTTGTGGGGAATAGCTGAACACATCCTTATAAAGGAAAAAATGCAGACTCATTTAATATATAGGGAGTTATAGATGATTTCTTAAAATATTTCATAAAACATTAGTGTTGTAGTTCAATAACTGCATGCATATATATTGCTAAGCAGTGTATGCACTCTGAGTAAACTTAGACTTGTGATAATTGATAGTTTTCTGCATGATAGGAATCCAATATGCAGCCTAAATCTATCAACTATACACAGAGGAAGGAGAAACTCAACTGAATATCCACATGTCTACTTAAAAGTATACATAACTCCTGTTAGATCAATAATATCTATTAACAACTTTGGTGACTCGTCAATATAATAGCAACTTTCTGCAGAACTGAACAAAACAGTGCTGATATGGGGGTATGTCTTAACAATGAGGATTATTCTGAGAATTAAGAAGTCAATATAAAATTGACTGTGAAAGAAGAAACTAATATTCAATGGAAATTCGAATAAAATATGCCCGACTTTATTTGGCTGACTAAAAGTACATGTAAGTAATGTGGCTAGCTCTGAGATACAGAGCCCTCAGTTAGTAATAGAGAAGCATAGTGAGTCATTGTTGTTATTTTTACTGGGATCTGGCAGGTATTCTTTATATGTCCTTTAATTTCCTTTCTGGAATGTTTTTATGCCAAGATAATATTGAATTACCATGTTTTGCAGAATTGATTAGGGAAAATGCCGTCAAAAGATTTTTCATAAGATATATGAAACAATGAAGTGGTATTTTCCGGGTGGAAAATCTAAGCAAATGAAAAGTTATGACTGATGCTTTCAACAGATATTGGCTTTTAAAAGGTACTTTTGAACTTCACCTGGCATTTAAATAGAATTTCTACAAATATCAAGTTGGATACTACCAAAGGTACTTTCCAAGATGTATTATCGCTATCAGGAAATGACTTATATATGGATGGCTTCCCTTTTCTCTATAGTTCATTACAGAATTTAAGTTAATGTTTTCTACTGCTTTTGAGTTTTTGTTCCAGGAAAATAAACACTGGGGTTCAAGAACTGTCTATGGAGAGTGCCGACTACAATGCTGATGGCAACCTACAGTGTTCCTGACAATATTTGCACTGTTCCAACTCTACACTTTTCTACAAACAGGACCACCCTCCAGCCTGTGAGAGACAGCTGGTCTGTGGGACTTTTGACAAAAACATTTGGCAGTCTATCCTGTCTCATGGGTACAAATGTTTGCATCACCATCATGACTAATGCAAGAGTTCCAGTCTGGAAATATTGGTCAGAAAAACAAATATAAATATTAAGACAGAAAAATCAAAGATTATACTCTCCTTCTTTGAATAGAAGAATGGTAGAAAAAGCCCATAGATTTGGTTAGCACATTAAGAGAAAGTTATGATAAATCAAGTATCAATCCTAATTTTGCCATTTTTAATCTCTTTGACCTTGAGTAATTTACATAATTTTCTTGCAAAATACTTGGTAAATATATTTACCATATGGATTTTCAGGGGGACAGTTCCTGAGAGAAATGTCAGATAAGTTGTGGATGCAATATGAAACTTCTTGTTGCCATTTATAATTATAATAATAATTACTAAAGACAGCCTTTAAACTTCCCCTTCTGACCACAGGGTGCTCTGAAGCATAGTGTATTCTAATTACCCAAAGAGCTGGGTGTGGTGTGCACCCTGTAATTCCAGCACTTGGGAGGCTGTCATTACCCAAAGATTTGTAATAGAGTAAGTTGGTGCTCAAATATCTTTCTCAGCTCAGAAAACCTTAATAGCGTAGTGAAGTGAATGATAAATTCCTTAACTTACCACTTGAGGCCATTTGTCATATTTATGGACATATATTTTCATATCTAACTCCAACTATTTGTCACTTGCTTTTTTCAAACTAAATTGTTTTAATTCTCTAAATATGGATCACTACCTTCAAGGATTTTCCTCACAAGTTCCCCCTTCAGCTGCAATTCATTTCTCATATCATTCTCTCTTTTTCAAAAAGCTTCCATAGTCCTCTAACATAAGCTTTCTGCCACTGAAATATTTTTGTGTATTTACTAACCAACTTCAGGATAGATGAGATTTGTTTTATGAAGGTTAACAAATATAATGTGTTCTAGTATGTGGAAAACACATAACAAAGTATTTCGGAAAAATAAATGGTCATTAGAAAGTCAGAAATAAATGAGTAAATAAACTTTATGACTCATATGTTCTCATATTTCTCATACAGAAACAACAATGCATATTCAAAACTTATGTTTAATATTTTAAAGAATGTTTACACACTTACACCCATGCATATATTTCTTTTACAGAGAAGAATCATGCAGCATCCTGGATAACTTCTCAGGAAAAGATAGTTTAGACAAAAATAATACTGTTTCTTAAACACTAATTACCCTTTGCTCACCTGATTACTAACACAGCATGGCAGAGGGAAGAACTGAAAGGAGGAATTATTTCAGTGTAATACAAGGTAAGACCAAAGTCTCAGTTACAGATGCAAGAAACTGAGCAATTAAGGACCTTAGGAATGAAAACAAGAGGGGTTCTGGAGGAAAGAAAGGGAATGTATTATGTTTTGCTTGTAAAAAATACCTGAGTACTCTATTAACAAATTATTGGAAGTATTTAATGAAAGTCCCTGAATGTAGCTGCATCTTTATTAAATGTGAACATATAAACAATGAAAAGACCACTGTAATTGGATGTATAAGGTATATATTCATTCTCAGTAAGTAATTACAATATCTACCATTAGTTGAGCACATATGTAATATTTATACTTTATAATAATTCAAAAAATAGGAAGAGTATTATGTTCATTTTACAGGTTAAAAAGGAAACTAAGATTCAGGTTAATTGCTGACTAAGTTTATAAATAGCAATAACTTCTCAAAACCCTAAATGTTCTCTTCTAAATCATTTTTCTCTATACACTTGGTTCTTTCCAAAATCTAAGATAAATGTATATAAAATGCATTACTTTATTGAAACTAAATATTTATTGAAAAGCCAGTTGTGAGCTATGTCTATAGATAGGTTAGTCAAAGCAAGGTCAATAACAGTCAGATAAGTTAGTTCAATATAAAATGGTTTCATAGCAGTGGGATTAACAGTTTCCAAAGTGGCCCTCAAACCATATTGGGATGATACTTTTGGAAACCAAAACAGAAAGGTCTTCAAAGTTCAATTATCACACTAGAAAGAAAATTAATAGGTTTACTTATAACCATATATTTCTCAATTTTGCTATTCTACTATAAATTTATCAAGGTATGGATCATAAATTATTTTTCTTAGAATTTCACAGAGACTTTTAATAACATTTGGAAATAAAATAAGGATTAATTCAAAATGGATCACAATCTTGGTTACCTTGAATCAGGCTAGGGGTGTGTGTGTGTGTGTGTGTAAAACATTTCTAAACTGGGCATGGTGGCGCACGCCTACAATCCCAGCACCTGGGAGGCTGAGGCAGGAGGATCGCAAGTTCAAAGCCAGCCTCAGCAATGGCAAGGCACTTAGCAACTCAATGAGACCCTGTCTCTAATAAAATACAAAAAAAGGGCTGGGGATGTGGCCCAGTGGTCGAGTGCCCCTGGGTTCAATCCCCTGTACCAAAAAGAAAAAAAATAATCTAATAAATAATAGGCAAATATTTCAATAGATATTTTATGAAAAGATGTTCAACACCACACATCAGAGACCAGCAAATTGAAATCACAATGAGATAATAATACATACCTATCAAGTGGCAGAATAAAACAAAGACCAAGTAATACCATCAGTACTTAGTACTAAGTGCTGGTAGTGCTGGTGGGGTTATAACAATATATTGCTGGAATTTTCACATATTACATCAATATTGTATAGCTACATTGAAAACAGTCATTTTTCAACTTGCAAATCAAAATTAAGATTAAAAATAAAGAAAAAACATCAGACTGTTATGAAATAAAATATGCACTTATTATATGACCCTGTAATCTCATTCCTAGTTCTATATCTAAGATTAAAATAAAATGCATGTTCACACAGAAATCTTTGAACAAAGGTTTATGATAGTTTTAATATAGGTTAGGAAAAGTAAAAAATAATATAAACTCATAAATGAATACATAAATATGCAATTAGGGGGGAAGTGCTGATATATATTAACTGATTTCATTAAACTCAAATGTATTAGACTAAATTAAAAAGCCAAACTCAAATGGTTAAATACTGTGTTTTTTTCCCCAGTAAGTCTAGAAAAGGGGAAGAACAGAACACTAATTAGTTATAGGAAGCATATATAGCTAAATGCAAAGACACAGGAGAACACTTGTTTGGTTATGATATAATCCTCCATTTTTATTATTTTAATAATTGCATAATTATTGAACTTTACACTAAAATTTTAATTAATCCATGTGCATAAAACAATTGCATGACTTTTTAAATGCATTATTTTAACTTTATGGGAAAATTGTTGGTGTTTAAAAGGAGAAAAAGAAGATGTTACCAATTAAAACATCAGGAGAAGAATAAAGTTTTGTCTTTCATATATTTGTTTTATTTCCAACTTTAAGTATCTTTTAAAGAGAGATTAAAATTGACTTAATCATACTATGTACATAAATGCAATTCAGTGAATTTTACCTATGTGTGTATCTATAAAACATAGATTTTTAAAATAACTATTAAAAAATAGAAGGAGGGCCAGTAGAATAGAGGAAGGGGAATGGTGGAGGGAGGAGGGGAGGGAAAGAGAACTCAAATGGAATAAATTAGATTTCATATATGTACGATTTTGTCAAAACCAACTCCAATATTATGTATTACTATAAAGCAATAATAAAAACATAAAATAAATATTGAAATATGTAGAGGAATGATAACCATGTACAATAATTTTAAATCATTATAGCTTTTGAAGGAATCATGATTAATATTTGAAAATGTTTTTCTCCATATCTTATAATGTGAAGTATGGGTAAGCTGTATGAGATTTCATTTTCTTACCTATGGATGTCCAGTTGCAGCACCATTTCCAGTAAAATCACATACTTTATCTATCAAGTTGCCTTTCTCCATTTAATTGCCAAAAATCAATTCAATCACTATTCTGTTATATTGATCATTGTGCTTCTCCAATATTGTTATTATTAAGGATATTCAAATCATTTCTTGAAATCAGAGTGCCATTCAATTTTGTTTTTTTTTGTTTTCAAAAACATTTTTAAAAAGATAGTCCCTTGGTTTTCCTAACAAATTAAAGACTATCATGGCAGTCAACACAAATGTTCTTCTGCTGATTTGATTAAAAATCAAACCATTAGAATAAAGTGACAGTACACAGTCTTTGAAACCATGAACAAAATATATCCCTTTACTTATTTCAATCATCTTTGGCTTCGATGATGATTGCTTTTTAGATTTCATCACCAAGATATTATAGTTATTTTGTTTTATTTGTTGGAAAGTGTTTCTTCCTTTTTTGGTACTACTAAAATGTTAAATGGGTTTGACTGAAATGCACCATTTTCCCATATCAATGATTAGTGCTAAAGTTCTTATTAACTCATTATATATTCTTAAGATGCTTTTACTTAGGTAATCTTGTCTGCAAATAGAGACAATTTCATTTCTTTTACTCAAGTATTAATGCCTTCTGTTCCTTTCATTTACTTACTGTAGTCCTTAGGACTCAGTCCCATTTTACCTGTTAGGTTACAGGCTAAGTAACAGTTAAGTTGACAAAGAATATGTGGTTAGCATGTGAAACTGAGAGTGCCATCTCAGGTCGATCTGACACTAAACTCTTGATATTTCACCACATAAGAACAAACACAGGACCAATTACCATTTCTACATTATTCCCAAGGTGTAAATACATAAGTCATTGCAATAGTATTACCCAATCATTTTAAAAAAATAGTGCTTTTACATACTTTGTGCTTTTATATAGTTTTTTTTAAACATTTTTACCGAAGTTTTGAGTGGCTTGGATCAAAAGATTACAATGAATCCACATTTACTTTTTTTTTTTTTTTTTTTTTTTTTAAAACCTCACCGTTTTTTACCAACTTGGTTTAAAACTGGAAGTTAAGTGTGATCATAAACAATTATAAATACGTAAAAATGAAGGATATCAGACTCTTCATAAATGAATGATGTTAAAAATTGATTAACTTTAAAGTAGCAGAAAATGTATGAAAATGCCCCTGGGAGGTTGCATAGGAGTGTTTAGCAACTGTTTCCATTACCATATGTTTGGTCATAATCCATCCATACATATGCAATTAGTAGGTTTGTCTACTACAGCTACTTATTCTTAATTACCACTTTCCCCTCATTACATTTTATTACTACACATTTAACTGTGTGTGAAAATAAAGAGAAATCATTTGGTCATAAAGAGAAAAATGCAGAAGTCTTAAAATGAAGGCAAGTTCAGTGATAGGAAAAGCTATGTTGTATCAAAAACCTAGGAACTTCAACTATGTGTAACATATTTACCTGAGCATCTATGCAAAATATTTCCTACATAAAAAGTCATACATTAAGAAATGCTTAAATTGAATATTTGATTATATTTGCATTATTTTTTCTAAATTTATATGAGTTAAATTGTTATTGCCTTGCTCATGTAGCCACTTGTAATTGATTTGTGAATTTTTATTTTGGTAATGCAAAAATTATGTTATCATCATCAAATAAAAGTGCATTTTCAAAAGTACACTTTTTAACTAAAAATGACATATCTGTTTTTCAAAGACAAACTTTCAAAGTGACTTCACTTTTCTTATATCTATTTCTAGATACCAGAACATTATCCACATTTTTATCTTATGAGACAGCTTGTTTTTCCTTGATGGTTTGTATAGAGAAGATATCTAGTGGAGACACTTTGGAAAAATCAAATTACATTAAACTAATCCTTTTAGGATGACAGGCAACTGTCATTGGTAAATCTTTAATTGGTCGGCTTTACATATGGGTACTATCATGATAAGATGACTTCAAAGCAATCTGTGTTGATTGTGCATATATGTATATACATATATATATACATATATATGTTTATGTTTTCAATACTAATTTTTCTAATCTTAGTTAATTTTTTAACAATGATTATTTATGGAATAAGATATACTGTTAGTTGACACTTAAAATGGAAATAACATTAGAAAAATAAGGGGAGAAATAGAAGAAAATAAATTTTAGAAGAGTGAATTTTTTGTTTTCATTTCTGCATTCTGAATATGCTTACTTTGCAAATAATTATTTCTTCTCTCAAGCAACTTAATGGCATTTGGGAATGGTGACTATTTTCATAGAGCAGCCAAAGAGTTCTCTTGAAAATTTAACTCCTGTCGCTGTCCTGTGTAAAATCCACTGACTTTTTACAATAGGAATAAAAATTCAGTTTCTTTCTATGGCTTTCTAGACATCCTTTCTTGAATTTCCAATTTCAATTCATACCTTCAACTTAAAATACTTTGCATATACATACTGTATATACACTAAATGAACACATACATATACTTGGAAACATTTAAATTCACATGCATATATACATCTCTCTATACATAAATACACAGGAATATACAAGTTGTATTAAGGGCTGAATCTATGACTAATGTATATATTTCTATCCTTCAAACTACATAACAAAACATGTGGTGGTCGATAAAGACCCAGTGGGTTCTTTAGGTTACTCAAGGTTGGAACAGTAGAGGAAAAATAAGAATTGCAGAACTACATGGGTTCTGCTATTTACTGAGTGTGTTATTGGAAAACTAACTTTCCTGCACTTAATTTTATTCACCTATAGATGGAAAGCATTAGAGACATCTATGTTAAAATACTTTTTAAAGAATTAAATGAAATAGTATTGTATAATTTTTAAGAATAAATGAAAATCAGGAGCGTGAGTTATGTGAATTTACTTACTTGCCCACTGTATAATGTTATTTAAATTTACACAATCATTATGTTCATTAGTGAAAGTATAATCTATATTTCATAGTGTTAAAATACATTTTCTGATGCACCTGGAAGAGTTCACATATATTAAGAGTGAATGTACAACATATTTTATAATTTTATCTACTTTTGCAAAGTTTTTTCTGAAGATTTGATTCATGCTTATGTTCCTTATATTATACCTCGGTTCATACTATAGCTTTAATTAAAGGATAATCTTTTTGCTTAATTTTTTCTTGGTGTTCTTTTTGGTGTAATCATTAATTGGGTCTTTAAACATACTTAGAAAAGAGCTTTATACAATGAAATTAACCAAATTATGATATGTGCTTGTGTGAACATATCCCAGTGAATCCCTCTATTCTATATAACTATAATGCACCAATAAAAAAATTAAGAAAAATATAAAATTAAATCATTTAAAAGAACAAAATTAATTTTATGTATAAAATATAAAAATATAAAGTATAACAAGATTAAAAATTTCTGAAGTTCTAAGAATTTCATATATATATATTTAGCTTAAGCAGCAAATAGGCTTTACTTTTTTAAAAAAATTAAATTTGTTTTAATTAGTTATACATGACAATAGAATGCATTTATACACTGTGATCTATTATAGATGGTATATTATTTCTCATTTTTCAAAATGTACATGTTGCAGAATCACATTGGTCATGTAGTCACATATATACATACAATAATAATGTCTGTTTCATTCCACTATCTTTCCCATCCCCACATCCCCTCTCTTCCCTCTACCTAATCTTCCCTATGCCCCACCCCTTCCCCGGCCTTATTGTGAATTAGCATCCCCATATTAGAGAAAACGTTCCTTTGGATTTGTGGGATTGGCTTATTTCACTTAGCATGATATTCTCCAACTCCAACCATATACTGGCAAATGCCATAATTTCACTCTTCTTTAAAGCTGAGTAATATTCCATTGAGTTTATATACCACATTTTCTTTATCCATTCATCTATTGAGGGACACCTAGGTTGGTTCCATAGTCTAGCTATTGTGAATTGAGCTGCTATAAGCATTGATGTGGCTGTGTCACCATAGTATGCTTATTTTAAGTTCTTTGGGTATAAACCAAGGAGTGGGATAGCTGGGTCAAATGGGGGTTCCATTCCCAGTTTTCTGTGGAATCTCCATACTGCTTTCCATAGTGGTTGAACCAATTTGCACTCCCACCAGCAAAGTATGATTGTGCTTTTCCCCCCACATCCTCGCCAACATTTATTGTTGCCTGCATTCTTGATGATTGCCATTCTGACAGGAGTGAGATGAAATCTTAGTTTTAATTTGCATTTATCTAATTGCTAGAGATGTTGAACACTTTTTCATATATTTGTTGATCAATTGTATTTCTTTTTTTTTTTTTTTTTTTTGGTACCGGGGAATGAACTCAGGGGCACTCGACCACTGGGCCACATCCCCAGCCCTTTTTTGTATTTTATTAGAGACAGGGTCTCACTGAGTTGCTAAGTGCCTCGCCATTGCTGAGGCTGGCTTTGAACTCGCGATCCTCCTGCCTCAGCCTCCCAAAGTGCTAGGATTACAGGCGTGCGCCACCGCGCCCGGCTTCAATTGTATTTCTTCATCTGTAAAGTGTCTGTTCATTTCCTTAGCTCATTTATTGATTGGGTTATTTGATTTTTGGTGTTAAATTTTTTGAGTTCTTTATATATCCTAGAGATTAATGCTTTATTGGAGATGCATGTGGTAAAGATTTTCTCCCAATCTATAGGATCTCTCCCCACATTATTAATTGTTTCCTTTGCTGAGAAGAAGCATTTTTAAACTATAAATTTTAATAGTAAAGATTTCCTTAATTATAAAGATAGAAATACACTACACAGAATTTTCTTTATTATTAACATTGTATGTTAATATGATACATTTGTTACAATTAATGCTGTAATTCCAATATCTTATTATTAAAGTATATATTTTATTCACATTTCTTTAGTTTGTATTTAGTGTCCTTTTTTGTTCTAGGACCCATGCAGGGTATCACGTTACATTTATTCTTTTATCTCCTTATTCTTCATATGGGGGACAGTTACTTGTATCTGATGATTTACATTTGAAGAGCACTTGGCCCAGGTATCATGAGAATATGCCTCAATTAAGGTTTTCCTGATAGTTTTGTCCTGCTTGGCATGGGATTATGTATTTGGGGTAGGAAGATGATAAAGTATAAAATACCAATTACACCAGCTCCCATCTCAGGCATATACTCATAATGAGACTTATCACTTAGCACATGATATGGAACATGAAAATTTTATAGAATTAACATTTATCATGATCTTCCTCTGTAATGTTATCTTTTTCCCCTTCCTATAATGTCCTTTTTGTAAAGAGGTCGTTATATGCAACAATTGGGGTGTAATTTTCTCTAGGCCCTGTCAACTGAGAAAACAAGAGAATGCATGTGTATATCTTTAGACATTTATATATACATATATATCTACATATTTCCTATGTAGTCATATGTATTTAAATTCGGCTAAATCTGAGCACACAGTGATGTTCTTCATTCTAATCCATTTTCACAAGAAGCATTCTAACCCCTCCCCTTGCTTATTTGTAATAAGTTTACTCTTCAACAATAAGAACCTCTACTCATTCTTTTTCTTAAATTGTTCAGATCTAATATGCTTGAATGGTGGTGTCTGAATTAATGCATAATCCTGAGGGAAAGAACATTACCAACTAGTATATACATGCACTGCTTCTCTGTAGTTGTTTTTACCTGTGATTGTATGAACTCCATACAATTCTGAATTTATTTGGTCAGCATCTTTTTCTCCATTCTCTTCTCCACTCTTTATTTCCTACATTTGTGATACAAAATTAGATTGTTCTCTCCATTCTATAGTCTATCCTAGAATCTGTTGACCTTCTAAATAATTTTTTTTAAATTTACATACATTGTTTTACTCTTCATTATAAAATATGGTTTTTAACAAATGCACAGATTTTTTTCACTGTGTTTCTTCGTTCCCTAGGCACTCTTCCTTGACTTTTGGTTTATTATTAAATATTTTGCTTTTACCTAACTTGATAATTTTTTTTTTCTTTTGAAGAGCATCTAAGATTGTGATCACATAGTAATAACTCTAGACACACGGTTTTCCTGGACTGGATCTAAAATATATTATTATTTTCCTTGGAAAGATCTTTAGTTCAGTTAGTTTGCTTCATGGCCTCTAGAACTGACAAATCCTTCATATTTTGTGACACGTTTAAAAGTCCCACAGCACACTTTTCTACCTACGTAAAATGAAATCAAATTATATGAGCTATTTCTCCAATTAATAGATTAAAATGATAGAAGTTTTAAGAAATACATAGAAATCAAACAATATTTTCAACATCTGTATAGGTATAGTTCACCTTAAATAATCACATATTATTAATATATACTGTGAATAACATTTCATTTGTTATTGTAGCAAAATGTACATAATACAAAATTTACAATCTTATCCACTTAACTTCAACTTCATTGGTATTAGATGTGTTCATCCATCCCCATAAACCTTTTCATCTTATAAAACTGAAACTCTGTATATTAAATGATAACTCCCCATTCTCCTGTCAATTCCTGATAGCCATTATTCTGGTTCTTTATCTGTATGGTTTGATTATTTCAGTATTTTATTAAGTGGAATCATACATATTTGTCTATTGTGTGACTGTCTCATTTTCTTTAGCACAACGTGCTCAAATTATTTTTTCTTTCTGAAGTGCTGAGGATTGAACCCAGGGACATTCTCCTACTGAAATACATCCCCACCACTTTTGATTTTTATTTTCAAGCAAGGTCTCATTAATCTTCCCATTCTGGCTTGAACTTGTGAGGCCTCTGCCTCAACTGCCCAAGTAGCTTGGATTACTGGTGTACTCCCCCCGCATCATTTGTCTTCAAGGTTTATTCATGTTGGAATATATATCAGAATGCCCTTCATTTTTAAGGTTGATTAATACACCATTAAATGTATGTACCATATTTTTATTCATCTGTTCATCTGTTGATGGACACAGTTTCCTTCTACATTTTAGCAACTGTAAAAAACATGCTTCTATAAGCATGGATGTGCAAATATTTCTGAGACTGATTTCAATTCTAGTGAATATATACACTCACACATACAAACATACACGTATGTCTAGGAGTAAAGTGGCTGGATTATATAATAAATTTATTTGTAATGTTTTAAAAACTGCTAAGTTTTCCACAGTAGCTGTATTGTTTTACACTCCCACCAAGAGTGGACAAGGATTCCACTCTCTCTACTTCCTCACCAAAATATTCTTTTTATTTTTATAGTCTATACTAATAGGTTTTAAGTGGTATTTTATACTAATTTTGATTTGTATTTCCCTGATGATCAGTGATATTGAGCATCTTTTTATGTACTTATTAGCTGTTTGTACATATAGTTTGGAGTAATGTGCATTTATTTGCCTAGTTTTGAATTATGTGGCTTATTTTTTGTTGTTAAATTTAGAGGTTCTCTGTATATTTTGAATACAAATTTTTTATCCAGTATGTACATTGCAAATAAGTCATCCCATTTTGTGAAGTGCTTTTTCACTTTGTTGATTTTTTCTTTCAATGCACAATATTTTATAAATTTTCATGAAGTGCAATCTATTTATTTTTTTTTTATTTTTACTGCCTGTCTGTGCCTTTGGTGTCATGTCCAAGAAATTATTCCATAATTCAGTTTCACAGAAGTTGTATCCTATGTTTTGTCCTAGTATTTTGATAAGATTAGTTCTTACATTTATCTCTTTGATCCATTTAAGTTTTGCATGTAAATAAAGAAAGAACCTATCTTCATTCTTCTACATGTGGATGTCCAATTTTTGCATCTCTCTATATTAAAAAGCCTATTCATTTCTCATCAAATGATCTTAGCACATTTATAAAAATAACATTCAATCATATGTGCAGGGTTTTATTTTTAGGATTTCTGTTCAATTACATTGATCTATATTTCTGTCACTGTGCCTAGAGTATACTATTCTGATTAATATAGCTTTGTAGTTAGCTTCCACATCAGCAAATGGAGTCCTCTGGCTTCATTCTTATTTTTTGAGATGGTTTTTGCTGTTCTGAATTCCGTTATATTCTTTATAAATATTAGGGTAATTATATGTACAATCACACTTTTGTTTTTCTGAGAAAATAAATGTCATTGGGACTTTGATATCAATTACATTGAATCTATAGGCCAAATTGAGTAGTATTAGCATTTTATTTATCTACTTATTGGTTCTTTTTAGTTATATAGGACAGCAGAATCTATTTTGATATAATTATACAAACATGGACTATATCTTATTCTAATTTAGACCCCATTCTTATGAATGTACATGATGATTGGATTCGCTGTGATGTTTTTATATGTGTATATAGGAAAATTATATCAGATCCACAACACCAGCTTTCTTTCTCCTATCCTTTCCTGCTTCCCTCTAGTCTGCATTGTCTAATCTACTGAACTTCCCTTCCCTTATTGTGGGGTTAACTTCCACATATCAGAGAAAACAACTGACCTTTGACTTTCTGGGACTAACTTATTCTACTTATCATGATAGACTCTGGGTCCATCCATTTACTAGAAAATGTCATAGTCATTCTACATTATGGATATGTACACTACATTTTAATATTAAATCTTCTAATCCAAAAAAATGGGATTTTTTTTTTTACCAATTATTTATGCCTCCTTTAATTTCTTTCAGCAACATATTTTTTTTTTTTTTTTTTTTTTTTTTTTTTTTTTTTTTTTTTTTTTGGTACCAGGGATTGAACTCAGGGGCACTCGACCACTGGGCCACATCCCCAGCCCTTTTTTTTTTTTTTTTTTGTATTTTATTAGAGACAGGGTCTCACTGAGTTGCTAAGTGCCTCACCATTGCTGAGGCTGGCTTTGAACTCACGATCTTCCTGCCTCAGCCTCCCAAAGTGCTGGGATTACAGGCGTGCTCATACTTTTATTGCACGATGAAATGCAGGATATTTCACCTCTTTGGATAAACTAATTCCTAAGTATTTTACTCTCTCCAAAGCTATTGTAAATAGAATTGTTTTCTTGATTTCCTTTTTAGATTTCACATTGTTAGTATGGAAAAATGTAACCAATTTGTAAGTATTGTATTTGTGAGATTTTTGCCTTGTCCTTGAACTTATAAGGAAAATCATTTATGCTAGGAGAATTGAGTATGAAGTTTGATATAGATTTTGCAGATATAGCTTTTATAATATTAAGATAGTTTTCATATATTTTGTAATTGGAGTGCTTATTGAATGCTCATAACATGAACATGTGTTAAATTTTGTCAAATTCATTTGGTGTATCAATTGAGATGATGTTGATTTTTCCCTTTATGTTTTTCAATGTGGTATATTACATTGATTAGTTTTTATATGTTGAGTCATCCATGGATTCCAGAAATAAATTCCATTTAGTCATGGTTTATAATCCTTTTTAAAATGTTCCTGAATTTAGTAATTTGTTGAAGTTTTTTGCATTAATGTTCGTAAATTATTCTTTAGCTGTCCTATAGATCTTTGTATAACTTTTGTATTAAGGTAATGCTGACTTCAAGGGATAAGATTGAAGGTGTTCTTCTTTTGTTTGTTGTGCAAACTTTAAGAGGGACTGGTTTTCTTTCAATATTTGCTAAATTTCACCAATGAAAACCATTAGGGCCTGGGTTTCTCTCTGTTGATAAATTTTTCATTATTGATTCAATTGCCTTACCTAGTTTTTAGGTCTTCTTATTTTCTATATCTTTCTAACTCAGTTTTAACAGGTTTTGTGTTTCTAGAATATTGTCCATTTCATTAAGTTTTTCTCTATTGTTTTTGCATTGTTATTTCACTGATCACTTTATCATTTTATTCCCATTTTTTCTGCCAATTTTGATATTATTTCTAGTTCTAGTTCTATAAATTGTAATTTAAATTATTAATTTTAGATATTAGTATTTTAGCATAAACATTTGTAGCTACAAATTTCCCTTATTACATTGTTCTTGATGTTTCCCATAAGTTTGCTATGTGTATTTTTATTTTAATTCATTCAAAATATTTTCTAACATGTTAATTTCTGCTTTTTTTCTTTGATACATTGACAGCTAAGAAATATATAGTTTATTTTCTATTGTCTTATATACTTTCAAGTTTTATTTCTACTATTTATATATTCATGCCATTGTGCCTAGAGAAAATACTTTGGATGACATACATCCTTTTAGACCTATTGATATTTAATTTCCAGCCCAAACATATGGTGTAACCTTGAAATTCAAAACATTATGCTCATAAAATAAATATAAAATAAATAATTGAAAAAATAGTATGGTAGTAGCACCAAAACAGACCTGAAGCCCAGAGGAACAGAAGACACAGAGACAAAACCTACATAAATACAGTTATATCCTAGAAAAAGTTGGCATAAACATACATTGGAAAAAAAGATTGCTTCCTCAAGAAGTGGTGCTGGGAAAACTGGAAATCCATATAAAGTAGAATGAAATTCAATTCCTATCTCTCACCCTGCACAAAACCTCAACTCAAAATGGATTAAGGACCTAGGCATTAGTCCAGAGACGTTCTGCATACTAGAAGAAAATATAGGCCCAACTTTCCATCATGTTGGCTCAGGAATGGACTTCCTCAATAAGACTCCTAAAGCACAAGAATTAAAATCAAGAGTCAATGCGTGGGATGATATCAAACTTAAAAACTTCTTCACAGCAAAATAAACAAAGACAAAAGAAGCCTACACATGGGAGAAAATCTTTTCCACCTGTACCTCAGAGCATTAATATCCAGGATATATAAAGAACTTAACACACACACACACACACACACACACACACACACAGTCAATAAATAAAAGAATTAGATGTGTAATTCATAGAAGAAGAAATATGAATGGCCAAGAAATACTTTAGAAAAAGTTCAATATCTCTAGCAATAAAGAAATGAAAATTAAACCTACACTGAGATTCAATCTCACTCTATAAGAATGACAATTATCAAGAATGCAAGTAATAATAAATATAGGCAAGGTTGTGGGGAAATGTTCACTCATACATGGCTGGTGGGACTATTGGTGAAAAGCCCGTTTGTAATATTATTTAGAATCACTTGTATGTGACTTATTACTTCTCTTTTATTACTTTCAAGATTCTTCTTTGTTTTGTCTTTGTATTTCAAAAGTTTGATAATTAATGTGTCTATCTCATTGTGAGAAATTTTTGAGTTTATTTTTTATGGAGTTTATGTTTTATTGAGATACTTGAATGTCTATATACATGTTTCAATCATATTTGGGAAGTTTCAGATATTATTTCTTCAAATATTCTCTTCCTTTCTCTTTCCCTTCTAAGAGTTTCATGATGAATACATTGGTTTGCTTGTTGTCCCAACCATCACATCAGCTCTGTTAACTTTTCTTTAGTTTTAGTTGTTGTTGATATTGTTTGTTTTTGTTGCTGTTCCTAAGATTCAGTAATTTTAATTTTTTTTTTAAGTTCAGTGATTCTCTGTTCTACTTGCTCAAATCTGCCATATAATGATATATTTTTTCAATTATTGTACTTTTCATTTTCAGAATTCCCTTTCTTTTTATTTTGAATTTTCTATCTCTTTATCAATATGTTTTGTCAATGGATTACTGACTTCACTTTTTCCACACCTTCCTTTAGTTTTCTAAGCTTTAAAACAATTATTTTAAGGTTATTTTACTGGAAAGACCTGATCTATGAGTACTGTCTTTTCCAGTAATACTTCCTGTTGATTTATTTTTCTTTGAAAGTATCTTACTTTCATGTTTCCTTGAACACTTTTAGTTTTTGTTTTTTAAAGAACTAATACTTTAATAATATGGTAATAGTGAAAGCCAGATTCTCCCTTTTACCCAGGGTGGGCTTTTAATCATCATTTGTGTTATTTTTTTTTTAATTGCTACTGACTATTTCTGTGTCAATGATCAGCATAAAGTGTAAATTTAAGATTTCCTTAATGTTTTTAAGAGCCTGCACCTTTCCCTGAGCATACATAGTCACTTTTGATTTTCTCCTTATATGCAGACCTCCTTAAGTTTCTGGTCTTTAATCTCTGGTTCCCAAAAGGAGGGAAAAAGGAAATGAAGAAAAAGGGAAAAGGAACTAGACATTTTAAATCTTCTGGATGTCACTTATTCACTTGTTAAAGACTTGCAATGAGGAAGAAGGCACATCAGCAGTGCTACCTATCTCTTTTTATGTATGTAATGAGATACAGCCACCAGGCATCAGATCACAGATTCTTAATAAATGGAAAACAGGGATGTTTTTGTCTATGTTTACTCCTCTAATCTGTGTGTAATTTGTCCCGGGCATAAATGTACAACTGCCTGTCATAAGACTTTGGGGCAGAGGGGAGTTGCTATTGTGCTGAGAGCTGATTTGATTAAAATCAAGTGTATTTTATTATTCAAGCCTAACCTTGGATGTTTTAAGACCTAAATAAACTCTGGAGTTCTAAAGTTGTTTCACAGGATGGATTTTTCCTATGAAATGGTCATGGTGGGCAGATTGATTCCTGGGGCTTCCAACTCTATCATCTTCTAAATGTAATTTTAAAACATAATTATGTTTGAAATATATTTTGGTAACAAACACTTGAAATATTTTTGTTGCATATAATTTTGGACAATTAATGATTTTTAACATTAATAGAAACTTTCTATATTGGATTTATTTTAAAAACCATAATTTACTAGACAAATTTTAAATTATACACCATAAATGAGTATATAAAGAATCTAACTAATAAAAATTATATATTTCAGGCATATATTTTCAAAATTAATAAAATGATAAGCGATATTATAAGGTAGGCCTAGAATTTTTGAAGTACTACTAAAGGAATTTACGTGTTTGAACTTTAACTAGGGTTTTGGTAGCATTGTTCATAAGAACTTTCTTCTTTGACACTTGTGTGATAAAAACCAAAAACAATTGATGCCCTTTGTATTTATTGATTCTTGGTAATATTTCCTGAACTATTAGGAGTCCCATTGAGGAAATAAGTTGTCTGTGTCTATATGTTGGAGTATTTTTCTTATATTTGCAAAGATTCTAGTTGAATTTATAGTTTTTGATCTATTTTGAGTTGAGTTTTGTGCAGGGTGAGAGAGCAATCTAGTTTAGATTCTATTCTTCTAAGTATGAATATTCAGTTGTCCCAGAACAATTTTGTTAAAAGTTCTTTTCTCCAAAATATGTTTTCTGGCACTTTTGTCAAGGATCAGGTAACTCTGTTTGACTCTGTGTCTTCTATTCTATTTTTTTGGTCTACCTGCCTATTTTTGTGCCAGCACCATGTTATTTTGGTTGCTATATCTGTATCATCCTGAAAAAGTGGGGGCAGTAAAACATGATGGTCCTGAATGCCCCCATCTCTTCCCACAAACCTACCCATGTTAAGAAAACAATGAGAAAAATGTAGGTCAGAAAGTCCAGATATTCTTAATCTGTAAAGGACACTGGCTTTCCCTTATGCACATTGGGAATAAGGGAAATTTAGTATTACCTGTAGAAAGGTACTTTCCTGAATTTACACCAGGAGATCTGCTTTTGGGGATGCTTCTCATACAATCTAACCTAACTAAGCAAGCAAATGTTCATTATGCTACTGCTTCTGTATCCTAAAAAAAAGAAAAACTATTCCAGAACAAATCATGGAACTGAAGGCACTGTAGAATGGATATGTTACTGGTCTAGCCAGCTACCAATGGACAAAACACCATGAAAAAGAGCAGGCACTGCTTGACAAAACATCCTTAAGGACAGAGATTCTGGCTGTCAGCATGCCATCACTGAACTCTTCTCTGAGGGGTGACTGATCTTTTGTGAGCTTTCCCCATAAATCCTGTCTCCCATGTTGTCTTGGTCAATTACTTTCACTATTCTACAAATTACCCCAATGCCAAAGCACAACTGAGCTGTGGATGAGACAATAGTTATGTAGTGTAATTTGAAATGGAGTATTCTGTTTTTTCCAGTTTTGCCCATTTTGTTCAAAATTACCTTGGTTATTTTGGATCTTTTCTTTAGAATGGCATCAAATTAAAAACTTCTGCACAACAAAGAAACAATAGCTGGAAGGGGGAGAGCCTACAGAATGGGAGAATCTTTGCTGGCTATTCTTCTAACAAAAAATTAATATGCAGAATATATAAGGAACTCAAAAAACTCAACATCAAAATATAAATAACCCAATCAATAAGCATGTGAGTGAACAAAACGGACACTTCTCAAAAGAAGAAGTAAATATGACCAACAAATGTATGAAAAAATATTCAACATTAGTAGTCAGGGATTTGCAAATCACTGCAATTTTATCTCACTCCAGTTAGCTTGTCAATCATCAAGAATACAAATAACAGTAAATGCTGGTGAGAATGTGGGGAAAAAGGAACTCTAATAAAATGTTTTTGGGAATGTAAATTAGTACAGCCACTATGGAAAACAATTATAGAGTTTCCTCCAAGAGATAGGGATGGTAACAATATGTAACCATCATCTATACCACTGCTTGGTATTTAACCAAAAAAATTAAATTCAGTATACAATAGAGAAACATACAAACTCATGTTTATAGCAATATAATTCAGAGTACCCTAGTTATGGAGCCATCTAGGTATCTGCCAACAGATGAATGAATAAAGAAAATGTGGAAAATAAACATAAAGGATTCATAAAGAAGAATGAAATTATGTCATTTGCAGGAGAATGGATGGAACTGGAACATCATGTTAAGTGGGGAAAAAAAAAAAAAAAACAGAATCAGAAGGTCAAGGATCGTGCTTTTTCTCACAAATGGAAACCAGAAAGAAAAAAAAAATCTCATTAGAATAGAAGGGAAGCCAGTAGGATAGAAGAAGGGGATCATGATGAGGGAGGAGAGAAAGGGGGAAGGGGAGGTACTGAGTACTAAATTATGTTATATGCATGTTCTGATGTATCACAGTGAAGCCCACTATTCTGTTCAAAAAAATTAGAAAGTAATAGCACAAGAGTATCTCTGTTTGAAATGAATGTCCAGAAAGCCTCCTTTTCTATTTTCAACAGAAAAGAAAAAAAAAAAGAAAGATAACCTAGTTTAAGGTTGTTGGGAGAAATAAATGATTTAAACATCTTTCATTTTTGCTCTTTTCTCCTCTTATCTTTCACTTGTAGAGCTGAGATATAGAAATTCAAGATTTATGAATTCTACTGTAGTGTTATGGTAATCTACATAGTGCATTACAGATTTATATGAGTGCTGTAGTAACAGCGACCAAATTCTGAGCTAGTATTGGGAATGCACCAAGTTTGTTAACTGGAATTAGATGACTCAAAAAGTGATAACACAATCTTTTTCTGTAGTTTTCATAAATTGTGAAATATTTTAATTTGATAGAAAACTCTAGCGTTAAGCTAACATTTGTTTAAACCTTACCCAGTTTCACCAATTCTGATAACGTTTTCACATTTACTTTTAGACATTTCAAGAAATAAGATTTTCTGTACCTCAATCTTGCTTGTGAGAAGTAATTATTACCTCAAATGCATACATATTTAATCATATGTTGGTATATATACAAAATTGTATCTACATATCTATTTTCTTACATATGTATGTATTCCAAAAGAAACATACATGTAAAATTATTTTTATTAGTAAATTTAACACAATAAATGCTGACCTCTGTCAATATTTTCTTTTTGTGGATTATTATCTGCAATTTTTGAAACTCATTAAACATTTCAGTATTAAATAAAGAAAAATGAACACAATTGCACATGTTCAGTTTAATTTTTTTACAGCAAATACACTCATGTAAATAGCACCCAGATCAATAAATAGAATTTTTTTTTTTTTTTTTTTTTTTTTTTTTTTTTTTTTTGGTACCGGGGATTGAACTCAGGGGCACTCGACCACTGGGCCACATCCCCAGCCCTTTTTTGTATTTTATTAGAGACAGGGTCTCACTGAGTTGCTAAGTGCCTCGCCATTGCTGAGGCTGGCTTTGAACTCGTGATCCTCCTGCCTCAGCCTCCCAAGTGCTAGGATCACAGGCTTGCGCCACCACGCCCGGCTAATAAATAGAATATTACCATGCACAGAGCAGCAACATTCTGTTTCTCTAACTCAAAGCCAACAATAACTAATATTATACTTCTAACACCAAAGATTTGTTTTTGATTCATTTAATGGATAAGCTAAATAAAATAATCTGATATATACTCTCTTGTGTCTGGAATTGTACCTAAGATTGCATCAAATCAATGGAACAATTTGGAGAACATTGACTATCTTGGAATATTAACTTATCCAAGTAATGAATAATAAATATTTTCCCAATTATCTGTTGTTTCAATTAAAAAAAAAAAAAAAAAAAAAAAAACTACCCCAAACATTAGTGGCTTAATACAATTTATTTTGCTCACAGACTTGATTAAAGCACAATTTTCTGAAGATTGCTTGCTATGCCTCAATGTGGCAATAGTGGAGGCCACTTCCAACATGACTGTATCACACAATTGACAAGATGTTGACAATCACCAGCTGTGAACTCAGATGAGGTTGCTGGTATTGGGCTTCTGCATAAGCTGCTTCTCCTCTGAGCATGGCAGCTATATTCCAAGAACAAGTATTCCATGACAGAAGAATTGTAGCCTGCCAGTGTCTTAAGAGTTCAGCCTGGAAACTGATAAAATGGCACTCCCACCATATTTTATTAGTCAAATAAAACCTAAGATGAAGAGGAGGAAACATAAACTCAACTCCTGATGAAAAAAGTGTATCATTTTAGTCCTTCATAGAAGTCATCAACTTATTCCCCTTTACGAACTTATTTTTTTCTTAGCTGTGTAATATTTTTGGAGAGCCACAAATTGTTGATTTTTTGTAATTGACATAATTTGGTTAATATCTGTTTATAATTGTTGCTGATAAATTAAATGGTAAATTATTTTTAAAATCAACTTATATAACAAATACAACTTGTATTCATTAGACTTGTTAAATGTATTTATCAATTTCAATAACTTTTCTATATACCCTTTGAATGTTTAACATATGTAATAATGTTATTTGTTAATAATGAGAATTTATTCCTTATTTTCTATTTTCTAAATAAATTTATTTGATTGTGTAGAAAAAAAATGTGTCCCATTTAAGCAACATTACCTACTTCACAGCCCTAAAGATTGATTTTACTGTCTCAGACATCAAATAAATTGTTAGAAGTTTGATGTAATGATTTCTTTGGTATGATTGCACATGCAAATAACTTTTTCTTTTCTATTTTGCAACTAGTATTTTTTAACATATTATTTTCTTTAATAGAAAGATTTTATCATACATAGAAGTTTCCTTTTATTAATAGTTTGCAGAGAATTTTTGTAAAGAATTCATGTTGGGTGTAACCAAATCCTAGATTTTATTTTTTCCGTTCAGTTTATGCTCATTTATTGATTTATTTGCATTTTAACTTAAATATAATACTTTCTATCCTTTTAAAAAATGTTGTAGACAATTTCAAGCATACCTAGATAATCCTTAATATTTACAAATTATCATGAAAATCACCTTTTGTATCCCCTTACAGAACTAAACCTAGGGAGAAGATTTTCTTTGCAGTTCATCCACAGGGAATACTTTTCTCCATATTGCATTTGATTTCAGAAAAGCATATCCCATTCTGAACTTTCATTTCCAAGTTTTTTTTCACTCAAATTTTGTTGAACCAGTTATCCCACTCTTCAGTTCATACCCAAAGGACATAAAAATTAACATACTACAGTGACACAGCCACATCAATGTTTATAGCAGCTCAATTCACAATAGCTAAACTATGGAACCAAACTAGGTGCTCTTTAACAGATGCATGGATAAAGAAAATGTGGTGTACACACACACACACACACACACACACACACACACACACACACACTATGGGATATTACTCAGCCTTAAATAAGAATGGAAATATGTCATTTGCCGGTAAATGGATGGAACTAAAGAATATCATGCTAAGTAAAGTGAGCCAACCCCAAAAAACCAAAGGTCTAATGTTCTCTCTAATATGCAAATGTTAACTAACCATAAGGGGGGAGGAGTAGGGAAGAATAGAAGTACTTTGGATTAGATAAAGGGTGAAAGATGTCTACAATGAAAATTACATAACTCTAAAGAAAGAAATTAAAGAAGACCTTAGAAGATGGAACAATCTCCATGTTCTTGGATAGGCAGAATTAAAATTGTAAAAATGGCCATACTACCAAAATCACTATATAGATTTAATGCAATTCCTATTAATACCCCAATGTGGTCCTTCATAGAAATAGAAAAAGCAGTCATTGACAATAAATGAAATTAATTTATTGTTTTATTTTTTATATAGTGATATGATTAATCATGGTATTAATTTTTATCAGGAATGTATTTTCATTCATATATGCTTCCTTCAAATCAAATAATATTATCTGACTGAGCTTGCAAAAGGACTAAACTTCTCTAAAACTACACTAGGTGCTAATCCTAAAAGGTAAACAAGAAAGATCATACTATTTACCCCATAATAGTGTGTAATAAATGTCTATTTATAAAGTATTTTATATTTTTCTGGACATGTATGAATGAATAAAAATTGTGGAAGAATACTCATCATCTATTAATATGATACACAGAGGAAGAGAGGTGGAGGTGAAAAGGGGAGATATCAATTCTAACTTTAAAAAGAAATTTACCAATAAAATCCAAGTATACTATAATATCTTAGTGGGACCAGAGATTATTACTTTAATGTAATATTCTGAGAGTTACCTTAATCTGGTAACAAAAATAACTAAGAAAACACTTTTAGGAGTTGCATGGATAAACCACTTTTAATGGTTCTGTTTACTCCAGTACATAAACTAATTAATTCAAGAGTTCTAAAACTTAATGGATGATATAGTTTTAGACAAACTAAAATTGAATACAACATTGAGTTAAATTTTAAATAATAATTCAATTTGTAAGTGATTTAACAAAATTTTGAAAATGCTTTTCAAATAATTAATATTTCATGACTCATGATTAAAATATAGAAAAGACAAATAATATAAAAACAGGATATAAGAGAATCAGTATTTATTTTAAATCTATTATCCTAAATCTATTAATTATTATGACTATTTTATTTTATATAACATAAAAAAACTGTTAGTGAAATTTCTGTTTCTACTGTTCCTTTTTGTTGCTAAATAGAAATCAAATTTACATGTTAGTAGCTTTCAGATATGAAATATAAGCCTTGATCTACATTTTCGATTTAGGACTTCAGAAAGCAGTATTTTTTAAATAGAATGAGGTGAGTCTTGAATTCTCTGGAATAAATTAGGACAGAGCTATGGAGGTGTGAGATAGTAGGTTAGGGTGTAAGGGCAAATAAAAGATTCCAGAACAACAGAGGTTTACTAAGAATTGAAGGTCAATGCATTTTTGCTGGTGGGCCTATCCCAATGACCTCAAAAAAAGGAATCTACCTGATTTGAATTTAAAAGTCATCATACAGACATAATGTCTTATATAATTAAGGTTCATTGACAAAAGTAGTAGACAGAGAGATATATATTTAACCAATGCAGACCAATGGCAGCGAAGTTACCATTACTCTAAGATTCATAAATACAGTCAACTTAGGCAAAACTGGAATTGGGAGCCCAGAAGTGGATAAAAAACTTGTTTCTATGCCTAGAAACAGAAAAACAGAAATATTATGAAAAAAATAATGTTCTAAGACTGTGAAATTGGAATTCTAGTCACTCTTATATGATCACTAAAGGATAGGAAAATCCAGGTGACAATTACATATGATTCATTAATCTACTACTTCATGGTCTACTTTTTTTTTTCTTTTGTACCAGGAATTGAACTCAGGGGCAGTTGGCCACTGAGCCACATTTCCAGACCTATTTTGTATTATTTATTTAGAGACGGGGTCTCACTGAGTTGCTTAGCACCTCACTTTTGATGAGGCTGGCTTTGAACTTGTGATCTTCCTGTCTCAGCTTCCAGAGCCCATAGGATTACAGGTATGCACCACCACACCCAGCATCATAGTCAACTTTTTATTTTTATGAAATTGAGGTACTTGTGAAATGTTTTGTTAGCTTTCAAGTTCAGATAAAAATGAGAAAGAATTTTAGATTCCATTTGTTATACAATTGATTTTTCTAGCTCATAAGTTTGAGCAACACTTAATATTAGCCCTGTGTTATAGCATGCATATAGTGGATTAATCTAGTAAAATAGGTAACTGTTAACTATAAATGTTAGGCCATGTTATAACACTACATGAAACCCATACTCGTTGTACATTTTCAGTGGAGTTTTTTGGAGGTTATTGGTGTTTGTTTGTTTGTTTGTTTTTTGTTGTTGTTATTTTTTACCTTGAGAAACTGGCTTTAGAGATTTAGTAAAAGGTTAAGTAATCCATTTGGAAAGAGAGATACTGAATAGTTATTTGCTTACTATGAGAAATAATGTGGAATATATTTATCTTGAGGATGAATGCCCACTACAAGAAAAATATACACATGTTTGGGGTAGGGTTTGTGGGGAACAGACAAAAAAAGTAGATCAGTGAGACTTTATAGTTATCTGTGCACTTCTTCATAGTGATATATGTTATACTGATATCAGTATAACAAGAAAACATGTTTCATGCAAAAGTGCATGAAACACTAGCTTCAATTAATGACTACATAAATTAATTCTAATTTATATTTTCATTAAACTCACATACAAACTTTAAATCAACAAATTCAGATATCTTTATAAACTTTTTTAATAAATGATAGCTTATGAGATGCAATAATCTATGTCAATTGCTTTAACATTAGCACAGTGAAAGAGAATTTAAACCAAAGCAGAGATCTATGGAAAACATTAGAGACAGAGAAACTCAGGACCTATTTTATAAAATCCATATATATGATGACTTTATTTAATATGGCTGAAATTAATTTATTTTCTGTTTTAATCTGACTGGTTCATATTCATAATATTTGTCTTTTCAGGAGGATTTCACAGTCTGCCACTTTAAATATTTATATCCTTTTTCTTTATATGCATCAAAATTATCACCATTCCTCTTCTCACTGATTTTACAAATGAAACTACATGACTAATCTATAGCATTTTTAGAGAAGAAAAATGACTTGACACACAGCAGGAATATGCTCACCCGACAAGCCATCACTCTCAAGTCTCCATTAGCTCAATCAGGAAATGGCTGTACAGCAAAAAAAAAATATGAGGGTTTGCAGTATATTACTCCCATGGCTGCAGTTTGACAGACTTTCAGGGGAAGAAAATCTCATTTTTTTCTTACATCTTGATGATATTCAAACTTTTCAATCACTTTCTTATTGTTATTATTATTCTCTCACCTTTGAGAAACAAAAATAAGACAGTGAAGTGATAGGTGTATAGGAAGGAGAAGAAGGAGAAGAGCCATAGAAGAGAAAAAAGGAGATGAAAGCAAAAATGAATGTCTATGACTGTTGAGAAAGTAATGATAAAAGAGGTTGCACTTACTGAAAATATCAATGTTTGTGATGATTTCCAATGTCTATCAGCAATTTTAGACATTCTAAGGATTAGGAATAATTGATGAAATAAAATGAAAATGGCAACTCAGGGAAAAACCAATCTGATAACTTGGTGAGATTCCTATTTAAGATATAGCAGATGGATGTTTCTTATGGAGCTTTAATAGAATCTTTCTTTTGTGTTGTTTCATGCTATACAAAGAAGGCATAGGTGCTGGAAACAAAAGAAGCTAACATCCTAAAAATTTGTAATATGACATCTGGGTTTTATTCTATTTTAGCTTCTTTACTACATGTAAGGGACTATCCTCCACTTAGGTAGCCAAGAAAACATGTTCTCATAAATGTTACACTTTTGTTTTATGCACTAGGTAATCATCCTTAATCTCTCCAGTATGTTCTCCATCTTCTTTCACCATTTATTATTCAGAACACTGAGGTCTGTGGAAGCTTCAGAAGAATCTCTTGTTCTTTGACCTTGGTTGGCCTCAACCAGTGAGAAAACAACATAAGAAAATCAGACCCAGGGAAGAAAGCAAACAGAGTTCATTGTTCCTCCAACTCTCTTCCTACCTGGCTTCATTGCTCAATTGAAGGCCAATTTATTCTACCTACAGCCATGTCTCCAATATTGTTCTGCTTCCTCTCGTCTTTATTTGGACCATAGTCATAGTGTACACTATCTGCTGCCCATCAGGCCTAGTAATGACAGAGGTTATCAATATTTCTCATTCTGGGTTTTTATACTACACCCCCCCATAGTACTATCCATACATTTTTTATTTCTTAATTTTTAAATTTTTGTCATTCTTTTGTTTGGTGCTGGGAACCAAACCCAGCCTGGTACAAGCATTCTATTCTTTTCTTGTCCTATTTGAGAACCTTTTGAACCAATTTTAAATCTATTGGGATGTTTTTCTAAAGCCCCATGGCCTAACAGATGGGTTCATTTTAAATCCTTTAGTTTGTAACTTTTTTAATATGTTAAGGATGACTATCTAAGCAATGACATTTATGCCCCCCCTCAAATAAATGGGGACATAATTAAGTTTAAAAATGGCAGATTATGACCAATTTAGAGACAGTCAACATGAACTACCCATTTTTTAATCCCAAAGATTTAGTACTTGTTTTAGTCAACATTTTCACTGCTGTGAATCAAAGACATGACCAGAACAATTGCAGAGGAGGAAAAGTTTATTTGGGGGCTCACAATTTTAAAGGTATCTATCCATAGACACCATACTCCATTCTTTGGGGCTGGAGATGAGGCAGGACATCATGGTGGAGGAGTGAGGCAGAGGGAAGCTTATCACATGATGATCAAAAAGCAGAGAGAGAGAGAGACTCCACACACCAGATACAAGATATATACCTTCAATGGCCCACGTCCTCCAGCCCCACTCTACCTACCTTCAGTACCATTTAGTTAATCTCATCAGAGGATTAATTCACTAATTGTGTTAAAGCTTTCATAACCCAATCATTTCCCCTCCACACCTTTTGCACTCTCACACATGAGCTTTTGGGGAACACCTCACATCAAAACCATAACTCTACTACATTTCTACCACAACATATGTTAGTATACAAATTAATATATTATGTATGTAGTCACAGTAGAAAATAATGTGGGCTCTTGTTTATTTGATTGTTCTTACCCTTGATGGTGCCAGACACTTCTGATTTCTCCTCTGTTACATTGGTCAATTTTGCTCTATCTCATTTGCTGGCTCCTTCTCTTTTATATGACTTCTCAGTTTTGGCAAGGATCCTAGGTTCAACAACCCCTTCTTTAAGGGTGGTGTAAGATTATTATTATTAGTGTGCTTCTGTGTGCATCTACATGCTGTGGACCTCCTTGGCAGTCTGCTAAAACTTCTGTACCCATTCTGATAATATAGCTTAAATGCATAAAATAAGATGTATAGGAGTATAAAAAGAGCCAGGCATCAAAATATATTTTAAAGGCTTCTAATAAAGTAATATGTGTGATACTTTATGCATATAATAACAAGATCAATTGGAAAAAGATATAGCACAAACCTCATTTTGAAATCTCAATAATTCAATAGCTAAAATGTTCTAGCTACAACTCTTTTTTTTTTTTTTTTTTTTTTTTTTTTTTTTTTTTTTTTTTTTTTTTTTGCCTTTGGTGACAATTGAAAAAAAGTTGATTAATAGCTATCCATTAGTAAAATAGAAAGTGCAAATTTTCTACCCACCTCTTTCCTCGAATTCCATCCATGTCCATGCCTTTTATTAAAAACTGCTTTTGATGGGTTATGGAATCTATATGCTAGAGACCCATTAATGTACATCTTCATTTCAGATTGTTCTCCAAACTGCAGTGCATATATGTTGTTTTAGATATCTCGAATTTACCATAGCCAAAACAGAAGTCTTGAGTTCTTTTCTCCCCCTTGACTTTTTTTTTTTTTCTTTTTGTGGTGCTGCAAATTGAACCCATGGTCTTGTGTGTACAAGGCAAGCACTCTACCAACTAAGCTATATCACCAACCCAGAAGTCTTGAATTCTTGATCCATGATACAAAATCTCTTCATCATTAAAAAAAAAAAAAAAAAAAAAAAAAAAAAACTCTTCATCACTATTCAAACAAAAAGAAAAGGCAAAACTAGCATTCTTTATTCATTTGTTCAAGTGAAGCGTTAACAATCATGTATTGTACATTTAAAAAACTCAAAAGAAAGGATTTTGAAAGATTTTACCATAAATTACAAATATTTGAGGAGACAGATGTCTTTAATATGAATTAAACTCTGAATAATGGATATATGTGTCAAAACATCACATTATCCCACTAATAAGTACAATTTTTTGGTTTCATTTACCAGTTAAAATGAATTTATTTTTCAGGGGGTGGTACCAAGGATTGAACTCAGGGGCACTAAAACACTGAGCCAAATCCCCAGCCCTGTTTTGTATTTTATTTAGAGACAGGATCTCACTGAGTTACTTAGTGCCTCGCTTTTGCTGAGGCTGGCTTTGAACTTGTGATTCTCCCACATCAGCCTCCTGAGTCACTGGGATTAGAGGCATGAGCCACTGCGCCAAGCAAAATGAACTTAATTTTAAAGAGGAAAAATTAAAATTGGAATCAATAAACATTACTTTATTTATTTAAAGTTGATATTTTTCTTACCCTTTGCTTTTTCTCAACCTACCAACTTCCCATTCATCATAGAACTATGGCAATGATGCACCTATCCATATATTTCTCACCATGGTCCAAGACAATGAAGTTTGCATATGCATTATATTGTTTTCTAATTTTTCTTCTTGCAATTATTCATTAGCTAAAAGCAGATAGGATGGTCTTTAAAACATAAACCAGATATTAGAACAATCCTATTTCTGGATATTTTGTTTGTGTCAATCATTCTATCTGCACCCAACACACTCCTTTCTTTTCTACAATAGAGAGATCTCGCTCCCATTTCAGGTATATTCAATATGCTCTTTTATATGGATACCCCCTTATTTTCCTTAAAATAATGCAATCGTCATCTTTCCAGGAGACCTTTCCTGAAACCCCATCTCACAGAATCCTGTCACATGGAACAGTCACTTTCATTAACATTGCAGCACATGTGTAACAATGTTACATAAGTTAATTAGAAAAAAAGTAAATAAATGTTTACAGCCATTGTATTTTCTTGTTAATTATCCTTCTGTTCCAAGTGTTCGTCTATTTTATATTGACTCATTACTGCCTAATAGAAAGTCTATCACATACTAAGTAGCTAATAACAAATTTCTGACTTATTGATTGTTTTTGTAAGCAGAAACTTACCTAAGCCTTTTCTTAGTAAAACAAGTTCTTCTAAATAGGAAACAGCACAATTCATCTTCAGTCTATGAAATAATAATACAGGTAATATGGGAAATTTTTAAAAATCCTTAAATTCCAGTTTTGAGATAGAGAGATATTTGTTTAAATGTAATTTAACACTGCAGTGAATGAAATCATTTTTTTCATAGTGTACTGGCAAGTGTGTGTGTGTGTGTGTGTGTGTGTTCATTTTAACCTAAGATATGGATAGTGTGAAGATCAATTCCCTTCATTATTGTCACGCTCCTCATTTCATGACAAAATGTCTGCTAGTTACATTATTCATAAATTACTTGTAATATTTTATCAGGAAAGCTATTTTAATGATGTTAGGATCGGAAGAAATGATGACCTTATGCCTCTTTAATTTTCTGAAAATAAGTAAGAAACAATAAAGCAATTAAAGACTAATGGTTATTTTGCCAAATAGCTATGACATAAATCAGGAAAGAGACTACTCTGAAACTATGAACATATGCAAATCAGCAGAGCAACACCTTAGAATATTAAGGGAAGAGGTAAACATCATGGACCGTTGAATTAAAGCAGTCTATGTGATGCCCCTATTCAGAGAAAGAAACATAATGGGTCAGGACAAAAGCAAACTAGATTTAATCAGAAATATTCCTTCCACTTTCATACCTTTTACATTATAATGCAATCACTAAGAGCATTACATTCATTATTTTGATATTAAAATAACATCCAATTCATATATAGTATCTTAGTGATACCATTAGCTATATAATCAAGATGAAATCAAAACATAAACAGGAAATAATAATCTTTGTAAATGGAGTCAATTTAGGAAGCTATTGGGAAATTCCTTATAAGATAATGCCAAATTTGAGTTTAATTCCAATCCTCCTGTACAGAAAAGGAAAAATAGTCAGTTTTAAATTTCAGTTATTAAACGAAAAAAGTAAGAGTGTTGCTAAAGACAGAAATGTGATGTAAGTAAATCTAGAGATAAAAATAAGAGCAGAGAAGAAAAAAATGAGATTCAGATTAGGAAAATCCAAGTTACTATATCAGATTATAAATAATTTCACATCAGTGTAGAATTAAGATCAGAAAGATGCACAAGACAATTCCAAAGAACTCTAGGTGTGATATGGTTGGAAAAATTAAACATCATGTAGGAGATAAACAAAGAAAAGGAAAGAAGCTTGATTTTTAATTTACCTGGAGCCCAACATCTATATGTAATTTTTCAATAATTTCCAAGATTAATTTAAAATTTTGGTCACTGTAAACATATACATTTCTGATATATTTGAAATAAAACAATATTGATTGTTTGATTATGGAACTAGGAATAATTATCATATTTAGAACACAAAATGAGAAAGTTTAAAAGCTGTAGGAAGTGGCTCAATAAAATAGAAGTGAAATCTGAAAAAACTTGCATTGAACTCATGATGGAAGAAGTTGGATCAAATCTGGTTTAATTAAACTAGTTCAATCCCAATATAAGAATTAAATGTTTGTTGTGTATTTCATTTCAAAATCCAGACAATGGACATTTATTTCCTCTGTTGGGATTAAACTAGTAATAAGAATAGAAGAAGAAAGAGCTGATTGGAAAGGAATGAAAGTTCTATCAAGCCACAAATAAAAAAAAACTCTTAAGTAACATATTATAATTATATATATAGATATGTTTTAAATATGTTTTAATATTCCTCTCAGTTGAGTAACTATAACCCTTAAGGGTAATGAGTTTGTTTAAATACCTTATATTTCAGCTCCAAGATAGGAAGAGAATATTTATTTTTTATTCAGCATATACTATATATGTAGGATAAATATATAATTAATTATAAACTATATAAAATGAGGCTCAGAAATTTATTAAAAGCATAAAATTCATCTACTCTTTCTTATTTGAACACACTCCCATGGTGAAATACTATTATTACAGCAATTTTTTATGCAGAGATAACAAGTTTTAGATTTCCTTATAGATGACTAAAGGGCATATGTTTTGAATGGGAGAAACAAAAAGTTACATTACTACCTTTTATGATCATTTGTACATTGTCTATGAAGGGCCAGGAGAGCTTGCCCTATACATCTGGATAAGGTCCAGGTTGCAATTGCATTCCCCTTGCCTAAATCATCCCTGCAGAGATGCAAAGAAGCTGCCACACATAATTCTAGTAAAGGTTTGAATTTGGTGACAAATTTCTTTATTTATTGAATGAATTAAAATTAATAATCAGTAGTTATATTGAAAAAATTTCTACCTATCTTTTTGTACAGAATCAATATTCTCTCACTTAACAATAAGGTTTTAAAAATACTAATGAGTAGTTATCCAAATAATAACATACAATGAAAATGTTTCTATTTAAAAGTAATGAGTATGAGCAATTAAACAAATTATTTCAATTTCAAGGATGAAGTCTCGATGAAAAAGATTGTCAAACTCATGTAATAGTATGTGCAGATATTTAACTTCAAGTCATGTAGTATTACTGTTGTAATTTCTGTCTGGTATTTAGATTTTGGTTTCCATCCATTTGGAATATATTCACCCTATTCTTATTTATTATGTAGGATAAATATATAATTAATTAAAAATAGTTTCACCTAATATATTAAGATCTACTTTCCCACTGTGAATTCTTTTGACTTTCTCTTTTCATACTTCTTGTCATTACACTTCCTTTTAATAGAGTCCTTCCTTTGCCAGTGTTCTTAATTCTTCCACAATCAAGATTGCTATTTCTTGTTGGTCCTTCTTCTTTTTACCTTCATGAAAAATACTCAGATAAGGAATCTTCAAAGTCAGTAATTTTCAATTGTGTGTATGTGTGTGTGTGTGTGTGTGTGTGTGTGTATGAGAAGGTGTTTTTCAGAAAACTAGGGTCTCAGGTTTTTTTTAGAAAACCCCAATAAAATTAGTATCTCCTCTCTCTCTCTCTCTCTCTCTCTCTCTCTCTCTCTCTCTCTCACACACACACACACACACACACACACACACACACACTTTATTTACTGGACTCTTGTTCATCTTTAAATTTTAATTCAGGACGTGACTCCTTCAGGGAGAGTTCTGATTTACCCACACATTGTTCAAATCTTTTCTTAAGTTATAAAAAGCCATTTCCTTTGCTTTACATTACAGTATTGTCTTGAGTTTATAATTATACATGTATTTGCATGATTGCATTATTATTTTCCATCCACACTAGAGCTTAGTTTTATGAGAATAGGTTATTTTGAGTAAATATTTCATAAATATTTTTGAGTTAATAGCATTTTACAAAAAGATTGTTCTCCTTCCATACAGCTTGTATCTTATAGCTTAGGTCTTTTTACATTTTTGATATTTAATATTTAAGAGTAATATACACAATAGCAATTTATTCTGTAAGATAGATATTTTTTTATCTGGAAAGTGACATAACTAAATGGAAACATAGATTTTTTTTGACTAAAATATGTTACTAGTACTTTCACTAAATGTGCAATATGTTTTAATTAAATTATTCATCTCTAAGATTTTATGTAAGTTTCACACTGTGGAATTGGTAAAAAAATTATACAAGAATTACTCAGATGAACAACATCTGGATTAAGACACCATAAGTTTATATTATGGGTTGAAGCTTTACAAGTTCCTTTTTTAATTTTTTAAACTGGCAAGCTTAGTTTCAATCAATATAAATTTCTTAGAATGCCAAAATTGGAATAGCTGGAACCAATCTCTTAACTTTAGGCAGAAACTACTAAAAACATATCTCAGTATAATATTCAAAAGTATATATTAAAAAAGTGAAAAAAAATCTCTATTAAATACCCTCATACAATACAAATGAGAAAGTAACAATCTCATTAATCATAGTAACCATTGCTTTCTCATTAGTTACTATTTTGGGGTTTCAATTAGATTAGGTTTCAACAATGATTATATATATATATATATATATATATATATATAATAAATGTAATTATACACACACACACACACATATATATTTCTAGGATAACACTAGGTCCTTATCATGCAGGTGGGTCACAAGCAATTAATATGCTAATGGTTTTCAAAATGCAGAATATACCCTGTGCATCTGAGTATGTGAAGAAAAATAGCTTGAACTGATTACAAGGATTGTGGGAAGTTAGAAGACTCTTCTATCATAATTTAATCATAGCCCTGATCTCTTTCTAAATACTTCTTGTACCTCTTTGTTTTAACTGGATACAGGTTTTATTATGAAGACACAGGTTCTTTCATAATTCTAAATGAAGTTTATATTTTTAATCTTCTCCCAAGAGAGAAGGGGACAGAGTCAGAATTTACCGACTTTTCATTCTCTTCCTCTGTTTAGAAACATCTTGGTGTTATAGTTTGGATATGTGATGTTCCCCAAAGTCTCATGTGTGAAACAATGCAAGAATGTTCACAGGTAAAATGATTACATTATGATAGCTGTAATCTAATCAATGGTCTGAGCCACACTAATGAATTAAATGAATGGTTACTATAGACAGGTAATATGTACATGGAGGAAATAGGCCATTGAGGGCATGTCTTTGGGGTTTATAGTTTGTCCCTGGTGAGTCAACAAACCATGGAAAAAACCTCTGAAACCATGAATCTCTAAGTTGATCTTGTAATGTCTTTTGGTCACAGTGACAAAAAGTTGACTAAAACACTTGACAAATTTTTTCTTCATGACTATGTACTCACTACTCCACTACATTTACCACACTGATTTATTTAAAAAAAAATTCCAGAAGTTTCTATATCTGGACTTACACATTTTTTTTTTATATCCTAGGTTCACACTGATTTGTGGGAGACATTATTCCCTTGTGGACAATTCACTCAGCATGGAAACTCATAATCCTCAGTTGCTAAAGTTATATAATCTCTAAAATTTTTCCATTTAAATCCTTCAAATCCACATTTGATCTTCCTTTATCATCAAATAGAATATTATATTATCCTCTTATTCTTGAATTTTAAGATATCATTCTCTATTAATAAACTTACATATTTTCAGACTATTAATTACTTACTCCAATTATAAATTTTTCAAATTCATCAACTGTGTTTTCAAATTTATGTCTTTTCCAGTGTCTTTCTACAGGATTCAAGAATTTTGTAACTTATTCTAGAGTTTATAGTACATCACTAGGACTAACATTTTCATATTTAGATTTGTAACACTTTCTTTTTTGCAGTTTCCAATTTCTTCTAGATTGTACATCAAAAAGATCATACTGAAAAAAATCTGAAGGGTAATTTTTCTATGCACTTGAAAAATAATAAAAATATATAGTTTTCAAAGACAAAACCTTCTTTAATAGACAAGGTTAAGGGAAGGCTTAGGAATATTTATACTATACTAAGGTTTTTTGTTCTCAAAAATGCAAACCTCATCATGTTAATTAAACTTACCACAACTCTTAATGATTTTTTAATTATTTTCTCCTTCTCCACACTAGCAGTGTAATTGACATGCATTAGTTTATATAGTGAGAGAAAAAGAGAGAGAGAAAAAGAAAGAATACATGAATGGTGGATGGATAGATCATAAACCTGCTAACTCATTTTTATTTTATGCATGAGGCCAGGGAGTTATCCTTAGGAAAAAATGTTCAATTTCATCAACAAATCAGTAAAAAGAGAAAGAAGAGGGAGGGAGACCTGCAAATTAAAAAGAATAGAAATCTGTTTTAAGCACTTGAATCATGAATAAACTAAAACTTTAAACAATCTGTGTTTAAAACATTCAGGTTTTTATAATGGTCATGAAAATGCCTGACATAAACTACTTCAAAGAAAAATGTTTAGCTTGATTCATGGTGTCACAGGTTTCAATCCATGGTTAGAAAGTCTCATTGCCTTGTGCATGAGGTGAGGCAAAACATCATGACAGAATGGTGTGGCAAGGGAAGTCTGCTCAGCATGTGACATGTGGACAAAAGAAAGGGACAGACAGAGGAGGGACAAGGACAAAGTATGGTCTCCAAGGGCAAGCCTCCAGTGCCATTCTACCTCCAACCATACCCTGTCTACCAAGCTTTCCCACCCCCTCCCAATAGTCCAGTCAAATAATATATCAAATGGATTATTCCACTAATGAAGTTAGAGCCTGCATGATCCAATCACGTCCCCAAAGCCTCATATCTGAAAATTGCTGCATTATGAACCATGCCTTCAACAATTGAGCTTTTCGTTCTACTCCTGGTCTCCAAAAGCTCATACTCATCTTACAATGTGAAATCTAATCAATCTCCAAGAGTTTCATAGTCTTAACAGTTCAACCATTTCTCAGAAGTCCAAGTCCAAAGTCTCCTCTGAGGCTGTTGGCAAACTCTTAGTTGTGAACCCCTATAAAAATTAAAAAGTAACTTATATACTTTTAGCATAGGGTGTCACAGAGTGAATATTCTCATTTCAAAAGGGAGTAATAGAGACACTGAATCCATGAAGATTATCTGTGACAAGAAGAATGACAAGGGATATAAAGGAGAAATAATGGCTAAAATTGATGATTATTGAAATTTATATTGATTATAAGAAGTTCATTCGCCTATTTTTCCTACTTTTTTTATATACAGTCAAAATTTTATGTAATGAAATGTTAAAATGTATGATTTTTAAGGTAAATGCTTAAGTACTTTTTCACAACATTTTGATATGCATTCAAATGATTGGCAAAATTAGTGACATTTCTTTTAAATATTAATTCCTACTATCAAATATTCATTTATAATAGAAGGATTATATAATATGATACTTATCAAAAGTGACTTTTCCTTTTTTACTTTTTTAGTGACACATTATATTTGGCTTTCAACCCAAAGACATTGGCGTAATTCCAATTCATACCAATCATGAGCCAGTGATAAATCTGCTGCAGTGAGTGTAAGAATTAGGACACTGAACTACTATAAATTGAAATTGAGACAAGAACAACTTTGTTGTATAAAACTCTACTTGAAATATCACTGTTCTTGCACATTAAGGTTTATGACAACATTATGTAAATCGAAAACTTGAAAATAAATTAAATTCAATGTGATTCTCAGAGACATGGCTGTGCAAAGCTAGATTATGTATCTGGCACATAAAATGAATTGGAACAGGATGAATTAGAATCAGAAAATAAAATGAGAAATTGAATGCAATTCGTACTTTCCTCTCTCTTCCTCCCTCTTGCTTCCTTTTTTAATAGGTTCCAGTGTTGGTATAATTACTATTAGTGTCTTAATAGCATGTAGGCAAGTGAATAGAATCACAATACAATATACGTTTTGAACTAAATTAATCACATTTTCCTCAGTTAAATTCATCACATAGTTTGCTTCGTGTTAAACCTGTATACTAAATACCAGTATGTTATGACTTAAATCCTTTCTCCTACAACAGAGTAGTAGATATTTTTTTCTGTGACATTCTCAATATCATATTAGCTATATTTTGTGATTTCTTCCTTTAACTAGTTGTTCCACTTACAGAAGATAAAATTTTGGAAATGTTATGGCTTTTCCCTCTTCTTTTATCCTTATTAGGTATCCAGTGAGATTTCTTGATACTTCCATTATTAATTTCAGTTTCTATTCCCATTTCCTAGCCCAAACCCTAATTTTCAAAAGTAAAATTTTTCTCTGTTCATGAATGTCCTTGTTTCCAAACTTTTGTTCCCCTAAGAAGACTGGACACTGAACTGATAATTCTCCTAAAAATGTTATTTAATTGTATTAATGTTTTAATCAGGCTTTTCACTGCTATGACTAAAAGACCTTACAAGAACAATTTTAGAGGTGGAAAAGTTTATTTGAGGGCTCACAGTTTCAGAGTTCTCAGTTTATACATGGCAGACTGTACTTCTCAGGGCCTGAGATGAGGCAAAACATCATGACAGAAGGGGGTAGTGAAGGGAAAACAGATGGTACATGATGCCAAGAAGCAGAAAGAGCTCAAAGTTCAGCTCACAAAATATACACCCCAAAGGCATGTCCTCAATGACCCACCTCCTCCAGCCTTACCATACCGACCTTCAGTTACCACTCTGTTAATACCAATCAAAGGATTAATTGACTGATTGGTTTAAGGTTTTCATAACACAATCATTTCACCTCTAAACCTTCTTGCATTGCCTCATGCATGAGTTTTTTGGGGACACCTCACATCCAAACCATAAAAAAATTAACACTTTATTATTATATTTTTCTTTTCCTTATTATAACATATTTTCAAATACATCAACTTGATCTTGAAGCCTTACCTAATTTTGTAAATTTATGAAAACATTATTAAAATCTCAAAGGCTTTGAAGGTGATTTCAAGTGGAATTCCAATCTACAATTCTAATTTTGGTGTTGATTCCTGTTCAGCCCACTGGGTATCATTTTCATGACAAGTGGTTCTTTCTTCTCTTTGAATCAGTTGATCAATAAATTATTCTTTTCTAAAATTTTCATTTGTTCTTACTCTGCATGTATGTGCTTACTACATGTGTATATAAATATATATGTATATGTATGTGTACATATGAATACATACATATACATAACCACAGCAATCTATTGATTAAAGCAGATGAAGGCCACTCCAGATTGAAGGAGAAGGCAAAGGTATCTCACTTTTTCATGGGACATATATTAAGGAATTATTTAGCTTTCTTTCACCATAGAAAGGGAAATAAGGGGAATTTACTTGAAAAAGAAACTTGAGAGACAAGATTTTGAAGACAAGAAAATAGTATTTCAATGAAATCCAGTGCTATCAACTTTCTTCTATAGGAACTTTCCTGATAATGCCTTATGAGGTGCTCATTAACGCGGAAGGACTCATTTTCCCTGCAGGAAGTGTTTTATTTTCAAAGCACACAGCTGAGTCCCTGTTTGGGAATTGCTTTCAGACATAGGAAGATTCCTACTCAGAATTCTATCTCTGAACTGGGCAGATCACCTGTCACTCACTGGTCAATATAATCTACACAGATCTGGATTTTTCCAATTCTACTCTGAACATTGCTGATTTTCCATTCCTGCTCTCCAGCTCCCATAGGTTTACAACACAGCTTAACCTCTGCCTCAGTTCACACCAACTTTATTTTTCTCACTGTTTTTGAGAGTACCACAAGATTTTCTCATGCATCATTGTTTTCTGGGTTATCAATTTCTGATATTTTTTCTATATGTGATAAATGGCTAGGCAGCAATCTATAAGTCATAAAACAACATGGATCTTTGTTATTTGTGTATTTGTGTTTCTGACACAGAACATACAACATACATACATTACAGCTTTCATATGCTGGTACAATAATTCACAGAAAAGGTGCTTTCTTTGAAATATAATGAATCAAGTTGCTTTCATTATTACTATAGTCTTTTGTAGAAACAGATATTTACCTAAAGTTACAATTTGAGATTAAATAGTAGTGTGTTGTGTTTTCAAGATGATAATTTCTTTCAAAATAAAGTTCTGCAACCAAACATTTCCTTCACAAAGTTCAAACACATTACCATGTCATTATTTATAATACACTCTCTGTTTCAAAGGAATTGGGACTTATTTTAAAAAAAGTCCCACCTTCAAAAAGTTTAAAAGTACAAAAAAGAAAAGGCAATCAGAACTGCAGGGGAGTTGCAAATCACATTGATTTTAAGATTAAAGATATGAGATTGAATGAGACAAAATTAATGCAAATTCCATGCCAAACTCAGAACAAATCATTTGGCTCAGTTCACAAAACAGTATTCTTTTTTTTTCTTTTCTTTTATCTATTTATGCTATCTCTAGGCCTTCAAGAAAACAAAAAGGGTGACAGTCTATGAGACCACATATATTGACAATAAATATTTCATGCTGAGAGTAAAATGACTGGATCTTCATACTTGAAATTCTCAATCTACACCCTTCTACCTGGTGATGCTTTTTGGACAACTGACCCCATTTTCCACAGGAGCCACACTCCTGCCACTCCATTGTCATTTGTGTTTCTCTCTCCTGTTCTGCTAGATGCTGAATTTCCTGATATTTTTGTTCTTTCTGGTTATGGTGACACATTTTTTTTTTTTTTTATTAGCACAGCGTCACTGATTTTACTACATTCCTTTGCTAATTCACAAAACTCAAGTCCAATAAAAAAGGCCAATTGCTACAGTCTGAAGAGCACTGAGCTGGGAATCAGACGACCTGAATTCTAGTTTCAGCTCTAATGTTACCAAGTGTGGCAACCTTAGACAGTGAACTTATTCCCCATGCACTTCTGATTTCTCATTTAGAGATGGACCTATCCAGAACTGTAGATTTTCCTGCATTGTCTTACATACTATCCTAAAATAAAAAGATGCCATTATGTAGCTTTGTGCCATTCTTCCAAAAATAAAACAAGCACACCCATTTCAAATATATATGCTTCCACTAGAACAGACTTCCATTTTTGTCCTGTGTCCTTTCCAACCAGGCCATGGTGCCCACAGCTCCTGAAATGATGTTTTAAAAGTCTCTGGAGTCTTTTTTTTTAGGCCATGTGAGCATATTTTGACATATTATACATACATGGAGTACAACCAATTCCAATTAGAATCCCATTCTTAGTGTTTATATAATGTGGAGTTACAGTTGTCATGTGTTCACATATGAGCAAAGGAAGATTATGTACAATTCATTCTTCTACATTTCCTATTCCCATCCCGAATCCTTTCCCATTGTTCCCCTTTGTCTAATTCAATGAACTTCCATTTATCCTCACCAACCCTCCCTTGTTGTGGGTTAGCATCCACATACTAGAGAGAACATTCAGTCTTTGTTTTCTGGGAATTGGCTTATTTCACTTAGCATGATATTCTCCAGCTCCAACCATTTACCAGTAAATGCCATCATTTCATTTTTCTTTCAGGCTAAGTAATATTCCATTGTGTATATATACAACATTACTTGGATGTGGCTGCATCACTGTAGTATGCAGATTTTAAATCCTTTGTGTATAAACCAAGGAATAAGCTAACTGGGTCAAATGGTGGTTCCATTCCAAGTTTTCTGAGTAAACTTCATACCACTTTCCATAATGGTTGCCCAAATTTCAGTCTCGCCACCAATGTATGAGTGTACCTTTTCCCCCACATCCTTGCCAACATTTATTGTTTCTTGGATTGTTGATGATTGCCATTCTAACTAGAGTGAGCTGGAGTTTCATTGTAGTTTTAATTTGCATTTCTCTAATTGCTAGACAGGTGTTGAATATTTTTTTATATATTTTTGACCATATTTCTTCTTCTGTATTTACAGGCACTTCTGAAGTGGTTGTTTTAGTTCCTTTGCCAATTTATTCATTGGGTTTTAATTATTTATTTATTTATTATTTGGTGTTATGTTTTTTGAGCTCTTTGTATATCTTGGAGATTACTGCTCTGAGTTGCAGATGGTAAAGATTTTTTTCCCATTCTATAGGCTCTCTGTTCACACTATTGATTGTTTCCTTTGCTGGGAGAAGCCTTTTAGTTTGACACCATCTGATTTATTGAATCTTGATTTTACTTCTTGCATTTTATGATTCTTTTTGAGGAAGTCCATTCCTGAGCCAACATGATGGAGAGATGGCCGTATTCTTTCTTCTAGTTAGCACTGGTTTCTGGTCCAATGCCTAGGTCCTTGATCCACTTTGAATTGATTTTTGTGCAGGGTGAGATATAGGCGTTCAATTTCAATCTATTACAAACTCTCTTTTTAGATGTCACTTCCCTTAAAATTTTACAATTTCTTAATATATTAAAAAAATGAAGTTAATGAAACTAAACTATTGTTCCTTTCCTATCTTTATGTTTCCATTAAATATCTCACTGTTATCTCTAATAAATATACCCAAATATTTGATCTTCATCACATACCATAACTTGTGCATTATGATTAAAATTATAATAATCATCATTTTTTTTTTCATATTTTAAGTGCTTTCTTCTATTTTTTTTAATTAAATTCCTTTCTTTCAGTTCTCATGTAACTTTAAGTCAAAGTTTGTTATTGTGCATGCCTGGTTTCTTCTCCATTTTTTACTTAACCTAGTCTAGGTTCCGATAAACTTATAACTTGAGTATTATATTCTATTCATTCAACAAATACTAATTGAACTCTCATAGTTTCCCAGGCTCTATGATAAGAATTCAAAATACTCACAACATAAAGACAGATATGTTGCTTGAAATCAAGGAATTCTTATTGGCTTCAAAAATTAAAAAAATGATAATATAGGAATGCAAGGTGTTAGAGACAAAAACATGAGAAAACTTTTCTAAATTATTTCTTAGCTAGTTATTCATTAATTTATACAATATATCCATCTGTTTTAGTAATGGAGAGGTCATGTAATTCATATATATGATTTGGAGTGATAATTTAATATTTTATACTTAATATATACTTTCTTCTAATTTATATGTAATTTTAAATATAGGGTACAGTGTGATGTTTGATCATGTATACAATGTATAATTATTAAATTTGACTAATTACTATATCCATCACTTAATTTGTTTTTGTGAGAACATTCAATATCTTCTCTGCTAGATTTAATAATATATATATGTATATCTATATACATATATATATATGTAGAGAGAGAGATACATACATATTACATATATATATTCATCATTTCTCTTTCTCCAACTTTTAAACCATAACAGAACATTCCTCCAATATGAAGTCTTAATTCTATTGAACTGTTCTAAATGAGTGCCTTTCAAAAGCTTTGTCAAAGCAAATGTATTATCGTTCACCATTTCTTAAAAATTTCATCAAAACACTTCAGAAGATGGATTAATTTATTATAAAGTGGGAACTGAATCCATATAGGACCTGTCATTTAAGTCACTTTTAAGGATCACAATTTAGATATATCAAATAATGTTCAGATTGAATGATGGATCACAAGTGTTTTAGTTCATCTCGCTCAAGTTTTTGGTGAACACAGTTCGTCATGTCATACCTGCTGTTAAAGCTTTTGTGAAAATGCAGACTGCTGCTTCCACAGTGTTCTCAGTACGGCCCTCCTGCCTTGGACTCTGGCATCTTTAAACCATTATTTGAGTTAATTAAGATAATTGTTTTCCCAAACACTGGTTGTCAAGGAAAACTTACATTATTGTGGTAGTAACCTTTTTTGAATTTTTCTGTAAAATGGTGTTAGATAATAATCATCATTCCAATAATTAGAAATTTCTCACTTTATACCTTCTAAAGAGAGATCCCCTATGGTGAAGAATTGTTTTATTGTTCCTATAATTCACATAAAATATATCCTATTTTAGGCTTAAATGATTACTAGACTACTTTCTAATATAATGTTTCCAATCTGGATGTGGCAGTAGGCTCAGTGACTTGGGAGGTTGAGATAGGAGGATCACAAGTGTGAGTCCAGCCTCAGCAACTAAGTGAGACTCTGAGTAACCTAGTGTGACCCTGTATTATTAAAATAAGATGTAAAAAGGACTGAAGATGCAACCCTGGGTTCAACTCCCAGTATGTGGGTATGTCTGTGTGTGCGTGCACACACACACACACACACACACACACACACATACACACTAACACTCTCACAAACTACACGTATGGTCTTTAGCTAGTGGAAATATGTTTTAATTATCCATAAATAATATTGTACTGCAGTTTGGGAATTTGGGAGAAAAAATCATTAACTTTGGCATAAAGATAGAGAATGATAGAGTTCCTGTAGATTACTACTTTTATCCTTTTTCCTTTTTTTTTTTTTTAATTTTCTTTTCTTTTTTTTTTTTTTTTTTTTTTTTTTTTTGGTTTGTTTGATATTGGAGATTGAAATCTGGGCTGCTTTAACATTGAACCACTTACCTAGTCCTTCTATTTTATTTATTTATTTTATTTATTTTTATTTATTTATTTATTTATTTATTTATTTATTTATTTATTTATTTATTTTTTTTGTGGTACCAGGGATTGAACTCAGGGGCACTTGACCACTGGGCCACATCCCCAGCCCTTTTTTGTGTTTTTATTAGAGACAGGGTCTCACTGAGTTGCTAAGTGCCTCGCCATTGCTGAGGCTGGCTTTGAACTCGCGATCCTCCTGCCTCAGCCTCCCAAAGTGCTGGGATTACAGGCATGCGCCACCGCGCACGGCTATTTTTTTTTATTTTGACAGAGTCTTCCTAAATTGCTTAGAAACCTCATCAAGTTGCAGAGGCTGGCCTCAAAATTGTGACTCTCCTTATTCAGCTTTTTGAGTTTCTGAGATTATGGACATGCATCACCATGTTTGGTTATAGATTACTTCTTAAAAGAAAACAAGGGTAATCTTTGCATACTATTTTTGTATGGATGTATATGAGAAATTTTAATTATCTTTTATTAGTATTTTCTAGCATTAATTTGATAGTGATTTGATTTTTTTTCCCTAAATTTTGTCTGGGTTTTAATACTCTTTTCCCTTACTTAACATTTTATCGCCCCAAAATGTGGAGGGGAATTTTTCATTGTCAAATTTACTCTTCACTACTTTCTTTCACAGCCTCTGTCATCAACCACACTGAACTGCTGTATTGACTCCATACTTCTATAAACTCTCTTCACAAATTTTCATGTGTACTTTTTATAATCTATGAATCTTTTAATAACCAACATGCAACTAAACAACACATTTGCTATTAAGTCCTTCCTAAAACTCCCCCCCCACACCAGTTAATATTTCCCTTCAGTGTTACATTAATTTCACTGATTCACTTATGTTATTAATCATGTTCTATTAGTTCATTAATCAAGTACATTTTATATACTAGACACTATTATAGGCACAAAAGATAGATAATTAAGTAGGATGGGTATGCTACACACAGTTACAAGCATCATAGCATAACATAAGGACATTGGCCAAATAACAAGCCAAAGTGTGATTGGTATCATTACAAGAGAATTACTGTAAGTTTATTATAAACATTATCCTAAGTGTTTAAGGCATCATATTTCTCTAGGGAAAACATAAGAATTAAGTAAACATTGTATAAAAAAAGTGAAAAGCAGAGTTTATGAAGCTGATGCTGCATAAAGGAGCAAAACTTTAGTGGAAGAGTGGGATTTGGGTGACAAATTTGAGAAATTCTAAGATGTGTAGAGTACCTGGAGCATAAATGAAGCTGAAAAGTCAACTCAGGGACAGCCCCACCAACTCTGCTTAGAGTGCAGGCAGGCCCAGGGCAGTCCTGGGGTCCTACATCAGAGTGCCACCAGGCCCAGGCTCCATCCAGTCCTGCCGACCTCTGCCTCAGAGCAGGAGACAGCAAGGACAGACCTGCCAACTCTGCCTGAGCCCAGGCTGGCCCAGGGCAGTCCTGCTGACCTTCACCCCAGTGCGGTTAGCCACCACAGGAGCTCAGACTCAACCAGTTCGGCCCACACCAACCAGAGTGAACTCAGCCCCAGGTAGCATACTTTGAGGGTCAGCGGCAGGTTCTGATAGTCCAGCGCTAAGGGGAGGCACAGACAACCTGCAAGGGTATTATAAGAATATAGGGAAGAAACTGTAATAAATCAGATCTACACTGCAAGAAAGTAAAGCAAATAGAAATCATGAAAAAACAGGGGAGGAAAATACCCCAAATAAACCAGGATTCTACAATAACAGAATCCATGCTCAGCAAAGTTGAAGAAATGTCAGAGAAGGAGTTCAGAAGGTTCATAATTAAAATGAACTGTGAATCAAAGAATGACCTAAATGAGCAAATACAGGCAAAAATTGACCACTACAACAAAGATATAAGAGAGCAAATACAGGTAGCAAAAGATTACTTCAAAAAAGAGTTATAAACTCTGAAAAAAAAAAAAAAAACAGTCAGAAATCCTTGAAATGAAGAAAACAATTAACCAAATAAAAAACGCAATTGAAGGCATCACCAACAGACTAGATCAACTGAAAGAAAGAACTTCAGACAATGAAGACAAAGTATATAATCTTGAAAATAAAGTTAACCACACAATGAAGATTGTAAGAAACCATGAAGAGAACATCCAAGAAGTATGGAACAGCATCAAAAGACCAAATCTAAGAATAATTGGGATAGAGGAAGGCACAAAGGTACAAAACAAAAGAATGCACAAACTCTTCAATGAGATAATATCAGAAAATTTCCCAAGCATGAAGAATGAATTGGAAAATCAAATACAAGAGTCCTATAGGACACCAAGTGTACAAAATTACAACAGATCTACACCTAGACACATTATAATGATAATGCCTAGCATACAGAACAAGGATAGAATTGTAAAGGCCGCAAAAAAGAGGAATCAGATCACATATAGGGGGAGACCAATTCGTATCACAGCAGATTTTCCAATTCAGACACTCAAAGCTAGGAGATCATAGAACAACATATTCCAAGCTCTGAAGGAAAAGGGATGCCAACCAAGAACCTTATACCCAGCAAAATTAAGCTTTAGATTTGAGGATGAAATAAAACCTTCCATGATAAACAAAAGTTAAAAGAATTTACAAGTAGAAAGCCAGCACTAAAGAACATCCTCAGCAAAATATCCTATGAAGAGGAAAAGAAAAACAATGATGAAAATCAACAGAGGGAGGTATTACACTAAAGGAAAAAAAAAATCAGAAGAGAAACCATGTCAAGTTAAATACCTAAAATAAACAAAAATGGCTGAGAATACAAAACACATCTCAATAATAACTCTGTTAATGGCCTAAACTCACCAATCAAAAGACATAGACTAGCAGATTGGATCAAAAATCAGACCCAACAATATGCTGCCTCCAAGAGACTCATCTCATAGGAAAAGACATCCATAGGCTGAGGGTAAAAGGTTGGGAGAAATCCTACCACTCATATGGACAGAGGAAACAAGCAGGGGTTTCTATCCTCACATCAAATAAAGTAGACTTCAAGCTAAAGTCAATCAAAAGGGATAAAGAAGGACACTATATACTGCTCAAGGGAACCATACACCAACAAGACTTAACAATTATAAATATATATGCCCCAAACAATGGAACCTCCATGCTCATCAAACAAACTCTCCTCAAGTTTAAGAGTCAAATTGACCACAACACAATAATTCTGGGTGACTTTAACACACCCCTTTCACCACTGGATAGATCTTCCAAACAAAAGCTGAACAAAGAAACTATAGAACTCAAAAATATAATAAACAACTTAGACTTAACTGACTTGTATAGAATATTTCATCCTTCAACAAGTGAATACATCTTCTTCTCAGCAGCACATGGAACCTTCTCTAAAATAGACTATATACTAGGCCACAAAAGAACTATGAGCAAATACAAAAAAGTTGAGATACTACCCTGCATTCTATCAGATCATAATGGAATGAAATTATAAATCAATGATAAAATAAGAAATAAAAGCTACTCCAACACCTGGAGACTAAATAATATGCTATTGAATGAACAATGGGTTGCAGATGACAACAAAGAGGAGATTAAAAAATTCTTAGAGGTGAATGAGAACACAGACACAACATATTGAAATCTCTGGGACACTATGAAGGTAGTTCTAAGAGGAAAGTTTATTGCATTGAGTTCATTCCTGAAAAGAAGAAAAAGTCAACAAATAAATGACTTAAAATTACATCTCAAAGCATTAGAAAAAGAATAATAATCCAACAACAAAAGAGGTAGAAGACAGGAAATAATTAAAATCAGATCTGAAATTAATGAAATTGAAACCAAAGAAACAATTGAAAAAAATGACAAAACAAAAAGTTGGTTCTTTGAAAAAATAAATAAAATTGACTGACCCTTAGTCAGGCTAACAAAGAGAAGGAGAGAGATAACACAAATCACTAATATATGTGATGAAAAAGGAAATATCACAACAAACACTACAGAAATACAGGAAATAATTTGAAATTATTTTGAAACTTATACTCCAACAAAATACACAACACCAAAGGCATCGACAAATTTCTAGAGTTGTATAATCTGCCCAAACTTAAGCAGGACGATATACATAATTTAAACAGACCAATTTAAAGCGACAAAATAGAAGATGCCATCAGAAGCCTACCAAGCAAGAAAAGCCCAGGACCATATGGATACACAGCCGAGTTCTACAAGACCTTCAAAGAAGAACTGATACCAAAACTCTTCAATTTATTTCAGGAAATAGAAAAAGAGGGAGCACTTCCAAACTCATTCTATGAGGCCAACATCACCCTGGTCCCCAAACCAGGCAAAGACACATCCAAAAAAGAAAACTTCAGACCCATATCTTTAATGAACATAGATGTAAAAATTCTCAATAAAATTCTAGCAAAACGCATACAAAATCATATCAAAAATATAATACACCACAATCAAGTGGGGTTTATTCCAGGGATGAAAGGATGGTTCAACATACGGAAAACAATAAATGTAATTCATCACATCAATAGACTCAAAGATAAGAACCATATAATTATCTCAATAGATGCAGAAAAAGCATTTGGCAAAATACAGCACCCCTTCATGCTCAAAACACTAGAAAAACTAGGGATAACAGGAACATATCTCAACATCATAAAAGCTATATATGCTAATCCCCAGGACAACATTATTCTAAATGGAGAAAAATTGAAAGCATTCCCTCTAAAAACTGGAACAAGACAGGGATGCCCTCTTTCACTACTTCTATTCAACATAGTAATTGAAATACTGGTCAGAGCAATAAAACAAAGGAAAGAAATTAAAGGGATATAGAGAGGTAAAGTAGAACTCAAATTATCACTATTCGCCAACAATATGATTTTATACCTAGAAGACCCAAAAAATTCCACCAGAAAACTTCTAGAACTCATAAATGAATTCAGCAAAGTAGCAGGATACAAAGTCAACACCCATAAATCTAAGGCATTTCTATATATCAGTGACAAATCCTCTGAAAGGGAAATGAGGAAAACTACCCTGTTTACAATAGCATCAAAAAAATAAAATAAAATAAAATACTTGGGAATTGACTTAACCAAAGATGTGAAAGACCTCTATAATGAAAACTACAGAACACTAAAGAAAGAAATTATGGAAAACCTTAGAAGATGGAAAGATCTACCCTGTTCTTGGATAGGCGGAACTAATATTGTCAAAATGACCATACTACCAAAAGCACTATACAGATTTAATGCAATGCCAATCAAAATCCCAATGACATTCCTCATAGAAATAGAAAAAGCAGTCACGAAATTCATCTGGAAAAATAAGAGACCCAGAATAGCTAAAGCAATCCTTAGTAAGAGGAGTGAAGCAGGTGGCATCACTATACCAGAACTTAAATTATACTACAGAGCAATAGTAACAAAAACAGCATGGTATTGGCACCAATATAGGCCAGTAGATCAATGGTACAGAATAGAGGACACAGAGTTATCTTATATTGGACACATATAATTAGAGTTATCTTATATTGGGCAAAGGTGCCAAAAATGTACATTGGAGAAAAGATAGCCTGTTCAACAAATGGTGCTGGGAAAACTGGAAATCCATCTGCAAGAAAATGAAATTAAACTCTATCTCTCACCATGCACAAAATTAAACTCAAAGTGGATCAAGGATCTAGGAATTAGACCAGAGACACTATACCGAATAAAAGAAAGAGTAAGCTCTAAACTCCAACATGTTGGATTAGGCCCCAAGTTCCTTAATAAGAATTCTGTAGCACAAGAATTAATACCAAGAATCAATAAATGGAATAGACTCAAATTACAAAGCTTCTTCTTAGCAAAAGAAACAATCAGTGAGGTGAACAGAGAGCCTACTAATTGGGAACAAATTTTTACCACATGCACGTCAGATAGAGCACTAATCTCTAGAATATATAAAGAACTAAAAAATCTGAACACCAAAAAAAAACAAATATCCCAATTAATAAATGGGCCAAGGAACTGAACAGACACTTCTCAGAATAAGATATACAATCAATCAACAAATACATGAAAAAATCCTCAACCTCTCTGGCAATTAGAGAAATGCAAATCAAAACCACTCTAAGATTTCATCTCACACCTATCAGAATGGCAGCTATTAAGAACACAAACAACAATAAATGTTGGAGAGGTTGTGGAGAAAAAGGCACACTCATACATTGTTGGTGGGACTGCAAAATGGTGCAGCCAATATGGAAAGCAGTATGGAGATACCTTGGAAAACTTAGAATGGAACCACCTTATGACCCAGATATCCCACTCCTTGGTCTTTACCCAAAAGACTTGAAAACAGCATACTACAAGGACACAGCCACATCAATGTTTATAGAAGCAGAATTCACAAAAGCTAAACTGTGGAACCAACCTAGACGCCCTTCAGTAGATGAATGGATAAAGAAAATGTGCCATATGCACACAATGGAGTATTACTCAGCAATAAGAGAGAATAAAATCATGGCATTTGCAGGTGAATGGATGGAGTTAGAGAATATAATGCTAAGTGAAGTTAGCCAATCCCAAAAAGCCAAATGCCAAATGTTTTCTCTGATATAAGGAGGCCAATTCACAGTCAGGTTGGGATGAGGAGCATAGGAGGATTAGAGGAATACTAGAATGGTCAGTGGGGAGGGAGTAGGAGGGAGGGGGCAAAAGGATGAAGGAAAAAAAAAGATGGAAGAATGAGATTAATATCATTGCCCTAAGTGCATGAATGAAATCAGGAATGGTGTGAATATACTTTGCATACAACCAGAGATATATAAAAATGTGCTCTATATGTGTAATATGAAATGTAATGCATTCTGCTGTCATTTATAACAACTTAGAATAAAAAATAAATTTTAAAAAAAGTCAACTAAGAGTGACATTTATATAAGCCAATTTGAAAGATTAGTGAGATGGTAAAATTTACAGTTTGAGGATTTCTTTTTATTGTTTATTACTGTTGTTGTTATCATAAGCATATATTTATACATCTCCATTGGACACATTATCATAATTTGATACATATATAGAATGTGTAATGATCAAGTCAAGGAAATAAGCCCTTCCATTTCCTCAAACATTTCTATGTGCTGAGACTTTTATTCCTTTCTACTTGTTTTAAAATATACCTTAGATGGTTACAACCAATAGTTATCTGATAATGCCATAGAAAATCAGGATTGGATAGATCTTTAATTGTGGTGTAAAGGGTAAGATGATGATTAGAAAATGAGTCTTAAGTAATGGCAGTAATGATGAAAAGAATTTAAGGAACATTGTACATTTATAGATGATGATTTTGAAAATATTTTTGGAGGTTTTCACAAATTTGTTAGTAACATAAATGTGAAGAAAAGAAAGAAAGTGATAAGAGTGTCCATATGCCTGCAACAGGCAATTCAGTTCTGAATTTTGAGATTTAAATAACTATGTCTTGAATAGAATGAACATTGATATTTAGTAATAGTCATATTTAATTAGAAATCCTTGTGCTAAAACAAAGCAAGCTATCTAGTAGACAGTGCATATACATATTACTGCATATATATTTTTATATATTTTAATTAATTTCTATGTATATATACATTACATTATGTATATATGTGTATATGAGAGAGATTGATTGTAAAGAATAAATTTCTAAAAAAAGGATGAAAATTATAAAATCATTTTAAACATGAAATTAAATATATTAACTCATATCATAAAGCTTATGCAAAGTTTTATTACTGAATATGTTGTGGATACTAAAATCAGGCAAGAGCAATTCCAGTTACAGAAATAGATGTAAACTTTCTTGGCAGTTAGGAAGCTGAAATCAGAATAGGTATAAATAAAACAAATTATCACAACAGGAGTCTTGTTTACTTATATTAGTCCATGAGAATTAAAATGTCTTAGCTTTCCTGATGGCTTTATGGCAAATTACATATTTAGGGAATCTATCTTGATTGGAACTTCTAAAAAGCTGATGATATATCAGCATTTCAATATGAATATACCCATGTTTAAAAACATGAGAAAGAATTAATCCATTACATTAGTAGTTAATTTCCCAGTCCCACATGACATGGAGTTAGAATTCAGCATAATTAAGAATATAGGTCGGGAAAGCATTTACAGATTTCTAGAGTTGTATGATTTACCTAAACTGAATCTGGAGGCTATACACAATTTAAACAGATCAATTACAAGCGAAGAAATAGAAGATGTCAACAAAAAGCTACCAACAAGGAAAAGTCCAGGACCTGATGGGTTTACAGCCGAGTTCTACAAGACCTTCAAAGAAGAACTAATACCAATGCTTTTCAAACTATTTCAAGAAATAGAAAAAGAGGGAGCTCTTCCAGACTCTTTCTATGAGGCCAATATTACATTAATTCCAAAGCCAGGCAAAGACACATGCAAAAAAGAAAACTTCAGGCCAATATCTTTAATGAACATAGATGCAAAAATCCTCAACAAAATTCTGGCAAATCGCATACAAAATCATATCAAAAAGATAGTGCACCACGATCAAGTGGGGTTTATTCCAGGGATTCAAGGCTGGTTCAACATTTGGAAATCAATAAACATAATACATCACATCAATAGACTTAAAGATAAAAATCATATGATGATCTCAATAGACACAGAAAAGGCATTTGACAAAATTCAACACCCCTTTATGTTCAAAACACTGGAAAAACTAGGAATATCAGGAACATATCTCAACATTATAAAAGCTATTTATGCAAGGCCCAGAGCTAACATTATCTTACATGGAGAAAAATTGAAAGCATTCCCTCTAAAAACTGGAACAAGACAGGGATGCGCCCTTTCACCACTGCTATTTAGCATAGTACTGGAAACTCTGGCCAGAGCAATTAGACAGACAAAAGAAATTAAATGGATCCAGATAGGAAAAGAAGAGCTCAAATTAGCACTATTTGCTGATGACATGATAATATACCTAGAAGACCCAAAAAACTCTATCAGAAAAATTTTACAACTAGTAAATGAATTTGGCAAAGTTGCAGGATACAAAATCAATACTCATAAGTCAAAGGCATTTTTGTACATCAGTGACAAAGCCTCTGAAAGGGAAATAATGAAAACTACCCCATTTACAATAGCATCAAAAAAAAAAAAAAAAAAAAAAAACCTGGGCATCAACTTAACGAAAGAGGTGAAAGACCCCTATAAGGAAAATTATAGAACACAAAAGAAAGAAATCATAGAAGAACTCAGAAGATGGAAAGATCTACCTTGCTCTTGGATAGGTAGAATCAATATTGTTAAAATGTCCATACTACAAAAAGCATTATACAGATTTAATGCAATTCCAATCAAAATCCCAATGTCATTCTTCAAAGAAATAGAAAAAGCAGTCATGAAATTCATCTGGAAAAATAAGAGACCCAGAATAGCCAAAGCAATCCTGAGCAAGAAAAGTGAAGCAGGGGGCATCACGACACCAGACTTTAAATACTATAGAGCAATAGTAACAAAAACAGCATGGTATTGGCACCAAAACAGACTGGTAAACCAATGGTACAGAATTGAGGACACAGAGACTAATACATATAATTTCAGCTATCTTATATTAGACAAAGGCGCCAAAAATGTACAGTGGAGAAAGGATAGCCTCTTCAATAAATGGTGCTGGGAAAACTGGAAATCCATATGCAACAAAATGAAATTAAACCCTTATTTCTCACCATGCACAAAACTCAATTCAAAGTGGATCAAGGACCTAGGAATTAGACCAGAGACAATATGCTTAATAGAAGAAAAAGTAAGCTCCAATTTCCAACATGTCGGATTAGGCCCCAAGTTCCTTAATAAGAATCCTGTAGCGCAAGAACTATTACCAAGAGTTAATAAATGGGATAGATTTAAACTAAAAAGCTTCTTCTCAGCAAAAGAAACAATCAGTGAGGTGAATAGAGAGCCAACTAATTGGGAACAAATATTTAATACATGCCCATCAGATAGAGCACTAATTTCTAGAATATATAAATAATTCAAAAAACTTAACACACACACAAAAAAAATAACCCAATCAATAAATGGGTTAAGGAATTGAAAAGACACTTCTCAGAAGAAGATAGACAATTAATCAACAAATACATGAAAAAATGCTCAATATCGCTGGCAATTAGAGAAATGCAAATCAAAACTACTCTAAAATTTCATTTCACTCCAGTCAGAATGGCAGCTATCAAGAACACAAACAACAATAAATGTTGGAGAGGATATGGGGAAAAAGGCACACTCATACATTCCTGGTGGGACTGCAAAATGGTGCAGCCCTTACGGAAAGCAGTATGGAAAGTCCTTGTAAAACTGGCAATGGAATCACCATATGTCCCAGCTGTCCCACTCCTGGGTCTGTTCCCAAAGGACTTAAAAGCAGCATATTACAGTGACACAGCCACTTCAATGTTTATAGCAGCACAATTCACAATAGCTAGGTTGTGGAACCAACCTAGGTGTCCCTCAGTAGATGAGTGGATAAAGAAAATTTGGTACATATACAAAATGGAATTTTACTCAGCAATAAAAGAGAATAATATAATGGCATTTGCTTGTAAATGGATCAAGTTGGAGAATATAATGCTAAGTGAAATTAGTCAATCTCAAAAATCCAAATACCGAATGTTTTCTCTGATATAGGGAGGCTAGTTCACAGTGTTGTTGGATGGGGGTACATAGGAGGATTAGAGGAACACTAGAATGGTCAAAGGAAAGGGAGGGGAAGGGCAAGAGCAAGGGGGGTGAGAGGGGGTAAAAAAAGAAAAAAAAAATTGTTGGTTGTATGAGATGGATAACATTATCCTAAATGCATGATGGAAGATCTGAATGGTACTTATATACTTTGTATACAAACACTTGTATTTAAAAGATGCTATATATGTGCATTATGAATTGTAATACATACTACTATTATAAATAATAAAAGAAAAAAAAATATAGGTCTGAAGGCAAATTTGTGTACCAGTAGACAATGGAAGTTTAAACCAATCTCTCCACAATTCCAATGCTGAGTATTCCTTCCAACTTTGAAGAAAAAAGTATTGGATATATTTGTTTTTATAAGAACTTATGATAACTCTGAACATTCTTAAAATACCAAGCCTAAAATTTAGTTTAAAATTGAATATGTTGTGCTTTTCAGTTTCCTGACACACGTAAATATAAAAATCACCTGTATAAATATATATAAAGTATCATAATCCTTCACTTTTGTAAAACTTAAAGTCACAGGGGCAAAATTTAACAGCATACCTGAATTTTTTTAAATTATAAAAATATACCAAGTAGTGCATTTTAATCAGACATAGAAGAAAGCGACCCTTGATAGAGTGCACTGTAAACCCTAAAACAACTATCCAAAAAATACAGGTAAATTAAAAAAAATTCATAAAAAATGATAATTAGATTAAAATATCTGAGACAAATGGAAATCCAATAGCAAGATGATTTATTTAAATTTAGCTATATCAATAATCTCAACAAATATAAATGACTTAACATTTAAACAAAAAAGAGAGAGTTGGTCTGTTTAGATATTGGAAAGCAAGAACAATTTTTGTCTTGCCAACAACCCAGTTTACGTACAAAACAGACATAAGATTTTTTATAAGTGAAAACAAGCTATGCTAGGGTATAATTAATCAAAAGAAAGATGGATTTGTTATATTAATCTCAGGCAAAATATGTTTAATTCAAATAATATTACCAAGAAAAACAAGGTCATTTAATTTACTTAGGAGCCAATTAATTTGAAGAACCTAAAAATTCATTAGTATCTGTTCACCTAACAACCTAGTTTCAAAAAAAATAAAGGAAAGTAGCTATGGAAGTGGAAAGAGACATGAATTATTTTAGTTGAATATTTCAATACTTTCATTCAATAAATGAAAGAACAAGCAGAGTGAAAATAAATAAGTATACAGAAAACTTGAATACCCCTATCAGTCTAATTTAAATAACATTTAGAAAATATCTCACCTAGCAACTATGACCTTTTCATGCATGTGTGTGTGTCCTTGTGTGTCTCTGGGTGTGCATGTGTACACATTTCTTATGGCATGGAATATTTTGGCAAATGTTATATGGACACCATATATATGTATGCATACATGTGTGTGTGTGTGTGTGTGTATATATATATATATATATATATATATATATATATATATATATATATACACGTGCCAGACATGTGACTAAATTAGTCAGGGTCACTCCAGGTGAATTGGGTTGGCACTAAATAATCTCACAGAGACAGATAAAATACCTTTTTCTTGGGTTGAGCTCTGGCTCCTTGGCCCCAGCCTCCCACATTTTGAGATTTAAATAATTATGTCATGAATAGAATGAACATTTGATATTTAGTAATTACCATATTTAATTAGAAATCCTTGTGCTAGAACAAAGAAAGCTATCTAGTAGAAACAGGAGGCAGACAAAAAAGAGAGAACATGCCTGAAGTCCATTTATTGAGGGGAAGACACTCAAGAAAATTCCACCCAAATGAGGCAAGGGATTGGTTTTCATGGGGGTATAGCCCAGTCTCATTGGTTAATGTCCACTCCCAGAGCTTCATTCCCCTGGGATTAAAGGTGAGATCCACCTGCTTCCACAAGCAGCAGAAACCAGTCTCACACCTCCACTGCTCAAAGCTAAGGGTGCTCAGCTCTTATGTGGCAGCTCCCAAAGTATATGAAACAATCCCAAATATTTCAAGACTAAATAGTACACTTCTAAATAATTCAGGAGTAACAGAAGAACTAAAAAAAGTTAAAATAGACTGTAAACTGAATAAACAAAAATAAAACGTGAGCATTTTTTAGTTTTGGCTAAAACAATGGAAATTTATAGCAAACCCATTTGGAGTATAGATAAGTTTTCACCTAAAGAACAACAACAACCAAAATAAATAAATAAATAAATAAATAAATAAATAAAAGAGAGCAAACTAAAATGTAAAAGCAAATGCCCTCCTCCTCCCTCAATAAAAGAGATAATAAAGACTAGATAGTAAGTGGCAAACCTTAGAATTTGTGGAATATAATTATGCCCACTGCATTCTATAAGGTCAACATCACTATGATGAATACTCATAATGCATTTTCTTTAAAATGAAAAATGACTGATGACTATTCTTCAAAAATACAGCTACAAAATTTGTACCAAACTGTAGCAAATGTAAACCAACAATGATATGATGATAGGATTAATCATAAGCCAGATTTTTTTATTGCAGGTACAAGATTATAGCAGGCACAAGATTGACTTAGCATCAAGATATCAAAGTAAATACTGTCACCAAATTTAAAAAAAAATGGATGGATGGATGGATAGATAGATAGATAGATAGATAGATAGATAGATAGATAGATAGATGGAACCAAACTGATGTTGAATCATTTGGTAATGTTCATCATCCATTTTAGAGTAATATAAAATTAGGCAAACTAGGAAAAGAGAACCACTGATTCAACTTAATAAAAGGCATCTAGGAAACCTAGAGTTAACATCACATTTGATGGTAAAATTCTGTTTGCTTTTGTTTTTCCTTATAATATACTTATCACTCACTTGTGATGCCAAACTGTTACAGATATAATAGCTAAAATATGATGGTTATACTACTATATTGCTATATTTCTCCCTAGTCTGAACTGGTATAATTAATAAAATTAAAAGCCATAATTTTTACTATCATGTACTTAAAAATACCTTGAAATTATGTATGTTATCCATCATCAAAGAAAAATATAAATATATTTATAAATATCTTAATCTTTAATTGGCTTATAGATAATGCCAAGTATTTTCTTCAGTTGCAAATTTCTAAACAAAAATGGTACAGGTATACTAATATATTAATTATACTCCCTTTGGAAGGTACAACAGACAAATGAAACAAATTTATAGCATTTATACTTCCTTTCTCTTTTTTACTTTATGATTTAAAGTTATACTTGCTAAATTATGAAATTAAATAGCTGAGAATAAAAATCTGTTTCTGGTTGCTTTGGAAACCAAGTCAGTAATGCCACAGATGACCAGTATGCTGCCCTTATAGAATGGGAGAAATCTCACTTGCAGATTTCAGCTGCTGCCTACATGGGAAAGAGAGGTGCTGGGTTCTAGGCCTGTTATTATATAGCTTCAAATTCCAGAGAAAAAGCAAAGGAAGAATGTGTCCTTGGGAAATGTGTGAGCACCTTTAATTGCAACAAGAAGTTAAAGGCACAATAGAAGTGATAATTCATCCCTGGCTATTGGAACTTTTAAAGTTTTAAAGACATAGCAGAGTTGCAAGAGTGCACAGTAGCCATGGCAACACTTGCTTCAGTTTTCTACATTTGCCACATTTGGAAAGGCCAGCCTTTGTTTTCAGCATTTTATGGTTAACATTTGTTACTTTTAAACTAAACACTGAATAGTTATTAATCACAAGCTAGGGTTGGTTACTTTGGGTCCCCTTTGGGTCTTCAATTTGTTCTTCCATATGTAATAAGGAATAGTTGATTTATGTAAGTATCCGATCTTGTGTTAAACAAATCAAGATAATGTAAATATTTCATAAGGAACTATATCTCCCCCTTATCCACAGGAGTATATATTTCTAGCCCCTAGATGTTTGAAATCACACACAGTACAGAGTCATGTAATACTGTTTTCACTCTATACATACATACTTAGGATAAAGTTTAATTTATAAATTAGGTGCATAAGAGATTAAGAGCAGTAAGTAACAAAATAGAATGATAACCATATGCTGTTATATCTCTTATCCCTATCAAAACATTGTCCTACACTTACCTTTTCAGTGATGATGCAGTGCATGACACTGAAGAGAAGTAAATTACATAATTCACCACTTAATGAATATTTAACTACTGCATCTCTACAGATTGGAAGGGGATTACTACTACTCTGACCAGGAATACAATACTCATTAGTATCTGGATACAGCTTATTCTAATTCAAAATCTCATTTTAGAAGCAGCTCAATAAGTTTGAACACAATACTGACAGCCTTAGTTCATGTTCCTTAGGAAATAGAGATTACCTTGCAGGAATTTTGCTGATAAGTGCTGTTGGGATATTATTTGTAAAGAGATAAAGAAATCCAGATGGTATAAGGAGAAAAGTTGACCTGTAATCCAGTTGCAACTGAGATAGCAAGCAATTCTATCAGGCCTTAGGAATGAAGGGGTCTCCTGAATATAGACAGGTAATGGGGCTGAGCTGTGTTGCCCTTTGTAAGTCAATCATTGAAGGTGGTCTTCCTCTAGGATGAGGGCAACGGTTAGGTGCAACAATTGGCTTTTCTGATTGCTGGAGAATAATTTGACATTAAGAAGTCAGTGGGCAATACTCCGTTCCTCTGACTGCAGTAATCAAGTCCTTACATGTTGATGTGACAGTGTTCAATGGCATTCACTAGAAATTAATTAGACCTGATGGCCTTCCAGCACATGAAGAGCTGTGAATGTTGGGGAGAAGGGAACCTTTATCTAGACAACATGGAGTACTGGGACCCTCTACACTCTTATCAAGTAGTGCAGATGTCAAAGGTGGAGATTAGTTGTACAAAGCACTTTTTCAATGAAACTACAGAGAAGCACAGAGATCAATTAGGAGATCACACCTCTAATTCAGGAAATCAAGAAAAATATTTTACTAAATTGAAAACATGAACTTGATGTTGTTTCTCTTGTTTCAAAACAAAAAATAAAGCATAGAACAACAAAAAATTTAAATTTCTCATGAATAAGGACCATCTGCTTTTTATAGGCAACAATCTTTTCTTGAAAGTTAGTCTCTCCCTGCAAATTTATTAGAGATACATAGAGGCATGAAAAAATACAAAATTACAGCATTCAATCTACAGACAATCCATCCTTCTAAAGTAGGCTAGAATACATTTGTCAGCCAGCTTGTAATGAAGAATATGTGTCCTACAGCTACTACATATGAGTATGTTTTACTAGACCATCCTGATTTTTGTTTGTTTGTTTGTTTGAGATGTGGAATTGTCTGCAGTACTAATAAACCGGTGTTCCAAATATGGATATGTAGCCAAGATTGTAGATATTAGTTGACTGAGGTCAGTGTTATGTAATTTGGGTTGTATTATATTTTTTGTGTGTAAGTCTAATTATAAAATTAGTGCACCAAAATACTTGCTTTCAATTTTGCCTTTTATATATTAGGTTGCAGAAGAGAGGACCTGTCACTAATACAGAACTGTTACTAGAATGATAATCATCTCTTTTATGACTACTTAGCTAAAGTACTAACCAATTGTATTTTATTTTAGAATCCTTTTATCATTCAAATGGACTTAAGATTCATTCTGGATTCATTATGTTAGCATCTTTGTAATGTTCTGTTATGTAGGTTCTTATCTACATTGCTTCGTTAGTTAGTTATTTCTTTATTGAGCCAAACAAGTTGGTATACATTCATTACATTTGATGTTTTACAGTTTTTTGCATTAGTTATGAGTTCATGATATATTTTTATTAATTCCATGTTAATTTATCTTCAAAATTTCCTTTATTTATGGTATTTGTTCTATATGAATTGTTTGCCCTACTGAAATTTGATTAATTTGTACTTCTGATGCCATGCCAAACTAAAAAAAAAAAAAATGAAATAATAAACATGTTCTGGGAGACCAGTAAGTTCTCTGCCTCAAACCACATTAGTAATAGTTGAAAATTAAAATTAATTAAAGTATTGATTTGAGAATGAGAACTGTAATTTATTATTTGAGAATCTTACAAAGAGGAACATTACTCAAAGTTGTGGTTCTTTTTGCCTTGTTTTGAAATAACAAACAAAAACTTTCTGAGTGCATTAGATGATTTTTTTAAAACTAAAGGACAGTAGCAAAAACAGATCTACCATGAAGCTATTGAAGCTTAAGCTTCAAGACAGCTCACATATATGGACATCACTGTGGCCTGGGAGAGATGCTCACATTGTGTCTTAAAGTACATATTTTAATGTGTTTTCCAAAAAAGATATTTAATCTCTGTTTTCATTCTGACATCTTCATCACTTCCCCTTAAGTACTGTGGATTCACCAGGAGAATTTTGAGGATCTGGCTCAGGGGAGGAAAGTTGAGGTTACATTTAAAGTTTGCTGAGATATTTTATATGGTACATTCACTTCTGCATATAATTAAAATATTGATAGTCATTCCTCTATATTTTAGTTACTTCAAGGAATAACGTGTTTTGAAAAAATAAAAAGATATTATACCATACAGGTTAGAAAGGTTAGCAACCTACTTTAGAATCTTTTGCCATTCTAATTGACAGTTGATGGCCGGAGCTTTTCATGCCACCCCTATGGATCAAAGTGATATTTCTATGTCTGGAATTTGTTGCTTCCAGAATCTGGACTATAGCCAGGCACCATGCTTCCTTCTAGTAGAGGAATCAGGATGCGGTAATTATTTTTGTGATCTGGAATTAATATTTCAGAATGCTCTTGCATACTGCTGAAGTAGAAATTCTATGAAACATAATTCATTTTATCTCACATCCTTTGGAGAAAATTGCATTATTATCCAAACTTTCAAAGAGCTAGCTACTGCTTGTACATTTTGTTCAGTCAACATTGCTATTGAAGTGATAGATCAATATGATATATTCCACAGATTTCTAGACAGTCTAGCTGTCTTCACATATTATGGTAGAGGAAAAAAAAAAAAGAGTTAATCCAGGCATAGGAAAAATTATGCCTGAATATTTTGTTAGTTCTATGTGAATAAAATTAGTCATGATATTTTAAAAAATAGAATATAAAAGAATGCCTTCTCAAATCATAGATTATTTATGTTATACCTGAAATTTTTTAACTTAATCTAGGAATGATATTATTTCAGCTACAACTGTAGTTGGGACTACTAAAAGCTTAAAATAGTCATCCTTTATAGCCATTCTACTATATTAAATGGAGATATAAGAGTCTCAGTTCTCTAGCATTCTGTGTTTCCTAACAGAGTTACTAATATTACCAACTTCAAGAAAGCAATTATGCATGTGTGCGTGTACACACACACACACACACACACACACACACACACACACAATTCCAGCTGCCTTGAATAATGATAGGGTAGTTTCAATGGTTTACACTTGGCCTGTTCCACTGTGATAGCACTTAACCCATTAGCCAAAAACCATATGGGATTACTCTTAACTGCTAGGGTGTTGATCCAACTTGCACACTCAAGCAAGAAGAAAATGACCACTGGGTATAGATCAGGAAACCAACCGAACCCACTACCAGTTGAATTTTAGCCAGAACTCTTTATATCACCTACTCCTAAGGAGAGATGGTATTTTATACTTCTGCTTATCATTGTCAAATTAGACATTGTCTCCCAGAGCCTTCCAAATGTCTAAGTATTTACATTTTGGAGCATACATTCACCCTAGTGAATGATCTGATGTACTTTCAAGAGAATTACAAAGGACTTAATTATAACAAATGAGTATGGTATATATTGATATTGTGTGGGTCCGTTCTCTGAAAAACTACACAAATTCATTAGCCACTCAGAGTTCAAAAAGTGATGCATTTGCAGGAATTGAGTAAAGGATGTGACTTTTTCCTACAGCAACTGCCCTCACTGTTCTTTTTCTTCTTCCTTGCCTTCCTCTAATTATCAACCTCAAACACACTCTCTTTGGCTGCTCCTCCATTGTCATTAAAGAGGCCATGTTGCATTATCATTTTCATAAATTCACTTAGGCTGCTGTTCTGACCTTGCCAGTTATGTACACATGGACCCATTGCCTCATCTAGGTGAACACTGTTCCCTGACTGTTGTCATTCCCATGGATATTGATACTTGGTCAGTGATGAGCAAAATTCAAGCCAATGGGAACACCCAGGCTCATGTTTTTACATAATAAAACATATTCTTGAAGCTCTTTCCCTGAGTAATGTTTCTATCTTAGCAAGTATACATCTGGTTTAGTTTGAAATCTGGTTAGCATTCTAGAATAAAACAGATAAGGGTAGATCCTAAGGAGATAATATGTATTGTTTAATTTTATGTGTCTACTGGACTTGGCATTGGGATGTTGGACTAAATGTTATTTCTGCATCTGTCTGTGAAAGTTTCTGGATGAGATTAACATAGAAATGTGTAGACTAAATAAAGCAGATTGCCCTTCCCAAAGTGTTCAGACCTCATCCAATATGTTGAAAACCTAAACGGAAAAAAAAAAAAATTAATGAGAAATATTTATTTTTTCTGGCTAACTTTGAGAATGGGGCATTGGTATTCTGTTTTGGAATCTGAACTTGAATTTATACCCTTAGCAGTCCTTTTTCCCAGGTCTTTGGACTCAGAGTGAAATTACACTTTAAGTTCTCCTGGTCCTTATACCTGTGGATTCAGGGTAGAGCCTATGCTATAAGTTTGCCTGGGTCTCCAGTTTTCCCAAACTACAACTAAATACAGATTGTGGATTTTCCTCAGGTTCCATAACTGCATGAGGGAAAAAGGCAATTCTATGTATGTATTTATGTATGTATGCATGCATGCATATCCTATTGATCCTATTCTTTTGGAAAACCCAAAATAACAGATTAATACCTACCAAATATAAGATATCTTTACCTTGAAATGGAGAGGCCTTTACCAAATCAATGCAGGCACTAGAAAGGGTTCTTTTGGAGACGGTTTTCTGTTTCCATGGTGGCTAATTGTATTATGATGGTATTAGAGGGTAAGGTTTGGACTGTATTATGAATTTTGTGTTTGTGCATGATTCGTAATTTTCTCACCCCAATTTTAATTTTGTTTTCAACATTACCATATCTACAAGGAGCACTTTCCATCTTTATTTATTTATTTATCCTCTCAATGTAGCATTTTCTTGAGACTACAACTTCTGGTCTATTTCCTATTTCAAGTTTTCCCTGAATTTAATGCTATGAACTGACAAATGCTTGACTTCTTTCTTCTGTTTTAACACTGAGCATTGGCTTTCTATTTCCTTGAGTGCTTTCATTTGGGCCTCATTTGCCTTCATCAATTCTCTTTTCCTTGGGTTATCTTTAGAGGGCATCCTCCCTATTTTGTGCACCTACAAGCTTACAAAAGCAACTTGTACAATGAATACATTGTTAAATTTTGACCATATGATTCTACCTGTGGGTAAATGGAGGGTTGTGATATTTTCTGCCTCCACATGGAGGTAAAGCTGATCTTTTTAGTTTTATATGCAATTCTTATTCATCATATAGATGATATACTTTAAAGATGTCTGGAAGATTCAGATACAGTCACCATTATCCTAGGTTCAGATTAGTCCATCACATATTTTGAAATGCTCAAGATATCAAATAACATTTAGCAGATATTTATTTTGTATGACACATTTTCTGTAATAATATGAAATGGAATAAAAAAAAGACTTCTTGACCAGACACTACTTTAAGATAGTCTACCTTTGAGTCTTTATGATAGATAAAAGCCAAATTTTGCCTTGGAATCTCAAGTTCTTTATTTAAATAAATTTAACATATGAAATATGTAGAATATTCTGTAGGTAGGATTACTCAGATGAGCATGTTACCTATGCTAAAACTGATTTGTTCTGGGGAGCATTATGTTTTTTGAAAGGGCAGTCATTACAACAATTGTGTTACAGTGAATTCTTTAATAATTGTATATTATAATGCTCTCTGTTCCTAGGGCAAGTTTAAAGGTAAGAGGTTAGGAAATATGCCATCATCCATCATTAATATAAGCCTAAGTCACTTTGGATCTTTTTGTTTAAAACTTAAATTTCTATGTGTAAATTTATTTCATTCAAAAATTTTCAGAAAAATATAATTTGTATTTATTGAAATAATAGTGATTTTTATAATTTGTTTTATTCAATCTTATGGTAAGCATTATATGTACTGTGGTTTACCTATTTTGATTACTTTGAGACCTAATTACATAATTTGAAAAAAAGTAATTATACCTCTTTTGTTCATATCTATTTTTTAAAGGTATATTGTGTTATATTTACCCATGGTGATTACTCTACCTAATCTTGATCCATATTTATGAAATGTATTTTTATTAAGGAAACAAGATTCTTTATAAATTATACTTTTATAAATTATACTTTTGTTATCATTTATAAAGAAATATGATACATTAGGTAAGTCACATTCATTCAGATTTATAAGTTATCTTCATGGTTATTTAAATAACTACCTCTCAAAGCTGAGGATTATAGGTCACTAGTAAAGTGCTAGTCTAGTATGCACAAGGCTCCCTTGCTTTGCAAAAAATACAATAAAAATATATAAGTTAACAGCTTCCCTTTAATCCTTACATTGTAGTATCTGATTTCCTTAACCCTCAAAATTGAAATGTTTTAAGGCTCTTACTTAATGTGAAATCAAGAAAATGTTCTCGAGTAGCATTGACTTGTAGTTCAGGGAATATTAGTATATTGCATAACTTTACAGTTGAGAACTATCAATGTGAAGTACAATAAGCTACTCACATCTTCAATTATAATGCAGTCAGACTAGAGGTGAAGAGAACATAATCGAATTTTCAACTATTTTGAATGCTCACTCATTACCCGTTGGACTAATTATCCATTCTTGGGATAAATCAGAACACGCATTCTTGTAGTCACCCAACTTTGTGGACAAGAAACAAGAACACTTTCCTATATTTACTAAGGTCCTCAAATCCTGGTATGTTTTTTATTAAGAAAGAACTAAGATGTTTAACCACATTATTATTATTATTTTGAAATAACATTGGATGTTTGCCTATATTTATATGAAATATAACTAAATGAATGAATAAATAATGTATGAATTACACACAGGTTAGAATTGATTGCCACAGAAAAATATCTTACAATTTCAAGAAATGATGTAGTGGAAGATTGCACTTGGGGTCTGATCTTTGTGTGGTTCCTTAACATTTTCATTTTAATTTGGATTGACTCTTCAACCCAACACCTTGCTTTAAAATCATTTTTCTCATATGACATACAAATTACTGAACCATTTAGCTAATGCTTCACTAATGTAAGTCACAGATATAACTCTTGAAATGTATTCAAGTGCTTGCAATGAAAAATTAAGCTGTCCATTGTACTGCTAATCCATTATGTTTTATTTATGAGGAGTACAAAAATTAATTTTCTAATCTAAAGAATTATTAGAGACACTTTATGTCATTCATTTCATTTTGTTGATGTTTTGGTTGTTTTTAATGATAGGTTCTTGATGAACAGAACTAGAGAGTTCTTTAGTGTGTTGAAAACCCAGAGATAAATCCATTGCAATAGATAATTACCTGCAATTTGGCACCAATTATAAGCATATTATCTATATTGGTTTTGGCAGAAAGTGCTTCTACTGAATATCTAAAATTACAACAATTATTACACAGCCAGGTAACCATGTTTGAACACTCAGTATATTTCGAACATCTTTTAAAAAATATTTGTATATTTTGAAAACTATTTATGAACTACTCATCAAGTAGACCCATTATTTCCTCATATTGGTTCTGAAATTTATTCAGCAATTATTTCTCTAATACGTTTACTTCCCAGTTTCCTGTGGTGGGCTCTTCATAATTTCTCCTAATCCTAAAACTTGCAGAACTGTTCTCCTGTCTTCATTGTTATTTAAGGACTTTTCTTCCTTTTTTACAGGAAAAAAATATATAGAGATATAAAAAATATATATGGATATATATATATATGACAGTGAGAAGAGGATTTGAACAATTTCAATTCAGCACTACAGCCACATGCATTTCCATACTTTCAGTTAACCCTTTTACCTGTGCCCTAGATTCCAAATGTTTTGCACACAAGGTCATTGTTCCTGTAGCCTTTATTTCTTTCTTGTTAAATATTCTATATCAGACATTACCCATCAACATTGAAGTATTTTCCCCATCTTAAATAGTTTCTCTTTGCTCACTCAAGAAATATCCTGTCCTTTTTACAGAATGAACAGATAACAATAATAAACCAGAATTCCTTAGCAAAGTAGAATTTAGTTACCTTTTAAAATAAAACATTACTTGATATTTTGTTCTGGACTTCCAAAATATTCTTTGGTTAATATTTAAAGACTAAGCCATTTGTTGTTCTTTATATTAATGATAGATATTCTTTGCCTATATTTGCAAAGGTATTTGATGACCATTCTACAATTTAATCAAATTTTCTTTTTCTGTGTGTGTGTGTATGTGTGTGTGTGTGTGTGTGTGTGTGTGTGTGTGTGTGTGTTATTGCACATGTTGCTTGCTTTCTTTCCCTTTTCATTTATTTTATATAGTTTTGTTTCTTTAATTATTCAGAACACCAGTTATATGTATGTGAACATTTTTCTTCCATATTTTTTATTGTATTATTCAGGATGATTTTGGTTAAATTGCAGTAACAATAGACTTTACAAATTTAGTACACAATTTAGTAGATAGTATGCTACTTAAGACTCATTGCATTCCATCAAAGGACTGCAAACCCAGGGGTAGGGGAAAAGAGAGCATGGGAGACTGTACCTATGTGTCTAAAGGTTCTTCTTGGAAGAACTTGTATCACTTTACTCCAGATTCCACCAACCATAAAAAGTAATGAGCCTATGCCTGAGTCTGGATATAGAGAAATTAAGCTTATTTGCACACAATCAGACTACCAATAATTTTAAACATCTTTAATTAAAAAAAAAAAAAAAAAACTCACTTCATTTTAATCTTAACAGGTTTCTAATTATTTTCATTCTTTTGGTGCCATTTTTTTTTTTTTTTTTTTTGGTACCGGGGATTGAACTCAGGGGCACTCAACCACTGGGCCACGTCCCCAGCCCTTTTTTGTATTTTATTAGAGACAGGGTCTCACTGAGTTACTAAGTGCCTCACCATTGCTGAGGCTGGCTTTGAACTCGCGATCCTCCTGCCTCAGCCTCCCAAAGTGCTGGGATTACAGGCGTGCGCCACCGCGCCTGGCTTGTGCCGCTTTCTTAATTCAAGTCCTACATGTGCTCATGCTATATTTTTGCCACTACATGGTCATCTTTGTGTTGTTCTCAATTTGGCTATTATTTTTTAAAAGTTTTCTTTCACTTTTTCTTCAGTTTTATCAGCTTTGAGTTTATATTTAAAATAGGTAACATGCTAGTTTTGTAAATAAGGTCCCTTTAACAGGTAGATGCTAATCCTCCTCTTTTTGACTGTTGTCTAAATTTAGTGGCTTGCCTTTAAGAAATAAAGCAGAAATGATAGTATACAACTTTAAGAAATAAAGCAGAAATGATAGTATACAACTTTAAATACTAGATCATAACAAGGAGTTGTGAACTCCACTTTATTCTTATCATTTTCTTCCTCTCTCTCTCTCAGTGAATTAAACTGCCATATCTTGATTGGCCCTGTGGTGATGCTTACCTGGGGAGGAAGTGAAACATCCTGAAATCAGTTGCATGAATGAACTGATCCTTAGGCCTTTGGCAGACATATTACCAATCTCATGACCACCTATATACCTGACTCCCCATAACTATGAACTAACGTGTTTGTTTGCATTTAATTCATGTTGAGAATTTTATTCACAATTTTCACCAGCTTCATCAAAATATTTGGAGAAATTACTTTTTGGTTTATATTTTCTTTTGTCCATTTGTTTCTGTTTTAAAATTCATTTTTTTTTAAAATTAATAACAGACTTTGAATGAGGCTCTTTTTTCCTCGAACAGCCATTTTGAATGTTAGAAATGACTATCTCTGGTCCACAGTTAATTTTATAAGCATCTAAATTATTTTGCATCTTCTTCCTCTACTGATAATAAATTTTGAATCTTCTCATTCAACAGAGTTTTTACTCAACATGCTTTGCTGAAACACTGCAAGTTTTGTGATTTATTTTCTGTCTTCTGTATTTCCCTCTAATTCCAGTAATGTCTACAGAAATTCCTACCCCATATCCCTGTTTCTACAAAGAAGAACTTGATGCTATTTTAAATAACTATTCTATTTTATTAGTCTGAAAATTCCAAATCAACCTATATTCTCTTATTTACTGGTCTTAATATCTGTCAGAACTCCTTGTTCTTCTTCATTGAATTTGGCAATACTGAGTTAAGGTATACATTTAAATTTAGTTTTCATAATAATTGGCATTTTCAGTAATTTCTAAAACATTAGTAGGGTGTCATATCATTCTATAATGTGAAAGGCATTATATAAAGCCTCCTTATTTTATTTTAACAGCTGAGTAGAATTCTTCTATTATGATGTGTCAAATTCATTAGTCTAATTTCCATTTGAAGAAGGATTTTGTGTTTCTAAGTTATTTTCTTTGTAAGCTAAGCTGCAGTGACAATATCTTTAAATACTTGGTTTTCTTTAGGGTGTACTGACTCAGCAGCAACTTACCTGCTCATTATTAGCTATCAAGGTGTATGTCTTCATGGTTCTTTGTTCAACCCTGCCTTCAAAACAAATAGGAGGAGCATATATGGTCATCCTGTGACTCTATTCAGTACCTTTTTTGACCAACTGCCTTAATGTGAGGTTTGCACTGCCATCATCCTTTCTAAATATTTTTCTACCTTCTCTTTGATTTTTATGACATTAATTCCCAGTCTCTATTTGGAGTTACATAAGATGCTTGTTTTTTTTTTTTGTTTGTTTGTTTGTTTGTTTTTGTGGGAAAAGGCCATTGTGTTACTCATTCATTTTCTTTTTGTTGTTGTCCCAAGGTGGGTTCTGAGCAGAAAAAAAGCAATTACATTTTTTTCTGACATACTATAACTGGAAGCTTTCCAGTTTCAACAAACTCTTCATAAATATAGCCAAATATGAAGCTCCAATAAACACATGTTTTGGAAATAAACTACTTTATTCAGATGTCTCTTTCCCTTGTTTATTCCCTTCCAAGTCAAAAATTGATGAAAAATCTATACTACTAAAAATGGTAGTCAGTTTTTAATTTAACAATGAACATAAAATTTGAGAAATTTTGGACAAATTTAGGATAATTTAATTTCTTTCTCTGCCTTTCTCTATGTCTCTTTTCTCTCTCTGTGTCTGTCTCTCTCATTCAGAGTCTTTTAGATGATTTTTATTTTAGCAATTGGTGCACTGCTATATTCCTGAATTCAACATGAAACAGTTTTTTGTTATTGTTATTGTTATTTTATATTCATTCTTATCTGCAGAGATTGTAAAAAAATGACCATCACTTCTGACTTATGTTGGAATACAACTACTAATAATACAAATAATACACACATATTTTTGCCATGTGCTAACCACAATTATAAATGCCATACATACATTAAAGTTCAGTTTTTGGAATCACCCCATGTGACATATATGAATATTATCACTATTGTACAGTTAAGGAAATTGATGCACAATGAGGAACATGCTATAAATCACATTGTTAATAAGTGGTGGAGCCTGAATCAAAGGAAGAAATGTGGCTGCAAAGTTCATGCCTTGAAACATTGTTGTCTTCTCTAAGACCATGATAAAAAGCTTTAAAGGAAGCATGGACTTTCATCTGTCATAGTGGTACTGCATTATAAAGATAAGTAAAGCTTCAGAGAAATTAAGAAACTTACAGTGACACAATTTGAAAGGTAAAACAGTTCATATTTCAGTCAGATCTCATAGTCTGAGATTTTCACTAGCTAAAGATAATCTGATGTCCATTCCTGCTTTGTAAATGGAATACTCATACATTTGGATACAGCTTGCCCAAATTGAAATGATTTATATTTTTGATTTACTAGATCAGATTTTCTTTTAAAAATGAAATAGAGAAAAGGAAAATATTTCTCTGTTTAGATAAGTATTTTATGCTAATGTCAAAATATTCATCAGGTATTTTAATATTTGTATGTACTTTATCATCACATATATTATTTAACATCTTTTCAATATATCTTGTGAATCTCAATAGAACTGATATTTTTAATTAAAAATTATATCATTTTATTAGATTCTTAAAATAGTCCCATTCATAAAATTTGTCTTTAGTAAATATTGAATACATAGTGTTTAATAATTAATTTATGGATGCCTCTGATTTCCCTGTCCCTAAATATTTTTAAGCATTAAATGAGAGTCAATAAACAAGCTATTTATCTCGTAGGCGAAGTCATCATTTTCACTTTCCATGGAATGCTAGTGGAAATAATTATTTTCTGACTTAATAACTATAGTGGTAGGCCCTAAAATATTTTTAGGAAGCCACTTAAGCATTGCATAGCTGTATGAAACTTTCTTGGCACACTGTAGGCATCCACAGTAGAAGCCTGAACAGCAAAGTATAACATTGCCCTTGTTTTTCACTCTAGAGAGCTACATTGTTTTAGTAAATGCAAAAGAGTTGAAATAATCTTTCATATTTCTGTAAAAATTGACCAGTTAATAGGGACTTCCCTTATAAAGAAGATAGCAATCTTTGAGGTTTTAAATCCTTAAGGTTTTGAATGAAGATATAGTAAATAATGTATAAATTTACCATTAATAGAAAATTATTTAATATGATAATCTGAATTAAATGTGAACAACCACGGAAATTTTCAAAGATTATTTTTTGGAAGTAAGAAGTGTGCTTAATGATTCATATTTAATGAATCACATGTTTACTAATGTATATTTTTGCTGTGATTATATTATTATAGACATCTATTTCAAAAATAATTAGCATAATATATAGCATTCTATTATGGGAATCAAAATATTGAGTTTTATACATTTTTTTATGAAAGGTGTTTATGTATCCTATGTTTTTTTATATTCAATTTTATTAACCTAATTTTTTTAAAAATTTCAGTTTTGATACTTGTGGAAGCCATGACTTTTATCATTTATTGCCAAAGGAACTATTACTTCAGATTATGGTTTGAGTTTCTAATTATGCTATTCATACTTATTTTCATTTTATAGGTAAAATATTCCAGTACTAGGGGAAAAAGCACTTTCCATATATGCAAGAAGAGTTTGATATGTAATGTACAGAATAAGAGAAAGGGGAGTTCCTAGTATCTACGAACCTACATTTTTCTTTCCATAGATGCAAGGATATAATTTTGTTGCCAGATGATCTGACAGATGACTGTTATATCTGGTGGTACTTTGGAATTTAACCTCTTAATGAGATGACCCTTTCTAACTAATCACTGTCACAGAGAATGGCCCATAACCAAAAGTGTGATTCAAGTCATAGCTAGGGAAGATTAATGTATAGTGACAACTGGGAACTAACTTGTGGGGACTTTGGGGATAGAGAAGGTTAATTGGAAATGCTGAAATTAATGTTCATTAATTTAATAAACTAAGAGCCTTCAATTGTTAAAAGGAGATTGTGTTACTTTTTTCAATCTAATAATGCCTGTTATTCATTTGAGAAGTTTCATTTTAGATAAGAAAATAAATGAATGTATAGAACTTTAAAAGTAAGTGAAAGAGTATCCAAAGGATAAAACTTTGATATCCTTCCCAATTCTAGAATTAAAAAAAAAATTATATGCATTTGATAACTAACTCCTGGAGCCCCAATTTTTTCTATAAATTATATTTTCTGAGTTTAATTGTTTTACACTATTCAACATATAACAAGGATTAGTAACACATTGCATGTTCTCAAAATTTTCTTCATAAAATGCTCTTCCTAAAATAAATTACTGTGTTAAATAAGTTTGAGAAACACTACAACAATATGATTGAAACTATTCATTAACCTTCAAATGAACTATATTTAAACTTAAATTGTATGTTTTCCAAATAACTTCTCTTAATAGATGATAAAAATATTATTTGGCCTAAACTGGCATTAACCTTATTCAAACTGCCTAAATATTCCTCTCTATATTTCATCTATTGATAATTATTTCCAAAGAAAAAATGCAGAAAACAATTGAAAAAAAATCCCAACAACAACAAATAATCAAATAATAATAATTTAACTTGATCTAAAATAACTAAAGAACATACAAGAACTATATTTGCCTTGTATTAATTAGGTATACATTTTATATGTTTTGATTTCATTTTGATGAATTTTTAAAAGAAACAAACAAACAAACAAAAAAAAACTTACCAAATCAACTTATAAAAGACATTCAATTCACATTTAGAATCAAGAATAGGTAGGTATAATTTTATTTTGCTTTGGTTTTAATTTATCATTCTATATTTTTAAAGATAAAATTCTGTTTTTATTTTCCAATGCCTTTAAATTTACGCTTTCTTTCTGGAAATTTTCTTCTTACATATCAGCATAAGAAAAATAACTCATGTCAAGGGCAACTGGAACATATTCTATCTATCCTGGGGTCATAAACATTTTTCTATCTTTCCTTATAATGATTTTAGAGTTTAAATTTTGGGTAAAGTGTAGATGCTTATGGAAACAATTCAGTTTTCCTTGAAATACCCATGAAGCAATTTATGGGAGAATCTGTCTTTGTACTGTATATGATTTTTACAATATATTACTTTTACTGTGTCAATACATTTTGATTTAATACCATAGCTTAATAGGTGCCTTGATATTTTCATTGAAAAACCACTGTGATAATCTTTCTTATTTTTTAATTGTTCTGTTTATTTGTATATATAGTTTACCATATAAATTTTGGGATTGACTTGGCAAGTTACATTTGAAATTTGGGGATTAACTTGGTAAGCTAAAAATGCAATACTCTGCATGAATTCTGATTGAATAATATTGTACTTGCTGATTAATTTGGGCATAATTTAAGATTTAACAGTAAGTAATAGTCACAAAATTGAAAATATCTCTGGAAATAAATTAACAATATTTGTTAAGAATTTTTTTTTTTTAAATTCAGCAGACTTGTAATATTTTTTACAAAGATGTAATTAATGCTGAGTTTATTCTTGTGTGGTTGCTATTCTAAATTGACCATATTTATTTTGTTTATTTAAATAATATATTTTTGTGAAATAAAATATTTTTCCTCCAGCTTTATTGAGATATAATTGCAAAACAAAACTTATATCTAACATTAACAACTTGATGCTTTGATATATTATACAATGATTTCAATTATCAAGCCCATTAACCTACCCATTACCTCATAGTTACATTTTTTATGATAAGACAACTTAAGATCTACACCTTCAGCAAATTTCAAGTGTGTAATACATTATTATTAACTATTGTAGCCTACCATGTTGCATATTGGACCTCTAGCTTAGAACTTATTCACTTTATAACTGATATTTTTTAAGCATTGATGTTATGGTTCTAATTCTCCCAACCTCAATTCCTGGTAACCATCTTTCTACTCTAGGATTATATTTGTTTGAGATTTTTAGATTCCATATGTAAAGATCTCATACAAAATTTGTTTTTTGTATCTGGCTTATTTCACTTAGTGTAATGTTCTCTATTATTGAAAATAGTGTAAGGCCTGTGGCACTTGCCTATAATCCCAGTGGCTCAGGAGGCTGGGGCAGGAGAATCAAGAGTTCAAAGCCATCCTTGCTATTAGAGAGGCACTAAGCAACTAAGCAACTCAGTGAGACCCTGTGTCTAAATACAAAAAAGGGCTGGGGATGCAGCTTCGGGGTTGAGTGCCCGTGAGTTCAAATCCTGGTACCAAAAACAAAACAAAACAAAACAAAAAAAACAAACAAAAACAAACAAAAAAAAAAAAAAAAGAGAGAGAGAAAATAGTATTATTTCCTTCATTATTACAGGAGAATATTATAGATGTGTGTGTGTGTGTGTGTGTGTGTGTGTGTGTGTGTGTTTGGATATGTATGTGTGTATGTATCTATATATATTTAAACATTTATTTATTTATGTAAAATTTTCTATATCCAGTTATTCATCTATGGATCCAGGTAGGTTTCATAACTTGGCTATTGTTAGTAATGTTTCAACAAACCTGAGAGTTCAGATATATTTTCAATGTATTGATTTGATTTGATTTAGATATATACTAAAGCTTAGAATTACAGAATCCCAAAGGTAGTTCTGTTTTAAATTTTTTGAGGAACTTCATACTTTGTTTTGTAATAGATGTGCAAATTATATTCTCATATTGTATAAGCATTCCTTTTTGTTTGCATCCTAATTAAAACCCGTTTTCTTTGACTATCTAATGATTAGCATACTAAAAGGTGTGCAGTCAGTGATACTACAGTTTTCATTTGTATTTGCTTGATAATTAGACTTTGAATACCTTTACCTGTTGTTCATTTGAATGTCTTCTTTAGAAAAATATTCACTCAAGTCCTTGGTCCATTGTTTCTATGAATTTTCCCATTTCTTTTTGGTTACATAATGTGTTGGTATATAATAATTTGTAGTAGTAATTTACAGTCCTTTGTAGTTTTGCATTATCAAAACAAAATTTACGTAACATCTCCTCTTTCAACGTTTAAATTTGGAATCTTCTTTTTTTCTTATCCCATCAATTTTATAATTTCAAACAAATAAAAAGATCTCAATTTTATTTACATTTGCTATTTTTCTTGTTTCCATTTTATTTATTTTTTATCTGATTATTTTCACTACCTTTTTTCCTGATAACTTTGGTCTTCTTTTTCTTTTTTCTACTTTTTTGAAGCATAAATATAGATTGTTTATTTGATATTTTTCTTAGTGTTTTTCATTGTGAAATATATTGTCATGGTTTCTATTGATACAACACATAAGTTTTGATAAGTTGTGTTTCCATTTTCATTTGTCTCATATTTTCTTATTTCTCTTCCTACACCTATGTTCAGGAGTGTGTTGCCTACTTGTAAATTTAAGAGATTAATTATTGTTACTGGTTTCTTTATGGATTAAAAGGATAACTGATGTTTCCAATCTTCTTAAATTTGTTGAGACTAAATTTGTGGCCTAATATATGACCTGTCCATGAGAACACTAAAACTTTACTCACTATTTCTGTTGAGAGATTTTATTTGTAAGCTCAAGAATATGTTTCATTCAGTTTTTTTAATCAATTATTTCTGTATCTTTGTTAAACTTTTAACTTCATCTGTTGTTTTCTTGATATCATTTAGTAATCTGTGTTTTCTAATAAATCACTGGAATTATTTCTTCTTTGTGGTGGGGGAGTGGGGAGTAACAGGGAGTAACAGGGCACTCGACCGGCCCCTGAGCCACATCCGCAGCCCTCTTTTGTATTTTAGAGACAGGGTCTCACTGAGTTGCTTAATGCCTTACTTTTACTGAGGCTGGCTTTGAACTCTCAAGCTACTGGAACTACAGGTATGCCCCACCGTGCCTGGCATAAGTAACTGGAATTCTTTAAGAACATCACATTGAATTGATTCTCAGGTAACTTGTAACATTTGAAGAAACATTCAACTCCTCCGGGTTTTAATGAGTGGCAGTGAGAGAGAACAAGACACAACAATCAGCAATCAGTAAGCTTAGAGGTTTCAGTACTCTTGATTGAGCAAAAATTCAGAGTAAACACACAGTAGAGAGTAAGAACAGTTTCATCTTACACATGTCACACTTTTCAATACAGCAGAGCTTGCTATGATGAGAAGTTTCTTTGGCTTGCCGTTTCTTTCATGGGGAAATTATATTCTTCAGATAGGTTTTTATCCCTTCAAAAATAATTAGGATTTTTTTCTACATATTTTTTATTGTTATTCAGTTCCCTTACAAAATAAGTTCATTTTCTTTTTGCCATTTTTGAAACACCATGAACCTACAGTATATATTACTCAGAACTCTTGACATGGCCCCTTTGTTTTTAGGAAGCATCCAAACATAGCAACTATTCAAGGAAGTACTGGTCATAGCAATGATTTCTCTCTCCACTTTTTGAACCCAGTTCTCTTTTCAGTCTGAAGGTACAAATGATGGTGCTCTTAGTGAAAAGTGACTTGCAATGGAAAGTTCATGTCACAACAGTTATTTTTCTTTGAAATTGAGTTTATTAATTCCTCATTATTTCATGACTGTCTGATGCCTTTAATGTATAGGTTTTTCTAAATTGCCTATTTCAATTTGCCACGTTCTTCTCAGAAATTGAAGCTCTTTACTGTTTTATTATATTATTATTATTAAATTTGAGTGCTAATATTTGATTAAAGCCACTTCCAATATTTTGTGGTCATAGTACCAGGAAAAGTGATATAATTGATGTTAATTATTTTTGCTTTGTGTGTTTTTTAAAAAGTTCTGCAACCTATCTATTCAACGTATTTAAACATTCAAAATCACCATTGATTGAAGTATTTTCAAACTAAAGTGCCCTGATCAAATAATAACCTTTAAAAAAAGATACAGCATTATTTTCTCCAACTCCATGAATTTACCTGCAAATGCCATGATTTTATTCTCTTTTAGTGAGGGGGGATGAGAGGAATGAAGAAACTTTAAATAGAACAAAGGGGGGAGGGGAGGAGGCAAGGGAATAGGAATAATGGTAGAATGAGTTAGACATCATTACCCTAAGTACATGTAATGAAGACACAATTTTTGTGAAAATACTTTATGATAAACAAGAGACTTGAAAAATTGTGCTCTTTATATGTAATATGAAATAATTTGCACTTTGCAAGCATGTATAACAAATTAGAATAAAATTTTAAAAAATAATTTTAAAAAAGATATAAAAATAGCCCTCTATATTCTCAAAGACTTTGTAAAAACTCAAATATGAGGTACATTTTATTTTTTGAATGATAGACTAAGGAGACATAAGATAGTAATTCTCTCCTATATGCTATATTATTATTGTTATTTAATCACTTATAAGATTAGTAAGTACATATTCTTTCGTGGAAAAGCAGTGGTGGTCATATTTATAGTACTCACAGTCTTATGCAGAAGAAATTTACTGCACAGGCAAATGATGAGGCTTACAATAAGGTCATAAAGAAAAACTAGGGTGCATGGAAGTTTCCAGTAGGAAAGTTTACCTAGTCTATAGTGGCAGAAAGAGGAATGGCCTGAAAAGTGATCCCTGACAAGATTCCACAATTTCTCCTGTTTAATTGACTTTGATGGACATTTAAAACAGAAAAAATGAAAACTTAAAATAGACCTGGGCTTTATTTTTATGAAACTGAAATAAGGTGTCATGGCTATAATATAATATAAATATGTTATACTATGAAAGAGAATATAATAGAATACAAGAGAGAAAATGGAATAGTAATCTAGGAAAAGAGGCGAACTCCAGAAGAGAAAACAATCTGGGACATATTCTGAGGAAAGTGAACATTGAAAAAGTGACTGTATAAGAAGAACTGTAAGTGGATGAAGCAGAGCAATTATTTAGACCACAATGGAAAGAAGAGAAAATCAGAGCAAACAACGGGAAACTAAAGCCAGTGAACAAAGTAGTGTAAAAAAAGAACAGGCTCTTAACAGAGGTGGGGACCACAAATTCGTGCTTCTTGGTTCATTTTTGTCCCTCATATTCCCATCCCCTAAACCACATTCAATGTATTTCCTCTAATATGAGCACTCCTTGCATCATCTGTTGCTGCCAATCTAGAGTCCCTTACCTGGGCTACGTAATTGCTACTTAATCAGTTTCACTGCTTCTACTCTGGAGTCACTGCAATGAATTCTTCACATAAAAGCAAGAATGATGATTTAAATATATAAATTTAAAAATGAAAATCTAATCAAATTAATACCTACTCTCAATCTTTAATGGTTTCCTAAAACACTTGTAATAGATTCCAATCTGCATTCTCAGGTACTTTAAACCTTCTCGAAATCCCTTTGAACTTACTTCTTTCTCCCTTTTGATCACTTTGGTCTAGTCTCAGTGGTATCCTTAATAATTCCTGGACATGCCAATCATATTCCCTTGTGAAGAACTTTGCATACAGTAACTGGTAGTTTGATTCCTAAAGTACCTGTAATTCCTCTCTATTTTCTATGCCCCTTTGTAAAAGAACTCAATAATTTATTCCATCAAAATATAGTTTCTTTCTTTCATGATTTGATTTCAGACTGATTTTGTGATCAAAGGTAATCTCTGCTCAAGAGAAAATTTAACAAAGGAGGTAAGAGAAGATTTCTTTCTCTTCCTTGAACCTTGATCATGAGCTAGTCTGATAAAGGATGAGAAATCACAGAGAGCTGCTTTATTTATTCCAGCCAAAACCATCTTAGATTGGTCAATTCCAATCCTACTTGACAACTAAAACAGATGTATAGCTGAGCCTACCTAGGTAACAACCAAAGGACTTCAGATTCACCAATTAAACATATGTGTATTGTTTTAATTAACTGAGATTTAAGTTCCTGTCCTTTTCCACCATAGCAATAGCCTTGTGGTAGTTTCTTTTACTTGGTATAACTATTTTCAGGACACTAATAGTTTTCTTAGTTCATTGAGGCCTCTGTTCTAAAATCATTATCTTCTTATTCTACTTTACTGTCCTAATTGTACTTATACACTATATATTTGCTTTTAGTATCAGACATGCAATGAAATATAATACTTAATAGAGTACAAGAAACAGTAGAATAGATCGATAATGTTTTATTTTGCTATTTAACATCACATGAATCTACATTTTTCTTCTCCTTGAAAAAGTATTTGTCAGGTTTTCTAAGCAATCAAATAAATAGCCTTTGATGATATTTTCATGTAGGTAAGGACATCAAGATTCTAGGGTAAGTACAACTTAGGAAATCAAGCTGAGCCACATTCTCATTTGATGAACCACAGAAGAAAATGTTAAATGGTCAATGTGACGATTACCTAAATATTCCCTAGTTGCACAACTTAACTAGATGCATCCACAAATAGTTGATCTGGGTTAAAAACTGGTTTGAATTGTGTTCAGCTGATGGTTGAAGTTGTCCTCATTTAACTACTACAGATCCAACTATTGAGCAAAAGAGATCATTAACATTAGTCAAGCCTCCCACACTGCATTTTCATTTTTTATAATGACATTGACATGTGCAAAATGGTGAATGTAGACTTTCAGTCTCATCATTCTTTATTGCATTTTGGTTAGAGCAATTGTCACATTAGCTAAGAATCCCTCTCCTACCATAAAAGGAAATGCCTGTTAAAACATTCCTTTTTTGTTTTTACATGAATAACTATTTTCTTCATTAGTCCTAAATTATTTTGCTATAGTAACTATAATGAATTTCATAAGAAGAGCTTACTTTAACTATTTCATACATCCTGAAAAGGAAAGTATTCACTAAATAGTTGGTGGTAAGAGGTCTGGAATAGAGGAAGCTAGGAGAAATTTAAGAAAGAATAGTTCATTTTATTTGTAGAGAAATGGGCTAATCAGACTAGATTACTAATACACGAGTTTTCAGCATAAAAGAAAATCAAATTCTACCTTTAAAATATTCTCAATGTTAAATAAAATTAGTGTTGCTGCCTGAAGCGCTTGGAGCAACGGAGCCGCGGGAAAAACTTCAAAAGCAAACTGGAGACAAACAGCTTTTTATTCTGATAACTTTTCTCTCTGGTTCTAATAACGACTAACACACGCCAAAAACACACCCTAAAATGGCGCTGACCCGATCAGCAATTTCGGCCAAGTCACTCGAGATCCCGCAACAATCCCGTGAGACTACGGGTGGCGACAAAGGCCAAATCTCCACGGCTCATAGTCAACCGCAATTCAAGCCAATCCCCAAACAGGGCTCCTGCATTTCCCCCTTTTTGTTTTAAAAGAGGTAATGCTCTAGGACGTCTATGTGCAACCAACATTCTTACCCGTCATCGGATAATCAAGGCTGTGCCCTTGACTCCTGTCTTAGGTTGATATGTCGGCCACATGAGACTGTCCCGTGCGACTGTGCCTGTCTTAGGTTGTCCCCCTCTGGGGATCTTACCCGTCATTGGCTAACCAGCCATCCAATGGAGCCCTTTAGGATCGACTATATATGATGACTAACAGCCGTCCAAATTGTGAGGAGATGTTGCGGCTTTAAGGCAACAAGCCTTTTGGTGATGAGCCAAATTGCATAGCATATCAAATTGTTTAAAGAAATCAGCTGCCCTAAGTTCCATCAAATAACACACTGAATTCTCTAGACAAATACCCGCAAGGCATTGTCCCGTAAAGTCCCAAACAATGAAAGATCAAAATGTCCATTTGTTATAACATGTTGATGTAGGAGGCCCCATGCATGTAGAGCAGAGGCCACACTGTTGGTGAGGTTGTTTGATGTTTGAGCAGCAGACGTCTTTTTTATGTTTAGACAATGCCACCGGCAAATCTTCAGGGCCCGCTACCTAGAAACTCAAGCATCAATTATTAAAGGAAAGGCAGTGCTATTGCAGCACTGAGTCAAGAGGCGAGTTGTCAAACTACAAAATAGAATAATTAGATTAGAAAATTAAAGTTGATTTTTGTTCACATACATCGCTGGTTGAGCTTTTACAAACATAAGTTGGAAAAATGTCATATTTAGAACAAAACAAAGAAAGACTGAGGGTAATTACTGCATTAAAGATAGATTAAAGAAAAGGTAAAGGCACTTGAGAGAAATAATTTGTTAGCTGGAACCCTTGAGTCTCTGTATACAGAGCAATTTTTTACCTGTTGAGATAATTGAAATTAATGAGCTATTAAACAAATGAAGTTAATAACAAATAAACAATCTTAAGTCAAAACACCAAAATATCAGGTTATATAGCACTAGTCATATTTGTTTGCTAAAGAGAAGTCCCAGGGACACCTATAAATCAAAATTGAAAGTACCTTCATTTATAAAATTATTTACCTAGAATGAATACTCTTAACCTAAAATGAATTAAAGTTATTTGGATCCATATATATATCTATTTTCTTTTTCATAAGCGCTTTGTTCTTTGTGACGTCACACTGGACAGACGAACAAGCATACAAACATATATTTGTGACGTCACATTAACATGAAATGTAGACAAATGTACAGACATAAAGACATGTATAAAAAGAAAAAAAAAATACAATTGTGTGCACACTAAAGAGAGATCTCCTTGTCCCGGCCGGGAGAAATGACACTTAAGTTGTGAAATATTTTGAAAGACTCTTTTGAGGGAATCATTCTGTACCTTCATCTTGGTCCTCTTGATTTTGTACCTTTTTTATTAATCTTGATTCTTCAATAACTTCATCTTGATCATTTTGATGTGGTACCTGTTTTATTAATCTAGATGGTATCCATATTGGAGAGGATTCGTCTTTTGGAAAAACACAAACAGATCCTCTTCCCCAAATTAATACTGGATCTGGACCCTTCCATGTACCTGAAAGAACATCCTTCCAGTAAACCAAAGGTTTATGTTGTTGGTGTGGATTCCAATGTCTGTCTCCAGCAGAATAACCATTAGAGTCTAAAGTTAGAAAATTTAAGGTAAACAGGGCGACTGCCAATCTGTCCTTAGGACTTTTCCAATTTCCTTCTTTTTGTTTTAATAACATAATTTTCAGTGTTCGGTTTGCTCTTTCAATAATGCCCTGACCCTGAGGATTGTATGGGATGCCTGTTTTATGGGATATATTGAATTTTGCGCAAAACTGCTTGAAAGATGAGGACGTATATGCGGGGCCATTATCTGTTTTAAGCATTTTGGGGATGCCCAATGCAGCAAAAGCTTGCAAACAATGAGATGTAATATCTTTAACTTTTTCTCCAGAATGTAAGGAAGCAAAAATCATGCCTGAGCATGTATCTATAGTCACATGAATAAATCGCAATTTTCCAAAACTTGGCTCATGAGTAACATCCATCTGCCACAAATGATTGGGCATTAATCCTCTAGGGTTAACTCCGAAATGAGGATTGGGCAAATGTGTCATACAAGATTTACAATCTTTTACAATTGTTCTGGCTTGCTCCTTTGTGATTTTAAACCTACGTTGCAAGGTGGTGCTGTTGACATGAAACTGGGAATGAAATAAAGTAGCTTGTTGTAGCGCTGAAAGTATAAATACTGTTTTTGTAAGTTCATCAGCCTTTTGATTACCTTCATGGAGGGGACCAGGCAAATTAGTATGTGCTCTAATATGGCCTACGAATAGAGGTTCTTTTCTTGCCCACAAAAGTTTTTGTATTTGATAAAACAATTTAAAGGCTGGAGTATGAGGTGCTATTGGTCCTGCTAACTCTAATTTTGGGACGGCTTGTACAATATAGTGGCTATCTGAAAAAATGTTTACGGGCTGGTCCCTAAAATTTTCCAGAGCTCTTACCACAGCTTCCAGTTCCACTAGTTGAGCTGATTTGTGTGCAGTTATGTAAGTCATATTTTCTTTTTTAGTGACTACTGTAGCAGTACCATTTGAGGACCCATCTGTAAATACATTAAATGCCTTAGGAATAGGTTGATTTTTTATTACCTGTGGAAATATAATAGGATGATTAATACAAAAAGATAATATAGGGGACTTAGGAAGATGATTATCAAAATTTGCAGAAGTAGAGCATTTAGCTATAGCCCAATCATTATCATTGAAGCATAAGTATTCAATCTGTGATGATGAATAGGGAGTAATAATAGTAGCAGGGTGAATGCCAAATATTTTAGTAGAAGTCTTAAGTCCTTGAAGAATAAGTTTAGCCACCATGGAGGTATAAGATTCAATTATACTTTTAGGAGAGACGGGCAAATGTATCCATAATAAAGGCCCTTGTTGCCAAAATACTCCTGTGGGTGTATATTGTGAAGAAATAATAATCAACATCAGCGGTTGAGTTAAATCAAATCTATCACAATGAGCTCCTTCGATGGCTTTTTCTACTAATTTTAAAGCTTTCCTAGCATCAGGAGTCAATGTTCGTGGTGAAGATGCATCAGGATCTCCACGAAGGATGTCAAATAAAGGTTTTAGTTGGCCAGTAGTGAGATTTAGTGTAGGGCGAAGCCAATTAATGTCTCCCAGTAGTTTTTGGAAATCATTGAGGGTGGTCAAATGTTCTTTATTTATTAAAATTTTTTGGGGTCTAACAAAAGTATCCATGATTTTAAATCCTAAATATAATATGGGAGATCTGGTTTGAACTTTTTCTTCTGCTATATATAATCCATATTTTTTTAAATTTTCTACCACATCACTGAATATATTAAATAAGATTTTTTGATTAGGGTGGGCCAATAAAATATCATCCATGTAATATAGACACATGAGGTTTGGATATTTATTTTTAATGGGTTGGATAGCCTTGTCCACATATATTTGGCATATGGTGGGGCTATTAGCCATTCCCTGTGGTAAAACCTTCCATTGATATCTCTGATCAGGGCCATTATTGTTCATAGAAGGAACGGAAAAAGCAAACCTGGGGGCATCCAGAGGATGTAGGGGAATAGAAAAGAAGCAATCCTTTATATCAAGAGTAATAAGATGGAAATTTTTTGGAAGAGCTACGGGACTAGGAAGTCCAGGTTGAGTAGGCCCCATAACTTGCATGGTTTTATTGATTTGTCTAAGATCATGTAACAATAGCCATTTTCCTGACTTTTTCTTGATCACAAATATGGGGGAATTCCAGGGAGAGGTGGAAGGTTCTATATGACCTGCTTCTAATTGTTCCTGAACTAATTGGTGGGCCGCTTGTAATTTCTCTTTAGATAGGGGCCACTGAGGGACCCACACTGGCTTATCAGAAAGCCATGGTATTTTCAAAATTATTTTCTCAGTGGCCCCGAAAAAAAATATCTTTTTCCTTTATGACAATGATTACTTTTAGGGTTAAGATTACTCTGTACTTTTTGATAATGAGTTCTTTTATGGTTAAGATTACCCTGTAGGTTTTCACATTTAACATCTGCAGGCTTGGTTGCAAGGTGTACTCCCATTTGTTGCAAAATATCTCTTCCCCATAAAGTAACCGGTAGATTAGGTAAAACATAAGGCTGAAATGTTCCTTTATGGCCTTCATCATCCTCCCATTTTAAAATTACTGCACTTTTATCTGGGAGGTTATTATATCCCAAGCCTCTTAAACTGGTTGAAGCTTTTTGCAGAGGCCAGTGCTTGGGCCATTGGCGTAAATTAATAATGGAAGAGTCAGCTCCAGTATCTATTAATCCCTCCATTTCTATTCCTTGGATTTTTATTTTACACATAGGCCTCCTTGAACAGTCTCGAACCCAGCAAGCCATGGGACTTGAGTCAGTGGAACAAAATCCTCTATTGTTCCCTTCTTGAGGCATACCCATTTTAAATGAATTATGTAAATTGGGAAGGAGAAGCAACTGAGCAATTCTATCTCCTTGATTAACAGAACTTACACTTTGGGGTGAGCTAAGCATTATTTTTATTTCCCCTTTGTAGTCTGAGTTTATTACACCTGGGGTCACTTGCAAACCTAATAAGCTTTTAGGACTACGCCCGATAATAAGTCCTACAGTCCCTGAGGGAAGAGGTCCCCTGACTCCTGTGGGAATCAGTTGAACCCCCATTTCAGGTGTTAACACTATTCGGGCGGTGGAACAGAGGTCTAATCCTGCATTTCCTCTTGTTCCTCTGGCGAGGGAGTGGATGGGTAGTAGGGATTATGTCGGGGAAGCATCTGAGTGGATGCTTGAGGATACTCCTTCTACAATGCCCCGTACATTTTGTGGGCCCCGGGGTACTGGGCCCCGTGCCCCGTTTTTTGAATTCCTGAACAAAGGATTTCCATGGATGTCAAATTTTGAATAGCATTTATTGGCCCAGTGATTTCCCTTTTTACACCTGGGGCAGCGGCCTGGGGCACGGTATGAGCTTGATCTTATTTCTCTTTTGGGATTTTGCCTAGAATTGCCTGATTGATTATGATAATTTTGCCTGGAATATCCTGATTGATTATAATGTCTACGTTTAGCCTTTGTGAAATTTCGAGAGGAAGCACCTCTCATTGAGGCTGCAATCACATTTCCTGTGACAAAGGCGCCATTTATATCTTTACATAGTTGTATATATACGAAAAGATCCTTTTTAGTTCTCCATGGCCTGATGGCTGCTTGGCACCATTTATTTGCATTTTCATAAGCTAATTGAACAACTAAAGGCATAGCTTGGTCAACATCTGCAAACACACTACCTGCAGTTCTCAAAAGTCGATCAGCAAAGTCGGCATACGGCTCATTAGGTCCTTGAATCACTTTTGACAAGCTACCTTGTAGATCCCCAGGTCCTTGTACAGTTTTCCATGCCTCTAAGGCAGCTGCATTTATCTGAGCATATATATCTGAGTCATAATCTGTTTGAGCCTGTAAGTCTGCGAATTGCCCTTCTCCTGTGAGCATGTCTATATTATAGTTTTCAAACCCTGCAGCCGCGTTTCTTTTAGCCGTTTCTATACAAAGTTCTTGGAATTGCGATCGCCAAACCAAGAATTGCCCCCCGCTTAATGTTGCTTTACATAGACTTTTCCAGTCTGAGGGGGTTAAGCTAAAGGTGTTAAGGGACTCCAGCATACTCAACGTGAAAGGAGCTTGGGGCCCATAAGTCATTACTGCCTCTTTGAGATTTTTTATTGTTTTGAAATCTACTGACTGATGGACACTCTGTCCATTTTTCTTTTCAAATGCTGGCGGTTCCCAATGTATCTGTGAGTTGTCCTCGAGAGCGCATAAGCGATCAGAAAGACTTTTTATTTCTGTTTCTAGGGTATGCAAATGCCTAGTAATACCCTTCATATTTTCTGTAATGGATTCCACCCATGGGGGAGTAGTCACTTCCACAAGTGACTCCTCTGCCTCACGGACCTTTTTCTCGGTCTTTTTTAATTTCTTTTTCCTCATTTTCTCAGGATCACTTTTACTAGATTCCTCACCACTGCTAATTTCACTGACAGCAATATCCTGAGGCCCAGGTTCCAGTGAGAGCAAGTATCCTTCAGCTTTCGCCAATAACTCCCGAATAGCTTTAATAGCTTGGATTTTTGTCATTTTTGGGTCTCTTCTAATACTCTCTTTACTGGTCTCAGTTGGCCCAGTGGAATCTACACTTTTTTGATCACTTTCACTTTTGTCTATATACTCCTCACTGAGAACAGAGTCAGGTATATCAAGGAGTCTTTGCATAGCCTCTATCACTTGGGATTCAGTTATATTCGAACCCATCTTTAGAGACCTTTCAGTTCTTACCTGTCCGCTCCGAAGTTCCCCGTACGGGCCGCCACCTGTTGCTGCCTGAAGCGCTTGGAGCAACGGAGCTGCGGGAAAAACTTCAAAAGCAAACTGGAGACAAACAGCTTTTTATTCTGATAACTTTTCTCTCTGGTTCTAATAACGACTAACACACGCCAAAAACACACCCTAAAATGGCGCTGACCCGATCAGCAATTTCGGCCAAGTCACTCGAGATCCCGCAACAATCCCGTGAGACTACGGGTGGCGACAAAGGCCAAATCTTCACGGCTCATAGTCAACCGCAATTCAAGCCAATCCCCAAACAGGGCTCCTGCAAATTAGTATGTTACTAAAACAAAAAATGTTTGAATTCATGAGCATACAAATCAATAAAACTTCTAAATAGGTAGTATAACTTTTGAGGGAAAGAACTTTTTATCTCCAATGCGTAGTAAAACCTCAGATTTTTTTTTTCGAATTTGTAGCAATACTACTGTTTTATAATGGCATTCACAGGTAAATAGATGAAGTTGGAGAATATAATGTTAAGTGAAATTAGCCAATCTCAAAAATCCAAATGCCGAATGTTTTCTCTGAAATAAGGAGGCTGATTCACAGTGGGGTTTGGTCAGGGAACATAGGAGGATTAGAGGATCACTAGAAAGGTCAATGGGGAGGGAGGAAAGGGAGGGAGCAAGGGCATATGAAGGAGGAAAAAAAAAAAGAAGGTGGTAGAATAATATGGATATCATTATCTTAAATGCATGATTGAAGACATGAATAATATGAATATACTTTGTATACAGTGTTATGTAAAAAGGTGCTCTATATGTGTATTATGAATTGTAATGTATGCTACTGTCATATATGCAACTTCAAGTAATGAAAAATAAATAAATAAATATACATTCATATTTTAAAAAAAAGATTTTTTATATTTTTTAAAAGAGGTAAGACAACTTCAGCATGGTAGTTCGAGGACCTGTTCTGACTCCACCCAAGGCAGCTGATGACAACAGATACACACACACACACACACACACACACACACACACACACACACATAAATACACACCCCTTAAAGCCTTAGGAAGTGATCATAAATGCAAATAACAAATGAAGAGACAGCTTTCATGAAAATATATGAATTCCTGGCATTAACTGGATAGAATATGGTATTTAAACCAAGACTACAGCCCCCCTACCCTTGACACACACACACGTTTTCAACTGCCCTATTTTAATGTTTCCTTGGGCTTAGTTGAAAACTGAAGCTCTCTATATAAATAAAATGAAATCTTTCCATTGTTCCTTAGTTATACCATCCAAATAAAACTAACACCTTAGAAATAATTTTCAAAATACCCACCAAAATATGCTGCAAGTATTAGGGCTATTCCTTTAGGTTTAGCAAGATAGAAATTTCAGAGAACTTGACCCTTGAAGAATCCTACAAATATGACATCTATGATATACTAATTTTTGGACTGAATTTGAATAAGACCAAATATATGAACATTTTATTTTGTCTAAGCTCTACTATCTAAAAGAGGAAGTAAAGCAAACAAACAAAACAAAACCACTATTGATTTCAGCATATTTCCAAATTGCTTTTAAAGCAAAACCATTGTAAAAGGACCTAGAACAAGATTTATATTATAATTAACTTGAGATAAATAAACAATTGATAGCTGAATAGACCTCAACAACTCCATATTTGAAGTTATATTTTTTTTTTTCAATTTTCTTATAGCTGTCTTTCTGAGACATGTATCTATCGAGAACAGAAACTTTTCACCTACATTCCCTAGATTACATCTAATTTGGGAGACAATGTAAGATCTAATATATTATTGGTGCTCAATTATGTATGTCAGTAAATATTTGGCTCTTATGGCTTCAATAAAATAATCTTTTGTTTGTTTTCCTTTATATCCAATAATTGATTCAATTACTTTATATTTTCCTTTATTCATGTGAAAAATAAGCAAACAGTACACTTACTTGTGCTTTAGCTTGCTGCAGTAGTCATCAGCTAAGAAAATCAAAATTATAATAATCTCAGAAAATTTCTTTTGTGTTGGTGGAAAAAAGTTAATATGTATTTCAAATATACTCTTAAGTGTTTTAGTGCTGTAATGAACCCTATAATCATTTAAATATTTTACTATTCATCAAAATGCATTGTAAATTCAGATAAAACTTTTTTTCTTATTGCTAATAAATTCTTTCTGAATCCCAGAGCACAAAGATGGCCATGCTTTTGAGTTATTGTAAAGAAATTGAGTAGGAATTTAATTTGCCTGATAAGTGATTCCCTCTTGCTGAAACAGCATTGTATCACCAAGGATAAAATGAATCCTATTAAAAGGAGGCATAACCAAGCAGTAGAAAATGTCTGGGGGTTTCTACATTAAATATATACATGGTGTTTTGCCAATGTATTTGCATTTGTCATAAGTACATAATTTCTGCTAGTCATTTTGTATAAGAAAGACGACTAAACAGGTCTCTTCCTTTAAATGTAGCTACTATTTAATTGATTATATCTCTAAAGTATCAGGCATTAGTTGCAGTTTTTCTTTATAACATGTGCTCTAATTATAAGAATTTATGTGATGCTTCTAGGTAGAAGTAAAAGAGCAAATGCAACAGGTTTGTTTCTGATTGTCTTATATGCTTAGAGTTTGATATCTTATAGTATTTTGACTTTTGTAACAAAGATGTCTCTGCCAAATATTTAAAATTTTCTTAAGTAAGTTTGCAAACAAAATGTATTTAGAAGTTGTGAATAAAAATCTTGGATCTTATGCATAGGTGGGTATGCATATGTGTGTGTGTGTGTGTGTGTGTGTGTAGTGTGTGTATAGGACATATGTACATATGCTCTGTATTAATCAGGTATTTCCTGAGAAGTGGAACCAATAAGACGTATGTGTATACACAGAGAAAGAGAGATGCAGAGAGAGAGAGATTATTTGCAGCAAATTGTCTTACATGATTATGGAGACCAAAAGGTCTCATAATCTGCCATCTGCAAAATGGTATAGGAGAAAAGTAAGTGATGTAGTTTACTCTGAGTTTGAAGGTATAAGAACCAGAAGCATCAATACACAAAGCAGAAATAGAATGATGTCTCAGCTTAAATAAGAAGCAAATTTGGCCTTATCCACCAATTGTTCTGTTCAGGCTTTGAAGGAATTGGATGACACACACATGCTTTGGTAATGGCCACTTTCTTCACTCAATCTATTAAAATGTTATTTCTTCTAGTAACCTTTTTAATGCCACGTCCTGACGTAGTTTTGGTTATCCAGACATTCTTCAGCCCAGTCAAGATGGCAAATGAAAATTAACTATCACATGCACCCTTGCAAACATATAGGGGAAGATATGCAGTCAAGAAAAATAAATGCTGAAAAAGTTATATGAATGATAGCATATTTTATTTAGCACTATTTTATCTATGCCTTTTAGATAACCATTAACTAAAAAGATAAAACTTCAGAAAAGGCATACATAAAAGCAAACAATAATACACGATTTCCTGAGTGAATTTTTTTAAATAATGGTCCCAGAAATTGTTTCAGATAACTCCTCTCACCTTTAATTTTCATTATAGAGGAGAAAATTACTAGCTTTCAAAGTATCAGTCAAGTAATTCCAAGTGTAAGTGAACTTGGAAGGTTTCTATAGTTCCCTACAATTGTTCCACTGCTGTTTGAAAGGATTTTCAGTGAAATAATTAAGAATACATAAGAAGGAGAAAATTTCACCTTTAAAGATCACATTTTTGGCCTAAATTGAATGTCAGCTTTAAAGCACATTTCTTTAGTATGTTAGAATTTTCAGAGTGGAAATGGTAAATTATGTTGGAGAAATTTATTAGAGATGGGAGAAAAATATAAGGTTTACATATAAATAATTAACTCAAAGTTTGTTTTTTATAGGCCTTTAAAGTATATTTCCATTTGACATGTTACCAGACATTATATAAAATTTGTAAAATGCATAGGCAATGAAAATTAAAATTCCTACAATTAAAACATGGGCTAAGTCACTGGAGGGTGGGGATTATTTATTCAAGTGATGACATTTAAAGTAAGGGAAGAAATAAGTGAGGAAATTAGTTAAATAAAGAGTCGGGGAGATTGTCTGCAAGAAGGATAATAGCATGTGAACAGGATTCAATACAGAAGAATCAGAATATTCTTGCTTAATGGAAAGAAAGACTTTGTGAATAGAACATAGTGCATGGAAAATAAGGAGCATAGTTTTGAGACAAGGCCAATTCCTTCTCTGCTTCTTTTCACTAGTTGAGCTAATCAATATATTGCTCTGCACTGACCATTCCCAGTCTGTACTAATATGAAATGTTGGGCAACAACCTCAGGTATTTCTTCCTTTCATCACTGGCAAAATTCAAAAATTTTTTAAAATGCAATGTCTAAAACTTAACCATATTTTACTCTACTTTAGACACCCCAACATATTACCCCACCACCCATTTAGTTGTTCAAATCAGAGCTTCAAAATTGTTCTTGATCCTTTCTTTACTTTGACCCTCAACTCTAGGCCATAAGCAGGTCTGGCATTCTTACCTTTAAGACACTTTTCACATCTATTACTCTCTACTTCCACAGCAACCACCCAAATTCTGTTACCTATTCTGTTGTATTTCTTATTATCACTGTACTCCAATGTATTTCCAACAGAGCAGCCTTATTAATTACACCAAAGCATCTCAGGAGACACTGTTAATTTCCAAATTTGTGATTTTCCTGGATAATTTTATTCATTTCATTTTTAATTTCCACAGGTTCAGAGAACACACTTTACATTGCTCAATCCTTTAAAATTCATGGTGAGTTTTTCTATGGCCAAGATATGATCTATTTGATTGAATTTTAGTGTTTACTTGAAAACAATGTTTGTTCTATTATAGTTGAGAGGATCATTGTAGAAATATAAACTAGATTAAGCATATCTATTGTGCTGTGGATTTATCATTTTTATAATCACTTTTATCAATTAATGAGAAAAATCATTAAAATTTATTCCTCTGCTCATGGAATTATTGACTTCATTTTTTAATTTTGTAAAATTTTCTTCATATATTTTAACTTTATATTATTTAATAAGAAGTTGTACTATACTTATTATAGTTCTCAATGAAATGATCCATTTTGAAATGATCCTTTACCTCTGGTAATGGTTTTTGCTTTGAAGCTCATATTATCTAATGTTAATACAACAACTTAATTTTTATATTCTATTATTACAAAAAATTTTAATTTTTGTTCATTTCCTTTCAAACTGTTTTATTTGATCTTTCTCTTTCTTTCTCTTTCTTCCTTTCCTTTCTTTCTTTCTTTCTTTCTTTCTTTCTTTCTTTCTTTCTTTCTTTCTTTTCTTTCTTTCTTTCTTTCTTTTCCTTGCAGGGCAGGACCGGGGACTGAACTCAGGGGCACTTGACCACTGAGCCACATCCCCAGCCCTATTTTTCATTTTATTTAGAGACAGAGTCTCACTGAGTTACTTAGTGCCTCGATTTTGCTGAGGCTGGCTTTGAATTCACGATCCACCCTTAGAAGCCGCTGGGATTATAGGCTTGCACCACCACACCTGGTGCTGAATTTTATTTCTTTTAGGAAACAGAAACTAATTTTTTAAGGCAACTTTTAAAATCTTTTCATTGAATTGGAGTTTTATACAGCATCCAATGTAATAATTGGTATCAGATTCATTTTCTTTACATCTGTATTTTTAACTATGCTCACTGTTATGACCTCTTTTGAATCATTTGAACATATTTTAGGTTTCACTTTAATTTATCTGTTGCCATTTTAGACATCTTTTAAGACTTTGTTTAGAGAAGTTTTAGGTTCACAGCAAAATTGAAAGTTCATAGATTTCTTATATCCTCTTGCTCTCAAACATGCAGTAACCTCCCCTATTATCAACATCTTTATCAAAGTGATTCAATTGTTATAATTGATGACTCTGTATGAACATATCACATTACTATTATACATAGTCCATAATTTAGTTTGACTTAACTCTAGGTGCTATACTTTCCATGGGTTTGGACAAGTATATAATAACATGTATGCACATTGAAGTATCATGCAGAGTATTTTCACTTCTCTCAAAATTCTCTGCAACAATGCACAGATCTTTGCTCTCTTTACCTTTTTGCCTTTTCCATAATGTCATATGCCATAGAGCCATTTTAGATTGACTTCTTAGTTAAACTTTCCCCATGATTTTTCATGGCTTAATAGCTCATTAATTTTTAACATTGACTAATATTCCATTGTTTGGATGTACTGCAGTTTATTTATTCATTGACCAAATTTTATTGTTTGGATATGAGTTGTCACCTGAAAGCTCCTCTTTCAAGGCAGGACTATTGTGGAATGATTAGATTGTGAGCACTGTGACCTAATCAGTCCATCCTAGTTTGACAGATTAGTAGTTAAGGGCCCATACAACATGGATGGAGGATGTCACAGAGAACATTCCCTGGAAGGGTTATGCTTCCATGGAAGTGTTTTGCTACCTTGAAGCCCCTTTCTTCTCATTCTTTTTCTTCAAATGGATATGAGCTTAGCAGCCATCTCATACTGGGCCCTTCCATCATGATGTGCTATCTCACTTTGGGCCCAGTGCAATGTAGTCAGCCATCTGTGGACTGAGAACTCTAAATCTGTAAGCTCCAAATAAACTCTTTCTCCACTAAGTTTATATTGTCAGGTATTTTGTTCAAAGCAACACAAAGCTGACTAACATATTTAGTAAAGAACATATTGGTATTCTCAAGATTGACAAACATGAAAACAAAACAAGACAAAAATTGCTGCAGAGATCTGTGTGTGTGTTTTTTTTTGTGTAGACATAAATTTTCAGTTCCTTTGGTAAATACCAAGGAGCAGGATAGCTGGATTATATGGTGAGGAATAAGTTTAGCTTTGTAAGAAGCTGCCAAACTGCTTTCTACAGTGGCTACACCACTTTCCATTCCCACCAGCAATGAATGAGATTTTCTTTTATTCCACATCCTTGACAATATTTGATAGCACGTGTATCCTGGATTTTGGCCTTCTAATAAGTATTTAGTAGAAAAATTATCATTTTATCTATAGTTTTTGCATAATATTTTTAATGATTTCTCAAAAGAATACTGTGTAATAACCATTTTTTTACAATTTACTAAAAATTAATAGTGATTAACATTAAATACAATGTAGAAAACTTCCATTTAACGCCTTTTACCTCATTTTCATGTTATCATTCTCATATATATTGGAATGTATCAAAACCACATGAGAGTGTTATGATTTTTGTATTAACTGTATAAATTTGTACTATACATCATCATGCATAGTCTTGCATAGTTTCTCAGATAATTATTATTTTCAGTGCCTTTCTTTATACATTTGTATGAAAAGCTTTCTCCAGATAGCACATATTTCTGAGTTTTTTTAACTTTCCAGGTGTTGATTCATCTCCATAATATGCAGCTTTTGTTTATTTTTCTGAATCCTCATGCAGTTGGCTATGTTTCCTCCCCTCACTATAGTTCTTTGTTGTAATCAACAGGACAGAGATTGGCTCTATTTTTCTTGTACTGCCATTCCCAAACTCAATTTCCCTTCCAGAAGGTCTTGATATGATTCCATTGTTATTTTGTTACCAATATTTTCACTGGGACTACATCTTTGACCTGTGAGTTATTTAGAAATATGTAGCCTAATTAGAAAATTGGGGGGAGGGGATTCTTGGTATATTGTATTATTGTTTTCCAGTTTTATTGTGCTCAGAGAAACTACTCTGTGAAATTTCAATTTAAAATTTATTGAGGAATATTTCACAAACAAACGTGGTCAGTTTGTTGACTTAAAAATATGTACTTTAGACTTGTTTAGTGGATCATTATATGCATGTCAATTAGGTAGGTCAAATGGGTTACTTTTTTGTTATAATATACTTTTGTTATTAACAAAATACTCTCTCTCCTACCATCCTTGAGATATGTCAGAAAAATCCAACCATAATGGAGAATTATCTACTTCAACTGCAATATCTGAAAACATTTATTTACAACATCTGGAATTATGTTGGTAAAAGTTAATTGGAGTTACATAGAATTGTGTCAAAAAATAATGATAGTCATAACTTTTTGCTTACCATATGCTTTTTTGCTGCTTTATTTGTATAGTTTAATAATCTTAGTAGATTTCTTGGAAATTTTATTCTGCTTAAAATTAATTTGATGGCTTATATAATTAGGTTGAAACCTATTTACTTTTATTTGATGTTGTATTTTGCATTTTATACTTTTATCTACTTGCTTATCTATTTATCTATCTATTTATCAGTATTGGGGATTGAACCCAGGGGTTACCATTTCTTGGAAAACATAAGAAACTCTAGTTTACAAGATTTACTGAACCTCTCACCTGCACTTAGCTCTGCTGTTTTCATTTATTGTCCTCAGAGTAGATGTTGGATATTTCCATCACTTGGGTCTGGACCTTAATTGGTTGTTTGAACAGTGTGAGACTTATTCTAATACACACTTAAGCAAATTGCAGCTTACTAAAATTGAAGTTTGACTAATAAGGACAAACCTTAAAGTAGTCTTTGTCTCAGATTTAGTTTAGCCTAGTACTAAAGTGTTATATTTTTAAAGAATTTACTCAGTGCAGTAAGTGATGAGGTTTCTCTCTTCCAGTTGGATAAGAATATGAAATATTGCCAGTCCTGCACAAGTTATCAAAACTATTTAGTTTGCTGCTTTCTGGACATTCTTTCTCAACATCAACTTTCACCAGATTAGTATACAAGCAAAGCCTTGAAGGTAACACCTTCCCCTCCACAAAGATCTCTGGAACTCTATGCTTATTCTCTCAGAAGAAATTTAGTTGCTTGGTTCCCTTAGGCTCTTTCCCACACTTGGTGAGATAGCAAGGTTTGTTTGACTTTCCCTTCCTGTTCTCACATATTTATTTGATTTTCTAGATTTTTATAATTGGTTGGCAACTCCTATACCAACTTGACCAAGGCATGAGTACACTCCATTTCAATTTGTAAAAGAAGCAGTATGATAAGACGCAAACAGAAGCAGTTGTGTGAATCTAAGCAATGGAGGATTTCATTGCTGAATAGGATATCTCTGCATGACCACCTTTGTTGAGTAGAAATCTGTATTTCTTATTTGCCATGAAATTGGTTTTGTTCTAGTAGGTTAGATTGTCTTACATCACAATGAATTAACATGATAGTTTTAAATAATAAACTCAATCTATAGTTGTCTATTAACCAAATATTCTCCCTGAGAGGGACTATCTTCCTAGTGCATCAGAAAGCATGCCCTGTCTCTAGCATCCTGTGAACAGATGTCTTTATTCTCACTGTCTGAAACTGACAAACAGTCAAATTACTTTTGTCAAATTGAACTTAAAACTCAAATTGGGTAATTCCTTAGCTTCAACAAACATGGTATGGGTATTTTCCTTAATTCAGGAAAATTTTTTAAAAAAGAAAGAAAGAAAAAGAGATTTTTTTTTCAGCAAACCTACTATAATAAATGTTAGATTTCACCAGCATCTCTGTTTTCCCTTTTCTTCCTTGCACACACCTACATTTCCCATATTCCTGTGAATTCGGTAGGAACAAAAAATAATTTCTGAACGATGGAATTGTGAACACAAATTATATATGCTATTCCAACATTTGTTATCTAAAGTATTATGTGTTAGGCCTGCGGTGTAGCTCTGTGGTAGAACACTTGGCTTGCATGCACATGGCCCTGAGTCTAACCCCCAGTACTGCCAGATAAATAAATAAATAAACCAATAGAATCTTATGTGTTGTGCCCTGCCCCCTCTTTCTATATATTCTTATGGTTCACTTAAATGCAGAGGATATAGTGGTGTGTCTAAGACAAATCATCAAGTCAATACATGGAAAAAAACTAATTATCTGACTAATGCAGAAAGTTACCACTTTGCCTAACTGTGAGATGAATGACAAGTAAATATTTTTTTAAGATGCTCAGATTGTCAACTGTGTATGTAGAAGTCTCCACTCTAGTGCATGTGGTAGTGACATCAGCCTGAATATTTGTACCTTGGTACATCTAACAGAATAGCCTGAATAATTCTTAGGCAATATAGTAGGCCATATTGTGATAAATGAGGCATTTTTTTTATTCTCTCAAAGAGCACATAATTAGTGAAAAAGACAGACATATTAAAGTGGGATGCAGAGTTATAAGTATGAAAAAGATATATTTTAAAGCACTGATAAAATGGAATATGTGAATAATTGCCTTCAAAGGATAACAGGAAAGATTTCACTGAGGAGAAAAGAGACAGTCTCAATGTGAAGAATAAGAAGCTAACAAGGAAGGGAGGTACAGGAAAGAAAACATTTTAATACATAGGGAGAGTTTTGTCACAGTTAAAGCACAGGACTCTTAAGAGGGAGTGAGGAAAATGAGCTTAAAAGACAGGCAGAGCATTGCCAAGATGATTTCAAACAAGGAAACACCACACAGACTCTAATTCATTCTCATCATAGTTTGAAGAGATACAAAGCTTTTTGCAATCAGATTACTAAAGCAACATGAGTGGAAGAAAATAATTTAGTTAAAGCCATGACGATGTTAGATTCAATGCAATTTTGTTTACATGTGCCTCAATAGACACATTAAGCTCAAATGGAAAGACTCCCAAAGTGGTCCATGACTGTCACCAATATAGCTGTGCCCTTCATCTCCATGTCTTAATACCAGGATGAGAAAAAATGGGCATTTGCATTTTATACAAGTAGAAATATTTCTACATTTAAATTTAATTTATGATTTAAAGCCAGATGAAATGTTTTTCTAAAAGTATTGAATAGAGTCCAAATGGAAAATATCTTTTAGCAGCATGAACCAGTTTCTTTATTTTAGTGCATCCAAAGGAGGAAAATCCTAGGCTTTTTTTTTTTTTTTTTTTTTTTTTTACCTACAATTAAAACCAGGGATACTTAACCAGCCATTTATTATTTTCAAACAGGTTCTTGTTAACTTGTTTAGGGTATCACTAACTTACTGAGGCTGGCTTTGAACTGGTGATCCTCCTGCCTCAGCCTCCTGAGCTGCTGGGATTATAGGCATGTGCCACCACGCCTGTAATTCAGTGGACATTCATAGGCAGCTATTGACATTGGTGTTATTAGGTATCAGAACACTCATTGCTATATTATGTGGTTAAAATATCACAGAATGTTGGGGTTGTCTATGGAATATGACATAAGATTTCACTGCATATAACATCCATACTCTATCTTCTATGAAAAGAGGGTAAGTCTTTAGAATAGGAGGCATTATCTGCATTATTTCAGATTTCATTTTCACTTTTTATTGACTGCTCTACTAATGATTAGTTAGTAGTCTCTAAACATGTTTTTCTCTCTGTAAAAGACAATAAGATTTGTAATTATCATAAAGGGTAAATATATATTATTATTTTAAAACAGAAACATGTTTTATGAATATAGGAATATATGTTGCTTCAATACATGTTACTTCAATTTATGTGAAAGCATTTATTGGATATTTTTTGGCAAAGGCACAGGAATAAAATGTTAAGTGCTATGATTAAGCATTTTAGATATTAAGGTATATAGAGACACCAACAGTGAAATACAGAAATAAAGGGAGAAGAAATATATAAATATATTTCAATGATTAATTTTGGTTGGTTCATACAAAAATTCCAATGAAGTTGTTGTAGAATTGTGAGGAAGTTAGTCATTATTATAATTTGTATGGTTGGAAATAATTTTTCCTGGGGTGAAAATTTCTTGGCTCAGAGAGGGGGAAAGCATTATTCATCTTAAATATTGGATCATAGGCACTCTTCTATACATTCATGATAGACACTTGGAGAAAGAAGTTGCAGCATGTACCTCACACACAAGCCAAAAACATGCTAGAAAACATAAACCCACAGGATCTGAAGGAATTCATGTTCAAAATAGAAAATAAAAAAAGTAGATGGAGTTTACACAGTAACTCCTGCATTCTTGTTTCTCTCTCTCTCTCTCTCTCTCTCTCACACACACACACACACACACACACACACACACACACACTGTTTTAAAAAATGCACTTAAATGAATTTTTTAAAATAAATTGTTCTCTGTTCATAAATCAGAATTCTTTTTTCATTGCCCTTTTGAACTTACTGTTCCTTCTTGGTAAAACCACATATGTTTAAACTACCATTGTGAACATTTAATTTATTTCATTTACTTAAAAATAATTGAAAAATGGCTATTATCCCCAACCACAACTCTAGTCTGCTCATGTGGTGATGTTTTTTGACAGAAAACTGTAAATATCACTAAGTAAGAAATAGCTTAAGTAACTTCTTTGATTATAATTAACACTTTCTGACTATTGTTTTCCCCTTTCCTTTCCTTGACAACAACAATCATATAGCAGTTTCCATATTATTATTTAAACTTCCTTTCATTTACTCATTTATCCAAACTCTTCCAATTTTATCACCTATTCCTTTATCAGCCTTTGGTCACTCACTGGGAACATCATTTTTTTCAGTATTTCAATATTTAATGATCTTTTCTCCATCCTGTCTATTCACATTGCTTCCATTCCTCAAAGACATCAAACTCAAGTTATTCAATGAAAATATTTTTAAGAGGGGTTTTGGAAGTTTGTCTAAAACAGGTAAAGATAAAACCATCTTAGAAGAAAGGAAAGATGGCTTGTTAGGAAAAGATAGGATGGCTGTGCATAATAAGGACATATTTGATACGTATGAATACATAATTGCCATAATTAACTGATAAAAACAAACAAATAAATGTTGTCCTGATGATTATAACAAAACTCAGATTGTATGCAAGAGAATTTATACATAATGTCCAGAATAAAATAAAAATTAAAATATAAAAGAAACTGGGATTTTGATCAACTCTTTATGGGAAAAATTGGATGAATGCCAAACTCAAGATGTTTTGTGTTGAAATTGGCAGCAGTGGACTTTAAAGAACTATCACAATTATATTGCATAAATTTGTAAACAAAATTGAAAAAGATGAAAACAAAGAAATTATCTCAGCAGTGAAATATAAAATACATTTAGAACTGAATATCATTTTAGAAGTAAAAATGATGATGTCAAAAAAAACATATACTATTAAAACTCAATTACAAAAAGGAAATGCCAGAAGTGGGGCAAACCCCTTATAATGAGAATAGATCAACAGAAATTAATAAATAGCAGGGAGAAAAATATTTTAAAAAATTAGAGGAAACTTTTTAAAATATCAAAAGATATAACATTCACTGGAAACCCAAAAGTAGTAAAAAAAAAAAAGGAAAAAGGAAAATAAACAAGTATTTTAAAAGCCATAGTAAATTTATATTAAATATGTTTCATGAACTCCAAGAAGTATAACCCAAAGGAAATCAAGCAGAAATATGATAATCAAAACTGCTGAAGACCAAAGATAAATTCTGGAAGCATTTAGAGAAATGAAAAACATTACATTTAGAGAAATAATTATTAGAGCCACCTGAATTTTTATCAGAAAATATCAAGTTTAGGAGACAGAGTAAAAAAAAAAATCTTCAAAATATCAAAAAAAAAAAAAAAATTCGCCTAAATGACTCTACAGCCAGTGAAAATATCTTTCTGGAATGAAGGTAATGAAAAGGAATTTTCAGGTAAAGGAAACATAAATAATTGATCATTTTCAAACCCCGTTTAGAGCAAATGTTAAGATTTTCATCCGTAATGCTGGAGCTCCACTGATGTAGTGGTGAGGCATGGGAGACTGAATCCCAGTCTTTTAAGAGGACTGTGTCTGTGGCGTGTGCCCCTCACAAGTGTTCAAGTTTTCATTTGCTTTCTAGTTGGGAAGAATGGCTAGAGTTAGAGTAGACATAGGATCCAGTAAATCCTTTTCTTGCAGTTGTAGTAGACCTTTGATGTCGAGAGCACTTTGGGCATGTTTCACAATGGTTACTTTTCCCTTTCCCTGCCAGAGCTATGAGGAAATGCTTCTGGACTCTTCACTGTTCGACCCTGATGAGATTCCTAGAATGAACCATGAAAGTGCGGGGATCCTCTCACTGCAGCTCCCTGGAGCTTTGCACTCTCATTTTGGTGCATGCTGGGCCTCCAGCTCTTCATCCAAATTACTTTAAAAGTGTTCCTACCATTTTATGTTTCCAGTCTTTTCTGACTCAGATAAACTGATGCTTAGGTCTGAACTTTCCTGTCTCTTCAGATTTCAGAGTGAGCATTTATCATGAACCTTAGTTCTGTGATTGCTCCAAGAAAAGTAATTGATTTTCATTTTGCTTTATTTTTTTCTAGTTATAAGGATGGAAACATTGACTATTGAGTTTTAGATATCTGAACCCACACCAGAAGCTGTGATATTAGATAAAACAGACTTCAAGATGAATATTATTACCAAAACTTTAGGGACACATCATAATGAAAAAAAAATGACTCACTCATCAGGAAGACTTCAAAATTGTAAAAATGATTCTCTAGTAACCAATCAAAATACATGAAGAAAAAAAACTGATAGAATTAAAAGGAGAAGTCATAGTTCTATACAATCATAATAGAATATAGTAATACCTTCTGTTAGTAATTGGAAGAATAACTGGACAAAAAGCTGGAGGATATTGAAGAATATTGCTATTAAGTGAATATTTTTCCCCGAAATGCATAAATTGAAACCTAAATCTCCAATGTGTTAGGATGTAGAAGGTGGGGTCTTTTGGATGTAATTAGATTTAAGTGAATTCATGAGTATGGGGTTTATGCTCTGCTGAGAAGAATCATGAGCAAAATTATGTCTGCTCTCTACCACTTACAGACCACAGTGAGAAGATGGCCATCTGTAAAGTATCCTGGTACCACCATCAGAACCTATAAGGCTGGCACCCTGCCCTCAGAAGCCCCCATCTCCAGAACTGGGAGAAAAAAAAATTATTTTATTCAAGCCACTCAGTCTATGGTGTTCTGGTATTACAGCCCAAATCAAAACAAACTGTATCACACATCTTAATCTAGCTAATATCCGTAGAACACTATTTCCAAAATAACTGCATACACACTTCCTTTATGTGTGCCCAGAATAGTCACCAAGCAAGAGCACAAGCTCGGCTGTGGAAAAGCCTCAATGCAAATAAAATTATCTTCATCAAACCAAACTGAAATAAAATTAAAACAATTAAGAATAAATACTTTCAAGTACGCTATTTTACAGAAAAACAACTCTGCATATTTCATAGGTTAAAGAAGAAATCACAAGCAAATTTTAAAAAATGCTGAAAAAGCATATTAAATTTGTATAATGCTAATTCAGTTTGAGGAGGGGAAGTTTTAGTTTTAAATATTTTTATTAGAAAATTAAAATAAAGGGCTTAAAATCAAGGAATTAGTGTTGTACCTCAAGCCAGGAGAGTAAAAGCAAAGTGTATCCAAACAAGGAAAGCCATGAAATTATAACATACAGAGCAGGCACAAAATGAAATATAAAATAAGTACCGAGGCACAAAAGCACAGGCCTGCAATCCCAGAGATTTAGGAAGTTGAGGCAGGATTGCAAGCCTGAGGAGAGCCTGGGTAATTTAGGGAGACCCCATCTCATAGTAAAAAATAAAAAAGGGCTCTGGGTGTAGTTTAGTGGTAGAGCGCCCCTGGGTTCAATCTCCAGTACTGCAAAACATAAAATCAAACAAATAAAATAAGTATACATAGTAGAAAACTGGCAGAGCCAGAAACTTATATTTTGAAATAGCCCCCAAATCAGCAAACTTCTAACACTGGTGATCAAGGGGAAAAAAAAGAAAGAGAGCGAGAACATATGTCACCAGATTAGAAGTGGAAGAGGTTATAACCAATTATTCTAGAGAAATTAAATTATGCAAGGAGAATAAAAATTATGAATAACTTCATGCCAACTATCTAGAAATATACAATAAAACTGAAAATTTTCTTGAAATACATAATTTAGCCAAAATTTTTAAGAAATTGGAATATCACCTCAATTATTAAAGTACATTAATGAGCTACTTGATTGATCAAGTAGTTCATGAAAAAATGATCAACAACACAGAAAAGCAAATTAAAAGTACATCCTCTAGAATTACTCAAATTTCAAAGACTAGCACTAGTAACAAGGATTGGCAAGCATGTGGAAAATTTTCATCACCGAGTGTTGACGATTGAATGAAAAATATAAAAATGTTGATGTTTGCCATGTAAAGTTATATACACTTACCATGAAAGCCAGTTATGGGTTAGTTATCAGTAATTTTATTATTTTCTTCCTCCTGCTTGTTTTATGTTTAGTTTGCTGGTTTTTTTTTTTTTTTTTTTTTCCATTTTTGCAACTTGGTAAGTTAGATTACTGATTTGAGTTCCATCTTCTTTATTAATACAAACATTTACCAGTATAAATTTCCATCTAAGTGCTATAGGTACCTCTCATATGTTTTAGTGTGTAGTGTCTATTTCCATTTTTCTTGATATATTTTTAAATTTCCTTTTTAATTCCATAATTAACTCAATGACATTTAAGACTAAATTGTTTAATTTCCACATTTTCTGAGTTCACCAAATTTGTTTATTATTGTTTTCTGATGTCTTTCCTTTGGGTGAGAGAATTCTTTTCATTTTTTCAACCTGCTCAAATGTATTGGAGATAGCTTTGTGTTATAGCACACAATCTATGCTGGAGAACATTCCACATGCACTTGAGAAGAGTGTGTGTCTCGTTGTGTGTGCAATGATGTTCTATTGATGTCTGCTAACTCCAGGTGGTTAACACAGTTATTCAAGTCTTCTGCTTTCTGTTTAATATATTACATTTATTGGTAGTGAAATGATGTTACTGAATTGTTAGTAAAACGATGTTCTATTTGGTGAAATCTCATGATCTCTCTTATGTGAAGGATGTTGGCAAGGTCTCTCCAAAGTAATAAAAAAGAAATCGGTGTGCATTTGCCCAGCAAATATTTAGAGAGAGTTATACATCACCTAATGAGACTCTGAAAGGACTATATACTATATTTTACTTAAATGGTCTAACTCAGACATCAACATTTTTCTTTTCTTACCCAGAAAGAAAATATTTTACACTTGTTGGCATATGGTCTCTTGTTAGTGTTACTCACCTCTGCTCTTATAATGTACATTCACAAATAATGAATAAACAAAGAGGCATAGCTGTATTCCAATAAAACTTTATTAACAAAAACTGATGGCCAGCCCATAGACAATGGTTTACTGACTCCTTTTATAACTCATTTACTATTTGATCTTTAAAGAGATATCCAATTTTTCTTTTTTAAGGAGAGGGGGATGATTTGAAGTTGATACAGAATGCCCTTTTGGCTTTAATACACAATTGTGGATAGGGGTTACAGGGACTGGGAGACCAGTGTCTAAGATTGGGGTCCCTGATGACTTCATGGCTGTGGCATGCTTGGTGACTGGGAAAGTTTCTGTGCAAAAGCATAGGATTCCCAGTTGCTATGAGGATGTCCTCCATGCTAGAGTCTTATCAGCTTTGACCCTATTATCAGGCCCACAACTCCTGGGAATGAAGGAACTACCTTGCTAAGATAACCTGTTTTACCAGTTCTGCTGCTCCTGAATCTGTCCAAGAATTAGTAAGTTTAAACAATGGACTTTCTTGAGAGCTGCACAATGCTCTGAACATTGCATATTGGAACTGTAGAATGTAATTGAGGAAATAGTTGCATAGTGTTGCTAACTCTCTAACTTTCATGAATACAAAGAATAATGCTTGCATAGTCTTTAATCTGATTATGAGACATATATAATAAAGATTGCTGGCATAATTCTTTAGATCTGCTTATCCATCAGAGAATAGTGCTCCACCTGACCCCAGCTTTATCTTCAAGATCTGCAGATGTGAATCTTATTTTTTCCAAACTCCCATCGCTGGAACCTGCTAGTTTGGCCATTCTGGTGGTGGCACACAATAGATTCAATACTGTAAGACAACTCTATTCATGTTGTATAGAGTTCCTAATACTCCTCAATAATAGGAGCCACATTGTTAAAAATAAAATTTTTCTTAGTTAAATTATGCCATATTCTACAGGAAAATTTTATTAGTTTGCATAATAGCTTCTTACTTAAATCTGACATATGAAATAACTACATAAATTGAATTGCTTATTTGTATTGAACATCATGCCACCAACAAAATTTAAATAGGTAATGCCCATGATAAATATAATCATCATTTGTGTCTGCATGTGTGTGTGTGTGTATGTGTGTGTGTGTATGTATATCATGCTTAGAAGGCATAATATGTATAATGAGTATGTGAGTCACATTCCAAAGCTCCAAGTTCTCTTTAATTTTATTGAATTGCACCACATTGGCTAGTGATAGATAGAAGATAGACAGATAAATTTATACAGAACTTTCTATGGCTAATGCATTAAAAATCTTGATCTTGATTTTCCTAAAGTTCTGCACAATCTGCTAGCATAGTGTGAACTATACTGCTGCTATACTGTATACTGATATAAAAATCCTCCTGAATGCCAGTGCTGAAAGAAATTTATATCAATGGAGAAAAGATGGAACAATTTATTTGATTACCCAGCTGTTTGGAATGGGAAATTGCCAGTGTGTGAATTTATACTGACCCATACACAACGGCTCAATATTGATGTAGTAATATGTGTAAGATAGGCTCTCCTACTACACACAATTTTAGGAAAAAATACATGAAACAATTTTTTGACAAAATACATTAACAACTATTCTTAGACAATAGAAAACTAAAAAAGAACTGTGATTTTTAAGAAAAAGAAAGTGGATGCTATGAACAATACTGGCACTTTAATTTTATGCTTAGAGCACTTTAGGTCACTGGGCAGAGAGGTGGCACCAAAAGATCCGTGGATGCACTGAACAGCAGAAACAGAACACTTGATAGTAACCGAGACCACCAGATTTGAAGGGCAAGGTATTGAAGAAAGTAGTGTGAAGCATGGATTCATGGATTCCAGATATCAGCTTAGGGAACTGACTCTTTGGACATAAATTCTGAATGATTAAAAATTCCAAAGGGTCTGTAAAAAGAATTCCAAAGGGTCTGTAATGTTGTGGCATTTTCTATAAAAGCCCTCTCCTTTTTCATGAAAGATATGGTGTTGAAAGAGTTAACTTTGACTTCTACTTGCTGTTTAGTTCTTTATTCACATATATGGCCACCAGGTATTGCTATTTCAATTATTTAGATCCAGACTAACTCTGTACATTTATCTTTTCTTAAAAAGAGTAACACAAACCTTTTTCTATAAGTACTTAATTTCTAAAGAGTGTTTTTCTCGGTTTCCTGAAGAAGGAACTTTAAGTTTAGATACATGGATAAAGCTGAGAGGAAAAGTAAAACTTTATTATGATCATCATGGGCCAAAAAGTGCCCCAATAGATGCCTTTCCCTTATAAAATTTACTTAAAGATATTTTAAATCCTGCTCTTAAAGCAGTTTGCCTTATAGATAGGATAATAAAGCCGAAACAAACTCCTCTTGAGAGAGCCGCTTTCCTTTAAAATGGTTAAAGAGTTAAAAACTGCAATCAAAGATTTCTGCTCAACTTCCCCTTATACTTTACAAACTAGTTGATTCTATTGCTGCAAAATAAATAACTCTTTTTAATTGGCAACAAGGCTTGACCTTTTCTATGTTGATATAAAATAAAACTTAATTTACGCTGCAAGGATAATTCTCACTGCCAAAATCTGCTCTAAGATAAAGCTACTACTAAACAGACTTTTCTTTCTAAATTCTACTCCAGCTCATATCCAAAGCATAACAACTGTTGCTGCTGCTGCTTTGAAGGGCCAACCTTATTCTCAATTTCTAAAAGAATATGGTTCAACTCCTGTTTTTGATAAGTTTTCTACTACTACATTAACAAAACTATGGAAACTATGGGAAGTTTACAACCCGGTCTTCCTTCTCCTGTTACAGTCCCTAAAGATTACAATATTATAGTTATTGACTTACAAGATTGCTTTTTTACTATCCCATTATGTAAACAGGATTGTAAGAGGTTTGCATTTAGCCTCCCTTCACCCAATTTGCAGAGACCTTATCAGAGGTTCCAATGGAAAGTTTTGCCTCAAGGGATGAAAAATGGTCCCACTTTATGTCAAAAATATGTTGATAATGCTTTACTTTCTACCATACAGAAATTTCCTGATTGCTATATCATACATTATATGGATGATATCTTATTAGCGCATTCTGACTCCTTGATTTTACAGAAAGTATTACATTATATGATAGAACAGTTACAAAAATGGGGACTTATTATTGCTCCTGAAAAGATTCAAACCCAATCCCCCTATTCTTATTTAGGGAGATTAATAAATTCTGAAAATGTTACTTCTCAAGCTATTCAATTAAGAACAGATAATTTGCAAACCATAAATGATTTTCAGAGACTTCTTGGAGATATTAATTGGATTAGACCTTATTTAAAGGTAACTACTGCAGATTTGAAAACTTTATTTGAAATTTTACATGGAAATTCTCTTCCCACCTCTCCTCGTGTTTTAACCCCTCAAGGGAAGGAAGTTATACGAAAAGTAGAAAAGGCTATTATGGGACATTATTTGAAACGAGTTGACTATTCTAAACCTTGGCTTTTAGTTATATTACAAACTCCATTTATTCCCACAGGGTGCTTATGGCAAAATGATCCTTTATAATGGATTCATTTACCATCCACTCCTAGAAAAATTAATATTTCTTATCCTACTCAGGTATCTTCTTTAATATGCAAGGGAAGACTTAGAAGTAGAGAGTTATTTGGACAAGACCCTTCTTCTATAATTATACCATATAAAAAAGATCATCTAGACTTTTTACTAAATATTAATGATGATTGGACAATAGCATTGCAGGGATTTTATGGAGAAATTTTGTTTCATCTACCTAAACATCCATTGTTACAGTTTATTTCTAAAGCTGAATTTGTATTTCCTAAAAAGTATTCTCAAAAGCCAATATTAGATACATCATTAATATTTACTGATGGATCATCTAATGGAGTTGCAGTTACTGTTGTTGACAATAATATGCCTATAGTGCAACAAACCTTTGAGACTTCAGCTCAAAGAACTGAACTTATAGCAATCATTACTGCCTTTGAAAAGGTGCCTCAAGCATTTAATTTATATACTGATTATCAATATATTGTTAACTTGTTTCCTGCTACTGAGACTTCTACTTTATCATCTCAATCATCTATAATATATAGTCTTTTAAAATTACAGTCTTTAATTCATCAAAGAGTAAATAATTTTTTTTATAAGATATGTCCGGGGACATTCCAATCTCTCTGGTTCTTTAAGTACAAAACATGCTTCTGCTGACCATCTAACTAAAAGATCAATGTTTAATATTATAAAACTAACAAAAAAGCAGTTTTTCCACCCTTCCAGACCTCAACCAAGACTTACATTGAAATGCAAATGGAAAAACATCAAGCTTAAATCCTAAAAGAAGAAAAAAGGTAAAAGTGTCTTTTTACCTGAGTTTTTGTTACTGGCCAATCATTTTTCTAAAAACTCTTTTTTCTTAAATTCAATATATATATATATATATATATATATATATATATATATTTTTGAGCTCATAATTTTAATCTTATACACCTAAGTTAATATTGTTTAGATCAGTTTTATTTTTTATTCAATTATAAAGTTCTGTACATCTGTACCATTGCAATGGATATTCATCTACAAAAAGCTACAAGGATTTTGCTATTGTGTTATGTGTGCACACTTGTGTTGTATGTCTATGTCCATGTGTCATAAATGTAATATGATTGATAAATAGATAATGAGTGCTCATCAAAATTTCTGTAAATGGATCCAAATACCTTTAATTCATGTGATTTAAAAGGTTAAATTTATATTAGATAAACAAATAAATATAAAGGTGTCTTTAAAATGAAGCTTAACTCACAATTCTCTCTAGGGGATCAAAAAACTAATATAATGTTAAGTCTAATATCCCTTAGTTCTAAGACTTCTCTTCAACAAACAAAAAAAAAAAAAAAACAAAAAAACAGGTAATAATATTCACTACACTTGTCTGACATTTTAGTAAAAGTAAAGCAAATTTAACATAAGATTACTCATCTATAAGTAACTTTGTTTGTTAGACATCTAATTAATTTATAAGGTTAATATACTATTAAATATGCTAACAGGTAACATTATTAGTTATTTTCATAAGTTAAAAAATTAAAATTAAGAGATTTTAAGTTATTTTATCATCACTGAAAAAAGTTAAAGTCCCAACAGGTATAATTCTATATACTTAAACTTTGTGTTCTTATAAAATGGTTAACAGATATATATATATAATTCTATATATAAAGGTTATAAAAACTTTCTCTATATACAAAGGCTCAAGAGTTTCAACTGTTCCAATTTAGAGTACTATAAATAACAAATTATTTTTAATTGAAATAAAATAATTTGTCTAAATTCAAATTATTATAAAAATTATTTCAAAAGGTGAACAGAAAAAGGAGGTTAATACAAAAAAGAAATTAAAAGGTTATAGATATAGAAATCATATTCAATAAAAGGTAAAGTTACAAAATAAGAAAGTCTTTATATGATAAAATGGATGAAAGGTTTATGATGAGAAGTTAGACATAAAGTTTATATTGAGAAATTAGATATAGGGTTTATGATGGGAAATTAGACATAAGGTTTATAGAAAAGGTTAAAAGGTTTATAATGAGATTTTATATGTAAAATATAAAAGAAAGTCTGAGTAAGTGATAAGAGGGTCTGAATAAGTAAAGTAATAAGAAAGTCTATGTAAGTAAAAGATAAATTTCAAAAAGTTTGTGATTAAATTGGCAAAAACTAACAAACCTCCAGTAAAATAAAAAAGCCTTTTAACAAGTCAATAGAAAAAACCTGATGTCCTTTTGACATCTGGTCAGTGGAGGCTATGCTTATATTTTTCTACAGAAACTTCAGCACCTCTATGGATCCCTGATCATCTTCTGAGACGAAGGTTTCAACGCCAGCCATACCCATGGAGGACACCCCAAACGCAGGAGCAAAACACAAACATCGACACTGCCTTCTTGGAGTCAAATAAAAAATTTAACCACCTAGGCACAGCACCTGGTTGCTGCTCAGAGGTTACCATTTAACCCCTAAAAAGGTGTTTCTTGCTATTTATGTTAATAAAACTCTGCCTAAGGCTATTAACCTATATGAGCTAAAAACTAGTAAAAAATATTTTATTACTATAATATAATTAATCCTTAAGAAAAATTTCCTCATTGATTTAAATATAGTTTTATAACAAAGACAAGTTTTTCAACCTATGTCATCTAATGCTAATATATTTAGTTGGTCAGCTTCATCTCTAGATTCTAATTATAAAAGTCATTTGTTATCTAGTACTAACAAATTTATTCAGACTAAAGAAATTCTTGCTGATGATCCCATTCATAGATGGTTCTCTTCTAGATATATCACTCCAATTTTTAAGAGTAAATTACTTAATGGAAAAATAGCCTATTCTCTAAATCTACTTTGGCTAATCACAGCTACTAATATGGTTTTATTAATTAGACCTGGCTCAGCACCTAAGGCTTTTAATGTCAAAACTTATATAGATACTCTTTATACCATTTTAATAAGTAATAATCAATCTATATATATCATTAATTATTTTATTTATATATATACTGATAATTACAAACAGTACATTAATATATATCTCGTTAATTTATCTATATATATATAGATAAATAGATAGATAGATAATTACAAACAGTACATTGGTAACAGACTACTTACGAGCCTCTTTGCCTAAAAACTTTACTACTTTCATATTAAGATATCAACCTACTAATGTTATACTTCCTATAATGTTAAATAAAAATTATTATTATGATAAAGATATTTAATTTCTGAAAAGACTTAACAAATTGATTAGGCCAAAAAGATTTATAGCTACTATAATATTAAAAATAACTACTCTTATAAAAATTATAAGCTCTATTGCTGTTTCTTCTACTGCCCTATTTAAGAAAATTCATACAGCTAATCACATAAATACTTTATCCCATAATGTTTCTACAGCTATGGCTATACAGGAAAAAAAAAGATAGAAAATTAGAAGTCAGGATAAATGCTTTAGAAGAAGCAATTCTCTATATTGGCAGTCAAATCCAAAATATAAAGACTCATATGACAGCCAGATGTCATATTAATTATAAGTGGATTTATGTTACTCCGTTAAGATATAATGACTCTGAGCATGATTGGATCAAAGTCAAATCCCATTTTATGGGAATCTGGAATGATTCAGATATTGCTCCAGATATTAACTCTTTGCAAAAGTGAATAAGTGATATCAGCCATGTTTATCTGGCTACAGATTCCACTACAGACTTCGCTACAGACCTGCTTAATAATGTAAAATTAGCCATTCTTAATAGCTCTTGGTGGTCATATATTATAAATCTTGGTTTTGCTGTCCTGTTTATAATACTTTTGGGCTTTATTCTTCCAATCTTCTTCAGACTTTTCTATTACATCTTAGTGGCATCTTCCTTGAGAATAGGGCAAAATCAGTACAGCCTATGGTGGTCTACAAACATTATGCTGCCCTCAGCAATGATGATTAGGAGCCTATGAACTAGGCCACGGTCCTCCACAGGATGTGGAAGTCTAAATCATCCGTGGGAATCCTTCCCAAAGGCGACTGTTCTGTCCCATGCCTTCCCCCCAGCCACCGCGGCCTGGCCAGCCTTGGGTAAGTCCATTGGAAGTGCTAGGATGGTAGCCAATGACGGGTAATGCCTCCAGAGGGAGGGAACCTAAGACAGGCACGCTCTCGAGTACCATGGGCTCCATCAGCGCATCAGCGGAAAAGGGGAAAAGAAATGTTGGGGACACTGAGAACACGTCAGCCAAAAACATGACTTCCTGATATATGGACTTAGCCTGGCCCAGGGGTGCTGCCCTGACTTATGACGAAGAGTCAAACCACCACAAAGATTGGCTAATGGCTTTTACTCCAATGTGATCTGCTCATATTCTTTATGCTTCCCTATATGCTTCTCTCAAATTAAAAAAAAAAAAAGGGGGGGGGTGAATTGTGGCATTTTCTATAAAAGCCCTCTCCTTTTTCATGAAAGATATGGTGTTGAAAGAGTTAACTTTGACTTCTACTTGCTGTTTAGTTCTTTATTCACATATATGGCCACCAGGCATTGCTATTTCAATTATTTAGATCCAGACTAACTCTGTACATTTATCTTTTCTTAAAAAGACTAACACAAACCTTTTTCTATAAGTACTTAATTTCTAGTTAATAGGCTTTAAGAGTCTTTTTGTGATTAAAAATAAATTTCTCTTACTTTTAAAGTAGATATAAATCCCTTAGAGCAAAAAGTTTTTCATGAGCTAATATTCAGCCTTGCCTCCCTCTTTTCCCTGCTTCTAGGTTTTATAAACAACTGCTATAAAAGAAAAACAATAGTGCTTTGGAATCCCAGATAGAGAGAGTTGACTTTTATCAGATAGCCTAAACAGTATGCAGAAAGCATACTAAGTTAGATATATAGTGTAAAATTTACAACATACGCAGATAGTTACGTGCAGTTCTTGTAACTCTCCATCTGTACGAAGCCTCTATATGTATGTCTGATATGTAATCAGTAGATGATTCAGCCTCTTTCCTAAGTTTTATGATGTAAAGGAATGTGTAATGCCAAGAAATGTTGCTTATATACTTGTACAAACTGAAAATAAACCAGCAGAAGATTCCACAGCCTGACCCTTGTGTTGGTGTGTTATTTTCCCCATCGCTGCTTCTCTGCCTCTGTACTTCACTGAGTGCTTGTGTTGTACCCCCTGACTGGGGCCGGCCCCCAGCACTGTAAAAAAAAAAAAAAAATCTCTCTGTCTCCCTCTCCCCTCTCTCTCTCTCTCTCTCTCTCTCTCTCTCACACACACACACACACACACACACACACACACACTGGAGACTGTAAAGTGAAGATGGATTCTGGATTCTAGTGTTCTAGTGATACAAAAGTTCTCAAAAACCATATAGTCCTACTAGCCAAAAAACCTTGTTTAACTTTCTAGGCATTAAGCGAAGAACTCTGAAAGGCTTTCCATTAGTGCTATTCTAGCACTATTGGAAAGTCTCTCATAACCCAACAAATCCTGGAAACCAGATTTTAACAGAATCAAGATGAAGTGCCTATAAATAACCGCCTATGAGAAGAAACTCAACATTTTCTAAAGGAAAATAACACAACTTAAATTTTGAAAAGTTTAGTATTCACAATGTCCTGCATATAATCAAAAATTGTTTGTGAGACATACAGAAACTAAAAATTCATTCTTTAGCAAGAAAAGTAGCTAATAGATTCAGACCTGGAAAGGCACATATATAGATACTAGCAGACAGTTACTTTAAATTGTTATAAAGGAGCATGTCTGAAACCCAAGTAATTCCTAGAAACTCCTCTTTCCTTTCATTTAATTAAATAGTATTTGATAGCATTCCAATAAATTAAGAATTGCTAATGGTACAGTCATTTTTAGTATGAGATTTTAATTCATCAACTAAAGAGTCCTAACCAACTTAGTTACTAGCAGAGGTAAAAGGGAACATGGAATGACTAATGAAAGAAGAAAGTAACAAATATAAATATGGATAATGCATATTTTTCCATATTGTTTCTCTTTAGATATTAACCTGTTTTTGTTATGCTAGCTATTAATTTTACTGGATAACAAATATAGGCAATATTAGAACTAAACCATAAAAAGTAACCATATTATTAACTATAAAGAGATTCTGTGATTGAACTTTGGGCTTCTACTTTAGTAAAAAAGTTTAGAACATCTTCATATTTTAATTCAGCTATGGAAATAGTTTACATAAAACAAATTTACTAATTTTGGTTTTACATTTTGATGACTTTCATAATTACATATACTTACATATATAACTATTACCATAATTAACATTACAAGATTTTTATTCATGCAAAAGTTCATTTCTTCCCCTGTTATTTGGACTTCCTACACACACCTGTAGCAAACTTTTTTACTTCATATGTATTTTTTCCTATTGCACTGTCCAGGGCATCCAGAAAAACTGAATCAAAATGCTAGAGTAACTGTTTTTGACTCTTTTCATCTTGTAATGAATAAGCTTTTACTCAGTAAATATTAAGTGTGATGTTAGCTTTAGTTTAGGTATTTTGCTTCCAAGATTCCCTTTATTGCATTCAGTTATATCTCAATTTACTGAGAGACATGTCATAGTTTATTTGTTCATTTAATCATGAGTGGCCGTTGAACATTTTTCAAATGATTTCACTTCATCTATTGAAATGATTCCATATAGTTGCAACATAGTTATCTGAGAAAAGCCCTGGCACTTGATATTGTTTCCATTCAAAAGTATCCCTCAAGAAAAATAGGCTTTAATTCTTGTGCTCCATCAGGTGTTTGATCAAAGTCTACATTCTGATAACCTTAAAATTGCTATTGTTAACTTCTCTACTTCTCCCCTGTTCTCTCATTTTATCCCCCTCTCCTCCACAGGCACTTCTTACTTTGTGAAATACTATGTAACTTTTCTTACTACAATGTGAGCTCTGTGGGAGTGCATATACACACTCATGCACACACCCACCCACACACATACACACTCCATATTTTCAGTGCCTACTATAATGTTCCAAAGATTAATTGGCATCACACATATTCAGGGTCCAATATAATATGTTCTCAATACTCATTATGTAATTTATTCTCCATATTTTCCTGCATGGCAATATAATATTGTTCAAAACAGTGTTTAAAGAAGAAATACATTATTAGTTTTTTTTTTTTTTTTTTTTTTTTTTTTTTTGTGGTTACCGGGGATTGAACTCAGGGGCACTCGACCACTGGGTCACATCCCCAGCCCTTTTTTGTATTTTTATTTAGAGACAGGGTCTCACTGAGTTGCTAAGTGCCTCGCCATTGCTGAGGCTGGCTTTGAACTCGCGATCCTCCTGCCTCAGCCTCCCAAAGTGCTGGGATTACAGGCGTGCGCCACCGCGCCCGGCTACATTATTAGTTTTAAAAGAAACTAGCCAAAAAGTAGAGATGCATTTCTTTTTGTTTCCATATATACCCCAGAACAATGATTTTCCTGTGTATAAAATAGAACTTTATTTCTGAAGTTCTAATAATGGGTAAAATCTTTTCTTCCTCCTTCATTTATCTGAAAATTTTAGTGTTTACTTTTGGATAGGAATTTAATATCATGGAAGTGTGTTGCCGCCTGCAGCAACGATACTGCAGGAAAGAATTCGGAGGCAGAGTGGAAATGAATAGGTTCTTTATTCTTCCTTTTTCTAACTTCTCTCTCCAGCTCCAACAACCTCTCCAACTCCAACCATACCTTCTAGTCAACCTCACCCGGTTAAATACTTTTTGCCTTAACAAGTATACACGTGTTAACAGCTCAAACTTACAGGTGCGTCACATAGTGTTCACGGGCATAGAAAGATTCTTAGATAAATGCATGAATATCAGGTGAAAATACTTAAACACCTCTTATGGCTCTCAGCTAGCCGCCATCTTAGCTATCTTCTTATTAGGGCTCTTACAGAAGTGCTTTTTAACTTTCAAGATACATGATGTGAAATCATATTCTATTTATTTAATAACTTCTTTTGCAAGTTGAATTTATGGATTAATATTGCAAGGAAAAGCATTTTCTCAATTTAACAATTAGATTTTTATTTTACCTTGTGGTAACATGGCAGATGAAACATTTTTCATTAAAATTGTAATTCAAAATTAAATAATTTTAGCTAAGAATGATTTTCATAATTGAGATGAATTTATGTTAATTTCACAGTCATTAGATTGCTTTCTTATTACTTTGGTATGTTATTTAAACATATTTTATGATTATAATAATCTCATAAAGTAAATATTATGACTTCATCCATAGATATTATTAAGCTAATGTTCAGAGACATGTAACATCAAAAAACCTATTAAGTCACAGGGCTACCTCCCACATCTGGCCTTTGTATTCTATTTGTGATTCTACTTAACTAGAGATGGGTCATTTGAAATAAGTCATTGATTATTAATTATCCTAATAACTAAAAAAATGTAATTCCTTTATGGACAATAGAGTAAAACCCCCAATGTATTCTTGTTATATATCAGGATTTTTGATGATTTCCAAAATAATTTCAAATCACACCCAGCACATACTTATTTTTGTAAAACTTTATAGAATATTTTTGGGGTCATATAAAATGCATAAAATTTCATTTAAAATTCATCATGAAATATTTTTTTTTCTCAAGACCATTCTAGTCTCTGTCCCTGGGTCTTTTGTTTTTTTCCTTCAAATATTCTTGGGGCTGCTCCTTTTCCTCTCTTAATTATTTAGCAGAGTAGCTTCCAAATGCCCTCTAAAACCTCAAGAAAAACTTACTGGACTCTGAAGGATCCCTTAAAACATTTTGGAACTTAAAGTATATATTATGCAAAACTGTATATAATGAACAAAAATGTTTCTATCAGCTGCTTAGAAAAAAAAATTACCCTGTGTATAATTACATTTGCAAAAATTGACTAGGTATCTCCGTTGTTTCCAAACTTCATGATGGAGTTATTTCATCACCTTCCTGTTTATCTCTGTTGGTTCTCACCTCTTGGTCTCTTTTGAGTAGCAGCGATAGGCTATAGGCACTGTTTGACATTACTGGGAATCAACATAAGCATGTTATGTTATGTTATGTTATATATTATCTATTGATGTAAAACAATATTGTTACAAACTTAGCACTTTAAAACTGCATGCATTTATTATATCAAAGTTTCTGTGAGTCAGGAGTTTGAGCACAGCCCAACTATGTTTTTCGGTCAGGGTTTTATAAAGCTATAATACGGTGTCAGCAGAGACAGTCATCTAGTCTGAGGTTTGTCTGAGGAAGGACCTACTTCCAGGCTCACAGGACTCTTAGCAGCATTAGGTATTTTGTGAGCTACTGGCTGAAGGTAGCCTAAAGTTCCCTCCTGATATGGCCAATTTCTTTCTTTAAAACAAGACAAGACTCTAAGAAAATGGACATTGCAAGGAATGTACTTAAATACATTCTATCACTTTATTACATTCTGTTCTAAGCAAGCCACGGTTCTCACCGCCCCCCAACCCCCAAAAAAGCATGTCTGGCCTATACAAAAGCATGAACAGCAGGAGGTTGGGATCATAGAACCACCTGAGAATCAGTCTGCTACCTTAGAATTGAGGGCTTCATGATGAACCTGAATTCTAATATTTATCTATCTCAAGGATATGATTCATAACTGTCCCAAAGTATTGTAAAGATAATACATAAATAAATAGCTACAGTAAAAGTGAGACATATTTTATAAATTTAAAAAAAATTAAATAGGAATTTCATGAAGCAAATAAATATAGGTTATGAAATTCTCCTCCTGAGCTCTTACAAATCTCTACCATCCTTAGTTCTTATGTGGGTTCATAGGCTGAATAAAATGCCCTGATTAATACTGGGGTTGATTAACAAGAAGAAAGCATAAAAGTTTAGTTAACTTTACAAATGCAGAGTTTCATAAGAGAATGATAAAAAGGGGGTTCTGGGGATTAAAAAACAAAATTGCCAAAGAATGATGCATTTATAGTTGTTTGATAAAGAATATTAAATGTGTGAAGATATGATTTGACAAATGGATATCTAGTCTAGAGTCATACATTCTAAGGGTGATACTAAGAGATAAATGCTGGGGAACTAAGAAGCCAATGGAAGGGGGTAAGGGTTGCTTCAGATTGTGTTCATGTACACTACAGCCACAATTACCAAGTTTTGGTGATCAAAGCTATTTTCCAGTCATGGTATGTGAAGGTTATTCCTCCCAAAATAATTTTTATGGCTTGCTGCATGAAGGGTGAGGTCAGCCAAAAGGCCCTTTCTGAAGTTACAGTTCTTCAAAGTGAGTTAAATTTGAAAAATTAATTTACTAATTTGGTATATTTTGAGATGACATATCTCTAACTCACTGACTTCATAAATAATCAGAATCACAGATGTAGAAAAGAAGGAAATAAAGCAAATGTGTTTAATTTACCAGCATTGCTATCCCAAATGACCACAAATTCAGCAGTTCAAACTAACGTTGATTTATTATCTCACAGTGTAAGTCTGAAGTTTGGGCACAGTAGCTTTCTGCTGTTTCTCTGCTCCAGGTTTTGTAAAGCAGAAAGCAGGATTTCAATAAAGCTGTGTTTCTTTTGGGATGTTCTGGGGATAAATATTTCAAATTGTGTTTGGCAGAAATCAGTCTTATATGCTCATAATCCCAAGGTTTCCACTTCTTGGATATTGGCTAAGGCTGGTTCTCAGCCTCTAGGTGCCACCCACATCCTTGGTTCATGTTTACCTTCCTCCATCTCCAAAGCTAGTAGTAGTGCTTCAAGTCCTTCAGATGTTGCAAATCTCTCTAATCTCTCCTTCTGTCTTCTCACTTCTCTGCTTTGGGTTAGAGAAAGCTTTTAGATGTTAGGGGCTCATGGTATTTGATTTTACCCACCTGGATAATCTTCCTATCTCAAGGTCCACAACCTCAGCTACATCTGCTAAGTACCTTTGGCAGGTTAACCTATTTAAAGTTTCTGAGGATTAGGACATGAACATTTTTGTTGGAGGCATTTTCTGCCTATCACAATAAGCTACACAATGACATTGATGTCATGATGATATTTCTTTGCCTTAAGAAACAATTTATTTCCTATTGTGCTGTCTCAAAGGAGAGTATAAACTGATAATCCAAATACATGGCAGAAATTCAAGAACTTTTAGCTGTAATCTCACTTTTATCTAAGAGAGAACAACTTTCCCTAAATCCCATTGCATTGTAACTAATCTCAATGACAGCACTTTCTTTAGGGTAGTAAAATCTAAAATGATCACAAAGCATTTTGGCAACTTTTAGCAGTTCTTGGATTTTAGGAGGAAAAGGTCAAGGAGGCACAAAATATTTTCACACAAAATAACCTATTGGTTTGGCAATGCTTGAATGGAAAAATTTTACAAAAAGCATGCCTAATTTTTATTAAGGTATTTTGATGTGTTTGCTTAGTTTGGGAAGTTTCATGTCATCCAAATCCCTAAAGGTATCAAGTGGTTTTGAAATACTTGATGTTTTATGTTTATATTTGGTGAAGTCTATTTGTGCTCAGCAATTTCACATCACTTCAGGATGCACTTCAGAGGCCAATGTTAAGTACTCAGGAACCCAAAGATGTCAGCACAATGCAATAAGAGCAGATTATGCTATTTGAACACCCCCCCCCCCAATAGAACACTCTGCTAAGCACTTTCATGAAATACCACACTTAATTCTGATAAAATAGTAGGCACTGTTATTTTCCTAAGTTCAAATGTAAGAAAACAGACTAATATATCAAAATTCATTGGGCTAGTAACTAATATATATTGGTATCAAATCATATTTGCATTTGGCTCCTAGAATATCTATTTTTGTTTTCTATCTTCTATACACACATGCACATGCGTGCGCGTATACACACACACACACACACACACACACACACACACACAGTAGAAGTCTAATATATAAAGAAGCCCACCCTACCAGTACACATTTTAAGACTTCAGTCATTGTGTCTAGCTCAGACTGTGGTGTTCAGATGCTGAAGACCAAGAAGATGCTGGAACCATTAAATATGATTACATTTAGAAATTCTAAAACTTCATTTTCTTTTATGTGACATTCACATTCATGATTTTCACTTCATTATGTTCTAGTTTGAAACGAAGTTGTGCCATTACTTTAGGCAGGACCCCTGATTATACCAATTTAGTTGAAAGTGAAGCCATGATTAAGATATGTTGATAAGGCAAAACACAGTAAATTACAAATTAAGTTATATCACCAGTTCTATAGATTCTGGGTGCCATAAGGGGCATTTTGTTGAAAGAGATGTTAAATGAGTTCCTGAAGGTTTGAAATATTTGGGACAAAATACACTGGCTGAACTCCAAGATATCAGATAATTGAACTTAGATCCTTTACTGGGAGTAATTAGGCCTAATTTGCATAGGTAAGGTCATTTGAACAACTTTCTGGTGGAAAATAAAGCTAATTGAGATTAATAACTCTTAAATACATTACTTCTCTATTTAGCATATCATGGCAATATTTCCTGGAGAATAGAAAATGCTTCAGGAATTCTATTAGGAAATAGGAATAATGGGCTTTTTATTATTTCATTTTATCACATAACATTATTATGGGTTTTCATAACATACATCAAATTATTTTAAGAAGCAAAGTTTTAAAATGCCTTATAAAGATGACCAATTTTTAAAGTTCAACAAAATTTCATCCCTGTGTCTTCATTTTATTCTCTCTCATTTATTATATCTTCATTTTTTTCTCTCTATATATATTCACTTTTTCCCCCCACGTATAAGTCCTACATGTTTTGCATGATTTTTCCTCCTCAAAAATGAAGACACTGCCTTTTGAGAAACGAAGTTAGTTGCTAAGAACTACACAGTCATTAAATATCATCAAGCCAGGACCTTAAGCCAGGTCTCAAACTACTTCAAACTACTTCAAAGCACAGCTAAAAATTAGATAGGATCATATGCATTTAATTTACAATAAATGTAAAGCAATACAAGCTTTCTTCTTGGGTTACATTCTTATTTCTTATTATGTGTTTCTTAACAAGTAAAAACAGGAGATAGAGTTGATGTATTTGTTTTGAGCAGCTATGTGTCATATGTAGACACAGGAAGCCACAAACAAATTAGTTTTTTTTTTTTTTTTTTTTAAATAACTGCAACAGGATCTCAATTTTGTCAAAAAATCCAGTAGTAATTATTTAGAAAAAGATGCTAATGTATTGCTTTTAGCTATTGATTTTCTATAAATGTGCAGATTAACTGATTTTTCACTAATACATCACAATATAAAGATAATTGAAAAGTAAGACAAATTACATCTGTGGATCTACACTAGGACCACAAATTCGCCTTTCATAGAACTGATATAGGCAAACATACAAACTGAATAATTTAACAGGACTCAATTATTATAGAAGAAACCTGAACTATTCACCTGTTACCTTACTTTGGGCCTAAGTGTGTCCACTAAAAATCCATAGGCTAAAGTCCCACCTCAGTACCTCGAAATGTGACTATATTTGCAAGACATGAAAAGAAGTAACTAAGGTAAAATGGGGTTATTAGGGTGGGCCCCAATCCAATATGACTAGTGTCTTTATAAAACTAAGTAATCCCAGTGGCTCAGGAAGCTGAGACAGAAAGATCACAAGTTCAAACCCAGCCTCAGCAATGGCAAGGCACTAAGACCCTGTCTCTAAATAAAACACAAAAACGAGCTGGAGATGTGGTTGAGTGCCCCTGAGTTCAAGCCCCAGTACACCTCCGCCCACAAGACAAAGAAAGACAGAGACAGAGAGACATCAGACAAGTAAACACTCAAAGAGACAACCATGTGGGGACAGAGTAAGAAGTAAGAAGAAGGCCATGTCAAATTTCAGAAGAAAGGCCTCAGAATAAACCAATCCTACTAAAACCTTGATTTTGGTCTTTTATTCTTTAGAATGGAGAGAAAAATAATTTCTGCTGTTTAATCCACCAAGTCACTGGTATTTTATTATGGCACACTTAGCAAACAAATATAGCAAGTCACAGTGGCACATGCCTATAATTCTAGTGGCTCATGCCTATAATTCTAGTGGCTCAGGAGGCTGAGGCAAGAGGATCATGAGTTCAAACCCAGCCTCGGCAATTTCGTGAGGTCCTAAGCAACTCAGTGAGACCCTGCCTCAAAATGAAATATACAAAAAGCAGGGGTGGGTGGAGGGGGTTGGGGATGTAGCTCAGTGGTAAAGTGCCCCTAGGTTCAATCCCAGGTACAAAACTAAAAACAACAAAAACTAATATATAACCCTTACATTTACAGAAATTCATAAGACAACATGTATCTTTAAGAATTCGTGGATAATCACATCATAATGTCCTTGGTAGGAAAAATTGTTTAACTCTCAAAATGACAACAGTTTAAGCTCTTTGTTTATTTCTCCTAATCCTTCTGAGTTTGGTATTATCCGAAGTCATCCCTGATGAAGGTATCCACTTGTTTCTTATTAAACTCTGATTGCCAATATGGTCCTGATTTGGATAGTAATGATCATTTCAGTCCTGGGCCAGGAACAAATGCATCTAACTGTTCCAATAAAACATGACTGAGGAAAGAAAGAAAGAGTTCAAATAGAGCCATTTTTGACATTTGGCCTTACCAAGGAAAGGTATTTTAATTATCTATTGCTACCTTAAAAATACTATGAAGTGTATGGTTTGAAAATGAAAAACACTTATCATTTTATAATTTTGTTGGACAGACATATCCAATATACATATCAAGACTAACGTTCCTCTCCAAATTCTAAAAAATGTAAATAAATAAAAATATCAATATTTAAAATCCATATACCTTCTCCTTTATCTCACTGTTCTTTTTTCTTCCCCTTTCTTCCTTCCTTTTGTCCCTCCCTCTCTGTCAACCTCCCTCATCTCTTTTATGCTATTGTAAATAAACAGTTTCAAAATATCCTGTTTTGCAAAGTGACTGTCTAGAAATATCTCTATCAAAACCCACTGAGTAGTAATAACAAAATAATCTAAAAACTCCTGCATGCTACAGATTAACTTCTACCTACAGTTCCAGTCTCATCACCTGCTACAATCTCTTTATTCTGTTAGGATACCATATAAGAATCCATGAACTCTTCTATATCAACAGAATAAACAAACAACAATAACAAAACCTTTGCTCCTTTCAAAGTTCTCTCTCTTCATTACTGAATAATTAAAATGAATACAATAAACAGATTAATAATTATCAAGATGAAGCTCAAAAATCTATACCACTGTGAAGCGTTTACTGACAGTGACTTTATCCCAAGCAGAGTTAACCAATTCCTCCTTTGTTAACCTGAAGCATTTTTCTCACAGCACTAGAACAGAGAACTTAACAGTGTTGCACTTTCAGTTGTGAAAGTTAGTTTATTTGTAAAATTTATGGAAGATATGAATATAATTTATATTTTACTTGTGTTTCCTAGGATAGTATCTTAGCATTAAATAGCTAGCACATTTTAGGCACTCAGAAGATATTTAGTGAATTAGGTTGATTTAAATCAATGCTATTCAGATATCCAGGCAAAAGATGGAAAACTGAGAAATGAATTCAGTGGCTCTGGTTGGCTAGGTGTTCACTGAGGATATTCTCATGTATGGTTTTAGAGGGGAATTATTTACTAGAGCTTGATTATTGCACTTCCATGCTCACACTGAAGAAGGCAGGAAGCAAAGTAAATGACCACAAGTGTGTGGGATTCAAAGGACTATCTGCTCATAGTTATAATTGAGGGTAAATATGAGGGAAAATATATTTATGTCATGAGTCTTTATCAAACTAATCTCTGACCTTGCTCATTAATGTAAATTTTTTGTCTGTTTTCTGGTCAACATTCTTGAAATATATCCCTTCTTCTTTAACATCAATTAGTTTTAGGGAATGGGATCAGGAGCTTTACTGGACTAAAATTCTACAAATTCCCCTTTTATGGCTTATTTGTGAAATTGATATGATGCTTCTCTCAGGAACCTGATTGGAATGATAGTCAAAAAACATTGTTTCTTTTCTGACATTGCTGGTGAAAGGAGTCTTTGGAACTTTTAGCTGCAGGGCATTATTTTAAGGACACAGAAAGAAAGAGGCAGCAACTAGTTAAGATAAAAAAGGGAGTGAGGGGATGAGATGAAGAACTGCATAATGTCTTTTACAAAACGACTAGTCTTTTAGATCCAGAGGAGACTGAAAACCAAACTATCCGTTTTTGTTTTTGAGTTTTTAACAGCCTGTTAATTATTAAGCACTTGACGTTAAATACTTAAGTAACATTAAGTTATTTAATGTTAAGTATTTGATAACAAAGATTTAGGTCCTCATACATCTATAAAAGAATGGCAAGGAATACAAGACATAATGCATTTTCTAAGTACTAATTTCTCCATGAATGTATTTTAAAAATGTTCAAGGGGGAAGCCATATAATGGACAGTAAAGAACATGTATTTCCCTGGTAAATTTATCAAGTGTGTCTCCTCGCTCTGCCATTTACTAAGCAATGTGACTAAGAAAAAGTTAGATACTTTATATATGGCTTTGTATTTTCATGTGGTATGTGGGCATTATTATAAGACAAATAATAACGCTTTGTACAGATTAAATCTCTGTGTGTGTGTGTACAGTAGAAGATGTTCTGATACATTGAAATACAATTGAGTGTTGGCTATTAAAAACTTCTAAGGCTTTCTTGAATCTTTACTTAGAGGGCGCGTACTATATGACAAGAACTTATGCTATAAATTTGGTTATGATCATCAATGCAATGTGTTTCTTCTCCATACTTACTTATGACCAAATTGTGGGGGAAATACTGATAAGACTAAAATAGACTAAAGTGCAATAGAGCTTGGAAGCTTATTCTTCTTGTGTAACTGAAACTTTGTAACTTTTGTTCAATATTCTCCATTCTTACCTTGTCCCAGCCTCTGATAAACAAGCATTCTGTTCTCTGCTTTTATAATTTTTTTAGATTTTATACATAAATGTGATCAGTGGTATTTCTTTTACATGCCTAGCTATTTCACAATTATTATTCATCAGTTAATACTAAAATTTTAATATGTAAACTATCCCTGACAAAACTTAAGATGACTATTAAGACAGATGTACATATGAAAGACATGAAATAAATCAGTAGTGTTGTGAATAATTGAACCTAGAATTAACAGAGGTTCAGAAAAGATTTAGGCTTGGGTGTACACAAAAGAAAAATAGGAGTTTAATAAATGGGGTGTAATGAGACAAACTTTATATAGATACAAAGTATAGAAATTTATCTACATATGTGGTCATCCACAATAATATTAATACCATGAAATCGTTTTTAAGTTGTTCTGAACATCACAATTCTGATCTATGAACTCTATGGAATCTCATTTTTAAGATTAGAGATAATGTTCACTACATAAATAGTGTAGATATATGTCACTTCTATGTATATATTTTATATTCTTACATTAAACATGTTTCCTAGAAATAATTTAGTCCATTAATTTATATGAATCAAAGAACTAAAAGAGTGAACACAATGGATCAAAAACTAGTTCTTGGATATAATTTTAATTAAAAAGTATGTAACTACATTTTCATTTAGTCCTTTGTTATTTTCCTTAAAATAGTTTCAGTGATACACTTTTAATTCTGTACCTTCAATGTTTGATTAGATTACATAAATTGTTACTTACAAACTATAAAACTTGATATGACCTTCAAAATTCAATTTATCTTTAATTAAAATATGTTTACCTATTTTAATGGACTAATTAATTGGTTAATTATTGAACAATCTTCCTCCTTGTTTGTTGTATAACTTTTTAAATAATTCATTGGGGCAATTTTCAAACAACTACATTCAACTTTTTCAAGCACTTCTTCTTTCAACTTGGTATAGTGATCTATTGGGAGTAGGATATAACGTGATTTTTAAAAATCCCTCCACTTTAAAAACTTGACCCTGGTGATCTGGAATTCCAAGGTTTCAAATAATACTTAGTGGATCCCATGATTATTTTATATACCTTGTTGCTTTATGCTTTTAATTCTGACAAGTGAGAAGCTGCTTGCCATGTTTGATTTTTCAAAGTGGTCACCAAGTGTGAAATAAACAACATTCTAAAGACATTAGGTATAGCTTACATGTATAGAAGAGTTAGTATTCAACTTTTCTTTTGCTAAACACAATGTGTTCACAGGAATAATTTAATAGTTACTATCTTCTCTCATCTATGTCAAGAAACTGACAAAACAAACCCACTCTTTAAGCTAATTAGAACACAGTGAAACTAGCAGGCAATAAGTGAAATCAAAACAAAACAAAAAAGATAGACTAATTGATGAAGTTTATTACAACTTTCAATACAAAATTATGAGTTAGGCTAACATACCAAAACACAGAATTGTCATGCTTAAAAGTACTCTACTATGAATAAAGCTTGGACTTGGAAGTTGAACAAAGAATAGAAACAGGATGGTGCATGGTTCTGGATCAGGCTTTGTCATTTGCAAGTTACTTAACCATCATATAGTTTATTTTCCCCATCAGTGAATCAGGTACAGTAATGCAGTCTACGTAAAAGCTGTCATAAAGATAAAATGATATAACATATAATCATTTAACCCATTATTTTGCAAAATAATATTATTATTTTCTACCAAGAACCACTACATTAAGCATTTAGTATATTCTTATCCATATTAACTATGGGAACATATAGACGCATATCTATGTAAGCCTCAGGTGCTTACGAGAGAGTAAGTACAAGTATAGTCTATAATAGTTGCTAGTAAGATTTCTTTGGTGAGACAGATTGGGGGAAATGGTTGAATTTATTTATTTAGTTGAAGGAGCCCCAATTAGGGAGATGGCTATTGCGGTCAGCTGGAAGCCATAAGTTCCACCTGATAATAAGTATGTATGTGACGCACCTGTAAATGCACGTGAGGCACCTGCAAAGCTAAAGGTATATAACCGGGTGAAAGCGGTCGGAGTCAGGAGAAGAATGAATTCATTCAGTCAGTCATGCAGTCGCTCGGTCGGAAGAAGAGTTCGGGTCGGAGAAGAAGAAAAGAATCAGAGCGGCCAGAACGTAGGCAGAGCAGTTACAGAAGAGAAACCAGATAGAAGAAGTAATTGCTGGTCAGAGTCAGGTAGAGGCTCCCGAGGAAGAAAGAAGAAGAAAGAAGAAAGACGCTCTAAAAGCTAAGCTCTCTCTCTCTCTCTCTAAAGAAGAAATCTCTCTCTTTCAAACTCTTTCTTTCTCTCTAAGCTCTAAGAAGAAGAAGAAAAAGCTATCTCTAATCTTTCTCTCTAAGCTCTTTCTAAGAAGAAGAAAAATCTTTCTTTCTCTCTCTAAGCTCTCTCTAAGAAAGTAGAAGTAGTGATAGCTTTACTCTGCCTCCGAGAGTTTTCCTCCCGCGGCGTTTGTGGCTGGCCATGACAGGCAGCTTACATTTAGTTAATTAATTGATTAATTAATTAATTTACTTATTTTGAGATGGAGGTCTCACTATATTGTCCAGGCTGGTCTCAAACTCTTAGACTCAAATCATCCTCCTGACTCAGCCTTATAAGTAGCTGGGACTACAGGTGTGTGTTACTAATCTCAGCTTCAACTTTATTTTTTAATTTTTTTGGTGGTGCTGGGGATTGAACCCAGGGCCTTGTGCATGCAAGGCAAGCACTCTACCAACTGAGCTATATCCCTAGCCCCCTCAGCTTCAACTTTAATGTAGAATAAAACATATGGACTTAGGTGAAACAATTTTAATTTCCCTCTCTTTCTCTCCCCTATATATGTGTGTTCACATGTGTATAAATATATAAAGAAAACTACAAGTAAAAGCAAATTGTATGCATATATATATAAATATACATACATATATAGTTCCTGGGTCTGCAAGACAAGCTGTTGCTTATGCAGTTCAGCCTCCCCAGATGAATGTCAAAAAATACATAATACCCACTTATGAATGAGAGAAAACATAAAAGTACTGTCAAATGAGGAGGGTAGAGGGTATTGCTCTCAGCAGCCCCCGTTTAATACATAATGGAATTCAGAAGGCAGTAATGCACAGGGCAGAGTGATGGGAAGCTGCTGTATCACCTAACACTAGATGAATTGGGGCTTCAATTCCTGGCGGTAAAGTGGAGAGCCAAGAAAGTGGAGACTACCTCTGTGAAGCTAAATTAGCTTCCAATATATTATATAATTTTCTTCTTGAAACCTATGCAAAAATATGAATTTAATTATAAATGAACAATTTAACTTATACTATCTGGATATTCTTTAAACAATTATAAGAAGGCTTAAAATAATAAGACACTAATTTTAAATTTAAATTATTTTTAAATTAATTAAAGTTTAACAATGAAAATTGGTTTCAGCATTATAATAGGAGCAAATTTTATTTTAATATTATAAAATGTAGCCAAAACTTTTAAAATATTCACTTATTTAACTGACTGGCCCCAACTGGTCTTAAATTGAGTATGTGAGTGTGTTATGATTAAGGATTAACTTGTACATTTTCACATTAGTGGATATGCATTTTCTTGAATTTAAACCTAAGTGTATTTACAAAATAAATTAAAATACAAGCTCAGAACTATGGTATAACATTGTTGTTTACACTGAACAGTTGAATTTCTGTTGAATTTTGTGTTGAGCAACCTGATAAGGACCTTCACAGAGGTCACATACTCAATTTAAGACCAGTAAATTTACTCCAGTAAAGCATGCTCTGTTTCCACACATACATTAAAGGGGAAGAAGTCATAGAGGACCATGGTGACTATATTTTGGGATATTGGAAATAAATACTATGCTTAAGCCAGGTAATTTTGGGGAAGCAATGTGGAAACAAAGCATCAGGACAGCTCTCCCATTGATGACTCAGATTGTGAATGATGTCACCCCCCCCTTGCCCTTGCCTTCCTATGAGCCACATTTGCCCCCTTCCCCCAGCCCCTCACTTCAGTTGCTGGTTCCTGGTTTCCTGTGTCACCCGCATGCTGAGTAACTGCTTTTGTTGTAGCTGTAGCACTAAGGGCTCACTGAAAAACATAACTAAAAGACCTACAACTAAAACCAATTAATTCTTCTAAGAGACCAACTGCTTAAGAGATAATACATCTAAGAGACCATCCACACTAATCCATTCATGTTTTACAAAACATTTTTTTTTTACCAGTTACTATTAGAATTATAAATATCCCAGGTCATCCACCATTTTTTCCCCATATAATTATTCTTTTTTGTTTGTTTTCTCATCATACTCTATGTTCTACATATAGGGAGATGTTGTCTTCCCCCAACCCCCCAAAAAATCACAGTATGTGCTCAGGAACTAATAATGCATTATCTGTAAAATTTAGATTTACTACACAAAGTTTCCTATATGGTTTTTTACTACAATTGAATTTAGGCTTCCCACTGAAGACACTGTGTTCCAACTTTCTCAGTGATATATATATCTTATACAATAAATATATTTATATTTTCCCACATGTTACATTCTAAATATATGGTTAAAATATGGTGGTAATTCTTTATGCTGCTTCTACTCTTTAATTATGCACTTATATTCTTTTTTACTTTTTTTCCCTTAAAACATCCAACATGGAGATGATACAGCCAGGACCCTAGTGTCTCTGCTCATATTATTTCCTTCCTTCTGAAGACCTTAGACTCCACCTTATCTCAGCTCATTCTTACTTTGGCAATTTCATCTCCAATGACAATAAAGTATGATTGCACAACCCCTGAATACAGTTCTTCAGCCACCTTACTCTCTCAGTAGTGCCTTCCAACTTTCTAACCATCTTTTACTTCTCTCATGTTAAAATTCCTTCCCATTCTTGGCAACTTTCAGTCATTTTCCACCATTAGCTTTGTATTCTCCTCTTGCTCTTAAATGTCTTCATTTACATATTCTTTGCTGTAACTATTTAGTTTCATGTAGTCTTTATCGGCTCTTTTTTCTCTTCTTCATGAAAACAATTCTATTTAAATTAAAAATGTTATCTAAATTGTGAAATATAGCAACCAAGCCTACCCCAGTTGAGGTGAATGAATTTGTAACAACACACAACTATGCTGACTGCAATTCTGAAGCCACAGATTTCAAGTGAGCTCTCTGAAACAATTTTGTGGTGCCTTGTAACTGCCTGCAGGCAAGCTGTCGTTCAAAGCAGCGAAGCTGTGGAAAAAACTCAGAGACAAGATAGAAAAGAAAAGATTATTTTAATTCTCTCTCTTACAATCACCCACACACACACACAATGGCTTTCACAAAGCAAACACTCTATAGGCTCTCTCCCAGGCAAGGTCCCACTCTCACGCGGTCCGGCAGGAGAATGGCGCCAGCAGGCTTTCTTTTTCCGGAGTCATTCTTCTCAGTCTCCCACGAAATTTAGGCTAAGTCTTGCAAGTGAGATTTCGGGAGGCAACAATGTCTGGGGCATTTCTAATGTAAACAAACGCGGTCTCAGCCAGCTCTTAAATCAGGGCTTCTACATTTCCCCCTTTTTCGTTTTAAAAGAGGGGATGTTGTTAAGGTGACAAGCCTTTTGTTGACGAGCTAAACTGTATAGTATATAAATTTTTTTAAACAAATCAGCTATCCTGAGTTCCATCAAGCAACACACTGAGTTTTGTAGGCAAATATCAGCAAGGCATTGTCTCGTAAAGTCACAAACAAATGAAACACCAAAATGTCTACTCTTTATCACACGTTGATCTAGGAGGCCCCATGTATGTAGAGCAGAGGCCACACTGTTGGTGAAGTTGTCTGATGTCTGAGCAGCAGGATGTTTGGAGTGACGGGATCTTTGTGGTTGTAGTAGCAGGCGTGTTTTTCATGTGTAGACAATCCCGTCGACAAATCTTCAGGGCCCGCTATCTAGAAACTTAAACTTTTATTATTGAAGAAAAGGCAGTGTTATTATGGCACTGAGTCAAGAGGTGAGTTGTCAAGCTAAAAAACAGAACTATTAAGTTAGAAAATTAAAGTTGATTTGTGTTTACACATATTGCTGTTTTGGCTTCTGGAGGCATAAGCTGGCAAAATATCATATTTAGAACAAAACAAAGAAAGAATGAGGGTATTTTCTTGCATTAAAGATAGAGTAAAGAAAAGTTAAAGGCACTTTGGAAAAATAATTTGTTAGCTGGGACCATCGAGTCTCTGTGACCTTGTATGATATTATCTGTTGAAATAACTTATATTAATCAGCTATAAAACAAATTAAGTCAATTACAAATAAACATCTGTATGTCAAAACACCTTGAAGAATATCAAATAAAGGTTTTAGTTGGCCAGTAGTGAGGTTTAATGTAGGGCGAAGCCAATTAATGTCTCCCAGTAATTTTTGGAAATCATTGAGGGTGGTCAAATGTTGTTTATTTATTAAAAATTTTTGGGTCTAACAAAGGTATCCATAATTTTAAATCCTAATTATAATATGGGAGATCTGGTTTGAACTTTTTCTTCTGCTATATATAATCCATATTTTTTTAAATTTTCTACCACGTCACTGAATATATTAAATAAGATTTTTTGATTAGGGTGGGCCAGTAAAACATCATCCATGTAATTGTAGACACATGAGGTTTGGATATTTACTTTTAATGGGTTGGATAGCCTTGTCCACATATATTTGGCATATGGTGGGGCTATTAGCCATTCCCTGCGGTAGTACTTTCCATTGATATCTTTTGTCGGGGCCATTATTGTTAATAGAAGGAACTGAAAAGGCAAACCTGGGGGCATCCAGAGGATGTAGAGGAATTGAAAAGAAGCAATCTTTTATATCGAGAGTAATAAGATGGAAAATTTTTGGAATAGCTACAGGATTAGGAAGTCCAGGCTGAGTAGGGCCCATGATTTGCATGGTTTTATTAATTTGTCTAAGATCATGTAACAATCACCATTATCCTGATTTTTTCTTGATCACAAATATGGGGGAATTCCAGGGAGAGGTGGAAGGTTCTATATGTCCTGCTTCTAATTGTTCTTGAACTAATAGGTGGGCCGCTTGTAATTTTTCTTTAGATAGGTGCCACTGAGGGACCCATACTGGCTTATTAGAAAGCCATGGTATTTTCAAAACTATTTTCTCAGTGGCCCCGAAGAAAAATGTCTTTTTCCTTTATGATAATGTTTTCTTTTAGGGTTAAATTTACCTTGTACTTTTTGATAATGATTTCTTTTAGGGTTAAGATTACCCTGTAGATTTTCACATTTAACACCTGCAGGCTTGGTTGCAAGGTGTACTCCCATTTGTTGTAAAATATCTCTTCCCCATAAGTTAACTGGTAGGTTAGGTAAAACATAAGGCTGAAACATACCTTTATGTCCTTCATCATCCTCCTATTTTAGAATTATCGTACTTTTTTCTGGGAGGTTATTATAGCCTAAGCCTCTTAAACTGGTTGAAGTTTTTGTAGAGGCCAGTGCTTGGGCCATTGACGTAAATTAATGATGGAAGAATCAGCTCCAGTATCTATAAGTCCCTCCATTTCTATTCCTTGGATCCTTATTTTACACATAGGCCTCCTTGTACAGTCTCAAACCCAGCAAGCCATGGGTCTCGAATCAGTGGAACAAAATCTTCTATTGTTCCTATTTTGAGGCATATTCCTTTTAAATGAATTATGTAAATTTGGAAGGAGAAGCAAGCTGAGCAATTCTAACTCCTTGATTAATAGAACTTATACTTTGGGGTGAGCTAAGCATTATTTTTATTTCCCCTTTGTAGTCTGAGTTTATTACACCTGGGGTCACTTCCAAACCTACTAAGCTTTCAGGACTTCCCCTGAGAATAAGTCCTACAGTCCCTGTGGGAAGAGGCCCCCTGACTCCTGTGGGAATCAGGTGAATTCCCATTTAAGGTGTTAACACTATTCGGGCGGTGGAACAGAGGTCTAATCCTGCATTTCTTCATGATCCTTTGGTGAGGGAGTGGATGGGTAATACGGATTGTGTCTGGGAAGCATCTGAATGGATGCTTGAGGATACTCTTCCTCCAATGCCTTGTACATTTGTGGGCCCTGGGGCATTGGGCCCTGTGCCCCATTTTTTGAATTTCTGGACAAATGATTTCCATGGATGTCAAATTTTGAATAGCATTTATTGGCCCAATGATTTCCCGTTTTACACCTGGGGCAGCGGCCTGGGGCATTGTATGAGCTTGGTCTCATTTCTCTTTGGGTATTTTTCCTAGAATAGCCTGATTGATTATGATAATTTTGCCAGGAATATCCTGATTGATTATAATGTCTAGGTTGAGCCCTTGTGAAATTTTGAGGGGTAGCATCTCTCATAGCTGCTGCAATCATATTTCCTGTGACAAAGGCATCATTTATATCTTTACATAGTTGTATATATATGGAAAGATCCTATTTTTTCTCCATGGCCTGATGGCTTCCTTGCAGTATTTATTAGCATTTTCGTATGCTAATTGAACAACTAACAGCATAGCTTGCTCTGTGCCTCCAAACACTCTACCTGCAGTTCTCAGAAGTCGATCAGCAAAGTCAGCATATGGTTCATTAGGTCCCTGAATCACCTTAGACAGGCTATCTTGCAGATCTCCAGGTCCTTGTAAAGTTTTCCATGCCTGTAATGCAGCTGCATAGATCTGGGCATATATGCCTGGCACATAATATTTTTGAGCCTGTGAGTCTGGGAATTACCCTTCTCCTGTGAGCATGTCTACATTATGATCTCCAAACCCTGCAGCTGCATTTCTGCTAGTTGTTTCTATACACAGTTCTTGAAATTGTGATCGCCAAACCAAGTATTGTCCTCTACTCAAAACAGCTTTGCATAGACTTTTCCAGTCTGAGGGGGTTAAATTAAAGGTGTAAAGGGCCTCTATCATGCTCAGCGTGAAAGAAGCTTGTCATGCATATGTCATTACTGCCTCTTTGATATTTTTTATTGTTATGAAATCTATTGAGTAGTGGACCCTCTGTCCACTATTATCAAATATTGGCAGTTCCCAGTTCATCTGTGAGTTACCCTCGAGAGCACATAAGCGCTCAGAAAGACCTTTTATTTCTGTTTCTAGGGTATGCAAACACCTAGTAATTCCCTTCATATTTTCAGTAATGGATTCCACCCATGGGGGAGTAGAGGACACAGGTGGTTCCTCTCTTTGATGGTCTTTTTTCTTTTTTAATTTCTTTTTGATGTTTTTATTGGAGACTGTGCTCTCAGAATCACTAGATTGCCCTTCACTATTATCACCTTTACTGGACTCCTGAATTTCAGCTTCTAAGGAAAGTACATAATCTTCGGCTAACTTCAATAAGTTCCTGATGGCTTTTGCAGCTCTTGCCTTTGAATTTACATAATTACTCTTCTCCCTGGTATTAACTGACTCAGGGGCTATGCTTTCCTGATCGCTTTCCTCGCCATCTATTGAATCCGCTGTATCGAAAAACTCATCCATGGCTTTTATTATGCGACTTTTATTTACATTTGCTCCCATTTTCAGTCAGTTCTTACCTGCCAGCTGAACTCTTTCTCCTCGCCAGGAACACTCGAGTGGACTGTGGTGTGCCGGGCGGGCGGGCCGCTCGGGCCGGGAGCCTGATGTGCCTGCGCGCTGCAGCCAATCCTTGCACAGATTGCCCGCACCACCGCGGCCGGGCTGTGCCGGGCGCGCCGGGCCGCACCTCCACGTTATTTGCTGCCTGCTTCCCCCTACGGGCCACCACTTGTAACTGCCGGAGGGCAAGCTGCCATTCAAAGCAGCGAAGCTGTGGAAAAAACTCAGAGACAAGATAGAAAAGAAAAGATTATTTTAATTCTCTCTCTTACAATCACCCACACACACACACACAACGGCTTTCACAAAGCAAACACTCTATAGGCTCTCTCCCAGGCAAGGTCCCACTCTTACGGTCAGGCAGGAGAATGGTGCCGGCAGGCCCAGGCTTTCTTTTTCCGGAGTCGTCCCTCTCAATCTCGCGTCAAGTCCCACGAGATTTTAGGCTAAGTCTTGCGAGCGAGATTTTGGGAGGCAACAATGTCCGGGGCATTTCTAATGTAAACAAACGCGGTCTCAGCCAGCTCTTAAATCAGGGCTTCTGCAGTGCCTGGTGAGTTTACTTTCTCTCTGTGTGTGTTTGAAGAAGCAAATTTTAACATCACCCTAGAACTCACATCATCAATGATCTTGATGCTTTCTTCTCTAAGAAAAAGAAAGACCTAATTATTAATAAAAAAAAAAAAAAACCTGCCTTTGTTTTGAGATATTATATTCCCACATAATTGGTCTTCTTTTTTCAAGCTATAATTGTTCTGCTTTCTGCTTAAGTTCGAGTATTAAATTGTTCACTCTATCTCATTATATTTGCTTACTCTTGCATTATCTCTTTTCCATCATTGTTTTTATTTTTTAATGAACACATTAAATTGAGCATAAGCACAAAATATTATCTAATTTTATGAAGCATTGCCTTAACCTACTTAAGTAACTCCAACAGTTGACCATGTATCTGTTCCATCTTTCAGGCAATCTACACAAAAATTGTTTATATTTACTGCTTTTCATTCTTCATGTTCTGTTCTTTTGTTAATTCTTTCCAAAGAGGTTTTCATTTCTTACTGGCATCACTCTATTTAAATGCATTAGTGGTGAATATCTTGACTCTAAATGCTCCATTCTTGTAAAGTTCACCAATAATTGTGTAAATACTAAGTTTATCAATGGTTGTCATTTTTTTGAATTCAGCAATGTATCTGTTTTAATCTTACTTAAATTCTCAACAGCTTTGACAAAATTATCCACTTCTACTTTATTGAAACACTGTAATGTCTTGGCTAAATGACCTCATTAAACTTGAAGAGCCTTCTTTTCCCATTTATAAATGACGATCATTACCTTGCGGCATTGTTATGATGATTCAGTGAGGTAGTATATTTACAACATCTCCTACTGGCTGGCTTTTAGGATGGATTTAATGAAGAGAAGCAGATGTAATAATAATTAATTCCTTAAGTATTCTAATCTTGTCTCTAGGTTGTATTCATTCTTTATGAGATGCAAGTTAGCAGGAGGAATTCCTATTTCATATATTATTGAAGTCCCCACTTGATCACAGGCATAGCAAAATATCTGAAACATAGCAAGAGTCCAGTAAATAATTGTTAAAATAAGGAATTCAACTGTCATCTCAACTTCTTTTTTAACATGGAAGAAGTAATCTAATCAATTTATACTCTTCTCTCACAAAATGGGTGGGAAGTTGCCTGTACTGACACCTAATGCAGCATAGAGTTCTGTTCTTCTCAGCATGGTTTACAAGATCTTTCAGTACTTACCTGATAGATGATATTGAAGGCTTAATTTATTCAGAAATTGGAGCCACAACTTAATACTGAAGAGGAAATAATGAAATCCTTGAATACTTTCATAAGCCTTGCTCTCAAACTGTTAATCCACAAATCACATTTTATTTCTTATTGTTATAGTAAAGTTGTAAATACTGATACATTATTAAGTTGTTTGTATCTAAATAGAAGCACTTTCCTAAGTGGGGGGAATACTAAATTCATAGATGTCAGGTTTCAATATGTTCTTCCATTGACATCCTCTGACACAAATTGCTCAATATATCCACAGTTATACATTCATAGTGGTTTATGTCACCCACATGCTTGAAGTCTTCTATGAACTTTCATTGCAAGTGTTATTTTTTCTTATGAAAGATGGGTTTCATAGACTCATACCATTACAGAAAAAAATATGCCTGTATTTCCTGCATTCATTTCAATCAATTCTGAAATAAGAAATTAGTTTTAAAGTAGCAAGATCATGACATGATAATCATTCCTTATGAGGCTGTAACCTTGGACAAGAGAAATATAGAAAATAATTTTATTGGTTTAAAATATAGTATATGTATTTTTTTTCAATAACCAGTCTTCATCTTATTTCATCTGACCCAGTTCCTCCTTCCTTTTTATAGTTTTCATTTGTTCCCTTGGCTTCAAAGATAGCATGTTCTCTTGCATTTTATTTTCACTTTGGTAGGGTTACTTTCCCAGATTTCCTGCTTAGCTTTTCTCCATTTCCTGAATGTTATGTGGTAGAAGGCTTCAGGAATGGATGGCTGATGGTCTTTTCTATAACCACATTCACTCCCTAAGTAAACTCATTAACTCATTTACCTACCCCCGCCTTTACAGTAAATACTACTAATAAAAAATTACACATAAATTTGAATCTCCAGTTCTGACTTCTCACCTGAATTTTAGACCTTTACATTCAACTGACTATGTAAAAAATCTCCACATGGATTTCTCATAGGAATATTCAACTTGACATGTGTCAAAATATACCATTAGTTGCCTGTTTTTGCAATTGTACATCCTACACAAGATTCCCATCACATTAAATATAACACCATTCATTGATTGCTTAAGTCAGGACATCTGATTATTCATTTTTCTATTAGTGGTATTCATCTTAATAAATATTACTAAGATTTGCCCAGTAAATTTACCACTGTTGAGTCCTCTCTTTTGCAGCATCCTAAATTAACCTTCTTGCTTCCACTTCTGTCTACCCTCACTCATGATGTAATACAAAAGTTATTCTGTCCCAGCCACAGCAGTTGTTTTCTTTTTTTCTTGAGCATTCAAATACATCTTTAACAAGAACATTTGCTCTCTGTTGTATCCAAAGCACTTGGAACAGTGCTAATTTCAGTGAAATAAGAAGTGTTGTTTTCATTAAAGTGATATTTTGTGTAGAGCTAACTTAGAATGGAACCACCATTTGGCCCAGTTATCCCACTCCTTGGTATATATACAAAAGTTTTAAAATCAACATATTATAGTGACACAGCCATATTAATGTTTATAGCAGCAAAATTCATAATAGCTAAGCTATGGAACCAACTTAGATGCCTTTCAACAGATAAATGGGTAAAGAAAATGTGGTATAAATACACAATAGTATATTACTCAGCCATAAAGAATAATGATTTTATGATTCACCCACTTCCGGTCCAGCAAATGGATTAATCTGAATCTATCATACTAAGTAAAATAAGCCAGTCCCAGAAAGCCAAATGGCAAATACTTTCTCTGATGTGTGGAAGATAACCCACAATAAAGGGAAATGAGGGGAAGATTAGAAATTCAGTAGATTACACAATGGGGAATGGAGAAAAGGGATGGGGGTTAGGGAAAAGAAAGTAGAATGAATCTTAAATAACTTTCCTATGTATGTATGTGAAAACAACACAGTGAATGCCACCATCATGAACATCCATAAGAATGGAATATTAACTAGAATAAGATGTATTCGATACTTGTACAATTATTTCAAAATGGATTCTGCTGTCATGTACAACTAAAAAGAACCAATACATTTTTAAAAATAAAGTTTGATGCAAGGTCCTTCTCCTATTATAGACTGGAAAAAGTCCACACATTTGAACCATTCTGGTCCATGTGACACAATTTCATGAATACCAAAATGGCTTCTATTTTCTCTTTACTAAAAGTCTTTGCCAAGCCGGGCGCGGTGGCGCACGCCTGTAATCCCAGCACTTTGGAAGGCTGAGGCAGGAGGATCGCGAGTTCAAAGCCAGCCTCAGCAATGGCGAGGCACTTAGCAACTCAGTGAGACCCTGTCTCTAAATAAAATACAAAAAAGGACTGGGGATGTGGCCCAGTGGTCAAATGCCTCTGAGTTCAATCCCCAGTACCAAAAAAAAAAAAAAAAAAAAAAAAAAAAAAAAAAAAAAAAAAAGTCTTTGCCAAAATATTACCCCACAGTGAAGTCTTCCCTAAAAATCTTACAGTAAATAATACTTCATCCATTTTCTTAACTTTATTTTTCTTCTTTAAATTTTAATACTATATTTTATTTAAAACAATATATCTAAAAATTACTGTTATTTCAATATTATTGGGACATTTCAATTTTATATACTGTCTTTTTGGTGTATAATAATTATGAGAATAGTAGATTACATCACAGCCTATTTGTATGTGCAAGTAACATATAACGCACTTTGATTAATTTCATTTCCCATTACTTCTGGTTAGCCTCTCCACCTCCTTCCTATGGTTCCCCTTCTCTACTTTCTGGGTTTCCCTCTATTTTCATGAGATCACCCCCCCTTTTTTTATCTACCTTCCATATGTGACAAAACATGACTCTTGACCTTCTGAGTTTGGATTATTTTGCTTAATATGGTGTTCCAGTTCCATCCATTTTCCTGCAAATGACATAATTTCATACTTCTTTATAGATGGAATAAAACTCCATTTTGTTTATTAACCATATTTTGCTTACCCATTCATCTATTGACCAAAACCTAGACTGGATCCATAATTTGGCTTTTGTAAATTGCTGCTATAAACATGGGTATGCATGTCTCATTATAATATGCTGACTTTAATTCTTTGGGGAAAATACCAAGGAGTGGTATAGCTGGATCATATGATGGGTTCCATTCCTAGTCACTTGAGTAATCTCTACAGTGATTTCCACAGTGGCTAATTCACATTCCTACCACAATTTATCAAATGAACAACAGACCATTGATAACTACATTGTTTCTTGTTTATATTACATGACTTTACTATTCTAATGTATTCATCAACCTGATTTTACTATTCAGGGATATACTTGTTCAAAAAATCAGAAGTTGAAAATAAATTTATACTTTGCATCCCTAACTTCTTGAAAACTCATGTAAAGGAAGATGTGATATTAACTATTAAATAGATAGTTTCAATTGACCATTTCTTCTAAATCCCACTTTTGAACTCTTTCCTCATAACCCTATCCTTTCTGTGCTTACAAATTCTAAAGCATTATATTGTAGACCATATTCTATCCTTAGCAAGGTCACACATTGAAAGACAAAATTTAAACCAAATCTCAAACAAAAACCTAATAACTAAAAATAGTATTCTTTGTACTATTTTCTCTGAGAGACTATGAGAATTGTGCCACTGTATTGAAAGCCTTACTCATGGTAAAGTCAACTTTCTCAACATGGTATTTTAGTATTATTTTGGAGGAATCAGCATTCAATCATTTATATATTGATTTATTCAATGATTGAATTTTATATGTTTAATTTCATATCATATATAATACACAAATTTGTATACATGAAAATACCATATGTACTATATTTTATTTTATTTTATTTTATTTTATACATTCCTGTCAGTTTATTTTCTTTCTCCTTGCAATACAGGCCTCACAAAAAGGAAAGACTTTGACTTATTTGTTCAGCACCCAACGAACAACACCCAGAACAGTGCCAGGCTTGTAAACAGTGCTCAACAAATGTTTGTTGAATAAGTTAATTACTTTTTAAAAATTTTATTTTGTAATCATTTTTGCTTCCATGAAACTTCAGAACCTCATATATCCAATATGAATTCTTATCAAAATTCATGAGCCATACTTACATAAAACTACTAATAATATCTGCAATAATATGCTATATTAAGATACTTTACAAAGATTTAAAATAATTCCTTTGAAATTTATCCCTTACCTTTAGAATTTCGACATAAAACCACCTTCAAATTTTTACCTCCAATTCAGAACAAAGAAGTCAAGACTCCTGTCCATTCTTTTTTTGTTTTTTGCTTTGTATGTGACATAGCAAATATTAATACCCTTTTTCAATTTCATTCCTTGTTAGAAGATGGTTTACTCATATCACAGGAGGAAACAAAAGCACCTCCAGTAGATACACACCAGAAAAGCTCATGAAGCTTTATAAGTGCCTGCTTGTGTCTGATGTCACCTGTTACATCAAATGCTTCTTCAAGCAAAAAGTATTAGTAGCACACTCCAGAAGTATTTAATTAAGCAAGTTTAACCCTCCTGACCACAACAAAATAGGCCGTGATCCATAAATATATAATAATCAACTAGCCTCATACCGGTCCTCTTGCCTTTCTGTATTTTTCCCTTACTTATTTACATAAATGACTGATTTAAGTCAGATAAGAAGTCATAATATACCAAGGGGGAGCAATCAGAAGACTGATCAATGTTAACTATCTCTTTGTGTTAAATTTTTACATTTATTTATGGAGTGTAAAAAGAATCATGTAGGTGGGGAGTATGCCAATAAATAAATAAATAAAAGTTAAGAGGAAAACTGATTTGAAATTTGGGCATAAGTGTCTTTATTCTTGCTGAATTTATTCTGGATAGATTGAATGTACTTAGACTTAAGTAGAATGTCTGACTTCTATTACATACAAAGGCAAATATTTTGGCTTAAACTTATTCCTAAAGGACACTTCAGATTGTTTAATCAGTAAGTGACCAAGTGATATACTTTGATTTGGAATGAAACACATAGCTAGCATATTCTTACACTCAAATAATATCTTTATTGTACCTCTCAAATCCAGGAAATACTTGGACCCTAATTTCTAGAATTGCTAAGAATATGCTTTTTTATTTCTATTTCCTTTTTACAACCCTAAATTGCTTAACTAATTCTAAAAGTTCTTCAAAGGCCTGCCAGAGCAAAACTGAAGTTAATTTAATGGTTCATCAGTAAGCTTCTGAGAAAAAAAAACAGATCTACATCATACCTTTGCTCAATGCCACTACATAATTTCCATTATTCATTTAGATTATACCTACAGCTCAGGAAGAACTATTATTTCTAATGTAGGAAAGCAATAATCCCTCATGGAAGAAAAAGAAAGAAGGAAAGTAAACCTCATATTATGATAATCTACAGAGTACTAATAAGCATTAATATAATTAAACATCCAAAATGGATTGTAAATCTTATTATATTGGTTTTTATTTCAACAGTTAAACTTCATTCTTAGTGACCTGAAATTCCTCCTAAATGTAGAACAGTTCATCTGAACATTTCAGCCAAGGATAATTTTCTCCTCCAGAGGCAAAAATGCCTGAGGTTTTTGTTTGTTTTTGTTTGTTTGTTTGTTTGTTTGGTGTTACAATTTTGAGGTAGAAGGCATTACTGATATCAAGTGAGTGAAGGTCAGGGATTCTGCTAAACATCCTACAATGCTTCCCACATAAGAAGTAACTGGGGCTGGGGTTGTGGGCTCAGCGGCAGAGCGCTCGCCTCGCACGTGCGGGGCCCGGGTTCGATCCTCAGCACCACATAAACATAAATGCATTGTATTGTGTACAACTAAAGTAAATAAATAAATATTAAAAAAAAGAAGTAACTGGCCTCAAATGCCAGAAGTAATAAGATAATCTGAAGTAATGGAAAATATAGCACAAATTTCACCAGTAATGTTCTTCTAGAAAAAAGTGTCTTTCCACCATATACATTTTTTACTTGTATAAGTGGAATACAATAAATTAAAATATAAAGCAATACATCTTAAATTATTAAATCAGTGAAAATGAGTAAAAGTTGTTTATAAAAATTATTGTACTATATAATGTACTATATATTGTACTATATACTTTAGAAAGAAAAGAATGAAAGAATATATGTAGGTTTCTCCCCATCCCAGTTAGTTAGGCTATTTATAGTTTACTCATAAATTTGTCTCAGTTTAAAGAAATTGTATTGTAAAATAAATTAAAATTATATAAATTTGTTTTTAGTATAAATTTCCTAAAAGCATAACATGTACTTTAAGATTCATAAATATTCATATTTTCTATGACAAAATGAGTCATGTTATATGATCTTTGTGAAAACATTTGGCAATTAAGAGGCTATCTTAAAATATGAATGAGTTCAAAGTGAAAGGGAAGTCTGAAGTTAAAGTGTGTGAATAAGAGAGACAAATGAAAGGACCATGAGGCTAGAAGAGGAATATTTTACGGTATACAAAACTACTTTTCCCAGATAAAGTGGAAGAATAATGCCCTCAGAATTCTTTATTATATTCTTTTATTTTCTTTCTCAACTGAACAACAAAGAGTGTTTATTAACTTCCATACCTTTAACTCCTGCCTATATTTCACTAAAATATGTAACACTTATTTTTTTTCTCTCCTCCTGAATTTCAGACACAAATGCACCAATGGTTTGTTAACAAATTTAGATGGAAACACCAAGATTGAATTCCAGTTGCAGCTTGGGGCTGTTTTCATAGGCAAAGGACCTGTGCTGTCACCCAGGGATGTGTATCACCAGGCAGTTTTGTTATGCATGAGTCACACAGATTAATCAGCTCTCCCACTGGAGGTGGGAGTCTGAACTCATCTTTCCAAATTGATCATTTCCTCCTCCTGAACAGAAATCTCAAGACCATTTCTTTTCTCTGCTCATTTCTTCCTTTCCAAAGGCAACAATTTTCTACTCTTTTAAGATATTTTTTAGTGTTTCTTTCATGTTTTTTCAATGTTAGCTTTGTAATTTTTCTGTTTTTTAATCCATTGTCTATCCCTTGCATAAGGTGAAGAGTTAATTCCATGAGACTCACTCCCCCCAAAAAAACATTTCCTCTTGTCTAAGAACCCATAGTAATTATAATAGATATTACAGCCTGATCAATATCCAGAGTATATATTGTTAGAAATAACTGAATATTATTTACATTTTTTTTTTACTTTAGGTAGATTTACTTCCTTGTGATATGTGTTTTATTCTCTCCTGAGATAAATACCTGCATCATACTAAAACACCTTCTTTGAGACATGTCTTCTTGAGTCTCTGTCTTTTCATTTCTTTCTGGCTGTTTCTTCTCTGTCCTTGATGGGTCTTTCTTGATCATAAACTATGGATTCCCTCAACATATCTTCTGTGTTAATTCCCTTGTTTCATGACTATATGGAGATTTCTTTCTTTGTTTACTTCTCATTTGATAATGCATATTCCTCAGTATTTTCCATAGAAGCATGAACAGAAGATTATTTTTGAGATCTTGAGTAGTGAATATTGTTAATTCCCACTATTCATCTTCTATTCCTACTACTTTCTAATTAAACTTCTTTTACTTTGTTTCCTATGAAAACATTTCACAGATAGCTTCCAGAGAAATTTCTGAATATAATTTATATTCCACTCATCTGACATGCTTTCATGAGATTTAGACAGTAAATGCCTTTGGCTTCAACTGTTCTATTTTTACTATGACCCTGACCTTATTAGATTTCTATATTATTATGAGCACATGTATCTTGGTTAAGACAAGAGTTTTATTGTCCTAAGAGGCATGGATCAAGGTAAACTATTTCATAGTTGCATGTAAGCATGGGCCCATTTTCATAGTGAATCCAGATAAAATAATAAGAACCAAAGATATTATTGAGGGCCTATGCTGCCAGCAGCCACACACTTTCCAACATGGCACTAGACACTGGTGTCCATCCAATATAGTGGACACCTTCTGAAATGTAAGAGAGAACAATCTTTATTCCCTGAAATGGGCACTGTGATTTAGCCTGTTGTCTCTGAATCCTACAAACTAAGTTTTTTTACAAAGGAACTTTCAAATCAACACTGGTCGGGAAGTATAGTGGCATCCTTGATATTCAATGGTCTTTTCTTTCGTTCTGTTATCTGGAAATAATTGACCTAAAATATGTGGAGTGGCTTATTGAATACTCCCAGCCAGCTAGCTGTAGTGAACTGGGAGAAAGCATAAAGTTAGAGTGCTATCCTAGAGGTTGTGGTATGGAAGATGTGTCTTAAAATGGTGCCTTTTCTCCCAACACCACAATATGTGGCATAAGAACAGAGGTTAAAAAGGAAGAGGAACTTGCACTTATGGAACAATGGCAAAAGTTTCATTTCCAGTTCTAAAAGTTTTAAAACCTCAGAAGAAATTCTTCCATCAGACAATGTAACAAGTTTTCCTTTGAATTTAATGTTCACATTGCTACCTCTTCAATATGCACCCTCAAGCTACTGAAATAGAAAGAAAACAGGAAGAATACTCTGCTGTCTGGGATGATTTATCCAGATTGTAAATAGGAAATTGGGTTTGATGCTACACAATGAGGAATACATTATATTGAAAACTTAATGAGCCTCTGGAGGATGTTCTAGTACCAGGATGCCCACTGATTAAAGTTATTTTTGCTATTGTTTGTAATTTAAAAATGATTTAGTGGCCATGTTCCTTTATTATCAAATACCACGAACAATAAAAGTCCTATTCAATTTAGAAACTCAGGATCTTCACTCCTAGGTATTTTTTCACTTAGATAATAACTTCCTCAATTTTCTTTGTTATATTTTCAGAATTCCTGCTTCTTGCACATCAAATCTTTGAATCAATGCAAAATGCATTGTGTGTGTAAGTTGCTTTAAACAGTAAATTACATTGTGAAGAAACGAATACATAATGGAAAAGTCATTTAGATATACATAACAGACAAGTCATTTAGATTTACACATATACTCATTATTTTTCAGGTTCCTCAGTGTGTGTGTGTGTGTGTGTGTCTGTGTGTGCGCACGCATGTGCACATGGGTGCATAAATTCAAGTTTTATCTGATGAAAACTCAGAAGACCTTTTAACAGTTTTCAGAGTGCTATGCTATTTGTAAATAAAAGCTTTTAATATGGGTTCATCTGAAAAATAGTTTTACTTAGCCTTCCTTTCTGAAGGATATTTTCACTCAATGTAGAATTCTAGGTAGGGAGTTTTAGCTATTTGGTTGTACGTTTTAGCGTGAAAAAAAAAATAATCCATTTGTCTTCTGAGTGGCATATTTTCTGATGAAAAATTAGTGATAGATTTTATCTTTGATCTCTTGTATATAGTATTATGTTTTGTATTTTTTTCTGAATGCATAAAAACATTTTCACTTTATTTCTGAGTCTATCATTATAATTTGGCTGTGTGGTCTCATATGTTTTCTTTATGTCATGATGTACTCACTAATTTTTCATCATTTTCTTTTTCTAGAGTCATATATATTGTCCCATAGCATATTTCCCCAGAGTTTTCCCTTTGTCTTTTGGTTTAGTATCTATTTCTATCTTTCTAAATTAATTGTTTTTCTTTTCTGCAGTATATAATCAATTATTAAAATAATACAGTGAAAGTTTTACTTCAGTGTTTTTATTCTTTCCATTTTATTCCTATATAAATCTAATTATCTCAACTCAATGTGCACAATTTTCTTTAGATTTTTCAGTGTGGATAAGAAATTCTTGAAACTCATCTGCTAATTCCATTATTTTATTAAGATGAATATTGTGTTGATAAGTATCTGAATTATGTTATCTTCCCTTGAGAGTGCTGAAATTTGTTTTAGAAAGTATTTAATTTCATTGTGAGTCAGCTTGATTATTTCATTAGCAATTACTAAGCCATCTTTACCCTAGAAGATGTAAACTACAAAGATCTCTGGATCTCCACTGATCATACCAGGGATTCAATGTGACCCCTCTAGTCTGATGGCCTGGATAGTGGGCATCTCCTGACCTGGAGGAGTTCTATAATTGTTGAATGATATTTCTTCTCACCTAGTCTTGTTGAATTTCACAATTTATTGACTTTAATTTTTCAATCAGTGAAAGAAGCATGAGGAAATGTGTATCAGTTACAACTATGCTTTCTATTTTTCCCTCATGCCACAAATTCAGTTGCCTACCCATCATTCTCTCTACACAGTCTCTCTCATACACACACACACACACACACACACACACACACACACACACCCTAATTCAGATCTCTCTTCCTTATCCCAATAAAACTTGCATTCTTTGCTTGAATTATCTCTTGCGTCCCACTCTTTGGTAAAGGCCTCATTTTTGGCTTCTGATAGTCATTACTATTTAGGTTAGAAGCTTTGCAGAGTATATGGACCTCTTTTGCTGCTTTTTCGTAGGTAAGTGTGTAATATCAAGAAAAAATGCATTATCTTATTATGTACTTATGTATGGTAGCTTTTAGAAAGAGTACTGTACACTTATCCAACAAGATTTATCATTGTAGACCTTCTAATTATGAAATCTGCTTGGCTTTGTCTTGATTTATTTCATTTCCCATTGATAAGTCTTCTAGTACAACTCCTATGTGGAAAAACTTGCTTGTGCAGGTTTCCTGAGATCTAAGTGGTAATAAGGAGTGATGGGACTCTGTACTTTCGGGCATAGAATTTCCTTTAATTGCTTATTTTTTTCTAGTAGTTTAACTCTACTCACCTAAATATGGTATCACAATGACAAGAATAATGCCATAATAACATTCATCTGAGTAAATCTACAACGTTAAAATATGTGAATGGGCAATACAATACTGCTTGGACCATCTTGGAATCTGTCTTCTCACAATAGTTAGCAATTTTCTAGGTTTTCCTTTCCCAAATTTATACCACCTAAAAGGATACCAGAATTATAGATAATTCCCCCCTTCTTCTGTAATTCTGCAATATAATTTTATTAATTGTAGTGTTCTTGCTGTTCACTATATTACTATACTAGTTATTATCATTAGTACTTTTACATTATACAATTATTGCTTAGTTTTGACTTTTGTATTATATATTACTATCTCATTTATTCATTTGATCCATTTTGTGATTACACAATTTCATTAATGTCATTTTGATGGAATTTTAAGGGAGTCCAACTGAGTGTCCCTGTTTATTATGCCATCATATTGGATTATCATGAAAGCTTTTTCATATATGCCATCTTTTTTTGGTGGGGGCAGGTTCTGGGAATTGAACTCTGGGGCATTCAAGCCCTGAGACACAACCCCAGCCCTATTTTATATTTCATATATGCCATCTTTTCTACTTCAGTCATTTAAGAAAGCAAGTAGTCAAATCATGTTGTGGTTTTGATTTTCATTTCCCTTATGATCAATGACTTTGTATAGTTTTCCATGTATTATTAGGCATGTGGGTATTCAGCCTTTCATGACTTATTGGTACAGTGATTTACCCATTTTTCCAAATTCTTCATTTTATTATTGATTTGCAGGTGCTATTTAACTATTCCAAATACAGGTGAATTATAAATATCTTCCTTTAAGGGTTTATTTACATTTCCTTGTGTTATTTTTGTCAAGCACAGATTCTTACCATTAATATATTTGAATTTAGAATTTTATTATCTTGTACATTTCCCAATTTGAGAAGTAAAATGGTATAATGTAGTTTCAATATACATTGCTCTTGTTCTGAGTTTATACACTTTTATAAATTGGAAAGTCAATATTTCCATTAAAATTTATTAAATTTGTCATTTATCTTTTTGCATTTTAAAATATTTTAATGCCTTTTAGAAAGTCTTTGTACTAAAGACATTGAGTATTATCTATAGTACAAATTATTTTTTTCTAAGTTAAATTAACTTCCTACTTATATTGCATAATATTGTTTTCTCCTCATGAATATACTACTATTTTAATTTTTGGTTCAAATTATTAATCTTTTTATAGACTCTAAATTTGGTACATAGGAAATTTAGAAATATTGCCAGTCATTTTACTATATTTTTACAATTTTTTAAACTGTAAAGTATACATGATATAATTTTTAAAAAATATTTATTTATTTGCTTTTAGTTGTACACAATACAATGCATTTATGTTTACGTGGTGCTGAGGATCGAACCCAGGCCGCGCACATGCTAGGCGAGCACTCTACCGCTAAGCCACAACCCTAGCCCCATGATATAAAATTTGTCTTAACCATTTTTTAATGCAAAGTTCAATGGCATTAAATACTGCTATATGGTAATGCAGCACTTACCACCATTCATCTCCCTAACTCTTCATCTTGCAAAACTGCAACCATATAATTAACAAACTGTAAATCCTGGTTCCTCCCTCTACACGGCCCCTGGCCACCACATTTTGGTTTCTGACTTTATGATTTTCACTACTCTAAGTGCCCCGTTTTGTGATTGGCTTATTTCCCTTAGTATTATGTCTTAAGGTTCTTCCATGAAGCAACACATGTCAGAATGTCCTTTCTTTCTAAGGCTTGGTAACTTCTCTTGTATGTATATATCACACTTTGCACATTTATCCTTCCACCAGTGGACAACTGGGTTGCCTCTACGTTTTACCTGTTGTGAATAATGCAGCTACAAACATAGGTATACATCTATCTTGTTAAGACCCTGCTTCATCCTTTTTTTATTTTTAATTTTGTAGTATTTGGAATCAAACTTAGGTTCTCAGGTATGCTAAGTAAGTATTCTGTCTCTGAGTTACATCTGCAGCCCCTTTTTAATTTTTGTTTTGAGACAGTGTCTTACTAAATTGTCCAGGCTGGCCACGAACTCATGATTCTCTTGCCTCAGCCTTCTCTACTTTTGAGTATATACACAGAGATGGAAGTGTTATATGGTAATTCCCATTTTATTTTATAATTATTTTTTGAGAAGATGCCATAAACTTTTGTAGAATGGCTGTACTATTTGATATTCTCTCCACTAATTCAAAAGGGATCTATTCTCTCCACATTTTTGCCATTACTTTTTTTTTTTCTTTTAACAGCAGTTATGCTAATAAGTATGAGGTGATATTTTACTGTAGTTTTCATTTACATCTCCCTAATTATCTGGATATTGAGCATATTTTCATTGTCATTTGCATTTTTTTTTTTTTGGAAAAACATTTATTAATGTCCGTTGCCCCTTTATGAATCAGGCTATTTTAGGAATTCTCTATATATTCCAATATTAACCCATTATTAGATATAGGATTTTCTCCCATTCTAAGGATTATCAATTTATCTGTTGATAGTACCTTTCTGGGGGGTGGGGAGTACCGGGGATTGAATTCAGGGGCACCTAACAACTGAGCCACATCCCCAACTCTATTTTGTATTTTATTTAGAAACAGGGTCTCACTGAGTTGCTTAGTGCCTCACTTTTGCTGAGGCTAGCTTTGAATTTGCAATTGCCTGCCTCAGCCTCCTGAGCCACTGGGATTACAAGCATGTGCCACCTCACCCAGCTTGTTGATAGCATCTTAACAAACAATTTTTAACATTTTTCATGAAGCCCAAATCGTCTTATTTTGTTGGTTTTGACTTTGGTGTTATATTTTAAAATATATCTTTATGTTTATCTCAATATTTGTATCTTTGATTTTACTGGAATTTTTCTTTGTGTTCTTTATGAAACTTGAGTCCACTTTCATTTTCCAAGATCAACAATTGCTTACTCCAACACAGGATTAAACAGGATTTTAACATACCCCACACGTATGAAGTCCCATTCTTCTTACTCTTAATATTTTTATTATATGCCATTTCATACCTACAATCATGCATCCTTCCTTTATCCTTCTATATTATATATTATAAATTCCTAGAGAAATAGGAATTTATTCTGTATAATTCATTGTCTTTATCCAATCATTTTCTAGTATATAGATATCTCTCAATAATCATTTAATAAACAAAACCTTTACTATTTATTTGTAAAAACAGGAAAGTAATCTTATCACTTCTTAGATATGAAGTAAATATAAAGCATTGTTCTTTAAACTCTAGAAATAAAATATTGATTAAATAATTACCTGATATTTTATTAAAATTTATTACATACTTAGATATTTATACATGCTCCAAGTTGTAACAAAATGCAACAATAGATAATATATAAGCAAATATATATGACCTTTTTCAAGTAAAATTATATACAAAAACAAATAGAATGTGGATTTGGATCATGGGCAATAGCCAACCCTTGAATTGGAAAAAAAAAAAAAAAAAAAAAATCGCCAAAGGGTTACAAGTTCCAGAATAATTATTTGACTCAGATTCATCACTGTCTATGTCTGCCACATAATATCATTCTCTAACACTTTAAAATATTTTTAATGTAAAATCACTTCTAAAAATGTTTTGTGTAACCTAAAGCAACACAATCTGTGAGAAATATAATATGATTTACAGGAATAATTTTAAGCTTTATTATAGCTTCAAGTAAAACTATAAAACAGATGAAATTAATTCTAATAATATATTTAAATTTATAAATTTTATCATGTATTCATGTAATAAATATTACAATATCAGTATATATCACATTATCTTTTACTTAGTAATTTTTGAAATTTTGTGAGTACTTTTAAACTTAAAACATAATATATACTAGTCATATTTTAAACAGTGTGTATCTGCAACTGGAGAATGTCTAACATATATTCTTTTGATAAAAAACTTATGATTTTTTTTAAGTTGCATTATTTTTCCCCAGAAAGTGTTCATAGGAGTTTTTAAAAATAACAAGGACTCTTATTTTTTACTCAAATTGTTCTTAAAAACTTTGAGGGCTGAACTTCTGAAAGTGCAATTTTGTTTTGTTATGCTATCAGGAATAAAAATTATGATAACTACAGTCATAAGGCTGACAATTTTGATATGTCATTCATTACAGAGATCTAAAGAATGAAAAATATTCTACTTAAAATTTATGAAATACTATACTCATTCCCAAAGAAATTGAAAGCTATAGGAGATTTCCTTATATTCTCTCTCTCTCTCTCTCTCCCTCTCTCTCTCTCTCTCTCTCCCCCCTCTTTCTCTCTCTCTCTCTCCTCATCTCTCCTCTTTCCTCTGATATGTGAAATACATGCAAATCTAATGTTAGTCTGTGTCTGTGCGCATCCATGTACACACACATGTGCCTGTGCACACACATGTTCACCTATGGGTAAGAGAGAAAGGGATAAAGCATTAACAATATAATTGTTTTCTTTTTGGTGAGGGTAGTCATAATAAATTATTGGGGGGAAAATACTTACCTCTTTTGAGAGTTACTATGAGGATGCATTTATTTTGATCACCAATGCTCTTCCTCTTCTGCATCTCACTGCTTCAACCAAAAAGTACATAAAATTGTTGTCTTATAAACTGCACTTCTTCAAAATAAATACCATCTCTTAACACATGGGAAAGATTTGATATTTATATGAAGTACAAGTCCATCCATAGAATGTCTTCACACAAAATTAAAATTGAATGATGCAATTCTGTATTAAGAGGAATTCTTGAAGTAAGTATGTGTACCTGCCAGAGATAAATAGAATTTTCCCAAACAGGAATGCTGATTGTTTTTTTAAACAAATTGCTAGTTCATGCTCCTACTGAGACTCATGAGTTTGAAAGCTGATATAGTGTACATTCTGGAAATTACTTCAAGAATGGAAGTCTTGGACGAGTATTAAGATTGGAATTATTGGTCTAGGGTTGTAGCTCAGTGGTAGAGCACATACCTAGCATGTGTGAGGCACTGAGTTCTATCCTCACCACCACATAAAAATAAATAAATTAATTAAAGGTATTGTATCCATCTACAACTAAAAAAGATTTTTTAAAAAGATTTGGGTTGTTGAGTTTTTGTTTGTTGGTGTATTTGTTATAAGGGCTAAAGGAGAAGGAAAACTATTAATAAATAACTCTTCATTCTGTCTATTCAAGACCAATGCACTTATCCACACATTTTTTTTCTGCTGTATATTGGCTTCTGTTCCATGGTATCTAAGATTTAATTTTTATATATCATTTGGAAAAATCCATGTAAAACACATTTTAGGGCCAAACCTAAATCTCTTGGAAAAAAGAGCCAACAATATGTCTAAATGAATAAGTACAGAATGGTATTTAAGTGATACCTGGGATACTGAAAAATACATAACAAAATCTGTCTATCAATGGCTACCTCACAAATTCAGACTACTTGATTACAGAGTATGAGTTTAATTTTAATAAAATTAAAATGCTTCTATACCTACCTCAGAGAAGGGAGATCAAGAGGAGAATGTTCTGGGTGCAGTGGCGCAAGCCTATAACCCCAGTGCTGGCGGGGGGTGGGGCTGGGTTCTGACACAGGAAGATCAGGAGTTCAAAGCCAGCCTCAGCAATGGGGAGGTGCTAAGAAACTCAGTAAGACCCTGTTTCTAAATAAAATAGAAAATAGGGTTGGGGATATGGCTCAGTGGTCAAGTGCCCCTGAGTTCAATTCCCAGGCCCCACCAAAAAAAAAAAAAAAAAAAAAAAAAAGTGAAGAATGGGAATAGATTCTTTACTTGATCACAAACTCATTCACTGAATATATCCAGTAATTGTCCCAGGCCCACACAATCTCATAGGATAATGCAAGGATATGAATTTATGATTCTTCTCTTACTAATCTCTTACTTATTTTAATGTGGAAATAATTTTTTCCATAACCTCAGTTCTGTTACATTTTAGAATTACTTTTGAGAACCAGTGCACAATAGGTGACAACCCAAAAGAGGGTAGAGTGAGTGGTCCCACTAACAAAGGCACCCTGGTGGACACCTTTCACAAGAAGACAATTTGAAGGAAACAGACTAATAACCATTTTGAAAACGAGAGAGTATAGAATATATTGATTTTTTTCCCAGTGATTCTGACTCCTAGGATGCCTTTGAAAAGCAGAAAAGAGAAGAACATGTTTCATGTGCCTATAAATCAATGAAATCAATGTTTGCTGCTTCAGTTTAATCTTAATGTTATTCTATTTATATAAATTAGAAATTGTGAATTGTGAAAATTATGCTGACCATCTGGAATATTTTGTACTTAATCCTTATGGCTTCTGTTAATTTTCTTATACTTGTATAAAGGGATATGAAAGAGGGAAGCCATTTATTAAAGTTCTTTAGGTAATGTTCAATTTAATTTCTCAGAAATTATTAAGATATACATAAAATGTACATATGTTAACACATAATTCCTAAAGTAAATGAATATGGTAACTTACAATATTGAAACTTCTAGAAGTATACTCATTATGGTATGTAATGTATTTGTATTCTTACTATAAATGTTAAAAATAAAATTATTAAAAATAGAATATGCATAATACTTTCTAAGGTATACAAAATATAAAAATATGCACATTCTGACATCAAAAATGTAAGACAGAAGATGAAGTATAGCTTCTTAATACCAAAAAATTATTTATTATCAGCTTAAAATAATCTATTATAACTCTAAGTGGTTTTATGTAAGCCTATGGTATTGACAAATCAAAGCTTATAACAGATACTTAAAAGATTAAAAAAATAAAAACACAGCATACCATGTAGACAAACATCAAATTAAAAAGGAAGATAGCAAGAGAGGAGGAAAGGAACAAAATATCTATGGTACAAACAGCAATTTTTTAAAATGACATAGTAAGTCCTTACCTATCAATACCTATCTTTAATGTAGATTGACTGAATTAAAAAAAAAATACATAAAGTTGCTGAAAGGATTTTTCAAAGATTCAATTATTCGCAGCTTACAAGAAATTCCCTTCAACTTTAAGCCCACACATAGATTGAAAGTGATAAGATTTATTGGAATAGAGGTGTATAAGACACCAAATGTACAAAATTACAACAGATCCTACACCAACGCACATTATAATGAAAATGCCTAGCACACAAAATAAAGATATAATTTTAAAGGCTGCAAAAGAGAAAAATCAGATTACCTATAAGAGAAAACCAATTTGGATCTCAGCAGACTTTTCAATCCAGATCCTCAAAGCCAGGAGATCCTGGAACAACATATACCAGGCTCTAAAAGATAAGGGATGCCAACCAAGAGTCTTATATCCAGCAAAATTAAGTTTTATATTTGATGATGAAATAAAAACCTTCCATGATAAAAAAAAAAAAAAAAAAAAAAAAGCTAATGGAATTCACAACAAGAAAGCTTGCATTACAGAACATTCTTGGCAAAATGTTCCACAAGGAAGAAATGAAAAACAACAATAAAAATCTGCAAAGAAAAGAACTACAATAAAGGAAAAAGCAACCAAAGGAGAAACCAAGTCAAGCTAAATATCAAAAATAAAAATAAAAATAAATGATTGGTAATACAAATCATGTCTTGGTAATAACCCTGAATGTTAATGGCCTAAACTCACCAATTAAAAGACATAGGCTAATAGATTGAATTTTTTAAAAAAGACCCAATAATACGTTGCCTTCAAGAGACACATCTCATAGGAAAAGATGCCCACAGACTGAAGGTGAAAGGATGCGATTAAATATACCATTCACACGGTCTACATAAGCCAGCAGGGGTCTCCATCCTCATATCAAATAAAGTAGACTAAAGCCAAAGTTAATCAAAAGAGATAAAGATGGACATTTCATACTGCTTAAGGGAATCATGATCAACAAGACATAAATCTTATAAATATATATGCCCCAAATAATGGAGCATTTACGTTCATCAATCAAACTCTTCTTAAATTCAAGAATCAAATAGACCACAACACAATAATTCTAGGTGACTTTAACACACATCTTTCACCAATGGATAGATCTTCCAAACAAAAGTTAAACAAAGAAACTATAGAACTCAATAATACAATCAATAACTTAGACTTAACTGACATATATAGAGTATATCATCCATCAATGAGCCAATATACTTTCTTCTCAGAAGCACTGGATCCTTCTTTAAAATAGACAATATATGCCATAAAGCAAATATAAGCAAATATAAAGAAGTAGAGATACTACACTACGTTCTATCAGATCATAATTTAATGAAATTAGAAATCAATGATAAAAAAAAGAAACAAAAGCTACTTCAACACATGGAGACTAAATAATATGCTACTGAATGAACAATGGGTTGCAGAAGACATCAAGAAGGAGATTAAAAAATTCTTAGAGGTAAAGGAGAACATTAATACAACATGTCGAAATCTCTGGGACACTATGCAGGCAGTACTAAGAGGAAAGTTCATTGCATGGAGCTCATTCCTTCAAAGAAGAAAAAGTCAACAAATAAATGAACTAACATTACATCTCAAAGTCCTAGAAAAAGAAGAACAAATCAACCCCAAAAGAAGTAGAAGAGAAGAAATAATTAAAATCAGAGCTGAAATTAATAAAATTGAGACAAATTTAAAAAATTGAAAAAATTGACAGAACAAAAAGCTGGTTCTTTAAAAAATTAAATAAAATTGACAAACCATTAGCTATGCCAATGAAGAGAAGGAGAGAAAAAACTCAAACTATCAATATCTATGATCAAAAAGGAAATATCATGATGGACACTATAGAAATACAGAATATAATTAGAAATTATTTTGAAAATTTATACTCCAATAAAATAGAAAATATCAAAGGCATCGACAAATTTCTAGAAACATATGATATGCTCAAACTAAGTCTGGATGATATACACAATTTAAATAGATCAATTTCAAGCAAAGAAATAGAGAGTGCCATCTAAAACCTACCAAGCAAGAAAAGTCCAGGACCAGATGGATACACAGCTGAGTTCTACAAGACCTTTAAAGAAGAACTAACACCAATACTTCTCAAACTATTTCATGAAATAGAAAAAGAGTGAACACTTCCAGACACATCCTATGAGGCCAAAATCACCCTGATTCCAAAACCAGGCAGAGAGACATAAAAGAAATAAAAATACAGACCAATATCTCTAATGAATATAGATGCAAAAATTCTCAATAAAATTCTGGCAAATCAAATAGAAAGACATATCAAAAAGATAGTGCAACATGATCAAGTGGGCTTTATTCCAGGGATGCAAGGTTGGTTCAACATAAATAAATCAATAAATGTAATTCATCATTTCAATAGACTAAAAGATAAAAAGCATATGATCATCTCAATAGATGCAGGGAAAACATTTGACAAAATACAGCACCACTTCATGTTCAAAATGTTAGAAAAAAATAGGGATAACAGGAACATAACTCAACATCATAAAGCCCATCTATGATAAGCCCCAAGCCAACATCATCCTAAATGGAGAAAAATTGAAAACATTCCTTTAAAAACTGGAACAAGATAGGGATGCCCTCTTTCACCACTCCTATTTAACATAGTTTCTGAAGCTCTAGCCAGAGCAATAAAACAGAAAATAGAAATTAAAGAGATTCAGATAGGAAAGAAGAACTCAAATTATCACTATTTGTAGATGATATGATACTATACATGGAATATCCAAAAAATTTCCACCAGAAATCTTCTAGAACTAATAAATGAATTCAGCAAAGTAGCTGGATATAAAATCAATACCCATAAATCAAAGGCATTTCTGTACATTAGCAACAAATCCTCAGAAAGAGAAACTAGGAAATCCACCCCATTTACTATAGCCTCAAAAAAAAAAAAAAAAAAATACTTGGGATTCAACTTAATGAAAGAAGTGAAAGCCCTCTACAATGAAAAGTACAGCACTCTAAAGAAAGAAATTAAAGAAGATCTTAGGAGATGAAAAGATCTACCTTGTTTATGAATAGGTAGAATTAATATTATCAAAATTACTATTCTTCCAAAAGCACTATACAGTTTTAATCCAACCCCAATCAAAATCCCAATATCATTCCTCATAGAAATATAAAAAGCAAACATGAAATTTATCTGGAAAAATAAGAGACCCAGAATAGCCAAAGTAATTCTTGGCAAGAAGAGTGAAGCTGGTGGCATTACTATTCCAGAACTTAAATTGTATTAAAAAGCAATAGTAACAAAACTATCATGTATTGGCACCAAAATAGACCAGTTGAACAATGGTACAGAATAGAAGACACAGAGACTAATCCACACACCTACAGTTATCTTATATTAGACAAAGGTGACCAAAACAAATGTTCAATCTAGAAAAGACATTGTCTTCAACAAATGGTGTTGGGAAAACTGGAAATTCTCATGTAATAAAATGAAATTAAATCTCTATCTCTCACCATGCACAAAACTCAACTCAAAGTGGATCAAGGATCTAGGAATTAAACCAGAGACCTTGCACCTAATTGAAGAAAATGTAGGCCCAAATCTCCATCATGTTGGATTAGGACTCAACTTCCTCAATAAGATCCCTATAGTGCAAGAATTAAAACCAAGAATTAATAAATGGGATGGATTCAGACTAAAAAGCTTCTTCTCAGCAAAAGAAACAGTTACTGAGGTGAATAGAGAACATACAGAATGGGAGCAAATCTTTACCACAAACACATCAGATAGAACACTAACTTTAAGGATATATAAAGTTCTCAAAAAACTTACACAAAAAAAAAAAAAAAAAAAAACGGGCCAAGGAATTAAACAGACACTTCTCAGAAGATGACATACAATCAATCAACAAATATATGAAAAAAATGTTCAACATCTCTAGCAATTAGAGAAATGCAAACTAAAACAACTCTAAGATTTAATCTTAATCCAGTCAGAATGGCAGCTATCAAAAATACAAACAATAATAAATGCTGGTGAGGATGTGGGGAAAAAGGCACACTCATACATTGCTGGTGGGACTGCAAATTGGTGAAGCCAATCTGGAAAGTATTATGGAGATTCCTAGGAAAACTTGGAATGGAACTACCATTTGACCCAGCTATCCCTCTCCTTGGTCTATACTCAAAAGACTTAAAAACAGCTTACTATAGGGACACAGCCACATCAATATTTATAGCAGCACAATTCACAATAGCTAGATTTTGGAACCAACCCAGATGCCCATCAGCAGATGAATGGATAGGGAAACTTTGGTATATTTACACAATGGAATACTACACAGCACTAAAAGAGAATAAAATCATGGCATTTGCAGATAAATGGATGGAGTTGGAGAAAATAATGCTAAGTGAAGTTAGGCAATCCCACAAAACCAAAGGTCCATTGATCTGTTCATTATGAAGACACTGACTTAAAAAAGGCAAAGGAGGGATGATGAAAGGAATGAAGAAACTTTAAATAGAACAAAGGGGGTGAGGGGGGGAAAGGGGTAGTAGAATTAGTTAGATGTCATTACCCTAAGTGCATGTAATAAAAACACAATTGTTGTGAAAATACTTTTTGTAAAACCAGCGACTTGAAAAATTGTGCTCTTTATATGTAATATGAAATGAATTGCACTCTGTAAGCATGTATACCAAATTAAAATAAAAATAAATTAAAAATAATTATTATTTAAAAAGAAAGTGAAGGGATAGAAAAGATAATTTTTAAAAATTCATACAAAAAGAAAATAAGCGTTGCTGTACTTATACTAAATGAAATAGTTGTTATTTCAAAAACTATAAAATAAGACAAGAACAGTCATTATATAATGACAAAAGAATCACTTCATCAAAAGGATATGATGATTACAAGTATTTATTTAACTGAGCTAAATATGCAAAGCAAATATTAATAAATAAGTAGGGAGCCAAACAGATAGACAATGATACAGTAATAACAGAGGACTTCAATACACTATTTTTAGCAGTGAACAGATCATTTAGGCAGAAATTCCATAAGACGAACTTAGAATTTATGTTCTAGACCAAATGTAGTAGTAGACATATATAAACCATTCCATCCAACAGCAAACAGAAACATTTCCAAGACAGATTATATTTTAGATCAGAATGCAGGTCTTAAAAGATGAAAGATTAAAGTTTTATTTAATCTCTCTTTGACAACAATGGCATGAAACAAGAAATCAATAGCAAAGAATTTTTAAAAATTCACAAATGTGGAAATTCAATTGCATTTTACTGGAAAAACACAGAGAAGAATTTGAAAAAGGAAATTTAAAATTTCTTCAGACAATAAAAATGTCACATTACATGCCAAATTTAAGGGACCTAGCAAAAGCAATTCTGTGAGGGAAATTTATAGGCTCCAATGTTTATATGAAAAAAGAAGGAAGACCTCAAACAACCTAATGTTACACTTGATGAAATTAGGGGGGGAAAAAACCTAGATTCGTAGTCAGTAAGCATCAGGAAATAATAATTTTGAGCATAAATAAATAAAATTTGTAACAGAAAAGCAATACAACAGCTGAAAAATGCATGGGTGTTTTCAAGATAAAACAAAAACAGAAACACAAAAATTCAAAACAATGTGAAGAAAGAACACAATAAGCAATAACAATATCTATCACAAAGCTGTAGTAATTAAACAGCATTTAAGCTGCAGAAAAGCAGATTCATACAGAGCAATGTAAAAGAACATACAGCCAAAAATAAACCCACACATTTCTGGTTAACTGATATTTGACCAAGGTGTTAAGATCACATAATAGAAAAGGACAATATGTTTAATAAATCATATTGGGGCCACTGGATATCCAAATATGGAGAAGGAAATTTATCTCACACCATACACAAAAACCAACTCTAACCAAATTAATGACTTAAAAATAAGACCTGAGCTGGGTGCGGTGGTGCACGCCTGTAAACCCAGCTCTTGGGAGACTGAGGCAGGAGGATCGCATGTTCAAAGCCAGTCTCAGCAATGGCGAGGCACTTAGGAACTCAGTGAGACCCTGTCTCTAATAAAATACAAAAAAGGGCTGGGTATGTGGCCCAGTGGTCGAGTGTCCCTGAGTTCAATCCCCAGTACCAAATAAATAAATAAATAAATAAATAAATAAAATAAGACCTGAAACCAAAACAGCTAATGAAAACAGTGGCAAAGTTCAAGTTCCATGACACAAGACTAGGAAATGATGTTTTAGATCTGAACCCAAAACATAGGAAATAGAAAATATGATTATACCAAAACTAAAAACCTTTTGCACAGTGTTTTAATCAGCTTTTTTGCTGCTGCGAGTAAAAAATCTGACCTGAATGATTGTAGAGGAGGAAGTTTATTTAGGGGCTCACAATTTAAGACGTTTCCATCCATAGACAGCTGGGCTCATTCCTTGGAGCTTGAGGTGAGGCAGGACATCATGGTGGAAGAGTATGACAGAAGGAAGCAGCTCACATGATAATCAGGAAGCAGAAAGAGACTCCACTCACTGGATACAAAATATATACCCCAAAGCCATGCCACCAATGCCCACTTCTTCCAGCCACACCCTACCCGCCTTCAGTTACCATTCAGTTAATCCCAATCCAGAGATTCATTGACTGATTGGGTTAAGACTCACACAAGCCTATCATTTCTCCTCTTAACCTTCTTGCATTGTCTCACATGTGAGCTTTTGAGGGACCCTTCACATCCAAACTATAACAAACAGCAAATGGAACAATCAACAGAGTGAAAAGACAACCTATAAAATGGTAGTAAACATATGTATACTATTTGATAGGAGATTAATAATCAAAATATGTAAGAAACTCTAACAACTCAATTCAAGAAAACAACTCAATTTAAATGAACATAGATTTTTATAGACAATATTACTCAAATGAAGCCATACAAATGGCCAAAGGATATATTAAAAATGTTCAAAATTACTAATCATCAGGAAATGCAAATCATATCCATCATGATATATCAATTACTCTCATAAAAATGCCTATTATTAACCAGACAAAAAATGAAAAGTACTGGTCAGAATGGGGAGTAAAGGGAAACTGTGTATGCTCTTGCTAGGAATGTGAATCAGCACGGTCATTGGAAACAGTAGTTTCTCAACATATTAAAAATAGAACTATCTTAATAGCCAGCAGTCCTTCACTGGCTAGGTATACAAAGGATATGCAATTGTGATGTAAAAGAGATCAAGGAACTTACCTGTTCATTGCAGCATTACTTGCAATAGTCAAAATAAATATTTAACCAAAGTATTCTTTCAACCTAATATTCATTTATCATTAGATGAATGAATAAAGAAAATACAACATAAACACAAAGAAACTTTGTTTTTGTCTTTTAAAAGAAGGCCTGTAATTTGTGACACCACGGATGAACCTAGAGATCATTATACTAAGTGAAATAATCCAGGCACAGAAAAGGAACACCGAATGATCTCACTTTTATATTTGGATCTGGACTGTCTCCAAAAATGTGCCAACATTTTTATGTGATTCATGTCTGGTAAATTTTATAATATATGATTTCCAATACTGCCAGAATCAAGGTTCTTGGCATTGAAGATTTAAAGATAAACAATGATGGACTCAGATAAGTTTTCAGGCAATCAATCTGGCAATGTTACAGGAAAATGATTTGCAAAGACAAATAAGAGCCGAGCGCGGTGGCGCACGCCTGTAATCCCAGCACTTGGGAGGCTGAGGCAGGAGGATCACGAGTTCAAAGCCAGCCTCAGCCGTGGCGAGGCACTTAGCAACTCAGTGAGACCCTGTCTCTACTAAAATACAAAAAAGGGCTGGGGATGTTGCCCAGTGGTCAAGTGCCCCTGAGTTCAATCCCCGGTACCAAAAAAAAAAAAAAAAAAAAAAAAAAAATAAGAATTAGCTTAAAATTTTTCAACAGGGCATATCCGAAAATTAACAATAAAAATACTTGGAAATTCTTTAAAGAAAAAAAATTAATTATAATTAATATCATAGTTATTAAACAGAAGGTAATACAGAGCTAAATAGATGAAGAGTAAACTGAAGGCTTTTTTTGTGCAGAATATAAGACAAAGAAATATAAAATATGAATGTGAAGTTAAGAGAAGTGGATCCTAGAGTGAGAAGGTAAAATAAATTTAACAGGAGTTTCTCAAAGAGATAATGGAAAAATTGGGAAATTAATCATCAGCTTTTGTTTTCTTCTATTCCTTTTAAACTAAAAAGTATATAAATATATTGGTTTGAGGAACAAAATAATTCTGATGAAGAAATACAATAAAAATATATACATAGACTTATAACAAAAATTCAGTATTATTTTAGTCAGCTTTGTCATTGCTATGACAAAAAGACTGGACAAGAACAATTTTAGAATAGGAAAAGTTTACTTGGGGGGAATCAGGGTTTCAGAGGTCTCAGTCCATAGAACGACAACTCCATTCTTTGGGGCTCCAAGTGAAGCAATAATCTGCTGGAAGTATGTGGTGGAGGAAAGCAAACCAGAAATATATCATCCAGGAAGCAGAGATTCGGCTCCACATGGACAAAATATAAGGAACATGCCCTCCAGTCACACCCCACCTGCCTACAGTTACCATTCAGTTTATTCCCTATGGGGTGGGAGGGATTATTTCACTGTTTCGCCTAAGGCTTTCATAACACAATCATTTCACCTCCAAAATCTTCTTGCATTTTCTCTTTCTCACACATGAATTTTGGGGGGACACCACAAAAAATAAAATATAACAAATACGAATAACAAAGAAAGAGAAGATTTTAATGACATTCAGAGAAAAATATCAATAAACTTATTATGTTATTATTAACAACATTGAAAGTAATTATTGTTGCACTTATAGTCTACCAACTGGAAAATGGTTTACTATTCATAACTGCCAAATTACATGCATCTAGAGTATATTATAAACAACTCAATGTTGAGAAAACTGATATTATGATAATAAAATTGGAAACATGTATTTTTGCATAAAATAGAATAACAAATAGAAAAATGCCAAAAATATGAGAAATTATCAACCTTTTAATGAAATGGGAAGTACTAATGAAAGCTATGAAAATATAGTTGAACATGGATACATTACTCATAGCACAGTAATTGGTGCAACTTAAAAAATTAATTTTATATGATTAAGTTGAAAATATTCATACTTTCCAATTTGCAAAATCATTTAAGAGATAAACTTTTCAGGCAGGAAGGTTTCTTATATGTATGCAACATACAGAACTTTCATAGAAGAATTCCTTATGCTTTTTTCCCCCCACATTCTTCTTTGTATCTCTGTTACATGCAGGTGTCTAATTCAGAAACTATCTTGATTCTACTCTAAAATGGATTTTAAGTGCAGGTAACACAGAATGGTTTATACTGTACAGAGAATATTTTATCTTTTCAACTGTTTAAAACATGGTTATGTAGACCTTTATTTTCTTCATACTGAAGCAGTAAATGGTGTGACAATATCTCTTAATATTTTTTTCTAAAACCATCAGTATGAAAACAAATGAGACAAATGAGGTTTTCATATGGAGCACAGATAGAGGTTCTAGCAAAGTGAAATGTTAGTAGCATTCTGATTGTCAGAGATGAAGATGCATCCTGGCAATGGGAAATTTGGTAATTAAGGTGCTGTTTCTTTCTTCAATTGCCTCTGATTTTTAAGTCTGCTAATGTGCATGTCAATGACATTAAATAGAGAACCTAGGTTCAAATAATTTTCAGTAAATGGAAAATGTTCTTACCATAATGATAATTGGTATCTTGGGCTCTAAAAACAACAAATTATTTCTTTATTGACTTTGGCTTCTATAACCTCTCATTGATTCTTACTGTCATTTTCATTTGTCTAGGGTGCAGATTCAGTGATTTAAGTAAACTGTAGGTCAGGAAGATTTTTTTGATGATTTTTTAAATTTGTTTCCTAATACATAGTTGAATATGTCTGGCCAAATAACTAGTATTAATTTTTATTCACTATGCCACTAGAAACCTAAAATAATGAGATTTTCATGAAATAATTATAGGATTTTAGCTAGGCAAAATAGTTTGTTCAGTGTATCTTTTTATAACAAGAAATTTGCTCTACTAAAATAATATTAAGTAACACCACTAATCAATCTCTGCTCATATGATCATTTTTGACAACTGCTCCAATGTCATTGTATGACTTTGCATGACTGACATAAAATTAATGTGCTATTCTCTGAAGACTAAAAGTCTTGCCACATGTTTTCTATGTGATATTCTGGTACTACACAACACATGAACCTCTGTATTAAAACACCTAAATATTTATTAAATTAGAGGATTAAGTTAGTAAAAAGAAATTTAGAAACCATTTTGATCTATACATGGGTAGAATGATAGGAAATAAAGGATAATTATTAAAAATTGTGGTGAATATAAACTATAAGTATAACTCATCTAGGTCTCATATATCTGTCCATTCATTGTTTGTATGATTGTAAATTTTATTTTTAACTCCACCAAGTTATAAAGAATAAGTAAAATGATGGGAAATTTGATGGTAAGTAGAGGTCTTCAAAGCCTTAGTTGTTCTTTGTTTAATCAGGGAGATGTAAGTATTATTTCCTTAGTGTTATCCAATAATTTTTATATAAGCATTTAAATTGAAAAGTTAAGATTTGTGTGTTTATGGCTGTACATTACTTTACACACAAAAAAAATCTTTACATAGTACCTGATTCTTGATGAATAAACCAAGGAAATAGTCCAATGTTTAAAATTTTTAGAATGTGTGGTCTTACAAAAACAAAGATGCTAGGAGTCCAGTGGAAAAGTCAGATTCACTACCTATCACATGAGGCCTTGGAAACTGCATGTAGCAAGTGTCACAATTGGATCTGCAAGTGTTAGAGAAGCAGGAGCATAGGTATTTTTAATTCGGTATTTCATATTTTACATTATCCAAGGATAAAAGGACATAGAATATTAAATAGATTCATTATAAAGAAACTGGCAAATAGTATGACTATTAGTTAACAAATTTTAGGGTTATCTTTTCAGAATCATTTCTACGAAAATCTTGATTATTTTATATAAATACATTTTTTAGAAGATGATAAAATAGGAAAAAAAGCTGGTGTTACTGAAAAAAAATTTAATAAAATTTGAATGGTTGATTGACTTATTTATCATATAGAAGGTCTTATTAAAGTATAAAATTGCATATGAATCCCAGCATTTCTTTTAAAATGCAGATCCTGATTCTGTAGACTTTGGAGAGGAGACCATGCTAATTTTAACTCCTAATGTTGAATTATTTACTTTAATTTAGCTCTAAATATCTTATTTCCTTTTTCTTCTTCTCTGTTTTATTATGAAAGATAAGTAAAATAATGGAAATTTGAGGGTAAGTAGAAATCTTCACAGCCTCACATATTCTTTGTTGAATCAACAAGATGTAAGCATTATTTCTTTAATGTTATCAAGCAATTGAGTTTTGTGTAGGGTGAGAGATAGGGGTTCAGTTTCATTCTACTACATATGGATTTCCAGTTTTCCCAGAACCATTTGTTGATGAGGCAATCTTTTCTCCAGAGTGTGTTTGTGTGTTTATGGTGCCTCTGTCCATATGAAAAATCTGTATTTTTGTGGGTTTTACTCTGTATCTTTTATTTTTTCCATTGGTCTTCATGTCTATTTTTGTGCCAATATCATGCTGTTTTTATAACCATAGCTCTGTAGTATAATTTATGGTCTGGTATTGTGATGCTTCTTGCGTCACTCTTCTCCCTAAGGATTGCTTTTGCTATTCTGGTCTCTTATTTTTCCAAATGACTTTTGAAGAATAACATTGGAATTTTAATGGGAATTACATTTAATCTGTATAGCACTTCTTCTATTAGGGCGATTTTGACAATATTAATTCTGCCTATCCAAGAACATGGGAAGACTTTCAATTTTCTGAGACCTGCTTCAATTTCTTTCATGTTCTGTAATTTTCACTGTAGAGGTCTTTCACCTCTTTTGTCAGATTGACTTCCAAGTATTTTTTGAGACTATTATGAATGTTGTAGTTTTCTTAATTTATATTTCAGCTGATTCCTCACTCATGTATAGGAACGCAACTGATTCATTTGTACTAATTTTATACCCTGTTACATTTCTGCATTTGTGTGTAAGTTCTAGAAGCTTTCTTGTGAAGTTTTTTGGGTCTTATAAATATAGAATCATGTCACCAACAATAAGAATAGCTTGATTTCTTCTTTTCCTCTTCATACCCCTTTAATTTATTTCCTTTGTTTACTTGCTCTGGCCAGGGTTTCAAGGACAATGTTGAATAGGAGTGGTGTGAAAAAAAGGCATACTTGTCTGGTTCCAGTTTTTAAAGGGGATGCTTTCAGTTTTTCTCCATTTAAAATAGTGCTGGCCTTGGATTTAGAGTATAAAGCTTTTACAATGTTGAAGTATCTTCCTACTATCCCTATTTTGTTAGTGTTTTGAGCATGAATAAATGCTGTATTTTCTTAAATACTTGTGCTGCATCTATTATCTATTAAGATAATCATGTGATTCTTGTCATTAAGTCTATTGATGTGATGAATCACATTTATTATTTCCATATGTTGAGCCAAGCTTACATACATGAAATGAACCCCACTTGATCATGGTGCACTTTCTTTTTATTATGTTAATAATATCTATTTAATATATTTTTAATATATTTAGTGCTGCAATTTGCCATTATTTTACTGGGAAGTTTTGCATCTATGTACATCAGGGATATTGGTCTGAAGTTTTTTTTTTTTTTTTTTTTTTTGATGTGTCTTTTGTCTAGTTTTGGCATCAGGGTGATACTTCATAGAAGGAGGCTGGAAAGGTTCCCTCCTTTTCTATTTAATGGAATAATTTGAGAAGTATTGGTTTAAGTTCTTTGAAGGCCAGATAGAACTCGCTGAGAATCCCTGTGGTCCTGGGCTTTTCTTGCTCGGTAGGCTTTTCATGGAGTCTTCAATTTCATTGTTTGAAATTGATCTTTTTAAATTTTCAATGTCTTCCCGATTCAATTTTGGTAGGTTATATGCCTCTAGAAATTTGTCAATGTCTTCGTGATTTTTTATTTTGTTGAAATATAGATTTTCAAGATAGTTACTGATTATTGTCTGTATTTCAGTAGTGTCCATTATGATTTTTCCTTTCTCATGAAAATTTTGGTAATTTGAATTTTCTCTCTTTCTCTGAAGTAACTTAGCTGAGGGTTTTTCATTTCTTTCTTTCTTTTTTTAATGTTTTCAAATAACCAACTTTTTGTTTTGTCAATTTTTTGAATTTTTTTTTATTTGTTTGTTTCAATTTCATTGATTTTGGCTCTGATTTTAATTATTTCCTTTTTTATTGCTTTTGGTGTTGATTTGTTCTTCTTTTTCGGGGCTTTGAGATGAAAATTTAGGTTATTTACTTGGTGACTTTCTTTTCTTTTTAATGAGTGAGCTCAATGCAATGAACTTTCTTCTTAAAACCATCTTCATAGTGTCTTGGAGATTTTGGTATGTTGTGTCACTATTCCCATTTTCATCTAAGTATTTGTTCAATATTTCTAGCATTTAAAGAAATGAAAATTAAAACCACAGTGAGATTCCATTTCACTCCAGTGAGAATGACAATTACAAGAATATAAGGAACAGTAAATATTGGTGAGAATGTGGGGGAAAGGTTCAAACATTGATGGTGGGACTGCAATTTGGTGCAATCTCTATGGAAAGCAGTATGGAGATTTCTTAGAAAACTTGGAATAAAACCACAATTTGACCCAGTTATTTCACTCTTTCCTTTATACCCAAAAGATTTATAGTCAGCATACTACCCAGATGCAGTCACATGAATGTTTATGGCAGCTCAATTCACAATAGCCAAACTGTGGAGCCAAACTAGGCACCCTTAAACAGTTGAATGGATAAAGAAAATGTGCTACGTATACACATAGTGGAAAATTACTCATCCATAAAGAAGAATGAAATTATGGCATTATCATATAAATGGATGGAGCTAGAGACTATCATGCTAAGTTAAATAAGCTGATCCCTAAAAAACCAAAGGCTGAATGTTTTCTCTGATATGCGCATGCTAACCCACATATCAGAGAAACAACAGAGAAGGGTAAGGAGGGGAATAATAGAAGTCCATTAGATTACACAAAGGGGAATGAAGAGATGGGAGGGAAGAAGAGAATAGGAAAGATGGTAGAATAAATCAGACATGACTTTCCTGTGCTCATATATGAATACAAGACAAATATAGTTCCATATCTTGTAAAACCACAAGAATGGTGCACTAATTAGAATAAATTATACTGTATATATGTATATTATGTTAAAATACAATCTACCATCATGTATATCTGAAAATAACAAATTAAATTTAAAAAATAAAGTACAGGGTAAGTTTAACAATTCCCTGGACACTGAAGACCTCAAACTGTTTCCATTTACTCCTTAGCATTTCTTTTTAGCTTTCCTCACAGATTCCTTCAAGCAATGATTATGCTGTTCATAGTCACTGTTTGTGTTCCTGTCACCATCTCCCCTATGCTTCTAACTCTGATGACGGTATTTTTATCTGCCTTTAATACTCTGCCTGTCATATAATAGAGTAGTCCTAGATTAGTTTGGAATAAATTACTTCAGTTGATAAACAGAAAAACTTTGCAAATTTTAGAACTTAAAATGAAAATTAATGGCATATTGGAAGATATATATTATTTTAAATTTTCTTCTATTATTTCACAAGTTTATTGCAACTTTTAATATTTTAATGCTAGATGAACTTACAAAATAATTTTAAAAGAATAGCAACTTCCCCCTACTGAAAAGTAAACTAAACCCTAATAAATAAATAAATAAATAAATCTAAGCTCTCAAATTTCTCAATTACTTAGAAATTCTTATCACATTTTCCATTATACAATCACCAATTCCTTGGAATACCATAAAAAGAGGACAAGGATTAGAGGCTGTTATTTCCACTTTTGTGAGAGAAATATATGTGAATAGTTAAAATACTTAAGATTAGTTTACAAAAGAAAATTAGGAGTTGATATTCTGACATTTAGTTTTGAAATTGTAAAAATGATAGCCACTATTCAGCTACAAATTTTTGTTGTTGTTGAGAACTTATTCTAATCCTGCATTTGAAAGAATAATGGATTGGAACATAACAGTTTTGTAATCCCAGGTCTCATGCCTTAGTTGGATGCTTATGAGAATAAGAAAGAAGTAAACTCATGTTTTATCTCTTTGTTTTACTCAAAACTGCAGGAAATACCAAGCATGAAATTTGTCTGAGTGAATAAAAAAATGAAAAAAGGAAATACCTGTCTTAACTATCAAAATCTTCCTAAAGAAAGAGAATGTGAACCTCAGATTCTTTAAGAATAAATTATATTCTTTCTTATCAATTGGGTTTACTCAGTAATGATATAGTAAAAATGATTTTTTGTTAATGTTTTCTTGTTTATTTGTTTTGTCTCGTTCTTTCGATATTTCAGTGATTGAACCCAGGGTGTTTAACCATGCCATATCCCTGGTTCTTTTTTATTTATTTATTTTTACTTTTTGTTTTGTCTCACTAAGTTGTGTAGGTCCTCACGAAGTTACTTTGGCTTCACTAAGTTGCTGAGACTGGTTTTGAATTTATAATCTTTGTGCTTCAACCTGCTGTGCTATTTGGATTATATGTGTGCACCACTGCATTCCTTGACCTTTTATTTGAATGGAAGACCATTTTATTCCTCTTCAGGATATAATTTATCTTCTAAGTTATCCCTAATATCCTTATCTTCAGTTATTTTATGTGTGTGTTTGTGTGTGTGTGTGTGTGTGTGTAGTAAATATATATAATGATCTATTTAATAATAATTAAACATAGACCATTATACTGGTTTATTACATTTATCTCCTTTGATTCCTAATTTGCTTGTGGAAAGAAAGGGCTGAAGGAACGGGGAAATGGAGGAGAGGTGAAATAGAAGAATAGAGACAAGAAAAGGAAAAGTGGGATATTTATTATTAAAAACTAAAATTAATCCATATCAGCATCTGAAAACTTTTGATAACCCTTATGTTATGATTTATATGAAGTTTCCTCCAAAAATTGTGTAAACAATGCAAGAAAATTTAGATATGAAACAATTGGGTTAGGAGAGCCTTAACCTAATCAGTGCATTAACTTCCTGATTGGAATAAACTGTGTGCTAATTGGAGGCAGGAAGCATATGGCTGAAGGAAGTGGGTCATTGGGGAAGTGCCTTTGGAGTACATATTTGTCCATGGTGAGGGGAATCTCTCTCCTCCTCTCTCCTCTCTCTGCCTCCTGGTACCATTTCCTGAGCCACTTTTCTCCATCACACTCTTCACCATGATGAACCTGAAGAATGGAGTCAGCCTTCTATGGACTGAGACCTCTGAAACCATAGCCCCACAAATAAATTTCCTCCTTTAATTGTTTTTGTTAGGTAGTTTGGTCACAGCAGTGAAAAAACTGAATAAAGCACCATATGATTATTTTCTCTTTAGGACATATATAATATAACTTGTAGAATATCAGAGATTATCAAATAAATTTCTTTTTTTAGCAGTGTTAAATATTTATATACAAATAACTTGTTGTATAATAATACAGGTATTTTCATTGCTATAATGCATTAATCCTCTGATACCTTTCAGTATGACTTAACCACAAATATATTTACAGAACTGAATCTACCCTTTGAGTTTTCAACATTCTCATCTTTAATTAAAGAAATGAATGTTTTTAATAGATTGCAATTCTAATGCTTCACAAATGTGCTTTTGAAACAGAAATTAATATAACTTGTTTTTTTCCAATAATTACCAAATTAGAAATTATTAGAAATTTTAAAGCTCATTTAGAAATCAATTACAAGAAGAGAGCCTCTAATTATTTGCCTTGCTTTTATTAATAAATTGTACAGCTAAAATCTGGAAATTGATAGTTTTAATCTACTTTTATACTTTAAGCCCAATAATTTTACATAATGTCAAAAATCCCATCTGAATTTCCAATGAAAATAATCTGTATTACTTTATTTGGGGTTTAGAGTGGATGAGCTGATGGCAGAGCAAAAATAAAACTGAGACTGTAAAATAAACTAATACCAGTCATTCATTTCTTAGCTAATGTACCAAAACAAATGTGCATTACATAATAAACAGCTTTACATGCACATTATAGAAAAATTTTAGCATATAGTTCATTTTCCATTATAAACATACTGGGAGGCCTTGGATGACAGGTAATTCACAAATACAATATCCTATTCTAATTGAACAAAGATGAAATAAAACAGTAATCATGAGTGATTTCACATTCTGCTGACTTTCTCAATTGGAAATAGCATATTCTCCCAAGGGAAAAGCTTCCTGGCTGACTTAAACCAACAAGACTTATATTACCTAGTGTCTCCTGAGAAAGGGAGGGATCTAATGGCATCACTTTCTGTTGTCAAGTAAAAATACCTGAGCAAAAAGGGAAATTGGAAATAAGGTAGTTTTGATGGCAAGCATAAACAGAACTCTGTTCTTGTTTGGATATCACTTTTGGTCTTCTGTTTTAAACTTATTGATGTATTTCTTTTGATAGTTGTCCTGTGCTCTTCTTTCCTTTTCTTTTTCTGTTTTGTGTGTGTGTGTGTGTGTGTGTGTGTGTGTGTGTGTGTGTGTCTGTTATGTGTGTTAGCTGTTTATTGGCAAATCTTGAGCATAATTAAGAAAAGACTTCATGGCTTTTAATGAGTAATAATGTTGACACTTAATTTCCTTATTTCATCTTGGACATTATAAAATGGTCTTATAAATTTCAACATAATTTTTAAATGCAAAAATGAATAACTTTAATACATGGCTGGAGTAAAGGCCTTGTGTATATTACATAATTAAAGGAACTATTTTATAAAAGAGTCAGGAAACAAATTAATTGAATTTCTAATTATTTTCTCTCATTTACAATAAAGACTGTTTTCTGATAGATGGCAAGTGGCTCTTTTTACTCTTTTCATGTTTTTTGAAAATAAATTATTAACAAACTGCTTTGATACAAATACAAATGAGATAGAAGTGAGAACTGTCTCCTTGTTAAGTGATCTTTTTATATGAAGTGGCTCATTTCAGAATATAATATCTCACATACAAACTCTGGCATATAGTTTGTTAAAAGGGACATTATCATATAATTTTAATAAATAGATGGACTAGAATGAAGACACTGAAGAAATTTTAGCATCAATTATAAGAAACAACTATAGCTCTAGCCGGGCGCGGTGGCGCACGCCTTTAATCCCAGCACTTTGGGAGGCTAAGGCAGGAGGATCGCGAGTTCAAAGCCAGCCACAGCAATGGCGAGGCACTTAGCAACTCAGTGAGACCCTGTCTCTAAAAAAAATACAAAAATAAAAAAAAAGGTCTGGGAAATGTGACCCAGTGGTTGAGTGCCCCTGAGTTCAATCCCCGGTACCACAAAAAAATAAATAAATAAATAAAAATAAAGAAAGAAAGAAAAAGAAAAAAAGAAACAACTATAGCTCATTCTTAAGCAAAATTTCAGTGCATGACACAAAGCGCAAAGCTGCAAATAAGAGGTAAAGAAAAAAAGTCCATTTCAAGGTATCATGGTATTTACCATCTATGGGGAAATAAATCGTAAACAGTAACTATATAAGTCTTAAACAAATTTCATGTGAAGCCATTGCTTTGTACTAAGGTCCTATAATAGATTACTTCAGACTTTACTAAACCAAAATAGAATCAGTGTTTTAGGTCTGACCTATTCATGAAGAAGAAGACATGAGGAACATCTGTAGCATCCCAATATGTTTCTGACTGTAATAAGATTTTTGAGGTTTATAATGAAAAATCTTTAATTTATAAATCAACCCTGCAGTAATGGAGTTCTCTTTGAACAAATAGCACTCTTAGGTATTAGGTCATGAGAAACAGCTATAAATACCAAGTGGGTAGTAACATCTACTATGGGATAAATGGTTCTTTGCATGTACATAGTTTAGAGTGCATTCTCTCAAATTTGGTAAATTATATATGCAACCTAACTCTAATGGCACAATGAGCTTCATGTGCAAATGAAACATTCTAAAATTCTATAATGCAGATCTTCCCAGACTTTGATTATCCCTGGAGCCTAAAGTTGTACCATCATTAAAGTAAGGCCAATGGTAGCAATTAAAGATCATTTTTGAAAAATTGTAGTATCTTGGCATATTTTGGAAAAAACTTTTACTCTGACAGATTGATTGTAAGGCAGACACATAGAAGACTAGAATATTTGAAGAATAGCCAAAAAGTTTGGCAAAGATCTTAGATTGTGATTTCATATCTCTTAAATAATTAGTCTTGTAACTTGAACAAATTGTATAACTCCTGTTGGTCTTGGTTACAGTACTAGAAAATTCAGTGTTGTAATAAAGCCAATGACTCTTCCTATACATATTTTAAATATTCATTCAGATGGTTGCTTAAAAATATCAGAACCATATTGCAAAAAATAGCCAATTAAATCTATGAGAACACTAAACTTTAACATCAAGCTCATTTTAATAAATTAATATGGTGCCATTCAAATACATTGTACAGATGAATTTCTATTATTCCAAATAAAAGTAAGTAGCCATGTGAATTAAAATTTATGTAAATATCATAAAAGTAAGTACATGCCATGAAGATAATAGTTTTAAATACAATTTAAAAACAGAGCATAAAGTATATTTTACTGAGTCATAATTTTATACATTAGGAATAAATGTCACATTTTGTTTATTCTTTTAATATGTTTGTAAGATTTATGAGCTCTATTTTATTCTCACAAATTTAGATGTCTTTAATAGATTTAATCATACTTGGTGATATTATTTATGAGGCAGATTGCAATTTTTGCATGTTAAATATAAATTGCCATAAACATAACTCTTTTCTTTGATAAACCTAACAAAACAGATAGAAACTTTATTAAAAAATCCTTTCACAATATAACTGCAAAACGTAACAATTAGGTGAAAATGAGCAATCAGCTTTAATTAAGTATATTGGTATCTCAAAATGATCAATTTGTTAATTTTATTCATTTTTGTGTGTTTGTTATTCTATAAAATGTAGTCAGAATTTGCATATTATGTCTTTCTTAAATGTGGAATCTAATTAGTTAATGAAAAAATTCAAGTTGGGAAGACCTGGCAGCCACAAAGATCAGAATCTTCCCTGGGCCCAGGTCCAGGTTGTTTGTTAGGCATTACGAAAAGTAGTCAGTGATTTGTCATGAAGATTGTGAAAACAGATTCTCACTTTAATAGTGAAGTGAGAATCTAGGACTGAGCCTTGACTGGTGCTTATTTAAAGAGGCATCTAAGAATGAGAATCTACAAAGGAAATGGAGTATTTTGTGATACAGTTAAAAGAGCCCAGCATTACTGAGTCCTGAGTACATCTCAATACATAGGCAAGTAGAGTCAATATTGTTGAATGTTGCTGTGAAGTCAAGCATGCTAGAAACTGAGTAGGGGAAATTGAGTTTAACCACATGAACTGTCAATGCTGGTATAACAAGGTAAAGAAAGCTGTGCTGGAAAAGCTGGGAAAGGGCTAATTAGCATAAGTTAAGGAGAATATGTTAAGGAAGTCAATAAAGTAATTATTGATTGCACATTCAAGTTGTCTTTTAGTCTGATTGCAAAGAGCTGGAGATATTTGTAGATTTTTTTTAAAAAAATCACACTTTGCAAAGCATTACAATGTCTTATTTATAATATCCCCCCAAATTTTAATGTCAATGGATCTAATATGTCAAGTTTTTTTTATGACTCTTGTACTTTGGTTTCATATCTAAGATTGTTGCCTAATCTACCACCACAAAGATTTCTCCTCTGCTTTCTTATAGTTTCATAATTTAATTGTTCGTATTTAAGATTGATTCATTTTAACTAATTTTTGTGTACAATGTGAGGTTAGAGTCCTATTCTACTATTTTCCATGTTGATATTTAATTGTTCTAGAACCATCACCTGAAATGATTACCATTGCTATTCTACCAATTTTATTAGCATGGAATTCTTCATCAAAGATCAATTGACCAAAACCAAACCAGTCTATTTATGGACTCCCAATTCTATTCCATTAATCTATATGTTTATGTCTATTTCAGCAATATAACATCTTGATCACTGAAACTTTTTAGCAAATTTCAAAATTGAAATGTTTGGGTCCTCTAAGTTCGTTCTTGTTTATCAACACTTCTTTAACTTTTATGCATTTCTGTACATATTTAAGAATCAACTTGTCAATCTCTGCATTTAATTTGTAGAGGGATTGGACAGTGTTGCCATGTTAGCAATAGTAAGTCTTCCAATCCATGACTATATAATACTTTACCACTTATTTAAGTCCTTAATTTCTGGCAGTTATATTTTCTTGCTTCTGGTGCATATCTTTCATTTTTTTCATTAGTCCAATTCTTAAGAGTTGAATGACCTAATCACACAAACACCTTTACATCGGGACTTAGGCTTCAATGTAACAATTTGGGTGGGACACACATTGTATCCACATGATTTAGTTAAAATTATTTTTGAAGAAATCTGTGTATACATTTTTTTTTTTTTTTGGTACCAGGGATTAAACTCCAGGGCACTCAACCAACCACTAAGCCACATTCCCACACTATTTTGTATTTTATTTAGAAACATGGTCTCACTGAGTTGCTTAGCACCTCAGTTTTGCTGAGGCTGGTTTTGAACTTGCAATCTTTCTGCTTCAGCCTCCCGAGCCACTGGGATTATAGGTGTGCACAATCACACCTGACTTTTTAATATTATTTTAAATATCATTGTTTTATTATTTTATTAATTTCATTTGTGTCCTTCATTGGTGGTATATAAAATACAATTGATTGTTGTATATTTATTTTAAATTTACAAAATTGATGAATTCATTTATTTCTAATTGTGTGTGTATGTTTGTACACGTTTGCATATATGCATATTCCTCAGGATTTTTATGGATGAGAACATATCTGCAAATAGAGATAGATTTTATTATTCTAAATACCTCATCTAGTTGCCCTCTGTAGGTCCTATACTACATACTGAATAGAAGTAGTGAGAGCAAACATCTTTGTGTTTTTGCTCATTTTAGTGGAAAGATTTTTCACTATTTTACCACAAAATATGATGCTACACGTTGAATTTTATAGATAACCTCTATAAATCAGAGTAAATCCCTTTTGATTAATAGTTTATTTTGCTTTTTTGTTAACGTGAAAATATGTTATATTATCAACTGCATTTTATATCCAATTGGTATAATGTAATTTCTCCATTTTCTGTATTACATATTGTATATCACATTGATTTATATGTTAAATTTTGCAATTTTGGGATAAATCTCACTTGGTTATGATGCTTATTCATTTACATATGTTTCTGGGTGCGGTGGTGCATGCATATAATCCCAGCACTTTGGGAGGCTGAGGCAGGAGGATTGCGAGTTCAAAGCCAGTCTCAGCAATGGCGAGGCACTTAGCAATTCAGTAAGACCCTGACTCTAAATAAAATACAAAAAAAGGGCTGGGGATGTGACCCAGTGGTCAAGTGTCCCTGAGTTCAATCCCAGGTACCACACATACACACACACACACACACAAAATACATTTACATATGTTGCTGAACTTTTGTACACATATTCAAAATGAATATTGTTCTACAGTTTCCTTTTAATAGCTTTTCTGGTTATGTGATCAGAGCTTCATAGAATGAGATAGGACATGCTCTTGCCTCTACGACTTTTAGAATAATTTACAAGGATCAATTTTAGTTTATGTCAGTATCTTACTCCTATTTTCTTTGTGTCTGTGAATCTGAAGTATATTTCTGTCTCTTTTACAGTACAAATACATCATTTAAACAATGCTATTGTGACAATATCTGCCTTTTCATCAATATATTAAATCAATCTGTGTTTTATGCAATTAGTAAGTAAGCTAGATTTATATCTGTCATTTTATTTGCTTTCTAGATATCTTTTTTCTTTGATATTCCTTTGTTTCTCCATTACAACCTCCTTTGCATTAGATAACCTCTCTTGTACCATTTTAAATCCCCTCCCATTCCTGTATTTTCAAGTTATTTAATCACTAGTTTCATGGAAAAGTATACAATTAATGTTTTAGCCAGAAAAACTCTACTTAGTTTCAGTAATATACAAAACCATTCAACCAACATAACTCTTTTTGTGATCCCTCTTTTCTGGGCTATTTTTGTTTTGCATTATTTTGAGGCTCTCCTTTTTCAGTGTCCTCCTTTCTCAGGTTTCCTTTCATGCTTAGTTGATTGCACAGTCTTTACCTGGGTCCATTGACAACTCAACAATGTAAGAGTGAAGTTTTCTTCATAAGTTCTATCTGAAATGCCACTTCAAGACCTGGGAAGTATTCCAAGTTCCAGCTGTATAAATGTGGATTTAAGTCCCTTCTGTCAAAGATCAGATATCCTTCGGTTACTTTAATCATTTTTATTTTTTTATCATATCTTGTTTAGATGTTATCATTGTTTTGGCAATAATATTATTTCTTTTATTATTTAAAATGACAGGTTTTTTAATCACTTGATATTTCCCCATTAAACAAGTCTATGCTCAGCAAGTAAAAATAGGAATATCATTGCAAATATCATTTAAACATTAGCTATGTAATTTCAATAAAATATGTTCCAATATTGCTCTGCTCAGAACCTTTGCCTTTTTGCTATTATGGCCATTTTGAAACTCTCCTTGTATGAGAAGAATAAGTTAAATTATATAGGAAAAATGTGCTAATGAGGGTTTAAGATATATATTGTCAACATGATAACTTTAGCTATCATGAAAAGAAATGAGTTCCACTATACTTTTGTATATAATCTTCTAGTGTTTTGTCTTAGCATAGATCAACTCCTTCCACTCTGAGCAACTATGAGGGACTAGCTGAAGACTACAAATATTACCACCATTATTTAGACCTTGATGAATTCTAAAAAGTAAAATTACCTCATAGTAATATCCAGCAACTTCTAGTGACCTCCAATGGTGACATTCATGATTGACATACACTGTTCTAAATTTAAATTTTCCTTAAGACAAGCTTCCCTAACTTCAGACACACTGTCTAGTCTCTGCTTATTAGTGTAAATTTAGTCCAATTGAATCCCCTTCCAAATCAAAATCACCAGGGATTATATGGTGGTCATATATGTGACACTTATTATTCCATTATTTTTTTATTTATTTTTGGTATGAAAACTATCCTTTATTTTGTATTGTCCTACTTGATTTCTATTATTTTTGCACAATTTTGGAATGCAATATAGATTAATAAATAAAAACTAAAAAAGGAAGCAGTACAGGAAATACATTTAGTAAATTAAAGCAAACAACTATGACTGGGGATATACAAGATATCATGGCAAGCCAAAGAATAAAATTATCCAAGGAGCTATTCTATTGAGTCATGTTTTTACTCAAGTTCTAGTAACCATTTAAGAAGTAAATCAGCCAAAAAACAGAAGCAAATGCAGGCTTTTGCACTGTATAAGGTGCTAATTTTAATAGATCCATAAAAATAGAAAATATGTAAGAAAGATCATTAGTAAAAGTTATGGTAATTGAATTCAAATTAAAATTAGACAGTTTACAACATTTATAGCTAGTGTTTTAATTCTATATGAGCAACGTCTAAGTGCCTGCAGAGCTAGTTTTTTAAACTTCACAGAAAATCCAGTACAATACTGAGTGCTTATCATGCAAATATAAAAAATAGCCTTAAGAAGTAATTCAAATGTTAACAATACTATGGTCCTACAACAGGCCTTTCTTTCAGAATCTGGTAACTGTAGATCATCTTAGTAACTATATAAATCTATTTAAATAAACAGAACAGTTATAGACACAAACCACACATCATAGTGAGGTGATCATAAATATGATCACTGGCCATCTAGTTCTAAAGCTTCAACAATGTGTGCAGTAGAGGGATAATCTTTAGAATCTTCATTAGTGCATACAGAAAAGAGTTCGATTACTTTCTGCTACGATTCATCCAGTTCTTCCATGTTAATAGGTGACCTGATTCCCAAAGCTGCATAATATGCCTTATCATTGAAGTCACCTTCATCAAAAGTTTTATCTTCATCATCATCATCACCACCATAAAAATTAAAGTGTGGAATAGATTAAGTCATCATTTCCCACAGAGTAAGGTCATATGCAAATATGTCTGCCTTATCAGTAATAATGCCATTTTCTTCCAAAGCTTCCTTGGGCTTCCACAGCTCAGTAACAATGTAACAGTCCTCAGGATCAATCACAGTCATATTTTCAGCCAATGGTGGAGAGGTGCCTACATCACAGATTTTAATTGTTTCAAAATCACCTTTAATTACAACATTTGAACAGTTTATATCTCCATGAAGCAGTTTCTTTTCTTTGTGCAGATACTTTAGCCCTCTTGCCATATTCAAAGCAACTTTTAAAATTAAAGCTGCTGGAAAAGCATCCTGGCTGTCTTTATTTTGCTCTTCTATTAAATCATTTAGAGACTTTTTACCTCTATAGTCCATAGCAAGGCACAGACTTCCATTACCAGCTTCAGTAAAAGCACAATAACCTACAATGTTTGGATGATGAAGGATTTTCAAAATCTTAGCCTCATCAGTTAGTCTCTTTTGATAAGTATTCCGATATATATCAGCACTGCATATGGGATTAATCTTTTTTCACAACCTAAGGAGAATGAGACAAACCCCTTGGAGATCTTTTCATTAAGTAAACATTTACCTCAGTCCCAAAGCCAAGTTTCTGCATAAATGGAGAGGTAAGGATAGTTACACATGGAGTTGAACATAACAGATTTTCTTTCTCAGATCATTAGCTTGGCATCTTGTAATTATTAGTTCCTTCCATTTTAACAATCACTCTAGGTCCAGAATCATGCACCAGTGCAGCACACTCTCAGCCAGGAGCTACTGTTGGGTTTTGATTGTTCTTCACTTTGAAAATGCCGTGTGGCAGCCCAGAACTACAGAGAGCACGAGGGGTTCCATTATTTTTGTTTACCTTATAATCAAATATCTTTAAACTCTCACACAATTAGTTTCTAGTATCACTTTTTATCCCACTTAGAAACTGGTGGCATCAAAATTGGTGGGATTAAGGTACCCATGAAAACTACCGTGCCAAACTTTACTTGGGTCAATGAACTGAACAATGGAGGGAAATTATGGAGTATACTCTTCAAATCCTTGTTCTGTTTATTTGCTGATATATTACCTCTATCGTTTATGAAGAGCAAAAATCATACTGGTGACAACCGTGCAGCCAAAAGATTTATTCAGCAGCCTTTGTGGCTGGTTGGAGGTTGAAGAGGTGCTCTGGTCCAAGGTCAAAGAGGTGCTGGGAGAGGGGAGTCAGGGGAAAGGGGAGTGTGCAAGCTCTGGTGGGAGAGAGGAGTCAGGGAGAGGAGAGTATGTAAGCTCTGGTGGGAGAGAGGAGTCAGAGAGAGGGGAGTGTGCAAGCTCTGAATGGAAGGTGGGTGCCTGGTTGCACCAGCTGGGTTCTCTGGAGCTGTGGGCTAAAGCAGCTGCTGTCTGGCTGGAGGATGGGGCTGTTGGCTGGGGCAGCTGCCATCGGGTTGAAGGCGATGGATCTAAGGCTGGTGCAATGGCTGCAATGGCTTCCTCCTCTCTGCAGGGATGAGCTGTTGTGTCTGAGTGGCTTCCTCCTCTCCACAAGGATGAGCTGTTGTGTGAGAGTCTCTCGAACAGGACCCTATATAGGGATTTCTGGTGGGGGTGCACCAGAGCGACCCCAACACTATTGGCTCTTTGGCCATGGAACAGGGCGACTTTTAAGCTTATTGGCTCCTGCCTGGGGAAAAAAACAACAACAAAAAAAATCCTGTCCTCATAACAAATCCAATCAAATAATTTGCAGGTTGTCCTGGCTTGATGTTTTCTTACATGGAAAACATAACTGTTTTCAGTCCTGTAAGAACAGATACATACCTTTAGCAATATTTAATGCTTTGATTTTGGTTTTGGCAATTTGTAAGGGAAAAGTACATTTGAGGGATGGCATTATGAGATATGAGAAAGCAGTTTTACTTTTCCATTGTTAGAAGTAGCTCACACCTTAAAAACTTATGAAGATAGATAGGGAGAGAGAGAGGGAGAGAGAGAGAGAGAGAGGGAGAGAGATATTGATTTAATTTTAGGAGGTAAGATATGCCACCTTCCTTTGGTTGTTTACATCATATTTTATGATCCCTCCACAATTACATCAAAGTATATGAGATTTTTCTGTTTTCAAAATCTAGAAGAGGATCCAGAACCAGTCAAAATCGTACTGTCATGATATTGAGGATCATCTTCTGCTCCCTAAGAAGCTCCAAACTGCTCTTTCATATTTTCATTCATTTGATGCTGATTTAGTGCTAAGAAGAAGAAGAAGAAGAAGAAGAAGAAGAAGAAGAAGAAGAAGAAGAAGCCCAACAAAGAAATCTCATATGCTCCTGACCAACATCTCTTTCTGACATTCTCTCCATTGTAAGAGAAAGCTAATATCACCCTCAACTCCAACCACTTTCACATTACCTATTCAAAACAGCTCCCTCCATTTCTTCTTTATCCAATATACTCAATGTGAAACTCTAAAACCATTCTCCTTAATTGATCTTGGGAAAAAATAAAGTTGACCTCTAATTCTTATGATAAAACACTCTTCCACAAATAATTCATCATGTTGCACTAGAAAGGGAGTATATGCTTGTTATTGAACTTTGGGAAAGACAGGACTAGAAGTTTAATTTTGTATCAGTAGAGTAAGGATGATAATAAAGAAGGTCAACTGTATCTAATTTCTATGAAATGCGAAATGCCCTTCCTCCCATCTATACTTGAACAGCACATAGGACATCATCTATATCAATTCTTATAAAATAATTATCTATGATTCCAGCAGTTTTCCCCTGTGCCTTATTCTGTGTTCACATACTGCCATAACATTTGCTATGCTGTGATTTTCATCCAATAAGCAAAAACTTTCTTTGCTTGGAGATTAATATATTATTTGTTATATTCTAGAATCTAGCCTTCCTTTTAGCCCAGTGGAGTTGTTTGTTAATATTTGTTGAACAAGACTGGGAATGTAGCTTTATGGTAGAAGTAGAAGTACTTTCCTAGCACATGAACAACTCTGAGTTCAATCTCCAGCACCACTTTTTCACAACCAAATAAAGAAATCAATTAACAAAAGAGAATTACAGAGGAAGTAGCTGCAGGAGGTATAGTAAAAGAGTGCTCTTTCTACTTTTAGGGATCCTTATGCCCTCACTTCAACCTCTTATTTTACAACTCAGTATCTCATAATTTTCTTCCCCAAACCACAGGATACAGAGGGGAGAAGAGAGACATTGTATTTTCTCAGCAATAGGAGATGAGAACATAAGGGCATTCCAAAAGGGAAACCCAAATATAGGTCCTTTTTGTTAAAATGATGATTTTAGTATCCTATATTATTTCAAGGTGTGCTCATGAGTTGCCTTGAGATTAAACAGTAGTCTCTATGATAAATTTCATTTCTCTTTTTAATAAATGTTAAATTCCCCTTCAGAACAGAGTATAATTATATTTTGCTTCCTATCTTTATTTTATATCAGTGCAAACTTGGCTCTGAAACCTTTTAGACTAGAAATAGAAATGATACTTACCATTTTCTGTTATGGTTATCCTCAAATGGCATGCCTGTCAATATACTGCAATAAAGGGTGATATGTAGTCATGTGCAAAAAGATGGATAGAAACTAGTCAAAAGAATCAGATAACTCAGAGCTGACAGTTTAACGTAATATTGAAGAAAAATTTTATCAGATGAGATGTATTCTGTAACAACAAAGTTCAATATGCATGCATATATAAAAGGAAAATGTAAGCATCGAAAAGAAATATTAAGATGTTTGTAGTTATGTGGCAAGTGAACCATGGGATATTTTCCCTTTCAAATATTAACCAACTTTTATGTTTTTTGTTAAATCCAGATTTCAAATTGGTTTAAAACATATTGTAAGTATCAGATGAAAAATCATTAACCTCCTGCTCTTTATTTTTAAATCAGTTAGTCTTTTAGGTTATTTCATATATATAATTTTTCTTACAAGTCTCTAATAATATTGTCCAAATTGTGTGCAGTCTTTAAAAGGAATGACTGTGTGACTTCCCTTGCATTAATCTTTTGCACTCAGTTCAATTTGTAACATGTAAATTAATCATGAAGATATAGGCAAGAATTCAAGACACAATTTTCCAGGGAAGATACTCTTCAACTTACTTGCTTCATTACAAAAATCTCATAAGATATCCTGACTAGGAAACAACAAGCCCCAAAATAGGCTGAGATGAGCCTGTCTTCTTTACCATTACCCTCTCTAAGACAAACTTTTGGATTTTTAGCCTTGGCTCTTGGCATGATGCTCTGAATTTCATTATGAGTCAAGTTCATCTGTCCCTGAGAAATGTGAGTCAATTCAAGTAATTGCATTTTTAAAGAATAGAATCATTCCTCTTTTCAATGGCTTATTAGATTCTGGGTCTTGATAATTAGTGGTAACAAATACAATTATATGCTCACTTTACAAATTGTTAAAACTTAGTATTTAAGATCCAGTATCTACAACCTATTTTAGGACCATGTGTGTGTGTGTGTGTGTGTGTGTGTGTGTGTGTGTGTGTGTGTGTCTTGTACATAAATCAGACAGACGGTGTAATTTTATTAATTGAATACATCTCATGGAATTTGAATTATTATGTTTTAAAATAATTTTTAGTTGTAGGTGGACACAATACCTTTTTTAATTTATGTGGTGCCAAGGATTGAACCCAGGGCCTTACACATGCAAGATGAGTGCTCTACTGCTGAGCCATAGCCCAGCCACAAAACTTTTTTATAAATATGAGGGGAAAGTTGTTCAAAATAAACGTAATATTGTGAAGTATGAACATTCATTAGTAATGTATTATTTCCCTTCTTTGTAGCTAAACTTTTTAGGACTAGTCTATTCCATTTCCACTGCATAATGTGTATGAACTTACAATGTTGAGTGGATGACATATACCCTAGAAACAGAATATTATAATTTTCAGAAACATCTAAGTATGTTTCATCTTGTTATCCTCTTTTTTTTTTACACAAATGTTTTGATTGATTAAGTAACTAGTTGTTTTCTGAAAGCTAACAGTATAAATGAGAAACTGGATTGTTTATTTGGGCTGGTAACTAATAGGCTTTCTGAAAACAACTCTCAGGCTGTATCTGGGAGCCTTTCTTCAAAGCCTTTGTCAAAGCCTTGCTAGAAGGTAGTGGCCTTTGAAAATGCACTATAGAAATCAGGGTGAAACTCAGAGGCACCTCTAGGTACATATGGTCTTCCTGCAGTATGAATTACAGAAGACAGACATTCTAGCATTTTTTAGTGCTGAGATTTACAAAGAAGCAGGCTCCCTTTGAGATGGAGCACACAAGGTCAATATCCCCTTCATGTTCCATATTTTAGGGACCAGGCCAGTAACACAAAAGAACTTCAGAGGCAAAAGTGTCTCTAATGGGTGGCAGAGATTTTGATAGCTTAACTGCTTTAGATTTCACACTGTGTGTTTCAGTGTGATAGCCCTTCAATAAATAAAAGTTACTATATTATTTAAAATTGCCATATTTTATTCAGTGTTCAAATATCTGCAGATTTTGGTCTAATATAACTCAGAGCTAGTTGCTTGGGGAAATGTCTTCAGCAAATTCATAAGAATAAGAAAAATTGTGTTTTGACAGATTTACTGACAGAATCAAAAAAGGCCCCGAAGAGGCAGCAATTCTGACAGATTTTGATAGGGTAGAGGGGGAGGAAAAATTTAAAAGGTTTACGAAAAGCCCAGTTCTTGCCGCCTCATCTTTACTATGGCCTCTGATCTAGTATTAAGTGACAGTGCTGAACACGAACCATGAGCCCTGGTATATTTAAGGTCAATAGTGACCTCCATCAAAAGTATAAGTTTTTCTCTCTGCAGGTATACAAACAGCATGCACAGGGTACTTTTCATCACATACTGTGATATGCAAAATATAAAAGAGTTCTTGTATTTTATTTCATTTTAAAGAAAATGATATTAATTGTTGAAATTATGAAAGAAATAATTTCAAGATATACAATTCATGCCTCTCAGCTAAATAAATGTGAATTTGTACAAATAATATTTATTTCTTAGCCATATTAGTATATTGATTTGATTAGATTTCATGTGGCATTTATAGTGGATAAAATCTTATTTGCTACAATGTTATCTCAGTTTTTGCTGCAGTTTATCACTTTTTCCCTCCCAAAACTGCATGCTTCCAATTGAATGAATATTGGGTCCAGTATTTATGACACCCTCTACCACTTCGTGAGAATATAATTCTAATCATATATGTGTATGTGTGTATATGTGTGTGTATGTATATACATATATATATATATATACATACAAATATATTTTTGTTGAATTATTTATAAACCATTATTCTACTATAGATGTTTCCCAGAAACTGCCTTTTCACAATTAGTAGAAAGCTACAAAGGGGCTGGGATGCAGCTCAGTGATAGAGTGCTTGCTTAGTATGCACAAAGCCCTGGGTTCAATTCCCAGTATTAAAAAAAAAAAAAAAAAAAAAATGCTATAAAGATCCTTCTTGAACAAAAGAAAAAGGAATAGTCCCCAATTCTTTTTATTAAATGTAAATATTCCATAGCATCTGTGTAATAAAATTTATTAAAGTCAATTATTTTTTATTGCCACTAAAAATCTTGTGTGTGTGTATGTGTGTAATAACATTGACATATTATATCCCCTAATATATATAGTCATGATACTGTTGAGATAATTTAGGAGTGCTAACTCACATTCTTCTCAGAAAGTCTTGATGTCATGTACAAATTTCACTCTCAAATGTTAAAATATGTCTTTAAATCATTCTTATTTAGTGTCAAATATACACAATTAAGGAAAAGTACTGGTTATTATAAACAATATTCTCATCTGTTAGATATTTGTAAATTAAACTATGTTAAATTTGATTAAAACAGATTTGCTCTCTATATATAACACAGTTGTCTTTCAAAAAAGAAATATACAATGGTAAAGGTGAAAACAGACAAATAATTTGAAGTATGAATCCTATTTGTAAAAAATATTTTATGCCTATTGCAATAATGCCCATTGCTTTCAGTATCAGAAATATTTCCAGGTCAGTAATTCTACCAATTTGATCATTCTAAACTTTCTACTAATCCTCATATAAATAGCTTGACACCATTTTAATTATTTTTAAAGTTACTCATAAATGTGTTTACTAAATTACTCTTATAGCATGAGACTGCTAAATGGGGCAATTAGGCTCTTTATTTTGAAGAACACACTATAAAGAAATCCTCTCTTGATTTAGACTGCATTTTCCATTCCTTACCACGCTAGGCTCATAAGAAATGTACATCATTTATCAACTTTATTACTAAGTGCATTTATACTTCTTAAGGTGGTTTGGCAGAGACATTGCCAGGTGTTCATCTTATACATCATCCTTTTGGGCATAGATAATTCATTCCCAATCCTCCCTTGCAATTAGAGCTGGACCATAGAAAGTATTACTGCATTGACTACTGGAACATGGACAGAAGTGATGAAAGTAAGGCGAACCAAATCTAGTCTTGACTACTTAAACCCTTTATAGTTGTTTATAGTTCTTTCTTATCTGTGCCTTCCTTGAAGCTCTGTGTTACAGATCACTTAGGCACCAGAAGCCAGAGGACTGTCTCACATTTGCAAGTAAGATGCACGTGAGGCATACTTTTATTGGGTTAATCTACTAAGATTTGGGGGAGGGTACATGTTTTCTTAATGTAATCTGTTATAATACACGTGTTTTGGAATATCTCTCATAATATGACCCATTTTTGTGAGTCCCCAGACACATATTTTTAACTTTCCTCAACTTATCTCACCAGATCTTCAAGGATTGCAGACATGTAGCCAGTGCCTGTGATGAGATAACCACTACCTCACACTTGGTCTCTTATAAAAATTTGCTGTCAAGTATAATCACTTGTGATGTTTTTAATACTCATTTTTCCCATATTTTTTCATACTCATCTCTACCTGTAGTGCACATGCTTTTTTTCTCTTGTTCCAAACATTTAATAATGGGGATGTATGCGGGGGGGGGGGGGACAATCAAACAAACAGACAAAAAATTTACATCAAAACTCTTTTCCTGGACTTACTGTAATACTGTAGACTATATTTAGTTTCCAATTGGGGAGCATCATGAAAAGCCCCATAGTAATACTCATTATATTTCATCTAATTATATGGGCTCCTGTGAGGGCAGTGACCATGTCAATCTTTTGTACTCTCTTGATAAATACAAGGAGAAAAATAGACTCTTAATAAAAATGAATTCATTCATGAATTAATTGTGATTATTAAAGATATTGAATTCCAGCAAGCAATTGTTTTTTTTTTTAGTTTTTTAAAGAACTTTTCTTGCTATAAAATGATTGACTTTATAAATAATTGTACTAAGAACAATAGTAAGAAATCAATGAAAAAACTAGCAACTATTTTTCTCTGTCCAAGCTAGTAAGTTTATGCTTCAATATTTTCCGTTAACAACTGAAATTTTGCTATAGAGGCACATTAAGATTTTTACTCACCATAATGATTTGTTGATGAATCATTTTATTTAAAAAATCTGAAAACATTCTGTTCAATGTGTGTGCTCTTGTAGTCCCCAATACTTGGGAAGCTAAGGAGACAGGAGGACTGCTTGAACCCAGGGAGTTCAAGGTCAACTGGGACACCATAGCAAGGTCCTATATACCATGGCTCAAGTTTCTGAAAATTCACTTCATATTCATAAATTCTGTCTACATAATTTAGATAACTAATTGCAAATTATTTAATGCATCAATTACATTTCTATACAGTGTCAAAAAGTACAGATTGTCTTTATGATATTTTTTTGACTAGCCACATGGCCATTAAAATTAGGTGGAAGTAATTTTTTCTGAGAAAATCATGTAAAAGATATCAATAAAATGATAATTAAGTAAGAAACATCTCTTAAATTTCTGCAATCAGGACCCTTATAGAGAAAAGGGAGAGATAAAAGACATACACGTACTCACACATATTGCATACATGCTTGTCTACAGGTAAGAGGTAAGAGAAGCTTTAGTAGGACTTAAGAGGCTGAAGGACTGACTCAGAACAATTAGGCTATTAAATTTTTTATCTAGGCATTTCAGAATATTAGGAGTAGATATTCCTTGTCAGTTTATTCCATCTATGACAAACAAGTCAGAGACTATGGAAGAGTCCTTAAATACAAATAAGAAAACCAGGTAGAATAACAAGAAATGTCAAAGATTGCATACAAGTCTGTTATGATTTCTGTTTGCTAAAAACACAGACTCCCATTTGCTTAATCACTTGTCCTAACTGGAAATTTATGGGACAACATGTTCAATAATGATGCCATAAAAGTTTTGTCCATTTATTTGAATTAATTCAGGAAAACTGACACTTAAGTTAGGAATTGACTTACCTCTTGGACTTCAATAGTCTAAATACTTTCAATGATTTTAAGCTATATAATTTTATTTCTATCTGGATTGGCCCACAGCCAATTCTAATTTGAAGATTCATAGGCAAATGAAACATATTTACAGGTATCTTACTGGTTTGCATAAAAACAAAATATTTCTTGTGAGATTTTTTGGACTTGATATAAATAACCTATAAAATTTGCAACATAAACCATAGCACATAGATATATCCTTAGAAAAATAGAGTTTTATATTACTGAGAACATATTTGGGAAACTTTGCTAGTACAAGTTCAGTTTTTAGACCCTTCCAAGGAAAGATCCATATGTCAAAGAATCTGAAGTTGGACTTAGTATGACAAAAAGCAATAGTGATATATTATTGCAAAATAATTTTGGAACCAAGAAAAATTGAATTTGAGATATAGTTAGTACCTCACATAAAATAATAAAAATGCAAATAAAAAGCATGATAACAGCATCTTAGAAATACTTCATCTTCTCCTTGCTATAATATTATAAATGTACTAGTTCCCATGCTGAGAAATAGGATTTTACTGAAGTGAAAGAAAGCAAAAATATCCAGTGATAAAAGTCATAAAAGATAGACTGCCATCGAAATAGTAAGCACAGTTGTCTTGAACATTACAATTTAAAAAAGGATTTTATCATATGCTATTATCACATGATATCCTGGCTGCCTGCAAGTTGCAGTCCTCTCCAGGAGAGCAGCAGATGAGGAATGTGAGAGAATAGTTATCCATAGATAGATCCACTGAAATATTGAACCAGAATGTGATGCCAACATTGAGGCATTAGGAACATATGGCAGAAGTCTGGGACTTTGAAATAATCAAGTAGAAGAGACAAAAGCAAAGAAATATTAGCACAGAGAGAAAAGAAATAGTAGAGTAAAGGAATAGTTGGTGGTTTGGGGGGTTTTGTCTGTGAGTTTCTAGAAGACAAACTTTGACAAAAAGGAGATTTGAATCCAAAGGTCTCTATTTACTAATCTTTATTATTCACCAAATCAATAAATTCAGGAGGTTTATTATGATTATCTATACATGGAGATAGCATTATATACCTTGCTGGGCTTTGTGAAAATCAGAATTAATATATAAATATTTATTATTAACAACTATTATTAAGTATATTACTTCATTTAGCAAAATATCTGTAGCTACCTAACTTAGCACCCATAATTCTTCTAAGTGCTAAATATTAAAATACAAATAAAATAAAGGCCTGCCTGCCTTTGACAGGGACATAATCAATCAGGAAAAGTCAAAAAATTGGAATTAAAGAATTAAAAGAATGTAGTGAAGTATTATTACATGGTAGCAATACAATATATTTTATGCTACAGAGGTTTGTAGGGGTAGAGCTTTGAAATCACCCTTCAATGACATCTTATAAAAATAATGGTATCAACAGGGAATCTTTACAGGAGATTTGACAAGGGAGCATGAGTTTAAATGTAAGCAAGATCTGATAGATTTGAGAACACAATTCAGATGATGAGAGCAGAGAATGTGTGGGTCTGAAAACAGCAAGCGATAAGGACAAAAATCTATGTTGTTTAGATTTCTGTATGACACATTAAATAGTTATGACTGTATTTAACACCAACCATGGATAGCAGTCTAAACTAAGAGATGACAGAGTAGCAGACATGAATATATAGCAACTCTACTTTCCTAAGATTGCATGAGTTGTTTCGTTCCCCTTATTATACACTGCCAGCCATTTGGCACAAAAGATTAGTTGGGGTATAAGTGAATCTATGTGACATTTACTTCCATTCTGGATAGGTTTAACTAAGTCCACACATTTTCTCTATCTAATATACAATAAGGGTTTCATTAAAGTGACTGAATAAGCTATAGACTCATGTTCCCTGGGGCAAAGAAAGCTTTCAAGAGGACATGTCAGTGTATTCACCAATATAAACTGACATTAAACATATATATATATATATATATATATATATGTGTGTGTGTGTGTGTGTGTGTGTGTGTGTGTGTGTATAACATTATATCTATAATATTATATGTTACATATTATAGATATATATTATATATATTATAGATATAATGCTTGACTATAGTAATCTGCTTAGGTCTTGTTTGGAGATTTTCATAGAGTTAAGGATATAGGTAAAAACTTACAAAGAACTTGGAAAAAAATAAAGTGTGAAATAAAATCAGGAGTGAAAATATTGGGAAAAATGTAGTATATATAAATTATGGAAATGTCTGGAGGTATTAGATATTCTTGCAAGTAGTTTTTTTAAAAATCTTATAAGAATAACAACTATTCTGCTCTTTAATATCTATTTATTATGGGTTTTTTTGGCTTATAATTCTCCCTCCCACATGGCCAGAGTTCTGTCTCTTCCTGCTTAAATATATCCTGCTCAATTTACTCTTCCCTTCAAACAAAATCTATTTAATATGCATCTACTGCTAATTGTCAGATGAGCATTGCTGACTTCATAACAAATAAGCAGGCTTCTGCTTATACCTTTGGTTTAAAATGCATTTGTTTCACATGGCCACATTTAAAAAGTCCTTCTCATCTGTGCTCTGAGATCACCTCCTCATAGAGACATTTCCTGGCTCCTTATATGCAATAACAATGGTGAATCTACCCAAACCCATCATTCCTCATCCTTCCCAGTGGGCTTTATTTTCCTCTACAGTAACTACCATCACCTGGCCTTCTGTATACTGGCTTGTTTGTTAATATTGTGCCTATCATCCATAAAACTGAGGATGTGGACTTTGTTTTGTTACTGCCTTATTTTCTCCTGTCTCACTGCAAAGAGGAATATCTGAGATTTCTTCCTCTGACAATAATCTTTCTCCCTGGGTTTTTAATTCCGCCCTGCCTTTAATTTGAAGCACTGCGTAAGACTGGGCAGGTAAGGGGCAGCACAGAATGAAAGTAATACAAGAGTTACAATTCAAATATGTTGAGTATGGAAATTAATTAGTATCCACACAATTACTATGGAGATAATCACGTATGATAATTAACAAACGAATATTTTTGTGAGACCCTCATGAGTTAAAAAATAAGCAGAAATGAGACACTTTGGTGCATTCTTGTAGCAATTTTCTTATTTTATATAAAAGTTAAAGGCTTTTCTTTTCATTTTGTCCTTCACACTTTTGTCTAGCACAGAAGCATGAGATTCAACTCTCCATTTCTTCCAGAATAAACTCTCAGAAAATGTTATTTTGCCTCCATGAATAATTCCCTTAGTGCTGTTAAAGATTTCAGGAGATTTACTATGCAGGGCACAAGAAGCTCAAGACATTGGAAAATCAACTCTGGAGTAATTGTTATATTAGTTAAAAATAATGGAGCTGATCTGGGTAGGAGGGGTGCACAAGTTGGTTCAAACTAAGTTTTTTCATGAGGGACCTCTGCCAACCCCACCCCATTTCAAGATACATTTGATTAGAGAATGTGTTAAGAACTCTTCCCAAGCTGTTCATATATAATGTATTGGTACCTTAAACTGTGAAGGAAACCAGGAACCTTGCCAACAGTTGTGGTAAAACAGATCCTAATGTGGTTTCTGAGTTAAGAGTGCTATCCTCAGAAAGAATGCTTCTTCTGCCCTGTTTTTTCACGTTATCATCCTCAATATATCAAGGAGTCCTGTTGAATTCTGGTGGAGAAACTCCTGGAATTGGCTTGCTATTTTTGGAATTAGATCATGAAATTATTATCAGGCTGACTAGCTATAAAGATGAACCTGTCCTCCCTCTTTGTCAATGCAGTAGAACATTTTCTGGCTGAGTGGGAGCAACTGTGTTTCTTCCTCCTAACTTCTGTTAAGGTGGGTTATTTTTTCTTTGGAAACAAATGAAGCAAAATATTTCTTGATTCCTTAAAGCCTTTTTCAGATCACTGTTTTGCCTTTTCTGTCCTTTCTTGGAAAACTTTCCTCTTGTCTTCAGTGGTGAGCTTTCTCTTTTAACTTCTGTCAAAAAATAAGCATATAGAGTGCTTTCTGTCCTCTCCATTTACTTCCTTTAATTGTTCAATGGGAAGTCCCATTTGCATTACTTCATATCCTGCTTTATCCACTGATAGTATTTCTAACATTTAGCCCAAAAGTTTGGAATCACTGAGTTCCTTAGGGTAATATATGGTGATTTCAGTTATCTGTTACTGTACAATCACCCTAAACTTACTGCTCTAAACAACAACCATCACTAATTTGCTGAGAAATCTATAGCTTAGGCATAGCTCAGTGGAGATATCTCATTCCTGTTCTAAGTAGTGTAATTTGAGGTAGTTCAATGCTGGCGATGGAAATATCTGAGGCCTTTCTCAGGTTCTAGAGGTCCATACATCATTGTTATCTGGGATTTGACTTGGAGCACCAGCCAAAACATCTACTCCAGCTTCTAACAGTAAGGTGTCATCCCTAACCACACAGTGGCTACAGCCAAGGAACAAATATCTAAAGATTATAGGAAGTAGAAGCTGCCGGGACCTAGAAAATGGCAGTGTCACTTCTGTTTCCTAATGATCCAACAGTTGCAGATCCCAGATTCCAAGGGAGAGATATAAGAAGGTCAGAAAAATTTGAGTTCATATGCTATGACTGGCACAAGACACTTTTGTTTTGGTCTCTAGTACAGGTCCTCAAAAAGATCTCCTTTTGATATTATGACCACAAGATTAAAGAGACCAGAGTTACTTGATCTGTGACATGATACACGGAAATTCAAAAAGAGAAACAGCAGGCGTCAAGCATTCTCTGATCCGTAGCCATTCTAAAATAAGTAATTCACATATTCTCAAAAACTCGATTTGAACCTGTTGAAGAGCCCTTTGGCTCTGCTCTTTACACTCTTATTCTACTCTTTAAATATCTTATTTTAAAAAATAATGCCGTGTCTGCAAAGACATGGCATTTTCAATCTACTTCTTATTCATACAGAGTCTTGTTCCCAAAGGTCTCTTTCTACTTTGTACTGTCACTCTGCTTTTTAGTCCAAGCTGGCCAGGCTTCAATCAGCTCAGTTTTCTAAACAAATGAACAAACAAGAGCTTTCTAAGTTTATCAGGAATCTTCAGTGCATTAGAAAAAAGACACAATCAGTGCTCTTGAAGATAGGCTCTCTTACACCACACTCACTGTGAAGAGGCAAGAGAAAACCCTTAAGATCTAAGCTATACAAACAGTGTTATGTGAAAAGAGGCTCTATATGTGTATTATGAACCGTAATGCATTCTACTAGAATGGCCAATGGGGAGGGAGGGGAAGGGAGGGGGCAAAAGGGTGAAGGAAAAAAATAAAAGATGTAGAATGAGATGGATATCATTACCCTAAGTGCATGTATGAAGTCACAAATGGTGTGAATATACATACAACCAGAGATTTGTAAAAAAAAGTGCTCTGTATGTGTAATATGAAATGTAATGCATTCTGCCGTCATTTATAACATCTTAGAATAAAAAAAAATGTAAAAAAAAAATAAAAGATCTAAGCTGTTCTACTCTCTGAGACGAGACTCTGGAAGGGACACTACTAAGATTTTCAGAGGGTCTTTTACCAGGTAATATTTAAAGAGCAGCCTTGGCTCTTTCTAAAGCCTTAACAAAGAGATTCATAGTTAATGCCCTCTGCTTCATCTTTAGATTATGTTTCCCTTTAAAATGCATGTAATTGGTCTCTGCTTTCAGATCTGTTCTTATTTCCAAAAAATTTTCTGCTAGTTGAAAACCCTGGTTATGGGAATGAATTTATTTTCGAGTCCACCAAGTCTTGGCTCTTTTAACCTTCTGCTTTTTGCCTTGTGTCTCTCCTACAGTATTATAGCATAAGGAGGAGGGCTGCATTTTTAATTTCATAACTATGTAAACATTGTTATACTATATTATTTATGCAATAGTAATAAGAAAAAAGTTCCTATATGTTCAATACAGATGGATTTTTCCTTATATTTTTTATCTTTGGTTGGTTGAATCTGTAGATGGGTGGAGACTGTGGCTTCAGAGAGACAACTCTACATCTTAGATAAAGAATTCATATGTTAAAAATATAACAGAATCTCAGAACTCACTAGCAAAATAAAACCAAATAATCCAATTAAATGGGCATATTATATGAATAGATATTTTTCCTAAGAATATGTACAAATGGCCAACAGGTATATGAAAAAGTGTTCCACACAACAATCATCATGGAAAAGCAAATAAAAATAAAAATAAAAATTAGATATTAGCTCACACCTTTTAGGATGGCTACTATCAAAATCTCAAGAGATATCAAGTATTGGCTAGAGAACAGAGAAAACATACACTATTGGTGGGAATGTAGCTTGGCATAGCCATTATTGAAAATAGTATGGGGTCTCCTCAGAAAATAAAAAATGGAACTACAGTATATGATCCAATAATTTTACTTTTGTTTGTATATATATATCTAAAGGAAATAAAATTGATATTTCAATGAGCTATTTCTACTTCCATTTTCATCACAGAATTATTCATAATAGGTAAGAAATGAAAACAATCCAAGCATATTGGGAGACTGAGGCAGGTTTGCAAGTTCAAAGCCAGCCTCAGCAAACTATCAAGGCCTTAAGTAACTCATTAGACACTGTTTCAAAATAAAACATAAAAAATAAAAGAGGGCTGAGGATGGATGTGGCTCAGTGGTTAAGGGCCTCTAGTTCGACTCAATTACTACTACTACTACTACTAAGAAGAAGAAGAAATGAAAACAACCTAAATGTCCATCAAACTGATGAATAGACAAAGAAAATGTGTTGTATATATATACAATTGGATGTTACCCAGTCTTAAAAAGGAAGAAAATTCTTCCATTTGTGATAACATTAATGAATCTAGTGGACATTATACTAAGTGAAATGAGCTAGACACAGAAAGTTGAGTACATTTTCTTTTTATCTCACTTATGAGTGAAAGCTAAAAAAGTTGAACTCAGAATAAAATAGTAGAATGGGGGTCTGAAATGAGGGAAATGGAATGATGTTGGTCAATGGCTATAAACTTGGAGTTATAAGTTGCATAAATTTTAGAGATCTAATGCAAAGCAATGTTGATAGATGGGCTACCCCCCTCTCCCCCAGCCCCCAAGGTTTTTGTGTCCTGAGCAAAGCAACCTTGTTTCATTTTTCCCAGGCAAGAGCCAATGAGCTTGGAGGTCTCTCTGTTCTCCAGACAGGATGTTATTCCCCGGAAAGGAGCCAATAGGCTTAAAGTTTGCCCTGTTCTATGGGCAAAGAGCCAATGGCGTTGAGGTTGCTCTGGTGCACCCCCCACCAGAGCAGACCCTATATAGGGTCCCATTCTAGAGACTCTCATACTCAACAGCTTGTCCTTGCAGAGAGGAGGAAGCCACTCAGACACAACAGCTCATCCCTGCGGAGAGGAGAAAGCCACTGCACCAGCCTTAGACCCACCACCTCCAACCCAATGACAGCTGCCCCAGCCAACAGCTCCAGACCTACCATCTTCAGCCCAATGGCAGCTGCCCAGCCGACAGCTCCAGCCTCCAGCCAGATAGCCACTGCTTTAGCTGACAGTTCCAGAGATCCCAGCCAGCACGACCAGGCACCCACCTTCCATTCAGAGCTTGCATAGTCCCCTCTCTCTGACTCCCCTCTCCCAGTACCTCTTCAACCTTTGACCAGAGCACCTCTTTGACCTCCAACCAGCCACAAAGGCTGTTGAATAAATCTCTTGGCTGCACGGCTGTCCCAGGTGTGATTTTCACCCTTAATTGTTGCTGTGACTCAGATCCTGTCCTGGGCTGAAGGGCATAATCACCAGGGACTGCCTCAGCCTTCGCCCATTTTTCAATCGCCATTCCAAAGCATCCACCACCGGCCATTGAATTGGTAAGCCTCCTCCTGTCCCAGAGCTCCTAAACCCATTGGGCCTTTCACAGTGGGAACTGACCATTGATCCTCCGGCAACCTCGCTTGTGGCCTGTACGGGGGAGGACTGCACCCCACCTAGATGTTCACAGACACAGTGGATCTCAGGAGCTCTTTCTCTCTTTCTCTCTCTCTCTCCCTTTCCTGTGTAGGTCTCCTCTTCCGCAGAGCTCCTAAACCTGTAGGGCCTTTCACAGTGGAAACTGACTTTTGATTGTCCAGCAGCCCTGCTTGTGGCCTGTACGGGAAGGACTGCACCCCACCTAGACCTTCACGGTCACAGTGGACCTCAAGGTGCTCTCTCTTTCGTGCTGTGTTTCACTCTCTCTCTCTCCCTCTCCCTTTCATGGGAAGAGTTAATGAAAGCCCTTTTCTGGCCTCTGGCCTAGTTTGGACTTGGGTCTTATCTCTCCCATTTGGAACAGGACATGAAAACCCCTGTGCAGGGTGGCCCATTGTCCTTTGGTCCATTTGGACCCTATGTCTGTTTGACTCCAGTGACGACTGGGTCTCACGTACTTGGATCTCTAATATATATATATATATATATATATATATATATCTTATGGGGGACGCTCCTCAGAATAATATATCTCCCCTGTTCAGAATGGGAAAATGGGGCCTTCTTCTTCTGCTTCTTCATCCCTCCTGGCTGACCCATTCCTATCCCTCCTGGCCGACTGATCACTCTCTTCTTCCCTCTCGTCCTTGCTCTCTTCTTTGGTTTTGCTATCACTCTCTGTTGCCCTCTTACCCACACTTATCTCTCCCAGCTGATTCCCCTCTACAATGCCTCTTAAACAACCTAGCCACTCTTGGCCTAATTCCCGATATACAACCAACAAAACTCATCAAGTTTTGCACCCAAGATTGGCCCACATACCCCTTAGATAACCAAAACACATGGCCTGATTCTGGGTTCCTGGATCCCTCTATACTGAGAGATCTTTTCAACTTCTGTGAGCAATCAAAAAAATGGGTAGAGATTCCATATATTCAGGCTTTCTTCCTCCTCTGTTCAAATCCCTCACTCTGTACCCACTGCAACCATGAAACTATTCTCCTTGCCTGTCAACCGGCTGCTCCCCTACCATCTCCCCCCTTTCTTGATTTCGATCCCGAGGACGAGCCGCTCCCATACCGACCTGAAACCTCTCCCCTTCCCTCGGCCCCTCCAGCCCCACTTCTACCCACTCCTGCCACCTCCTCCTTCAGCCCACCCTCCACGTGATCTCACACAATGTCTGCTCACCCTCCGTGTCACTTACTCCCTTCCAAGTTGTGGCCCCACTCCGGGAAGTTCCGGGTCCAGAAGGAATTGTCCGTGTCCATGTTCCCTTCCCAATGACCAAGGTAGTGCAAATCAAGAAATGGTTGGGGCTCTTATATCACTGACCCCACTACACACTTCAGGGAATTTCAATGGGTCCTACAAGCTTATAGCCTTACCTTCCTTGATATATATATATATGTATATATATATATATATATATATATATGAATGATTCTGGCAAATATCCTCCTTCCTGAGGTGCATAGGCAAGTCTGGGAGCAGGCAAGGGCCTATGCTGATGAGACCCATAGAATCAACTCTAACCATCTCATTGGACCTCAGGCCATCCCCGAAAGGGACCCTAACTGGGACTATAATTCCCCAGGGCATGTGGCCTTGTGAGATCAGTTTTCCACTTGTATACTAGCTGGTCTTAAGCATGCAGCACAAAAGGTAGTTAATTTTGACAAGCTGCAGGAAATCATACCAAAAAGGGAAGAGACCCCCTCCAAATTTCTTGATTGACTGACAAAAACCCTCCAACAATATACTAATTGAGATCCTGAATCTCCAGGGGGACTTCAGGTCCTTATGACTTACTTTTGTCCCAAAGTTACCCCGACATACAGGCTAAATTGAGAAAATTAGAGCAAGGTCCTACAACACCTCAGACCAAGATCCTGGCCTTGGCCCTTAAGGCTTATCATAATAGAGACAAGAATATTGAACACCGTAGGTTTCAGAAGTATGAAAAGGCCAAACGAACAAAATTTCAAATGCTGGCCCAGGCCTTACAGGCTCCAATGCTCTGGCCTCACAAACAGAGGGCCGTGACCCCATGCAGAGCGGACCTCTGGGGCCCTGGTTCAAGTGCGGGAATGAAGGACACTGGACTAGAGCTTGCCCCAAATCCAGGCCCTCTGCACACCCATGTCCTAAATGCTCCAAGATGGGCCATTGGGGTCGACTGCCCCAGTTCCCACATGGGGACTGAACCAGTTGTGAAACCTAGCCTACTGGGGCTGGCTGCAGAAGAGTGATGGGGCCCTGGGGTTCCCAACAGTTGACATCGCCTTACAGGAGCCTAGGGTCACCCTTTTTGTTGGTAGCCACCCCATAAATTTCCTACTAGATACAGGAGCCACTTTCTCGGTCTTGAGGGAGTTTTGGGGGCCCTCCAACATATCATACCCTATTGTTGGGGTAGAGGGACACGCCATTCACCCCCGCAAGTCTCCAATGCTGTCTTGCCACCTCCACCACCATCCTTTTGCCCACCAGTTCCTAGTAATGCCTCAATATCCTGTGACTTTCTGGGTTGAGATATACTAGCCAAATTTCAGGCCTCAAGTGTGCTCTCTGACCGGTCTCACTCAGTTGTGCTCCCTGACTTGTCTCACTCCATCTCTTCCTCTGTCTTCCTTCTTAGTGTTTTAGAGCCCGATGACCCTGAAGAGACCTCTCAATTCTCTACTGATGCGGAAACCTCCCATTACCCTGCCCCCAACCATCTGGTAGACCCCAAAGTTTGGGACACCCAGACTCCCTCCCTTGCTCTCTGTGACCCTGTACAAGTACACCTTAAAGATCCCCAGCATTTACCTAACACAGCCCAGTATCCACTCCCAGCCTCTAGCCTCAGGGGTCTCCAACCAGTTATCTCAGACCTTCTGTGGAAATGCTTTCTCTAACCCACCCATTCTCCTTATAATACTCCCATATTCTTGGTTAAGAAGTCCAATGTGTCATACTGGCTAGTCCAAGATCTTCGTCTCATCAATGAGGCTGTTAGGCCCATACACCCTCTAGTCCGGAATTCTTATACTATTCTCTCCCTAATTCCCTCCTTATCTACCCATTTCTCAGTCACTGATCTTAAGGATGCCTTGTTCACTGTCCCTTTAGCTCAGGAATCACAAGACATCTTTGCCTTTACCTTAACTGATCCTGATACTCAACGGTCCCAACAATTGACCTGGACAGTCCTCCCTCAGGGTTTTTGAGACAGCCCTCATATCTTTTGACAGACACTGGCTGCTGATCTCAAAGACCTTGAATTCTCTGACTCCAATCTTTTGCAATATGTAGATGACCTTCTCCTTTGCAGCCCTTCCTTCTCCACAACTCATATAGACTCTTAGACCCTTTTGAATTTTCTTGCTTCTCGCAGGTATCATGTTTCCCCATCTAAGGTACAACTTGTCCAGACCCAGGTAGTTTACTTAGGAGTTCAGATTTCCCATCAATCAAAGGCCATTACTGTAGACCGAAAGGCCCTCATCGAAGCTGTCCCATGTCCCAAGACAAGGGAAGAGATTCTTTCCTTCTTGGGGTTAGCAGGATACTTCCATGCATGAATTCCCAATTTTTCTCTTTATTCAAAGCCCCTATATGAGGAAGCTAAGGGGGTTAAGGAAAAGCCCCTCCCTGAAGGCATTTGGGCTGATTTTAAGCATCTGCTGCAGGCACTATTACAGGCCCCAGCTCTTCACCTCCCAGACCTTCTTCAGCCATTCACCCTTTATGTCCATGAAATGATGGGTATGTCTCTAGGTGTTTTAGGCTAATATAAGGCCTCTACTTTTGCTCCCGTTGCCTACCTTTCTAAAACAACTTGATCCCACTGTTCGCGGATGGGCCCCCTGTCTTCAGGCTCTGGCTGCTGCTTACCTACACCTACAGGAATCAAAAAAGTTGACCTTTGGTGCCCATGTCACTGTTGTCTCTCCTCACCATTTAAAAGATCTACTGGCCTATAAGAGCCTTCAAACTCTCCCACCCTGTTGCGTTCTCTCTCCTCATTTCTTTTCTGCATGACTCCTAAATATCTTCCTAATCCTGCTCCTCTTTACACCCACTTACACTCCTCTAAGTCTCCTCTGAGCCCCCAGAACATGATTGTGTAGAGATGCTTGAGGCTTTAATCGCTCACCCTTCCCACATTCAAGAAGAACCACTTCCTGATCCTTCCCTAATCTGGTTCACAGATGGCAGCTCTTTTCTTAAAGATGGGCAACATTTTGCCAGCTACGCTGTCGTCTCCCTATCAGAGGTTATCGAGGCAGCACCCCTTACCCCCAGTACCACAAACCAACGAGCTGAACTAATAGCTGTTATTCATGCCTTTGAGTTAGCAGCTGACCAAAACCTCACCTTCTACACAGACTCAAAATATGTCTATCATATGTTACTTTCCCATTCAGCAATATGGAAAGAGTGGGGGCTCCTGACCACGAAGGCTCTGCAGTTGCTAATTCCAAATTAATATCAAAGCTCCTACAAGCCTCTCTTCTGCCCAAACTAATAGTGATTTCACATTGTCCTTCACACAAAAATGGTGAGTCTCCCATAGTTCAGGGAAATACAAGGGCTGATAGGGCAGCAAGGGAGGCAGCACTATCTTCTCCTTCTCTTATGGCTTAAGTCCAATCTACTACCCAGACCCCCACATCCCCTTCCATACAATCAATCCTCTCCTATCTCCATGTTCTTTTCCATCCTAACCCTTAGGCCCTTAGAACATTTACAACCTCCTTCTTCACCCTGACTTCAGAAGACGCACAGTTTCTCCATCAATTCACCTCCATGTGCACTGCATGCCAAAATACTAACCCATATACTCTCCTTAAACCAGGAACATTTCCCTCTCACCAAGCTTGAGGTCAGTTTTTGGGAGCTGATTGGCAAATAGTTTTCACCAACATGGCAACTGTCCAAAAACACAAATATCTCCTGGTCTTGGAAGATACCTTCTCTGGATGGGTGGAGGCCTTCCCTACTTCTGACAAAAGGGCTTTCACAGTAGCTTCTATTTTAGTCTCAGAAGTCCTTCCCCGCTTCGGGTTGCCCACATCCATCCAGTCTGACAACGGGCCTGAATTTGCCTCTCATGTCACCCAAAATATATCTACTTCCCTTAACATTCCTTGGCATTTTCACATCCCATATCACCCTAAGTCTTCAGGAAAGGTAGAGAGGACTTATAGAACTCTTGAGAACATTCTGACTAAACTCTCCCTGGAGCTTCACTTGGACTGGGTCAAGCTACTTCCCCTTGCCCTCTTTAGGCTCCAAGTACTCTCAAAGAAACCTTCCTCTTTTGAGGTTATGTTTGGGCAACCAGCTCTTCCACCTGGAATTTCAGCAATTCAAGGACCCTTGCCCAAAGACCTCTCTCTTCCCCTCTTGTCCTTCATCAGACATCAGCTATGGACATGCCAAGATTATATGCTGCTGGACCCAGGTAGACTCTCCACTTCATTCCCATTAACACTTGGGTTTTGGGTATATTTCTCCCCTCCCCCAGGACACAGGATCAGTCTCCCTTGCCCCAAAGTGGACAGGCCCCTTCCAGGTTGTGCTGTGCACACCCATGGCTGCTAAGCTTCATGAAACCTCAGGGAACTTGACATCTTGGATTCATATCTCCAGACTAAAACCAGCTGCTCAACTAGCTGAGGATCCTCAAAAGGATGACAGACACTTACCCCAGTATACTTGTTCTTCCCTTCCTACTGATCCCCTAAAAATTCACTTTTCTCATGTCCCCAATACTGACTCAGAATAATCTTTTCTGTCTTTCTTGTTCTGAACCTTTAACCAGCTTCTCCTTAGGGATCACCTGTTATTTCTCATCACCTCAGGGCAAATTCATGTTTCTGGTGGCGACCTCCTGGGAATCCTTTTCGCCCTCAAGCCTAACCTACCTGTCATGTCATATCCCCCCATAACACCCCACATCACCCCATTTCAAGCAGGAAGTAGCCAGACTGACACACAATGTCCCACTTCCTAAGGAAAAAAAAAAAAAAAAAGGAGGGGAATGATAGATGGGCTACCCTTCACCCGTGGAGGTTTCTGTGTCCTGAGCAAAGCAACCTTGTTTCATTTTCCCTGGGCAAGAGCCAATGGGATTGGAGGTTTCTCTGTTCTCTGGACAGAATGCTCTTTCTCAGGAAAGGAGCCAATAGGCTTAAAGGTATCCCTGTTTTCCACGTGCAAAGAGCCAATGGTGTGTTAGGGTTACTCTGGTGCACCCCCCAACCAGAAATCCCTATATAGGGTCCCGTTCAAGAGACTCTCACAACAGCTAGCCCTTGCAGAGAGGAGGAAGCCACTCAGACACAACAGCTCATCTCTGCAGAGAGGAGGAAGCCACTGCACCAGCCTTAGACCCACTGCCTCCAACCCAATGGCAGCTGCTCCAGCCAACAGCTCCAGACTCACCTCCTTCAGTCTAACTGCTATTGCCCAGCCAACAGCTCCAGCCTCCAGCCAGACAGCAGCTGCTTTACCTGACAGCTCCAGAGATCCCAGCCAGTGCAACCAGGCACCCACCTTCCATTCAGGGCTTGCATACTACCCTTCTCCCTGACTCCTCTCTCCCACCAAAGCTTGCACACCACTCCCCTCTCCCTGACTCCTCTCTCCCAGCACCTCTTTGACCTTTGACCAGAGCACCTCTTTGACCTCCAACCAGCCACAAAGGCTGTTGAATAAATCTCTTGGCTGCAAGGCTGCCTCTATACTGAGAGATCTTTTCAACTTCTGTGAGCAATCAAAAAAAATGGGTAGAGATTCCATATATTCAGGCTTTCTTCCTCCTCTGTTCAAATCCCTCACTCTGTACCCACTGCAACCATGAAACTATTCTCCTTGCCTGTCAACCGGCTGCTCCCCTACCATCTCCCCCCTTTCTTGATTTCGATCCGAGGACGAGCCGCTCCCATACCGACCTGAAACCTCTCCCCTTCCCTCGGCCCCTCCAGCCCCACTTCTACCCACTCCTGCCACCTCCTCCTTCAGCCCACCCTCCACGTGATCTCACACAATGTCTGCTCACCCTCCGTGTCACTTACTCCCTTCCAAGTTGTGGCCCCACTCGGGAAGTTCCGGGTCCAGAAGGAATTGTCCGTGTCCATGTTCCCTTCCCAATGACCAAGGTAGTGCAAATCAAGAAATGGTTGGGGCTCTTATATCACTGACCCCACTACACACTTCAGGGAATTTCAATGGGTCCTACAAGCTTATAGCCTTACCTTCCTTGATATATATATATATGTATATATATATATATATATATATATATGAATGATTCTGGCAAATATCCTCCTTCCTGAGGTGCATAGGCAAGTCTGGGAGCAGGCAAGGGCCTATGCTGATGAGACCCATAGAATCAACTCTAACCATCTCATTGGACCTCAGGCCATCCCGAAAGGGACCCTAACTGGGACTATAATTCCCAGGGCATGTGGCCTTGTGAGATCAGTTTTCCACTTGTATACTAGCTGGTCTTAAGCATGCAGCACAAAAGGTAGTTAATTTTGACAAGCTGCAGGAAATCATACCAAAAAGGGAAGAGACCCCCTCCAAATTTCTTGATTGACTGACAAAAAACCCTCCAACAATATACTAATTGAGATCCTGAATCTCCAGGGGGACTTCAGGTCCTTATGACTTACTTTTGTCCCAAAGTTACCCCGACATACAGGCTAAATTGAGAAAATTAGAGCAAGGTCCTACAACACCTCAGAGACAAGATCCTGGCCTTGGCCCTTAAGGCTTATCATAATAGAGACAAGAATATTGAACACCGTAGGTTTCAGAAGTATGAAAAGGCCAAACGAACAAAATTTCAAATGCTGGCCCAGGCCTTACAGGCTCCAATGCTCTGGCCTCACAAACAGAGGGCCGTGACCCCCATGCAGAGCGGACCTCGGGGCCCTGGTTCAAGTGCGGGAACGAAGGACACTGGACTAGAGCTTGCCCCAAATCCAGGCCCTCTGCACACCCATGTCCTAAATGCGCCAAGATGGGCCATTGGGGTCGACTGCCCCAGTTCCCACATGGGGACTGAACCAGTTGTGAAACCTAGCCTACTGGGGCTGGCTGCAGAAGAGTGATGGGGCCCTGGGGTTCCCAACAGTTGACATCGCCTTACAGGAGCCTAGGGTCACCCTTTTTGTTGGTAGCCACCCCATAAATTTCCTACTAGATACAGGAGCCACTTTCTCGGTCTTGAGGGAGTTTTGGGGGCCCTCCAACATATCATCCCCTATTGTTGGGGTAGAGGGACACGCCATTCAACCCCTGCAAGTCTCCAATGCTGTCTTGCCACCTCCACCACCATCCTTTTGCCCACCAGTTCCTAGTAATGCCTCAATATCCTGTGCCTTTCTGGGTTGAGATATACTAGCCAAATTTCAGGCCTCAAGTGTGCTCTCTGACCGGTCTCACTCAGTTGTGCTCCCTGACTTGTCTCACTCCGTCTCTTCCTCTGTCTTCCTTCTTAGTGTTTTAGAGCCCGATGACCCTGAAGAGACCTCTCAATTCTCTACTGATGCGGAAACCTCCCATTACCCTGCCCCCAACCATCTGGTAGACCCCAAAGTTTGGGACACCCAGACTCCCTCCCTTGCTCTCTGTGACCCTGTACAAGTACACCTTAAAGATCCCCAGCATTTACCTAACACAGCCCAGTATCCACTCCCGGCCTCTAGCCTCAGGGGTCTCCAACCAGTTATCTCAGACCTTCTGTGGAAATGCTTTCTCTAACCCACCCATTCTCCTTATAACACTCCCATATTCTTGTTAAGAAGTCCAATGTGTCATACTGGCTAGTCCAAGATCTTCGTCTCATCAATGAGGCTGTTAGGCCCATACACCCTCTAGTCCGGAATTCTTATACTATTCTCTCCTAATTCCCTCCTTATCTACCCATTTCTCAGTCACTGATCTTAAGGATGCCTTGTTCACTGTCCCTTTAGCTCAGGAATCACAAGACATCTTTGCCTTTACCTTAACTGATCCTGATACTCAACGGTCCCAACAATTGACCTGGACAGTCCTCCCTCAGGGTTTTTGAGACAGCCCTCATATCTTTTGACAGACACTGGCTGCTGATCTCAAAGACCTTGAATTCTCTGACTCCAATCTTTTGCAATATGTAGATGATTCTTCTCCTTTGCAGCCCTTCCTTCTCCACAACTCATATAGACTCTTAGACCCTTTTAAATTTTCTTGCTTCTCGCAGGTATCATGTTTCCCCATCTAAGGTACAACTTGTCCAGACCCAGGTAGTTTACTTAGGAGTTCAGATTTCCCATCAATCAAAGGCCATTACTGTAGACCGAAAGGCCCTCATCGAAGCTGTCCCATGTCCCAAGACAAGGGAAGAGATTCTTTCCTTCTTGGGGTTAGCAGGATACTTCCATGCATGAATTCCCAATTTTTCTCTTTATTCAAAGCCCCTATATGAGGAAGCTAAGGGGGGTTAAGGAAAGCCCCTCCCTGAAGGCATTTGGGCTGATTTTAAGCATCTGCTGCAGGCACTATTACAGGCCCCAGCTCTTCACCTCCCAGACCTTCTTCAGCCATTCACCCTTTATGTCCATGAAATGATGGGTATGTCTCTAGGTGTTTTAGGCTAATATAAGGCCTCTACTTTTGCTCCCGTTGCCTACCTTTCTAAACAACTTGATCCCACTGTTCGCGGATGGGCCCCCTGTCTTCAGGCTCTGGCTGCTGCTTACCTACACCTACAGGAATCAAAAAAGTTGACCTTTGGTGCCCATGTCACTGTTGTCTCTCCTCACCATTTAAAAGATCTACTGGCCTATAAGAGCCTTCAAACTCTCCCACCCTGTTGCGTTCTCTCTCCTCATTTCTTTTCTGCATGACTCCTAAATATCTTCCTATTCCTGCTCCTCTTTACACCCACTTACACTCCTCTAAGTCTCCTCTGAGCCCCCAGAACATGATTGTGTAGAGATGCTTGAGGCTTTAATCCCTCACCCTTCCCACATTCAAGAAGAACCACTTCCTGATCCTTCCCTAATCTGGTTCACAGATGGCAGCTCTTTTCTTAAAGATGGGCAACATTTTGCCAGCTACGCTGTCGTCTCCCTATCAGAGGTTATCGAGGCAGCACCCCTTACCCCCAGTACCACAAACCAACGAGCTGAACTAATAGCTGTTATTCATGCCTTTGAGTTAGCAGCTGACCAAAACCTCACCTTCTACACAGACTCAAAATATGTCTATCATATGTTACTTTCCCATTCAGCAATATGGAAAGAGTGGGGGCTCCTGACCACGAAGGCTCTGCAGTTGCTAATTCCAAATTAATATCAAAGCTCCTACAAGCCTCTCTTCTGCCCAAACTAATAGTGATTTCACATTGTCCTTCACACAAAAATGGTGAGTCTCCCATAGTTCAGGGAAATACAAGGGCTGATAGGGCAGCAAGGGAGGCAGCACTATCTTCTCCTTCTCTTATGGCTTAAGTCCAATCTACTACCCAGACCCCCACATCCCCTTCCATACAATCAATCCTCTCCTATCTCCATGTTCTTTTCCATCCTAACCCTTAGGCCCTTAGAACATTTACAACCTCCTTCTTCACCCTGACTTCAGAAGACGCACAGTTTCTCCATCAATTCACCTCCATGTGCACTACATGCCAAAAAGACTAACCCATATACTCTCCTTAAACCAGGAACATTTCCCTCTCACCAAGCTTGAGGTCAGTTTCTGGGAGCTGATTGGCAAATAGTTTTCACCAACATGGCAACTGTCCAAAAACACAAATATCTCCTGGTCTTGGTAGATACCTTCTCTGGATGGGTGGAGGCCTTCCCTACTTCTGACAAAAGGGCTTTCACAGTAGCTTCTATTTTAGTCTCAGAAGTCCTTCCCCGCTTTCGGGTTGCCCACATCCATCCAGTCTGACAACGGGCCTGAATTTGCCTCTCATGTCACCCAAAATATATCTACTTCCCTTAACATTCCTTGGCATTTTCACATCCCATATCACCCTAAGTCTTCAGGAAAGGTAGAGAGGACTTATAGAACTCTTGAGAACATTCTGACTAAACTCTCCCTGGAGCTTCACTTGGACTGGGTCAAGCTACTTCCCCTTGCCCTCTTTAGGCTCCAAGTACTCTCAAAGAAACCTTCCTCTTTTGAGGTTATGTTTGGGCAACCAGCTCTTCCACCTGGAATTTCAGCAATTCAAGGACCCTTGCCCAAAGACCTCTCTCTTCCCCTCTTGTCCTTCATCAGACATCAGCTATGGACATGCCAAGATTATATGCTGCTGGACCCAGGTAGACTCTCCACTTCATTCCCATTAACACTTGGGTTTTGGGTATATTTCTCCCCTCCCCAGGACACAGGATCAGTCTCCCTTGCCCCAAAGTGGACAGGCCCCTTCCAGGTTGTGCTGTGCACACCCATGGCTGCTAAGCTTCATGAAACCTCAGGGAACTTGACATCTTGGATTCATATCTCCAGACTAAAACCAGCTGCTCAACTAGCTGAGGATCCTCAAAAGGATGACAGACACTTACCCCAGTATACTTGTTCTTCCCTTCCTACTGATCCCCTAAAAATTCACTTTTCTCATGTCCCCAATACTGACTCAGAATAATCTTTTCTGTCTTTCTTGTTCTGAACCTTTAACCAGCTTCTCCTTAGGGATCACCTGTTATTTCTCATCACCTCAGGGCAAATTCATGTTTCTGGTGGCGACCTCCTGGGAATCCTTTTCGCCCTCAAGCCTAACCTACCTGTCATGTCATATCCCCCCATAACACCCCACATCACCCCATTTCAAGCAGGAAGTAGCCAGACTGACACACAATGTCCCACTTCCTAAGGAAAAAAAAAAAAAAAAAAGGAGGGGAATGATAGATGGGCTACCCTTCACCCGTGGAGGTTTCTGTGTCCTGAGCAAAGCAACCTTGTTTCATTTTCCCTGGGCAAGAGCCAATGGGATTGGAGGTTTCTCTGTTCTCTGGACAGAATGCTCTTTCTCAGGAAAGGAGCCAATAGGCTTAAAGGTATCCCTGTTCCACGTGCAAAGAGCCAATGGTGGGGTTACTCTGGTGCACCCCCAACCAGAAATCCCTATATAGGGTCCCGTTCAAGAGACTCTCACAACAGCTAGCCCTTGCAGAGAGGAGGAAGCCACTCAGACACAACAGCTCATCTCTGCAGAGAGGAGGAAGCCACTGCACCAGCCTTAGACCCACTGCCTCCAACCCAATGGCAGCTGCTCCAGCCAACAGCTCCAGACTCACCTCCTTCAGTCTAACTGCTATTGCCCAGCCAACAGCTCCAGCCTCCAGCCAGACAGCAGCTGCTTTACCTGACAGCTCCAGAGATCCCAGCCAGTGCAACCAGGCACCCACCTTCCATTCAGGGCTTGCATACTCCCTTCTCCCTGACTCCTCTCTCCCACCAAAGCTTGCACACCACTCCCCTCTCCCTGACTCCTCTCTCCCAGCACCTCTTTGACCTTTGACCAGAGCACCTCTTTGACCTCCAACCAGCCACAAAGGCTGTTGAATAAATCTCTTGGCTGCAAGGCTGTCCCTGGTGTTATTTTTGCCCTTCAATGGTGAATATAGTTAATATCACTCTATGATTTACTTAAAGCTGATTTTAAAAAATTTTAAGTGTCCTCACCAAGGTCAGAGACACAATGCAGAAAGCTAACATTTCTGATTTCTTTCCTTTATCTTTTTTATTTTTTATTTTATTTTTTTATTTTATTTTATTTATTTATTTATTTATTTATTTTGGTACCGGGGATTGAACTCAGGGGCACTCGTCCACTGGGTCATATCCCCAGCCCTTTTTTGTATTTTATTAGAGACAGGGTCTCACTGAGTTGCTAAGTGCCTCGCTATTGCTGAGGCTGGCTTTGAACTCGCGATCCTCCTGCCTCAGCCTCCCAAAGTGCTGGGATTACAGGCGTGCGCCACCGGCCCGGCTTTTATTTTTTATTTTTGTCCTAGAGATTGAACCCAGGGGTGCTTAAACAATGAGACACATCCCCAGCCCTTATTTACTTATTTATTTTGTGACAGGGTCTAAGTTACATAGGACCTCAATTAGTTGCTGAGGCTGGCCTCAAACTTGCAGTCCTCCTGCCTGCCTTAGCTTCCAGAGCAGCTGGAATTACAGGCATGCACCACCACACCTGGCCACATTTCTAATCTTGATCTTGTATTGGAAGAGTAGATTTGTCAGTGATGCTGTGGACAGATGTCACTGAATGGCAGGGTTGATCGTGAAACAAGCAAACATCTATCACCATGAACTGTAAATTGAAGAGAACCATAAATATTCAATAAGATGAATGCAGAAATTTAAGAAAATACATGGCATTATAATTTTAAAAAGTGTTATGATAAAGCATCTTCTGGTCACAATGAAGTGGAAAAATTCACTGCCTATTTGCTAAGGCTATCACTAATTAAAATATGACACAAGAACAAGTCTATGCTACTGATGAAATGTCATTCCTTTGGCATTTTTTACCCAGAAAGACACCGACTACCACTAGTGACATTTCTCCCACAGGAATTAAAAAAAGAGTCTGAGGACAGAATAACTGTTCTGAAATGTGCTATTTCAGCAGTTAAGTATAAACTTGTGATGATAGGTCAAAGCTCACGTACTCACTATTTTAAATGGTTGGATTTTTTGCCAGTCCATTATTATGCTAAGGAAAAGGCATAATCACCAGAGAAATCTTTTCTGATCAGTTTCACAAATATTTTGGGTAATGCTGGCTGATGCTCACTTCAGGACAGCTGAACTGGATAATAACTGCAAAATATTGTTACTCCTTGACAACTGTTCAGCCCATCATCCAGCTGTGATTCTCATCAAAAATGTTCATGCCATGTACTATCCCTTACATGTGATTTAATTAATTCAACCACATGACCAGAGTATTCTTAGCTCAATAAAGACTGCATATGAAAATGCTTTCTTGAACAGATGTATCAGCAGCAAATAGATGTGAATTAGAAAGGTTTTTCAAGAGGAGTGTAACATGTTGGTGTGAATACTTGGAACATAATGTCTTAAGATAATTATGAATGCCTTGTACAAATTCTTGCCTACAAATATGTCAGTAGTGATGATAAACAAGTGGTGATTTTGAAGGATTTTGTGTGTCAAATGAGAGGAAAGGTCTGGCTTCCTTATGTATGCAAAATTTATAACTTCAAAATCTCTCAATAAGGGGCTGGGGTTGTGGCTCAGCGGCAGAGCGCTCGCCTTGCACGTGCTCGCACGTGTGCAGCCTGGGTTCGATCCTCAGCACCACGTAAACATAAATGCATTCCATTGTGTACAACTAAAGTAAATAAATAAATATTTAAAAAATCTCTCAATAAGTGGAAGGAATGGATATCAAAGAAGTTTTAACGTCAATAACGAGGTTTCACTGTTCATCCATTGACTAACAGTGAACTAGACAAAAGGGTTCTTAAGGCGATAACAGTGATGATAAAGATAATGTTAGCATTGTAGAAAAACTGGCAGTGGATGACAGGATAAAAATGTCTGATGAGGTTATGGAAGGACTAGAGTGATACATAGTCTTAATAGAACAAAAAAGCATGTCAGTTAATAAATCAGAGCAACTTCACATATGAAACCATTGTTAATATTAACCATTGTTGACAACTGTTCAGCCCATCATCCAGCTGTGATTCTCATCAAAAATGTTCATACTATGTACTATCCCTTACATGTGATTTAATTAATTCAACCACATGACCAGAGTATTCTTAGTTCAATAAAGACTGCATATGAAAATGCTTAATATTAACCATTTTTAATATTTAGTTTCCTCCAATAGATTGGAACATAATGTCTTAAGACAATAGATTGGAGGAAACTAAATATTTTAAAAAGCCATACAGCAGGACACCTTCTCATACCTAGAGAACCCTTGATGTTTCTTCCCACCTCAAAAAAATACAACGTATAGTAATAAAAACTACGTAAGTTGGGACCAGGAACTGCCATTGCTCATTGCTGCTATTGTTTAAAAAAGCTGATAGAGGGAGTTTGATGATGCTATTTTGATACTTAGCCTGAAAACATTGTTGTTCTTCTGTATAAATAGCATGTCATATTTTTTAACAACTAAGTACTCATGTGTGCATAAGTATAAGAAAATTATTGCTCATTGGTAGCATGTAAATTCAGAGTCACGAAGGACAGTGATGTAAAATAGATTGTCCACCTCTGTTTTTTTCCTAATGGTTCAGTGTGAACAATTTAATCTCATGCACAAAACTATTATAAATATTGTATAAAATAATCTTCAAGATATGTGTATAAGGCATATATCAAACATAAGTAAATGTCATGTTTAAATTGGTGTACCATTTGCAAGATATGTCATTATGTATTTACAAGTATTTTAAAATCTGAAAAGGTCCAAACTCTGCAAAATTTCACTTTCAATCATTTTGTATAAGGGATTCTCAATCAGTGCTATTTATTCATTATTAGTTAACAAAGTGTTTGCTCTATGTAGATATGCTCCTGCAGATGTGACTGTATTTTTGACTTGGTAGCAAAAGCTGCCCTACCTTGCTAACTTTGAGAACATCTGTGATTTTATTCTCTAGTACGTGGTTAATCCAGACATTTTCTATATCACATAAGACATACTGAGATATTTAACATATTTCTTTCCAGGGGAAGAAAATCAAAACATTCATTTCTGTTTGAAGATACAAGTGAAAAACTAGCTACCATTAAATAGCATGATGAGCCATCTTAATAGTTACTATTCGATATTCTTAAGGAGAAGAGGATGAGGGATATTCATTGTAAAATTGCCTCACTCTCACCAAGTATGCTATACAATATTGAATACCCAAGGCTTAAAGTTCTTAAGTTATAATAAGTAATAATTGTCATGGTAAGAAAAATTTGGCAACAACTCTGAAATTTCTGCCAGAATTTGTTTAGTTTTAATTGCCTAAATTATCTCTATCTTCAGCAGGAAGAGTAAATTCAAGTTGCAAATAATTACTTATTATCTTTTAACTTACTGATTATCTTTTAAATTACTGGATTTTACCTAAGTAGAGCATTCCTCAATATTTTATCAACCAGAGATAGTACAACTGAGAATTTCAATCATCAGACAGACATTCCGAACATATTAAGTTTGGTAAAAAGGATACTAAATTGTGGGAAAAAAATCTCTAGATTATAAAATATTTAAGAATTTGTTATGAAGAAATTTTATCTATCACCTATAGCAGATGTATTTGTGCTTGCTCCCTACAGAGGTCTTTCTATTCAATATCTTGCTTTTAAGACAATAGATTTAAACTAAACAGATTAATAGAAGAGTGCAATGAAAAATAAAAATTTGTTTTAACAATGCACATATTCTTCAAATCTTTTTACACTTCTAGATAAACACATTTTTTGAAGAAAGTGATTTACAAGTTATTTGTTTAATGGATGCAGAAACAAAAGAAATTTAAAAGTCAAACTAGTATTCCATAATCTATTATGATATTTAAAAATATATAAGAATTTAGAGATTCTATCCATATAAATAAAAATAAGTTCAGTGAAAACAAATTCATCATTAGGTAATTTAATCATCATTTAATTATAGCTTTCATATTCTGATGAAATCTATACACTGGTTAAAAATAAATAGCAACAACAAAAAACTTTAGTATGATATGGGTTAAATTGTGTAACAGAAAACAATGTTGCCACTACCCATTGCATGTGGAGTGCATAACAGAACCCAAATTAATTCAGTATGTGGTGCTTTGGAAATCTACCTTAAAATTCCCAGAAATCAAACTTTCTGCTGCTTTCTCTCTGTGATGCTAAATTTCTAACCAAAGCTTTTAATGCTGCAGTTCTCATTAAATGCATACTATGAGATGGAGTCAGGTTATCACTTAAAAATAAATGCCCCTGTATGATGATAGATCAATGTATACTGAATTTATTTTTGTGCCCTAAAAAACTGATACAGTGAATGTGAATGCTTTGATAAAATACTTGTTAATTTTCACTCAAACACACATACTAATGGTCTCTGTCTATACCACAGAAAAAGAGACTATTGTACATTTTACCCTAAAAGAACCACTTAGTTTAATTGGCAAAATTTAGAAGTTAACAATTATTACATGTTCTTAGTTGTTGCAAATGGAACACGGAGCAGTCCAGCAGGGTCTAGGAAGATGAGTGCGATGGTGAACACACCATGCCGGAGCCAGGTTCGGTGACGCAGACTCAAGTTTAATGCAGAAATAGAGCACTTTTATACATCCACAGACAAAGAAGGCAAATAGCCAACAGCAATGAATAAAGCAAGTTTGCGAATGTGTAGCAGGCAGATAACCGCTCTCTTTATGATTTCTTAATCTACTCTGGGCTGTAACATATCAAGCTCTGCCTTTTTTCAAGACCAGAGAAACATTCTTGTTTGCAAGCAATGTTCCTTCTCTATCTGTTCTATTCCTCTTGGCAGAACGTCCTTTCTGCAGACACGTCTCACCAAATAGGCAACAAGTGCCTTGTTTGCAAGAACACTTGCAGCCATTACTTCTGATTCTCTACATATCAGCTTATAGGAGAAGAGAAAGTGTCTGCAGCCAGTGTGCTTTGAAGGCAGCTTGGTTTACAGCAGAGGTGTGTCTCTAGCTTCTGAGAGGATGCAGGTGTGCCTGCTCCATAGTCAAGCACCCTCCTTCAGCGCCAACCACATGGCCTGAGGAATTCCTTCATTTAGTATGTGCAGAGAATTTATTTTTTCAGATCTTGTTTTAAATATTTCAAATAAAAAAAAAAAAATAAGTCCAACAATCCCTTTTGTTAGATGGGCAGAAACCAATAGGCTTAAAGGTCGCCAAAAGTTCGCCCTGTTCCAAAGGCAGAGGACAAAAAGGTTGCTCTGTTCTCTGGGCAGGATGTTTCATCATCCCTGGGCAGGAGCCAATAGGCTTGAAGGCTGCCCTCACTCTATGGGCAGGAGCCAATAGGCTTTCAGGTCATCAAAAGTTGACCCTGTTCCACAGGCAGAGGGTCAAAATGTTGCTCTGTTCTCTGGGCAGGATGTTTCATCATCCCTGGGCAGGAACCAATAGGCTTGAAGTCTGCCCTCACATCATGAGCAGGAGCCAATAGGCTTAAATTTCACCCTCACCCCACGGGCAAAGAGCCAATAACATTAAAGTTCGCTCTGGTACACCCTCCACCAGTAATCACTATATAAGCACCCATCATTCGAAGTTTGAGAGAGAGACGATGATAAAAGAAAGATCCTCAGCACCACGTACAAATAAACACATTGTGTACAACTAAAGCAAATAAATAAATATTTTAAAAAAATAGAGAGAGACAACAAGAAGAGAGAGACAACAAGAGAGAGAAGAGAGATGATGAGAAGGGAGAGACAACGAGACAGAGAAGACGACAGAGGAAGAGGAAGACAGAGAGAGCTTGCATACTTCCCTCTCCCTGATTCCTCTCCCTGTTCCTTTTCTACCCTTAACCAGCCATAAAGGCTGGTGAATAAATTCCTTGGCTGCACAGCTGTCCCCAGTGTGATTTTTGCCCTTCACCTTTCATTTTAAATTAATAAATTGCTTCACAGTAATGGGTGGTTTTCCATGGTTTTTTTTTTTTGGCAAATTGGTGTAAAGGCATTAGTTTTACTTCAAAAGTAAGTATACTTCATATTAATAAAACTGAATTTTTTATTCAAAATCTTATGGATTATATTGAGAAAACAGATATGACTCAATATTATTAGATTATTTTATAAACAAAGAGAGATGAAAAAGACTCTTTGTAAATATTTGTGTTTCATTAGCTATATAAATGATGAAATACATCATTGTCCTGGAGGGAAAACTTCAGAAATATTATATCAAACTTCTTTTTTTGAAAAACTTTCTTTGCCATATATTATTTATTTTGTGAATCTCTCCTAACTCTACGATAATAATAAAAAATGTACAAACGGAAGGAAAAATTGAAACATGGATAACTTTAGAATAGAAGAAAACCTACTTTAACTTTAGAAAATTTAAAAAACAAAGTCTAAAAAGAAGAAAAACTAGCCCTTGAAACATTGGAGAACTGAGAACATTGCTATATGTCCATTCTATAAACCTAGTGATTAACCCATGTCAGGCACAGGACAAACCCTGGGGAATCAGAATTTGACAAGTTACAATTCCTGCTCCCAAGGTGATTATCAAAGAAGCATTATGTTGGTGTGTTTTGAGGGTTCCAGAATTTGATGCCACACCCAAACTGTCATTATTTTTAGTGCTATAACTATGTGGTACAGCTTAGATGAACACAGGCAAAGAGCTAAATAGATTCTTTAGAAGTAAACCTTCCTTCCCCTTTTAAAAATATGGTAATGACAGCTACCATTTGTTAAATAACTACTTCTTGCCAGACTCTAGATGCATCTTTTCTTTTCTGAAAATTAAACTACAACAAAGGCATTATTTTCACCATTTAGAACTTTAGAGAAGTGTTCCTTAAAAAAAATTTTTAAAAAATTCATTACCCAAGTTGATTAAAATAATAAGTGTTCAAATCTGAACCATAGCCTATTATTCTTTGATAGTAATTTATTAGTTTACTATCAGTGTGACCAGGTATATAATCTCATGAATAAAAAATACTTTTATATGAAGATCTTCAGTAGTATTACCACAGCTTTTGGAAGTGAGTTCTTTGAGCACGTGTGACATGTTGCAGACATACAATTTTATACATGTTAGGGAGAATAGAAAATTTTTAGGTGGATTTCAATCTATTGGTATTGAAAATATGTACTTTGAGAAGGTATTTTAATTTCTATATGTTTATACTACTAAATTATAAAAGTTTTTCACAAAGTGAACTGATGTGATCACTTCAAAGTGAACTGAAGTGATCTTCCTAGATTTCAAATTAGAAGTCAACAGCTGTAACTAATAAGGATTGATGGGCAAGACAAACTCACTAATCAACAAATAAAGGCATTGGTGCATGCTGAATAAGTCACCTGGCAAACCTCCATATTTGCAAGTGATCAAGTTCCCACATGAATAGACTTTATAGGTAAAATTATTCACTTTTATTGTGTAGAAAAATTGCTCTTTTTCTTTTGTTAGTTTTTATTTTTGTCCTTGTTTTTGTCTCACATGTTCAAATATTTTAAAACATTTGTGAGTTAGAGTTACTGTTTATTAGAGTTTATGAATTATACCAATGAAAATAATTTTTCAAAACTTACTAAATGTATTTTACCTTAAGTATCCTATATGACTAAGTATGCTATTATCTGGTGGAGTAGAAATATGTTCAAAGTGCATTAGATAAATCATTTAATATGTAGGATATATTATATTTCTCAAAGAATAAAAACAAAAAGTTACCAGAGAAATAGGTAAGGTACTGCTCCTGGAAGTGCAAATTTATATCTTTTCTGTTTTTGCATGCTGAGAAAAAAGTTAAAAAGTTAGGCTAAATGAAAAAACATTCTGTTTGTAGTCATTAGAAAGCTACCATTAGAGAACAGTGAGATTATGTAATGTGAAAATATGGACCCAGGGACACCTGAAACACAGAAGCAAGATTTTGGCATTGTTTTTGCCCTCAAGGAATTTGACAATTCTAAATGTTGCACTGAGAGGTTGGGAAGCTAAACATAGTCTTTGTCAACCTTGGAGGAATTAAGTTCAGGTACCACAAAGAAAGAAATGCCAAGGACTTCAGAATTTTCAAAGATATCCTAAATTACTATACCCCTTATTCTCAACAAAAGAAACAATCAATTAGGTAAAGAGAGAGCCTACATTTTTGGAGCAAATATTTGCCACACACACACATCAGATAGAGCACTAATTTCCAGGATCTATAAAGAACTCAAAAAACTTAACATCAAAAAAGCAAATAACCCAATCAATAAATGGACTTACACTTCTCAGAAGAAGATATACAATTGATCAACAAATATATGAAACAATGTTCAACATCTCTAGTAATTAGAGAAATGCAAATCAAAACTACTCTAAGATTTCATCTCATGCCAGTCAGAATGGCAGTTATGAAGAATACAAGCAACAATAAGTGTTGGCAAGGACGTGGGGGAAAAGGCACACTCATACATTGCTGCTAGGACTGCAAATTGGTGCAGCCAATCTGGAAAGCAGTTTGGAGATTCCTTAGAAACTTTGGAATGAACCACCATTTGACCCAGCTATCTCACTCCTCAGTCTATCCCCAAAGGACTTAAAAACAGCATACTACAATGATAGAGCCACATCAATGTTTATAGCAGCACAATTCACAATAACTAAACACTAAACTATGGAACCAACCTAGAAGCTGTTCGATAGATGAATGGATAAAAACTATATATATATATATATATATATATATATATATATATATATATATATATATATATATACACACACACACACACACACACACACACTATGGAATAATATGGAATAATACTCGGCATTAAAAGAGAATAAATATATTGCATTTGCAGGTAAATGGATAGAGTTGTAGGATATCATGCTAAGTGAAGTAAGCCAATCCCAAAAAACCAAAGGTTGAATGTTTCTCTGATAAGTGGATGCTTATCCATAAAGGAAGGGGACATGGAATGAATGGAGGAACTTTGGATAGGCCAAAGAGGGGAGGGGTGGGAGGGAAGAATATAATGATAAGTGAAGTTAGCCAATCTCAAAAAATCCAAATGCCAAATGTTTTCTCTGATATAAGGAGGCTGATTCACAGTGTGGTTGGGACAGGGAGCATAGGAGGATTAGAGGAACACTAGAAAGGTCAATGGGGAGGGATGGGAAGGGACCCTGCAAGGGGGTAAAAAGAAAAATAAAAGATGGTAGAATGAGATGGATATTATTACCCTAAGTGCATGTATGAAGACACAAATGGTATGAATATACTTTGTATACAACCAGAGATATGTAAAAATGTGCTCAATATGTGTATTATTAATTGTAATGCATTCTACTGTCATATACAACAACTTTGAATAAATTTCAAAAAAGAAAAAAGAAAACATTATGAGGAGTTTCATAAAATTTATGATACAGTTGTAATATATAAATAATAAAATGTCTATGACAACTTTATTCAATAAAATTTAAAAGTGGAGAAAATCTGCAAAGAACTAAAATTAACAGAATAAATTATAGAGGAATGCTGAACTATCTTATATGGTAAATGAATTTAAGAAGTCAATAAATGTGCTTGGCATTGTTTTACATACATTAAACACAAATGAAAAGAGTATGATTAAACTGGAAATTAAGCAAAAGGAAATTACAAGAATAAACATAAAATAAATGAATGAAAATTATAGAAATATGAAACATGAAATATGAAATATTGGTGGATATTTTTAAAACTATAGAGAGTAAAATTAAGCTTCTGTCATGAGAAGAGATATGGTCAATAATGTTAGGGTTATTTTCCAATGTCAGATTTTAAATGGCAATAGGCAAATTAATTTAGTCTGCTAGTGGGAACACATGTATTACCAAGACAATATAACATCAAAGGCAGCTTGTATGTATGTTTTTCTGTAATATTTATAATAAGTTCATGAGGTAGGTTATGTATAATTGTTCCCATTTTACAAAAGTGGAACATGACTCAGAGAAATTACACAATTTGGCTAAGTTTATGAAGTTAGTGAGGAATTGAACCATTTTACTTACAGTAGGTCACTCTATAAAGCATATTTTTTTTCTATTTTGCCTACTAACCACTTCTTCAAACAAAATATTAAAGCCAAGGGGGAATTTTTCCTATTTGTTTGATATATTATTTTTAGAGAAGTTTAGGTTCACATCAACATTGCAGGGAAAATACAGAGATTTTCCATATTAGCACTTCCCTTATACATGCATAGCCTCCCATTATTAACATTTCTTACCAGAGGGATACATTTGTTACAGTTGATGAAGCCACACTGACACAATATCATCACCCAAGTATTATAGTTTACATTTAGGGTTCACTGTTGGTGTACTTTTCATAGGTTTGGAAAAATCTATAATAAATTATATCTACCCTTATAGCATCATAAAACCTAGTTTCACTGCCCTAAAGGTCTCTATTTTCCACCTATTCATCCTTTTCTCTCATTTTTTTTTCTTTTGCTGTATCCATAATTTTTGCTTTCTCCAGAGGTTCATATGCTATAGCATGAATGTGAGATGTCCCCCCAAAGCTTCTCTTTTAATACAGGAATATTCAAAGGTAAAATGACGGATTATTAGCACTACAACCTAATCAGTTCATCCTAGTTTGAATGGAATAACTAGTGGTAACTGTAGGTAGTTGGGTTGTGGCTACAGCAGGTGGGTGACAGTATGCTCTGGAAAAAATTTTCTTCTCTTTGGTACCTCCCATCTGCTTTCTGGCCACCATAAATGAAGAAGTGCTCCTCTATCACACCCTTGTGCCATGATGTTCTGCCTCATCTTGAACCCAGAGGAATGGACTCAGTTCACCATGGACTCTGAAACTGTAAGCTCAAAATAAACTTTCTTTCTTCTAATTTGTCCTTAGGTATTTTAATCCAATGGCAAAAAAATTCTAACACAAAAATTGGTACCAAAATGTGCAGATCATTATTGTGACTAACCTGACCATGTGGTTCTGGAGCCTTTAAAAATGATTTGTAGGAGGAATCTGAAAAAGTTTGGCAATGCAGGCTGGAGAAGCCTTAAAATGTTTTTAACAGATCTTAATGGGCAATTCTGGTGGGAGCTCAAAAGACCCGAATACTAATAGGAATGCAAACAGTATAGACTGTGCTCTTGATATTTCAAAGGGAAATGAGGACTTTATTGGAAATTAGACTAGAAGCCATTCATGTTACATTCTGCAAATAACTTGTCTTCAATTTGCCTATATCCTGAGAATATATATGGAGCTAAATTTAAAAGGGATGGACTAATTAATCTGGCAGAGAAAATTTTTATGCATCACAGCTTTAAGGCTAAGGCATGTATTTTGCTGGCAGGATTTAACCAGGTTTACTGTGATAATTACAAACATAAAACACAGATAAATGATTTTCAAAAGTTTGTCCAAAAACTTGTATACAAACTTACATCCAAAACTGTATGGTCATTAGAGATTGCAGCCACTACATAGATAATAAGTACTTTGTACAGAGGCAATAGGAAAGATGTCTTGAGAGCATCTCAGGAATTTGTAATACCACACCCATTATAATCTCAGGGATGTAGAAGGGAAAGTTTCTTTGAGAAGAGATGTTGGGGTCACCTGGGAATCCTAAGAAGTTGTTTCACAATACTCAGCAGCCCAGGCATTCAGAGGACACTGCAGCCAAGATATCAGGGGGCTCACTTGCTATATGAACTGGTGGCAGATCTTAGCTTCATCAACATATTCCTGGTTCTGTAGGAATACAGGATGCTGAAGTTAGGGATCATGAAAGCTTCCACTAAGTTTTCAAAGAAAGGCCTTGGAGGAAAAGGAAAGTGTAAAGAGGTCAAAATCTCCAAGGGATACTATCCCTGAAGGAATAATAGATGAAGCTATAAAAGTAAAACCAAAGCTAAATTGGAGAACCTAGAAATTAAAGACATGTCAATAACATGGACTGTCTCATGAGAAAAGCTACTGGCAGTGGAAAAAAACAAGATAATAGAGAGCGCATGCACTGTCACCAACAAGGTCGAGGGGGTGAGACTATCCCAGCCCTTAGGAAAACACATGTCACTGCAATGTGTCCTATAAGTTGTATATGGAGCTAAAGACCTGTTTGCCCATGTGGGTTTTAATCATATTTTGATCCCATCCCTTGTTTGATATTCTCCTATTCCTCACTTTTAAAATAGAAATGTTTGCTCTATGCCATTGTTCATTGGATACACATAACTTGCTTTTGATTTTTTACACGGGCTCAAAGCCAAGAGTTTGTCTTTAGTCTCAGTTGAGTCTATCAATTTGAACTTTGGACAATGTTGAAACTTTTAAGTCTATGGGAATTTTGGAAATGGACTAAATGCATTTTACATTATAAAATAGACATGATGTTTGGGGGCCAATGACAAAATATTATGGTTTGGATATGAGGTGACCTTCTAAAGCTCCTGTGTTAGTGCAGTCATATTCAGAAGTAAATGATTAAATTATGATAGTTGGAACCTAATCAGTCTATACTAGTTTAAATGGACTAACTGGGTGGCACTATGCAAATAGGACATAGCTGAAGGATGTGGGTCACTGGAGACATGTCTTGGAAGGATTCATTTTCCATGTGATTCCTCTTCCTTTCCATTTATCTATCCATCTATCTGTTTCCTGGCTTTCATGAATAGAACAATACTCCTCCATCACTTCCTTCTTCCATGATGTTCTCCTTCAAAAGGTCTAAGGCCCCAGAACAACAAAGTTATCCCACCATGGGCTGAGCCTCTAAGCCCCTGAATCTGGAATAAACTTCTGCTTCTCTAAGTTGTCCGTGTCAGGTATTTTGGTCACAACAACAAAAAGCTGACTGACAGATCATCTATTTGAAGTTACCCAGTACGTAGCCTTTTCAAATTGTCTTCTTTGATTTAGTAAATATATATTTCTGCTTTCTCTACATCTTTATGATTGTAGAGCTCAATCTTGTTAGTGTTGAATAACATTCAAATGTCTAGATGTACCACAGTTTTATCTATTCACCTACTGAAGGACATTTGGGCCTTCCAAGTTTTTTTTTTTTTTTTTTTTTTTTTTTTGGTACCGGGGATTGAACTCAGGGGCACTCGACCACTGGGCCACATCCCCAGCCCTTTCTTGTATTTTATTAGAGACAGGGTCTCACTTAGTTACTAAGTGCCTTGCCATTGCTGAGGCTGGCTTTGAACTCGCGATCCTCCTACCTCAGCCTCCCAAAGTGCTGGGATTACAGGCGTGTGTCACCGCGCCCGGCCCTTCCAAGTTTTCATAAGTAAAAGTGCCTTACATCTGTAAGCAGGATTTTGTGTAAACATCAATTTTCAAATCCTTTGGGTATATGCCATATAGTACAAATGGTGGGTCATATTGTTAATAGTATGTTACATTTTTTAGGCAAGTGCATACCATCTCCCAAGGTGGTTGTGCCATTTTACATCCCCACCAGCAAAACTGTGAGTTCCCATTGGTGTGTTTCCTCACCCACATTTAGTGTTCTGAATTTTGACTGTTACAATAGGTTAGTCTTAGTTTGCATTTCCCTAACAACCTATGATAAGGATGGAGCATTTTTTCAAATTTTTTTTTACTATCTACAGAGTTTCTTTGCTGAGATGTTTATTGAAGTCTTTGACTTATTTTTTAGTCTAGTTTTTGTTTCTTATTGTTAATTATTAAGAATATGTTGTTTATCTTGAATATAAGGACTTTATCAGTTATGTCTCTTGCAATTATTTTCTGCTATTCTATGGCATATCTCGTTATTCTCTTGTCAGTGTCTTTCACAGAAGAGAATCATTTACTTTTTTAAAGGTCGCCTTTATCATCTCTTTCTTTCATGGATTGTGTTGTTAGTGTTGTATTTAAAGAGTCATTACAAAACCAAAGTCATCTAGATTTTCTTCTTTGTTATCTTCTAGGAATTTTGTATAATTTTGTTTGTTAGTTTTGCTTTTGTTTTGTTACATCTGTGATCTTTTTTATTTCCTTTTTGTAAAGGGTGTGATTTTTATTCCATATTCTTTTCTTTCTTTTATTTTTTGCATTTGGATGTCCAGTTGTTACTACACAATTTACAAGAGCATATCTTTGCTCCTTTGTGTTGCCGCCTTCAGTCCTTTGTCAAAGATTAGTTGACTGTCCTGATGTAGTTTTGTTTCTGGGATTTTTCATTCTATCCCATATTCTGACAGAAATATTTCTTGAAGACTTCTTATTTTGGAACTTATAGGCAATATTATTCAAAACTATTTTAAAATATAAAATATAATTTAATATGAACACTTTTTTACTTTGGGATTAATCACACATTTTCTTGGTATTAGTGTTGTGATATGTGGAAACTGAACATAAAATTGTCAAAGTAAAATCATTTAAAATTATACTTTATTTTACATATAAAATTATGTTTTAGAATCATTTAAAATTATAAGAATCAAAGAACAATTACATATAATGCTTATAACTTTACAGAAAGAGAATGGCATCCAGTATTTTTTAAAGATGCTTTTTTTCTAGCATATTAGTTTGTGGTTATCAACAAACCAATTCTAAATTTTATATAGAAAGGCAAAAGACTCATATTAACAAAAATTATTGAACAACACTATACAACTCCAAGATTAATTATAAATCCAAGGAAATTAAGACAGTATGATATTGGTTAAAGAATATGGCATTCTGAAGAAATAGGAATTGTGATACTTGAGTTAAAACACCAGTGTTCTATTGCTATATCACAACTATAGTGTAATATTTCAATAACCAATTCTTACACTTGAGACTGCTTTTCCTCACAGAAAATTTGATTGATATACTTGTACCATCTACCTCAGTGATTGTGTTGCTGATCAAATACTTTACAAATAGATACCAGCAATGTCTCTTCTCTACATCCTAGGATAATCATAAATAATGTTGACTCTATCTTCTCTCTCTCTCTCTCTTTCTCTCTCTCTCTGTCTCTCTCTCTCTCTCTCTCAATGTACATACACTGAGGAGATACTGCATGAAAATGCAGTAAGAAGTTAGCCATCAGCAAGCCAAGAAGAGAATCTGCATCACAACTGGAGGAAACTGACTGATTCAGCACCTTGATCTTGGCCTGCCTGACCTCCAAAATTACAAGAAATACATTTCTGTTGTTTAAGCCAGTCTCTGAAAAGGTGTTTTTGCAGCCCAGCAGAGCAACCCACTGTCTTCCACCAGAGTCTGTCTTATGTATATCTGCTCAAGCCAAAACAGATCTGCTAAATCTTTCTACGAGGTGTTCTGGACTATGATTGTGTCTATTTCTCCATAGGCAGACCAGATGCATCTGCTAATACCCTGGAGCTTAAACTAAAGGCCATACTATCTGAAGGCATACCTTGCACACATGGCAACATTTGCTCAGCTGATTTTATATAATAATTTATCAAAGGAAAATGTGTGAATATACATTGAGTAACATGATTTTCCTTATAGTTTCTTAAGGAGAGCAAAAAAGGTTTTCAGCATCTCATTTCATTGGTTACAATAAATAGAAAATCCACAACAGAAAACAATTCATGGAAAGATCATTGGAGAAATTTGTAAACTAAAACACTAAGGTATTTGGGAAACCAAGAAATAGGAGATAAAGATACAGTTTAACAGCACTAAAATTTATTGGGATGTTTTTATCTTTGTTGATAACAACACATATGATTTATTGGTTTAACAAATATTTTTGAGGGAATACTATGTACAAGAGACTATTTTTTGGTACTGAGAATGCAGCAGTGAATAAAGCATGCCCCTATCATCATGGAATGTTTATGCTATTGAAGAAGATTAAATACAAATGTAAGTGTACATTGTGACTCATTATTTACTTATAGAAAAATAGAGAGGTGGGCCAGATTCGGGAGGTTAACACAAAATAACCAATCTAACTAATATCAAATCTCCTTTTAATTAGGGTACTTCTAATAAATCATCATTAAGTGATGGACTTGTTTCATAGCTGGACTATGGAATTGGACTCTTCAGTTTCTCTATTCAGTGATTCAATCTCTCACCAACAGTAAACAGCAAATGAAACAGGAAAGCTTGTGGGAAATTAGGAAGGATTCTCTAAAACAAAATAAAAACACATACATATCATGCCCTGCCAATTTGTTGTATTTCATGAAGTTGATAATAAATTGGAAGTAATATAATCAATTTTTAGAGTCCATACCTTTCTCAAACCAAGCTACAGAGATTGACGGAAGGTGACACCAAGATACTAGACACTAGTACGTTGTGCACTATTTTCCAGATTTTTTTTTATCAATTCAACTTAATAAGCATTTATTGAACACTTTGTCAGAGGCATTAAACATCTTTATACCTCTTGCTCAACGTTCAGAGAGCAAGATATTAGGTATCTTTAATGAACACTGAGACATCATTTGTCTGAATAAGTCAACTCTAATGGTAGCATACATCTGGAACGGATTGCCTTATAGATAGAGATAAACAACCATCAAATATAGAACAAGGCTTATTATGCAGACCAAATAAGTCTTCTTTTAGTTTTAAAAATTGTACTGACATAAGCAGAATTGGGTGTTTATCCCAATAATCTTTTTCAAATAAACATTTGCATATAAATTGCTTTAAAGAATATGTTATCAAGAGGGAATGTAAGAGAGACTTTGCATTAATTGTAATCCTACTTGAGTTGTGTAGGTCTAAAGTTTACTACTAAAAGAAGATCTCTTGAGAAATTCCAATTTTGTAAATATAGTTCTTTCTAGTTCTTAGGCTTTAAAATTTCCAGCAGCTTCAGTACTGCAGAACAACAACCACTGAATATTTTCATAAGTCTGTATAGCTCTTCTTGCCTGGAAAATACATTGCAATGAAATTCTATTGCCTTCAGAGAAGTTATGTTAATCTTATGTTAATCTTTTCCTGTTCTGCTAAACTAAGTAGAGCTCTCTACACTAGTCGTGTTAAATGTGAAAAGTTGGCATTTTAGGATTGAAAATGAGTCATATGGCTAATGTTAATACAAGTTTTCAAATAGCTGGTTTGTATTTTTTTAAACCTCAAATTTTCTTAAGTCTCCATAATATATAAAATACTATATTGTAAAGATGAAAATAAGGCTATATTTCCTATAAAAACACTCCTTTGTGTTTAAAGAATTCATATTATATAATTTGTTTAGAATAAAAATATATTTTAAAACTTTGAGCCAAAATTGTTATCAGTAATATTAGTTATTAATATTAGCACAGTATTTTGCAGTTTCTGAAGCATGTCACATATGATATTATTTTGTAAATAATACCAAATATAATACCAATGCTACAGATTAAGATAGTGAAAATCAGAAATCCAGTAATTTATCAGATCTCACAAAATTAGTAAGTCACAGCTTCCTTTTTCACTTAAAAGTGTTTTTGTTTTTGTTTTGGTTAGGCATAATGATGAGTTCTTAAATCATGGGAATATTAATCTATTTAATAAATGTGAGAAATATGAATTATAGCCTCAGAATTTACTGACTCTGTTTTATTTATGCATGTATAGCAATATATGAAAAGGAATTTTTGAAGGCAGATTTCTCTATAAAATGTCAGATAGTTTTCCTCAAATTTCAAACTGGGTGTTGTTCTCAAGTAATCACCCAGGCAGTAATGCACATGTAACCAGAGATGAAAATGAAAACTGTTGCTGATTATTTTCAGAATCTGCCACTTAGAGTAACATGACATTAGTTATTAAGTATATTTGTATTTCTGAGTGCTAACATATTATTTTTTTAAAATAATATTTATAATTTAAACAATATCATTAAATTCACCCAGGTATGTACAAATGAATAAAGAAATAAATAAATTAATAAGATCTTTATATAGGTCTAAACAGAGATCTTATGTACATATAATATCTTATATACATATGTTATTTATACATAGAAGAATATATATGTGTATGTATACACACATGTATTTTCTTTTTTTGAGTGTTTACTTCAAATTTAGGCTTATTTCATTAATCAAATATTGAAAATTTTGAAAGAAGCTGGAATCCCATGTAAAAACAGTGAAATTTTATAGAATAAAACTTAAATATTTCATTAGACTTATATATTAGGAGAAAAATCAAATGAACTGTGAGATGAGAAAGGGCTTTAAAATGAGAAAATACTTGAAATTAAAAAGAAGAGAAATAGAGCTGGGGCTATAGTTCAGTAGGTAGAACAAGTCCCTGGGTTCAATCCCGAGCATCACCAAAAAAAAAAAAAAAAAAAAAAAAAAGGAGAAATATTCCCTATTAATTATAAATACCACTACCAATACAGTACCAGTACTAAACACCAAGCTCTGGTCATCAAGGAAGAGCATGGCATAGAACATGCATTTCACTGGTATCAGAACTTCAATACATGACAGATGGGAGATTTAAGCATATCATGCATGCACAAAAATTGTGTTGCTAAAGTTTTGTTCACCCCACTAGTGGAGATTCCTGCTCAAACAAAAGAAATTCTGCATGTGGGGAGTGGTGATTTGGATCAGGGTCTCTGATTACTACCTGGTTGTGGTTCACTTATGCTGGGAACTTCCTGTGCAAAAGTGCAGATTAAGATTACCCAGTTGCTATGGTGACACCTTGTCCAAGAAGGCTCTGTGCAAGGCATAGTAGAGTCTAAACCTTGAGCTCAGACACCAGCTCCCAGTGGAAAAAAATTCTGAATATAACAAGATAACCACAGAATTTAAAAAATGCTGTGACCTCCAAGCCTGCCTGTTTAGCAGAAACTTTGGAAAATGGGCTTCCTGGGTGCAACAGGATGCTCCTGGCATTACAACAGTGAAATAGCTATAAAAATGTTTTGAGTCCTGTAACTTTTTAGTACACAAAGAACAATGCATCTTATAGTCTTTTACTTTCTGACTATGACCCCCTATATAATAAATGTGCTCCATCAGAGATCAGTGTCCCACCTGACCTCAACTTTTTCTCTAAATGTTTGTGTGTCTTTTTAATCTGCCCTGCTCTTCACCAGTTTCTGAATTAATGGCTGAGCAGGTCTAGGTATCCATAGGTCATATTCATGATAAAGAAAAAGAAAAAAAAATGATGGGACATGAATTTAAAAATCATTGAATTTATATCAGTAAACATCAAAATTGTTTCATTTGTTTTGGTTACAGATGTCCATTTTTATTTTAATATCTTTAATCATTAGATATATTTAAACATTTTTGAAAATGAAAATATTGGCAACTGTTTTTATAATACAATGGGTGATTAAATGAATAAAATGGATCACAATTTCAGTAATAAAGAACTTCCACCTTCATACATTACATAACTTCAGCTACATTAAATAGTGAGGCTTATTAAAATCAGTCAAAACATTTGCTAGAAATACTGTTTCAGACTATTTCATTATAGCTTATTGTTACAAATATCTTAGTGTGAGATTGCTGGGTCTTTTATAAGGTCTAATCTACTATATAAGTTATTTTGGAATAACCTTCATAATTATGTTATTTATATTAAAATGGATATATATATACATATGTATATACATATATATGTATAATCATCAACTGTTAACTCTTAAATGTATAAAACTTTCATTAGATACATTTCAATAAAGCAGGAAAAAATTAAGACTCTTATTCAGTGAACAATGGTCAAGTATTGGCCACATTTTTTTTTTAAAATAATGAGTTTTAGCTAGGGATAGGACCATTACTTCTCTACAAATATAAAACTATATTTAAGGCATTATTTTTCATTTTTCTCAGTGTAAGTGTGTCCTCTCACACAATCTCACAAGGTCTTATTATCTTTTCTTCTTTTGTTTCCTATTTTACTAATGTATATAATATTTTAACCAATAGAATTAGCTGCATAATTTCATTTAGTTTAAATTTAATCAGTTTTCTTTTCTACATATTCTTCTCTGAATAATTATAAATCTGCATTAATGCTTTATAATTTATAACTCACTTTTATCTTCAATAAAATTTCTTAATATTTTTAAATTAAAGGAAACAAATTCAAAATTTTAATTGAATTTAACTAATTAATGATGATAGTATGTGGATGATCTGGAACTTTAAGTGTCAGGTTTAGTGCTTCTGTTTACATAATGTAGAAGTACCTTCTGGAGTAAACCATCTAATTTGAACACATTTATTCTTCAATATTACCCTGGAAAATATAAAACTATATGTAAAACCTGTAAATGAGACATTTTACTGGAAATCCATTAACATGACAATAACTCACAAGGAAGTGGTAAGAGCTGGAGGTGCAGTTGTGACCTTTAAAATGTGTAAGAGAAACAGAGAGAACAGCCCTTATAGCTTAATTTTAAAAGTAGCCATTTCTAATGACAAAGATCACAAGTATACACCAGCCAAAGCTCTGGAGCCAAATCAGAACTCACTGCTTTTCCCTCACATGTCTTCACAATTCTCTCTTCTTAATGTATTTAATACTAATGTAATTAATTCTGATATCTGTATTAATTGGAATTATTAAGGATTATTGCTTCTATATGAATTATTTAGAATATGATTCCTTAAAGTTCACTATTGATTACATATGTATGTCTAGTGATATTACTTTTATGTAAGAGCAGCAAAAAAATGTTGAGTCACAGATTCTGCTGCCACAGACATAATAAAATTTCTTTTGATTGATTATGTAGTACTGCATAAGTTTCAAGCATCAAACATTACTTTGGCAATTGCAATAAGGATAATATCTGTGGGCAACTATTATTCCAAACAAATGGAGAAGGTGAGCCAGATGGAAAGATGGAGTCCTTAAGCCTTCTCAGCTGACTTCTTCTCTTCAATGGGTGATCATAAATAATTTATGATTTTGGATAATTCAAATAAAAAAAATGTTACTTGTTGCATGTTTACACTGCTTTTAACTTCCAAATCGGTAATTTCATCCTTTACTTTATTGTGAGGTAGCTGATATATAAATTATAATCACTTCAACTAGATGAAACTGGAAATGATATGGAATGATAGTCATTTGTGATTACGGGTCCATTGAACACTGTTAATATCCACTTCACAAAAATCATTCCTAATTGCTGTATTTCCTTGCATGAGGTCCTGTTGCTTTCCAGAATGTGTCTATTTATCCCTTCATGTAAGACTGAAGAAGTATTAATATATAAGGAAATTATGGTAGGGGCTGAAGTTTATAGCTCTCCCTAAACCCAGTAATCGAAACTTCTCTGTCCAGCAGAGAGGCTGGGAGAGCCTGCCTCAGCAGTAAAGCGAAAATGGGAAGGTAAGAGGTCACTGATAGCCCCTCCCCCCATCTTCAGAAGACTCAAGAACTACCAGGGAGCCCGGTCAGTGCTGGAATTCAAGTTTATTAAGGAAGGTGGACCACGTTTATAGGGGACATGAGCCAATCAGCAAAAAGATTATAGAGACAAGTAAAGAACATGGGCAAGTCCTATTGGCGGAGTAACTACCCTATCTTTAGGGTAGTTTTGGTTCCCACAACATCAGGGGAATGCCTCCGGGGTTAGGCCAGGTCTGTAACAGGAAGTGGGAAGCAACCAGAGAGTTCCTATTTGGCGGATGTGTTCTTAAGTCCCCAACATTGATAGATGAGAGAAACTATACTGTCTTAGTATCTGGCTATGGGGAGGTTGGACAATAGGCTTTCCGCATTATAGTTGCATACTGTCATTTGAAAAGTTCATTACTGAGGAGAGACACACCCGATGTGAGGAAGCTTGCATGATGAGATAGCTAACTATTTCTAGTGACAAATGAGAATAACAGAACAAGAAAACAAACACAAAATACAGAAGAAATACACATGAAGAGACATACTTCAGACAAGAAGAGACATACTTCACAGTTGAGGAAAAGAGCCTTCTGGCTAGTTTAAGTAGATGGTGTAAATTACTTTATGAAATAAGCAGTGCTTAATCTGGGATAAAATTGGAGAAAAGCAAAATATGATAACGAAAATTCGAGGAACAAAGAAAGAACAACAGATGTCAAAGCAAAATACAGAAAGACAGACTATTGTAAGGAATACAAACAAATTTCCTTCCCAGATTCACATAGATTTGCACAGCAGGAAACAAAGAGCAAAGAACAATATGAGGGAAATTCAGTTAAACATACTGGAAATGATGTGCTTTGTACTTGGTTCTTCTGATCTGATTTTACAAAGGATATTGTGTGAGAGTGAATTCCTTGAAATTTAGAAAATGAATCATAGGAATCCAGATATAATTCACTTGATTAAATGCCATTACTATTTTAGCATAAACACAAGACTATCTGTGATGAAGAAAAAGCACCTAAATCCAAATTCTTTTGGTCACTCTGGTGCACTGTGACAGGGCATAACCCAAATATGAGAAGAGGACAGCAACCCTGTGTACCGGCTTAGAGGCTGATCACAACTCTGAATGAACTCCTACCACTAAGAAAAGAAAACTGTGGTCCAGCTGCTAACACCAGCAAATATAGTGAAACATAATTAAACAACTCTAATTAAGAACCTGAGTTATTAGATTTTAAAATATCCTCCTACATTCTAGAATACAGATGCTAGCATTGGAGATTCTGCCAACATGATTTTTAGTCTCATTCAAGACGAAGTGGAAGTTTCCTAAAGAGATAAAGAGGGTGCAAAAGGCTGTAAAAATAACACCTGCTTGTCCTTATTCTCCCTATACAGTTTCAATTGCCACCTAAGCCCCATGTGTCTCAGGTTCAATGGTCTGAACTTTGTTCTTCAGTTGCAGGACTATTGAAAAACACCATCTTGTAAAAGGGACTAACCCACAGATAATCATGCTCTTTTTTATTTGTGTAGCATATAACAATTTCATTCATCTTTGTTTATGAAAGTGTCTTGCTCAACATCTTTTGTTTCTAAATCAATTTAAATTTTAAGTAAATGAATTGATTATGTCCTTCACATAACTACTACCCTATCTTTTTATGTTCTGACTTCACCTCCATTTATTGTCCCCATTTAAACAATATAATCTGCTAAATCATATCCAGGATATGGTTGTGCCTCGAAGAGAATCAATATCCAAAATCACCACTTGAATCACTTCTCTTCAGTAGAAGTGTTTCTATTTCCAAATCACTTTTGAAGTCATCATTTCACATCATCCAATATCCAAGAATTCCCTTACATTACCTCATACCTTACTTGATTATTTTCTTTACTCTTAATACTCCCAATAGTGACAAAATCCTGCAGATTCCACCTACAAAACAGCTCTCAAATCCATTCACTTGTCAACTTCTAGTTCAAACCACAATCATAATTACCTTAGAATCTTTCAAAAGACACTTATTGCAAACACATTATTATCACCAGCAATCCATTCTTCCTCAGTAGGTTTCATAACAAACACTTTCATGAGAGGTGGCTGCAGCTCCTTGTTTGATGTTGGCATGAAACCTTAGTTCCTCACCACACGGGTCTCTCCACTGGCTTCCTATTCTCATGACAGCTAGCTTCCCCCATAAAGAGTTATCCAAGCGAGAAGGACAGAGAAAAGAACAGTTACTCTTATGACCTAGTTTCCAAAGCCACACACTGTCAATTCAGCTTTATTCTATTCAATTGAAGCAAATCATTAAGTGCTATTCCCCCTCAATAGGACATCGGTCTCTGTTCCATATTGTGAGATGTATTAAATAAGTTGTGAGCATATTTTTAAAACATGACACTTTGTTCTCACAATATTTTTACACTAGATAAATCCTTGAAATAATTTCTGGTTTTCAGGGAATCTCTGAACAAAAATTATCTTAATACACATCCATGTGACCTTCACATTACCAGAAAATATTAATGTCAATAGCTCATAATAATTGTCAAGACTCTCTGAGGAAAAGAATATGTTAAAATTGACTTGTATTGTCCAAATTTTTGGCCTAATATTCTTTGGTTTAATCATCTCATATAGAATAAAAAACATAATGAAACTCAGTAACGAAAGTAGATAAAATGTTAGTTTTAACTTCTTTCAGAAAACATTTTATTTTTGGATAGATTCATGCAGATACAAAAATAATAAATATCTCATGCACCCTTTCTCTAGTTTCCTTCAGTAATCACATTTTGCAGCACCAGGACATAGTAATACAACCAACATATTGATGTTCACATAACCCATCTTATTCAGATTTATTGAACACAATTTACTCGTATTCTAGTACATGTATCTTTACTTTAATGCAATTTTATCAAGTGCTTGTATTCATGAGTTTCCAAAAGCCAAGATGCAGAACAGTTTTGTCATCTACTTGGCCTTTTATAACAGAATTTATTTTTCTTCCATATCCTCTCCTGTCCTTTGTCCTTGGCAGTGATAAATTCATTCCCTTTCCTATGATTTTTCTACTTCAAAAAAAATTTATATAATAGTATCATTTACTATGAAACCTTTTGGTATTTGATCTTTTTTTTCATCAACATAACCTCTAAAAATCATTCAGATTGTTGTATATCAGTGCTTCATTCTGTTTCTTGTCATGGATATACCACAGTTTGTTCAATCATTCTCCCACAGAAGGACATCTGGGTCAGTTCCATTTGGGGATATCATGAATAAAATTATTTAATAAATAATATGTACAGGATTTATGTAAAATATTTTTCATTATTTTCTTGGTTTAGATAAATGTCCAAGAGTATATCATTACTGGAGTTTTATAAGAAACTGACTAAATATTTTCCAGAGTGGCTATATCATTTGTGGTTGATGGGAACGTGGATTCACAGATGAAATATATTAACCCTGACCTATTTTGTGGTCACCAAGAAAACAGTGCAGACAGGATTCCTGTTCTGTGTCTGTTAGCACCACCAGGGTGCCATCTTTGACCACTTATTAGAGGACCAGGCTACACTATTCCCAAGTTACCTTCTGCTATTTGTTGAAGATTTCAGATGAGCAGTAGACAACTGCTGATAAGTAGAGGACTAGAAAGTAGTATTTCTGGCTGACTCTCTGCTATTGGGTGGAAGATGGGGAAACTCAGGCCTTAGGTCTTCTTCTGAGAAGGAAATAGGTATATATCAGGCTTTCTGGTACCAATCAATATAAAAAGAGAGGCTATTTGTACTGACAGCAATTGTGGAACTGAAGTTTGGTCTGTCTACCTAGGTCCTGGATTGCCACCCTGCTATATGGGTAGAGTGGGAATGCTAATGCCAGTGGCTATGGATTAGAAAATGTGGTGGCCACCTCAAGTTACATTTATGCCATTGGTGGAGAATGATTGGATCCCTGCTACCAATCAACCAAAACAAAATTTTGCTCAATAATTTGAAAACTTACCAAATCAGAAATTTATATATTGAATGCAATAATTTTGCTATAATCAGTTATAGATAAAGTATTTAGACATGTGTTGATTTCTTGGTTTCATTATTGATCTATCAGTGCATAAACATGTTGATTTTTGAAACAGAAAGGATATGAAAATTTGCTTCTTAATGTAAAATTTGACCTTTCTTTATAGAATAGAAAATACCAAAAGAAATAAAATGATGTATCCCTAATTAGATACTAGAAATCAAATATAAAATTACATTAGTGGAAAAGTGGACAGATATATTTAAGCTTATGGTTCATTTAGTGGTATGCTCTAATGTTATTTTTTGTTTTAATAAATGTATATTATTAGTGTAAGACATAAATATTAGAGGAGGTAGGTAAAGATTAGATGAAAACTCTGGACTATTTTTGCAACACTTAAAATCTGAAAAGTATCTTAAAATAAAACTTCTTAAAATTTCTTTAAAATAATTTTAGCAGGTCACTAGTTCTCTAATATAATTGATTTTACATTCTCCTAGAAATATTAAACAAAGAAAACAAATAAATGAGTTCTGGTGTAGATTTATTTTTGATAGGAGTAAAAAGAAACAAAATGTTTAAAAAATATTAAATTCCAAACATGGGCTAGGATGACAGATTTACATGCATGAGTGTCCCAAAAGTTGGCAGTTATCTCAAGTAATTAGCATCCTTAGGATGCGCAGGAAACAGAGGAAAGTCAGACACCTGTGAGGGTCATTTGCAGCAGAACTGTAAAACTCACCAAGGATTTAAGAAAAAGCTGCAGTATATTCCAGATCAGAAGTTGTTGATTGGAGGTAAAACTCCATAGACAATGGAAGAATTGGAGGTGAAAGTCTATAGACAGTAGAAGGAAGAAAGAAAATCTGCCCACATCCCAGTTCCTAACCTGATAGCAGACAGAGTTTAGCTTCTACCTCTTCACAATCTGTGATGATACTATCAAAAAGACATCCAAGTAATGATGGGGAACTAGGAGCAGACAATCTATCCAGGATCTTTCACACATTCAAAACAAAAAGAATATTGCCCTGGATGATGGGCCAGAAATTGCTGGCCGCAGGAATCCAGTGATATAAATCAGAGTTCATCTGCCACAGAGGAAGGGAAAACAATTCACTTGTACCTTAATCCTGACCTGGAATGAAGGCAAAGATTGTAGCAGTAATATTGAGGAAACAGCACATCCAAGGCTTACCTCACAGGGTTTGCCTGTGACAGGCAGAGGAAAGACACCAAGAAATATCCAACTTCTATCATGAGGTATGCACCATTTAAATATCAAATTATCTAACATAAACATTATATATATTTATATATAATATACCTAACATATACATTATGTATATGTATATTATGTATTATGTATATTATAAATCAGAGTTCATCTGCCACAGAGGAAGGGAAAACAATTCACTTGTACCTTAATCCTGACCTGGAATGAAGGCAAAGATTGTAGCAGTAATATTGAGGAAACAGCACATCCAAGGCTTACCTCACAGGGTTTGAGGTAATGTATACATTATGTATATACATTATATGTATAAATATAAGCATATTTATACATATAATGTATATATCTGACATATACATTATATATGTGTGTATATATATATTATGCATATACATTATATATGTGCACATATATATGTATGTGTGTATATGTGTATGTGTGTGTGTGTGTGTGTGTGTGTATAGTTGAAACCCAGAAATATAAAGGAAATCCAATGAGGCAGAAAAACATCAAATGATAATAAAAGGACTCTCAATACTCAAGAAATACAAGGAACCACAGATCTGAGAAATGGACATAAAGCAGAAAATACAAATCAAAGTATTTCTCTACTTCCTATATTATACTTTCTTTCCTTTCAAATTTATGCAGTTACATTATGACGGGGAACTTTATTTATTTATTTATTTATTTATTTATTTATTTATGTCTGTGAATATAATACTAATAATGTTTTCTACATCTAAAATCGCAAGGTTTGATCTTGCTTCTCCAGTTAGATTTATATTTATAACCAGTCATTTGCTGATTATTTTTAAGTTAGTGTTTGGCTTTGCTTGACTGGCTTCTTCTAGGAGATTCCCTATGAATTTTGTGGAAATGATAGTCCAATTTTTTAAGCATAATAAAAGCTGTTTTTCTGTTGCCTTTGATAATGTATGAAAACCTTAGGTCATTTTTTTTTTTTTCCTATGGAGTTAAGTAAACTTATTTATTGTCTTTTAGCTCTGAACATTGTCCTGGAGAAGTCTAAGGCCAGTTTTAACTCTTTTAATCCTGTGTGTGTTAAGTTTTTTATTTTCACTGTCTTTGTTTCTTCTAGCCAAACTTATTTCTAATTGATCAATTTTATCCTTTCTCTTTATTTAAGTACCATTGTTCTATCTATCTATCTATCTATCTATCTATCTATCTATCTATCTTCATTGTAATTGGCAGTGATAATTTGCAAGACCATCAGTTCAAATGAATATTTTTCAGGGACTTGGTAAGAACTGTTTCAGGAGAGCTTGAACACTATAGGAATCCAGGTTGTATGTGTATAATTAGCATTTATTCCAAGCCCAGATTTGGTCTGCAGAGAAAATAAAACAATGACTTGGATTTTACAAGTAAATTAGTCTAATTCCCTCTACCTCCAGATACAGAGTGTTTCCTGCAGATAGTAGTTTTTCTTATCCCAGCGTACTCTGGTTTGCTGGGTCAGGAGCTAGTTTCATTCGCACTACCATTATGGGCATCTCCTTTTCACTGTGGCAATCAAAGGACTGAGGACTGGCACAGTAGTCTGTGCTCCTCATCTTAAGGAGATACGTACTTTTCAGGCTCTGCCTAAGCTTTTCAGTTGCACTGTCCTTTAGCCTTGGTGCTACAGCTCTGTTTCTTGGAATATGTACTTGCTTTTTTTCCCTAATTTTAGATTTCTTGAATTTAGCTATTCTTTAATTTCATCAAAAATTCAATAATTTTAATATTTTCTTGGTTCTTGTTTCTTTGAAATTACTTCCTTAAACAAAAAAAAAAAAAAGAAGAAGAAGAAGAAGAAGAAGAAGAAGAAGAAGAAGAAGAAGAAGAAAGAAAAGAAAAGAAAAGAAAAAGAAAAAAAAAAAGGAACTGCTGATTTTTCACTCTTGATCAAAATTGCAAGCTGAAAACTGTAACCAGGGTTGCATTAGTTTAACCAATCAAACTGTCATGGTAAATAAGAAACTTGATTCATGACTTAATGAAGGCATTCAGAATATTCAGAAATGCCAGAATATTATTACATAAAATTGGCTAATTGCTTATAAATAGTGTGTTTATTCTTTACATATTACCTTTTACGCTTATTGAAATCAATCTAGAAAATCCTTCATGAAATGTTTAGAAAAACTCTAAACATAAAAGAAAATCTGATTGAATTCTACAATCTGTCAAACTATTGATATTTTGAAGGTATTCTTTTGGAAAGCTCACCTTGTCAAAATAAATGCATGCCATATATTATTCCTTGACTCGTGACTAATGTATAAACACTTAACTTAATTCACTGATCCCTACCGAAATTTTAAGACTGTACTCATTCACTTCCTATAACTCCTAAAATTCTATATTATTTGGTCCTATTTAAAAAAAATTATTTGTTTATGGACTTTTGTTTTATTAATTTGTTTATATGCAGTGCTGAGAATCGAACCCAGTGCCTCACACATGTGAATGAGGCAAGCACTCTACCACTGAGCCACAACCTCAGCCCTTGATCCTAATTTTAATGCCCCAAAAGTTCTGACACTTTCGCTCTGCAAATCCGAATTTAATAATATTTTAAGACATTTTTGACATAATATTGACAAATAATTTGAGAGTCTCATCAAGCCTATATACCAGTCTTTCTGAGTGTCCTCTCCTCCCCGAGAAGGGAAGGTGTTATTTTTGATGAAAAGGTGTCATAAATGTGAAGCACCATTATGATAATATCATGATTATAGTTAGCATATTCCCCAGAATTAGATAGTTTATAGAAATAAACTATATTTTTTCCTGAATTTTATTAGAGGAATATAAATAACGTGATATATTCATTTAAATATATATTGATTATTTCCTGTGGCTCATCTTATTCAGTTTTTAGAATAGTCTAGAGAGTAAAACCTGGGTCTCTTATCAAACAATTTACCATTTTGTGAGAACTATAAAGACTAGTCATTTATTGAAATAATTTTAAATTTGTAATTTTGAAAAAAGAAAGGATAAAGATAGACAAAAAGTAAGAGTCTATTAAAAGGTAGATTTGACACAATATGGGGAAAAAAAGATCCCCTCAAGAAATTATATTTAAGGTAAAATCATACAGTTGATTAGTGATAGATGGGCAACCCTACCCCCCCCCCACCCCCCCCACCCCCCCCCCCCCCGCGCCCAGAGCTTTCCACATCCTGAGAGAAGTAACCTTGTTTCATTCTTGGCAGGATGTTTCTTTTCCCCGGGCAAGAGCCAATAGGCTTAAAGGTCACCCTGTTTCTATGGGCAAAGAGCCAATGGTGTTGGGGTTGCTCTGGTGCACCTCCCGCCAGAAATCCCTATATAGGGCCCTGTTCGAGAGACTCAACACACACACAGACACATGGACACACAACATTAGCTCAACGCTGCAGAGAGGAGGAAGCCACTGTAACAGCTCCAGACCCATCACCTCCAGCTGACAGCAGCTGCCCCAGCCTGCAGCTCCAGACCCATTGCCTTCAGCCCTACGGCCACTCCCAGCTGACAGCTCCAGCCTCCAGCCAGACAGCAGCTGCTTTAGCTGATAGCTCCAGAGATCCTAGCTGGTGAGACCAAGCATCCACCTTCTGTCTAGAGCTTGCACACTCTCCTCTCCCTGGCTCCCCTCTCCCACCAGAGCTCGCACACTCCCTTCTCCCTGGCTCCCCTCTTCCCAGCACCTCTTTGACCTTCAACCAGAGCACCTCTTCTCTGGTTTTGCTACCAGCCATGAAGGCTGTTGAATAAATCTCTTGGCTGCACAGCTGTGTGATGTTTTGCCCTTCAATTAGTTATTAGCTAGCACACGGGGTAGAATGAAGAAAAGCATGCATTTTTTATTCTCTAGTTTTCTACATGTCTTTATGGACACCTGGGCTTAGACATTGCTATTAAACAATGCAGTACTCAATATGCATTGATATTTTACTGAAGCTTTTAAAACAATTCACCTGTAACTTAGAATATAGTGATTGTATTATTAGCCTTCAAAGATGATAAAACATGCAGAAATGTGATGTAAATGAGAGAGACAGACAGAGAGAAACATTTGATGGGCGAAATTACTTGTAGCACTACTACAGCAAACTGATAAAAGTGGTTCCAGACATATCTCAACAGCTTTGCTTTTGTTCAAAAAGCTCTTTGTTTATCTTCTCTTTGCACTGAAGGCTTATCAAGTGGTTCACTAGGTGAAAATGGAAGGCTCCCATGAGTGAAATCCAATAATGACTTTTGAAACTTCCCTGTCTGGGGTCACAAACCAATAAAAGCAGAAAGTGTGGCAGACATAATGCTGTTTTGCCTTCCACTCATGTCTGCAGCAATGCTTCTTTTTCAGGGGTGGGGGGATGTGGTAGGTGGAGGCCACTTTCAATATTTACTCTGCACAATTTATATAAGTGTAACTGTTGATTTCTTATTATAATAATAGTTGATGATTATTTCCCCCTATTTTTTATCACTTTATTTTACAAAAGATTATTTTGAGTCTGTATTTCCATCATCATTATGTAAATATTTAAATAAAATTGAAATATAATAGCCTGGTAAAAGCTTGTAAATGAACTGACAAAATTTACTTAAGAAATCAATAACTTTTGGAAATATGACACACAAAAAAACTAAAAATTAAAATAACTATCATTTATCTAATTTAGCTTGGAATATTATAAGAACAACTCTTATTAATTGATGCAATGAATATTAACTTTGTACCTAACAAGCTAGAAAAATTTTGTATGGAATAGGAAAGGATATTTCCAAACCAAAATACAATTAGTTGTATTTATTTTTGAGTTAAATGTAACAATGAGAATGGGCAATGTAAAGACAACATTAGTAAACAAGTAGAGTGTCCTATTTCTTATACACTGCTGTCAAGAGTATGAATTATTGTGAACAATTCAAATTGTGGTCCTTTGGACCAGGGGATACACAACCCATCACCCAGCAATCCTATTCCTAATTCAGTTAGGAATTCTATTGCTCTCTGTGTGTATACTTGAAGACAACTATTACAGTATTAATGGGAGTACTATTTGCCACAGCCCAAAACTAAAAATTCTTCAAATGTTCATTAGCAATAAAATGGATATGAATATTGTTGTACATTTACATAATGGAATAACAATTGGTATTCAGAAATGGACTAAATCTACATGAAATAACATGATTCCATTCCATAAACACATATGAGTAAAGCAAGCTAAATACAAAAGAATATTGACTAATGACACATACGTAAAGTTGAATTCAACAAAATGAATCTGTCATTAGACATTAGGGTAGTAACTCTTTTTGAGACATGAAGGATAGATTGGAAGATGATGTAAGAAGGGCTTCAGGAACTCTGGTGTTCTATTCCTTGATTAGGGTACTGATTTTTTGTGATCTTCAATTTGTGAAAATATATTAAATTGAAAATATATTAAATTGAATTTATGTATATAAATTTCACTTTCAATAAAATTTTAATCTTTTTGCTTCTATTGTCACTAGGGGCATTTTATCACAGAGCTACATCCCCAGCACTTTTTATCTTTTTCTTTAAAGATAGACTTGATAAGTTGTTCAGGCTGGTCTCAAACTTGTGATCCAAATGCCTCAGCCTCCCCAGTTGCTTGGATTATAGGCATGTGCCACCATTCTTGGCTCTTTCAATGAAATTACCTTTTCTATAGATGTGCTTTCAAGTACTATTTTTGTAGATAAAAATCAATAATGTACATATAATGTCCATTTTTCTTACAGTTGAGTATATTTTAAAATGAAACAAAATTTAAAATCCCCTGAAGTTATATTATCTTCAAAATATTGTCAGTGAATGTTTTACTGAAAAGAGAACACAGAATATTTCTATTTATATAGAGATACTGAATTAAAATGGTACTGAAATATCATGAGGAAATGACTATCTTAAGTGCATTTTGTGTCTTACATAATAAAAAGCAATTCAAACCAAAAATCCATACCAGGTTCCTTTTTTTTAAATTTCATAATTTCCATTGATTACATAAACCAGAAAATTGCAAAATCTGATTTTGTCTGATGCTAATGAATATTATTACCTAAATGTCAAAATCATATTGCATCAATGGAACTAGGAATGCATAAATGGATCTGGAAATGAGATCATTAGCCTTCCAATTACTCTAGATCAATTGTTCCTTATACATTTCTGTTGGCCGCCCACTTTGTTACACTTGCTTGTCTTCATTGGTCAAAAGTCAACTCTGGCTCCTTTATTTGAACCATTACCACAATCTATCTGAACCTCTGATATAGCAGTTATCTCACCTTAGCCTCTATTGTAGCTATTTTTTGTGGATTATCATCCTTGCTAGATTGTTAACTTCTCAAGGTCAGGGACCATGCTTTGCTTATCTTTTTTATCTCTGCAAGAGCTGACCTTAAGTCCTCACACTTAGGAAGCACTGAACAATATTTACTGAATAAAGTATTTTCACCTCAGGTAAGAAGAAAAGCTCTCAGTTGAAATTTCAGGTTTTATTTGGTGCTTCCTGGGAGCAATAATCTAGTCGAAAGGGGGATTTTTCTTAAAGCTATTTTTTAATATTACCTTTTTATTAAAAGTTGTCTTCAAGATGCTGATAGAAATTATGTTATGCTAAAATATTTCTCAGAAATTCCTTGGCAACTCTGATACTTGTTTGCATATTTTAAAAATCTTTTATTAAAAGCATATTTTTAAAAAGTAGTGTATCAAGACAAAAATATACAAAATCTCTATATACCATCAGTTGGCCTACCATAATTTTAAAAATATGGGAGAGGCAACCAATTTTAAGGGGCTGTTAAAAATCATTTTCTGTAATTTGATTATTTGCTTGAGGATCTAATGTCAGATATTTTCCTGTCCAGAGTCTTTTCTAGTGTTCTCACTGGCAAAGGAAACTTTTGGGACTTTCTATCTATAACATAAATACTTCAGAAACTTGCTTAAAAATAAAAACTTAAAGCCAGTATAATGTGGTCTCATGGTACAAAGTAAATCAAGAAATGCAGCTGTCAGTTCTCAGAAGACAATGAAGCAATTCTGTACTCACCTGGTGATTACCTTTCAAAACTTCTGAATATCTTTACCCATGGGGATCTGGACAAGCTGGAGGTCATGATTTACAGCTGGTGAATACAACCTTGGTGCCCAGTTTTCCATGTCCTGTTAAGAGCCTAAAAGTTAATGAGAATTCTCTGGTTACCAACTGTGGAGAGACACATGATAAGTTTCTTCCATTGGCACATTGCTAGAGTTTAACCCATTCAGGAACTAAAATTTAATGATAGCCAAGCCAACTGAAATTGAGATAAAGCAATTGCTTATATAGATTTGCTAAATCTGTTCTCATTCTAAAGCATCAATTTTATTGCAAAGGAAACAGTAATAAGTGGGTTTTTTTTTTGTTTGTTTTTTTTTTGTTCTACTGTTTTCCTATATTTAAATACTAGTGGGGTTTTTTTGTTTGTTTTTGTTGTTGTTGTTTGTTTGTTTTGTTTTGACCTAATCTAACTCATGGTTAGAGTGTTAGAGTGTTTGGCTGTGTCTACACAACCAAATGGAAGATACATTTTATCAAACTGCAGAAGGTAGAGTATTGAGAAATCTTCCAATTAGAATGAAAACCACCCTATGACTTGGGAGATTTATCAAATTTTCTGAGTCACCTGGTAGTGAGTTATAGACATATGTCCAGGATAAAGATGACATGGCCAAGCTACTGATTTTTTTACTGTGCTCTTAAAAGCTTTCTGTAAATTTCTTTAACAAATTCAGGACTAGAGTTTGAGGAAGTGTAGACAGATGGCTTGCAGGTGGCAGCCTGGCTTTAATATGTCACCAGAGATTCATAAAACAACAACAACAACAACAACAACAACAAAAAAAAAAACTAAGCTAAAACTAAAATCTTCTACCGAGACCCTCCTAATACCTCTTCATCCAATGATTAAACCTTGGCATTTCATACCCTCAACTGAGGATATAACATATATTACCTCTTTATGGCTAATAGCCCAGCCTTTTGTCAATAAATCTTTCCACCATTAATGAAAAAATCACAGATTACCTTTTACTGAAGATGACATCATCCTGGGTCTACTATTCCAAAACTAATCTCTGCTTCTTAACCCTCCACGTGAAGCTCTTAGAAAAAGGTTGGATTTACCATTTCAAATGATAAAATACAACTATTCCTCCCTTTTCATTGGGACAAAAAATTAGCCTAGACTCTTGTCCTCTCAATACCCCAACTTCTCATTCAAAATCTTATTCTTGACAGAGTTACAAAAGCTAACTATTAACTGGTTAAGACCTGGTTCTTCATACCTTTATTCACTCTCTTTGAGTTGCTACGGGGAAAATCCCCTACTGATGTGATTTACAGAAGAGAGTGCTCTGTCAATATTACACAAAGTTCAAGATGGATTCAGCCCAATTGGCTCAATACCAACCATAAGCCAACCTTTTATCTGTGGGAATCAGGATGCTAAGCTCCTTACAGCTGTGCTCACCCAGATGGGAAATCCCTTAGAATGGATCCTCTGTGGGAGGAGCACCTCGAGTTTATTCCCAATTAGATCAATTAGCAGATCTTGTAATAAAAGGAAGAGATACATCATTGAGGCATTATGGAAAAGACCAAAATATTTTAACAATTCCTTACCGTTTGTCAGATTTTGAATGGATTACAGAGAAACAACCCTAGAGTCTCCTATGCATTAGAAGGATTTCTAGGAAAAGTTGACTGTCATTATCAAGCAAATGGACTTCTTCTTTCCCCAAACTGGAGTGGACTCCCCCCCATCTTGTTTTCTAGCAAGCCACTCCCCAAGGCAGTAAATGTCTTCACAGATGGAGGAAAAGAAGGGTCAGCAGTTGTAATATTTCACCCATCCTCAGGCCAAAAGACACAATATACTTTGAAGCAGTTACTGGTTCTGCTCAATTTAAAGAATTATATGCTGTTGCATTAGCCTTGACCCATGTCCAAGAGCCTATGAATCTTTTCTCAGATAGTTTTATATGTAATTAACCTATTACCTACTTTAAATGCCTCATATATAAAGATAGATAATAATCCTATCACCCCTCTGATGATCCAAGTTCGATCCCTGTTAAAAGGGCGTAATGAACCTATGTTCCTCCAACATCTTAGGGGACATCAAGGCGTATCTGGGCCCCTATCTGAGGGAAATCAGGCCGCTGACCGGTTGGCCACCACAGGTGTATTAACAGTTACAGTTCCATATCAACAAGACCTTCAGTTAGCTCAAGGTCTTCACAACCTTACTCATTTAAATTGGAGAGGTCTACATAATAAATTTCCTTTAGTTCCTATAAAAGATTTAAAAAAAGATTATAAGGACATGTAAATCTGTGTTTGCCCTTCTTACAGGTCCCACCTCTCCAGTCCCCTGGGGTAAATCCCAGAGGCCTAAGGCCCAACACTATCTGGCAAACTGATGTAACCCATTATGTGCCATTTGGAAAATTAAAATATATATTTATGTCCATAGATACTTATTCACATGCTTGTTGGGCCACGGCACATTCTGGAGAAAGGGCCGCTAAACATGCTGAAAGTCACTTTTTTTTACAATGCTTTGCTATTCTTAGATTGCCAAAACAAGTTAAAACTGATAATGGACCCTTGTTTTGTAAGCAAATCATTACAAAAATTCTTCCAAACTTGGCATATTAAGCATACCACAGGGATTCCATATAACCCAAAAGGACAAGCCATAATAAAAAGACATAATAAAACCTTAAAGGACCATTAATAAAACAAAATGGAAGAAGCAACCCCATGACCAGTTGAAAACAGCTATGCTTGCTTTAAGCAACCCCCATGACCAGTTGAAAACAGCTCTATGCTTGCTTTAAATATTTTAAATTTTTTCCAAACAGCAGCCTCTATCTGCATTTCAGAGACACTGGTCTAACCAAACGCCTTATATAAAAGTTGAGGTCCGATGGGAAGACCCATTAAATGGAGTCTGGAGAGGTCCTGATCCATTAATAAGTGCTGGCAGAGGTTTTGGATGTGTCTTCCCAATGGGGGAGCAAAACCCTATATGGGTGCCTGCCAGAGATCTCTAATATTGCCAATCCGACCAAAATGACTACCCAGGAGCACAAGCTCTTGAGGAGTGATCCTTTCTTTTTCCACAGAAATGAAAAAACCGTGACAAAGCTCCTGTCGTGCTGTGATTAACCTTTCTTTCATCACATCCATTTCAAAATTCATCAAAGACACTATCCTGGACTCCTTCTTTGTCAACATCTCAACCCTCTGCGATGAGAGAAGAAGGACTGTGCCATTCCTGTGACAATTATCTGGACTTTATGCTAGATGACTTCCTTTGGACTCTGAGAGAAGAGCGCTATATCTTAGGACAATTATTTAGACTTTGTGCTGGACGGCTTCCTTTGGACTCTAAGAGAAGAGTCCCCATTCCTGTGACAGTCATCTGGACTTTATGCCAAAAGGCTTCCTTTAAACTAAACTAAAATAGATGGACTTTCTCTTTTTGGTGAAATCCTTGCTAAATGGGTAGACTTTCTCTTTTGGTGAAATCCTTGTTAAATGGGTGGACTTTCTCTTTTTGGTGAAATCCCTAATTGTCATTGTCTTTGTGTGCACCTTTAGCCCTATAGAACTGGCCAGATACAGCTGGGTGGTCTACTGTCACGCTGAGCTATAGCCCTATAGGCTTGGCCACGGTCCTTAACAAGATGCAGAGGTATGCCATCCAGTCAAGCCTTCCCAAAGGTGACTGTCATGTCCCGTGTGCTCCCCTTGGCCACCTGCTGGCCCTAGACACACGTCCACCTAAAGTGCTAGAGTGATAGCCAATAACAGGTAAGATTTTTCCCAAAGAGGAAAAGTCGACCTAGACGGGCACACTCTCTATGAGTTGGACACCCTACAAGATGGGACATCCCATTTAAAAATAAATGGAGAGACCCATTTTTTAAATAAACAAAAAAAAGGGGAATTGTTGGGACTATGTCTGCCAAGGGATAAAGATTTGACTGCTTACCACACCTTTAAGGACCGGGGCTAAACCAAGGGGTGTGGCTATGACGTAGCGTGAGAGGCTGAACCGCCTTGCTTGCTGATTGGTTAGTTCTAGGCCTATTTTAATGTCAATGCTTGTTCAATAAAGCGAGTTCTTCGGACATCCCGTGCTATATACAACAAGACTCCCTAGATGTGGCGTGTTATCTGTTCAAACAGGCAGAGGTAAGGCATCTAGCGATTTCTGTCTTAAGCTCGCCCCGCCGGGTGAGTTACATTCTTCTTGCAGGCAGGAGGAATTCCCTTTAGGGCCCCATAAAGGGAAGCAACTCAGAACCTGGCTCTATTCATAAACTCAGACCCCGGCAGTTGTTGTTTGTTTGTTTTGTTTTGACCTAATCTAACTCATGGTTAGAGTGTTAGAGTGTTTGGCTGTGTCTACACAACCAAATGGAAGATACATTTTATCAACTGCAGAAGGTAGAGTCATCTTCCAATTAGAATGAAACCACCCTATGACTATCTTCTGAGTCACCTGGTAGTGAGTTATAGACATATGTCCAGGATAAAGATGACATGGCCAAGCTACTGATTTTTACTGTGCTCTTAAAAGTTCAAAATTTCTTTAACAAATTCAGGACTAGAGTTTGAGGAAGTGTAGACAGATGGCTTGCAGGTGGCAGCCTGGCTTTAATATGTCACCAGAGATTCATAAAACAACAACAACAACAACAACAACAAAAAAAAAAAAAAAAAAAAAAACTAAGCTAAAACTAAAATCTTCTACCGAGACCCTCCTAAAATAAAGATCCTCTTGTTTATCTTGGAAGTTCATAATGCAGAAATGAAGCACCTCCTACACAATTTAGGAATGACACAGAGAGCTATACTTGAAGGTCTCTTGGGCCCAAAGTGCTGGCTTGTACTTTCTTTTTCCTACAATACTTTATTTTTATTATAATTTCATGTTTATCATCTGTGGAGTTGTGTGAGTCCCTTCAATTATCTTTTCTGCATGATTTTTGTATGAGTTGACTGAATAATGAAAGTATTTCCTACAACCAAAATGGAGAACACTGTGCAGCATATTTCATCCATAAATTCATTTAAATTGCCTTAGTTCACAAAGATATAAATAATACCAGTGAATGTTTAACATCAAAATAAAGTTCTTTGAGGAGTGATACCAGATTGTCTTCTATGTTAGGGATCATGACACAGGTTAGATTTCTTCTCATCTCCATCAGTTTCCTGAAAATATTCAAAATGCATACATAACATCTAAGTCACAACAAAAACCAATTATCTAACCTACCATTTTAGCTAGAGTGATGCTTCTAAGTCACCTGCCATATAAAATTTATCACAGCTGATAGGCAGGGAGATTTCTGTTTTCCTCCCCAAATACTAAGACATGGAGAACTAAGACAAATTTTCTAAAGTTGTTCAAATTTGTGTCTCCCCTGTGTAATTTATCCAATGTAGATTCTCTAATAATACTTTCTAATAAAAGTTTTAGTGACTTTAGTATTATGTTAACCTGCTATTCATTTAGCAATCTTAAGCACTGAATTGCTTGCATTTGATGAATACCGTCATTTATAATAGAAAGCTTAATTAACTGGATCCATTAACCTTATGCTAAACATCACATTTGATTGCTTAATGATTCTGCAATTTATAATAGGTTAACTTATGAATACTGGGTTCAATCTGAACTAACAGTAAGTTTATCTTATTTTCTTTCCAACATGTCCCTTCCTAGTAAAGTCTGATTGTTTATTTTTCAGAACACTATAATGGAAATCATTTTCTTTTTGTAGGATGTGTAATGATAGCCCAGGTGGGAAATTAAACAAGACATATAATAGTAAAAATTAAAATTGTTCATAGTCTATTAAGGAAAACTACAGTATGGTGTTCTATTAAGGAAAAACTACAGTACAGATATGAAAAATTGCAAACATCACCACCTGAATTCTTTGATTTTAATATATATTCCACATTACCTGGAAGCAGTTTTTTAGGACATACTAGATTGACAGGTTAATTATAGAAGATGTAAAACTGTATGTACAGATAGCAAATCAAACGAGTATTCATTTTCTTGGCACTCTACCAGAAAGCAGCAGACAACTTTTATTTGAAACTATTTGAGGATACAAATCATATAATGCATGACATTGAAAACTCCCATAACAAATGCATAGTGAGGCTGCCAGCAAGATTACTGATTCACATCCAAACATAAATTTATGTGAAGAAAAAAAAAAAAACACCTCAATTCCTTTCAAAGTAAATGAATTCTCCTATTAGGATGGGCTGTTCTATAGTGTGCTGCACAATATCCTTCAATTTGAAGGAGATCACCTTCAGGTTTTTACTATTACCACACTGATGTCTTGACATAACTTGAAAGTTTATATTCCTTTGTCATTTTGCATTGAAGAGATGCAAATACACTGGCAAGGAATTTCTTGTTACATTGTATTCAGATCAATGAAACAATTTTTAATCCTCATTTATACAGAAGAATTCACTTTATTCTGAAGGCAGTTTGAACTTCTGAAAGTAGATATAAGGGATAGCTGTTTTTTGAATAAATCTGTCTTGAAATGCTAAGACTTTCAGAAGATATCACTTCAATATAAGATGCCAATTTTCATGAATGCCAAGCCTTGATGTTTATTGGTCAGGCAAGGCATGGCCTTGATATTTTGTTACTCTGTCTATGAATGAGTCTTGAGGACTTCTAAGGCATATTTCACAAGGATGATTCCGTTCTCCTTTGCCAAAATCATTTCTCTTCCTACTGTTGCTCTCCATATGTTCTGTGCAGATTGCCTACTTGGCTGATGCTGTCAGCCCTGCAAATGGCCTCATTTCAATGGTGAAATGATCCCTGTATGAATGAAGCTTGCAGAGCACTTCAGGGACTCACAAGATGAGTGGATCTATATCACTTTAAGATGCTTTTATTAGTCTGAGATTGCTTTCAAGTCTTTGGCAAATCGACAAACAGTATAAATTAATGCATTCTAATATTAGATCCTCAGCAGAAATGTGGTTTGGATATTTTTTTTCCTTTATTCCATTATTTAATTTCTGGAACATAGAATGAATTGTATAGTTTTCTCTGGGAAAGAGAAAAAGGAAACAAAAACTTTCTAAGTCTTGTTTGTTTGCTTAGCCTCTAAAGTCTTAAATGTCTCATATTCATTAAGGGTTGTCTATGTCCTGGACTCTTTTCTAAGCATCTTACATATATGTTTACTCATATTTTCCTCTCAATATCTCCATGGGACAAGCCATTTTATTATCATAAAGGTCTCTTTTGCATCTCTTAAATGCAAAATGACAAAGTAAATTATATAACTTTCAAGGATGAGGAAGCAAGTTCAGCTAAATTGACTTCATTTATTCAAACAAATATTTAAATGCCTCTCAAAGAGGGATTTATTCTGGAAGTTAGTGAGGCCCATACCCATGACTGTTCAGTTAGAGAGCCTCCTTCCAGTATCCTAGATGTAGCCCTAGGATTGTGTTCATGTTGTTGTGCCTCACTTAGTATTTATAACGTTTTATTATTTGTACTTTAAAGAGAGTTACACAATTTACTTAAGAATCTGTTGGCATAAAATTTACATTCTTTCTGATAATTACAGCAAAATCTTCACTCACTATTGTTGTCTTAATTCATTTGGCAGCCTTTAAAAATACCAATAAATGAGATAACTTATAAACAATGAACATTTCTTTCTTTCTTTCTTTCTTTCTTTCTTTTCTTTCTTTCTTTCTTTCTTGTTCTGGGGATTGAATCCAGGTGCACATTACCACTTTGTTACATCCTTAGCCCTTTTTTATTTTATTTTATTTTTATTTTATTTTTGAGACAAGATATTATTAAGTTGCTAGGGCCTCACTAAATTAATTCTCACCATTCAGGAAGCTGGGAAGTCAAATATTAAGGCATAGCAGATTTCATGTCTAGTGTGGGTCCACTTTCTGACTCACAGAGGATACCTTCTTGATGTTCCCTTGACATTATGGAAGTTACAAGGCATCTTTCTTAGACTTCCTTTGTAAAAGCACTAATTTCATTCATGAGGGTTCTGTCCCCACGACCTAATCATCTCTCAACCCCTCTCAAAATATGCTTTTATAGAGGGCATAAAACATCATTGTAACAATGGAAGATTACAATTAACAAAAGTTCAAGAAAATATATAAAGTTAATGAAAATGAGGTAGAATAAAAATATTAGACTTGCTCTCAAGTCATTGCTAATTTCATTAAGAAAAATAGCCTACATATATAGACTCTTTCCATAGTAGTAACATATTTTCCATGCCTAATAATTTCTGATTTCAGATCTTGAAGATAATAACCAGAAGGTTGCAAAACACTTTTAGAAGAGCCATAGTTAAAGATGAGCTTTGAGGAGCAACAGGTTTTGGATGATTAAAAAGAATTTCTCCAGGAAATGAGAGAGAGTAAATCACCAGATTTATATCTAGGTAACGAAAGGAATTGCTATCCTTCTAAAACTTTTAGAGATATTTTGGAATAAAATAAGAAAACAATCAGGCTTTCCCACTTATTAATAGCAGAATGTAGGTTAAAATAGAAAATATTAGTTTAAATAGGTGGTTTTTTATATTGGTAATTTAGATTATTCGTGCTTAGAAATTTACATGCATTTTGCAAACATAATGGAGGTTTATACAATTAAGAAAACAATTATTTTGTAATAGCAATGGATCAGCTATTTCTTTTGTGACAGAATATTTCCTACAAGGTATTTGGAAATGACTTCTGAAAAAAAGATATGTTCCATATCAGATGTTAATAAAGTTTCAAAAATAAAGAGAAGGCTCAGAATTTGACACAAAAACAACATATTTTCGACTGACTTCTTGATAGCAATGCTAAAAACATGAAATTTGATATATTTAAAATTAAATTTCCAATGTTGAACATAGTTATTAAAGTACAAATAAATTAAACCATTTTAATATTTAGTAGTAGACTTTATTGTCACAAACATCACTATAATACATTTTTTTTAACACTTGAAAATAGTTTTGTTTATCTGCTTTATAAAATGAAGTAGCCAACCTCCACCTTGGAATGCACATAAGGATTACACATTTGGCTATACATACCACTGAGTAATCCAGTATTTCTAAAAAGTAGGCAACTTTGTTCCCTCTTCCAGGAGTGTTTATAAATGTTTGGGAACAATTTGGGTTATACAACTTAGGGTAGGAGATGATACTGTAGTGTTTAGAGACAAGATTGATGTAAGTATCTTACAATGGACTATCTGAACCACAATACCAGTACTGCTGAGGTTAAAAAACGCTAAATTTCTTTGGTGTTAAATATATGTGCCCTGTGTAGCTAACTGAATGTTGTGGAAATGATGTTATATGATGTTAAATCTCAGTCCTAAAAGATAAAGTGACTTCTATCTTGCTCTTTCTTGGATTGCCTGCTCTGGGGAAATCCAGTTACTTCATTGTGAAGACACTGTGACAGGTTTTTTTATGGAGAGGAACTGAGCCCTCTTGTAAGAAGTGTGATCTATATACCTTGAATATGGTTCTCAAAGCCCCAACTAAGACTTTAGATGTCTAGAAATCCTGACAACAAACTCATGGGATTCTTTGAGCCAGAACTATCCAATTATGCTTCTCCTGAATTTCTGAATCACAGAAACCGAGATGCTAAAATCTTGCTTTTTAAAAAAAATAAACTATGGGCGTGGGATAATTTGTCTCATAGAAATAGATGGCAAATGCATAAATTAAGGTTTTCACATAAGAAATGTGATGCTTAAAGCCAAGTACAGCTGCCCTATCAGCTGCTGAGAGGTAGCCAGTTCTTTAATTTTTTCTATCCAAAGCATGGCCCACAACATAGACAGCTGTTGTCATCTGGGAGCTTCTTTGCAATGCAGAATCTCAGACAATATAATAGAAGTGCTAAATCATAACTCGGATATTCTATAAATCATCAGAATATTCAAAGTCCTTTAAACTTGAATACTGTCTTAAAAGGAAAAAAAAAAAAGAAAGCATAAAATAAGAAACAATCAGGCTTTTGCCACTTATTAATAGCAGAATGTAGGTTAAAATAGAAATATTAGTTTAAATAGGTGTTTTTATATTGGTAATTTAGATTATTCATGCTTATAAATTTACATGCATTTTGCAAACATAATGGAGGATTTATACAATTAAGAAAACAATTATTTTGTAATAGCAATGGATCAGCTATTTCTTTTGTGACTGAATATTTCCTACAAGGTATTTGGAAATGACTTCTGAAAGAAAGATATGTTCCATATCAGATGTTAATAAAGTTTCAAAATAAAGAGAAGGCTCAGAATTTGACACAAAAACAACATATTTTCGACTGACTTCTTGATAGCAATGCTAAAAACATGAAATTTGATATATTTAAAATTAAATTTCCAATGTTGAACATAGTTATTAAAGTACAAATAAATTAAACCATTTTAATATTTAGTAGTAGACTTTATTGTCACAAACATCACTATAATACATTTTTTAACACTTGAAAATAGTTTTGTTTATCTGCTTTATAAAATGAAGTAGCCAACCTCCACCTTGGAATGCACATAAGGATTACACATTTGGCTATACATACCACTGAGTAATCCAGTATTTCTAAACAGTAGGCAACTTTGTTCCCTCTTCCAGGAGTGTTTATAAATGTTTTGGGAACAATTTGGGTTATACAACTTAGGGTAGGAGATGATACTGTAGTGTTTAGAGACAAGATTGATGTAAGTATCTTACAATGGACTATCTGAACCACAATACCAGTACTGCTGAGGTTAAAAAACGCTAAATTCCTTTGGTGTTAAATAGATGTGCCCTGTGTAGCTAACTGAATGTTGTGGAAATGATGTTATATGATGTTAAATCTCAGTCCTAAAAGATAAAGTGACTTCTATCTTGCTCTTTCTTGGATTGCCTGCTCTGGGGAAATCCAGTTACTTCATTGTGAAGACACTGTGACAGGTTTTTATGGAGAGGAACTGAGCCCTCTTGTAAGAAGTGTGATCTATATACCTTGAATATGGTTCTCAAAGCCCCAACTAAGACTTTAGATGTCTAGAAATCCTGACAACAAACTCATGGGATTCTTTGAGCCAGAACTATCCAATTATGCTTCTCCTGAATTTCTGAATCACAGAAACCGAGATGCTAAAATCTTGCTTTTAAAAAAATAAACTATGGGCGTGGGATAATTTGTCTCATAGAAATAGACGGCAAATGCATAAATTAAGGTTTTCACATAAGAAATGTGATGCTTAAAGCCAAGTACAGCTGCCCTATCAGATGCTGAGAGGTAGCCAGTTCTTTAATTTTTTCTATCCAAAGCATGGCCCACAACATAGACAGCTGTTGTCATCTGGGAGCTTCTTTGCAATGCAGAATCTCAGACAATATAATAGAAGTGCTAAATCATAACTCGGATATTCTATAAATCATCAGAATATTCAAAGTCCTTTAAACTTGAATACTGTCTTAAAAGGAAAAAAAAAAAAAAAAAAGAAAGCATAAAATAAGAAACAACCAGGCTTTGCCACTTATTAATAGCAGAATGTAGGTTAAAATAGAAATATTAGTATAAATAGATCATTTTTTATATTGGTAATTTAGATTATTCATGCTTATAAATTTATATGCATTTTGCATAAGTAATGGAGATTTATACAATTAAGTAAGTAATTATTTTGTAATAGCAATGGATCAGCTATTTCTTTTGTGACTGAATATTTCCTAAGCCTTGAGTCCAACTCCACTATATTGTTTATTTCTTCACAAAAGAAGTTCAGCTTGCTTATATACATTTCTTATGTATTATCAAGCCTTAAATATATAATTTATACAATTATATTAAGACAGATCCATTGCACAAATAAAGGATCATTCTTCAAAGCAGTGAGCTTTTAAAAATTCCACTAGTGTCAGGAATTTGGGATTCTATTCCCTGGCAGGTATTATGTATCAAAATGTTTAAAATTTGTGCATAGTATCAGAATTAAAATTTGTCTGTATCCAAAAATAACAATAACCTGCCGAAAAAACTGAGTTAGAAAATGCATTTTAATTTAAATTCTATTTGTACTTTAGAAATGGTGCCTTGATTATTGCTTGATATTGTTAACCATTTCCTTTTTATCTTTGCATTTCTTAACATAACTTTCTCTTTTGTTCTTCTACTCTGGCAACTGTCACTGTTTATTTATTTTTATTTTTTTTCTATTGTGCTGAGATTTCCTTTGCTACTGTCTTTTGAATGTTGGACTTTCTAAGGCCTTGCCATCTTTTATTCTCCCTGTATGATTTCTCCTCCGTAATTTCCATCTCTATGCTGGCCATGCTCCCCTATAAATCTACAACAGAAACAGCTATTCCAAAATTCAGATTAATATTATCTAACTTCCCTCACTTGTTAATCTCATGGATATCTAATATTGAACATGTTCAAAATGTGATTATTGCTCCTTTTCTCACCAACGAATATCTATTCTTTACCTATGTGCTCCATATCTCAGTATAGAGTGGCATTATCTCTTCCTTAGCTGAAGCCAGAAAGCCAGCTGGAGATTCTTCTCTTATTTTTCTCTACCTATTTTCACATATATGGTACCATTAAATCTTAATACTTCTACATTCTAAATATAAGTTTAATCTCTAAAATATATTTTTCCATTAGTTAAAACCACTATGATTATTCACTGTAATTGCCTCATAAAAGGCTGTCTGGTTAGAAAAGCATCAGGGTAGCCTTCTTACAACACAAATCACAGACAATATAAATTTCTGTCTTTAAATTCTTCAGTATTATCTCATTACACAAATATAGACCCAAACTGCACTACCTACTCACTTCATTTCTGTCAATCTCTAGCCCTTCCTTTTGCAGTAAACATAGTTATGAAATGATAAAAGATATAATTTGCTTACTCATTAAATAAAATCATATGCATTCTATCCATTAAATAAATTATTTCAAAAAATAATAGTACAAATGCATTGCTAATCTTTTATTGTAAAACAATAATTGTTTATGGAGAGTATGAATTAAGATTACTGCAAGGAAAACTAGAAGTATATATCATGCATAGTGAATAGGATTCAGCATCCATCTTACCAAGTCAAAATGTTATTTTTATATTAGATGCTTAGTCTTTAGTGACTTATTTTGGGGAAAATCATATCAGAGTTATTTTAGAATTTGGTTTTTGTCAAACACAGCATCTGTCTTTATTTGAAATCTTCAACATAATTCTTTGGCTAAATTGAAGATCCTCAGTTCTGGATGGACCATTTCTCTCCTTGGGAGAAGGATTGCACAGGCAACACGTGCCACCCCTCTCTTCAGCACATTTCCCAGACAATTTGCACAGAAATAAGGCAGTGCTGTGCCATTTAGAAGAAAGGACTGTAGCTGAGTACCCTCCAGGCCTCTGCCTAGAAGAGTAAGCAGAGGCTGCAGCTGTGCCTTTCACCAAGTGTGCTCCACAGGCTCTACCAGTCTAGGCCCAGAACATCCATCACATTCACTGCTTAGTTACAAGGATATGATTTAGGGAGAGCAACTTCTTCCTAGAAGAAATTTTCTTTCAAATGATATTTCTAAATAATTTTGGCTACACATGTCACTAACCATGTTTTATATTGATTTTCATCTGAATAAAGATATTGCTTCTGCCTAAATAAAAGAAAAAAAAACAATATTTATCAGCTTGCACTTTACAGATGATTGATTACTTTGGCAAGGGGTCTAGAAGAACAGAGATTATAAAAATGTTAGTGATGCCAACAACATTGACCTGTAAAAAGCATCATCTAAATTTCCTGTTTCTTCCTGATATGCCACATAAATACTACTTCAATTTTACAGAATATTGAGAAAAACGATAATTAAAATATTGCTTTAATCTATAGATGTAATTTTTCTTCCTGAAATTTATCTATAGTTTCTCTAATTTCATCTCTTGTTAAATTTAGCATACACTCTCTTATGGTAACTGCTAATCATCAACATTATCATCATCACAAAACAGAAAAAAATAAAAATCTAATGTTTGACATAAAAGTTTTAGAGCTTTTGTCTTCTCTAAAGGCCACATTTTACTACTTCTGAAACTAGTAATAGTTTTAGAAGCTTCCTTAAAACACACAGTTAACTGCCATGCAATATCATTCCATAGACTCATAATAATATTCTACATGATTGACACAATCCATGAAAATATGTTTGTTGTACCCTGTCATTCAGACTTTAGATATATATATAAAGCTTTCAATTGAATCGTTTTTGCATTAATTAACTATCAGACCTGGTAGCTATCAGAAATTTCCAATTTTCATGGCAAAAACTCTGGTTCTACATGTGAGTTATATGGCATAGCATCAATCTAGTTAATTGAGAAAATAGAAGATCCAGAGAAACCTATGAACTCTTGGGATTAGATTCTGATTCAGAAGTATCAAAGGGAAAGTTGGAATGTAATGTTTGAGTTGCTTTACAGGCTGCTTAGACCAGATTAGACTCTTATCATAAGACAGGCCTGAGTGTTGCTACAAGATTAGAGAGAACTTACCACCTTCATTACCTGCTTGTATCTACATAGAATAGCTTCTATCTCACTGCATGCTTTCCACTTAATGGTTTGTACACTAATTTAGATCGACTATTCATGCTTTTTTATTTTTCCCTAATGTATTCCTTTAACCATTACTATGCACATTTTAAGCCTTCCACCTAATGCTATAATAGAAGTCATTAACATCACACCTCTCTCCTAGTACACATTTTAAATGTCAAAGAACAGAAGCAAAATTAAATTGAGCACAGCTGGACCCTTTAAACATCACAGAGCTCAGAATTCATGTTTGGTGCAATGACTGAGAAAACCACCAAAAGCAGAGACACAAATAAGCCATCACAATTTTTCTCCCCTATGGTTTGCAGGCCATTCTCAGTTCTCTGTCCATTCCCTTTTGTAAGACATGTCCTACTCTTTGGTTATGAATTAAGCTACCATGTTTACCTTTGATGTGTTTATAGCCAGCTCCAATGATGGTGATGCTTGAGAATGTGGTATGCAAATATAAATAAAACTCAGAAATAAAAGAATATTTCTTGGAAGAGTTGGCAAAATTTGATTTTTAAAGATAAGTCAAACAGTTAAAGGAAAGATCATTCTAAGCTCAGGACTCACAGGGTAGAGAAATATATGATGAATTGAATATATTAGAGAGTATAGAGAGAAGTATGCTAATGAGTACCATCATTTTGCTAATGGGTTTGAATATTTTTTTAATATGATTGGGAAGCTTGGAAGGATGTAAGATAATGTTGAATGAATCACATGTGGGGAGTCACAAAATTAATCTGAGAGTAACATGAAAGGTGTGTATCAGGTAAGGGTAAGGTTAGCAAGAGAGAAATCAGTCAGTAGTAGTGGTAGAGATAGAGGGTTGGATTTGGGACATAGGAAGCAGGTGGACTTTGGCTGCCATCTTCCCAAGTTCTTTATGAAATAGCTTGCATAGCTCCTGCCATCGTTTCTTAGGAGGTCTCTTCATTGTATATGATCTAGAAACAAATATAGCTGCTTCCCAGGAAGATCAGAATTTTTATAATTTGAATTACCACAGATAATTCTATAGGAAAAAATTTCACTGTAAAATTCATTCACCCTAGGCAAACCTAACACCTATGTAGACAAGATGCTGTATTAGGAGATTTGTGGTATTTAAAAGCAAAATCATAAGCCATGACAGGGTATGGTGCTTGCCCTTATTATTCCCGAAATATCAAAGATGAGACAAGTGTTGGACACGTGAAACACATATAAGAAGAAAACTGAGAAGAGTGAGTGATCTCTACTCAGGTGAGTAATAAGAAATCTGTCCTGTTCTATATTAACATCACTTAAAAAGTGTAAAAGAATCAGCCTACTTATATCAGAGAAAACATTTGGCATTTGGATTTTTGAGATTGACTAACTTCACTTAGCATTATATTCTCCAACTTCATCCAATTACCTGCGAATGCCATTATTTTATTCTCTTTAATTGCTAAGTGATATTCCATTGTGTATATATACCACATTTTCTTTATCTGCTCACTTACCGAGGGGCATCTAGGTCAGTTTCACAACCTAGCTATTGTGAATTGTGCTGCTATAAACATTGAAGTGGCTGTGTCTCTGTAGTATGCTACTTTTAAGTCCTTTGGGAATAGATCCAGGGGTGGGGTGGCTGGGTCATAAGATGGATCCATTCCCAGTTTTCCAAGGAATCTCCATACTGCTTTCCATAATGGCTGCACCATTTTGCAGTCCCACCAGCAATGTATGAGTGTGCCTTTTCCCCCACATCCTCGCCAACATTTATTATTGTTTGTGTTCTTAATACCTTCCATTCTGACTGGAGTGAAATGAAATCTTAGAGTAGTTTTGATTTGCATTTCTCTAATTGCCAGAGATGTTGAACATTTTTTCATGTATTTGTTGATTCACAGTGGGATTGGTTCAGGGAATGTAGGAGGATTAGAGGAACACTAGAAAGGTCAATGGGGAGGGCGGGGAAGGGAGGGAGCAAGGAGGTATGAAGGGAAAAAATAAGAATATGGTAGAATGAGATGGCTATCAGTATCCTGAATGCATGATTGAAGACATGAATAGTATGAATGTACTTTGTACACAAACAGTGTTATGTAAAAAGGTGCTCTATATATGTATTATGAATTGTAATGCATGCTACTCTTATATATACAACAACTTCGAATACAAAAAGTCTTAAAAAGAAAAGTGAACAAGATACCAAGAAATGAAACAAAATAGGTTCTATGAACAGAAAGGAAAATATGCTAGGGGGGATAAGAGTACTTGTATCAAAATTGATTGATTACATACAATGTCAGGTATTACAGAGATTTAATAAACTTCTCTCTAGAATGTCATTTAACATAATAGAAAATCTGATGACCCACAACCACTATTTTCTTCAGAAAAATATGTGAAACTCTCATATGTCAAACAAAAGCCTATTCATACTACTTTACATCCAATGATATACTAATTAGCTCAAATTCAACTTCATATAATTCATGGAGCCTGGGATGTAGTTCAGTGGCAGGCTCTTTGCCTAGCATACACAAGATCCTGGGTTTCATTCCCAATACCACAAAAAGTAAAAGTACACGGGAATGACTATTTTGAAATGATGATATGGACATATGATTCTGGTATATGTTTTTATTTTAAATATTTTTAATTAGAGACAGGGTCTCACTAGATTGTCCAGGCTGCTCTTGAATTCGAAATATTCCTACCTCAGCCTCCTGAGTTGCTGGGATCGTAGGTATGCAACACCCTGCCTGGTTGGTACATAGATTTCTGATGAAACCCTTTCTTTTTCTTTCAAAATAAGTATTTTACCAACAGTCAAGATTCTACCTGCACACTAGTAAAATCACTTATATGGAGATAAGAAGCTACTAGCTTAGCTACCTGTGTATCTGTCCTTTCTCCTATAGCAGTCAGTGAGATATTTGATGGTTCTAAATTCAATGGCCTCGTATGTCCATCTATGAATTTATGCACTTTTGGAAACATACTTATTTCAGTTTAGGAGACACAGAGTATTTTTCAAGGTCATGCAGAAGACATGGTGTTCCTGTAACTTCAGTTATAGGTTAATAGGTAACACTAGAAAACAGGGGAAAAAAAGGTAATTATTATAGTTTCCTTGCCTAAGGACATCTCTGCCCAAGGGAGGAAGAAATTAGACTTACACTGTTTTTTTTTACATAGCATTTAATTTCGTCTCAAGGAAAAAGAAAAGCATTGAAGAACCAATTTCTTTGCAGCTCATTCATGTTTAAGTACTCTGACAACCATTTTCCTCATATTTCATTTAAGGTGAAGTTGAATATCTAAAAGAAAATCACTTCAGCACGGGCTTGATGCTAATTAGCATCATTATGTTTCCTTCCCTTCTTTCTTTTAGCTAAAGTGATCAGAGGTACTAGGTGCATACCAAGTCAGTCATACAAAATAATATCGCTTGTTTTTCACAACAATTTACTCTAGCTTTAAAAAAGAACATATTGTTAATGGGCTTTGCCAATACTGTTTTCATATGTCATTAGGTTTACACAGGAAATGGCAATATGGGTAATGGCAGAGTATATTTGGATTAAAATAGCAAATCAAGAGTGTATCATTATTTCTCCACATCCATGTTTCTAACTTAATTTTTTCTTTTACCATAACAACAAATTGACAATGCATTAATTTAAATGTTCAATTTAAAACCAGCCTTGGAGTTAATGCATTTAAATTGGTAAAAGCAAAGATAACAGCAGGCTAAAAGCTTTGTGTAAATTGAAATACTATCAACCCAATTTAAATAATTTTGGTTCTACCATGATTTGTCTTCCTTATACTAGAATAAGACTCATCCACCTTAACTGCTGCAGATTTGGAAGGCTTTGAAGACTTTCCTTCTATGTGATAAGAAAGTAAGGCTTGAGGAAATTCCCAGGGTTTATCAAGTTTAGTTTATTATCCACCACCCAAAAGAAAAATATAGTTGGATAGTTTTTGAAATCAGACAGCCTAGTCATGCTTTAAAAGTATCAGGTCATTATAATATTTGAGAACATTTCAAATAGGGTAAATTGTTCTATTAAAATGCATTTATAAAAATATGTATAATGTGCAAATTTGAGGGCAAATTAAATTTACCACAAGAAAAAAAATGCCTGTTATATAAATAGTATACTAATAAGTAGAACATATAGAGTGCAAACTTCATAGTTTCAAGTGTGCATGTCCTTTTGTTAATTCAAAGTGAATGTGAAAGATATCAGTCAGTAAAAAATTCCCTTGACCTGCTAGGCATGTTGGCACACAGCTGTAATCCCAGGTACTTAGGAGACTTGAGCAGGAGGATTGCAAATTCAGTACACGCCTAGTCAACATACAAAGCCCTGTCTCAAAACAAAAAAAAAAAAAAAAAGGTGAAAAGGGCTTAGGATGTAGGTCAGTGGTAAGAACACCCCTTAGTTCAATCCGTAGTACTGAAAAATAAAATGTTCCCTTAACCTGAAATGACCTCTCTTACAGTTTAATCCAAGCTCATATTGAACAAGAGTTCTAAAGCTAATGATTACTATACTAAATTAAAATAGTTAATTTTGACCATCTAGCCCTGAGAACACAGGCAGCAATATTAAGTCATGTTTACAAAGATATAGAATGGGATAATTTCTTTTTTCTGTTTCTAGATCACTATTGTTTTACTCCACATAGTATTAGCTATTTTTTTTTTCTTTCATTAGGTAATTCTCTTAATATTTTGATGACATACACACTATTTCCTATACATATCCTCTACCTCAATCACTTGGCTTTATTATGCTTCTTATCAAAATGTGGTTTGCTTATGTCTTCCTATAAAACTGCATATCCTTTTTCCCTATAAAAATACTATAATCCAAGTTTGTTTCTGAACTATTTGCTAAAGAGAACAGCATTTAGATTAAAAAGGAATTCTGATATTTGGTAATATAGACTAAGTGAAGACACTGAGAAGAAAATTATTAACAGGTAGACTGAGGATGAAAATGAGAAGAGAAATCAAAGTGTCAGGGTTCTGACTGAACTACCACCATCCTTGGACTCCCACTCCTACTCTAGTCAAATTATTCATTCATAGTTATTTACCCCAGACAGGAGGAATACTTGGAAATAAACACCAGAGCACACAGGGTGGCCTAATAAGGTTTTACTTTTGGTTTGAGGAGCAGGAAAGGAAATTCCAAATTCTCAGGGAGAATATCAACTCTCCCTGTTTTTTCTATTTGCTCTGTTCTTCATACCCTAGCTCCAAAGTAATTCTGTGGAAAAGGCAGCAATGCTAGGGGTGTCTCTTTGTTTTTCCAAATATCTTGTTCTTAAGAAGATATTAGACAGATGCCACTCAAAACAATTCATTCTACAACATTAGTAGGATGTTTTAGTCAGCTATTTCACTGCTGCAACTAAAAGACCTGATGAGAACAATCATAGAGGAGAAAAAGATTATTTGGGAGCTCACTGTTTCAAGACGTCTCAGTCCATGGACAGTTGGCTCCATTCTCAGGGTCTCTAAGTGAGGCAGAACATCATGGCAGAAGTGTAGCAGGGGGAGGCAGGTCACATGATGATCAGGAAGCAAAGAGAGAGAGACTCCACTTACTTGATACAAATACATACCCCAAAGTCACAACCTTAATGCCGCACCTCCTTTGGCCACAACCTACCTGCCTTCACTCAATTAATCCCATCAGGTGATCAATTCACTGATTGGATTATGGCTCTCATAACCCAATCATTTCTTCTTTGAACCTTCTTGCATTGTCTCTCAGGTAAGTTTTTTGGGGACACCTTACATCCAAATCATAACATAGAGTAACTTAAAGTCCACATCTCCAAACAGGAACATACTGAGGTCCTAGACTTAGGGCTTCAATGTGTGAATTTCTGGGGATAGAGTTCAGCCTGTAACAATATCAAATTACCAAATCTAACTTAAGATAATCAGAATTGTCCTGTACTTATCATATAAATTAAACTTTTATTTGACATTCTTCTGAATAAATAATACTTAAGGCCCAAATGGTTTCTATGATCAACTCTATAAAAAAAAAAAAAAAAAAGAAAGAAATACTAACAATTTAACACAATCTCTTCTGTAAATAGAAACAGAGGAAGAAAACTTTCTAGCTAAAACTATAGGTTCAGTATCACCCTAATATTAAAACCAGACAAAACTACCAAAAATTAAACAACATTTTTAAAAAATAAGTCTTCTTATTGAACACATATACAAAAATCCTCAACAAAATATTAGCAAATGAAATTCATTGATATAATGCAAATGGTAATAAACTACCCCAAAATATGTTGTATTCAAACACTGCATGCATAACTAGTTCAATATTTAAAAATGCATTCAATTTATCATATAAACAGTCTAAAAATGAAAATCTATATGATCATAACAATGGATTAATAAGAAAAAAATGACAAAATTAAACATCTACTCCTATAAAAAATCTCAGCAAAATAGCAAACTAGGGAAATTCCTGAAGCTGAAAATTGACATAAAAAACAAAATGACTATATCGAACACCGTATTTAAAGCTGAGAAAGAGTGGATGCATTGTCCCTAAGATCTAGAACAAGGCAAGAATCTCCAAACGCTGGGCTGCTATTCAACATCTTATTGGAAATCCTACTGATGAAATACATTGAGAAAAAGTAATAAAAGAAGAAATACATCTCCACTATTTGTAGACAATATTATCTGCTTAGAAAGTCTCACAGAAATATTCTTACAACTAATAAAATAATTTCAGAATTGTTTCAGGATATAGCCATTCCACCAAAAAATCATATTTTTATATATTAACAATGAACTATTGAAATCTAAATTTATAAAAAAAAATACCATTTAAAATGCTTCCAAAATAAAATATGTAGATACGAAAATTATAATCTAGGACCTATATGTTGAAAACTGCCAAACACTGATAGAGGAAATTAAATGATTGGAGAGATCTTTTTGTGAATCAGAAGCCTCAACATATCAAATATGCCAATTCTACCCTAATATCATCTCTAGAATTCATACACTTCTAATTAAAATTTCAGCAGGGAATCTTTTAAACATGAATAAGCTGATCACTAAAATTTATATAGGAAAGCAAAGGACCTGACATATTACAAACAATTTAAAAAGTCAAATACAGTTTAAGTGATCACGATATCTGGTTTGAAGACATGCTATTAAGCTAGAGTAATCATGACTGTAGTACTGGCAAAAGGTTATGCATTTTCAAAGGTGTTTGGAACATAATAGAAAGTTCAGAAATAGGTCAACACAAAAATGGTCAATTTATTTTTGCAAAAATTGCAAAAAATAGTCCATCTACATCTACAATTTTTTTTTTAATTACAAAAATAGTTCAAGACAGAAAGGATATTTTTTCAACCAATCTGGTACAATTGGACATTCCTGTGCAAATAAATGAAGCATGATGTAAGCATTAACCAATGTATATTATTATACACATATTAACTAAAATGACTTAAGTATATAAGCCATATATAACTTATATACACTTATAACTAAAATGGTTTATATACCTAAACCATTTTATACAAACCATAAAATGATAAGCCTTTTGAAGAGAATCTTTGTGACCTAATTAGTCAAAATACTATTGATCACAAAATTATTATTTAAAAATGTTGACTTCCTTAAAAATAAAAACATTAATTCTATTAAAGATACCATTAAAATAATTCAAAGATAAACCACAGAGCAAGAAATAAAATGTAAGCAAATAACATTTGCAACAAAATTACTTTGTCCTGAGTATATAAAGAACTCTTAAAACTCAACAGTAAGAAAACAAACAATGTGATTAAAAATAAATGAAGTACTAGGACACCAACAAAGTAGATACAAGGATGGCAAACAAGCACGTGAAAAGATGGTAAATATCATTACTCATTACAGAAATGCAAATTGAAAACATTGTGAGTGTATTAGTTTTTCTCACTGTGACCAAAATACCTGATAAGAACAACCTGGAAGAGGGAAAGTTTATTTTGGCTCAGGGTTTCAGAGGTTTAGTTCATGGTGAGCCAACTCCACTGTTCTGGGCCCAAGGTGAGGCAAAATATCCTGGGTGAAGTTTGTGGTGAAGGACAGCTGCTCTGTTAGTGGCAGCCAGGAAGCAAAGAGAGGAGATGGGAGGGACCTCAGAGAATAAGAACCCTTCCAGGTCACCACCTGTGACCTGCAGTGACCCACCTACATCAGCCACACCTGACTTCCCTATGGTTATTACCCAGTTAGTCCATTCAGACTAAAAGTCATGTTTAGGTCACCATTCTCACAATCCAATCATTTTACCTGTGAATATTCCTACATTAAGAGAGGAGATGTGGGGGGAACACTTCATATCTAAACCATGACCCGGAGCTATCACTATATACTCGTTAAGACGCCTAAAATATAATGTACTGGCAATACAAAGTGCTGGCAATTATAAACATAGGGAACTCTTAAAAATTTCTTGTGCAATTACAAAATGTTACACTCACTTTAGAAAATGGTTTTATAGTTTCTAGTAACCTTACATTACTATGAATCTCATTAATTCCACTCACAAATATTTACTCTATAGAAACACAGGGTTACATTCACACAAAAATCCATGAACAAATGTTTGTCATCATTATATTAATAATGACCACAATGGAAACAGCTGAAAGATCTTTAATAGGATGGCTAAATGGAATGGTGGCATCTCAGTGCAATAGAATCCTACTAATAAGAAGGAACATATTGATGTATATACTACAGAATAAATAACTCTTCAAGGATGCATTCTGAATGAATGAAGCAAGTCTTACTAGGTTACATGCCATATGATTTCATTGATAAGGCAATCTTGAAAATACCAATGTTAGTGCCAAGTATGGAATAGGGAATTTTGTGATTATTATAGAATAACAAAAAGGAATTGTTTTTATAGTAATAGAACTCTTCACTCTATTTGTAGTGGTAATCATATGAATGTGTTTATGACAATTCTTTGAGCTGAATCATAAGACAATATCAATTTCATTGCATAACAACTTTTAAATTATTTTAAAACAATAGTGAAAATTTGAGTAAAAAGAAAATTAAAGGAACAATTCTCAAAATAGTAAAAGATGACTTTCAAGTTAATAAAATTTTACATGTCAAAATAGTCCATACCCAACCTCTATTAAAATTTAGATGCAAATGAATTTTTTAAAAAGATTAACATTAAATAAAAGAGGTACTGAATTTCTGAATTGGATATAACAATGTAGTAGTTATTATTATATATTCTTAAGCTTGATATTGATGCCCAGGAAAGAAAAGAAAGAAAAGAAAGAAATGTGATTCAAATAATTATTAAAGAACATTATTGGTGGATATTTTATTTAGTTTATGTATGTCATACTAGAATTTTTAAATTTATTTCGATAGAAATTCTAGCCTAATAGATCAAGTGAATACAATAAACAAAATGTATCTACCTAATCCTAATAAATAAGGAACTGTCTGAGAAATTACAATATTATATTATGTACAGGAATTCCCGTATTATTAAATTCTGTCTCAACACACATTTCAACAGAAAAAAAAAAAAAAAAAAGAAAACACAAATGTGCACTTAAAATAATGGATTTAGGAAGTTACCAGTATAATTTTAAAAAATGAATAGCAATAAACAATCTGCAGGGTTGTTTTCAGAAGTAACTGCATTACTGGATGAAAGCATATACTCAGCTCTATAGAAGATTTTATAATTGTCTTTGTCTGGATTCTGTGTCTCCCATAATTAAGGTTTTTAAAACCTTAATCCCCAAGTTGATAATATTAAGATGTGTGACCTCTTGGGGGTGATTATGTCATGAGAACCAAGTGTTTGTGCCTAGCATTAGTGTCCTTATAAAGTAGGCTCATGGGAGTTCATTTTCCCATTCCACTGTAAGAGAACACTGCAAGAATGTGCCAAATATGAACCAGAAAATGTCCCTCACCAGCCTCTAGAACACTGAGGAATAAATTTATATTTTAAGGTATTATAGCAGCCCAAATTAGACTAACACAATAAAAAATGATTAATAAACCGGGCACAGTTGTGCAGGCCTGGAATCCTAGTGGCTCAGGAGGCTGAGGTAGGAGGATCTTGGGTTCAAAGCCAGCCTCAGCAAAAGAGAAGTGCCAAGCAACTCGTTGAGATCCTGTCTCTAAATAAGATACAAAACAGTAGTAGAGATGTGGCTCAGTGGTTGAGTGCCCCTGAATTCAATCCCTGGCACCCCCAAAAAAGGATTAATAAGTGCTAGGTGTTTTATAGAACTTTACAGTTCACAACATTCCCAACACCTTGAGAAAAGCTTCATGAGTTGCTTTAGAATATATTTAATTTACGGGTAAAGACCAAAGTTTATCTAAGAGTAGTGTGCATGCCTATAATCCCTGCTACTTGGGATGCTGAAGCAGGAGGATCACAAGTTCAAGGTCAGCCTGGGAAACATTCAATACCCTGTTTCAAAGTAAAAACATAAAAGGTCTATGGATGTAGCACACCTGTGGTTTCCATATCCAGTACCACAAAAATAAATAAATTAATTAAATAAAGCTTATTACTCAATGTTCTTTCTGTTAAATCATGTGTATTAGTGTTTTCTGTTGCTGATAACACAATACCATAACCCGGATAGTTTCAAATTAAAAATATTTATTTTGGCCCCTGTTTCTAATCCAAGGTTAAGGGGCTACTTCTGGGGATAGCCTTCCTACTGACAGAGTCCTTGTGATGCAGGGCATTACATGGTTGAGAGACAGGAAGTATACAGGTTTGTATTCTGGCCTGTCTGTCTCTTTCCTTATAAAGTGACCAGAATTCAGTCATGGATTTCCACTCTAATAACCTTATCTAAACACATGCTGAAGACTCCACTTCTAAATAACAGAGTTGGACTGTTTCCATCTTCTAAATACTTCACAATAGGAATTAAATTTCAAAACATGAATCTTTGAGAAACACACTCAGACCATATCCAAATCAAAGCCACATGTTTACATGAAATGAGGATTGAATGAAGCGGCCATATTTAAGCTAAAGGAGGAAAATATGATTCATTTGGAGAAAGAGAGACATGAAATTCTTGTCAGATATTTGCAAAGACTGAACATAAAATGATTACATTATTTGGGTTTTGATTAATATTTATATTAATTAATATTTATTAGACCTGTATATCAACTGTGTGATCACTCTTTCGCAAAATCATTTAACTTTCAAAGAGTGATCACACAAGTTGATGTACAAATGAAATAAAAATGCTTGTCTTCATAGCTCTTTACTATCTTAATACTCCCAGAGAATCTACTGTCTACTAATCTTGTGTTATATACTATGCAGATAACTCAAAGTCTTAAATAAAAGGAAATATCTAACTTAAGTTACTTAATATAGTCTATCATAAAATCAATATTTACAATATATAAAACTATATATATTGATTTATATATTGTTAGTAAGTATTTTTAGAAACTGGTAAGCAAAAAATAACAATAAAATTATTAGAAATATATATTAAGATATCCTGTATTATCTGTAAAGCTCTATAATTTATTCAGGTAATAGAAATTCTGATATTCTAAATTCAAGTAACTAAACAATATCTTCTTGGAATTCAAAAAGTTATCTTAATCATACATTTGTAAGAATTCATAAGCAAAATAATGAATAAGATTAAATAAAGTTAACAACTATACCATATGGTTATACCTATGATTCTTTATCTACTCTTATAATGAATGTCACAGGATAAAGGGAAAGATTGCAGGGAAAGACCACAGAATTAGTAATTTGTTAAACTAGATTGTGTACTTCAGACTTTGTCACATCAACTGTTCAATTTTTATCTCTTACAGAATTTTAAAGCTTCCTGAGAATTCTATTAAGAATAGAAAACTTGGTGTCCATAGGAACCTGATCAAAAAAGCACAGGTTTAAACGCAGCTCTTAATTTTAGTTTTAACCCAACCAAGATTTGTCACTTCGGTAGTCAAGAATGAAATTGCCTTATCCTACTTCCCATCGTTTATTTCAGAATGTATGGGGTACAGATCTAGGAGTTAGTTAGCTATCATTATCCTTATTTATAGTTTGAGATGAGATGCTATTGCTGGCCCATCTTCAAAGCTTGGACTAATCTATAATTATGATCATGCCTGACAGGTTCTGGCCCAGGTAATAAATTAAGCATTAACACTGCTAATTCTCATAAAGTTTATAGCCTGGCATGTTAGCTTTTCAGCACTTTAATGAAATACTTGAGATAGTTAATTTATAAAGAGTAAAGTTTACCTTGGCTCACAGTTTTGGATTTTCCAGTCCCTAATTTGCCAGCCCCATTTTTCTGGGCCTCTGATAGTAATGGTGGGGATGCACTGTGGAGCAAAGTATTTATCACATAGCCAAGAGCAAAAGAGAGAAGGGGAAGAGCCAGTGTCTCACAATCTCCTTCAAGAACATGCCAACAGTGACTTTAAGACCTATGACTAGGCCCCTACCTTCTAAGGATTCTATCATCTCCCAGTGGTACTGCCATAAAGATCAAACACATGGACTGTTAGGGGACATTCAAAATTCAAACTATAGCACCTACTCAGAGAAGGAAGGCAGCAATAAATAAGTAAATTATAAAATAACTAATTACAAACTAACATATGTATCCCCAAGAAAATGAATCATTTTTTAAAACAAGAATGTAAGCATAAAACTTGACCAGACTGTGGGTTTGCAGAAGACTTAAATGATTTAATATCTCTAGGTTAATGGACTCTTTAAGAAAATAAATTAGCTAAGTGAAGGCATGCTGATAGTGGGGGGTGATTTTGCCCCATCAGAAATCAGACACACAGGTTATATAGTGAAAAGAGAAAATATGTAAATGAAGGAAGACTTCTGTGAATGAGGTCAGAGAGAAAGTGCTACATAGAGGCTGGAGCAATAAATAGAGTTCAATACTGTAAGGCTTCAGAATAATTTCAGGAGTAATGGGTTTAATTTTAAAAACAATGGAAAGTCATTCAGAGTATAAAGTTGAAGTGGAATATTTTGATGACATTAGTGTTTTTTTTTTTCCCTTTTTCCACAAAAATAAGAGAGATTGATAGCCTAGAGTATGTATAGGAGAAGAAGCAATGTGCTATAAATAATTTTTGTAAGAGTTCATGCACAATATTTGTATTAAGAACTTCTGGGCCTGGGTTGTAGTTTGGTGGTATAATGCTTGCCTATGAAGCTCCAGACTCTGGATTTGATATGTAACAAATACTCATACACACACACACACACACACACACACACACACACACACAGAACTTTTAATAATAATCAATATAATACTGGTCATCAAAAAAAAAATCCACTCCTTCAAAAGTATGAAGGCCCTTTAACTAGGGAAAAAAAGGTATTTGCATAATTTGAAGAAGTGTGTTGATTTATTACATTTTTGGAGCACTCCTGGAACCTTCCCAGGAGTCTAGATAATGACACCAATTGCTTCTCCTCTCCATCAAGGCACACTCCATAAACTTTGTGGATAATATGTCTGCCCAAGGTCTAAATATATGAAGAGTTAAGCTTAAATTTTGCTATTATTCATATAGCTCTAAGGCTGCTTGAAGTTAACTATGATAAACTACCCATTTTAGTGAATGATCTGAATAGTAGTCTCAGCAGCACTGGGTGCAAATTTATTCAAATCGACACTGAGGAAGTCATAGATCTCCGATTTGAAACACACTATAGTATTTTTCTGTGTGCCAAGAAAGTTAAAGAAGATAAAGATTTGTCTAGCAAGCCAGCATGAATGCAAAAATCAACAGCACAGCAGCAATTTATGAGCTACACTTGCATGATGTAGGATGGGTTTATCTACTGTTTTCAGAGGACTGGTTTCTCATAATGGATTTTAAGTAATCTGAGAATCTATGGCCCATAAAACAAAATGAAATGAAGAGACAAACTTTGAGACACAAAACAGGAAAAGCACTATAATATCAAAGAGAATAAGGAAAAGTGACAGAATGACCTGAGAAGAGCTACATTTTCAATGCTCTATGTTGATCACCTGAATTAATAATTACTACATTCCTTGAAATAAGTTGAACTAACATGTCTAATTTATAGTTGAGAATACTTAAAACAATAATTCATTTCATTGACAAAGTCAGGAAATCATAGAGGTAGAGGCTGAGCTGTTTATCTATCTGGATTAAAAAGTATTGGCCTAAAGCATTATGTCACCTGCTCAAAGACAAATTGGGCCACCAATTCCAGAAAGTGGACCTGCAAAAGGAGACGTTCTCATTTTGGAACATAAGGAATGGGTCAATACTTTGTACTGCCATTTTGGTTTAAGAGATAAAGTTTTATGTTGTAATTTGTTAAATGTGAAACATTTACATTTAATCAGCTTACAGCTAATATCATTTATGTTAAGTAGTAGATCATCATCAAGAAAAGCTGAGTCAGTGAGGAAAAAAGAAAAATACCTCCTGAAAGGAGATATCTCAGATGACTGCTTCCACTTACAGTCAGAAACTGGAATTCTAAAGCAAAATACAGTGATTCAAATGTTTCAGGGAGACATAAAAGAAAAAAAAAAAAGTCATTGTTGTATGCCTTGGAATAAGATTGTATTGAGAGTATTTGACATTAAGCACCAAACAAAAATTAAAACTAAACATAGTAATAATTACAAAACACATCTGTACAAAGAGGGACTCCCACAACATTTATTTAAAGCACCAGGAAATAGCATTCTCTGAAAAAGCAAACATTGGTCAAAAACTTTTTTTCTTTTACTCATTAGGAAAAACAAAGTACCTAACCCAGTAATGTAAGACCTCTTTTACTTGGTTGTGGTTTTTCATGGAAATTATGTTTCATTATCCAGTTTTACCTATCTATATCAGGCTTCCTCTATTTTGTTTATTCTTCATTCTCCTCTTTTCTCTCTTTCCCCAGCTCCTATCTGTACACAGAGCACTTCCTTAGAATATATGATTATTTTATTTCATTATATGTTTTTGAGATAATTTTTTGCAACCAATTTAAATCTCACCTCACTACTTTTCTACCCATCTCTGATAACATCACACTTTTCAATACACCCATAAGCTTATGTATTCAAGAAAGCCTTCCTGGACTGAGCTGAAGGAGTTAGTGTCTTTACTCTGGTCCATCTTGATAGATACTGTCTCATGATGTGTTTTCTAGAATAATGTGGAAACAATCTATATCCCTATCACCTATTTCTTCCATGGCTAATGTAGGTTCCTCATTATTGGCACAATAGTCTTTCACAAACGAAGAATCCTACATCATCCATGCTCATAAATGTTTAAAACTTCCATATCATCAATTGCTATCAAAACATACTTTCAGTACAGATTTCTAGATCATACTATAAAGATTCTGATTCAGTAACTTTAAAGTATAATGACAAATACATCAATGAGATTACCAGTTTTATGACTAGGCATGTTTGAACACTTTTATACTCTATATCAGGTCCAGATAATGTAAAACATATCATAATATATATGTATAGAAAGTTTTCCTCCCTGCCACCCATGACATTGCCCTGACATTGACTTAAAATACATAGATCCCAGTCTTCTGTTTGTGTGTGTGTGTGTGTGTGTGTGCGCAAAATGCTATTTTGTCTATCTCTATACTCAATTCATAATTAAATATATATGTAAATACTCATTATTATATAACATTATGTTAGACATAATTATAGCATATATGCTTCCATTGATATAGGCTTAGGTCTTTCTAAATATAGGCTCATCCACAAACTGGCATTATCTGTATATCTATCTATCTAAATATTTATCGTCATATACTTACCAGAAATCTTGTCACCTCCAGTGCTATGTATGGACATTATAAAGATCAACTGAGTTGAAAATGGACCATTTCATCCTAAAGATTTGTATTTTTCAGGAACTGAAAATCACCTTTATCTCTGTGATAATCAAAGTATATATATGTTTGTGCATGTTATTCCTAATCTCTCCTCTAAAACTCTTTATCTTTTTCTACTATAATCAAATTTTATAAACCCTATCTGCCAAGGAAATTTTTCATTTCTGATACGTTTCGTAAGTTAGTCTCTTACTTTTACCATGTGAGAAAACTGTCTTTGAGTTTACCTTATATATTTTCCTGAATTGAGTTTTATACATTTATTTCAGAGAAAAACAGTATGTTCATATAATAAATGAAGTAATTTAATAGCTGTGAAGCATTCATAAACTTACTTAATAAACATATTGTAAATGTATGGTTCCTAATTAGGAATCATTTTAAGCCTGCAGTTCCTGGTCCTGGTGGGACACAGCCACATCAATGTTTATAGCAGCACAATTCACAATAGCTAGATTGTGGAGCCAACCCTGATGCCCATCAACAGATGAATGGATAGGGAAACTTTGGTATATATACACAATGGAACACTACTCAGCACTAAAAGAGAATAAAATCATGGCATTTGCAGGTAAATGGAGGGAGTTGGAGAAAATAATGCTAAGTGAAGTTAGCCAACCCCCAAAAAAACGAAGGTCGAATGATCTCTTTGATATGAAGATACTAACTTATAAAGGCAAGAGAGAGGGAATGAAAGGAATGAAAGAGCTTTAAATAGAACAAAGAGGAGGGGAGGGGGCAGGGGGCAATTTGATAGGAATAATGGCAGACTGAGTTATCCATGATTACCCTAAATACATGTATGAAGATACAATTGTTGTAAAAATACTTTATATTAAACCAGCAACTTGAAAAATTGTGTTCTTTGTATGTAATAGGAAATGAAATGTACTCTGCAAACGTGTATAACAAATTATAATAATAAAAAATTTTTAAAAATGGTAAGCAAGCTGGAAAATAAAAGAATCATTTGACTCAAACTCATGTGATTGTGATTTTTCTTTTTAACTTCTGTCCTTTTAAACATGATTTAACCAATATTTATTTGTTTGAAACAGGTATCTTTGGAATTATGAACTTGAAAATCAATTATTTTATATGTTTTATTTTTTTGAAGATAAATTTTCATTAAAAATACAGGACCCTTTAAACGATCTATTATTCTTTTTTGAGATTGTCATTGAATTAAAATGTCATACAATTATCAAAATACCCACTAATTTTGCATTCATTCAAGATACATTTATTGCTGTCATTGTTTGCCAGACACTGAACTAAGTACCCGGGAAAGAGGAATGAAAGATATGATTCTCACTCTTTAAGACTGCTGGAATGGACAGAGCAAGATGGTGGCTGAGTAAGATCCTATGATGATTGTCTCTCCACAGATACATAAAATTGAACAGTTATCATGCATCAAATGACATTTACTAGAGCTAAGGATATAAGTTGAGATATTTTAATGTCTGCTTTTAGTATAAAAAAAAGATGAGAACATATTGAAGAAAGTAGGAAGGAGAGAGTTGTCCATGACACTGTTTCTACATCTCCAAGGAGCCCTGCTTGGGGAGAGATGCCTCCCATTTAGGGGAGGGAGTGAGAACTAAGTCCAAGCCTTAGACATGAAACCCAGTTCAAAGCCTGAAAGGACACATGATCCATACCAGCTGGCTAATATGTATATACTGAACCACTGAAACTGCTTTAGAGCAGGCTTTCCACTGACTCCCTCCTCTTTCTCCAACCTAGTATGGCACATGGGAATTAAGACTCCTTTTGCTATGAAGCAAGACTCCAAATCTACCAGAGCATCTATTCTCATAGCCTGGTGTCAGATCTGCCATGAAAGCCCAGTACCACATAGAAACCTAAAGCCCCATTAGTAGGACAGAGCTCACAAATAAAAGTAGATTAGCTCCAGTATTAATAGAGATATGTGTACTAATAGGAAAGATTTGAAGTTTAATATGTACCACTCATATAGCCTTGGAGTAGCCCTGAAGCACACCTACCCTCCTCCTGACACTGTACAGTTCCCTATGTCTGTGAGACTCAGGTGGGACCTGTTAGAAATATCAGTAGGTTCCCATTTTTTTCCAAGAGAGGCCCCCACCCAGGGATGGTACTATACCCACTAACCTGCCTTCTTCCACCTATGCTCCTTGAGGCCAGTCAAAGCTTCTCCTCAAGGCCAGCCAAAGCTTCCCTTCAAGGCCAGTCAGAGCTGTACGCACTGCCTAAGCTATGTGCCTAAACCTATGTACCCAAAACTGTACGTGCCTGATGTGCCTAGAACCAGTAAGATGGTCTCACAATCTCCAGACCCTCATGGCCTAATTAGCATATGACAGATACCCCAAACAGCATATATAAGCTGAAGCCTGCACGTACACACTGTCTCTCTCTCTCTCTCTCTCTCTCTCTCTCTCTCTCTCTCTCTGCCCAGGCCCCTGCTCCTGATCCCTGCCCCCCCTTCCCTACCCCTGGCCCCTACCCTGTGTTTTCTGTCTCTACTCCCTTCTCTCTACTGTCCCTCCCTGTCCCCCTGCCAAGGCCCCTTCCCTGCTCTCTGCTCCTTGCAGCTCTCCTGCTCCCTCCTTCCTCCAGCAGCCACCTTGCGGCTTCCCAATAAATCTGTGGCAGATTTCCTCTCTTGGTGTGGTCACTCGCCTTTCAGGACCCAGCATAGCACCAGCCAGGGTGACTAAGGGACTATGGACACTATTCATTCTACAACCTCATGCAACACACTTTTTTCCAGGTCAGTGCTCATAGATGAGATTCTAGAATTAACCCAACACCAAGCTGAAAACAGAGATCCACTGGCAAAGATTCATATTTTGACCTGTATCGATCTTCCAATGTGGTGCTGGTCTTATTGCATCTTTGAGACTATGCATGTTCCTGCAGTTGTGAAACTCAGGTGTGATCCAGCTTAGCATCAGTCTAGGTGGTCAAGGGTCTGTTTTGATCATCATTACCCAACCTCAGGAAGATAGCCTGATTTGAGAGCCCATCCACTGCAGATGAAAAAAGATAGTGATCACAAGGCTTTACCTTGAAATGTAGTACTGAAATAGAAAGACCACAACTGTCCTTGCACCTGGAGGCAGAGCCTCTGAACATCTCTAGTGCCAGAAAAAGACAAGCAGTCCCAGATTTATATCTCTATTTCAGCTAAATGTCATCTATGGCTAGTTGCAGTGGTTTTGTGTCACATGTACACCAGCAGTAGGCAGCCTGTAGCACTCTAAGCCTACGGTCTTCCCCATTGTTTCACTGGTCTTGTTAGGCTGTGGGTTAAGGGTGTGTCTCAATTGGTGGTATTGATGGTCACACGTGTGACATATGATCCTGGGTTTGTTTCATATATGATTACACTGCTGAGAAAGGGGCAGAATCCCAGTGCCTACCTATAAGCAACTCTCCATATGAATGAGGCATATAAGGCCCAAACAAAGGCTTACGAGGGCAGAATACTCTTTCTAGGTACTTTTCTGGTTCTTTCTGAGTAGCACATCCAGGAATGGCATGTCCTCTAGTACTATTTCAGTACTATTTCAGTACCAGAGGACATGCCATTCCTGGATATGACAAGACACAAATAGCAGGCTCCCATAAAATGGGCACCATCCAGAGCCGAAACAATGAAAGCAACTATAAGCTTGGAGAAAATAGGCAGTCTGTTTAGAATTTCTGAAAAGATGGGCAAAAATAAAGTTGGATTAAGAAGACTGAAATACATACCTAATCATTCAGTTGCTAGATGATATTGCATGCCAACAAGGTTCTTGAACATTCAGAATAGCATGACCTTGCCTAATACTCAAGAAAAGTTCCACATTGGCCATGGTGGCATATGCCTGTAATCCCAGCTGCTCAGGAGGCTGAGACAGGAAGATCACAAGTTCAAAGCCAGCCTCAGCAAAAGTGAGGTGCTAAGCAACTCACTGAGATCCTGTTTCTAAATAAAATAAAAAATAGGGCTGGAGATGTGGATCAGTGGTGGTCACGGGCCCTTGAGTTCAATCCCTGTACACCCCTAAAAAAAAATAGGTTCCAGAAACTACCAAGATAGTAATCAGAATGAGAGAACTCTCAGATAATTTAAAACAATGGTTTTAAGGAAACTCAATGAGCTTGAAGAAAACAAACAGGAATATTTCAATACTATAACAAAGAACCCTAACAAAAAGATGGAAACAATTTTAAAACATCAAACAGGAACTCTTAAGCTGCAAATACACTCAGGAAAAAAATGATAAAAATTATCAATTCCTAGGTAGGTTAAACAGAAGAAATAATTAGTGATATTGAAGACAGGCTATTTGAAAATAAACGGTTTGAAGAGAAGAAAGAAAACAAAAGAATGAAGAGGAATGAAGAAGAAAATTTACTATAAATTTGCAACTATGTTAAAAGAGCAAATATGCAGGCCACTGTGATTCAAGGAGGGCCATAGGCAAAGAAAGCTTATGCTATAGCTTAAATATTAGGTGTTTCCCAAAAGTTCATGTGTGAGTCATGCAGAAATTTTCAGGGATGAAATGGTTGGATTGTGAGAATTATAACCTAATCAGTGGATCCAGCTAGAGATATAGTTTAACGGGGTTTATATTTTGTCTCTGGTGACTCAAGATCTCTCTGCTTCCTGTTGCCATATCCTGGGCTGCTTTCCTTTGCCGTGCCTCCTGCCATATGTTCTGCTTCCTCTCAATTACAAAGCAATGGAGTCCGCTGAACATGAACTGAACCTCTGAAAATGCAAATCAAACATGCCTCCTCTATATTTATCTTGTCATGGCTTTTGGTCACAGTAACAAAAAGCTGATTGAAATAGAATTTGGTACTGAGAAGCAAGGTTATTTACTATAACAAACCTGACCATGTGGTTCAGAAGCCTTTGGATCTGGTTTGTAGGAAGTTTGAAAAGTTTAGCGATACAAACAAGAAAAGTTTTAGACTGCTGTAAGTAGAGCTTAATGGATGATTCTGGTGGGAGCTCAGAAGCCAGAAGGCTGGTAGGACTGTGAACAGTAAAGACTGGTCTCATGAAATTTCAAAGAAGGAGAATTATATTGGAAATGGCAAAGAAGTTGTCTAAATTTTGCACATGTCCTGAGAATTTCTGTGAGGCTGAATTTAAAGGTGATGTGCTAATGAATCTGGCAGAGGAAATTTCAAGTTAGCACAGCATTCATAGGGTGGTATGAATATTGCTGGCTGCTTTAAGTCAAGTTTACTTTAATAATCATAAATAGAAAGATTGGATAAAAATTGTAATTTGGCCAGGTAAGTATGAGTAAAACTGGGGCTAAGAAAGAAACTGGGGCTAACCACATCCACTCAGGCTCAAAGGTATAAAAGCATAAGTTCCTTTGAGAAGAGACCATGGGAGCACCCTACTTGCACAAGGGTCCTAAAAATTTGCAATAAAGTACAATAAAGTGCTGAGTAACCCAGGTACTCACAGATTGCTTCAACTATGGTACCAGGAGGCTTGGCTCCTGCTCTGTATTGTAGCAGATATTGGCATCAACCCTGTGGAGTGATGGTTTTTCAGTAATGCAGGATGCTAGAGTTAGGGGGTTTTGGAGCCTTCCACCAAGATTTCAAGGAAAGGTCTGAGAGGCCAGAAAATGTATGGCAGGATAAGAGTCACTGCAGGCTGCCCTAAGAGGCTGTACATGGAGTGAGAAAAAAGAGGAATCTGCAGTGAAAACCTCAAGATTAAGGGATACCAGGAACATGGAATATTTGCTGAGGAAAGCTGCAGGAACTGAGCAAAGACAAGTCAAAGAGGCCATGTGGGCTGCAACTAGCAAGGTGGAGCTACACAAGACCTTGGGACAGAAGTCACTGTGCTGTGTGCCCCAGAAGGGCGTTAGAGGTATTGTTTGCCCAGCTAGATTTCAGATCTGTTTTATCCCTTCTTTCTATACCCAGATTTCTTTCTTTTGGAATGGAAATGTTTACTCTGTGACAGTATATAGTGAATAAATGCAATTTGCTTTTAATCTTCACAAGGGAATACAATCAAATTTGCCTGAGTCGTAGATGAGATTTTTGTCTTTGACTTTAGTGCAATGCTGGAATTGTTAAGAATATAGGGACTTTTGGAAATAGTTCTGGTATTGTGATGTCTTCCAAATGAATAAGATGTAGAAAGATGCACTGTAGGAGCCCTAATTAAGGAGATAGCTAAGATTGCGGTTAGCTGTGAGCCATAAAGATGTTCAAGCATTACCACCTTCCATGGCCTCGCGAGACTTGGCCCGGGACATTGCAGATCGGGTCGGCACCATTTGCATGATCTCGCGGGACTTGGCCCCGGGGGATTGTGGATCGGGTTGGCACCATTTTGTGTGGTGGTTGCAGGAGTGTGGATGGTGTTGGAGTTGTTGTTGGAGCCGGAGAGAGAAGCTAGCAGAATAAAGAGCCTGTTTGTTTCCAGTCTCCCTCTGAACTTATTCCTGCGGCGTCATTGCTCCAAGTGGCAATCACTTCAGGCAGCGACAATGCACCACTACATGATAATTATCATTTATAATAAGAACAGTTAAAGTCATGCCCAATGGGAAAAAGCTGAAAGTTTTTCTCTAAGAACTGAATTAAGATTACGATATCCACTTTTAATACTTTTGTTTAGCATCCTATGAAAGTCCTAGCCAGAGCAATTTGGCAAGAGAAAGAAAGACGATGCCCAAACTGGAAAAGAGCAACTTAAATTATAGCTGTTTCAGAGATAGTTTGATGTTATATATAGAAGAGCACAAAAATTCCATGCAAAAAAACTATCAGAATTAATATGAGTTCAGTAAATCTCCAAATACAAAAGCAACATACAAAAATAAGTAGCATTCTTATATGCCAAAAGTGAATCATCTGAAATAGAAATCAAGAAGGCTGTCCCATAGCTACTTAAAATAGCTATAAATAACTCAGTGTAAATTAAACAATGATAAAAACTTAAAGAAGACACAGAATTTGGAAACATGTTCCATGTTCTATTGTTGGAAGAATCAATATTGTTAAAATGTTCATGCTACCCAAATAGATTTGTAAATGCAATGCATTCCTTAACAAATTATCAATGACATTCTTCACAAAACTAGAAAAAAAATGCTAAAATGTATATGGAACCACACACACACACACACAAAAAAAAAAAAAAAAAGAAAAAAGAAAAAGAAAAAAAATCAGGGACTTTACCCTGCCTGTTTGCAAAGAATACTATGAAACTGTAGTAATCAAACAGCATAGTATTATTATAAAAACAGATACATAGACCTACAGAGCAAAAAGGAGACACTTGAAGTAAACCTACACATCTACAGCTTAGAACTTTTCAACAAAGTGGATAAGTACCTGCATTGCAGAAAGAACAATCTTTTCAATAAATTTTGCTGGGAAAATTGGATATTCACATGCAGAAGAACAAAACTAGACCTACGTCTATTACCAGCAATGAAATCCAAATGAAAATGGATTAAAGCCTTCACTATAAGATCTGTAACAATGATAATAAAAGAAAACCTAGGGGAAAAAATGGTTCAGGACCTTGAAATGGGTCTGAGTTGTTTAGATTAAGATTTTAAAAACACAATAAAGGCAAAAAAAAAATTGAATTACATCAAATTACAAAACTTTTGCACAGCAAAGGAAATAATAACTTGCAAAGACAACCTACAGAACTTGATAGAAAAAAGCCAATGAAAAACAGTGTAAACCTTAGAGATATTTCTTAAAACAAGACTTACAAATGACAACAGACACATGAAAAAATGCCCCAAATCCTTAATAATCAGGAATATACAAAACAAAATCACAATAAGATTTTATAAATCTTTACACTGCAATTCTGAACAGAAGAGCTTGTGAGGATGTGGAGAAAACACTTTCCTATACACTGCTGGTAGGAATGCAAATTACTATATTATGGAAAATGGTACGGTAGTTCCTCAAAAATTAAAAAATAGAACTGCTATATGAGCCACCATATAGCAGTTATATATCCAAAGGAAATGAAATCAGGCTGTGGGGACACCTGCCCTCCTATGTACCTTGCAACACTATTTACCATAGCCAAGTAATGGAAACAACATATACATCTATCAACTGATGAATGGATAAAGACAATTTTTACATATACATGATGGATTACTATCCAGTAAAAATAATAATAATAGGCCGGGCGCAGTGGCGCACGCCTGTAATCCCAGCACTTTGAGAGGCTGAGGCAGGAGGATCGCGAGTTCAAAGCCAGCCTCAGCAATGCCGAGGCACTTAGCAACTCAGTGGGACCCTGTCTCTAAATAAAATACAAAAAGGGCCGGGGATGTGGCCCAGTGGTTGAGTGCCCCTGAGTTCAATCCCTGGTACCACAAAAAAAAAAAAAAATAAATAATAATAATAATAATAATAATAATAATAATAAAAAGATTAAAAAGATTAATAAAATTATTTTATTTGTGTCTCCTGCACATTCATGGATCATTATGTTAAGTAGCACAATCCAGGTACACAAAGACAAGTTCTAGATGATCTAACATGTAAGTGGAATGATTTTACAAATGTTGACAATAGGATAGTGCTTACCAGAGATCAGGGTGAGGATGGGGGTAAAATAGGGAAAAGTTAATGTGTACTAAGTTTCAGTTAGATAGCAACAGGAAGTTCTAGTGTCTATGGTACAACAGGGTGACTATAGACAATGTATGGTACATTTTGAAAAACTAAAAGAAAGTATTTTGAAAGATTTCAGTATAAAGAAATGATAAATACTTGATATAAAAGCTTAATCTGATTTAACATTATGCAATGTATATATGGATTGAAACATTATACACTATGCCATTAGTATGTATAATCTTATTGTTGGGGACTTAAGAACACATCAGCCGAAAGAATAGAAAAAGTTAACTCTCTGGCCTAGCCAAGAGGCATTCCCCTGACGTGTGATGAGAAATCAGATCGCCACTAAGATAGGCTAATGGCTCCGCAAATGTGATTTGCTCATGTTCCCTATGTGCTCCTATGATCCTTCTGCTGATTGGTCCATGTTTTCTATAAAGGCCTTCCAACTTCCTCAATAAACCGAGCTCTTACCTTGACCAGACTCCCTGGTAGGTCTGAGTGTCTTCCATCATGAAGGCTGGGTGGTCACCAGTTGACTCCTGCCTCTCCCGATCTCGTCTCACAGCTGGGGCGTGCTCCCCCACCCTTCTCTGCCAGCCAAAGGAGGCTCACCCCAGGTCAAGGGGGAGTTAAAAACCCCGGCAACTTTAAAAAACCCCGACATCTTATAATTTTTATATCAGTTAAAAACAAGTTTGTGTCAGTTTAATTATACTGTGGCAAATGCTGTAAAGCACATAAGAGAAGGTAAACAACCAAAATGTGTGAATGTGCAGTGTGATATTATGTTGAAAACCTGTTGTAACACAGGTTTCTAATTCTATTTCTAGAATTGTTTTTTCTGTGTATATAATGCAAACACTGCTTTCTATCTCAATATCAACCAGATTCCTAATTTTATGCCTTTTGTTTCCAAATTCTTCTTCATCTCTCTCTTTCCCTCATCTTTGAATATTTTTATTAATATTATTTTAAAACTTCAAAAAGATATTCCAAATACAAAATCCAAATGCAAAAATATAAAGAGATGAAGAGATTTAATCATGATGGTTTTGATCTCATAAATTTGATAGATTAATAATTAGAATTGACAACTGGGAGGTGGTTAAAACTATAGAAAGGTGGGGCAAAGCTACAGAAATAGGTTACTGGGAGCATGGCCTCACCTCAGGACAGAAGCAATGGAGCTTGACTAAATCCTCTGCCAAAATAAATATTTCCTCCTCAGACATTTTGGTCACAGTGAAGAAAATTTAGCTAACACACCTGTATGCCTTCCCAGAAAATAAACTTATTCTTTGAATTGTTTTTGAGCTCTAAAATATTTTCTTTTTTCCTATTAAGAAGCTAATATGGGAGAATGCAATAATTTTTTCACAATTATTATGATCACGAAATAAAAGAAAGGGCAAATACATTTTTATTAGGTCTGTTATGCATGTTCTACCTTAAATAAGTTAGACCATTTAGCATGAATAAAAATATGATGAATTTTGTACTATTAAAATTGCTGGACACAAGACAATTATACCTCAGTTTTAATTTTATATGTCTAATGTTACATCTACAGGAAAATCTGCTCAATATCAAGTTGCCAGTTTATTTAGGATTATGTTCAAATTTATATTTGAATTACTATATTCATATTCAGTTAGTTTATTGTTTTCTATCTTTCTTCCTCCAACACACACATGCAATTCCTACTCGTTAGTTAAAGACAAATGTGTATGACTAATGTGATGAGCACATTACTTTATTCCTTTTCATGCTTTAACTTTAGGAAATGTCCTCTAAACTCACAAGTCCATAAAGGACCTGCTATGTTGTTTGTGTAGTCCAACGTGAAATATAAATGTAAGATCCCCTGTAATAAATACATTAAAACTTGAGCAGTGACTGCAAAGTAGTAAACCAAACACAATATCCTCAGTATACCAGTATTTGTTTGCACATATTGCATATTCATAAAGCTGCCTATGAATCCAGATAAAGAAATTGTTGTTCAGCTTATGGTACTCTGAGTTATCTCTTGTCATATTTTTCTAGTGCTGCCATCACAAAGTACCAGAGAATGGATAGCTCAAGTAACAGAATTTGTTTTTTCACAGTTCTGGAAAAATGGAATTTGTAGATCAAGTTGTGGGCTTGGTGGATTGCTTTTGAGTCATTTTTACCTGACCTTTAGATGGTCATTTTATCCTATTGTTTCACATGTTCATCCCTCTGTTTGTATTTGATATGGTTTAGATATTATGTGTTCCCCAAAATCTCATGTCTGAGAGAATGCAAAAAACTTTAGAAGTAAAACAACTGCTTATGAGAGCCTGAACTTATTTAGTGCATTAATCTCCAAATAGGGATTAACTGGGTCATAGCTTTATGTGACAGGTAGGGTGCAGCTGGAGGAGGGTTCTCTGGGGATGTGCCTTTGGTGTACATATTTTGTCTATGTTGGGTAGAGCTCTCTGCTTCCTGGTGCCATGTCTTGAGTTGCTTTCCTCTCCCACATTCTCTACTGTGATCTTCTGTCACAACTAGGGCACAGAGCAATGGAGTGGGCTGTCCATGGACTGAGACTTCAGAAACTATGAGCCCCAAAATAAACTTTTTCTCCTCTAAAATTGTTCTTGTTGGGTCATTGGTCACAGCAGCAAAAAAACCGTACTAAAACAATATCGAAATTTCCTCTTTTATAAAATCACCAGTCATATTGGATTAAGACTCACCCTCACAATTCCCTTTTAACTTAATTGACTCTTTATAAATGACATCAATCTTTTTTTCTCACTTTTTCTTCCCTCCATCCCCAGCGTGCTGAAAACCAAATCCACAGCCAGCTTCACACACACTACATGACCACTCTGCCACTAAATAATACTCCAGCTCCAAAGTTGCCATTTCTTATACAGTTATATTCTGAGTGGAGGTTAGGAAGCCAACGTAAGTATTTTGGAGAAACACAATTCAGCTCATAATAATCCCATATCAAATACAAGCTCTCTTAGTCCACTGATCCTATGTTTTTTTTTTTTTTTTTGCCTACGTAGTAAATCTAGCATCCCAGTTTATTTTAATAAATATCTGTTGATTGAACAAATCAGTAGAATTAGTACACCAGTACATATCAAAAATTCTTATGATTCAATGTCAAAAGCAATCCATATATTAAGAACACTGATTGTTTTTTTTGCTGAGAATCTTTTTAGTTTAAATCTATCCCATTCATTAATTCTTGGTAATAATTCTTGTGCTACAGGATTCTTATTTAGGAACTTGGGGCCTAATCCGACGTGTTGGAAATTGGAGCTTACTTTTTCTTCTATTAGGCATATTGTCTCTGGCCTAATTCCTAGGTCCTTGATCCACTTTGAATTGAGTTTTGTGCATGGTGAGAAATAAGGGTTTAATTTCATTTTGTTGCATATGGATTTCCAGTTTTCCTCAGCACCGTTTGTTGAAGAGGCTATCCTTTCTCCACTTACATTTTTGGCACCTTTGTCTAATATAAGATAGCTGAAATTATATGTATTAGCAAGAATTATTACCAAGAATTAATAAATGGGATAGATTTAAACTAAAAAGCTTCTTCTCAGCAAAAGAAACAATCAGTGAGGTGAATAGAGAGCCAACTAATTGGGAACAAATATTTAATACGTGCACATCAGATAGAGCACTAATTTCTAGAATATATAAAGAACTAAAAAAACTTAACAACAAAAAACCCAAATAATCCAATCAATAAATGGGCTAAGGAATTGAAAAGACACTTCTCAGAAGAAGATACACAATTAATCAACAAATACATGAAAAAATGCTCAACATCGCTGGCAATTAGAGAAATGCAAATCAAAACCACTCTAAGATTTCATTTCACTCCAGTCAGAATGGCAGCTATCAAGAACACAAACAACAATAAATGTTGGAGAGGATGTGGGGGAAAAGGCACACTCATATATTGCTGGTGGGACTGCAAAACAATGCAACTGCTATGGAAAGCAGTATGGAGATTTCTTGGAAAACTGGGAATGAAACCACCCTATGACCCAGCCATCCCACTCCTAGGTCTATTCCCAAAGGACTTAAAAACAGCATATTACAGTGACACAGCCACTTCAATGTTTATGGCAGCACAATTCAAAATAGGTAGGTTGTGGAACCAACCTAGATGTCCCTCAGTAGATGAGTGGATAAAGAAAATGAGGTATATATACAAAATGGAATTTTACTCAGCAGTAAAAGAGAATAAAATAATGGAATTTGCAGGTAAATGGATAAAGTTGGAGAATATAATGCTAAGTGAAATTAGTCAATCTCAAAAATCCAAATACCGAATGTTTTCTCTGATATAAGGAGGCTAGTTTACAGTGTTGTTGGATGGGTGTACATAGGAGGATTAGAGGAACACTAGAATGGTCAAAGGAAAGGGAGGGGAAAGGAGGGAGCAAGGGGGGAGAGAGGGGGGAAAAAAGAAAAAAAAAATTGGTGGTTGAAGAACACTGCTTACAAGATTGGTGAGCTGTTGCTGCCTGAAGCGCTTGGAGCAACGGAGCCGCGGGAAAAACTTCAGAAGCAAACTGGAGACAAACAGCTTTTTATTCTGATAACTTTTCTCCCTGGTTCTAACAACGACTAACACACGCCAAACACACCCTAAAAATGGCGCTGACCCGATCAGCAATTTCGGCCAAGTCACTCGAGATCCCGCAACAAGTCCCGTGAGACTACAGGAGGTGACAATGGCCAAATCTCCACGGCTCTTAGTCAACTGCAATTCAAGTCAATCCCCAAACAGGGCTCCTGCAGTGAGCATTTGTGCATTATTTATAAAAAAATGAACTGGACTGGTAAATGTGAAATTCAATGGTTAAAATGGTATGGCTGAACTGTGTGTTTAGATGAAGTGTCAATTGAAATGTAGTAATATAATAATTTTTTGAGACAAATAATTTTGTATAAAACTGAGTTTTCAAATATTTATATCAAAGGAAAACATGGTTCAATAGTTAAGATTTTGAAAATTATTTTTACATGGAAATACTAGTTAATGCAATATATTATTTGAATTAAATTTCTAAAGTAATTATATTCTGCAAATAAAGGTGCATTTTTTTACTTCATTCAAAGTTTAGTTCTGATTCACTATAATCAAATACTGTTAAAGTACTTAAAAAATAGAGAGCATGATTTAATATTACATGATATTGAGTTAAATGTATTACTGAGATTTATCTGCTTATAAAATTCATCAGTTAACTAAGTTGAAAATACTCTTATAAATGTGTGTAAAAGTCTATGTCAAATGGTGTGCTTTAAAATTAATGAGGTAGACATTCTTTGAAATACTAAATAACAACTTTATTCAATTCTTCTATAAAACCAAGTCTATTTGGCAGGTTTCAAGCTTGAATACTAATTAACTACTACATAGTTCTAAATAGAAAACATTTTCCTGGAATTTAGGACAAAAATATCATTTTAAGTATTTTTTTCAGTTTGACCATTTCATTTTTCCCTATGATCAATTAGATCCTTTGATGACTTTTGCTTTTGATTTTGGTTTATCTTTTTATAAATACGGGCCTGTTTATAGACCTACCTACACAAAGACGATTATGAAGCTCAGTAGCTTACTGGATACTACTGCTTTCTCAACTGAACCAATAAATCTTTGAGGTCAGTTCATACTCTGAAAATGATAATCAGAATAGAAAAATTAAGAAAAATTGAAGTATTAGACACATATAGCAACACTCTCACGTTTCTCTCTCTTCCTGCCCTCAAATTCTATATGTCTAAACACTAAAATTTTCAACATGAATGTATCTCTACTAGACCATGTTTGGGTCCCTTTATAATATTGTTCTAAGTTAATTAATTTCTCTATCAACCTAAAATAGTGTTCAAGAATATTTCCTTCAGATTTTTCTAGCTGCTGAGTTAGAACTGTTACTTGGCCAAAACACATAAAACTGACAATGGTCCTAAGATGGACTCAGCCTGAAAATCTTACCAATTGCATATAGTGCTCAATTAATTGCCTTTATTGTTATCCAGTTGGTCCTGGTCCACATCCCAGGGAAGAACAGAGTGTCTCCATTATAGTGCAGCATGAAGTTCTGGGCCTATCTTTTCTTACATATGTTTGCTTTTCCAAAATAAAAACTGGAAAATATATTATGTTGAGGCTTAAACTTTTTTCATAAAGAAAACATGATTAAGATGACATTTTGAAATTCTAGAAAACACATGATTAAGATGAAATTTTGAAATTCTAGAAAAACATTGAAGAACAAGGGAAATAACCATTAAGTTTATTAGAAATATATATGATTCAAGGCACCCATATTGTTTTAAAATTTTCTTTTTTTTCTATTTTGTTTCACTCTCATTTGTCATTGCTTAATTGTTATATCCATTTCAAATATTATGTTATATAATATTTTGACATTGCTTTGATAACCTGTCTTAAATCTAGATCTTTTTGCTTTAAAATTCTGTTATTGTTATATTTCATTTTTAACTTTTTTATGAATAAATAAAATAAAATTATTTTAATAATTGTGTGTTGTAGAAGCAAAATATATTAATTTAGATAATATTAAGAATTTAAATTTATAATTCATTTCTGTAGTCCAAAATGGTTTGCAAAGTTAACAATTATTGATCTCAGGAAGAAGCAGATATAAAAATAATTTTGAGGTAGAAAATGAGCTTTCAGTAAATTTTGTGATAGTAATTTACACATTATACATTATTTACTCCCTATTAACTGTAAACTTCTGTGCAAAATCACTAGATGTTTTTATTTTAAAATAAGTTAAAATTGAAGATATCAAAAGTCTGTGCTCATTAAATTAATTTAATACTTTAGTGTTATTTCAAATATTGCCTCTGTTAAGCTCATTCTGATACCCTTTTACAAAAAAATTTCAGAATGTCAGTATTCAAACTATTGCATAATTTACAATAAAGATGACTTCTTGCTCCTACAATTATAGAGTCTTTCTTTTTTTGACTTCTGGGAACTCTCATTGCTAGGAAAGGATTTGATAGATCACAAGTATCAATATTTACAGTTCAGAATTAAAATCAATGATATATAATTTTGTAAATTTTTAAAAGAGTCTGATAAATTAATCTGGGCTCTGAAATCAGAGCTCAAGTACATAAAATATAATTTTTTTTATATCTTGCTCCATTCTATTGGAGAGATTTTATGCTTCTAATTATTGTAAATTTGGAACATCTGGTAAATTATCATTCTGTTCATTAGAAAACGCTGTGAAGAGTTTTTGTTATACTTGCTTTTGGCATGTTTTAAAACAGTTAAATTTCATACGCACTTTTCATACTCACTGGGACCATATGCTGTAATTATCTAAGTGAGGTCACCAAAAGGCGAAGGAAAGTAAGATTCACAACAAGATAGTTCATAGGAACTTCTTGCACAAGACCTGCAGCATTGCTAATAATAAACCCACTTTTTAAAGAAGCTCTAATGGGACAACTATTTTCAACAATTTTTACAAATAGATAAAAAAAATATTATCTACCCCCACCTCCACTTATTATCTGTTTTCAAAAGAAAAATAAAATAGATAGCATAGGGCACGACCAGGCATAGCAGTGGAAGAACCACTCAGGTATCTCTACTTCCTCTGTAGTAATGTCTAATTGTATGGATTAAGGGATCATCTCACAGGTTGGAAATATAACCAACCTTGGGGTGAGCACAACAGCTTTAAATATTTACCTGTGCAGACTTCAGATTCTCCATATCCTAGAAATGTGACACAGAAACTGAATCTTATTCTTCACTCTCAGTTTTCTCAGCTAATCCTAAACATTGGAAATACCACATCCCTCTGAAAGATTTTGGAGATGACTAAAAGTGCAAGGGATCATAATGGAGCTTAGATAACAAAGGAATGTCATCTATGACCAATAATAATATGTTATGATATATTAATTGATATTAATTAAAGTTAATAAAGCTTTTTTTTTTTTTTGCATAAAGGAATCATGTGAGGATTTAAAGTACAATATATCTATCTTGGCCTCAGTGTTGGGATTTTAATACACAAAACCAAGTTTAAGTTGCTTAATTTAAAACTATTTTTACTTGAACTGGAATAGTTGTGTTTATTTCTAAGGTACATTTTGTTTTCCCAATTCAGGCCACTTTTTAAACATTTATCCTGAAATGTAATTTGATTTTCATATGAAAGGGCATATGCTTTCTTTTAGACAAAAGTTTTCTTTCTTTCCTACACTATGAAGACAAAACATTTGACAGTTTGTGAAGGAAGAACAGTGGAGTTGAGAGTGCAAATTAACATTCACAGGGGATGCTTTTTGTAGAGGAATTCATTCAGGACTTTGACCCACATGATTCACAGTAGCACCTATTTATTTATTTATTCATTCATCCATTCATTTTTGTGCTCCTGGGGAATGAACCCAGGGACTTGAACATGCTAGGCAAGTGCTGTACCATTGAGCTGCATCCACAGCTCCATAGCAGCATTTTTTTTTTTTTTAATACAATGCAGCTGGGAGTGAGTGTGTTACACTTCTTTTCACTGTGAAATGTTGTTATTGGTTATTTTTGATTGTCCTCTCTGTAGTCAAGTCTTCAATCCTTGGTTATGGTTTTCTTTTGGATATTGTGTTTTCTGTTCTGTTATCATTGTTGTTGCATTTATTTCATGACAGTCATATGAACAAGCCAGCCTTGAAGACCTCAGAAAACATCAGGTCTTGGGGGGCAGGCCACTGCAGCCTGTGCTTAAATTCAGACACAACTTAACATAGAATTAACTGTAGGGTGGACTTGGCAAGATTATATTTTTTAAGGCAATTAGGGAGAAAAAATTTTGTTTGCTTTTTTTCTGTTAAACTTCTAAAAATCTATGTTCAATACATTTACAGAATATTAAAAAGATGCTACTTTAAATATGTAAGAAGGAAGATAACTTGCTTTAAATTTATGGCTTGATTACTCTAGCACCTGGGTCATTTTTCTCTAATTTTTTCTTGAGAATAGGATGTTAATTCTTTGTTCTCTATATATTTACTAGTTTGGGATATATCTTATACAGGGTTGAATTATGGTTTAGAGACGATGGATTTTGCTATTTTCTTCCAAAGGAATGATGCCAAACCAAGTACCATGAATGAGAAATATAATCTATTGCTTTAAATCACTGAGATTGACACAGTTTTGAGAAACTAATCATGGAATGCTACTGCAATTACAATCCTCAAGAATATTAATTTGCAAAGATGCCAGACAGCTGATATTGGAGAATGAGAGGATGATAGTCCCTAATGTGCAATGAAAATTTTTGGTAAAGTTTTTGTTTAAGTTATGAAGAAGAGAATGTATTTGATCAATTTGTTGCATCAATGGAAGAGTTGGAAAAATTAATACTAAGAGGGAATATTGCCTTTGCTTAGCTGTATTTCACATGGTTATTCCAGAAAATAATAAATTTTAAAAAATGGCCTGACTTATAAATAGAAGGTAATAAAGGGAAATAGTGAAGTATAATATTTATGAAATTTGCAGTATTGATTTAGGCTGCTGCTTCTTATCCCTGACCCATAAAGCATAGAACTGAGAAGATTTTGGGGTTAATAAGCATGTAGGGAAATAGGAGGCAATGCAAGAAAATGAAACAGCACATTATTCAATTTAAAGATATGTTTAATTAACTTTGTAAACAAAATGGTGAATGTAAAGGTTAAGTAAGATGAGGCATGAAATCCATTCACTGATTTTACAACCTGGAGATTATTGATAGTTTTAGCATGAGTGAAATGTCGGTGCTAGATTAGAGAGTTAGGAGAATGACAGAGATATGAAAGAATTGAAAACTGAATAGTTTGGAGAAGAATGATTAGCTATGATTTTTTTACATGATTATTGAGTATGTTTGAACTTGACTAGAAAGACATAATTGAGTTGAAGATAGTAAAGACAAAGGAAATGATGGAAAATTTATTCACTGAATTTTCTAAGCAGGAAATAGAAAGGCAAGATACAAAATATATGCAAATAGATTGGTCTGTTTGAGGAGGAAGAATTTCTGTATTTTATTAAGCAAAAAGTACAAGTTTACTTGAAGGTAAGATTGTTATAGGGAGACGCTCAGAAAACATTCAAAGTCCGAATTTAAAACAAATTAAGAGAGCTTTATTACCTGGCCAGGGACACTTCCGCCAGAAGTGCAACAAGATATCTGTGGTTCCAATATTAAAGGAAGGAAGCCACATCCTATGGAATCTGTGAATTGCAAGCAAGCAGGGTACAAGGGCTGAAAAAGAAGCAGAGCAGACAACCACATCCTGGGTTCAAGCACTGTTGTGGGTGTACATCCTGGGTCCGAGTACATTTGATGGGTAAAAAGTACAGAAAAACATTTTTTTTTAAATAAGAAAACAGCTTTCATTTTGATTTCTCAGAAACAATTTATATGACAGTTTCGCATGGGAACCATAAAGATGGAGTCACTACGGTCATACTTACTATTTTATTAATCTATAATCTATAACTTATTAATTATTGATTAACTCAGATCAGCATTTTTAAATCAGACCACAAGATTATGACTTTATCTGTATATTGAAAGAAAAAAAAAATGAATGAGGTTTTAATTGATAGTAGTGCACAAGTCTGTTGATAATAAAGATGTTCATAACTTTTACTAATAGTGTAACCTACTTACTTGAAAATCCCTTGATAGAAAAATTTATAAATACTGCATAAAACAAATACATTTTAAAATCGATATCTGAATTTGTGAGATTCTATGTGGAAAACCCAGAGGAAGAGGAAGAAGGAGGAGGGGGAGAAAACAGAGGAGGACAAGAAGAGGAAAAAGAGAAAATATAAGATAGAGGGGGAAAGAAGAAAATATAAATAGGCAGAATGCTAAATACAAGTGAACACTACTACATCCAGTGAAGACAATGAGATTTAAAGGGTAAGTCCCTGTCATAGTAACATAGAGTCTTCAATTTTAGTGTCCATGTAGACAATGGGATAAAAAGTAGGAAGAATGATTTAAATTTCTGCACAGGTCAAGTGTGTGATGGGTTTCACCATCAAATCAAAAGCTGTCCAAGAAAACCAACCTGTACAAAAGTATGTTTAAAATACCAAATAGAACATCATATATGGAGTTGCACATACATATACACACATGTAGGCATATATATGTTTGTGTGTTCAATACAATTAATTGTAATAAATGAGACTGAGAAGATTTTACACAGTTAAAGAAAAAAATTAAATGGAAATACTGGAAAATGTGTACATAAAATAATGGAAAGTAATATTAAGGATAATCAGGGTTGGAAACTATGCAAGAGATATTAAGAGACACAGAGGACAGCCAGGCATTATGCGCACACCTGTAATCCTAGCACTTGGGAGGCTGAGGCAGGAGGATCCTGAGTTCAAAGCCAGCCTCAGCAAGGGCGAGGCAGTTAGCAACTGAGTGAGTCCCTGTCTCTAATAAAAAATACAAAAAAGGGCTTGGGATGTTGCGCAGTGGTCAAGTGCCCTGAGTTCAATCCCTGGTACCAAAAAAGAAAAAGAAAAAAAAAAAAAAAAAAAAAAAAAAAAAAAAGAAAGAAAGAAAGAAAGAAAAAGAGACACAGAGGACAAAAAGAAACATTCTAAAAATTCTGGTTATGCAAGGGAATATGGAAATAATGGAAAAATGGAAAAGAGGCAATTTTTACTCTAACTTATTTTCCATAAAGGACAAAAATGATAATTCTTATTGAAGAATCCTAATAAATTCTAAGAATATATAAAAATAAACAAATAGCAAGGCATGACTTATTATACCTGATCTATTCAATAAAGAAAAGTATTCTTTATATCTGCTAAAGATTATCCAGAGTTGAATAAAAACAGACTTATAACTGACCTCCCAGTTTCAGTAAACAGAAACTGGAAACCAGGGGTATAAAATGCTAAAAGTTTGCCACTAAAGAAGTTTTATAAAATGTATTTCAGAAAGAGGGAATGAATAAATATTCCAGAAGAAATGTGAGTTGTTGACACATTTGAGTAAATATTAAAAAACATAGGAATAAATGTCTCATATGAAGCTAAAAATAAATAAAATTAGAACAATGTGAAAAATAACAATGTGGAAGTGGGGTGATGTCATAATAAGGTCTTTTTATTGTGTTGATATCTATGAACTTTGGCATTTATTGACATATGCAAACTTCTGAATGTTTTTTTTTTTGTTTCTTTTACTTTTAACTTAATTTAATTTGTTATACATGCGTTTGGAGTGCAATTCTTTTCATATTACATATAAAGAGCACAGTTTTCCAAGTCATTGGTTTTACACAACGTATTTTCATACCATTTAAGCTTTTATACATGCACTTAGTATATTGATGTCCAACTCCTTCTGCATTATTTCTATCCCTTTGTCTCCTCCCCCCTCCCTCCCCTTTGTTCTATTTAACATTCCTTCATTCCTGTCATTCCCCCTCCCTTGCCATTATAATTCAGTATCATCATAGCAAAGGAATCAATGGACCTTTGGTTTTCTGGCATTGGCTGACTTCACTTAGCATTATTTTCTCCAACTCCATCCATTTACCTGCAAATGCCATGATTTTATTCTCTTTTAGTGCTGAGTAGTGTTCCATTGTGTATATATACCAAAGTTTCCCTATCCATTCATCTATTGATGGGCATTGGGGTTGTTTCCACAATCTAGCTATTGTGAATTGTGCGGCTATAAACATTGATGTGGCTGTGTCCCTGTAGTAAGCTGTTTTTACCCAAAGGACTTCTCAATGTTTTGAAACACTACGGACCACAATTGAATCCATAATCAAAATGGAGGCCATACAATCATAAGACACACAAAAAAGAAAGGAACACGATAAACAAAATAAGAAATATGTAAAAAAGAACATTTACATACTTAATCACAAACAACAAATCATGCCAGAGTCTTGGGGATATGAATTAAATTATTTGGGGTAAGAAAAAAAAAATGTTTTAAAATAGGTCATGGTATAAAACAATATAGCATTTTAAAAGATGATAAGTTTAATTAGTAAGATGAAGATGTCTAAATGGTGCTGAGAATGCTGGGATGAGTAGGTTATTATAACTTAAATATTGCATAGTAACCTGTATAAACTATGCTGAGAAAATAATGTTAAAATCTATACTAGGAGTGGATGAGTCTGCTCTTGCAGACATAAAAGCATTTGAGACAGAAGGAACAGTTACTTCAAACAGCATAGGACAAGGGGTATCAGGAATGCATGAGGAATAGTGAGGAGGCACTGATGACTAAAATTGCATCAAATGGGTACAGTTAACTCTCTATTTTTCAAAATAATGAAAAGATTTTGAAGGTGCCCAACACCAAAATGATACATATTTGTGATGAGGGATGAGTTAGTCACCCATGTTTATCACTGTACAATATATACATTTATATGTATATATATGCACATGTATATTGATTTATTTATATATATACATATATATTGATTCAAATTGTTTTTTTATATTGTTCTAAATGATAATTTGATAAATTTATCATACTGTATTCCCCCAAAATATATAGAATTAGTTTTTTGTTAATTAAAAATATTTAAAAATGGGGACAGCAGTGGGAGACAAATTTCACAAAGGCAATTGGAAGCCAAATCTAGAGTTTTGGATTTAACTTGAATATAATTGATAGAGTCTTTGGAAGAGTTAAAATAAAATTACAACATGCATACACTGACTTAAAATTATAAAAAAAAAAATTCTGTTATTTTGAGAAGATATTCAGGGGTATGTATAATGGCCAAAGCAAAGAGACCACTTAGCAGGCTGAAATAACAATTTGATAAGGATTATGGAAGATAAAAAGAATTATAGCAGAGGCTGTGTATAAAGTGGTTGGATTTGTGGTATATTTTGGAGTTAGAGCCCATATTATTCCCTCGTAGTTTGGTAAAGGAGAGAATGAAAAACTTCAATAATGATTCGTGCGTGACAGGGTGGGTTGTGAGGAAACTGGGAACTGGTACAGGGAAGCCTGGGAAATAGAGCAGGTTTAAAAGAAAGAACAAGCAGTTTAATACATCTGTCAAGCATTTCTTGCATAGACAGAGAAGTATGATGGTTACAGGATCTGGACTGCAGAGATAAATATTGAAGTTTCTGAACTCACGAGTATTTACTCTGAGAGTAAGTCTTGAAAAAGACAAAGGAACTATTGAGCTCAAGAACATTAAGAGTTGAAAAAAGGAGTTGGGCTCCATGTTGCATCCCTGTAATCTCAGTGGCTTGGGAAGCTGAGGCAGAAGAATCACAAATTCAAAGCCAGCCTCAGCAACTTAGCAAGACCCTGTCTCAAAATAAAATCACAAAGGACTGCGGATGTGGCTCAGTGGGTAAGCGCCCCGAAGTTCAATCTCTGGGGGAAAAAATTGAAAAAGAAGACAGAGAAATAGCAATCTCTAACATTTGGAAAGAGATGATAGGGTTTAGAGAAAAATGGGGAAATTATGAACTTTACCTATGAAAATAAAAGGGTAAATAGATAAGCAAAATAACATGATTGCTATACTCTCTTGAGGTTGCTTGTTTTGAATTTACAAGGACACATGCTCTTCATAGATGTTAAATTGAATGAAAAATAGATAAATAAATAGCTTGAAACCCATGAAAATTTATATGCAGGTATGATATGCAAGAATAACAATTTTTAGGGTAGTAGTTTCCTTTTCAGTTCAATGATTTTTTGTATGTTCACAAGTATGTGGAACCATCAGCACAGTGAAAAATTTTAAAGATTTTTTTGTCAATTCTTAAAAAATATGATTGCACTTATAAAGGTATCTAATATAGACTTCTAGAAGCAGAAAATAGAATGATGTTTGTGAAATTGGGGTAGGGTAAAGAAAATGATAAAGTATTAGAAATTATTAGACAGTAATAGAGTGAGTTTCACATTTGCACAATGAAAAGGTTCTAGAGATCTGCAGCACAACGTGAATACTTAACACTACTGACCTGTACACTTTAAATTGGTTAATGTAGTAAATTGTGTGTTCTGTATTTCCTACCATACTTCATTTCACTTTTGTACCTTTCCACTCTGTAATTTTCATTTGATTCCTTTATTCCATAATTTATTTTACTATATTGATATTTTTATTCAATGTGGTATTGTCACCATACATTTTTTTTACTTCTTTTATTGTGGTTTCCTTCAATTCTTTTAACATATTTCAATGATTGCTCTAAATTTTTCTCTTAAATTTGACATGTAATGTTGCTGTATTCATTTTTTGTACTGTAAAGATGATATATTTCTATTTTATTGCATGTCCTAATATTTTGGTTTTTGTGCATTATAGATGATATTACAAGTACTCCTCAGGGGCTTGCTCTTCTTACTTTCTGTTCATTTGTTTGATCATTGGCTGGATTATTTTTTAGTAAAGTCCATACTACCCCCCACTGTGATAAGTCCCTAATGTCACTCCTCAAAAAAGAATAAATGTTTGGATATGACCATAGTCACCTTGGGAAGATATTGAATTTGGCAGGGCTCTCTTATTCTCTTTCCTGAAATAAAACCAGCTGTTAACCTCCACAAATTGACAGCAGATTCATCTTTTGTATTCAGTAATACCTTGGGAAATAAATTACCAATTCAAACAAATTTGGGCTCTTCTGAAGGAATGGCTCCAAAGGCCAGTGTTTGATATTCATTCAGATTCCAGCAGTTCTCCATCCATTGCCTCTTGCCTTGTTTTATCCTACAAACTAGTTTGCTTAAAATTTAGCTTACATCTTCACTGAATCTGTAATTCTATGCTGAATTGCCATTCAGCACTACCTCCACCATGTTTGAGAGCAAGTTTAAATTTGAATTTCTTTTTACTTTCTGAAAAATACTGTCTATTCATTTAACAAGAGATTAGGAGCTATTACTTTTCTAGAACTAACACTGGAGAAAATGGCATGCTTCTCTTGGAATGCAAGCCTCACTTTTAGGAGGTAAGCTCTCTTGGGGTAGGCATTAGTAGCCTTAGGTTCTCTCAGATTGCCTCTGAGAGGCAATAGAACCACTGATTTATGACATAGGACAAGGACAATCAGGGTCCTAGCAAACTAATAGTGCAGTGCATAAGGTAGAATACCCTTTCCATGAGTGGAAGTTAGGCAGAAGAATGGAGTCCGAACTTCATAACCGATATGCTAGGAATGTGGGTCACCAGGAGTAGGTACAATGATAAAATAAGGACATTGTGCTCCTGTCTGGAAGAAAGCTATCCACCTCGGGGCTGGGGATAGGAAGCAACTTGGTGTTAAAATCATTCACTTTGGATCTCAGAGGAAAAAGGAGCCATGTTTGGATGGAATAGTCTTGAGTGAAGTTTAAACCTCACTAAAATAGATTAGGAAAGAGAGAGCATATCCTTTTCCAAACACTATAGTCTCAATTTTCTACCAAATTTTCATAGACATTTTTCATCATATGATTCTTCATGTGATTTATGCCTTTAGCACCATTTCCAAAGGTTTGATGTGTTTGTTTGTTTGTTTGTCTTAAATACTTAACATTTCACAGCGTTGCAGGTTTGTGGAGTTCTTCATTCTGTCATACCAGAAGATAATCTGAAAATAATGTTAGATATGAGAAGAAAATTTATTGTCCTTTACAGATACAATAATATATATGTATATATATATATATATATATATATATACACACATATATGTATATATATATATATATATATATATATATATATAATAAAAGTAGTATTTACTTTTGGTATAAAGACAGACCAACAGATCAGTAATTCCCTTTAGAAAGTTCTGAAGCAGACCATGTTATAGATGAGAGCTCACTCTGAATAAAAATAACAATAGGATGATGCAGAAAAACATCTGCTTGAAGTTAAATAATATATTTTGTAAACCCTCTCCAGTTGAGACCAAATATTCTGTATTTTTCATGTAAAATGAATAATAGAAATACTTTGAACTATATGTCCAAAAATATTTAATTACAAACTATGTGGAAATAAAATTAAGTGCAAATCAAGAAACAATTTTGCACATTTAGCCAGTAATCTTCCAGATAAAAATAAAACAGTACAATATGCACTTGTGAACAGTTTCCCCTTTTGAAGTTGCAATTACAAACAGCTGTCATTTTCTTCTTGGACATGATTGTGTTTTCTATTTTTCTTTAAAGGATTAATTTTAATAAAAACAACCTAGTTTAATTTTTGAACTTTTCATTTAATTCTATACCTATATAAAATGCAATAAAATTTTCTAATCCATATACAAATATTCTTCTATTAATTCTGTGTCGATGTGGGTAACATTGACTGGTATGTGCTATTCTTAGGCAACTAATTTTTTATTTTGTATTTTTTAGGTCCCAATGACAACACACTCTGAAGTGACAGCAGTTCTCCCTTACATATGTAATTTTATCTTTTTGTTTTCTCAGCAATCATCTTTATATGGCACTAAAGGCCATGGGTTCTCACAAGTAGTAGGCAATAAATCTGGAGACTCCTCAAAAGTAGATAAAATGAAGGTACTCAGCCTGACTTGATATTTCAGGGCTCTAAAAGTATATTTTCCTTTGAATAATATCACAAGAAAATAAAATATTGCTTCAAAGCATGGAAAATTTGTCTTTTTTCATATTTAACATGTGTACATAGACCAATATATTTGTGACTTAGGCAATTTCAGGCCAAATTTCTCCATTTTAATATTTGTCTTTAATAAAAGCTATGCCAAACAACTATGAAAATAATAATTTTTATTTTTATTTTGCATTTATCCAAAGTTTTAGTAAAATACATGTAAAATCCCTTTTAGATTAAATGGATTTTATAAATTCTAATGAAGTTTACTTTTAACTATAAATTTGTCACATATCCTCAGCAAATAGAACATATGATACTATTGTATATTTGTGAATAAGAAAAGTAAATTATAATATTTAAATTGAGAATAATAAAAATACCTTCAAGATTTTCTCCTATAAATTCGTGCAAAGCCTGAAAAATTGAATAATATCTTCCTTCTGTTTGCAGACCTTCAATACATATGAACACAGTAAAATGCACATATGCTACCCAGCCTACATGCAAGCACATGTATGTATACATGTATGTATACATGTTGCTTCTGAGCCTCTGGGATTGTAGGAATGCACCACTGGGCTTGGCAACCATGCATTTTAAATGACAGTTTGTCAATCTGTTTTAGAAAAACAGTATGGCAACATTCCATGTTTTCTTCATCACTACACATCCCGTTATTAAATGTCTGAATTTCTATGTATGTTTTACACATCACTTTTCAACTGAACAAATTATTTTATTTTATTTTCGGTATGGGGATTGAATTCAGGGGCACTTGACTACAGAGCTACATCCCCAGCCCTATTTTGTATTTTTATTTCAACAGGATCTCACTGAGTTGCTTATTGCCTCACTTTTGCTTAGGATGGCTTTAAACTCTGCCTCAGCTCCTAAGCCACTAGGATTTTAGGCATCTGCCACGGCACCCAGCTTTCTATTCTTACACGTGTTTATTCAAAGTAAAACATAAAATTGATTGTTCAAAAATTTAAGTAAAAATTTAAGTAAAAGCAAATTTAAACAAAGCCAAATAATGTATTACAATATTTTTCTCAATAATTTATTTATTGAAAGGTAAATAACTATATAACCTTTTAAGCCTAACATACTCATATATTTGCAGAAAATGTGATATCAACTGTGTTAATATTCTCAATTAAAATATCTAGTACCAGATTATTTTTACCTGGAAAGTAATCACTTACGATAAAAAGCATTTTAGTTCTCTTTCATCTACAGAAACCAACATGAAAATAGACTCTGAGGTCCAAAAACCTTGAGTACAAAGAATTGAGTATGGTGTTCACAAAGATGATGGTTTATCTTTGATGAATTTACTTTCTCCCTGCATTAATTGCCTTCTACTATTATTTTAGTTACAAGGAAAATTAGAGATCTCATTTGGAGTTCTGTCACAATGATGTCTTTCCCTTTGTGTGCACTTTTATATAAAGTTTATGTTCATGACACTTGTGAATAATTTCTATCCTTCATTTTGTCTTTTCCTATAATTAAACCTTGGGTTTTGCCTTTAAAATAGTACATATTGTCTATACAGGTATTATATTGTTAATAAATTCACAGAAAAGCAAACTTCTACCTAAACCTAACGTACCCAGCCATGTTATCAACAATTATGAAAATACTGATTAGGAAAATCACTACAATTTCTATTTGGTGGTTTGAATTCAGTATGTTTTTAAGCTCTAATAAAGATATCCTTTCAGTATATTTTTTCTCCCAAAGGAATATAACGTTCATTTTCTAAAAAGAGAAAGAAAACTGTTTTAATAAGGTAATCCCAGGTGAACTGGATAAATATATACTATGTTTATTTGATAGTCAGTCAATCTCAGGTAATATTTCCACTTCCCAATCTTTTATTTAATTTTCCCCTGACCCTCACTTGCACTATACTATATATTTCATTTCAAATTCAGCTAAATAAATAAGTCAAATTGTCTTAGCCCATGCATTTCATAGCTATTCTTTGCTGCCAGTAAATCTTGCCTTTTATATTCACCTGTCAGATCAGAGCCATAAGCAGGAACTAGAAAACATCATTCTGCACCTTCTCAGGATCATCAGCAATCTTTCACCCACACTTATATATGAGTTATTAAGGTAGTTGTTGGTTAAAAAAAGAAAACTATCTCAAATGTAATATGGCAAAGGGTTAGAAGAATTGAATTTCTCATATAGCAAATACAGGATGGTTTTCTACTTTCAAGTGTTTTCCAATGACAGTGAAAATAAGAAAATCTCTTGGTACAAAATGTGAAGTTGTCATCATAATTTAGGGCCAAAATAGAAGAAGAGTACCTTCTATACCTGACACCATGGTACAGCAGACGGCCAAGCCAGATCAATTGCCTTTGACTCAGTGTGCTGAAGAGGCATCATGATTATTTATGGCAGCTGGATCTGAAAAGTTTCCATAGATTCACAGGGTCTGAGAGCAGAAGAAATATCTGATAAATCATGCAACCCACTGTGCTGTGCAGTTTCATATTGCAAGCAGACATGTGGACATTCTATTTTTAATACATGATTTTAAGAGAACTCTTTCAGGATTAACAGTGTTAATTTTTAAGACTTTTCATCTGAGTATCATAAAATCACAATTCATTGTTTGCTAGAAGGTAGGTGCCACATATTCCTTTTCAACAATCTTTCTTTTTTCCCTATTCTCCTCATCAAATATTTAGTATTAACTTCGTATCATCATGTACTGAAACAGGCTCTTCATCAGGAACAATAACCACAAATTCTGTATTATTTCTACAGGTAATACAAATATGAGTATAATGCATTGTATTATTTTAAATATCAATTATGTAAATGGGGAAATATGTCTTTTCCTTAAGTTTTATGTAATGTATATGTTAAAAGAGATATGCTGGATGAATCACTATACAAAAAGGTGTTGAGACTTTTTAAAATATGTTAGCAGAGAGTCAAATCTCTTTTCTCTAGGTATATAGAAATCAGATTGTCCACCATTGAACCTAATGATGGATGATTGAAGAGATTCTAGGTGTTCATTAATGAAATACACTATCTTAGAAAAAGGGAGGGGAATTGAATTATATATATATATATATATGTATATATACATAATGTGTATATATATATAATATATATAATATACACATTTTCAATATTATCACCTTAATTTTTATTTGACATCCTTTGGTCTTCTTTGTGATACCAGTTACTTTAAGAAAACACAGAGGGTAAGCAATAATATTATTTGTGAATTATTGAATACCTAGTAGATATAAAGATCATATTGAATGAATTATGTTTATGTTATATTGAATTGCACTGGGGATAGAACCCAGGGGTTCTTAACCACTGAGCCATATCCTCAGCCTTTTTTAATATTTTATTTAGAAACAGAGTCTCTCTGAGTTGCTTAGGGCCTTGATGAGTTGCTGAGGGTGACTTTGAACTCATGATCCTCCTCCCTCAGATTCCCCAGCTCCTGAGATTACAGATGTGTGCCATCATGCCCAGCTCTTATATTGAATTCTTAACCCCCAGGGTCTCATAATGTAATTTTATTAAGAAACATGGCTTAGAAACAGGTAAAATGAGATCTTATGGGTGGTTCATTATTCAATGAGACTGGTGTTCTTAAAAGAGGATAGTAGAGAAACTCAATGTGCGTCTACATAGAGAAAATAGTGACAGGGGGCACAACAAAAAGGCAACCATCTGCAAGCTGAAGAGGGAGGCCTTAGAAGAAACCAAGCCTGCCAACACCTTGATCTTGGACTTTTAACCTTCCCGTAATGTGAGAAAATAAATTTGTGGTTTCTAGTATTCTGTTATGACAGCTCTGGTAAAATTTTAAAAATGCATCTGTTAACCTTTTCTCTATGGAAAAATATACAGATTCACAAACAGTGACATCTGCTAACCTGTAGAAAATAGGTGTTTTACATTGTATTCATTAATAATCTTTTACCAATAACTTGCTGCTGAAAAATAAAATTCTGTTATTCCTTTGACTGTCATAAATTGTATCACAACCAAAAGTCTCTGAGATTTAGATTTAATTGCTCTACTAGTATGCATTAAAAATAAATAGATAAATAATTAGCAATCCCATTTATTGTTAACAATTCACAAACTTAGACATCAATGTGCCTCCTTTTACAGGATAAATCCACATTATTTTGATTTCTTCAGTAGTAATAACAAGTCCAAAAAACACAAAAAGGGCTTCAAACAAGGAGAAAAAGAATTCGCATTAAGCACTCCTTCTGTATTATTATTAAAAATATAAAATTTGAATATACAGCTTGGGTAAAAAAACAAATTCTAACAAAATTTGTCTGAGTTTAGAGTGAGTAATAGTAAGTGTTCAGTGTATACCAACTAATACACTAATGAATCATAATATTTCAGCATTTATTCTTCTCCACAATCAGGTGGAGTTGGTAGTCTTGTTATTTCCATTTCACATGTTTGCCTGTCTTTCAAACCAAGGCTTAAGTTTTTAAGGTAAATAAAATTACAAAGCCAGAAAATAGACTTTTGATCTATCCTAGTTTACATCTCACTATACCCTAGACTCTACTACTTGGAATTTTAGTGATTTAGGGTAAAACACTACCAAATGCCTGTTTCTTCTTTGGGAGTTGTAAGGAATATGTCCCTTAAGTATACTAATTCCTTGTTCCCTTCATGACAACCAAGGCTTTGGAGGTCTGAGGAGTTGTATGGACAATATGTTCCAGAAAACTTTTTCAGTCATTAGAAAAGACAAAAGAGACTATACTGGGTGCTTTCATTGTAGGATGGAGCTTGAGTTTTCTATTCTTAATCGATTTTCCTAACATATAAGGGTAGAGCTTACTTTCTACACTTTTTTGATAGATGCAGCTAAGTTCTATCCAACGGAAATGATAACTTTAAAGGGTATATAGTGTATGACACTGTGGAACATTAAACAATTTTATATTTAAACCAGTAATTTTAATAATCTTCATTGTTTCCCATATTATTAAATTGAACTAAATCTCAAATAGGTCTTCATTTTTTAATGTTCATGTGCATCATGAATAACCTTTTAAAAATTATATTTTCATCAGTTATAAGTTTAGTGATTTGGGAAAAGTATTTTATGTGGCAATCAGAATCTATCTGCAGCCATAATTTGAAATTTTACCTGTGATGCACTGCTTAATTTTATGAAATATTTAAAAGTAAAGTTATAATCTAGGAGATTAGATAATTTTCAGCATAATGTTAATTATTAAGAAAAGAGAGAAGTTACCTACTAAAATATAAGGACAGTCAACACTTTCGATTTTTCCTATTTTTTTTTTTCCTTTTTTGAGAGGAGAACATATTTTGAATCACCAAACTACCATATTAAATAATATTTCAGAAGCTTCAGAAAACTATATGATTTTAATAATTTGTATTGAAGAATATAGAGATACAAAGGAAAACCCAGTTTCAACAGTCTGAATCTCTAGAAGATTAAAATCCATGATGAATTTTCATTTTCTTAAGATTACCCAAAGTATATCTGGACACAAAAGCCTAAGATTGAGAATTCAAATGAAGTCTTATTTGAAAGAGGGACTCTTTTAAATTATAAACTTTCTAGTGCAATTGACTCATACAATTTAAAAATATTACTTATATATCCCATTTCAAATACATTATTCATAATTAAAAGAAGATAGAAAATTAAAGGAGAAAGGGTAGTATATATTAAATGGCAATTTCTTTTTTGATGGAAATAGATTTAAATATTCTCACACTAATTTTTTTTCCAATCTTATTGATTTAAGCACCATGTCTATGTATAACCACTTCCCATGGTCAGAGAATAGCTTCTAGGTCTGAGCAAGCCACTTCCATGTGTGTCTATGGTAGACATCAAAAAATAACTAAAACAGCCAGCCTCATCAGTTGTAGCCATAGAACATAACTGCTTCCCTAGAGCTGATAATAAATTGGATCCTGTGATGACTGCTGCATTGCCCTGCTCACCCAGGAGTTCTCCCTTAGCTCCCTTGCTGTTTTCTCTTGAAAAAAAGAAGGAACTGGGTCTTTACAGAGAGGGGACAACCAGATAGGACAAGTGGAGGGGAATATCAGTAATCCTCTACTCAAGACATAATGAGCTATTTAACATTGAAGTCTGAACTGAAGCAGTTTCATCTGGTAAAAAAATGAAAGAAAGACTGGTGTGAATATAATGAAGTCTTTTGTCGTGATGAATAAGAAAAAAACAAACAAACAAACTTGTTTTCACAAAGACTTCTGTCATGTAAGACCCTGCATAGTTTGGGCACTTCCATACTCAGAACACCTATAAGTATCTAAGAACAAAATGAAAAAGTTCCCCTAATGAAAGAATCTTTCAAAACTTAAGTAGTAAAGGTCACTAAAAAGTGACTTTTTTTTTTTTTTTTTTTTTCATTTTAGCTTTCACGGTGGGATGATTACAGGGTATTATGTCATGAGCCTCTATCTCATGACTCCTTGTACTTCCTACTATTTCACACTGGTTTGCAGAAGTTCTTTTCAGTCACTGCAGGAGAGAACTTAGCATAGTGCTATTCTGTTCATGGATCTTGTGCTTATATAAAGCTTAAAATGAGTCAGTGAGACCCCATCCTTTCACTTATAATACTACCTAAAATAAATGACTAATGAATATTTTAGCAAAATTTTGGATGTGGAATTGATTTTTCCTTGTTAGAAACACATTAAAATGAAGTCAATGTGAACCACTATGGGTAACTTGCTCTTATTCTAAAACTATAGGAATAAATATTTTCTATGCTTTGGAAAGTATTGGAACTTATCAATTATAAGTATGCTTAAATAAATGTGTACCTCTTCAATGTATAATGGTTGAAAATTTTTGAAAGTTGAATTGGCATTTTGCTTCTGGGTGATAAGTGCAACATTCAAGGAAAAATGACCATAAGAAAACCAAGACAAGAACTTACAGAGGTTTTGCAATGAAGGGATTGTCATTGTATCACATTTTATATCCCATTATTAAACGGATGGACTCATTGAAGTAATCACAAACTACAGTATATTTGATCAATTAATAATGCAGCTAAAACTATAATCTTGAGATAGTTGGCATAAAATTTAGCTTCAGATATTCATTTATGAATTCCACTTGATTACAGTTGGTTTATTTGCCAAATTTTATAAGGAATGAACAGGAGGACAGAGTGGAATAGGCTCACTATCAAACAAATCAGGCATTGAATTCTAGTCCAGAAATATTTGTCTTTGTGAGTGTGATAACTGATAGTTTTAAAGATTACCAAGTTAAAATTCTGTATTTGACAAATAGAGAAACTAGATGCAAAAAATGTGATCTGCAATGGCCAAATCCTCAGTCACTAAAAATATACTCTACTCCCACTGAACATTTAAAATTGAAACAGAAACAAAACCCACCAACAAACAAAATACCCTGAATCTTGGTCCTGCAGCTCTAGGACAGACCTTCTTCAACTGTCCTGCACTGAAACTCATATTCACTAAGTCCCACTGAGGAAAAACACTATAGCAGAAAGTGCATTTGATTAACTTGTTAAACCCACACCTTTAAGTGCCTTCCATTCTAGGTTAGTTTTTCAAAAGAGCTTTAAAAATATACAAATAAGGGCTGGGGTTGTGGCTCAGTGGTAGAGCGCTCATCTTGCATGTGCGAGGCCCTGCGTTTGATCCTCAGCACCACATAAAAATAAATAAGCAAAACAAAGGTATTGTGTCCAACTATAACTAAACAATAAATATTTTAAAAATATATACAAATAAGGTGGGAATATCCATATCAGCATTGAACACAAAATAATTTCCATCATCTGACAGAAAGCTCAAGGAAAGGATCTTGAAAACTACTAAATTAAAAATCATTGGAAGAGAAGGAAAAACTTTACTAGAGAGTAAGTGGAAAGGATATTCAATGTAATTCTATGAAAATCTCCTGGTTGAGATCTAAAAGGGTCACAAAGGAATGACAGGTGCTAGCCGTGCTCAGATCATGAATTGTATAAACCTGTGCATCTAGGCATCATCATTTCTTGCCTTCTCTCTGTTTTCAAAGATGCAGTACTTGTACATCTGAGAACACCATTTCACTTGTGATTTGTACACCATTTGCTCTGACTCAACCGTATTGTCACTCAGTTGCTTTCCCTCTTTCCTGAATCATAAATTATTCTATCTTTGCAGATAATTCCCATCTGCATATATGTATTCTGTAATATCTCCTGTCTTAAAAACTAAAACAAAAACTAACGTGAAATATGAAATATTTTCAGTAATAAATTGGATTAAAATTTTGGATAAACCTCAATCTTGCAAAGCACACAAAGCACAATCACAAAAGTACTGTTAAAATATCAAAAGCAGGCAAATGATCATAAAAAAATAAAAAAGAAAAGAAAACAAGCTACAGGAAAATGGAGAAATTCACTAGAAGGCAAAAATTCCCAATGGGACAAATGAGTTTTAAAGCCAGTTTTTTTTTTTTTTTTTTTTTTTTTTTTTGTGTGTGTGTGTGTGTGTGTGTGTGTGTGTGTGTACTTATTTTTCTTTGGAGCATCTGCCAAATAGGCTCAGAGTCTAAGTTTTATCTTGCTAAGTACTTGGAAATACTACAAAGGGTACGTGTGACCAATGGAGGCCAGCTATAGGATACAAAGCTGCGATCCTAGAAATTCAGCATACATGACTTATGTTAAAATCAGGAAAAGAAATAAACCGCCATTACTTGAGTATGACATGATTGCAGAAATATAGAAAAGCTAAAGAAAAACAGGATCAAGTTATGATAATTATCACCAGAGTTTAGCAATTTTTAGGATGGAAGGGCATTTCTATATTTTAATGGAACTTTTGGATTTCTATATCCTATAATTGTACAATAAAAAAAATTAAACACACATTTGCACACATACACACATGTACAAATTCTGTAGAGTATATATGTGTGTGGGGGGTATTTATGTGTGTATTAACAAATGTACAAATATAAAATTTTAAATATGAAAATGAAATAAATGATACATAAACCTATATCTAACAAATATACATGAAATATTATAAATTAGTTTAAAATATAAAAACTCAAGAAGAAAGAAACATGATATTCAGAGTAGAAAACACAATACCATAAAAACAAAATTGCTATTAGTTCATATATCAAAAAATGTGAATATTTAATGCAATTTCAAATAAATTAGTTTTGTACATTTTGACAATTTGATTTTAAAATTGTTATGGAGAATCAAAGGATGGTATAATATCAAGGTACTCTTTAAAGTGAACCAAGATGGAAAACTTGCTTCACTAGATACAATTTTGTTTTTTAAAGTTCTTTTACTTAGGACAATGTGCTATTACTTCAATAATAAATAGATTTTAGACTAGATCTAGAGTCTAGATCTAGAGTCAAGAGAACTAGAATTGTATGTGTGTGTGACATATCTTGATACATTTAAATCAGAGGAGGATCTCACCAATTAGTGGAAAAAGATAAAGTAGTTAATTATGGTGACACATTTTTATTCAAATAGAAAAATGTAAAAGGATCATGACATCATGACCTTTATTAAAATAAAAAAGATTAATTCCTGAATGATCAAATTTCATGTGGCTAGAATAATTTTAAATATTCAGAAAAATTCTAGAAAATATATTTTTATCTTAATATAGGTCACTTTTTAAGAACATAAGATAAGTACACATGATAAAAAAAACAGGTAAATTTGAATATGTTAAATTAAAAATTCTACTTCATTTAGCATATCATAAAAAAGTGAAGGATAAAGATGAAAACCAAAATAAGACATTTGTAAATTATGATCATCATTGAATATATATGAAGAAATCCCACAAAATGATAAGAATTACAAAAATAACCCAATAATAAAATAGTCAAAAGAAATAAAGTTATTTTCAGAATGAGAGATAAGTGTGTAATATAGAGATCAAATGACTATAATTAAATTATTATAAAACTCACTGTTAGCCAAACAATACAAAGTAAAATCCTAACGAGACGATATCAAATTCTCCAAGCTGTTAAAATTAAAAATCAAAATTAAAATGCATGCAAGAATATAGAGTAGAAGGAACTTTTTTAAACATCTGGCATGGATAAGAAATAAATTTCTACAGACTCCATGGGGAAAAATATGTGTCAATGCTAGGAATAATTGGTTGCATGCAACACTCCATAGATGTAGCAACTACAGTACTAGATAACTAAAGAAATAATTGTGTATATATACATGTGTATATGTAATAAGAAGATAAATATAATAATGATCTGTGAAGCATATTTCAGAATAAATCATTTCAGAAAGGGAAAAAAAACACTCCATCAATCAGAAAATATAGACACACATTTTATCAAAGTCATTCATGGGAATATCATACAGATGGAAATTAAAAGAAGTCATGCCCTATCACACAGATTAACCACAGGAGCATAATTTTTAGCACCCATCAATTTACAAAATAATAAGAATCTTGTTAATCTGCCAAATAGTAAAATTTCCATCATTTTCCATCTCAATATATTAAGAGTGTTCTCTGAAAAATTATACTTAAAAATTAGAAAAAAACCTAGAACTATCTTTGTAGGGCAAACATAGGATCTGTGAGTTTTTGTCTTTGTTGTTGGTAGTGGTTGCTTTTGTCTTGTTTGTTATTATTGACTTGGGGGAATGACTGCACAATTCTGTGCATTTTGCCTGGCCCAGGTACTCTTGATACAATTACCAGAAACCAAGAAAACAAGTGAAGCTTCATTTGCTACAGGAAACCACTTGCCAACTCTCAGTGTTCAATCTCCTAAGGATGGTTAATGACAGTCTAAGGAACATCTCTTCCTAATTCCAAGTCTACTCAGCTAGGAAAAAAATAAAGATCTGAACATTTTCTTATATAAGGAATTCTTAACCAAAATTTTCTAACGCTAAAATTGTTCATCATAGAACTTTTTATCTGATTCATTCATTATGAACTTCATGAGGAGGACTGATAGGTCCAGCTTGTCCTGACACTGGTTGTCAATAGATGCTGGCATTCCAGTAGGAAAAGAGAGTTCACAGTGCAAAGTAATATGATATTTGAGAAGAGCAAACACTTATACAAAAAAAACAAATACTGCATCTGAAGATAGAAGGACACAATTTAAAATTAGACAAATAGGGACTGGGGCTATGGCTCAGTGGTAGAGTGCTCGTCTCGTATGTGTGAGGCCCTGGGTTCGATCCTAAGCACCACATAAATAAAAATAAAGTTATTGTGTCCACTGACAACTAAAAAAAATATTAAAAATAAATAAAATAAAATTAGACAAATACACTGAAAGAAAAAAAAAAAAAAAAAAAAAGGAAAAGGGAAAAATCTATTCTGTGTTTGAAGCAGACCAGAAACCCCCAACCTAGAAAATCCTTGCCATAATTAAACAGAAACCTCCACCATGCATGTAACATATAAGTTCGTCTTCTTGTTGGGAAGCTTTATAATAGAATATCAGCAAAAATTTCTACAAAAAAACTCAATGTGGGATAGGACTTCCTAGTTTTATGAGGATGAAGTTTCTCAGTCTTGCAAAAGCTAAGTTTGGCCACAGATTTTATGATGTTACTTTTGCTTTTGTGATAAAACTTACAAAACCTCTGAATAATCTATAAAAAGTTGGACAAAAAGCACTTGTAAACCTTCAAACTCCTCCTTCCACTGGCTATAAAGTTCAAAGAATTTCCAGACACTAGGTCCAGAGAAATTTTAGGCGATAACCCTCTGTACCCTGCAGTCAATAACCCTGCTTCATGAAAATTCCAGCCTCTTCTGTCCTGTATCAAGTTGATAGAGTGATTTGTAATAGACTTTTTAGTTAGTAAAGACAGCTAAAATAATTAATGGCATGGGATAACTAACAAATCAATGGGAATCATAGGAATCTACGGTACAAGTAAACAGCTGATACTCTGCACCCACTTTCTACTGGGGTGTGGGTAGCATTTGCAGAATTGTGATAAGGGAAAAGATCCCTTTTGCTTTTCCAGACATTGCTTAAGCAAAGGGCTGCTGTTGCAGAGAGAGAGAGAGAGGAGAGAGAGAGAGAGAGAGAGAAAGAGAGAGAGAACAGCAGAGTTTTCTATAGCTTCTTATCACAGAGAAAATTTATGAAAAAAAAAGAAAACAAAAATAATCAATATAAAATTATTGCCTATCTAACCTCTGAAAAGGCTTCTAAAGTGAAAGATCACTTTGTGTACTAGCAGATGGATGATACTCAGTGACTTAAATTGAACATTGCTGCATCAATATTTGGTCTTTTTCCTGAAATACTGCACATTTGGACTGTGAAAAAACCACTCTGTTGTCTCTCTTCTTACCCATTAATTATCTATCTTAAATTTTCCTTATTTTTACAAATATCTAAAACTTCCTTTTTTATTAAAAAAGGGGAATTTTTTTTTAAAACAAATCACCTCAAATTATATATTTTATGTTATGTAAATAAATTTATAATTAATTTAAACAAATAACCAAATTAAAATATTATATCATTATACATTTTATGAAATATGAATACATATAGACAACAAATTGAGTGAATAAATTAAAATGGAAATTTCCAGCATTTTGGCACAAGAGAAAGAAAACGTTTTATTTAGAAAAAAGAACTACTGAAGCAGAGAAAATAAAAATGACAAAAATGGATCTGTGGATGCATAAATGCCTTTTTTAGATGATAAATTTGGCAGATCTAAAACACCAATAGAGACAAAATAAAAAATTAAAATATAAAAAACTAAAAAACTAAATCAAGTTATGTTTATGTGATATATTTAAAATTTATAAGAAAGTACATATCTATATTTTGCATAATTTTTAAAATTATGATTACCTTATGAATTTCTTTAAATTCATTTAAAAATATATATTCATATTCCCTAGGTGATAATTCAAAAATTTTTAAGGTTTTGATGAAGAAGAATAATAAGATTCAAAGTAACATTGCTTTAAAAAATTACTATATTGAGTCTCATCTATATTTCTAGCAATAATGATGTGCTTAGTGCCATTTATGCATAAATAATATGAAAACAAATGCTGAAATCTGAAAGTATTAACAAAATCAATATTTGTTAAATATACCTGATAAAATAGTCATTAATCACAAACATGTGAAAATGAACCAAATAGATTCCAATGATTTAGAGTACAGATAAACTTAATTAGTGAAGTAAGACTTGATAAAAACAAATCTTCACAGTTTGAGGAGGCATTCTGACAGCTTCTTTGCTCTTGACTTGCAATATTCACACTTCTGGATTTCCTGGACTTCTATACTGCTGTACAGCCCTACAAAACTTCCAGGTTCCATGCCCCTACAGTAAGTTCATCTTTTTAATTATTTATTGTTTTTTGTTTTGTTACCTTGGATTGAACCCAGGGGCATTTAACCACTAAGTAATATCCCCAGACCTTTATTTTGAAATAAGTTCTTGCTAAGTTTCCCAGCCTGGCTTGGAACTTGCAATATTCTTCCCTCTGTCTCCGGGATTACAAGCATGAACCACCACACCTGCCCTGGCATAAGCTAATTCTTAAATTCAAAATAAGACCAGCAGATGTTGAATAAGAAAGAACAGGGTTGGGGGTAGAGAAAATCCTGGCCTCCTGGACTCGACTCTACTGCCCACCCCTAAACAGGATAGAGGCTTGGGGCAATGGAAAGGAAATCTGGTTTCCCCTAGAGAGCATTATTACTGGGTACCCTGCTATGACACCTAACTCCGTAGCTAATTTTCTCCATATTCCTAATTTCCTAATGGCCAATGTTTTTGACATTCATGTTCTAATTTGGAAAATTTCCAACTCTAGCCCTTCAGCTACATAGGCTATTCCAGGTTTTTACACACATAAGATGTTCTCTGGGTTGTCATGTGCCTTGAATCCCTGTTTTGACATGGCACCCAAACAAAACTGTAGGAGAGTTAGCCATTATGGAGATATGTACCTGAAAATGGCTCCCTGCTTGAGGAGGGGGGCATTTGCAGAGAAAAACTCACAGTTTTCTCAACTAAGTGCTATAGCTGCCCTTTGTCAGGATATCTGTAAGCCTGTATCAATTTAACCTCCCTCTAGCAGCAGTTAAGTTTTTTTACTATTTTGGAATTGAGCCTAGTGAGGGAGATATAGAAGGGCTTAGGCATTCAGGGCAAGAAGACCAGTGAGGAGATTGGGGGCAGGGCCAGAACAAAGGAGCATGGAGAGGGTCTTCTGATGAGGTTATCTTTCTGATTAATGAAAGTGCTGGTGGACACAAGGTGGGGATCAAATTAGCAGACACTTTCATACTTGTCCTCCTAAGTGGGGAACCCAATAAAAAACTAAAACAGATGCATGGACAGAGGGGTACCAATCAATAGTAGTGAGGAGAGAGTGGACAGGAAAGGAAATAAGAAAAGGAGGAAATTCCAGAGACCACTTCTCTTTGGAGAAGTCTGTCTATTGTTTTTGCAATAAACCTGGGGCTTCCTTGGTATCACTATGTCCTGTTCTTCAATTCTTTGCTGAACAGAGATAAGAAATACACCACCCCTAGATAGTAACACTAGGACCTTGAGTGTTGCTGTGCCAGACCTGCCTCTGAGCCAATTCCAGGCTCCAAAGTTCTGCATTCTACTTTTTCGTTCTTTTCTTTTTTTTTTTTTTTTGTATCTTTTTAAAAGTGTTTTTTAAATGTTTTATTATTCTAGTTTGTTATACACGTTTACAGAGTACATTTCATTTCAAATTACATAGAAAGAGCACAATTTTTCGAGTTTCTGGTTTAATATAAAGTATTTTTACAACAATTGTGTCTTCATACATGTATTTAGGGTAATCATGGATAACTCAGTCTGCCATTATTCCTATCCCCTTGCCCCTCCCCTCCCTCCCCATCTTTGTTCTATTTAAAGCTCTTTCATTCCTCTCATTCCCTCTCTCTTGCCTTTATAAGTTAGTATTTTCATATCAAAGAGATCATTCAACCTTTAGTTTTTTGGGTTTGGCTAACTTCACTTAACATTATTTTCTCCAACTCCATCCATTTACCTGCAAATGCCATGATTTTATTCTCTTTTAGTGCTGAGTAGTGTTCCATTGTGTATATATACCAAAGCTTCCCTATCCATTCATCTGTTGATGGGCATCAGGGTTGGCTCCACAATCTAGCTAATGTGAATTGTGCTGCTATAAACATTGATGTGGCTGTGTCCCTGTAGTAAGCTGTTTTTAAGTCCTTTGGGGATAGGCCAAGGAGTGGGATAGCTGGGTCAAATGGTGGCTCCATTCCCAGTTTTCTGAGGAATCTCCATACTACTTTCCATATTGGCTTCACCAATTTGCAGTTCCACCAGCAATGTAAGAGTGTACCTTTTTCCCCACATCCTTGCCAGCATTTATTGTTGTTTGTTTTTTTGATAGCTGCCTAAAGTGGGGGTGGGGGGGTGGGGGGAGATGCCATCTGACTGGAGTAAGATGAAATCTTAGAGTTGTTTTGATTTGCATTTCTCTAATCGCTAGAGATGTTGAACATTTTTTCATATATTTGTTGATTGTATAAAAAAATAAAATATTTGGGAATCAACTTAACAAAAAAAGTGAAAGACCTCTACAATGAAAACTACAACACGCTAAAGAAGGAAATTAATGAAGATCTTAGAAGATGGAAAGATCTACCTTGTTCATGGATAGGTAGAACTAATATTGTCAAAATGACCATTCTCCCAAAAGCACTATACAGATTCAATGCAATACCAATCAAAGGGGCTGGGGTTGTGGCTCAGCGGCAGAGCGCTCGCCTCTCACGTGCGCGGCCCGGGTTCGATCCTCTGCACCACGTAAACATAAATCATTGCATTGTGTACAACTAAAGTAAATAAATAAATATTTAAAAAAAATACCAATCAAAATCCCAATATCATTCCTCATAGAAATAGAAAAAGTAATCATGAAATTCATCTGGAAAAATAAGAAACCCAAAATAGCCAAAGTGATTATTCTTAGCAAGAATGAAGCAGGTGGCATTACTATTCCAGACCTTAAACTGCACTACAAAGCAATAGTAACAAAAACAGCATGGTATTGGCATCAAAATAGAGCAGTTGACCAATGGTACAAAATAAAAGACTCAGAGACAAACCTACACACCTACAGTTATCTTATATTAGACAAAGGTGGCAAAAATGTTCACTGGAGAAAAGACAGCCTCTTCAACAAATGGTGTTGGGAAAACTGGAAATCCTCATGTAATAAAATGAAATTAAATCTCTTTCTCTCATCATGCACAAAACTTAACTCAAAGTGGATCAAGGACCTAGGAATTAAACCAGAGACCTTGCACCTAATAGAAGAAAAAGTAGGTCCAAATCTCCATCATGTTGGTTTAGGCCCCAACTTCCTCAATAAGACCCCTATAGCACAAGAACTAAAAACAAGAATCAATAAATGGGATGGATTCAAACTGAAAAGCTTCTTCTCAGCAAAAGAAACAATCAGTGAGGTGAATAGAGGACCTACAGAATGGGAGCAAATCTTTACCACAAGCACATCAGATAGAACACTAACCTCAAGGATTTATAAAGCTCTTAAAAGCCTTAACACAAAACAAACAAAACAAAACAAAAAACAAAAAACAAAAAACCCACAAATAACCCAATCAGTAAATGGGCCAAGAGCCAAGGAGCTAAACAGACATTTCTTTGTTTTTTTGTTTGTTTGTTTTTGTTTTTGTACTGGGGATTTAATCCATGGGTTCTCTACCATTGAACCACATCACATTGAACCACATCACAGACTTTTTTTTTTTTTTTTTTTTTTTGGGGGGGGGTGGGGACATAGTCTCAGCTAAGTTCATGAGAATGGCTTTAAACTTGGGATCCTCCTGCTTCTGCCTCCAGGTCCACATGATTACAAGGTGTTATTAGCTCAGTCATATATCTCTATATGAAGTTTAGTACTGAGTGTAAAATCCATGGCCTCATGCGTTCTAGGCAAGGCCTCTTCCATAGCCCCATTCTGAACATTTTGTGTTGGACTGCTGGATTGAACCTAGCAGCACTTTACACTTCATTATATCCACAGATCTTTCTTGGGTTTCTTGAGTCATGAGTGCTGGGGATTGAATCTAGCACCTTCCACATCTAGGCAAATGCTCTTGCTCTAAGACAGGATTCTGCCAGATTGTCCAGATTCTCTGCTCTTGCTATCCTGTAGCCTCAGCTAAGTAGTTGGCATTACAGGTATGTGTCACCACCTGGCTAAACATTATCTTTAATAAATTATTTTCTGCAATAAATGGATGGATCTGGAAACTATCATGCTTAAGTGAAATAAGCCAATCTCAAAAAAAAAAAATGTCAAATGTTTTCTCTGATATGTGAAAATTAACCCACAACTTGGCCAGGGGATAGATATTCAATGTATTAGACAAAGGGGAATGAAGGGAAGGAAGATGGGATAGGAAAAAGGACAGTGGAATGAATCTGAAATAACATTCTTATGTATGTGTATGAATGCACCACAGTGAATCTCACCATCACATCATTTACATGCACAAGACCTAATTAGAATAAGATATACACCATGCTTGCATAATTATATCAAAATGGATTTTTGTGTCATGCATATCTAAAAAAGTAAAGAAAGAAAAATCTTTGAAAAAATGAAGAAAAATAAACTTTACTCCGTGAAATCTTTTTTTTAAAAATAGATTTTAGTTGTCTGTGGACTTTTATTGTATTTATTTTATATGTTGCGCTGAGAACCAAACTCAATACCTCACACACACAAGGCAAGAGCTCTGCCACTGAGCCACAACCCCAGCCCCAGTAAAATCTGATTGAGCTTTTCCATGTAAACAGATGAACTTAAAACAATTGTTGCTACTCTTTAAACTAGACATCTTAAATATAAAATGTTTTAATAAAATAATTTGAAAATCTGGGAGTGACTTATTTGAAGCCTTTTATTTTATGTATTTCATATTTCAAAGTACAAAGGTTTCATCTATGAAACTCACAGTGGCAGGAACAACAAAAACTTCCTTTGAAATAACAAAATAGGTAAGTCAAATGTCTAATGAAAAATTGCAGATGAAGAATTATGTCCCAGCATATAAATGAATGGACTCTCCACTAAATATAACTCTAAACATCATGCCAGAGAATAAACTATATTTTCACAGTCTTTGATCCTTCTTTTTGGTATATTCTGTTACCTATTCATATTTCAATTATTTCCTCCTTTTAAAGTGACACATTCTGCATAACCTGAAAGATTAATTATATTTAGTGTCTCTGTTGTCATTTTGAAATATTGTTCATTTAAGTGAGGTTTATTAAATAATAAAAAGATATAACAAAAAAGTTCCTTTTGAATATATTTAAAGAGAATCAGCTTTGCTTTTGGTGCTGTTTTCTGTTCTAAGAAGATATGTGGAATAATAGAGAAATGTAGTTATTAAAATTTATACTTGAATAATATTTAAAGTTTCCCTTAGAAGGCATAAATCAAACAAAGTGTAAGGAAATACTAATTGATTATATATAATAAAATAAATATTGCTGGCCATGATGGTGATGCCTGTAAACCCAGCAACTTTGAAGGCTGAAGCATGAGAACTCCGAGTTTGAGGCTAGTCTTGACAACTCAGTGAGAATCTGTCTCAAAAAATAAATAAAAAGGGACTGGGCATATAACTCAGTGGTAAAGCTCCCCCAGCACCCAAAACATACATACATATGAATATTTTATTGTATGAATAAAGAAATTGTATATAATAGAATATATGAATAAATGAAATATATACATGTATATGAATAAAAATCAGTATAGTGCTGGGGTTGTGGCTCAGTGGTAGAGCGCTCGCCTTGCACATGCATCGAACCCGCCTTGCACTGGGTTAGATCCTCAGCACCATGTACAAATAAACGCATTGTGTACAACTAAAGCAAATAAATAAATATTTTTAGAAATCAGTATAAATATACATATATAATATGACATATACAATACATACATAATATATGTATATGTATGTATATATACACATTTCTTTATTCATTCATCCATTGATGGATACTTAAATTGCTTGTAAATGATTGGGAATCCAGATATCTCTATCAGGTGTTGATTTAATTTTCCTTTGTTATATACCCAAGAGAAAGATTGCTGGGTCATTCAGTGGTTCTATTTTTATTATTCAAGGAAATTTCATAATTGTTTCTATAATAGTTATAGTATTTCAAAGTCCCATAATGGTATGCAATTTTCACTAAATCCTCACTAATACATACTTTTTTGTTGTCATAGACATACTAATACATGTGAGATGATATTGCATTGTGACTTTGATATGCTTTTTCCTGGTGATCATTGATGGTAAACACATTTTCAAGCACTTATTCTATGTCTTCAGGGAAAAATGTATATTTTGGTTTTTTTATTATTTATAAATCAGGTTGTTTATATTTTTTCTGCTATTAGGTTGTGTGCATTTTCTATGCCTTTGAATATAACTTCTTATCATTTATATGGCCCCGTTATTTATATTTCACATAGTATAGGGAATACAAGAAAGAAAAATCAACCAAGAAAAAACAAAAGGCATTCAAATAAAAAGCAAAGAAATAAATTGATTCCTGTTTGTAGAAGATAAAATTATGTTTATGGAAAACCCTAAAGAATTCACAAAAATTATTTTACAACTAATAAATTTATTCACTAAAGTAGCAAAATACATAATCCATCTGCCAAAATAAATTGCATTTATTTACAGCAATAATTATTAATGGGAAAATAAATCAAGAAAATCATCCCATTTATGACAGCATCAAAACAAACAAACAAACAAAATAAAAACAGGAATAAATGTAACCAAAAATTTGAAAGATCTGTATACCAAAACTCTATAAAATGTTGATGAAAAATAAAACAAAAATATAGGGGAAGATCCCATGTTTGTGGACTGGAAGAACTGATATAGTTCTTCAAAGCAATCTATAAATCCAATACAATCCCTATCAAGATTATAATTGTAATTTTCACAGAAACAAAAAATATTCTAAAATTTATATGCCATCTCAAAATATTCATTATACCCAATATTTATAAAGAAAAAATGGGATATACCACACTTCCATATTTAAGATATGTCACATAAATTTAATCATCAAAACAGCATGCCAGGGGCTGGGGTTGTGGCTCAACAGAATAGTGCTTACCTAGGATGTGTGAGGCACTGGGTTCGATCCTCTGTACCACATAAAAATGAAATAAAGATATTGTGTCCACCTCCAACTAAAAAATATATATAAGTATGAAAAATAAACATTATGCCACTGGCACAAATACATTCATGGTTCAATAGAACAGACAGAGAACCCCAAAATAAAACCAAGCATACCTGACCAACTAATTTTCAATAAGGCCATCCATCATGGGAAAAGAACAGTGTCTTCAGTAACTGATGTAGAGAAACTAGATGTCCATGTGGAAAAGAATGAAACTGAACCCTTACACCAAACATAAAATTAACTAAAAATTCATTAAAAATATAAATGTAAGAGGTGAAACTATAAAACTTGTAGAGGAACATCTGGATTGACGAGTGAATTATGGTTCTTAAACTGCCAAGAGACAGAGGTGATACCTCTCTTGGGAATTTCTCAGTGCAAAGGTGCTGATGGAAGATTGCCTGATTGCTATGGTGATGCCTTGTTCAAAAGGGGCTTCTGTGCCAGCCACAGAATTTTTCACTTCTTAACCTTGGGTTCAAATGCCAACTATCCAGGGTAGAGAGTTATGGGTAAAAGCTGGTGATTATAATTTGGAGGCTCAGAACTTTGTCCTTCACTTTTAGTGCTTTGAAGAAATTTTCTCACACTAAATCCTATTAAAAGTGTTGAGTTGTCTCTTTGTCATTGCACTCCATCCAAGGTGGTGTCCACAAGGTCCCAGTTTTTTCTCTATTTGTGTATCTGTTTTTCGTTTGTTTATTTTATAATTTTTTAGTTGTAGATGGACAATATACCTTTATTTTATTTGTTATTTTTTTAATGTGGTGCCTGAGATGAAACCCAGTATCTCACGCATGCTAGGCAAGCTCCCTAACACTGAGCCACAACCCTGCCCCTCTGTTTTTTTTTTTTTTTGTTTTTTTTTTTTTTTTCTAATCTCCTATTGCCCCTCATCCAGTTTCCTGAATTACCTGTTGTGCAGGTCATGACAAAGGAAATCATGGAGAAAAAGGTACTGTATATTGGCCTTGACAATGATTTGTTTTTTCCTTGTATATTACACAAAATGGTTAAGTTACAAAATAAAAAATAAACCAATAAGACAATATTAAGATAAAAACTATTCTGCAAAGGAAACAATCAACAAAATGAAATGACCCATGAGTTGGTAGAAAATTTTTGTACACCTTCAGTCTAATAAGAAGTTAATATTCTAATGGGTTTTATCTTCTAGATCACTAATGAATTTCATGCCATTCTGCCATGTTGGTAAGACTTTACCATCTAATAACTGAAAAGTGGGGCTGGCCATACTGTTATGAGAAGCATGACCTGATCCACAGTGGCAGTGTATATTTGACATATCTGTGAACATGATTTATGATGAACCTCTTTCATGTACTCATGGAATGATGAAAAGAAAATGAACTACTTCTACATTAAAATTCAAGAAAATCAATTTAGAAATATGTGAAATGCCAGAACACATATGAGTTGGAATCAGTATAAAATTCTGGAAGTCTTCAGAAAACACTAAATAAATGATGGTTCCAAGATCCTGCATTAAAGGAGGTTGAAAGAAAAATGGAATATATGCTTTCCACACTATTCAAATATGTCCTTTGGTGCTACAATATATGGTGAAAAGAAACACATTGATCCAGCTCTATCCATATATTTTCTCACCAGTTAAAATTAATTGTTTATCAGTGATGTGTTCAATTAAATTTAAAAGATATTATTAATTACTTGTAATACACTGTAATAACTGCTAGGTAGAATACTGATATTGATAGGATGCAAAACTTATGAATCAAAAAGTTTATATATCGAGTGAAAGAAGGAATAAAATAGATACATGAGGGGCTGAGGCTATGGCTTAGCAGAAGAGTGCTCGTCTTGCATGTGTGAGGCCCTGCGTTTGATCCTCAGCACCACATAAATAAAATAAAGGTATTGTGTCCACCTACCACTAAAAAAAAATTAAAAATAGATACATGAAAAGTAAGTAATTCTATTAATAAACTGTATAATATGCTAAGAAAAATTTTAAAGGATCCTGACATGGGATAGGAGAAGGTCTGTATCTTTACTCTCTGTTCAAAGCAAATGAATGCTAACTAATTTGGTATCTTACCAGTGGTCTCTTTTATTATTATTAATGGTTTTCTCCTTGGAGATCAACAACTTCTCATGTGTTATTATTGGTATGACACAAGTAAGTAGCCAAGATGGGAAAACATGCATTCAACTATATTCAAAGGTACAAGGATAGGCCAATTTTAACAATGTCTCCAGAATCAAAATTATTAATGGCCTCAAGCATTCTATTGCAGGGCCCAATTGTGGCTATTATTTTTGTTGTTGCTGTTGTTTTCAACCCAGAGCCCAGATTAGTTTCAATAATTAGTTGCAATAATCAGTGCTTATGTGTTCTAAGATATTTTCAATGTACAAATGCACATGGCATGGATAATTTTACAGAGAAATATTCTTAGAAAACAAGTGACAATTTTGTTTGAATTGAAGTTTCTGATGAGATTCAAGTAGATGGAAGACCATGCATGGGCTGCAGAGCAGACACATTAGTAAGACACCTGTCGAGGTAACATTGTGCTAATGTGTGTTCACACCACCTGAGTCTGATTTTTCTTTTTTACAAAATGAGTGTGATAACACCTTCCTCAAGTTACCAAAAAAGGCAAAATAACTTGTATTTAATTGTAGTGTGTGTAAATTTTACATAGATTTACTATGAGTGTAGCAAGACCGTATTCAAAAGAAAATAATACTTTTTCCAGTGTATAATTTCCAGGAGAAAATTCAATGTTTGAATTAATGGTCACATGAAAGAAACAATTAGCAAGTGGATCACATGGAAAGAAAGAAGGGGAAAACGGTAACAGAGTTTAGAATGTCCAGTCATTTATGTAAAACTGGTGAGGTTGTAATTTTGAAACTTAAATTTGTTAACTAAAAAATTTGAGGGAACCTATATAGATCATTCTTTGAATTTATCACCTCTTTTACTCAGTACATTAATAACAATTTCAGAAAACTTCCAGTTATTAAGTTTATCTGACATTCCTAATATTTTTTTCGTTTTTATATAGACAATTTATATCTGTGTGCAGCTATGTTGTTTGTATTCTGAGCATCATATGAGCGACTGTATGTGTGTATGCATGGTACAGCACATGTGTGTGTGCATATACATTTGTGCATAGATTTTTATGTGTCTTTTCAAGAGACATTATATTTGATCACAAAAGTATATTTTAAGAACCCCCGAACATATTATCACACATCATTGCTACCATGCAGGCAGTAATCTCTAGAATATATAAAGAACTCAAAAAACTTAACACCAAAAAAACAAATAATCCAATCAATAAATGGGCTAAGGAATTGAAAAGACACTTCTCAGAAGAAGATACACAATCAATCAACAAATACATGAAAAAATGTTCAACATCTCTGGCAATTAGAGAAATGCAAATCAAAACTACTCTAAAATTTCATTTCACTCCAGTCAGAATGGCAGCTATTAAGAACACAAACAACAATAAATGTTGGAGAGGACGTGGGTAAAAAGGCACACTCATACATTGCTGGTGTGACTGCAAAATGGTGCAGCCCTTATGGAAAGTAGTATGAAGATTCCTTGGAAAACTGGCAATGGAACCACCCTATGTCCCAGCCATCCCACTCCTGGGTCTGTTCCCAAAGGACTTAAAAGTAGCATATTACAGTGACACAGCCACTTCAATGTTTATAGCAGCACAATTCACAATAGCTAGGTTGTGGAACCAACCTAGATATCCCTCAGTAGATGAGTGGATAAAGAAAATGTGTTATATATATACACAATGGAATTTTACTCAACAATAAAAGAAAATAAAATAATGGTATTCACAGGTAAATGAAGTTGTAGAATATAATGCTAAGTGAAGTTAGTCAATCTCAAAAATCCAAATGCCGAATGTTTTCTTCTGATATAAGGGAGGATGATTCACAGTGGTGTTGGGGTACATAGGAGGATTAGAGGAACACTAGAAAGGTCAAAGGGGAGGGAGGGGGAAGGAAGGAGCAAGGGGTATGGAGGGAAAAAAAAAAGAAGGTGGTAGAATAAGAAGGATATCATTATTCTAAATGCATGATTGAAGACTTGAATAGTATGAATATACTTTGTGTACAGTGTTATGTAAAAAGATGCTGTATATGTGTATTATGAATTGTAATACATGCTATTGTTATAAATACAACAACTTTGAATAAAAAAAGAAAAATAAAGAATCTACAATGTGAATATAAACCAAACATAAATTAAATTAGTCTGGATGAAAAAAAAATCTTCAAATATTCTCCCCAACACACACTATTCCAACAAATTTTCAATGGCAGCCAAAATACTTAGGACTTTTTCACAATGCCCATCATAATCCTTGCCTGTCATCAGTCCTCTTTCGACACTGTTGTTCCTCTCTTCTTTTTAAGAATAAGTCAAGCCTTATTTCTCAAAAGAAACTGAGAAGGTGACTTGATAATAACTTGAGGTTTGGAAAAGAATCAGGTCAAATATCCAGGATCTATCCCCCAGGCCTAGTTCATGCTGCCCATCTGCATCTCCCTACTTCAAACCTAGTTCAGGTTTTAATGATATCTCTAACCCACCTGTCTTGATCAGATTACATTGTTAAACCTTTCATTTTTTCTCATCTTCAAATACCAAATTCATTTGTAGAGTGATGTATTTACTAATCTATCTCCCTCCCCCCCAAAACTAGAGTAGATTCAATGAAAGAGGAAAGCTCACTATTAAATTCCCAGAAATTTTAATAAGTTAAATAAATTAAATTAATTTAAATTAGCAGACACAAGTAGTATTCAAGAAAATATTTAGTCAATGATTAACTCATGCATAATTTGATTTCTTTCCTTTCCCAAAATATTTTATTTATTTTTCTTTTTTTGTGTGACAAAGTGTTTCACAATCCCTATGATAGATTAGTCAAGCCATATTGTTCACTGATTTAGCAAGCAAGCTCTATTTTTAAGTATTAATATTGTCCCAAATATTGTAATTTTTCTTAATGAAATAAAATTATGGTGGCAATGAATTTATACCAATATTTCTGAAGTAGAAAGGACAGACATTCCTATATTTTGATACCTCATGAAGCTTCACACTTTCATAAAAGAAAAACTTACCTTCAAATACACAAATAAATATGATATCTTTATTCACAATGCTCTTTGAATTCCTTTCCCAACCTGCGATTTTATGAATCCACATATCACCATATGTTCATGAAGTGCTTTTTCTTAATTCCTTGACTATCTTTTTATGATTTTAATTTGTTGTGACATGAGAACATCTTCTCTTTTTGTAAAATGAATTAGCACTCACTGGAAATCTTTAGGCTCTTGCCAAGACCTATTAACCTGAATGGTGAGTTGTCAGAATCAAGTTAAGCAATCTGAAATATTTAAGATTAAGGTTTGCTGTCTTCTTGCAGTTTATATAAAAATCTTATAAAGAAATGTCTGATTTAATCTGTTGATGCTCTTAAACATTTGCAGGCCCCCACCTTTCTAAGGGTCATCTTGATGCCCTTCCTGCTTTCTGAAGTTGATGTAGCTTCTGTGTATTGAAGACTATCTAATTTCAGAGGCAGCACTTTCAGGAAGATACAGAGACATGAATGGGTATTCACAAGCCGATTTGGATTTTTTAAGTCGGCAGGGCTCCCTGGAATGTTTGAGTATTCAAGGGCCCATGTCAGGTTAGCTATTACTTTCCCTGGAGGAGGTCTAGGATAGACAGAATGCAGTAGCTACTTCAGGGAGAAATATGTTGTTATACTTGAATATCATTACAAAATAACAATGCAAGTGCAAATATTAGCAGTTTATCATGTTTATGCTATTTAATTTTTCTTATATTTATATTTTACTACATGATATTCAAGATAAAGGAATATACAAAACTAGTTTTAGGTAGATGTCAAATTTGTATTGGTAACAGCAGGCTGTTTCTACAAAATTGAGTGTAGATGCACAGTATCTGTAGGAAATGCTTTCTAAACTACTTACATGTTAGTGAGTCAGTTTTTCATTAAACTCTCTGCTAAAACTATTGCATAACTTCCAAGGAAAGACATACTAGAAGAACACTGCAGAAAGGAAGAATGGTATCACTAAGTGGAATAACCATGAAAATTGCATGGTCAAGAAAAGAGGCATGGGCTGGGGTTGTGGCTCAGTGGTAGAGCACTCGCCCAGCACGTGTGTGGCCCGGGTTTGATCCTCAGCACCACGTAAACATAAATGCATTGCATTGTGTACAACTAAAGCAAATAAATAAATATTAAAAAAAAGAAAAAGAAAAAAGGCAGGCTAGAGATTTGCACACAAATTGGCTATTCTGCTAACCTTGATTACACCAGGATAAATACAGCCATGATGTATCATAGAATGCCTTTTTGAAGTATGGTTTCTTTCCACACTTCTTCATCTAACACATGCATGTTCATTTTATTGAAGTAGGAGAGGGGAGAAAAAATGTAGAGTATTCAGGAAAGAGTCATACTTGAATGTTATATTTCATACTAAATAAATCACCCATCCCCTAGGGAGAACCAAAGGACTGGTACCCCAGAAATCTATCATCATTAGTCTCTAGCCTATGGACTGTAGATATTAATGCTTTACTTCTTTAGGCATTTTCTAGAAAATATTTCTCTCCAATGAACTTTGACTCATAAAAGATATATAAAACCCTCAAAATGTTGGTAATACAAAATTTCCTAAAAGGAGGTCACACCAAATTCTTAACTAATGATACTTATATACAAAGTTCTATTTCAGACCCACTAGCTACATGTTGAGATAATTAGTGAAGAATTTTATGCAGTTGGTAATTTAATAATGGGTGTATATGTGGGCTCTGAATCCTGTAGACAGTTTCAGTGATCTAAGTGTAAAAAAATGTATCCAAGACTTGTAGCATCTCTAAAAAGGTTGAACACTGAACAAAATGACTCTATGAATATAAACATGCTGATATCTTGGTTTTCTTAACTAGAGAGATTGCAGATGTATTCTTAATAGAAGCTTTAAATAGTCCTGTTAATATAGGTGGAACATGCTTAATTGAAGGCATTCTTGAGTTGTTCTGACTTCTGTTTACTTAAATGTGAAAATTTAAAAATGCATTTTTATTAAATTAATCTTTGATATGCATGTCTAAAACAATTTATTGGTGTGCTGGTATTGTTTAAAATCATTTTAAACTTTGCTTTTCATTTGCTACCCATTGCCAAATCCTAAAGTTAGAAGATTACTATTAAAATCATATACATAGCTGGGTGTGGTGGCGCACACCTGTAATCCCAGCACTTGGGAGGCTGAGGCAGGAGGATCGCGAGTTCAAAGCCAGCCTCAGCAATGGCGAGGCACTTAGCAATTCAGTGAGACCCTGTCTCTAATAAAATATGAAACAGGGCTGGGGATGTGGCCCAGGGGTCAAGTGCCCATGAGTTCAATCCCTGGTACCAAAAATAAATAAACAAATAAATAAATAAAATAAAATCATATACAACATTAATAATAAACCATACTTTATAATAAGAAGGTTATAAAATTATTGGGAAAATATGTTGAATAAACAAAAAGCATCAATAACTTTAAAAGTTTGTGATATTAGCATAAATTCAACTTCCCTACCACACAGATGCAAATCTATATATGCATTTTCACTTAGAAAATAATTCTTCTGGTTAAATGTGACATCTCATGCTAGACTTTTTTTTTTCAATCATGGCTATCAAGTTAATAAATCATAAAACTATATTATTAAAAAGGCTAAAATGGATATTTACATATCTTTTTAATTTAAAATTAGAAATTGTGTTTCTACATTCAGATTATTTCACAAAATTCTTTGCTAAATTTTTAAACACATGTATCCTCTTAGAAAAAGCAAGTCTCCTGCTCCTCTTTTGCTGTACTGTACACTGTACATGTTATTGAGATCCTCTAGCTTAGTTTCTTGCTACACCTAGAGGTGGTAGCCAAAACCAATGACTGAGCAAATAAGGGATATTATGTGTCAGCAATTTCAGCCTATGTAAAGAACAGTGCAAAGGGCAACATTTTGCCAGACAGTGTGGCACATGTCTGTAATTCAAGTCTCTAGGGAGGCTGAGGCAGGAGGATCACAAGTTCCAGGCCCTCCTCAACAACTTAGTGAGGCCCTAAGCAACTTAGCCAGGTACTCTCATAATAATAAAATAAAATAAAATAAAATAAAAAGGGTTGGGGATGTGGCCCAGAGTAAAGTCCCCCTGGGCTCAATATCCAGTACAAAATAAATAAATATCAATGTTTCTCCATACTTTCCACTAATTGGGGTGAGGCTTTGTTGCACCTACCTTAAAGGGACATTCCTTCTGCAGGACCCTACCTTGTCTACTTTCCTTTTACTCTGGTTGCTCATTAATAAATATTAGGGCCTAGGGCTGTTGTTGTGGCTCAGCAGTAGAGTGCTCGCCTAGCACATGCGCAGCCCAGGTTTGATCCTCAGCACCATGAATAAAGGCATTGTGTACAACTAAAACAAATAGGACAGATGCAAGCATTACTCATGAAAACTAAAACTGACATATGTCTCTCCTAAACCCTGTAAGAATGCAGACATTATTCCATTCCTCATTGGTAAGGGCTAGTACTTTTTCTCAGCTGAAATCCAATGCCAAGGCTTTTCTTCCACAGGGCATCAGGGACCACCTCCTCCAGATCATCTCCACCAAACTTTCTGGACACTAGGCTCATAATTACAGCATACCCAAGATAGGATAAGGAGGGATTGATTTTTAAAAAAATACAAAAGGGGCTGGGATTGTGGCTCAGCAGTAGAGCGCTCGCCTAGCACGTGCGCGGCCCGGGTTCGATCCTCAGCACCACATACAAATAAACGCATTGTGTACAACTAAAGCAAATAAATAAATATTTTAAAAAAATACAAAAGTATTTTAATACTTAGCCAGAGTTTACCTGTCAGGAACAGAGGGAGTACACATGGTAATGTATTCTTGGGTGTTTAATTAAGGGAGTTGGACCATTAAATTGGATAAGGAAGGATTATAGACTTTGGAGCATACTCCTAAAATCTAGAATTTAGTATCAGTTCATGACTCTACTAAATACTATGACTCATTTCAGGAATGGCTCAGAGTTGCATGGAAAAGAATGCTGGCCTTCATGAATAGGCTTGTGATGCTGATGATCAAAGAAAGGCTTCAAAGTCTGACAGGAGAGAGCATTTTGGGATTGACCAGAAGACCTGCTAAATGACTATGCACCATGGGAATGCCCAGAGGACACACATCGCCAAATCCACAATGAATTAACTGGCAAAAGGGACTCTAGCCTCCTAAAACACTCAGCTTGGCTCTAAATTACAGGCCAGTGCTATCCTAGGAGAGTCTCCTCTGTAGATCTCACATCACTACTCGTAACAAAGATGAGACAATCACAAATTGTTGCAGACTAATGATGCAAATTTACTGCCAGATGCTGGGGGAAAATTTTTAAGAGACACAGTAATAAAGGATCATTATCCAAAATACACAAAGAATACCTAATCTTCAACAATAAGAAAACCAACAACCCAATTGTAAAATAAGTGAAAGCCCTAAAAATATTCTTCACTACAGAAAATACACTGAATGTCCTGATGTCAGCCATAAATAAGGAATCATGATGAATATTATATCTCATTAGGGAATTACAGTTTAAAACAACTGCAACATATCACTATACACCTATTTTACTTCAAAAATCCAAGACAGTGACAACATCATATGCTGATGAGGATGTAAAGCTATAGTTATCCTCATTCCTTGCTGTTGTGGTTGCAAAATGATGGAGCAACTCTTGACAGACAGTTTGGTAGCATCTTGCAAAACTATATATATCCTTAGCATATATTTCAGCAATCACACTCCTTCTTATTTACCAAAATGCATTAAAAACTTATATCCATAAAAAGCCCTGCACATGGATGTGTATAGTAATGCTTATTCATAATTGTTAAACCTTGGAAGCAACCAAAATATCATATTGCAGGTGAATGGATAAATTGTAGTACATTCAGACAAGGGAATGCTAGTTAGTACTGAAAAGAAATGACTTATTAAGACATAAAAAGAAATGAGGGAAGTGTAAACATATATAACTAAGTGGAATAAGTTTAAATGAAAAGGCTACTGTAATAGTCTGAATCTAAGCATCATACAAAGTTCCTAAGATGAAATCCAATCTTCAGTGCAGTAGCAGTAAGAGGTGGGGCCTTTGAGAGGTGAGCAGGCTATAAAAGTGCACCAACACTAACCATGAATGAAATTAGTGCCCTGAAAAAAGTGCCCTGTAAAAGAGGCCTTTTTGCCCTTCCGCCAGATGAGGATATAAATATATGATTCCATATACAAATATATGAAGCAGATAGCCCTCATCAGATACCAAATCTGCTGGCAACTTGAATTTGGACTTTCCAGCCTCCTCAACTGAAAACAATAAATTTTGGTTAATTTATAAATTACTCAGTCTTGGGTACTTTTTCATAGCAGCCTTAGTGGACCAAAATAGCTACATATTGTATGGTTCCAAAATATGAAATTATGGAAAAGTTAAGAATATAGAGACAAGAATGGAGGGCAGTCATCTAGAGTGCACTATGTGCACTGAATCAAAAATTTGTATAGTGCTCTGTTGTCTTCACATGTAAAGACTTACTATTGAACATCATTAATAACCACACAAATAAAATAAAATAGCCTAGTATGTTATAAGTCCTTCTCCCAAAAGAATAAAAATGTTTGATAGAGAATGCAGAATTCAAGGTTTTCTGGGGACTGTCAGTTATTTGTATACAGGGACCAGGAGGAGTGTCACTCTCTTCTCAGGATTAATTGGTCCTAATCATCAGAGAAGGAAGGGATACAGGTACAAACTGTAGATGGGGAATAATATTGTGGAGCTCAAGTTACCTACTTGGGTCACTCTTTGTACTCCATTGACAGATTGGGACAATAAATGAACAGGTACATTAGCCTCATTCTGAGAAAGGAATCCTGACCAGGTCCTGAGCAAATAGGTACCTCAACCTAGGTAATGTGGGTTTGGGTTACACCCTAATGCCAATTATGGAGGGCAGCAAAGTTGGTAGCCCACATAGAAAATTAGAAAGGATAGTGCAACAAGGAGATGAAAGGAATCAGATGAAGGAAATCAACTGCAATGTTAAGGGCATAAGTTCATCACACTAATATCACTCTTCTATGTATGTGTCTGGGAAGAGAGGCTCACCTGAATCCTGAAGGCAGGAACAGCTTCATGTGAAGTAACACGTGAGGCCATACATAGAAAGTCTCCAGCTTGTTTTAATACACAATTGTTGCTATCTTGAAATCCTTGGTATTTTTTTAAACAGAAGGCCCTACATTTTCATTTAGCACTGAGCCTCACAAGATCTGTAGCCAGTTCTGCTTGAAGTACCTGTTTCTGAAACATGTACAGTGTTTAAATGGAACAAAGTATCACTTTGGTAGGCATAACAGTGTTCTGCCAAGATCCAATTTCACAGGAGAAGTTGCTGCCCATCACAGGGGATTGCAGACAGCAGACAACTGTCATCTACCAGCTCCTTCAGGTCTGTCTCCTTTCCAGGGCTTTTTACATCTGGTGATTTATTGAGGAAGAACAGGAAGGGGCAGAAATGTCCAACCAGTTTAGCCAAAGGAGGAGAACAATTCTGAAGAGCATTACTTGCTCCTGACCTCCCAAGGTCTAAACCTCTATTTGATTTTAACATTGCCTCTGTCCAACAGTGCCTCTTCCCAACTTTATGCCTCACCAACCTGCTCCTTCTCCTAGGTCTTAATTATTAATTCACTTCTTGTGCCCCTAAGTCCTTTCCAGGATCTCTTCCAGACTTGATCTCTAGCAAACACAATTTAAGAGTGAGTTTCAATGAGACAAATTGTAAGGGATATTTAGGGCTAGGAAGCCTGTATCATAAAAGAATTCAAGGTGAGAAGTGCCCTTTAAAGCACTGAGTAGACTTTCTTGGACCCCAACTGTATATCTTTTCCATCTTTGGTCTTCAGAACATTCCTAACACTGAAACTTTGTGGCAGTAATCTCACCCCTGGACAGTGACAGACATGCCATAAAGTCTTATTTATATGATATACAATCTAATATAAGGCATAGATTCAGTACTCATGTAATTTCATTTTGTATGTAGAAAAAACAAGCCGGAAGAAAGATAATTGTTATATTTTGTCACACATATATTACATCTGTACACACATATGTGCACATGTGTGTTTACACATTTGCATTTTCCTTGTGTAGGTAGCCTCAATTAGGTTCTCACACAACGTGAAGTTCAGAATTGTCTATTTATATTGTATAAAAATAGAATGGCATTCCTTGTCAATGTAATATGTGAATGGATAGTTTCAATAATTTATGAAAGATTAAGCCTTGAAAGCAAATGAGCATTTGTAGTGATTTCTCTTTAAAAAGAATTTAAACAAAACCACACAAACAGTGAAAGAAATGAGGCATGTAGTTTTTGCCATATAAGCAAGAAAATGTTACATTTAAATAATTTGGTCTAGATGATGTTCAATTTACAGGACTAATGCAGTTAATTTTATTAAAAGCAACAGGTTTTTATTGTTTAAATTGTTTTCTTTTCACAATTCATTTTTCTCTCTCTAAATAAGTTCTTTTTTAAACATGCAAAATCATCACCACGATAACATTAGTTAACATGTCCATCATTCTCAGAAGTTTCTTTGTTGCCCATAAATAATCCCTCCTTTTATTTCTTCCTGCATTTCTTTCCCTGAACCCCTAGTCAAATACTGATCTGTATTCTTCTGTCACTACTGGTTAGTTTTTGATTTCTAGAGTTTTACATAAATGAAATAATATGTTCTCTTTTTTCTTTTGCTGTCATATTTAGTATAATTATTTTGAAATTTGTCCATATTAGGGTTCATATCAATAGGTTTTTCCTTTTTTGTTGCTTTTTAGTGTTCTGTTGTATTCATAGTATAGTATTAAAAACCTATTGCAATTATTTCAAAATCAACATTAAGTCCCCACGGCAGATGGTTTACAAATGAAAAAGCTCAGGAGCAATGTTTTAAATAATTCATGTAAGCTTCCCTGACCACTTGTGAGTGAGCTAGAACAAAAACCTCTTCTCACAAATCAATTGATGCCACAATCTCTCCACCATTTTTATGGACTGATAGTATTTGAGCTCTGGTACCATTGTCAAAAGCACCCTGCAATTCTCCATATGGTTGACATAAAATGGAAAGTAATGATTCTTGAGGTAGGGCAACTTCTGGCAGACAACAAAGAAATGTTGAAATACTTGACACTTACTTGTTAGATTCTTAGTCTGACCTGAACTTCATTGGAAAGATACTAGTGTAAGAGTTATTTTATTCTAAAACAATTTTGGAAAATGTCTTTGTGGTCTAGTACAGGCCTGTGTCAGTCTGAGAAGCCGGATTAAGCTGTGCAAATATCAAATACACAAATAGTTTAGAAACAAAATCTTCTAGTTGAAAGTAAGATGGCATCCTGGCATTTCCTCCAGGTCCTTCCCTGAAAAGTATTATTTCCTAGTTTCCTTTTATTGTGCAACTGCCAAGGTGTTTTCATTAGGGTTCCTGCTTCTGACAAGCTTAAGGACTACTGGGAGCCTGCTAGCTTTGGGGTTGATGCTGAGACATTTTCACAGCATGATATCTAACACCACAGTGCTGTAAATCTCAGAATTTCAGGATCCCTCCCACCCGGAATCCTCAATGAGTACTAAGGGCAGAAAAAAGCACTCCTGGTGGGGTGATAGATTTGAAGTTCCTTGGGAGGAGAAGCAGCTATAGGAAAAGGAAATGAAAGTTGCCAATGTGCAATTATAGCCTCTGCACAGGAACTTGTCCAAAACACAGGATTATCACTCTTCCTTTTCAAAAGGGCTGAGCAGTGATTGGAGAACCTTGGCACAGCAGGCACTGGCAGCAGATGAGTCACTGGGGTAATCAGGGGAGAGCCAATGCTTTCAATGAGGCTCTAATTTCTGAAATATCTTACTTTCGCTTTCGTTTATTTCCTGAATTCTGCCCCTTTACGTTTTATCTCCTTCTGTGTTATTATAACCTTGTTTTTGAAAGCTGGTGTTACGTTTTTCTTTCTTTCTTTTTCTACTTTTTTTCTTTCTTCCCCCTTTTTTTTTGACTGCTGTTTAGAAGACACTACTATTTTCTTTGATTAAAAATAAGTTCTGGTCCCTTGTATAATTTATTGTTTGATGTTGAAAGACTTATGCTGTTCCCAAGCTACTTTTCTTATAATATTACTCCTACTGAAAGGCAGTCTTTAATTCTGAAATTTTCTGAAGAGTCTTTGAAGAGAGGGAGGGCAGGAATGACATATGGCCATTTCAAAGGTCTGATGGGAACATAGTTGTGATCAAAGTATGCAAGACTGAATTTATTAGGCTTTCCTTCATTTACTTTTGCATCCTTGTCACTGATTCTTTTCCTTTCTTATGATTACTCTAGTATTTCTGAGTACCATATGTTTCTCCAACTTCACTGACTGAAGAGTACATTGGTTTGGAGTAGTGAATGGAAGTTTATCTTGTTCAAGCACAATTGTTTACATAGTGCTCTGATTTTCATTAACTGCAAAATTTCTTAACTGTTCATTATGCTTATATTCATCTATTATCAAGTGAATGAATGCTTTATGATAAAGAATAGTCTAACAAATGTAAGCAGAATATAGACTTATTATCTTGAAAATAGAGTAAATGTTTAATTATGCACAAAAATGTCTTAGAAGCTGTGTTAGTGATCTAAAAATACATTATAATTTAGATTTTTAGTTTTTAAAATTTTCTTCAAGAAAAATCAATTTACCTGAAGCCAGGTACAAATTCTCCTCATTACGGAAAATATATTAATTAGAGAGCACATAACAAGTAATTTGGTTCATATTTCAAGTCATTTTAAGGAGAAAGTAATTATCTTCTTCACAGGTACAAGAAATTTAAAAACAATCATATTTAGTAATTAATAAAATTTACACAAGTATGTTTAAATAGCTGAACTGGATGAATAAATTTCTTGGAGAAAATAACTTGTTAAAATCCACTCAGGATGAAATGGAAAATTCAAGCCAATAATTTCTATGTAAGCAAAATTAATAATAAACCATTCAAAGGAAAAGGACCACTTTTAGATTATATACTTATATCACCAAATGTTATATTCATATAATACAAAATGTCAAATATTATATAAGCAGATACATTTCACAGCACAAATAAAGAAAAATGTACATAGATGATTCCAAAAGCAAGCTTTATTTTATATTATGTACTAGACTGCTAAAATTCATCATATATGTAAGTCAAAAGGGAAATTTATGCTTACACATTTAAATGTGAAATGGTATTTGATAATTTTCAATATTAATTTATGAGAATACTTCTAATAATACAGAAATTTTTTCAATGAGTTACTATTTGTTCACAAATATTGAATGTCAGCTGTCTTACACAGTTATTGGTAGTTGGGTGCAACAGTGAATGAAACAAACAAAAATTCTGTGCTATCCTAGAACTTAAAGTTTCTAAATAATGCATAATACAACTTCATTTATAAACACTTGCAATGGTCACTATAATTTCTAATATAGGTCTATGTGTGTTTGTGTGCATTTGTGCTGGGTATGGAGTTGTTCTATTTGTATTTAGTCTAGCAGCTAAAAGATATATTATGTTAAAATATAAAATGCATAAAAAACTTGTTAGATCAGAAAAACAGGAATTTTAATGTAGTCCAACTTTCATAATATAGCTAATGAAATGGTTAAGCAGGAGGTCTATGATTTATTTTCTCTGTTAAAAGGGGATTACACCCTTAAAGAAAAAAAAAATATGAGCTTGTCAAACATCCCTGTAAATATGCTAATCTAAAATGAAATAATGGTGTTTACTGTGGGAGACTACTTATCTATGGAATGTTTAGAAGGATGTACCTGGTCTCTCTACTTATATTCTTAAAAAAAAAAAAAGCTGGATTTCCAGATTATGGCTTTCTGCAAAATTCACATATGCTATGCAATTATATCAAAATAAAATAGAAATGATTAATGATCAAAACAGATCCCTTGTGTGCAAGTAATGTGTGTACATACATTATCAAGGGACCTCATATTTAGTGTTGTCAAGAGTACATCCCAAATAACAAGAATGTAGTTGAGTTAAAGTCCCTGATGTCTTCCAGCTTCCTTTGTGCCCCAGAGATATGTATTGTTGAATTTTACATTAAATCTTGCTACTTGGTGAGAACTATGATTTATTTTGGTATAATTTTAGCCATTGGTTTTAAACACTTTATTATTAGAAACCTTTCTTTTCCAATCTATTAAAGTGACTATAAATTAAACACTCTTAAGGAAATATTCCGTATTTATCTTTGAAGTCTTGTGTTCTTTGGAGATGTAACTTTGAGATAATTGGGTTTTGTTTCCTTTTGAAATTTTGTAATATTGAATATTGACCTTCCCTACAAGTTCCTCTTACACTTTAAAAATATCTGTTTAATACCATATTTTTCTCTATTTAATGTTGTATTGGTTTGGGGATTTGCTGCATTTTCTCTTTGTCCTCAAAATAGTTATTAACGTGTAAGAGAAGTTCAATCAATTCATTTATTTGGGGATCTGGAAAAGATTTATTAGTGTGTATTAATTGAAAATGCGAGTTGAGTCAAAAGGGCTTACTGCAAACTTAAGAATTTTAAAGTGCTCTATTTAAACTAACAGAGAAGATAAGGACAGTCAACTACATATTTACTAAATGAAATTATTATAAATCAACTTAGAAGCTTCAATTTAATTGCCATGCAACTAAAGGGTTGAGTTCAATATCTATACTAAGGCCTTATAATAAAAAAAAAAATTATCCCATTTAATGTAATAGAAATATCATGTTATCTCCTTTCTAATAATACAGCAAATTCCAGTAACTATTAACATCCCATCCCTCTCCAGTGGCTTCCAAAGATGTTTTAGCCAGACTACAATATAAAAGAGTAAAGAAAATTCATAAACTACTTATATGAAGAACAGAATTAACTAATGACAAAACTGGTAAGCAAACCAGTTACAGATACACATACACACACAAATATGTTTGTGTGAGCACCCACACACATGCATACACACACAGGTGTGATTCTAGATTAATAAAAGCAAAAGGATTCTTTAATAAATTTTTCCAGGACAATTATTTATCCACATTAAAAAAAAAAAAAAAAAAAAAAAAAAAAAAAAAACAGAAGTTGAATCTTTATACCACAAAATGTACCTAAATCTTTTCCACCTGGAACAAAAACATGACTAGCACAAGTTAAATTAAAATTTAAATATGTTATAAAATATTAACATTTATAATACAGACCAATTTTATGTCACTTACATAATAAAATGTATCTTAAGTAAAGCTTTATAAATAAATATTTACAAAACATACCATATTAAGTGAAAATTTTTATTCCTATACTCACAGCATAACCAATCATGAAACTGGAAGAGACCTCAACACATATCACTAATGATGTTAATGACAAGAACATATATAAAAAGAAAAAAAAATTAATCAGTAAATAAAATTATAACTTAAAGAAAAATGAGCAAAAACTACATCGAGAAGATGTTATACATATGAAAATAAATACAAATAAACAGCAATGGCCCATAAATACAGGTTATAAAAATAAACCCAACAGGTAATCAATGAAATGTTAATTAAGGTAAATAAAATAGTAAAATGACATTTAGCAAGTTTAAAATTTAAAAATCAAATAGAGCCAACTATTGCTCAAACTGAAGTAACAATAATACTTAATAAAGGACAGCATGGTACAAGTACCTTGGACAACAGTTACACACTGAGAGAAAGCTTGCATGTATCCTAGATCCTGGCAATTACACTTCAAAATATGCTTAGAAAAAGCATACTCGTGAAGATCAAGACTCATTGGTCATTACAGATTGTTTGTAATAGCAATAAATATTAAAAGGAAACCAAAAGTAAAGAAAATAAGGGAACAAAAACCCAATGATCCATTGACACAATGTAATGCTACACAACAAACAAAAATTAACAAAACATTACACAGAGCAACATAAAACAAATAGAAAGATAGTAAAAATCTGATAAGATTAAGTACTATGTCCATAGCTATTTGCTTTATTTTACAATGCACAATTGCAAAAGGTATTTTCTTTGGCATATACAAAACTTTAATTAAAATAAAAGAAAATCATCAATAATTCAAGAAATTTTAGTTAAGAAAGAAGTAGAGAAATGAACATTACTTGTAAGAGAAGGAGTGATAGGACATTTCTCCAGATGGCTGTGGGCCAGCCAAGTTCTCCCTTAAGGCTTTACTACTTGTGGTTAGAATGTTCTGGGAGTGCAGTATCCTGAGATAAAATGGAGGTGACTGAAACAACCTAGGCTCTATTCTCCTTCCCTATGTCATAACAGGTGTCCTTCAACATGTTACTCCAATGAAACACTTGATCCCGAGGTATGTAATGGGGCACAGGCTGCATTTTGGAGTCCCTTAGTGAGTGAGATGAGCACAAATATCTGTCTCCAGCAGGTTTAAGAACTTTGACAGACTGACCCACAATGAATGAATCCCAGGTTTTTGTTGTCTTAGGCTTCCTATCTGTAGGTGATATATCTACTTCAGTTAATATATTGCTTAAGAATGTACTCTATATCACTTATAGAAGTTGGTAACCAAATACACAGGCAGCCTGCCCCACTTATTTTAGAGAAGGCAGACATTAATACCTGTTGTAATCTGTGGAAGTTGTGATGCATGAAATAATAATTACTGAGATGTTTTCTTTGAATGTGGTCCAATAGATGGGAGAATATCATAGGAAGAGTAATACTTTATCTATATTTATTGTAACTAAAATAAAAGTGGGCATGTAGGTAAGGCAGATAGATTAAAAGTATAGTGGAACCCTGATTGTTCATTTCTTTCTGGGAAATTGGAAGCAAAATCAGTTTATATAAAGGCAATGCAAGAAAATGTGAATGTTTTGAAGAAGAAAATTGCGTAAATATTTGTCTAAAACTATAGGATAGTGAGAGATGTGGGCAATAGAATAGCACTAAAGAGAGTTGTTGCTGAGCACAATAGTGCACACCTGTGTCCCAGCAACTCTGGAAGCTGAGAAAAAAGGATCATAAGTTCAAGGTCAGTATGAGCAATATAGCAAGACCCTGTCTCAAAATAAAATAAATAAATAAAAAGGGCTGGGATTGTAGGTCAGTGGCAAAGGGTCCTTGGGTTCCAACCCCAGTACCTACACACACAGAGATGTTCACACACAAGTTGTCTACATGACTTGAAGGATTTTTTTTTTCAGTCTTGTTTGATCCAAATTCAGACTCTCAATAGGAATTCCTTTTCTCTTTTTTCTTTTTTTTTTATTTATTTTTTCCTTTTAGAAAAAAAAAATTGATTTACTAACAGGAAGGTTATACTAAGAAGAGGATTTGAGCATTTGGTATCTATTTTCCATTTAGTCAGTGCTAGTTGTTTAAACATTTGTGAATTACCAGGTGTCACAGAAAGCATTAAAAATGATTATACTCTCTATATTTATCTTTCTAAATCAATGAGATTTAATGAGGAGGAAATGATGAACAGATACTGAACAAAAACCCTATAATCAGTCTCTCTGCTAAATTTCTGGTGCCTTTTATAATGCTTAGAAATGTTTGGCTTGAGTTCAGTATATAGAGTTATTATAAATAAAAATAAAATAAAAGACAATGTTGGGGTATTTTAGTCAGCTTTTTTGCCATGGTGAGCAAAAAACCTGACAAGAACAATTAGAAGAAGAAAGTTTATGTTGGGGCTCACAATTTCAGAGATCTCAGTCCATAGAAAGACTGCCCCTTTCCTTGGGGATCAAGGTAAGGTGGAACATCATGGTGGAAGAGTGATGGAGAGAAGCTACTCAAGACATTACACTAGGAAGCAGAGAGTGGGGTCAGGGAGAGAGGGAGGCGCTCAGCTCAACAAGGACAAAATACAAACCCCAAAGACACACCCACAGGGACACCCTGCTCCATCCACATCCTACCTACCTATAGTTACCACTTGGTTAATCACCTTGAGGGAATTGAGGCTCTTATTAACCCAATCATTTCACCTATAAAACTTCTTGCATTGTCTCACACATGAGTTTGGGGGAAACACCTCACATTAGAACCATAATATGGGGAGAAAATGAATGTTCTGGAAGATCAACCTCATATCTTTAACATCTTTTTAATTTATGTGTCCTCTCAAATTTTGATATTCCAACCTGGTCTCTTAGGCTTCTAAATTAAGCAGGTGAGAGGGAGGGAGGAAAGAAGGAAGGAAGGAAGGAAGGAAGGAAGGAAGGAAGGGAAGGAAGGAAGGAAGGAAGGAAAGAAGGGAGGGAGGGAGGGAGGAAGGAGGGAGGGAGGGAGGAAGGAAGGAAGGAAAGAAGGAAGGAAGGAAGAAAGGAAGGAAGGAAGGAAGGAAGGAAGGAAGGAAGGAAGGAAGGAAGGAAGAAAGGAAGGAAGGAAGGAAGGAAGGAAGGAAGGAAGGAAGGAAGGGAGGGGAAAATAATAGAGAGAAAGAGAAACAGAGATCCTTTATGATGCACCCCACATCTAGTGCAAGGCATTTAAACATTTAGGTCATAGAATTTCTTTGTGATCTTAAAAAATATTGAAAACCTCAAGAACTTCTGTTTATGTGTTATGTCTATTAATGTTTACCATAGAGCAAATTAACAATGAGACAATTTTAAATATTTAATGTCTTTAAAATAAACACATATTACATGTAAACATACTAACTCAGATATTAAAATAAATCTATTTTCCAAAACAAAAACAAATTAACAACATGTAACACAAATTTTCATATTTTAGCAAAATTATTTAATGTGTAGTTGAATTCTTATATCTTCATATTCTAGCAGAATTAGTTAATGTCTAGCTGAATTCTTCTTATTATTATATTATTCTTATCATTCCTTGTATTTTTTTTTTTTTTTTTTTAACTTTGAAATTCTTTATTTTGTCATTTAGGCTTAAGGTGGAACTTGTTTTTCTTTTTTTTAATTTATTTTTTATTCAAAGTTGTTGTATTTATAATAATAGTATGCATTATAATTCACAATAAACATATAGAGCATCTTTTTAGAAAACACTGTTTGTATACAATGTATATTTGTACCAATCATATCTTCAATCATGATTTAGGATAAAGATATTCATCTTATTCATCAACCTTTCCTTTTTTCCCCTTCATCCCCCCTTGCTCCCTTCCATCCCCTTCCTCCCCTTTGACCTTTTTAGCATTCCTCTAATCCGCCTATGTACCCCAACCCAACACCACTGTGAGTCAGCCTCCTTATATCAGAGAAAACATTTGGTATTTGGATATTTTAGATTGACTAACTTCACTTCACTTAGCATTATATTCTCTGACTTCATTCATTTACCTGCAAATGCCATTATTTTATTCTCTTTTATTGCTGAGTAAAATTCCATTGTTTATATGTACTACATTTTCTTTAATCATTCATCTACTGAAGGACATCTAGGTTGGTTCCACAACCTAGCTATTGTTAATTGTGCTGCTATAAACATTGAAGTGGCTGTGTCACTGTAATATGCTGTTTTTAAGTCCTTTGGGAATAGACCCAGGAGTGGGATGGCTGGGTCATAGGGTGGTTCCATTCCCAGTTTTCCAAGAAATCTCCATACTGCTTTCCATATTGGCTACACTATTTTGCAGTCCCACCAGAAATGTATGAGTGTGCCTTTTACCCCAGATCTACTCCAACATTGTGTTCTTGATAGCTGCCATTCTGACTAATGTGAGAGAAAATCTTAGAGTGGTTTTGATTTGCATTTCTCTAATTGCCAGTGATGTTGAACATTTTTTCATGTATTTGTTGATTAATTGTGTATCTTCTTCTGAGAAGTGTCTTTTCAATTCCTTAGCCCATTTATTGATTGGGTTATTTGTTTTTTTTGGTGTTAAGTTTTTTGAGTTCTTTATATATTCTAGAAATTAGTGCTCTATCTGATGTGCATGTATTAAATATTTGTTCCCAATTAGTTGGCTCTCTATTGAACTCACTGATTGTTTCTTTTGCTGAGAAGAAACTTTTTAGTTTAAATATATCCCATTCATTGATTTTTGGTATTAATTCTTGTGCTACAGGATTCTTATTAAAGAACTTGAGACCTAATCTGACATGTTGGAAATTGGAGCTTACTTTTTCTTCTATTAGGCATATTGTCTCTGGTCTAATTCCTAGGTCCTTGATCCACATTGAATTGAATTATGTGCATGGTGAGAGATAACGGTTTAATTTCATTTTGTTGCATATGGATTTCCAGTTTTCCCAGCACCATTTGTTGAAGAGGCTATCCTTTCTCCACTGTACATTTTTGGTGCCTTTGTCTAATATAAGATAGCAGAAATTACATGTATTAGTCTCTGTGTCCTCAATTCTGTACCATTGGTCTACCCGTCTGTTTTGGTGCCAATACCATGCTGTTTTTGTTACTATTGCTCTATAGCATAATTTAAAGTCTGGTATGGTGATGTCACCTGCTTCACTTTTCTTGCTAAGGATTACTTTGGCTATTCTGGGTCTCTTATTTTTCCAGATGAATTTCATGACTACTTTTTCTATTTCTTTGAGGAATGTCATTGGGATTTTGATTGCAATTGCATTAGATCTGTATAATGCTTTTGGTAGTATGAACATTTTGACAATATTAGTTCTACCTATCCCAGTACAAGGTAGGTCTTTCCATCTTCTGAGTTCTTCTATAATTTCTTTTTTTAGTGTTCTGTAGTTTTCGTTATAGAGGTCCTTCACCTCTTTCGTTAAGTTGATTCCAAGATTTTTTTTTTATTCTATTGTAAATGGGGTAGTTTTCATCATTTCCCTTTCAGAAGATTTGTCACTGATGTACAAAAATGCCTGTGACTTATGGGTGTTGATTTTGTTTCCTGCTACTTTGCCAAATTTATTGACTAGTTGTAAAAGTTTTCTGGGTCTTCTAGGCATATTATCATGTCATCAGCAAATAGTGCTAATTTGAGCTCTTCTTTTCCTATCTGGATCCCTTTAATTTCTTTTGTCTGTCGAATTGCTCTAGCCAGAGTTTCATGTACTCTGTTAAAAAGCAGTGGTGACAGGGGGCATCCCTGTCTTGTTCCAGTTTTTAGAAGAAATGCTTTCAATTTTTTTCCTTTTAAGATAATGTTAGCTTGGGGATTTGCATAAATAGCTTTTATAATGTTGAGATATGTTCCTGATATTCCTAGTTTTTCTAGTGTTTTGAACATAAAGGTGTGTTGTATTTTGTCAAATGCTTTTTCTGCATCTATTGAGATGATCATATGATTCTTCTCTTTAAGTATATTGATGTGATGTATTATGTTTATTGATTTCCGAATGTTGAACCAACATTGCATACCTGGGATAAACTCCACTTGATCGTGGTGCACTATCTTTTTGATATGTTTTTATATTCGATTTGCCAGAATTTTGTTGAAGATTTTTGCATCTATGTTCATTAAAGATATTGGCCTGAAGTTTTTTTTTTTTTTTTTTTTTTTTTTTTTTTTTTTTTTTTTTTTTGGCTGTGTCTTTGCCTGGCTTTGGAATTGATGTAATATTGGCCTCATAGAAAGATTCTGGGAGAGCTCCCTCTTTTTCTATTTCTTTAAATAAGTTAAAGAGCATTGGTATTAGTTCTTCTTTGAAGGTCTTGTAGAACTCGGCTGTAAACCCATCAGGACTTGGACTTTTTCTTGATGGTAGCTTTTTGATGGCGTCTTCTATTTCTTAGATTGAAATTGATCTGTTTAAATTGTGTATAGCCTCCTGTTCTAGTTTGGGCAAATCATAAGACTCTAGAAATCTGTCGATGCATTCAGTATTTTCTAACTTATTAGAGTACAAGTTTTCAAAGTAACTTCTAATTATCTTCTGTATATCTGAGGTGTTCTTTGTGGTATTTTCTTTTTCGTCACAGATGTTAGTAATTTGAGTTTTTTCTCTTCCTCTTTTTGTTAGCATCACTAAGTGTCTGTCAATTTTATTTATTTCTTCAAAGAACCAACTTTTGGTTTTGTCAATTCTTTGAATTGTTTCTTTAGTCTCAATTTCATTAATTTCAGCTCTGATTTTAATTATTTCCTGTCTTCTACTACTCTTAGTGTTGATTTGTTCCTCTTTTTCTAGTACTTTGAGGTGTGATGTTAAGTCATTTATTTGTTGTTGTTGTTGTTGTTGTTGTTGTTTTCTTGTAAGGAATGAACTCAGTGCAATGAATTTTCCTCTTACTACTGCCTTCATAGTGTCCCAGAGATTTCTATATGATGTATTTGCATTTTCATTTACCTCTATGAATTTTTAAATTTCCTCCTTGATGTCTTCTTCAACCCCTTGTTAATTCAGTAGCATGTTGTTTAGCTTCCAGTTGTTAGAATAGTTTTTTTTTTTGTTTGTTTGTTTTTTGTTTTGTCATTGATTTCCAATTTCATCCCACTATGGTCTGATAGAATGCAGGGTTGTATCTCTACTTTTTTATAATTGTGGAGATTTGCCTTGTGGCATAATATATGGTCTATTTTGGAGAAGGAGCCATGTGCTGCTGAGAAGAAAGTGAATTCACTCACTGAGGGATGAAATAGTCTGTATATGTCCGTTAGGTCTAAGTTATTAATTGTTTTAATGAGTCCTACAGTTTCTTTATTTAGCTTTTGTTTGGATGATCTATCCATTGGGGAGAGAGGTGTGTTGAAGTCCCCTAGAATAATTGTGTTGTGGTCTATTTTACTCTTGAACTTGAGAAGGGTTTGTTTGATGAAAATGTGTGCCCCATTATTTGGGGCATATAGATTTATAATTATTATATCTTGTTGATGAATGGTTCCCCTAAGTAGTAAGAAATATCCATCTTTGTCCCTTTTGATTAGCTTTGGCTTGAAGTCTACCTTATTTGATATGAGAATGGAAACACCTGCTTGCTTCCACAGCTCATGTGAGTGATAAGACTTTTCCTAGCCTTTCACCTTCAGTCTATTGATGTCTTTTTCTATGAGGTGGGTTTTTTGGAGACAGCAAATTCTCGAGTTGTTTTTTTTTTTTTTTTTTTTTTTTTTTTTTAATCCAGTCTGACAATCTGTGCCTTTTGAATGGTGAGTTTAGGCCATTTAGGTTTATTACTGAGATGTGATGCTTATTCCAATCCATTTTTATTTGTTTATGGTATTTAACTTGATTTGTTTTCTTCTCTGGTTGGTATTTCCTTTAGTTTAATATCTCCCTTTGTTGATTTTCATTGTTATTTTTATTTTCTTCTTCATGGAATATTTTGCCCAGGATGTTCAGAAGTGCTGGCTTTCAAGTTGTGAAATCTTTTAACTTTTGTTTGTCATGGAAGGTTTTTATTTCATCTTCAAATCTAAAGCTCAGTTTTGCGGGGTTTAAGATTCTTGGTTGACATCCCTTTTCTTTCAGAGCTTGAAATATGATATTGCAGGATCTTCTAGCTTTTAAAGTCTGGGTTGAAAAATCTGAACATATTCTGATTGGTTTCCCCCTATATGTAATTTGCTTCCTTTCTCTCATGGCTTTTAATATTCTCTCCTTGGTCAGTATATTAGGCATTTTCATTATAATGTGTCTTGGTGTGGATCTGTTGTGATTTTGTACATTTGTTGTTTGGTAAGCCTCTTGCACTTGGTTTTCCCATTCATTCCTCAAGTTTGGAAATTTTTTTGCTATTATTTCATTAAATACATTACTCATTCCTTTGGCTTGGAACTCTGCACCTTCCCCCACTCTAATCACTCTTAAATTTGTTCTTTTTAGGTTGTCCCAAATTTCTTGAACGTTCTGTTCTTGATTTCTTACAATTTTTGCTGTGTAATCTACATTTTTCTCCAGGATATATATTTTGTCTTTGTTATCTGATGTCCTTTCTTCCAAGTGGTCTAATCTGTTTATGATGCTTTCAATTGAATATTTAGTTTGGTTTATTGCTTCTTTCATTTCCAGAATTTCTGTTTGGTTTCTCTTTAGAACCTCTATCTCCCTATTGAAGTAATCTTTTGCTTCCTGTATTTGTTTTTGGAGTTTTTTGTCAAAATGATCTTTTACCACCTGTATTTGCTCCCTTATATCATTTTTTAGTTCATTTTTAAGTTCTATAAGCATTTGGAATATGTAATTTCTGAATTCCATCTCTGGCATTTGACCAACTGTGCTTGCCATGGAATCTTCTGAGGAGATATGTTAATTTGTTTTAGTCACTTTCTTCCCTTGTTTCTTCATATTGCTTGTGTGCTTCTTCTTCTAGCACTGTGGAACCTAGACTATTTCATTTTTAGCTGAAATCCTTACGATGCTCCTGTAGTACAATGCTATCAGATCCCCTTATAAATACTTTACACTTTAAAACCAGATACTTTCTGTTCAGATAATCACAGTTTGATCACAATGAACAGATTTAGTTAACTCAGATACTGTCTCCAATTTACTCTGTATGTTTGTGATGGGTTTTATAGTTTCAAGTGTTGGACACAGAGGTGATAAGTTTAGGAAGAAGGAATTGAGGGTATTGCGTTGATCTTTCTTAGGAAGTATGAAAAGAGAATTCTATGGAAGTGCTTTAATATCAACAGACAAGAGAGAAAAGAGTGGACGATTTAGTGGAAAGACCAATTTATTTATACGCCAAACTTATGCAACCATTGAGAGAAGAAAAAGAAAGATGGAGAAAAAAAAAGGAGAGATGAGAATGAAGTAGGGATTAGTGTAAAAGAGAGAAAAGAGAAAGTGAGAAAAAAAGAGAATAAATTATATATATATCACCACTTTGCTGTATAATTTAGTTGCCCCAGTTCTAAAAATCCCAATTTCTGCATATAACTTGTTTTCGCCTCTGTTGAGAATGCAACAGTAGGGTGTAAATAGGAAAGATGAGGGAAGAAGAAAGGAGACAAAAGTGAGAAGGAAGAAAAGAAAGAAAGAAAAGAGGTATAAAAAAAAACAAACAAACAAACAAACACACACTCAAACAATGACAACAGGAAAACAAAACAAAACAAAACAACAACAACAAAAAGATAAATAAAAATAAAGATAAAAAACCAAAATCAAACCCAGGAGCAAATCTCAGGAACAGATTTCAGTCAAACAGCGCCCCGTGAAGTCCTTCTTTTTTTCCCTTCCAGTTTAAGCCAGTTGTCCTGGATCACATCCAGGCAGTTACTGAGAACCTGGGAAGCTTGCAGGCTGGGGCTTTTTCTGCTGGGGTGCCGCGCTAGGATCGCCTCTCTGCGCTTGACCAGCTGGGAATGTCTGCAGGTGGGGGCCTACCTGGGAAGCTTGCAGCCTGGGCTTTTTCCGCTGGGGTCCCGCACTGGAATCACCAGAAAAATTCCTTTAATGAGGTTTTCTTCTGAACTTTTTCCACAGTCCACTGTGGCAGGCACAGCTCCATCCTGCAGAGGCATCCCCTCTTCCCTTGTATTCTTAATCCATTTAGGTATGCACTTTTGGTTGAACTGAATGAAGAAAATCCAGCCACACATAAACTTGGAAAATGAAGGAACATTTTTGTTAGCCTTTTCAGAACACAAAGGATGATTTTCTTTGATACCTCCCTAAATTCAACAACTTTCTTAATATTGATTTCTTAAAAGTTAGTAAAATGGTAAAATTTGATCCTTATTAATGTTATATTTATATTGTGCCACATTAAAATACGTTTTCATAAGCCATCATTAGCTATTAATACTGTCAGTTGTTGTTTCTTGAAATAGCAGGTTCATTTCATTTGTTTTCAAGATTTAAATCAAATACCCAGGTCTGAATAATCATAGTTTGTATATCAACCATTATTTTGAATACATATGATTTTAATGAAAAGAGCAACTAGTTCAACTCACAACTCAAAGGGAAAAAAAAAAAAATGCCTGGACAAGCCTTAGATTTTTTTGTGCAACAGAAGTGTTTATGTGCACTTTTCAACCATAAAGAATGTAAAGGAACATATTCTCAAAAAGGCAGTATTTGGCCAGGTGCAGTGGTACACACCTGTAATCCCAGCATCTCAGGAGGCTGAGGCAGAAAGATTGCAAATTCAAAGCCAGCCTCAACAATTTAGCAAGGCCCTCAGCAGCTTAGTGGGAACCTGTCTCAAAATAAGTAAAAAGGGCTGGGGATATTGCTCAGTGGTTAAACATCCCTGGGTTCAATCAATGTTTGATACAATTGATGCCTGTCCTTCACTTCATCAAGAATGTGCTGCTTACTTATTTGTTTATTTATTTCTCTGTTTTGTTTATTGCTTTGTTGCTTGATTTACTTTTGCTTCTTACTGTGCATGTGTGGAGTAAGAAAGCCATGATAAAAGTTTGACCCACTACCTTGATTCATACTAAGGTACCACTAGTTTCAACACCATTGTTTTTGTATCATCCGTGCAAATGTCCACACAGTAAAAAAGACAAGTGATGTTTTCGTATCATTATAAGAATTATTCTAACAGTTCAGTCCACTGAAAGTTTCTCTGATCACTAGGAGTCCACAGAACATACTTTGAAAGCCACTGGTCCAATGTACCCACATTAAGCTATCTTCTTTGATATTAAGCACATGAAAGAAATATGCACATTGATCAAATGCTGAGAATTTTATGCTACCCTCATAAGGAAAACAATATAATAGAATATATATTCATGGTCAGAAAAACCTAGGTTCATTTTCCAGCTGTAGTACTTAGTAGCTACATGATTTTAGGCAAATATTTAAATCCAGGTTTTACTTTTTCTTCATTGATAATTAAATTTTAGGGAAAGTGTAAGAATAAATGTATGCATAGGTATATGTGTGCATAAAGACAATGTAAACTATACAGATAATGTCCAATAAATAGCAGTTTCTATTATTTTTGTTGTTACAAATACGGCATGTGATTAATTATATTGTATACCTTTTGGTCCTTTTGTCCCACATTTAGTAAGATCAATTATAGATAAATACAGTAGATTTCAGTAACAAAAGCCTACTTCACTATATGGGCCACCACAGGTGATTCATTTTAAAGATAATAGCACTAGAAAATTAACACAGGTAGAATTATATCATTCTACTATTTGAAAACAAAGTATATTTTTCCATTTTATCATTGCCTTTGAACATTGTAATCATTGACTTCCATATGTGAGTCAGTATGACCCGAGTCAGAAGAAAATGCCACAGAAGTTGGTAGAGTAGATCAGCAACTCTGTGACACCACAAAAGAGTAATGAAAGAAATACGCACTGTTCCTTATTTTAGGAAAGCATTCTTCACAAGAAACATGACTCAACTGTTGCAAGAATTCAAGAAAAAAATGAATGTTCATCTTTGTCCTATGTACAAACCTACAGTGCAATTTGACAATAGCAATCTTACAATAGTACAAATATACCAAGATTGGGCTTCCATTCTTTTTAGACCTATTTCAGTTGCTACCAGCATTAAAAGAAGAATTCAGAAAAAAACATCAGGAACATTTGAAGCCATTACTTTGGAGATAGATAGGCTTCCTTTATGTTCCAAATTTATGTAATCTAAGAGCACAACTCTAGGTAGTTTCTTAGCTTAATTGAACCACAATTTCTTCAACTATGAACTGATTATAAAATAACTACCTCATGATGATTCTGAAAAGTTAAATGAGATAAACTATTTAAAGTGTGTAATAGCCTCACAGTAAATAGTAATTTCTTTTCTGCTTATTGTTTTATAGGAATTATCTTTGAATGTTGATCTTTTCTATTGTATAACCTAACTTGCCCTGGTTGGTATCTCCTCACTAAACTGATTTTGGATTATGAATTTTTTTTACTATTTCAAGAAGACTAGTTTATTTGATCAATAATACAAACATATATCTCAAATAAGGATCTCAACAAAATTTAATAAAAGCAATTATTTTCTTCTCTGTGATTTATGGAAATAAAGAATTTAGTTTTTAAGACCATAAATTTTAAAAAGAAGTTTTAGCAGGTTGGTGACCACATGTCAGAGCTTTGATCAATCAGGTTAACAACAGCAGCAGGAGAAGACCACCAAATTTAAAACTGCCACCTGCTCACTTCTGCCACCATCACCCACAGAGTGCCTTCCCTGCTTTGTTTCCATACGCCCCATAAGTTATTACTATTTGTATGTGCCATGTGATTTACTAATATATCTACTATTCATTCTTTCTATTTATAATATAACTTCTCTGAAGAAAGAGATCTTAGAAGGTTGGTTTCTGGACACACTGCAAAAAAAGATTTTGACTCATAACCAGTGCTTGGTAAATGTGTTTTGAATGAAATGTGTGATGAAAACTGTGTGAAATAATATTATTGCTTCATGCCTATTTAATTTTAATAAAATTTTGATTATTATTATAAGAAATATATTAAAATGTTATTCCAAAATAATAAAAAGTATATAAAAGCTATAATATATATTGTATTTATCAATGTATATAGAGCAAAACTTAATAAACACTTTGTCTGCACTAGATACTCTGCTTAATAAACATTGAATCATCTGACCTTGAAGCTATATTACAGTAGCAGAGTTCATCTGTACCATAAGTATTTATAAGGCTTCACTTAGAAGAAGAGAAATATAAATTCCCATTCCTCAGTGGTGATCTTGTTTGAGAGATATGCCATACATAGAAGAGACTATGAGCATTACACTTTTTTTAAAATATTTTTTATTTGTCAGTGTACCTTTATTTTATTTATTTACATATGGTGCTAAGAATAGAACCCAGTGCTACACATATGCTAGGCAAGCGCTCTACCACTGAGCAATAACCCCAGCTCTAACAATGCACTTTCACAGCTCATATTTCATAAGAAAAAAAATCTTTGTAGCCTAAAATCACCTTCCTATAGATGAAATGAATATTGTTACTCTAGATTTAAAATAGAATCTAAGTGAGAAAAGTTGAAATGGAATTTAATATATTTATATTACCATAAGTTATCATTGGAGTTTTATTTAGGACTCAGTCCAATGATGTCTGCTATATTTGATCTTGTCACCTCTCAAGGTGACATTTTATGCTATGAGGCCTAGTACTTGCCCTACTGAAAGTCTCATCTGACTGTAATATGCTGAAAATATATTGGTCTCATTTTATCCATTAATCTGTGAGTAGTTATTGAATGTTTATTTAATAAATAGTCTCTTTTGAGATTAAGGGGAAAATATCAATACTTTTATCTGTAGGAGCTTAAATTCTAGTAGGCAGACAACCATAAAACAACAGCATTGATATAAGATCATTGCTGTAATAGTTTATGTACAAGGCCAGACTTCTAAACTCTGTTGGGGGAATAATTGAGACTTCAAAAGACATCTATGAACAGCAGAGATTTCAGTGACAATCATAAGATTTTCAGACTTCCAGATACACAGGTAAGGACAGAGTATTTCAAACTGTGGAAATAATATGTAGTGAACTATACAAATATACATATCTGGAGAGCTTCAGAGGGCATGGTTAGTTTTCTTATTTGTGAAAAAGTGGGAGCTGAACACAGATAGCAAGGTCAGGATCAGAATATGAAGGACATTGAGTATCATATAGAGTAATCAGATTAAAAGTATCTGAACACACAGCCTTGTTTTTATGTGTCTCCTAAGTACAAGAAAGCGTGACAAGAATATATAATCAAAGACACTTAGTTGTAATAATTTTTTAAAGTGTTCTATAAGAATTCAGACACTTTAAGCCAAGTTTAGATTGAATTAATTTATTTTGAAAAATGAAGCTCTGCTAATTAGGTTTAGCCCTCAGGCCTATGGCAAGTTGTCAATATGGATTTTGGTGGAGAAGGCAAGGGACTCCTTATTGTGCTAGCCTATGGGAAATCTCACTTGAGCTGCTGAATTGCAAAAACATTACAAAAATTTCTCCCAGGCATTGGTGGACAATCAGCAGGAGGAGAACTCTGATAAAAGAAAGAGATTTCATGAAATGATAGAAATTTACAATTTCAGATGTTTTTCTGTGAGGAGGAGCCTAAAAATATTTTTTTAAATTTCATTTCAGCAAGATTGCCAGTGAATCTAAATAGTTTTAAAACTGAGTCTTAAAATCTTGACAATATTGTGTAACCAAGAAGTACATTCACTCTGAAAATTATTTTAAAATTATAAGCAAGACATTCTGCTAAATCGTCAATAGACACTCACTCTGTACTTTACATTCTTGAGCGTTTCTTATAAAATTTAAGAATGAAAATTGTGTCCATCAAACTAAAATGCAGACATTAAGAATTTCCCTTACTCATTGTCTTCATATTCTATTCCAACCTAGCTGTTTTTAGTTATCTCCAGCTTTGAACTTGAATTGAGTTATTCTTGGATATTGGCCTCCTTTGGACTAATCAACTGATCTATAATTTTTTTTTTTTGACTTCTAGAATTCTAAGGTCTTGGTTTTCATTGTTGCTTCCTACATAAAACAGGAAATATGTCATGCTTGTCCAAAATTCTTGAAGTTGTCTTGATTCCAGGGTGTTTACCTGTGTTGGCCACTCTATTAGATTCCTCTTGGTTTGTATATATCTGACTTTTGGCCCACTATTTTGACTTTATGTTTTTCAATATTTTACTTGGAATTTCTCACATTCTCCTTTATTTAATAACTTACCTTATTTATATATATTTTATAACAACAAGGGACAGTTTTCCTGGGTCCAGAATTACCTGTGACCTTGACTACCTATTCACCTGCTAGATTATCACAGCAGACTTCTTTTCATTTTTTTGCTTTACTAAGTATAGGAAGTTTAGAAGAGTGGTAAGTTTGGATTTACATTGAAATCAAATCTTATTTAAACCAATTCAATAAAAGGTAACTAAAAACATCACCTGGAATGCTTAAACATTTTTTAATAAGTCTTGGATCTGAATTTGAGGAAGGCACCCCTTGGCTACTGTTAGTTCCTATTCAGGAAGAGGCAACTGGGACTGGAATATCTACCTTCAGCTGACTCCTTCATTGCCATGCTTAATATATTTTGCTACTCTCTACCTCTCTCTTTTTCTTTTTGCATGGCCTCTTGACCTTCAGGATCATTCCATGTGGCTTGACTTTTCCCAGCACAGAGGTCTCAGGATGCTCTGACAGCTAACATGACAGCCAGCTTCTCAGAGGTGTTCCATATGGTCTAGGCAGAGGCTGCAAGGTTCATATAAACTACTCATGAAAATGCCAAAATATTCTTCCTCACGCTTGCCATTGATTACTAAGGCCAGCCCAGACTTAAGGAAATAAATAATAGACTTCATCTCTATATGGGAAAATGAAATAAAATTACCAACAAGGAATAAATTGATGTACTTTGTGAGGTCTGAAGAACAAAAAATAAATTGGAAAAAGAACTATATAAACTACTTTGGCAAGAACCTTAGCCAATAAAAATATGTTAAGAAAGAATAGTGATAATTAAAAGGAGCTATTGTACTAAGGGCAGTTTTCTCTGATTTTCCCTTTATAAACATTCTAGGAATAAAACATATAGGAAACCCTGAGGCAAGATAGGTAGTGATATACAAAGAACTGAAAGAATGTAGAGTACCAGATCTACCACCATTCTTTTCTTTTTTTCTTCTTTTTTCTCTTTTCTTTTGGTGGCCCTAGAGATTGAACTCGGAGCTAGGCAGGAAGTCTACCATTGAGCTACATACCAATTCCTCAGTGTTCTTTAATAATTCATTTTAGCAACAAAATTTAAAACTCCAAATGATCCATAATAGTCAAAACAATATATTTTTTCATATTTTGAGTAACAGAAAATATGTGTAATATTTATGTTTTGATTGGTGTATACATTAAATGTGATTAATCAGGGTTATTGACATAGACATTACTTTAAACTTTCATCATTTCACTAAATTCCCTTTCTTTTAATGATTTTGAGTTGTACAATGCATTTTTATTACTTCAACAAGTGTACCGTATCATGGAATACCATATCATAAACCTCTTATTTAACAATTAATGCTGTACCTGTTGATAAACTTTTCCTTATTACCCCTTCCACCATTCATCCCAGTCTCTGGTAACTTCTATTCTGCTCTCAACTTCTATGTGATCAACATTTTATACTCCATTTACAAGTAAGTTTATTCAGTGTTTGTCTTCTAAGCTTGATATATTTCACTTAACATAATGATCTCTTACATCACAGTATCAAAACTACAAAGGATGACAAAATTGATATATCAGATAAATAGATGAAATAAAGTTAAAAATTTCTGCAAAAGAAACTGTTGGAATATTGAAAGAATAAGTCATGGAATAAAAGCAAATCTTTCCCAAATCTCAACAAAAATGTGAATTCCAGTGTAAAGTATAAACTTGAGTTAATTAATCAATAAATCATTTTTTGGCTTACTGATTTTAAAAATGTAGTAGATTAGTACAAGATGCTAATAATAGAAAAACTATATTGGGACAGGTATGGGGTTATATGGTTATTCTCTACATTTTCAACTTGAATTTTTAGTAAATTTGTAACTACTATAAAATTAAATTGTATTATTTATATTAAAATCATGTAAACAGATTAGTAATTAGAACCCCCCAGACTCATTTTAAATTATACACTAAATAACCCTTGATGAAAGAAAAAAATCAATCTGGAATTTGAAAATATTTTTAACTGAAATAATAGGAAAGTTGAGCAATAATATGAAAGTTCAGCAATGAGGCTAAAACATTTAGAGAGAAATTCATAATGGCACATTGATGTATTATAAACAAAAACTCAGAAAATAAATTAAACTTCATTATAAATAAACTTATAAATTCAAAATTAAAGAGATCAGAAGCATATGATGAAAATAAGAATCAAGTAAAATAGAATATCCATTTAGGAAATAAATACAATAATTTCTAATTATTTCTAGAAAATATTCATCACTTTAGAATTGAAAAAAATCTATTGAGAATCAAGATAAAAGAGATACAAAACAAAAGAAAATTAAATTGATAAAATTTCACTCTCATTTATTGTGAAATTCTTAGCAAAAAAATATTTACTTAATCTGGAAAAATCATCTATAAAAAATAATTCTATAGCTAGTCCTTGTCATGTTTATATATAGTTTACACCGGAGATTGCAATTAGATGACAATGACTTTGTGTAACATTTCTTCTCAATATCCTATTGGCTAACCTTGTACTTGAAATGTGATGAGTCAAATAAAGAAGAAAACACAATGTTTGAAAAAAAAGAAATAAAAATGTCATTATTTGTGAATTTGATTAATTTTTAAAGAAAATCTAGAGCAAATTTTGGGAATTAAAAATATGAATTAAAATACTTCAACCATAAAGCTCTAATAAAAAATAAATAAATAAAAAATTTAGAGAAGCACTGGAGGAAAGATAGTCTATTCAACAAATGGTGCTGGCAAAACTGGAAATTCATATGTAGCAAAATGAAATTAATCCTCTATCTTTCACCCTGCACAAAAACACAACTCAAAGTGAATCAAAGACTCAGGCAGCAGAACAAAGACACTGCACCTAGCAGAAGAAAAAAGTAGGTCTAAATCTTCACCACATTGGACTGGGATCTGACTTCCTTAACAAGACCCCTAAAGCTCAAGAAGTAAAATTAAGAATCAATAAATGGGATGGATTTAAATTAAAAAGCTTCTCAGCAAATGAAACAATCAATAATATGAGGAAACAGCCTACAGATTGGGAGAAAATCTTTACCACATACACTTCTGATAAAGAATTAATCTCTTGCATATATAAAGAACTCAAAAAACTTAACACTGAAAAAACAAATAACCCTTAAGTAAATGAACAAACACTTCACTGAAGAAATACAATTGATCAACAAATATATGAAAAAGTTTTCATCATCTCTAGCAATTAGAGAAATGCAAATCAAAACTACTCTAAGATTTCATCTCACTCCAGGCAGAATAGCATCATCAAGAATACACACAACAATAGATGTTGGCAAGGATGTGGGGGAAAAGGTACAATGATACATTGCTAGTGGGACTGCAAATTTTTACAACTTCTCTGGAAAGCAGTATGGAGAATACTCAGAAAACTTGGAATGGAACCACCACTTGACTAAGCTACCCCACACCTCAGTTTATGCCCAAAGTACTTAAAATAAGCAGTCTATACTTATGCAGCTATGTCAATGTTTATAGCAGCTCAATTCACAATAGCTAAACTATGAAACCAACCTAGGTGGCCTTCAATATATGAATGGATAAAGAAAATGTGATATCACTCAGCTTTAAAGAAGAATGAAATTATGGCATTTGTCTTTAAATGAATGGAGTTGGAGAATATCATGCCAACCGAAATAAGCCAATCCTAAGAAACCAAAGGCTAAATGTTTTCTCTAACATGCAGATAAGGGGGGTGGGGGCACTAGAGAAGAATAGAGTTGCCTTAAATTAGGTAGAGGGAGGAAAACGGAGGGGAGGAGAGAGGACATGGGGATAGGAAGGATAGTAGAATGAAACAGATATTATTACTTTATTATATATATATATATATATATAACTGCATGACCAATGTGATTCTACAACATGTACACTCAGAAGAAATGAGGAATTATATCCCACCTACGTATGATATATCAAAGTGCATAAATGCATTAACTGTCATGTATAACTAATTAAAACAAAAAAATTAAAAAACTAAAAAAGAAAAAAAAAAAAAAAACAGAAGCACCTCTACTTACTGCCAAGATGAAGTTTCTGAAACTCCATCCTACAAGCATTACATGTTCTGAATGTGAAAAAAGTGGAAAAAAAAAAAAAAAAAAAAAAAACACTCAAGGCACAATCTGTTAAAGAAATAATTGATAAGTTATTCTTCATTAAAATGAAATATTTTGGAGAAATACTGGTAAAAGAACTGAAAGACAAGTCATAGAACAGGAGAAAAAATTGTCAAAAGACATATGATAAACTACTAGACTACCCCCCCCCAAAAAAAAATCTTAAACTTTTAAAATTCAACAAAAAGAAAATGAGTAACTTGATTTAGAAATAGGAAAAAGTATTGATCTCATGAAAAAAAGATACACAGATGGCAAATGAGCAAATGGCAAAGTGCTAAACAACATACATTATTAGGGAATTGCAAATATAAACAACAAGATACCACTACATGCCTATTAGAAGAGCCAAATCTAAAATACTGACCACATCAAATGCTGGCAAGGGTCTGAATCAATACAGACTCTTACTTGTTGCTGGGAATGCAAATGTGTACAGTCACTGGACTATTTGGCAGTTTCTTGAAAAACTAAAACATACTCATACCTTATGATCCAGCAATGGAGATCATTGGTACTCACCCAAATGATTTGAAGATTTTTGTCTACATAAACACCTGGACAGTGGCACATCCATTCAATGGCTTTTGTTTCATGCTTAAAAGAAATTAGGTAGCAAACCATAAAACAAAAAAGGAAACTTAAATCTATGTTACTAAGTTAAAAGAAGGCAATCAGAAAAGGCTACATACTCTATCATCCCAAATAAAATGGGCTGGAAAAAGAAAACTGTGGGAACATTAAAAACATCAGCAACTGCCATGACTGGGATTATAGGGAGGGATGAACAAGCAGAAACAGGATTTTTAGGGAAATGAAACTTTTATGCTTCATGTTATAGTGTTGGATAAAAATTACTATTACTTAGTAAAAATGCATAGAATATATGACATAAAAGGTGAGTTCTAGTGTGAACTATGGAGTTTTGGAATTACTGATGTGTTAATGAAGTTTCTCTGATTATAATGAATATATTACCCTTTTGTAAGATGTTGATAGGGAGTTATGGAGCTATGGCAATTCTGTTTTATTTGTGGAATTTTGGTATGGAAGTAAAGTATCTCTAAAAAAACAAAACAAAACAATTAGTTAAAAATGTACAAAGAACATCCATACAAATAAAATAACAATTTTTAAGACACTTAACTAAGAAAGGAAATTTATATTTAGGGAGGAAGAACAAACTAAGTAGCTCAGTTTATGATTATCCCAGTTTACCTCCTTAAGAGAAATTTCAGGTCACCATGCAGAGATCCCAGGAAAGCCCACAGCACTCCCTGAATTGAGAATAGCTGAGAGATGGGGAGCAAGGAGGTGAGAATTCTCAGGACAGAGTTAGAAAAGTGCTGCATAGAAAACCCTCCTTGGCTAGCAGAAGAACAGTGATGATCACATGTAGCAAAAAAACACTAAACTACTAAGCAAAGAACATGTCAAGTGACTAAGGGTGACAGCACCCACCTCTCACACAGGATTAGGAATTTTGCATATTCTCTCTATCCTGGGTAGAAAGCATTATGAATCACATGTCATTGTTTAGAGGAACTCACCAAATGATATATACTTTGTGTACAACCAGAGATATATAAAAATGTGCTCTATAAGTATAATATGAATTGTAATGCATTCTGCTGTCATACATAATAACTTAGAAAAAGAGAAAAGGAAAAAAAAAATCATCAATAGACTGAGAATGTCCTCGGAGTATGGACTCATAAATTTAATTGAATATCACTAAATATAAATCAATATTTAAAATCAGAACAGCAACCTCAGAGATTGATAAGATGCAAATATACAGACCAGCAAAATCGATCTTTTTTTTTAAATCAAACTCCCAGGATTCCAATGGATTCTCCTCCAAAGAAAATTAACTTAATCATATATAGATACATATATATATATACACATATGTGTGTATGTGTGTGTGTATAACATAGTATAACATAGTATATTTTATATATATAACATGTGTGTATATCACACACACACACACACACACATATATATATATATATATATATATATATATATATCATACACACAGGCAACATATTTGGGTAGAATGATGTAAAACAAAATGGGTTAGGAATTTAAAGAAAATAATAATAAAATAAATAAAGTATAGCAGCTGCGTTTGTCTTTGCTTTGCAATATTTTCCATAGAGAGAACTATCAAACAACGAAAGAGGTTACATTGGGATGTGGCTATTAGATGTAATTCTACTTTTTATATGCTAAAACACCTGCTTGAAAAGAAGCAGTTTCTGAGCTGAGGGTTACTTTCACCAGGATATAAACAACAGCTTGTTAATTCCCTTTTATAGCAACTAAAAATGTGCCTAAGAAGAATGTTATTGTCATTTAGTCCTTCTAAAGTTTTAATGAAATAAAATCTCTACCACTCCACTATAATTAACATTATTGTTAGAGTTCTTTTTTTTTTTTTTTTTTTTTTTTTTTTTTTTTTTTGAGATGGCGTATTTAAAGAAAAATTAAATGGGATGAGCCTGAACATTTCAATATACTCACTAAATTTAGAAAACAAAACAAAACACTCTTGAGTTTTTTTTGTTTTTGTTTTTGTTTTTTTAATTCTTTGAAAGGACTAGGTTTGCCCCATCACATTCCATCTGTAGCAAATTGAGTCTGAGTTCTGTAATTGCTTCCAAGGGACACTGCCCCATTTTTTTTTTTTTGGGGGGGGGTGACTAAGGATTGAACTCAGGGGCATTCAACCACTGGGCCACATCTCCAACCCTTTTCCATGTTTTATTTAGAGACAGGGTCTCATTGAGTTGCTAAGCGCCTCACCATTGCTGAGGCTGGCTTTGAACTCGAGATCCTCCTGCCTCAGCCTCCCAAGTGCTGGGATTACAGGCTTGTGCCACCATTCCCAGCTTCACTGCCCCATTCTTAATTTTGATTTTTATTTCATTTTGGGCTCTTCTGTGGTCTAAGAGCTTGTTGGCATAGGCATGGAAGTCTTTACTCTAGGCTCTTCTTTTGGATACCTAGCTATTGACTTGTAAATCACATGAATCTCCATAGTTTTGTCCATTTTCTGCTAAACATTATAAAGTGATAAATTATGTCTTATGTCTATTGAAGTACTAAAAGCCTGATGTAAGCCTGCCACAATCTTGTCAAGACGAACCAATTTGGAAGATTTCTACACTTTTTCTTTGGTCTTCTGACTTAAGATGAGTGAGACAGACTTAGTGAATACATGTTTAAATGAAAAGATATAACCCAGGCAGTCATAAAATCTAACTGCATGGGAGTACTAAATCCAAGTCAAAACAATACTTTAGTATCATTTAAAATTCTAATTTTAGAGGCTCAGAAAGTTATGTAAACTTGTAATCTAAAGATGTGATGAGAGAAGATTTTTTTTTTTTTTAATTAACTTGATGAAGAATGGTGTTAGGAAAAAATTTAGTCATGGCTTTCTTTTCCTTCTGATATTCTATTTTCATAATAGTATTTAAAGTTGTATGGAAGTTAAAGTCAAAAAGTAAACACAACTACAATGATCCTTATTTGGAAAAATAACTACAACACTAACTTTACTCACTCCCTTAAGAAGGGAAAACCTGAAAAATTATAGAGAACTTGTATATGTTAAAACCTCAGTAGAAACAAAAACTGTGAATGTGGGTAAATAAAAATCAATGGATTTATGAAATCTTATTTTAGCATAAGAAGATTTGCATTGACTTTATTGTTAAACTCTTAACAAATATGAATTTTTGTTTAAAACTCAGTTGCAGGTATGTTCCCCAATATTTGTGTACTTGTGCATGTGTGTACTTGTGTTTGTAATTCATTAGGGTAAGTTTCTATTGAAGCAGTAATCTCAATTATTTTTTTGTTAAAGTTTTGAAAAATAATTTCATTGAGCAAAATAATTATTCCATAATATACTTCAGTATCCTTCAGGAGTATCGGTCTTCTTTGATTTAGGTTAAGCTATCTGAACAGAAAACATAGAGTGACACCACCTAGGTATCTATGCTCAGTTGATTCTTGGAACTACTGTTAACCAGCTGCAGCAGCTTCACAGGTGGCCAGTTTTCTCATACTCTGCAAAACTAAGGCTCTGTCCCTCCAGGAACACAACTAATGCTCAGCGCTCCTCTGTCCCTGTGAGTGTATCCACAATGAAAGTCTGCAGCTCCAAAGCATGCTCCACTGAAGCGGAAGGATACTTAATTCAAAGAACTGGATTGTGCCATTTCACATCTCTAGTGAGAACAAAACCAAATACTTTTTAAAAATTTAACAAAGGACAAGCAACTTGGATAGTTTCCTAGCAAGAAATGTTATGCTGTTGAAAATTTCTGAAAACACCTCTTTATGTTTACCATTAAAAAGTGTTGTCGTCTTGATGACTCTGCTGTATATCAGAAGTAGTGACACAATTTCGGTTTAGAACATCATGAAAACAAACAAAGTTGTGATATTGGAGTAGTCAAGTAAGATAAGCTTCTAAGATTAACTGAAATTATTGATGGCATCTATTCCAGAGTTCTTATTAGAATGTATACTTTTACACTACAGAGCTTTCAGGTTAATTTATAAAAATTCATTACCAATTCAACATTAGCATGGAGAAAGTTTATCTGAAAAATGGTCAATGGCACCATGCTGTGGTATAAATAAGTAAAAAGAGAAAGCATAAAATGTTAAAGAGGTGATCTGTCATTATTACATAGCAAAAGGGAAGATAAGTCTTCATAGATAAATAGATTTGGATTTATAGAATAAAGGTTACTAACTGTGCCTAGCAAAATCAGAAGGCAAACCAGTGAATAGAAAATAATCGGTAGAGCGGGACGTAGAAAATTTCATGTTTCACTATCTCACAAGATAGACAGATTTACAGATTCTATGTTAGCTTTGTTGTTAGTTTAAAAAATAATGGATGCAAACTCTCAGTGGTAGAGATGTTTTGCAAGAACAGACTTCAAAGAGGCAGTTCATTTTGTCATGTAACAGCATGAAGTACATCTACAGTACTTACAATCATAACTGGGCCATGATAGCAACTTAATTAATGTTAACTATTACTGCGGGTTTCTGAAAAGACTGTGATACCCATCCTACTACAGAAACTTATTATATTCTATATTTGCACGTTATTTATTATGTAATAAATAAAACATAATACTAATTTTTGTCATAGCTGAGCTTTTTCATATACCCTAGGTTCTGCTTTTAGTAACCCTTTAACATAGATATTTTTATGCCCATTTTGAAGACTTAAAAATTGAGTCAAGAAAAACAATTGCTTCCTTCAAGGTTATGCAGATAGTAAAAGACATTGTGTCTGACTGATCCCTAATTTTAAAAGAAGTTTTAGGCCAGATGTTACAATTACAACTAGTTAAACATTAAAATCCATGAACCTCAGTTTAATCTTACCAGTGTTTTCATGGTAAAAAATATTCAACAAGTTAAATACAAACGGAATGTACTTCAGCATGATGAAGGTCTTATATGACAAACCCACAGCTCATTTACATAACATTGGCAAGTTGAAACTTTTCTTCTAAGATCTGCAACAAGACCAATCTCACAATTCCCCCCACCCCATAATACATTGCTGTAAGTCTGAACCAGGCAACTAGGCATGAAAAAGAAATGAAAGGCAAGAAAAATGGAAAGGAAGAAGTTAAATTGTTTCTATTTTCAGGAAATATTATTCTCTCAACATATAAAACCTTAAAGACTTCACCAAGTGACTGTTAAAACTTACAAATTAACTCAGTAAAGGATATAAAATCAATATAAAAAGCTAGTAGTGTTTCTATACACTAACAATGAGTTATCTTAAAATCAAAATCAAGAAAAACACTGTTTATAAGAGCTAAAATATAATCTTGGGGATAGATTTACCGAGAGGGAATAAGATCTGTACACAGAAAACAATAACACCCTAATACAAAAAATTAAATAAGACACAAAATAATGGAAAGATCCATGTCATGGAATGAAGGAATTATTAATGTTAAAATTATCATTCTAACCAACATGATCTTTATATTCAACAATTTTTTTAAAAAAAAATATTGTAATATCACTTTCACAAAAAATGGGAAAATAATGTAAAATTTTTGTGGAAAAAATAGACTCTGAGTAGACAAAGTAATCTTGAGCAAAAAGAACAAAGCTTACTCCATCACACTAGACAACTTCAAGATACACTACAAAGCTATAGTAATCAAAACAGCATAGCATTGGCATAAAAACAGACATCTTGACCAATGGAATAGGATAGAGAGCACAGAAACATTTCACAACTTTACATTCAACTGATATTTGGCTATGAAGTTAAAAACTCACAATGAGGAAAGAACAGTCTGTTCAATAAATGTTTTGGGACAACTCCTTAACTACATGCAGAAGAAAGAAACTAGGCCCTTATCTCATACTGTGTACAAAATGACTAAACAAACAAATGGCCTTCAAAATGAATCACAGACTCACATGTAAGACCTGACACTGTAAAAGTACCAGAAGAAAAGAGGGGAAACTTCCATGAAAGTTAGTTCAAGAATAGATTTGTTGATGATGTTGTTTGTTTATTTGTTTGTTTTTATTTGAACCAAAAAGTCAGACATCAAAAGTAAAAACAAATGGGATTAAATCAAACTCAAAATCTCTGCATAGCCAAAGAAACAGTCAACACAGTGAAGAGACAAATTACAGAATCAAATAAATTATTTTTAAAAACCGTATAACTGATGAAATTTAATATCCCGAATTTATAAGAAGCACAAACAACTCAAAAGCAAGAGAAAAAATAAACAGAATGAAAAATGACTAAAGGTTCTGAACAGACATTTCTTAAGACATATGAAGAGACAGGTAATATATGAAAACAAGCACCAAGCCACTAATCATCAGAGAAACTCAGATTAAAACCAGATGAAACACAGATGAAATATCACCCCACACCTGTTAGAATGGGTATTATTTAAAAAGTGTAATGCAAAAGATGGTGGAATGAGATAGACATTATTACCTTAGGTACAGGTATGACTGTACATATGTTTTGATGCTACATTGTGTACAATCAGAGAAATGAAAAGTTGTGCTGCAACTGTGTACAATGAATCAAAATGCATTTTGCGGTCATATAAACCTAATTAAAATAAATAATTTTTTTAATAAAAAGTGTAATGCCTAGAAAAGGGAACTATTGTACATTTTTAGTGGGAATATAAATTAGTATAGTCACATTGAAAATGGTATGGTAGCACCTTAAAAAACCAAAAAATGAATTGTCATATGACCTACTAGTCCTCTATTTGGTATATATGCAAAGGAATTGAAATCAATAAGTTAAATACATCTGTACTTCCACATTCATTGCACATTGTTCACGATGGTCAAGACACGGAATCTACCTGACTTCTAAAACATAAGCAGGTTAAAAATGTGGCTTATGTAAATTAAAAAACACAGTATAATACTATCTAGCCATAAAAAAAAAAAAAATTATATTTGTGACAACATAGATGAACCTGGAGGACATTATGCTAAATGACATATGACAGGAACACAAAAACAAGTGCTTCCTTATCTCTTGCATTAGAATCTGGAAAAAATCGAATCCATAGAAGTAGATAGTACAATGGTAAGTAATCACAGGGACTGGGTGTTGGGAGGGTATTGTATGAAATCCACAAAGTTTCAGTTATATGTAGCAGGAATAGTCCAAACATATGTTTCATCACATGACAATTATAGTTAAAAACAAGTATTATTGTCTTAAATATTGCTAAAAGAGATTTTGTGCTCTTAACACTCAAAAGCAGATGCATGTGTAAGGTAATGATTAATGTTAGTTGATTTACCCATTCCAAACATTTATATGATAAATTTATTAAATTTAAAAGTAAGATTATTGTTAAAAAGTATATTTTAAATAAATAATAGCTAATAATTTGTGTACTGCTTTCATGAAATTTATTGAATCATAGCACATTATATTGCATTATATAATGTGTTATAACTGAATAACATAGTATTATTTTGTACTTCTATCCAAAAGATGATTCAAAATGTGAACATGCTCTGCTATCTAAAGTATTCTAACTTAAATATTGTATCAAGTTGAATAGTAATCTTGACATGCTTTCTCTTTTTTTCTCTCTCCTCTCTCTCTCTCTCTCTCTCTCTCTCTCTCTGACACACACACAAGCACACATATACACATGTGAATCATTGCTTTTCTTTGGAAAGAAATTTATAATAACAGATATTTTTATATCTACTCTATTCATACTATGTACCATATACCAAGCTCTGTTGTAATAATTTTGCAGATAGTAACTTTCTTAATCTTAATAACAATCTCCTGAGATAAATCCTGTTATTGTACCTGACTTTATAAAGGGAGAGCTGAGGCATAGAGAGGTCAAGTAATTTACTAAAGTTTCCGTGGCAAAACACTGGCAGAACTAAGATTCAGAGCCAGTAAATCTCACTCTAGACTCTTCCTGTTGATGACACTTATAACAAAGCTCACAAAGATAACTCTTATCTAGTGGAAGCAATGACATTTTATCAGAGGTATAGCACTATTTACCTGTACATTTTCTAATGTGTCCCGTGTACCTTTATTTTATTTGTTGCTTTTAGATATACATGTCAGTAGGCTGTATTTTGGTATATTATACATTCATGGACTGCAAACCATTCCAGTTTGAATCCCATTATTGTGCTTGTCCATGATGTGGAGTTACACTGGTCTTGTATTCATATATGAACATAGGAAAGTTATGTCTGATTCATTCTACTGTCTTTACTATTCCCTTCCCACATCCCTTTCCTTCATTCCCCTTTGTCTAGTCCAATGAACTTCTATACTTCTCCTCCTTATGCTCCCTTGTTATGGGTTAGCATCCACATATCAGAGAGAACATTCAACCTTTGGTTTTGGGGACTGGTTTCTTTCCCTTAGTGTGGTATTCTCATGTTCCATCCATTTACCAGCAAATGCCATAATTTTATTCTTCTTTTCATTTTTATTTATTTATCTATTTATTTATTCATTTTTATTTGTACTAATTTGTTGTACATGACAGTAGAATGCACTTTGTCACATCATACATAAATGGAATATAATATCTCACTCTTTTTAAAAATTATTTATTTATTCTAATTTGTTATACATGCTTCCAGAGTGCAATTCATTTCATATTACATATAAAGAGCAGACATCAATACATACTAAGTGCATGTATAAAAACTCAAATGGTGTGAAAATACTTTGTGTAAAACCAGTGACTTGAAAAAAAAATTCATTCTTCTTTATGGCTGAGTAACAATCCATTGTGTATATATACAACCATTTCTTTATTCATTCATCTATTGAAAGGCATCTAGTTTACTTCCCCAGTTTAGCTATTGTGAATTGAGCTACTGTAAACATTGTTGTGGTTGCATCACTACAGTGTGTTGATTTTAAGTCCTTTGGGTATAAACTGAGGAGTGGGATAGCTGAGTCAAATGGTGGTTCCGTTCTAAGTTTTCTGAGGAATCTCCATACTGCTTTCAAGAGTGATTGCACCAATTTGCAGTCCCATCAGCAATGTATAAGTGAACATCTTCCCCCACTGTAAGAGCCTTAATGAGGAGGTAGCTAAGATGGCGGCTGACTAAGAGCCAAAGAGGAGACGTTTAATTGTTTTTTCCTGACCTTAATGTAATCTACTAAGAATCTTTCTGTGCCCATGAACACTGTGTGACACACCTGTAAGTTGAGCTTGTGACACGTGTATACTTGTTAAGGGGAAGAGTATTTAACCAGGTAGGGTTGGAATTGTGTGGGGGTTGTTGTTGGAGTTGGAGAGAGAAGTCAGAAGAGAAAGCAGAATAAAGAACCTACTTGTTTCCAGTCTGCCTCCGAATTCTTTCCTGTGGTATTGTTGCTGCAGGCTGCAGCCGCTGCAGGCGGCAACACCCCACATTCTCACTGACTTTTATTTTTATTTGTATTCTTGATAATTGCTATTTTGACTAGAGTGAAATAGAATCTCAGTGTAGTTTTAATAGATAAAAGAAAGCTTCTTTAACAAATGGTTCTGGAATTCCATATGTAGTAGATTGAAATTGAACCCATATATTTTACCCTGCATAAAACTCAAAGTGTTTCAAGGACCTAGGAAGTAGACCAGAGACCCTACACCTACAAGAAAAAAAGTAGGACCAATTCTCCATCGTGTCAGCTCAGGAACAGATTTCCTTTCCTCAGTAAGACTCCTAAGACACAAAAAGTAAAATCAAAAAATAAATAATGGGATGGCATTAAACTAAAAGGCTTCTTCACAGCAAAGTAAACAATCAAGAAAATGAATAGAGAGTCCACAGAATGGGTGAAAAAACTTTAACATCTGTACCTCAGAGCATTAATCTCCAGGATACACAAAGAACTTTAAAAAAATTAACACCATAAAAACAAATAACTCAATCAATAAATGGGCAAAGGAACTGAACGGGCACCTCGCAGAAGAAGTACAAAAGGCTAAAAAAATATGAAAAAATGTTCAACATTGGGAGGCTGAGGCAGGAGGATCGCGAGTTCAAAGCCAGCCTCAGCAATGGTGAGGCACTTAGCAACTCAGTGAGACCCTGTCTCTAATAAAATACAAAAAAGGGCTGGGGGTATGGCCCAGGGGTTGAGTGGCCCTGAGTTCAATCCCCAGTACCAAAAAAAAAAAAAAAAAAAAAAAAAAATTCAACATCTCCAGCAATTAAAGAAATGCAAATTAAAACTACAATTTTTGTACCTTTTACTAAAATCATGATGGGCAGAGAGTCGACCTCTTCAATGTTTGCTACCAGTTTCTATTTCTCAAGATTTTATTTTTCACTGCAGTTCATGACTATTGAATTGAAATGAAGCTTAAATAAGAAACTAAGTTACTTTATGAAAATATTACAGAAAATAAAGAGAGGCATTATCCACATGATTTAGTTTTGTATGCTGTCACTTGAATAAAACCACAGAGTACACACCAAATGAGTTTTGTACCTTTCTGCTATTCAAAACGCATGAATCTGATCAATTGTTAGCTAAACCTGCAAGAAAAATCAATAATTTTCCCATCACAGCATTGCCAAAGATATGTTATTAATTGACACTAGATAGTAAAAGGAGTAAATATACTGTGAAATTGCATATAAAACACACTTATGAATTCTATCCATCTTCTCTATTTTTTTTTTATTTCAAATTCTCTTTTTGTAGGAGGGATATAAGGCACATCGGTCATGTGACAAAATGAAAAATACTTTTTGTTAAAGATTATGCAATTTTTACAAAGTTTCAGTGTATGTTGTTTATTAATTGCTTCATGTAAATTCTGATAAATATCTCTAGGGAAGAAATATATTTAGAGTATTTCTCATCTGATTTCTCCATTTAGTTTATGCTGGTCAAACTTGTTTATTGTCAACAAGACCTTGTAAACTTGAAGAGTGCCAGCTAAGTGATGTTATATATTTCAGGTATTTTAGGAAATATATAGAAAATGAAAACTGACATACAGCACAGCAGGCAAATTTACAGTAAGTATGGAATCAGGTATTTATTGTGTCCATTTGCAGAGGGAATCAATGATACAAATATTTAGGTTGTCTTCTGCCATGATGATGATGATGGTGGAGGTGACTAGGGGTCAGCCATATTTAATTAAACTTGTTTGTTAGAAACTAGTCCTCACATTGTTACCCCTTCAGCTTCTACTCTTGTTAAACTATGAGACAATACAAGTTTTTTTTTTTTTTTTTTCAAATTTTCAGTGTTTCATAAGCCATCTGCTCTTTCCTTACCAAAATCTAGAAATACAAATACTTCTCTTTTCGCTTTGCATGTAATTTGCTTCTTTCAATTTAGTTCTCTGGGGTCCAATATAGATTTCATGTTAGCTGCCAAATGTTCAGGGATGCTCTGAAATTAGGTGTCATTTAGAAATAGTAGTTACATTTTTGAAGCCCTATTCTGTTTCTGTGGGGAAAAAAATAATGGAAATAGACTAACCCATTACATTTTGCCAAATCCCTATTTTGAACTTCAACATACAAAGAGGGTAATTTCTATATTATAAAGTTTGTTATAAAAACTAAAGTAAAGCCAAAGGAGTTATTTTCCAACAAAAATTAAATCTACAATTTGGGTGATTAAAAAACTAATTGGATCACAATGGTTGTATTAGACAAATAGTTTCACAGATAATAGGTTGGCATATTGAAAAACAAATATCATTTTTATTCTATGCATGTCCATTTATGATTATTCAAAAAGCTTTCTTTAGTAGCCTACCAGTTGATATAAACCAACGAATGACCAAATGATTTTATTAATTTCAGAAATACAAATTGCATGGACTCAACACCACTTAAAATACACCTATAATTTCCATTACATGGGAAAGTTGGTTACTGGCCTGTTTAGAAACATTCCACACTTTGGCTTATCAAATGTGTATGGGCTCTAAAAAAGTGCTGTTGAATATGGAAAATGCCCAAATATTTAGAGTTATCAAATTTCAGGTTATTGTGAATTTCTGGTAGTCCTATGCTTCTTTCCCACTTTTAACATGAAAATTTAAAATGTTATTTTATTCTTTGATCATCGAGTTACTTCCTGCCCAAACACATGAATTTACTGAAGAATTTTGAGTTCCCCAGAGAGGTTTATATGCTTTCACAAAGTTCTGTGTTCAGAGTTCAATTTGTTCTTATAAAATTTCTACTTTTCAGCAGCTTGCCCTATCAATAGGTAAAGCAATTTTCCACTTAGTGGAACAATTTGTGATGGCTTGTTTCATGAGACTAAAATTTTAGACCAAATTGATTTTAAATGTTATTTTCAGACTAAGATAGTTGTGGCTTAACAATTATTTTTAAAACTATACCCAATTTTTAAAGGCATATTTAACAAATCTCATAAACAGGTATTTTGTTTATAGTTTCATTGCTGGTGCTGGGAGAAACACGTGAATCATCTTCCATGGTTTTGCACTTAAAGATTTATGTACTTGCAGGAAGAATTCATATCTCATTGAACTCATATGAAAAATAGAGACTCTCTAAATTTTGTTGTGAATTTATCCCATGATAATGGCAAATAATCAAGTAATTTACAAGTAATTCTGGCTGTTAAGTTTCTTCAGCTCAGCCGGGCGTGGTGGCACACACCTGTAATCCCAGCTCTTTGGGAGGCTGAGGCAGGAGGATTGAGAGTTCAAAGCCAGCCTCAGCAATGGCGAGGCACTTAGCAACTCAGTGAGACCCTGTCTCTAAATAAAATACAAAAAAAAAAAAAAAAAAAAAAAAAAAAAGGCTAGGGAGTGCCCCTGAGTTCAATCCCCAGTATCAAAAAAAAAAAAAAAAAAAAAAAAAAAAAAAAAAATTTCTTCAGCTCAATTTTAATATATTAAGTGCTAATAAACATGATATGTTTCCATTTTGGGACAAGATATTCATAATAAGAAGCAGTAATGGTTTATTATTAGAAAATATCTTCATAGTTACTATATATGTTATTTTAATTATATTTTGAATTTCTTTACAAAGCATATACATATTTATGATAATTTATTTCTGTAGTAGTATTAAAAACCAACCTCATACCTTACTTTAAAATAACTAAATTATTTCCAATTTAATGTCAGTTAAATAGGACATGCAACATTTTTACTTAAGGATTTTATAATTTGCCAAATTATAAGAGCCTGTATGTGCCTTGACTGTTTAAATATTATCATAATATTTGAAAACTACTATATGTTAAAGTTTATTTAAAGAAATTCAGGAAATTAAGTACAGACATTATTTTTTTTTTTTTTTTTTGTTAGATGTGAATGGACCTTTATTTTCTATGTATTTATATGTGGTGCTAAGAATTGAATCCAGTGCCTCACACATGCTAGGCAAGTGCTCTACCACTAAGCCACACCCCTAGCCCCCAGACATATTTTTGCAACATGTTTTCAACAATCAAAGTTTATTTAAATATGCATGTGGGGTAGAATTATATTAATATCAAAAGGTAAAAACTTTCCTTCTGACCAGCAAATTTTTGGAAGTAAGGTTAAAAAAGATCATCCTTACACTTTAATTAAAAAGAGGATGATAAAATAGCCAGACCTATGATCTTGCAATAGTGACATATATTAAATGAATTTACAAAGTTTGTTTTCATCAATATATCTCAGGCCAGAGATTTTTTCTTTTATGTTTTCCCTTACACTAGGATCTAGGAGTTTAAGGTGTGGTTTATGAAAACAAACCAATAACAAAAACAAAAAACACACTGCTCATTTGTTGTACAGCTATAGCAAAAACTAGCAAAAGGAAAAAAAAAAATGAAGCTTTTTACATGTATGAATTTTCGCTTACCAAAATTTGAAAATAATTTTTCTCTAAGACTTACACAACTTATATTTTTCATATAATATCAAATGTAAGGGGAATGATAATAGGTATATACACAAATGTAATATGCTATAAAATGTAACTCAGAAAGGAATCACATCTTACATTAGTAGAGTTTTGAAAGTTTCATATTGTATGTGACATTTGTTCTGGGCTTTGAAATATGAGTGTGTCACTGTGTCGTGAACAACTAGGGATCAGATAGCTGCACAGAGGTGTGAGCTGGCTGAGAAATTAAAAGTCTGAAATAATCAATAAGAGATAAAAGACAATATACACAGAAAAATAGTTTCACAGTGAGGGCCTGGTGGGTGGATGGGACCTGATGGGTCTTATCTCTAACAAAAAGTGAGGCTCCACATACTTCATTTATGAGGGATCACATCAAAGGGATTTATTAAGAGAAAAAGTTTTTTAAGATAAACAAGAAGCAAGAAGCTCTTGGAAATTGGCCTGATTGGAGACTTATCACTTGCACAGTAATTCTTCCTCCTCCAGGAAGTTGGCCCCTCCAGGTTACTTAGGCACACTAGTATGTCTTTTCACCTCCAGGGAGTTGCATTTGAACCTAGAACTATCTGAACCAATACATTCCGTGGTATCACAGAATTCTCTTTGAGCAGGACGTTGCCAAAGCAACAGAGGGGTCTCAGATGGGTGAGATGACACCTAGAGTTCTCCCAAGGCACACCTCAGACAAGCCCGCAATTCATTTGTGGTTCCCAAAATGAATGAACTTTGAACTATCAAAGAAGGAAATAAGAGGATTCTGTGTAGAGGAAGAAACATGACTCAAGTTTGTGGGAGTACATAAATTTGTGGGAATACACAAATGGGCATGTCCCATTTGAGTATAAGTGTCTAATAAAGTTTAGGTTTGATAGGACAGAGTAACAGTCAGGTTTGATAGGACAGAGTAACAGTCAGTATAAATAAACAACTAGGATGCCAACATTTACATAAACTAGTATGGTGTATTTCCATGAAAACATTAACCACACTATCCCAGTTAATTTATTGAATCACAAATATTTTGTTTTTAGTTTATTTATTTGTTCTAATCAGTTATACATGATAACAGAATTGTACACAATGGAGCACAATTTTTTACTTCTCTGGTTGTACCCAATGTAGAGTCACACCATTTGTGCAATCATACATGTACCTAGGGTAATGATGCCTCATTCCGCCAACTTTCCTACCCCTATACCCCCTCCTTTCCTCCCCTTTGCCCCATCCAAACTTTCTTCACTCATCTCTTGCACCTCCCCGTGCCCCATTATGGATTAGCATCCACTTATCAGAGAACATATTTGGCCTTGGTTTTGGAGAATTAGCTTACTTCACTTAGCATGATATTCTCTAACTCAATCCATTTACCATCAAATGCCATAATTTTATTTTCTTTTATTGCTGAAGAATATTCCATTGTGTATATATACCACAATTTCTTTATTCATTCATTTGTTGAAGGACAACTAGTTTGGTTCCACAGTTTGGCTATTGTAAATGTTGGGGTCTTTTTTTGAGTTGCTGGGGTCTTTAGCTTCCCCCCTCAACCCGGGATAGGCTCCTCCAGCCGGCGGAGAAGACTGGGGGGAACATGCCCCAGCGGAGGCGAACTCGGGAAAGGTAAAAGCTTACTCACCACCCACACCCAGCCCTCTTTTCAGAGGACAAACAGACAGGTCAGGGAGAACAGTCAAGGCACAAACTCAGTTTATTGAGGAAGTTTGGACAGTCTTATAGAGGACATGGGCCAATCAGCAGAAAGATCATAGGGACACATAAGGAGCATGGGTGGATGCCATTGGCGGAGCCATTGGCCTATCCTTGGGGTGGTTTCAGTTCTCACGACAAGTCAGGGGAACGCCTCCTGATTAGGCCAAGTCTTGTATCAGGGAGTGGGAGGCAACCAGAGAGTTAAGTTTTTCTATTCTCTTGGCCAATGTGTTCTTAAGTCCCCAACAGTAAATTGTACTGCTATGAACATTGATGAGGCTGCATAACTCTAGTATGCTGTTTTTAAGTCCTTTGGATATAGCCAAGGAGTGGGATAGCTGGGACCAATGGTGGTTCCATTCCAAATTTTCTAAGGAATCTCTATACGGCTTTCCAGATTGGCTGAACCAATTTGCAGTCCCACCAGCAGTGTATGAGTGTGCCTTTTCCCCCACATCCTCATCAAGATTTATTGTTGTTTGTATTGTTGATAACTACCATTCTGACTGTAGTGAGATGAAATCTTAGAGTAATTTTGATTTGCATTTCTCTAATTACTAGAGATGTTGAACATTTTGTCATATATTTGTTGATCAATTGTATATCTTCTTCTGAAAAGTGTTTGTTCAGCTCCTTAGCCCATTTATTGATTGTGTTGTTTGGGTTTTTTGTTTGTTTGTTTGTTTCAGTTTTTCGAGTTCTTTATATATCCTGGAGATTAATGCTCTGACATTTGTGTGTGTGTGTGTGTGTGTGTGTGTAGCAAAAATTTGCTCCCAAACTATAGGATCCATGCTTACCTCATTTATCTTTTTTTTTTTCTTCTGAGAGCAACATTTTTTAGTTTGAATTCATCCCATTTATTGATTCTTGATTTTATTTCTTGCACTTTAGGAGTCTTGTTAAGAAAGCTGGGGCCTAATTCAATGTGATGAAGATTTGGGCCTACTTTTTCTTCTGTTAGGTGCAGGGTCTCTGGTCTAATTCCAAGGTTCTTGATCCATGTTGAGTTGATTTTTGTGCATGGTGAAAGATAGGGGTTTAATTTCATTATGCTGTATATGGATTTCCAGTTTTTCCAGCATCATTTGTTGAAGAGGCTAATTTTTGTCCATTGTGTGTTTTTGGCACCTTTATATAGTATGGAAACTATATTTATGTGGGTTTGACTCTGTGTCTTCTATTCTGAATCATTGACTTACATGTCTATTTTTGTGCCAAAACCATACAGAGACACATCAATGAAAGATATATTTATGCCAATACCATCACGTGTTTGTTACTATAGCTTTGTAGTATAGTTTAAGGTCTGGTATTGTTATATTATATTATATATTATATTATAGTTAAGGTCTGGTATTCTTGCTAAGGATTGCTTTGGCTATTCTGGGTCTCCTATTTTTCCAAATGAATTTCATGATTACTTTTTCTATATCTATAAAGAATGACATTGGGATTTTAATTGGAATCACATTAAATCTGTATAGCTCTTTGGGTAGTATAGACATTTTGACAATATCAATACTGCTTATCCAGAAGCATGGGAGATATTTCAATCTACTAAGGTCTTCCTCAACTTTTTTCTTCAGTGTTCTGTAGTTTTCATTGTAGAGGTCTTTCACCTCTTTTGTTAGGTTGATTCCCAAGTATTTTATTTTTATTTTTATTTTTTTGGCTTTTGAAAATGGGGTAGATTTTCTAATTTCTCTTTCAGAGGATTCTTCACTGATGTATAGAAATGCATTTGATTTATGGGTATTCTTTTTATATTCTGGGGCATTGCTGAGTTTATTAATTCTAAAAGTTTTCTGATGGAGGTTTTTGGATCCTCTAAATATAGAATCATGTCATCAGCAAATAATGATAGTTTGAGTACTTCATTTCCTATTTGTATCCCTTTAATTTGGTTCATCTGTCTAATTGTGTTGGCTAGAGTTTCAAGAACTATGTTGAACAGAAGTGGTGAAAGAAAGCATCCCTGTCTTCTTCCAATTTTTAGTAGGAATCCTTCCATTTTTTCTCCATTTAGAATGATGTTGGCCTTGGGTTTAGCACAGATATCTTTTACAATGTTGTGGTATGTTCCTACTATCCCTAGTTGTTCTACTGTTTTGAACATGAAAGGGTGCTGTATTTTGTCAAATGCTTTCTCTGCATCAATTGGTATAATCATATGATTTTTTATCTTTAAGTCTAATGGTATGATGAATTGTGTTTATTAATTTTCAAATGTTGAACTAATCTTGCATCCCTAGAATGAACCCCACTTGATCATGGTGCACAATATTTTAAATATGTTTTTGTATGTGATTGGCCAAGATTTTATTGAAAATTTTTGCATGTATATTAATCAGGGATATTGGTCTGAAATTTTCTTTCCTTGATGTGTCTTTGTATGGTTTTGGTATCAGGATGATACTAGTCTCATAGCATGAGTTTGGAACCATACCCTACTTTTCTATGTCATGGAAAATTTTGAGGAGTATGGGTATTAATTCATCTTTGTAGGTCTTGTAGAGTTTGGCTGAGAATCCATCTGGTCCCAGACTTTTCTTGGTTGGTAGGATTTTGATGGCATCTTCTACTTCCTGGCTCGAAATTGATCTCTTTAAATTGTGTATGTCCTCCTGGTTCAGTTTGGGTAAATCATATGCCTCTAGAAATTTGTCAGTGTCTTTGAGGTTTTATATTTTATTGGAATATAAATTTTCAAAATAGTTTCTAATTATCTTCTTTATTTCAGTAATGCCTGACATTATATTTCCTTTTTCATCATGGATTTTAGTAATTTGAGATTTCATTCTCCTTCTTTTCATTAGGGTGGCTAAGGGCTTGTCAATTTTATTTATTTTTTCAAAGAACCAGCTTTGTCAATTTTTTGAATTGTGTCTTTTGTTACAATTTCATTGATTTTAGCCCTGATTTTAATTATTTTCTGTCTTCTTCTACTTTTGAAGTTCATTTGTTCTTTTTTCTAGGGCTTTAAGATGTAATGTCAGGACATTTATTTGTTGACATTTTCTTCTTTTAATGAATGAACTTAATGCAATGACCTTTCCTCTTAACACTGTCTTTATATTGTCCCAGATTTTTATATGTTGTATCAGTGTTCTTATTTACCTCTAAGATTTTTTTTTTTATCTTCTCCCTGATATCTTCTGTTATCCATGCACCATTCAGTAGTGTATTATTTAGTCTTAGGGTGTTGGAGTAGCTTTTATTTTTTATTTTATCATTGATATCTAGTTTCATTCCTTTATGGTCAGATAGAATGCAGGGTGGTGTCTCTATTTTTTTTTTCTATTTGCTAAGACTTGCTTTGTGGCATAACATATGGTCTATTTTGAAGAAGGATTTATGTGCTGCTGAGAAAAAATGTGTATTCACTTGTTGATAGATGGTATATTCTATGTATGTCTTTTAAGTTTAAGATATTGTTTTATTGAGTTCTATCGTTACTTTGTTTAGTTTTTTTGTTTGAACAGTCTATCCAATGGTGGGAGAAGTGTGTAAAAGTCACACAGTATTATTGTGTTGCAGTCTATTTGATTCTTGACTTTGAGAAGGGTTTGTTTGATATACATTGATGCCCCATTTTGGGGAGCATAGATATTTACAATTGTTATGTCTTGCTGATGTGAGATACCATTGTGAAATGTCCTTCTTTATCCCTTTTCACTAACTATGGTTTGAATTCCACTCTATCTGATATGAGGATGGAAACCCCTGCTTGTTTATGTGGTCCATGTGAGTGATATGATTTTCCCCATCCTTTCACCTTCAGTCTGTGGATTTCTTTTCCTGTGACATGAGTCTCTTGAAGACAGCATATTGTTAGGTCTTTTTGAAAAAATCCAATCTGCCATTCTATGTCTGTTTATGAATGAGTTTATGTCATTCACAGTCAGGATTATTATTAAAATTTGTTTTGTATTCCCAGTCATTTTGGTTTATTTTTGGTTTTTTAACTTGACTTGTTTTCTCCTTTGATTGGCCTTCCCTTTGCTGATGTTCATTGTTGTTTTTCATTTTCTCCTCATGGAATATTTTGCCAAGAATGTTCTATAGGGCAGGCTTTCTTGCTGTAATTTTTTTTAACTTTTATTTGTCACAAAAGATTTTTATTTCATCATCAAATATGAAGTTTAATTTTCTGGATATAAGATTCTAGGTTGGCATTCATTTTCTTTTAGAGCTTGGTATATGTTGTTCCAGGATGTCTTGGCCTTTTGAGGGTCTGGGTTGAAAAATCTACTGAGATCCTAATTGGTTTCCCCCTATATATAATCTGATACTTATCTCTTGTGGCCTTAAAAGTCTATCCTTATTCTGTATGCTAGTCATTTTCATTATGTGCCTTTGTGTAGTTCTGTTGTAAATTTGTTTGTTTGGTGTCCTATAAGCCTCTTCTATTTGATTTTTCAATTTGTTCTTTTTGTTTGGGAAATTTTCCGATATTATTTCATTGAAGAGATTGTTCATTCCTTTGCTGTTAACCCATAATTCTTGGATGTTCTGTTCATGGTTTCTTACCATGTTCACTGTGTGGTTAACTTTATTTTCCAGATTTTATGTTTCATCTTCATTGTCTGAGGATCTGTCTTCCAAGTGATCTAGTCTCTTGGTGATGCTTTCTATTGAGTTTTTAATTTGATGTATTGTTTCCTTCATTTCAAGGATTTCTGTTTGGTTTTGTTTCAAAATCTTTGTCACTTTCTTGAGGTAATCTTTTGCCACCTGTATTTGCTCTCTCATGTCTTTTTTGTTGTGATCAATTTTTGCCTATATTTGCTTACTTAAGTCATTTTTAAATTTGCAGATCATTTTAATAATGCATTCTATTTTTATAGTATTTTGGTTTGTTTGAGGCATTTTTCTCCCTTGTTTTTTCATGTTGGTCTATGTGTCTTCCTCTCTTGCAGTGCAGATTTGAGGCCCTGCAATTTCTACCCTATAATCTTGTAGTGACCCTGCAGGTTAGGAATACCTTTAAGGGGGAGATGTTAAAGGGGGAGATCAATGTTTACAGCACTCAATGCAAGTATTATGCAGCCATAAATCAATTAGACACTTACAGATTAGCTGCTATGAACAGAAGTGACGAGTATGGTGTTCCTCTCATGTTATCTTCTAACATATAGCCAGTAGGTTTGCATAAGGTTTCTAGTGGTTGATAGAGAGAAAAGGTGGGGTAGGATGTGATTTTTATGAGGTAGGATGTGAGACTATAGCAGTATTAGATAATAGGATGAACGAAAGAAGAATCAACAGAAGTTGGCTGTTAGGAAGAGACAAAAAGAGAGATAGGTGACCCCATGTAAGGTTCTCTATTGCCTCTGCACCAGGATGGTAACTGTTAACACACCTAGTAGGGATACCTCTGGTGAAACTGGGCCCACTGGGATCTTGGTAATGGTCTTCTAGGTTCTGGTTGTTGTCCTTAGATGGAAGCAGTGATGTCCCTAGTTGGTGGGAGCAGTAGCATAAAGCCTGTAAGTACCTTGATGTTGGGTTTTCAAGCCTCAGTCAGTATCCCAAGATGGATTCTGCTCCAACTAAAGGTGGCTGAGATGGCAGTGGTAGTAACCAAAGATGGCAGTGGAGGTGTCCCAAGATGGAGGCAACTGCATTCAGAGATGGGGTTGGAAGGATGGACAGTGTGATGGTGTTGGGCAGATTGTTTGGTTATGGCACATTGTGGCGTGTGGTGCTGCAATGGGCAACTGCCTCCTGGCCCTGTCTGTTGTCCCACAGTGAAGATTACCACATGGCAAGGGCTATGGTGGTGGCTGAAGTGTCCCAAGATGGAGGTGGTTTGGGTGCAGTCACATGTTGGTGGATAGAAAACCACAGCAGTAATCTTTTCCATGCCAGCATGGTGTTCCTCTCAAGGCAAAATGGGGCAAAGTCGGTTCTAGTCTGGGCTCTGCCCAAGGTGGCACATGGTGGTTTCCCTCACCCTTGTTTTGTAACAAACTAAATCATAACAGCTGAGTCTTCACCTTCTTATTCATTCATGTAGTTCATTATAAAGCCTACTATCAATGATTATCCATCAGAGGGAAAATGTAAACACATTAGAATGTGAGAAATAACAGCTGTTATTTTAAATAATTGAAGTTTAAGACATTTGGTAGAATACCAGTCTAGTTACTCCACTTAACTATATTTGAATAAATGATCTGAAAACTTAATCAGCGTATGCCAATGTAAATACTAACTGGCATGCTATTTTTATAATGAAATATTGATTAGTAAGAACTTTTATAAAATTATTTAGTGGGTTATAGTAGATTTTTTAATTAGAACTTAACAAAGCACTGAGTTTAATAGAGACTAAAAATAGAATATTGCTTGGGATTGTTCACTAAAGATTCATCTCAGCCCAGTCAAAATTCAAAATAAGTAGGTTGGTTCCATAGGTTGGCTATTGCTCTCTATTGTCATGTATACACAAAAACAACAAATAAAAAAATCAAAATACTTTATGATTACCTCTCTCAATGAAGTTGATATTCCTCAATATTCTGGAAGAAGGAACTATCAACTTAAAAAAAAAAAAATGAGTTCTAGGGAAAGCTCATAGAATTGCTTTTTAGTGACATGTATTATGAAGACAATATATGTCTATTTCATGGGAACTGCTATGTGTGAGTTTGTTTACAGGCAAATACTCCTAAAATATCATATATATATATATATATATATATATATATATATATATATATATATATATAATTTTATAAAATTGCACTGTCCAAAATTTCCCATCACACTAATTATTAATATAATGGGGTTCCTTCACTCCTTTCCCTATACTGACTTATCTAATTCAAATTGATCCTCTCTCTTTGTTGAGACAGTATCTCTAAATAATATAATCCTGGTACTGTCAGAAACAAATGGCCTGCCAAGACAAAATATTACAAAGAGTAAAAGATTAAAGTATTATTTTATTTTTTGTCAATTTAACTTACATTTATTTTTCTGCTTTCCTTAGCAAATACTAGTATATTAATATTTTTCATAGGAGTAATGAAGATTAATAAATGTACTATATTTTAATTATACATATGTAAATGAGATTTGGAAATAAACACTAAATGTATTTTACAATAAAGAAGGGATCATCTGATGATGGTTCTCAGTATACTGTCTTTAAATACAATCATGATTATATTGTGTTTATTCTATTTCTAAGGGTATCTGTTTAAAATTTTATAGTTCTCATATATTATTTCATTTTTTATGTGTCTGTATGGATATTTAATTAAGTTGCATACATGCACACACATCTGAATTACTGTGTTAAAATCTATGTTAAAAATGCATATGCTGTTTTATAAAAGCACACAATAATGTTTTATAATAGATAATAGTATTTGTAAAATATTTGTCATTTCATACTCTATGGGTACTATATTTACAAATATATAAAAGTTTATGTTAAAATTTAGTATATCGTCCATCTATTTCATTATAATATTCATGATAATTAGTAATTATTTTTTCCAGTGTTTTTGAAAATACCACTGGGTCAATCATACCAAAATTATTTTAGAAGGGCTATGCAATAAGATTTAGATATGGTTCCAGATGCCAAGCTTAGCATGTGACTCAAAAACTTTGGTAGTTCAAAATCTGTCTATGGATGTTCTCCCTATTGTAAAGGAATGTATATATTTTTGGTATTCTTCATCAAAGATCCTAACCCATTAAATCCCTAGTTCTCAGTTATCCAAATATTCAATGAAACTGACAACAGTGTGTTAAAATAGTTTGGAAATCATAATCCTTTATATAGTGGATAAGTAAGCTCAACATTTTATATATATATATATATATATATATATATATATATATATATATAACATACATATATATAACAGCTAATATAGCCTTTATGTATCTATATACTTTATCAAATGTAAACAATATACTTATATATCGTATCAAATCTATATACATACATACATACATACTTTATCAAATGTTGCAATCATTCACCTATTATTTTTTCCAAAAAATTAGAATTATAAAAACATAATATTCATGTAAAAAGCTATCATAAATGGTACATTGTTGCTTAATTTAATTTTTATAGGTGTTCCACATCTAGAAGGATATGACTTCACAAGTTGATATTAACCATGATTTTCAGTTTTTCTGGGATCCAAAGATGAAATGGGACCAGTCATCAATGAGTGAAACTTGTTCCTTTTATGTTTTAAAAATATTCTCTCCATGGCCTTATAGTAAATAAAAACAACATAAAATGTTTTCAGGGTGTGGTGGTGCAGGCCTGTAATTCCAGTAGATTCGGAGGCTTATGCAGGTGTATCATGAGTTCAAAGCCAGCCTCAGCAACATAGTGAGAATCTGTCTCAAAATATAGAATAAAAGGCCTTAGGAATGTAGCTCAACGGTTAAGTGCCCCTGGGTTCAATCTCTGGTACAAAACAAAATTAAAGGTATGGTGTGTGCATAGGGGGTGTACATGACTTATTTTGTCTAGAAATTTTTCTCAATACATATCTACCTTTTTAATTTTTTTTTTTCCTGGCCAGTGTAATTTCTCCTTTACTTTACTTATAGCCTCTATACAGGCAATGTTTCTTTATATTTTTTCTTGTCTAACTCTCATTTTTTTTTTAATATTTAATGAACAACCATAGCTCCCCTCACTTCTGAGCAGCTCCAAAAATAAAATTATTTCTGTACCATTTACTTTGCCTAGTCCCTTCAAAAACTGGCTAACATATTATGTGTGCACGTGGGAAATGTCTTTGTAAAATCTATGGCATTTATGTGTGGATTGCTTTGTATATGTGTTTGCTAGAATTCTCCATATGCTTCTAATATAGTAGATACAATGAAAAACATTTATTTTTGTTTTTAAAACAACATTGTTATGGTATAGCTGAAATACAATAAGCCACACATATTTGAAGCATAAATTGTGATTTTTTTAAACTTACACATGCACAAACAAACACATAAAATACCTCCATAAATAATTCACATGTACATCATTGTCAGGTGTTTCCATTTGATCTTTGGTAATAATTTACTGCTGCACCATCCCTAGGCAAAACTTGTATCTACTCTCTATTACAATACATTAGTTTGTCATTTCTAGAATTTTATATGCTTGTTGTTTGTTTTTATTTCCTTCATTTGGGGCAATTATCTTGAGATTCATGGTTGTGTTTTCTGTACTGAGTTCATTTCTTTGTATTTCTGATCAATATTCCATTAGATGAATAGCCGCAGTCTATTTCTCCAGTCACAACCTGATGGACATTTGAATTGTTTCTAATTTGGGGCCACTACAAGCAATGCAGCTATAAATGTCTGTGTGAAAATCTTTGCATGGATATTTGCTTTTTTTGATCTTGGGGTGAAAGGCCTGGATTTTGTAGTAGATATATGTGTAACATTTTAAGAAAAATGGCAAACTTTTTTCTACAGTAAGTTTTATAGTTTGCATTCCCATCAGGAATCTATGAGCATTCTCATACCTTCACATCTTCAAAATACTTCTAATTTCCTCCAATTTCTTTTTTGACCTGTATTCTATTTAGAATATTGTAGCTAATTCTCTAATATTCACACCTTTTCCCAGAAATATTTCAGGTGAGAACATTTTATTTAATAACATTGTGGTTACAGAACATACCTTGTATAACTTGAATTTTTAACTATATCACGAATTATTTTACATCCTTGAAAGTGTTCTATCTTGATAAATTTTGTGTGTGAGCACATGAACTGAATAAAGATTCTGCTATTTGTGGGATTTTTTTAATCTATAAACTTCAATTAGCTCAAAATGGTTGATTATGCAATTTAAGTCTTCTATGTAGAGGTAACCTTCATTTTTCACAGTAGTTCAAAGCAACACATGTAAAACATTTACAAGTAAAAAGTCAGAATTATTACACATAAGGATGTTTTTAAACTAAAACAATACTAAGTAGTACTATAATCCCAGGAAGAAAATAAAAATAATCTAATGTGTCTGAAAAATAAACATTTATATTTATTTAATACTTCTGATACTAATTTTCCTTTAATGCAATGCCAAACAAAATTAAATAGGAAGGTTAGGATAATATACTGGCAGAGGAAGATTCTATCACTGAATTAATATTTAACATTATTTTCATGTTTATAGTTATCAACTATTAATATTAGTAGCATCATTTAGCCATTAAAACTCACAAAATGAGCACATTGATAATAACAATGATGCTAATGAATATGATGATGATAAGGATGATATAAACTTCATGTAAATACAAGATTTTTAAAAATCTGCTTCCATTGTACACATAAAAGCTCACATCATACTACATATAGATTAGTTGCTGATTTTGCAACACAAAACTCTCCTTAAGGATTAAAAATGGCAAGAGTCAAAATAATTCTTTGGAAAATATCAGCTTCAATTCTCATTGGAAATATTTTCTGTGCCCAACACCAGAGTGACAGCTGGGAATTGTGCCCATCGCCATTCCCCAGTGTATTACTGGTGAATGCTCACCTTGTTAAACTGAGCCTAGTTATACCATTTATGTAGGTCACATCAGAGTCATTCTACTTGAAGTGCTTTTTATGTAAAAAACAGTTTTGACTCCCCAATAATGGCATCACATCTGACTTTGGTTAATAAACAAATAATTGTACTTATTGAATTAAGAACCTGTTTTGTAAAAAGTCTAGGTTGCAAATCTGTGCCTGCCTGACATAATAAATGAAATCTAAATTTCATGTGATCCTTATTTCACTAAATCAAGACAAGCCTTTTTCTACATGCTCACTAGCTCCATTAAATAAACTTTTAAAATTATCTCTTTTTATTCTTTTTCATTCTTCTCCCCTAATTTCTCTTCAGATGCATACCCTCATTGAATTTCTTAATTTCTTAATTTTTTTTTCTCCTTATAGGTTTCTTCATTTGATCAAGATGTCATGAAACTATGTATCTCAGGTACCTGACAGGATAGATTTTCTAACATCTACCTACAGTCTTTTATTAACACATTAGAGATATACAGCCCATTTTATTTTCAATTTTGAGATAGGGCCTTGGAAATTTGCTTAGCAATTCGCTAAGTTAATGAGGCTGGCCTAGAACATGTGATCCCCCTCATCAGCCTAATGAGTTGCTGCTTTCCTAATCTTTTCAGGAAACGTCATATTGCTTTCCAAATTTGCAGTATTGATTCGCAGTTCCACAAATGTATGAGTGTATCATTTCCCTCACACCTATTCAGCATTCTTATTACTTTTCTTCTTGATAATTGCCATTCTAGCTGGAGTAAGATGAAATCTTAGAATAGTTTTGAGTTGTGTTTTCCTGGTTGCAAGGCATGTTGAATTTTTTTTTTTTTTTTTTCATATAATTGTTGGCCATTAGTATTTCTTCTTTTGAAAATGTCTATTTGACCCATTTGTTGACTGGGTAATTGGCTTTTGATTTTTGTTTTGTTTGTTTTGTATTAATTTTTTGAGTTCTTTATATACTCTGGATATTACTCCCATGTCAGAGGAGAAACTGGCCAGGAATTTTCCTAATCTTAGGCAATTTCCTCACTTCTCACACTTTAAATAATTTCCTTTATTACACAAAAACTTTTTAATTTGATACCATGGCATTTAGTGATTCTATTTATTTTTTCTCTTGAGTTTATGGTCTTGTTAAGAAAGTCAGTGACTATGTCAATATGTCAGAGTGTTAAGCCTACATTGTCTTCTGGCAGTTGTAAAATTTCTGGCATAATTCCTAGGTCTTTGATTAACATTGAATTGCCTTCTTTTCAGGGTGAGGGGTAGGCATCTGGCTTCATTTTCTACATATGAATTTCCAGTTTTACCAGCACCTTTCTTTAAAAAGACTACATTTTCTCCAATGTTTTTGGGACTTATGTCAAGAATCAGATGATTGTATGTATGAATTTGTTTCTGTGTTTTCTGTTGTATTCATTTAATCTTAATGTCTTTTTATGTCAATATCATGATTTTTGTTAATATAGTTTTTTAGTATAATATGAGATCAGGTGTTTTAATGCTACAGGTATCATTCTTATTGCTTATTATTGCGTTGGCTTTTCTGGGTCTTTTATTATTCCATATGAATTTTAGGATTGTTATTTCTAGTTCTGTGAAGAATTTCATTGATATTTCAATGGAGATTGCATTGAATTCATATATTGCTTTTGGTAATTTGCTCATTTTGTCACTTTTAATTCTATCCATCCAAGAAGATGAACGATCTTTCCATCTTCTGATGCTTTCTTTAATTTCTTCATTCAGTGTTTTCTAATTTTTGTTATAGAGGTTTTTCACCTCTTTAGTTAGATTTATTCCAAGTGTATTAATTTAAATTTAATGTAGATAATTTTCAATGGGAATGTTTCCTGATTTCTTGTTTCTCAAACAGATGACACTATTGGTGTATAGAAAAGCTATTTATTTATGTATGTTGATTTATACCCTGCTATTTTCCTGAATTTGTTTCTTAGCTCTAGGAGTTTTCTGATGGAATTTTTCTGGATCATCTAAATATAGCATCATTTCATCAGCTAATAAAAATAACATGACTTGTTCTTTTTCTATTTATATTCCATCAATTTCCTTCACTTGCCTAATTGCTCTGGTAAGATTTTCAAGAACTTTGTGGAATAGGCATGGTGAGAGAAGATATCCTTGTCTTGTTTCCAATTTTGAAGAAAATTCTTTAAGTTTTTCTCTATTTAGTATAATGTAAGTTTTAGTTTTCTCATATATAGTCTTTATGATATTGTATAAGTTCCTTCTATCCATAGTCTGTTTAGTGTTTCTGATGATGAATGAGAGCTGAATTGTTTTTTTTGGAGGGGTACCAGGGATTGAACTCAGGGGCACTCCACCATTGAGCCAAATCCCCAGCCTATTTTGAATTTTATATGGAGACAAGGTCTCAATGAGTTGCTTAGCACCTTGCTTTTGCTGAGGCTGTCTTTGAATTCCTGCTCCTCCCACCTCAGCCTACAGAGCCTCTGTCATGCACCACCACACCTAGTGGGAGCTGAAATTTTTCAAAGACATTTTGTACAGCTATTAAGACGATCATGTGATTTTTTTTCCATAATTCTATTTATATAGTAAATTACATTCACTGATTTGTGTATGTTGAAACAACTTTGCATCCCTGGGATGAAATGTAAGAGCCCTAATAAGGAGATAGCTAAGATGGTGGCTAGCTGAGGGCCATAAGAGGTGTTTCAGTATTTTCACCGGATATTCATGCATTTATCTAAGAATCTTTCTATGCCCGTGAAAACCATGTGACGCACTTGTAAGTTTGAGCTGTTGACACGTGGATACTTGTTAAGGCAAAAAATATTTAACTGGGTGAGGTTGGCTAGAGGGGGTGGTTGGATTTGGAGAGGTTGTTGGAGCCGGAGAGAGAAGTTAGAAGAAGCAAGAATAAAGAGCCTATTCATTTTCCAGTCTGCTTCCGAATTCTTTCCCGCGGTATCGTTGCTGCAGACAGCAACAAGTGGTGGCCCATACAGGGAATTTGGAATCTGTAGGTAAGAACTGAGAGGTCTCTAAAGATGGGTGCATAAATAACTAAAACCCAAGTGATAAAGGATATGGAACAATTCCATATAGCTGATAGTGAGGAGGAAAGTGATCATGAAAGCATAGCTTCCACTGAGTCAGATAGGAACAGTAATGATAGTATTGGTGTGAACTCAAAAATGACGAAGATCTGAGCTGCTAAAGCTATCCAACGTTTATTAGAAACAGCCGAGGAATATGTGCTCTCAATTGAACCTGGAACTCAATTGAACCTGGAACTCAGGATGTTACTACTAATGAAAGTAATAGTAGTGAGGAGAAGTCAAATAACCATGAAAGCACAGCCTCCTCCGCTGAGTCAGTTAAGAACAGAAAGGACCGTCAAGTGGAGGAATCTTTTGTGCCCTCACGGGTTGAATCAATTACAGAAACTATGAACAGTCTTTCTAGGCACTTGTATGCCCTTGAAACAGAGATTAAGGGCCTTTCTGTGAGCTTACGCGCCCTCGAACATCAAAACCCGCAGAGACATTGGGATCTGCCAGTATTTGAAAATGAAAATGGGCAGAGGTACCAGCAATCGCTAGACTTCAAAACAATAAAAAATTTCAAAGAAGCAATAATGACCTATGGGCCCCAAGCTCCTTTCACGTTGAGTATGTTGGAGTCCCTTAACACTTTAACTTTAACCCCCTCAGACTGGAAAGGCTTATGTAAGGCAGTATTGAGCGGGGGACAACACTTGATTTGGAGGTCACAATTCCAGGAATTTTGTGTAGAAACAGCTAAAAGAAATGTGACTGCAGGATTTCCAGACCGTAACATAGATATGTTAACTGGAGAAGGGCAGTTTGCTGATTTACAGCTTCAAATTCAGTATGATCCTGGAGTTTACGCTCAAATATATGCTGCAGCTGTTAGGGCATGGAAAACTTTACAAGGAACTGGTGATTTACAGGGTAGCTTGTCTAAAGTAATTCAGGGACCTAATGAGCCATATGCTGACTTTGCTAATAGGCTTTTGAGAACTGCAGGTAGAGTGATTGGAGACGTTGAACAAGCTATGCCATTAGTCATTCAGCTGGCATATGAAAATGCCAACAAATATTGTCAAGACTCTATCAGACCTTGGAAATCTAAAAGTGACCTTTAAGTATATATAAGATTATGCAAAGATAAAAATGATGCCTTTGTCACAGGAAATGTGATTGCATCAGCAATGAAAGGTGCTTCCCCTCAAAATTTAACAAAAAGGGCTCAACCTAAAAATTATTATAATCAATCAAGTTATTCTAGACAATATCCCCAAAGAGAAATAAGACCAAGCTCATATTGTGCCACAGGTCGCTGCCCCAGGTGTAAAAAAAGGAAACCATTGGGCTAATATACGCAGATCTAAATTCAATATTTCTGGAAACATTTTGTCTAGGAATTCAAAACGGGGCACAGGGCCCAATGCCCTGGGGCCCACAAATGTATGAGGCATTAGAGGAAGAGTATCATCAAACATCCATCCAGATGATTCCTCGACACAATCCCTCTTACCCATTGACTCCCTCGTTAGAGGAACAAGAGGAACTGCAGGACCAGATCTCTGTTCCACCGCCCAGATAGTGCTAACACCTGAAATGGTGGTTCAACTGATTCCTGTGAGAGTCAAGGGATGTCTTCCCTCAGGAACTGTAGGACTTATTCTCGGCAAAAGGTCTCAAACCTTATCAGGTTTTCAAGTGACTCCAGGTGTAATATACTTGGACTACCAAGGAGAAATTAGGATTATGCTTAGTTCACCTCAAGGCATTATTAGCTCTGTTAACCAAGGAGATAGAATTGCTCAGCTGCTTCTCCTTCCCAGTTTACATGACTCATTTAAGAGTATGCCTCAAAATAGGAACAATAGAGGATTTGGTTCCACTGGCTTGGGACCTATGGCTTGCTGGGTTCAGGATTGTTCACGGAGGCCTATGTGCAAAATAAAAATTCAAGGTATAGAGATGGAGGGATTAATTGACACTGAGGCTGACTCTTCCATTATCAACGTACGACAATGGCCCAAACACTGGCCTCTGCAGAAGGCTTCAAATACTTTGAGAGGCTTGGGATATTCTAATACCCGAAAACAAAGTGCAACAGTTTTAGAATTGGAGGATGATGAAGGGCATCAAGGAACATTTCAGCCTTATGTTTTGTCCAGCTTGCCAGTTACCTTATTGGGAAGAGACCTTTTACAACAAATGGGAGTACGTCTCACAACCAAGCCCACAGGTGTTACAAAAGGAAATCATCACCGAACAGGTAAAGGATTTTTTTTTTTTTAGGGGCCACTGAGAAAACAATTTTGAAAGTAACATGGCTTTCTGATAAGCCAGTTTGGGTCCCTCAGTGGCCCTATCTAGAGAGAAATTACAAGCGGCCCACCTACTAGTTCAAGAACAACTAGAAGCAGGACATATAGAACCTTCCAACTCTCCCTGGAATTCCTCCATATTCATGATCAGGAAAAAAATCAGGAAAATGGCGATTGTTACATGATCTTAGAGAAATCAATAAAATCATGCAAATTACGGGCCCTACCCAACCTGGACTTCCTAATCCTGTAGCTATTCCTAAAAATTTCAATTTTATAACTCTTGATATAAAGGATTGTTTCTTTTCTATTTCTCTACATCCTCTGGATGCCCCCAGGTTTGCTTTTTCAGTTTCTTCTATTAATAATAATGGCCCTGATCAAAGATACCAATGGAAAGTTTTACCCCAGGGAATGGCTAATAGCCCCACTATATGTCAAATCTATGTAGATAAAGTTATTCAGCCTATCAAGAACAAATACCCAGAGCTTGTGTGCCTCCATTATATGAATGATGTTTTGCTTGCTCATCCTAATCAAGAAGTCTTATTCACCATATTTAGCGATATATCAGAAAACTTGAAAGGATATGGACTAAACATTGCTGAAGAAAAGGTTCAAACTAGATCTCCAATATTATATCTAGGATTCCAAATTATAGATACTTTTATTAGGCCTCAAAATATTTTAATAAATAAGGAACATTTGGCCACTCTTAACGATTTCCAAAAATTGCTGGGAGACATTAATTGGCTTTGCCCTACACTAAGCCTCACCACTGGCCAATTAAAACCCTATTTGATATCCTTTGCAGGAACCCTGATTCATCTTCACCACAAACATTGACTCCTGATGCTAGGGAAGCTTTAAAGTTGGTAGAAAAGGCCATTGAAATATCCCATTGTGATAGAATTGATTTTGCTCGACCTCTGATATTGATTATTATTTCTTCACAATATACACCCACAGGAGTATTTTGGCAACAGGGGCCTTTATTATGGATACACTTGCCCAACTCTCCTAAAAGAACAATTGAGTCTTATACCTCCATGGTGGCTAAACTTATTCTTCAAGGACTTAAGACTTCTACTAAAATATTTGGCATTCACCCCGCTACTATTATTGCTCCCTCTTCATCATCACAGGTTGAATATTTGTGCTTCAATGATAATGATTGGGCTATAGCTAGATGCTCTACTTCTGCAAATTTTGATAACCATCTTCCTAAGTCTCCTATACTATCTTTTTGTATCAATCATACCATTATATTTCCACAGGTAATAAAAAAAAATCAACCTATTCCTAAGGCATTAAATGTATTTACAGATGGGTCCTCTAACGGTACTGCTGCAGGAGTCACTCAAAAAGAAAATATGATTCATATTACTGCCCATAAATCAGCTCAATTATTTGAACTTGAAGCTATTGTTATAGCTCTTGAAAGTTCTAAAGAACAGCCCATAAATATTTTTTCAGACAGCCACTATATTGTACAGGCTGTCCCAAAATTGGAGCTAGTAGGTCCAATAGCATCTCATACTCCAGCCTTTAAATTGTTTTTTTCAAATTCAAAACCATCTATGGGAACGTAAAGAACCTTTGATTATTGGACATATCAGAGCTCATATTAATTTGCCTGGTCCTCTCCATGAAGGTAATCAAAAGGCCGATGCCCTCACTCAAACAATCTTTATATTTTCAGCAGTCCAACAAGCTACCTCGTTCCATTCTCAATTTCATGTTAATAGTACTACTTTACAACAAATATTCAAAATAACTAAAGATCAAGATTGAAAAATTGTGAAGGCTTGTCAATCTTGTGTGACACATTTGCCCAATCCACATTATGGGGTTAACCCAAGAGGATTAATGCCCAATCATTTGTGGCAGATGGATGTCAATCATGAGCCAAGTTTTGGAAAATTGCAATTTATTCATGTGACCATAGATACATGCTCAGGCATGATTTTTGCTTCCTTACATGCTGGAGAAAAAGTTAAAGATGTTACATCTCATTGTCTACAAGCTTTTGCTGCATTGGGCATTCCCAAAATGCTTAAAACAGACAATGGCCCTGTACATACGTCCTCATCTTTCAAACAGTTTTGCACAAAATGCAGTATACTCCATAAGACAGGTGTTCCGTATAATTTTCAAGGCAAAGGTATAATTGAACGAGCTAATCGCACACTCAAAATTATGCTTTTGAAACAAAAAGAAGGAAATTGGACAAATCCTTGGAACAGATTGGCCATTGCCCTTTTTACTTTAAATTTTTTAACTTTGGATTCTAAAAAATATTCGGCTGGAGACAGACACTGGAATCCACACCAACAACATACCTTTGTTTACTGGAAGGATGTTCTTTCAGGCACATGGAAGGGCCCAGATCCAGTATTAATTTGGGGGAGAGGATCTGTTTGTGTTTTTCCACAGCACGAATCCTCCCCAGTATGGATACCATCAAGATTAATAAAACAGGTACCAAATCAAAAGGACCAAGATGAAGTTGTTGTGGAATGATTCCCTTAAAAGAGTTCTTAAATAAATTCACAACTTAAGTCTCATTCCTCCCGGCCAGGACGAGAAGATCTCTCTTTAGTGTGCACACAATTGTATTTTTTCTTTTTTATATATGTCTTTATGTCTGTGTGCTTGTCTAGATTTCATGTAAATGTGATGTCACAAATATATGTCTTTATGTTTGTGTGTCTGTCCAATGTGACGTCACAAATAACAAAAACAGAGCGCTCATGAAAATTAATAATACAATATTATATATATATACATATATACATGTATATATATATATATATATATATATATATATATATATATATATATTTGGATCCAAATAACTTTAATTCATTTAAGTTAAGAGTATTCAATTTGGGTAAACAATTAAAAAGTGAAGGTACCTTCAATCTTAATTTATACGTGTCTCTAGGACTTCTCTTCAGCAAAGAATATGACTAATACTATATAACCTGATATTTTGGTATTTGACATGGGATTATTTATTTGTAATTAACTTTATTTGTTAAATAGCTGATTAATTTAAATTGTTTCAACAGGTATATTCATGGAAAGTTGCTGTGTATGCAGAGGCTCAGGGGTTCCAGCTAACAAATTATTTTTCTAAAATGCCCTTTGCTATTCTTTAATTTATCTTAAATATAATATTTTGTCAGCTAAATACCCTCAGTCTTTCTTTAATCTGTTCTGAATGTGATATTTTGCCAGCTTATGTTTGTGGGAGCTCAAGCAGCAAGGTGTGTGAGCAGAAATCAACTTCAATTACCTGATCTAATAATTCTATTTTTTTTAGTTTGACAACTTGCCTCTTGACTCAGTGCTGGAATGGCACTGCCTTTCATCTAATAATTGATGCTTGAGTTTCTAGGTAGAAGATTTGCCAGTGGCATTGTCTAGACATAAAAAAAAGACAGCTGCTGCTACAGTTGCAGGGATTGCAATTGCTACAAGCATCCCTGCTGCTCAAGCATCAAACAACTTCACCAGCAGTGTGGCTTCTGCTCTGCATGCACAAGGCCTCCTAGATCAACGTGTTAGCAAATGGACATTTTGATAAATATTTCTATGTTTGGGACATTGCACGGGACAATGCCTTGAGGGTATTTGTCTAGAGAACTCAGTGTATTACTTAATGGAACTTAGGGCAGCTGATTTGTTTAAAAAACTTGATTCGCTGTGGAACTTGGCTCGTCAGCGCAAAGCTTGCAGCCTTAGAACCGAAGCATCTCCTCATATTTGGTTGGCTCTATTGGACGGCTGGTAGTCAATGACGGGTAAGATCCCCAGAGGGGGACAACCTAAGACAGGCACTGTCGATCCGGATGTGGTGAAGGTCATCACCCATCCACAGGAAAGTCTCATGTGGCCAACGTATCAACCTAAGACAGGAGTCAAGGGCACAGCCTTGATTATCCGATGACAGGTAAGAATGTTGGTTGTACATGTAGACGCCCTAGAACTATCCCTCTTTTAAAATAAAAGGGGGGAATTGTAAAAGCCCTAATAAGGAGATAGCTAAGATGGCAGCTAGCTGAGAGCCATAAGAGGTGTTTCAGTATTTTCACCTGATATTCATGCATTTATCTAAGAATCTTTCTATGCCCGTGAAAACTATGTGACACACCTGTAAGTTTGAGCTGTTGACATGTGTATACTTGTTAAGGCAAAAAGTATTTAACTGGGTGAAGTTGGCTAGAGGGTGTGGTTGGAGTTGGAGAGGTTGTTGGAGCCGGAGAGAGAAGTTAGAAGAAACAAGAATAAAGAGCCTATTCATTTTCCAGTCTGCTTCCGAATTCTTTCCTGTGGTATCGTTGCTGCAGGCGGCGATAGCTGCAAGCAGCAACAATGAAACCCATTTGAAAATGATATACAATCTTCTTAATATGTTTTTTTTTTAATATTTATTTATTTGCTTTAGTTGTACACAATGTATTTATTTGTACGTGGTGCTGAGGATCGAACCCGGGCCGCGCATGTGCTAGACAAGAGCTCTACTGCTGAGCCACAACCCCAGCCCATCTTAATATGTTTTTTAATGTAAATTACCCCTATTTTATTGTTTTTTGGATCTATATTCATCAAGAATATTGGTTTATAGTCTTCTCTCATTGTGTCCTTTTAAAATTTTATTTTATTTATTTATTTTTATTCATTTAGTTATATTGTCAGGGTGATATTTAAAAAATAAATTTGTGTGTTCTCTCTCTTTATATTTCATAGAATATTTAGAGGAGGATTGGCAATATTTCTTTTTAAATAGATTAGTATAAATCAGCTCAGATTACATCTGATCCTGGGCTTTTCTTTACTGAACACTTAATATGAGTTTTCAAAAGAATTCTTAATAATCCTCTGGATTTCATAAATGTCAGTAATAATATCTCCTTTTCATCTCTAAGTTTGTTGACTTTGTTCTTATTTCTCTTTTGGTTAATTTGACTCAGGGTTTATCAATCTTTTTTTTTCTTTTCATGAACCAACTCTTAGTTACATGGATCCTTTACATTTTTTAAAATTTTTAATTTTTTAATTTGTTTTAATTAGTTATACATGACAGTAGAATGCATTTATGCACTTTGATATATCATACATAGATGGGATATAATTTCTCATTTTTCTGAGTATACATGTAGTAGAATCACTTTGGTCATGTAGTCATATATATATATATATATATATATATATACACACACACACACACATACATAAAGTACTAATGTCTGTCTTGTTCTACTATCCTTCCTATCCCCACATACCCTCCTCTCCATTCTCTTCACTTCGCTCTACCTAATCCAACTCTTTTCTTCTGTAGTGCCCCTGTCCCTGATTGTGAATTAGCATCCACATGTTAGAGAAAGCATTCAGTTCTTAGGGATTGGCTTATTTCACTTAGCATGATATTCTCTAGATCTTTTGTATTTTATTATTCTCTATTTCATTAATTTTGGCTCTGATCTTAGGTGTTTCATATTTTCTTCTGGTCTTAGAGTTAGTTTGTTCTTGTTTTTCCAGGGCCTTGAGGTATAACATTAGACTATTTATTTATTTATTTTTGTTACACAGGTACTCAATGCTATAAACATTTCTGTTACAACTGCCTTCATTCTTTCCCAGAGATTCTGATATGTTGTATTTCTATTCTCATTTGTTTCTAGAAATCTTTAAAGTTTCTGCCCTGATTTCTTTTAATACATATTAGTCATTCAAAAGTGTATTATTCAATTTCCATACGTTAAAATGGTTTATCTTTTTCATTGTTATTGATTTCTAATTTCTTTGCATTACAATCTGATAAGATGAAAGAAATTATCTTGATTTTTTTTGTATTTTCTAAGATTAGTTTTGTGTTCTAAAATATGGTCTATTTTGGAGAAAGTTCAGTGTACAACTAAGTTAATTCATTTGTTAATGGATGTAATAATCTCTTGATATCTGTTAGTTTCATTTGATTAATAGTATTTTTAGGTCTGAAAAGTCTTTGGTTAGCTTATATTTGGAAGACCTATCTACTGGTGAGAGAGATATGTTAAAATCACCTGGTATTATTGTATTGGTGTTATTAGATTTTTTACATTGAATAGGGTTTGTTTCATGTAAGTTACATAAAACCTTGGGGCATAAATATTTGTAATCATCATGTTTTGTTGATGAATGTTTACCTTAACCAATATGAATTTACCTTCTTGTCATTTGAATGAATTTTTACTTAAATTCTACTTTGTCATTTATGAGAAAAGCTATCCCTATTTGCTTTTGGTCTCTTTTTGCCATCATTTTACCTTCAGCCTATACATATTCTGCCTTCAAATGATGTCTCCTATAAAGAAATACAGATTGGTCTCATTTATAAATACATTTTGCCCAGCTAATCTTAGTTCAAGAATTGAGACCATTACAGTTTCATAAGTGATTTCTATTTTCTGTCATTTTGACTTATCTCTAAAGCTTAACTTGTACTTATTTATATTTTACATTACTAGTTTTCTATTGAGATTTAAACTTTGGTTGGTTTGATATTTATTTCTTCTGCATGTAATATTTCATTAAGTATTTTATAGTGTTACAGTAATTATGAATTCTTTTAATTTCTGCTTATATTGGAAGGTTTTATTTAATCTTAAATTCCCAAAGACAGTTTCACTGGATATAGCCATTTTGGGTGAAAACAAAACTAAACAAAATTTCTTGGCTGAGAGACCACAGAAAATCCAATTGGTGCACTTTTAATTATGATCTGACATTTTTTCTCTGTGGCTTTTGAAATTCTATCTTTTATATTAGAATTTTTAATATTTTGGTGGGTAATGGTGATTAAATCCAGGGGCAGTCTACCCCTAAGGCACTCTAGCCCTTTTCATTTTTTATTTTGAGTCAGGGTCTCAAAATGCACTATTTAGGGCCTTGCTAAGTTGCTAAGACTGGCTTTGAATTTGCAATCCTGCCTCCGTTTCCCAAGCAGCTGTATGCGCTATCATGCCTGTCTTGACATTTTAATTATAACATGTATTAGAGAAATATCTTTAAAAATACCTTTGTTTTATTTTATTTTTATGTGGTCCTGAGGATTGAACCCAGGGCCTCAGACGTGCTAGGTGAGCACTCTCCTGGTGAGCCACAACCCCAGCCCTAGAGAAAATATTTTCTATCTTGCCTATTTGGGTTTCTAAATGCCATCTCTCTTTGGAATTACATCTCATTTCAGGAGTTTGGACATTTTTTTTTTCATATTATTTCACAGAAAAATTTGTGCCTTCTTTCAGTTTCTGTTTTCACACACTCTATGCCAATGATTTTTAGATTTTTGACTCTTGAAATTGTCCTATATTTCTTGGATATTCTGATCATGGTCTCTCATCAATTTCTTAAATTGATGACTATATTTTTAAGACTTTATGCCTGGTTTTTGAAGACTGAAAAATCTGTCTTCTCTGCAGTCTAATCTACTGGGAAAGCATTCAAGTGAATTTTTAATTTGATCTATTGAGTCTTTTCCAGGATTTCTGTGTGGTTCTATTTCAGAATCTCTATCTTCTTACTTAAATGTTTTTAACTTCCTATATTTTCTTTCTTTGTTTATCACTTAAGTCTTTTTTTTTATTTCACTAATCATTTTAACAATAGCATGTCAGCCTAGGATCTTACTCCCTTAACATTTCTAAATACTTTTATTTTATATTTTTTAATTTTTTTTAATTTGTTTTAATTAGTTATACATGACAGTAGGATGCATTTATGCACTGTTACATATAATACATAGACAGGATATTATTTCTCATTGTTTAAGTGTACATGTTGCAGAATCATATTGGTCATGTAGTCACGTATATACATACAGTAATAATATCTGTTTCATTTCACTCTCTTTCCCATCCCCACATTTCCTCCCTCCCCTCCCTTCACTTCCCTCTACCTAATCTAAGGTAACACTATTTTTCCCTAGTGCATTCCACCTTATTGTGAATTAACATCCATATATTAGAGAAAACATGCAGCCTTTGGTTTTGTGTGATTAGCTTATTTCACTTAGCATCATATTCTCCAACTCCAATCATGTACTGGCAAATGTTTCACCTTTCTTTAAAGCTGAGTAATATTTCATTGAGTATATATACCACATTTTCTTTATCCACTCGTCTATTGAGGGACACCTAGGTTGGTTCCATAGTCTAGCTATTGTGAATTGAGCTGCTATAAACATTGATGTGGCTGTGTCACTATAGTATGCTGATTTTAAGTCCTTTGGGTATAAACCAAGGAGTGGGACAGCTGGGTCAAATTGTGGTTCCATTCCTAGTTTTCTGAGGAATCTCCATACTGCTTTCCATAGTGGTTGCACCAATTTGCAGTGCCACCAGCAATGTATGAGTTTACCTTTTCCCCCATATCCTCGCCAAAATTTATTGTGTGTATTCTTTATGATTGCCATTCTGACAGGAGTGAGATGAAATCTTAGAGTAATTTTGATTTGCATGTCTCTGATTGGTACAGATGTTGAACACGTTTTCATTTATTTGCTGATCAATTGTATTTCTTCTTCTGTGAAGTGTATTTTCAGTTCTTTAGCCAATTTATTGATTGGGTTATTTGTTTTTTTTGGTGTTAAGATTTTGAGTTCTTTATATATCCAAGATATTAATTCTTTATAAGAGGTGCATTTGGTAAAGATTTTCTCCCAATCTGTAGGCTCTCTCCCCACACTATTAATTGTTTCCTTTGCTGGAAAAAAAAAAAAAAAAAAAAAAAAAAAAAAAAAAGCTTTGTAATTTGAATCCATCCCATTTATTGATTCTTGATTTTACTTCTTGCGCTTTAGGAGTCTTGTTAAGGAAGTCAGATCCTAGGCCGATGGGGTGCAGATTTGGACCTATTTTTTCTTCTATTAGGCGCAGGGTCTCTGTTCTAGTGCTTAAGTCTTTGATCCACTTTGAGTTGATTTTTGTGCAGGGTGAGAGATAGAGGTTTAATTTCATTTTGCTACATATGGATTTCCAGTTTTGCCAGCACCATTTGTTGAATAGGCTATCTTTTCTCCAGTGAAGGTTTTTGGCACCCTTGTCTAGTATGAGATAACCATATTTATGTGGGTTTGTCTTGTGTCCTCAGTTCTGTACCATTGGCCTACAAGTCTATTTTGGTGCCAATATCATGCTGTTTTTGTTACTATAACTCCGTAGTATAGTTTAAGGTCAGGTATTGTGATGCCTCCTGCTTAACTTTTCTTGCTAAAGATTGCTTTAGCTATTCTGGGTCTCTTATTTTTCCAAATAAATTTCAGGATTGCTTTTTATATTTCTATGAAGAGTGTCATTGTGATTTTTAATAGGATTTGCCTTAAGTCTGTATAGCACTTTTGTTAGTATGGTCATTTTAACAATATTAATACTGCCTATCCAGGATCATGGGAGATCTTTCCACTTTCCATTTTCTGAGGTTTTCTTCAATTTCTTTCTTCTGTGTTCTGTAGTTTTCATTGTAGAGGTCTTTCACCTGTTTTTTTACATTGATTCCCAGTGGTTTTTTTTTTTTTTTTTTTTTTTTTTTTTTTTTTTTTTTTTTTTTTTTTTTAGGCTATTGTGAATGGAGAAGTTTTCCTAATTTCTCTTTTAGTGGATTTATCACTGATGTATAGGAATATGTTTGATTTATCGTTGTTGATTTTATATCCTGCTACTTTGCTGAATTCATTTATTAGTTCTAGAAGTTTTCTGGTGGAATTTTTTGGATCTTATAGATATAAAATCATGTCATCAGCAAATAGTGATAGTTTGAGTTCTTCTTTACCTATTTGTATTCCTTTGATTTCTTTCTTTTGTCTAATTGCTCTGACTAAAGTTTCAAGGATGATGTTGAATAGAAGTGGCGAGAGAGGACACCATGTCTTGTTCCAATTTTTAGAGGGAATGCTTTCAATTTTTCTCCATTTAGAATGATGCTGGCCTTGGGTTTATCATATATAGCTTTTACAATGTTAAAATATGTTCCTACTATCCATAGTTTTTCTAATGTTTTGAACATGAAAGTGTGCTGTATTTTGTCAAATGCTTTTTCTGCATCTATTGAGATGATCATGTGATTCCTCTTTCAAAGTCCATTAATATGATGGATTATGTTTATTGATTTCCATATGTTGAACCAACCCTGCATCCCTGAAATTGATCTCTTTACATCATGTATGACCTTCTCATTCAGTTTGGGTAAGTCATATGTCTCTAAAAAATTGTTCATGTCTTTAATATTTTCTGTTTTATTAGAGTATAAATTTTCAAAATAGTTTCTAATTATCTTATGTATTTCAGATGTGTCCATTGTGATGTCTCCTTCTTCATCTTGTATTTTATTAATTTGAGTTTTCTCTCTTTTTCTCTTTGTTAGCATGGGCAGCAGTTTATCAATTTTATTTATTTTTTCAAAGAAGCAACTTTTTATTTTGTTAATTTTTTCAATTGTTTATTTCGTTTTGATTTCATTTATTTCAGTTCTGATTTTAATTATTTCCTGTCTTCTACTGCTTTTGGTGTTGATTTGTTCTTCTTTTTCTAGGGCTTTGAGATGTAGTGTTAGGTAACTTATTTGTTCACTTTTTATTATTTTAACAAATGCATTCAATTCAATCAACTTTCCTCTTGGTACTGCCTTCATAGTGTCCCAAAGATTTTGATATATTGTTTCAGTGTTCTCATTCACCTCTAAGAATTTTTTTTTATTTCATCTTTGATTTCTTCTATTACCCATTTATTATTCAATTGTGTATTATTTAGTTTTCATTTGTAATAGCAGCTTCTATTTTTATCTTATTGTTGATTTGTAATTTCATTACATTGTGGTCTGATAGAATGCAGGGTATTATCTCTGTTTTTTTTGTATTTCCTAAGAGTTGCTTTGTGGCATGAGATATGGTCTATTTTAGAGAAGGATCCATATGCTGCTAAGAAGAAAGCATATTTGTTCATTGATGGATGGAATATTCTATATATGTCTGTTAAGTCTAAATTTTTTATTTTATTACTTAATTTGATAGTTTCTTTATTTGGTTTTTGTTTGAAAGATCTGTACAGTAGTGAAAGAGGTGCATTAAAGTCACCCAGTATTATTGTATTGTGGTATGTTTGACTCTTGAAATTGAGAAGGGTTTGTTTTTTGTACATAGATGCTCCATTGTTTGGGGCATAAATATTTATAATTGTTATGTCCTGCTTATATATACTTCCATTAAGAAGTATGAAATGTCCTTCTTTGTCTCTTTGGATTAACTTTGGTTCGAAGTCTACTTTATCTGAAATGAGAATGGAAACCCCTGCTTGTTTATGCAATCCATATGAGTGATATTTTTTTCCCCATCTTATCACCTTCAGCCTGTGGATGTCTTTGCCCATGAAGTGAATCTCTTGAAAACAGCATATTATTGGGTCTTGTTTTTTAATCCAATCTGCCAATCTATATGTTTTGATTAATGAGTTTAGACCGTTAACATTCAAGGTTATTATTGAGAAATGATTTGTGTTTCCTGTCATTTTGATTTTATTTCTGGTTTTTTATTTGTCTTAGTTTCTCATTTAGTTGAATGTCCCTTTAGTGTAGTTCTTCCCTTTGCTGGTTTTTTTTTTTTTTTTTTTTTCACTTCATCCTCATGGAATATTCTGTTGAGAATACTCTGTAGTGTAGGTTTTTAGTTGTGAATTATTTTAATTTTTGTTCATTATGGAATGTTTTAATTTCACCTTCAAATCTGAAACTTGATTTTGCTGGATATAAAATTCTTTGTTGGCATCCATTTTCTTTTTTTTTTTAATTTTTATTTATAGTAGTAGTATGTATTACAGTTCATACTACACAGGTGGAGCATCTTTTAAATAAGATATTCATTTTTAATTTTTTTTTTTTTTTTTTACTTAGAAAGTTTCTTACTGGAAGATTATTTATTTATTTATTTTTATGTGGTGCTTAGGATTGTACCCAGTGCCTCACATATGCAGGGCAAGCACTCTGCCACTGAGCTATAACCCCAACCCTTCCATTTTATTTTAGAGCTTAAAATATATTATTCCAGGACCTCCTAGCTTTGAGGGTCTGTGTTGAGAAATCAGTTAAGATCTGAATTGGTTTCCCCCATATGTAATTCGATTTTTTTCTCTCACAGCCTTTATGATTTTTATCTTCGTTCTGTGTGTATGTGTCTTGGAATGGGTTTGCTATAATTTTGTACACTTGGGGTCCTGTAAGCCTTTTGTATTTGATTTTCTATTCCATTCTTACCTTTGGGAAATTTTCTGCTATTATATCATTGAAAAGATTGTGCATTATTTTGCTTTGTATCTCTGATCCTTCATCTATTCCAATAATTCTTAAATTTGGTCTTTTAATGTTATCCCATAATACTTGGATGTTCTGTTCATGGTTTTTTAACATCTTCTCCACATGTTCAACTCTACTTTCAAAATTATATAGTTTGTCTTCATTGTCTGAGGTTCTGTTTTCCAAGTGGTCTAGTCTGTTGGTTATGATTTCAGTTGAATTTATAATTTGGTTTACAGTATCCTTAATTTCAAGGATTTCTGCTTGTGTTTTTTTTTTTTTTTCCCATGATCTCTAACTCTTTATTGAAGATGTTTTTCACTTCCTGTATTTTTTTTATTTAACTCCTTATACTAGTCTTTACTTCACATATTAATTTAACTATATACAATCTGAACTGCTTCTTGGACATTTCTTCCACTGTGTTATCAGTAGTTTCTGTTGTTGGAACATCTCAGTGTCTTTAGGCCACTTTATTCCCCTGTTTTGTTTTGTTTTTTCATGTTGTTATTTTGTTTTTCCATCTAAAAGTATGGATATAAGGCAGGATAAATTCTACCCTGTAGACCTATAGTGTCTTTGAAGGTTTCCAGCATTTCTTCGTTACTGGTGAGACCAATATCAGCAGCACCCAGTGTACACAATATATAGTCTTAAACATAATAGCTCCCACTAAGTCATCTACTACTTTACTGCATTAACCCAAAATGATGAGTTCAATAACTATCTATAGTACAAACAAAATATTTGTTAAAATGATTTACAATTTCAAATGGTGGATGAGAGGGCAGAGGTAGTGTAGTATGCAATATTCACGAGGAAGGAAGAGAGAAGCTAGAAGTAAAAATTCATAGGAAGAGTGGAAGAGGAGCCTAAAGAGATTGGCTGTTGGTTGGAGAAAAGTGGGAAAGAAAATAGATAAGAGAGAGGAAGAATATAAACAAAGAGAAAAAAATTAAAGACATGAATCCAACAAAAATGCAAAACACCATTCCTATATCATTGTCCTCCACATACTGATACATTAAAAACATCCTGTTCCAAATATGGTAGAGATTAGTGAATTAAAATATGAAATAAAATAAATCTTGTTGGAAAGCTGACCTGTCTCTGTCAGTGATCAATAGTTTCTCAGCCCTGTTTCTGATGTTTCTCTGGATCAACAAACCCAGTCTCTATCCCACCAATCTTGGCTTCAGATACCTCAGTCTTGGCCACAGTGCAGTCTCAAGATCTCAATGCTGCTTTTACTTGCAGAGAGACCACTAAGAGTACCCTTATGCAAAGAAGCAACCCCGAGATGCAGCATCAAGAGAAGGGCCACCAACACTCTCAGAAGGAAGACCCCAGTTTCCTTCAAACCTGCAGGTTCTCTCACACTGGACCTGTAGGCCCCAGCTGGAGTTCCCAGACACAGGCTCTTGTGGTGGTAAACCTGCTAGCACCCAGGCCCCAGTCCCTGGTTGGTGTCCCAAAATGGGTGCAGTCATGTGCAACCATACCCCGAGTCTCACCCAAAGCAGTCCTCTAGGCATGATAGCAGTGGTAGTGGTTGTGGTTGTTGGCAGTAGTAATGGTGGTTGCAGCAGCAGCTGCAACCTCAGCTGTGGAGGCAGTGTCACTAGGCAATCTCTGGGGGTCAAAAGCAGTGTCAGCTTCAGTTGCATCCAGGGCAGTGGTTTCTTCCATGGCAACAGCACCCAGAAAGAAGACCTCCAGATCTCAGGCTGGCAGCAGCAGAATCAGAGGCCGCAGCAATGGTGGTAGAGGTGCAGACAGTGGTTGATTGACAGGAGACTTCTGGTTCCAGGGCAGCAACCTTGGAGGTAGCCTTGCAATTTGTTTCTGAAGTACCCGAGGCTATGCCTAGAGAGATCTCCAGGCACAGCAGTGGCTTCTGCAGCAGCCCACAAAGAAGACCTTCAGGCGACCTCAGGCTGGCAAGAGTGGAATCAGAGGCAGCAGCCATGGAAGTAGGTGTTTGATTGACAGGATTGTTCAGCCAGCAGTGACCACAGAGGTAGTGGGAATTTGCACCTGACCTAACTGAGGCCGTGCCCAGAGAAGAGACCTCTGGGCACTGAAGCGGCTTCTGCGACAGGGGTTTCTGCCTCCTAAATTATTTATACATTTCATCTATTGTCATGTCAATGGAATAATTTGTTGAAGTGTTCTGGGATATTTGGGATAACTTGTTCCCTTGGTTTTTTTATATTGTTTGTATTAATAATCATTTGCTAGGATGATTTACTCTTCTATGTGAATGCAAGTGACCATTTAGTGAGCTTTATTTTCTTAAGTACTTGAGACTAGGCAAATGTCTTAGTGTTGGACTCTCACTCAGTGTGTACCCAGTGCTATTATACCCACAACAACTTTCAGAGAAGATACTAAATTGCAATTCTAAAGTTCAATCACTTCAGAAAAAAGCAATGTGCTAATAAAGCTTGGGGAAAAATCTTAGAGAAAATTTCTCTATAAGTATTCTAATTCAATAATAAGGTTGGAGTAATATTCTTGAATAGATTAAGAAATTACTTATTGAATATAGTAAAGTTACTACTAAACTGCATACAAGTTGAAAAGAGAAAAATGGACAAAGAGAAAAACAATACAAGGGAGAGAAAAACTATTCAAACTCAAAAGAATGTAAAAAAAAATGGGTTTGGGTCATTTGAAACAGAAGCACATAATTCAAGAAGGAAAATAGAGACCACAAAGAGTAAGCATCAATCTGAGCTAGGAAAAAAATGACTCCAATTAATGTTTTAAAACATTAGAAGAAGTACAATCAATAATGTTGAGGATTGCAATATCAAATAAGAGAATATATTCTGATACAATATGAAAAGACATATGCATATATATATAATCAAAACTGCATTAGAGCTATTTATGATAGTCAAGCTAAACTGTTTTATTTGGGTGGCTTTTCTTTTTGATTCTTCCTGATTTGGATTTTATCAGGATTTGGGACCTTTAGAAGATACCCGCTGCTCCTCGGCTTTACCTCTAAGTTTCTCTGGGTGTGATGTAATGTTCAGTCTAGCACAAATCTGTAGCAATACAAGGATGGCCACTCCAATCTTCGGTGTGTTGGGGCACTTGTTAGCTTTCTCATTCTTCAGAAGGGATGGTCCCTAATTGTCAGGTGTTGTTTTCTAATATGCCTTCCTGAAGAAAATATCCATGTGACCAGAGAAGTCAAATTTGGTGTGAGTTCTCCCCTGAGTATTTCAGAGTGTAAAGTGTATGGCGCTCTACAGTAGAGGTACAGTGGTCTAGTTGAGATAGTGCTGAGTGACCCATGGGAGGTAGAGGGTGGATCCTCCCTCTGGAATGTTCACATTACAGGTTGGTGGGCTTGAATTTAGGCATTCTGGGCAGTGTCTGGGGGAATGCTCCTTTGCAATTTGTACTACATTGCACATGGATGAGGGTCTCTGCTGGCTGCTGGGAGTTGTCCTCAGGGAAAGCCTTTTGTGTGCTCATGCAATATGAACAAGAATTTTGTCAATGAGCAATGCTGGGCTCCTAGAGGAATTGGTGGGGCACAGGAGTCACTTTCCCTGCTTGCTAGTTTCTACAACCAGCTGTTGGTTCTTGTTAGTTTGCCCAGAAGCCCAAGTTTGCACACAGAGTGGGTGAGGTATCTGCTGGCTATTTCTATTGAGAGAAGGTATTCAGGGCTCAGGACTGTTACTGGCTACTGTGGATGGCTGAACTCCCATATGCCTCTACTGTGGCTTGTTGATAGAGGGCATTTATAAGCACTTGGTTGCTGTCTTCAACTGGGAGGCCTATAAGTGCCAGCTCTCTGTGGGCAATTTGTAGCACAGACATTGTCACATTATCCACTGCAGATAACCAGGGTTTTTCCTGTCACCATCACCAGAGTAGGGTGTCAGTTTGCCCATCTTTACCTCAATTACTAAAGAGGCTCTGGAGAGATCTTGGTTAGGGTTAACACTCCCTGGGAATCACTTGTGTGGATGAGGATACTGTAACCTTCAACTAACATCAATCCCTCTGCAAGGTCCTTCTAGAAAAATAGTGGACAACCCCTTTCAGAGGATTTTCCTATGGTTCTATTTTTTACTCTCTGTTGGTGAAGAGAAACTTCGATTTAATTTCTTCCAGGAAGACTGACAAGCTGTGGTCTCTACAAAATTTCTATACTTCACAGAGCAGTTTTTTTGCCATCAATTTTGGTTAAATTGTGCAATCTCCTTCACTGTCTTTGGTGTGTGTGTCCCCTTTAAACTAAGTCTGCTTTCTTTCCAACTATTCTTAAAGAAGTAAGAAGTGGGTTTTGCCTCTCCTATTCTCTCTTTTTTACTCCTCTCCATGACCTCATTCTGAAACATGTTTTCTGGTCCAGTAACAAAATCCCAACTTCCTCCAAATATCACGATGTATAATATTGAGTTTTAGAATATGTGCACCATCATTCACCTCTCTGGTCAGGTGTTCTTTCACTGCTTTGAATCTGGGCTGGAAAAGAGTAGATGATTTTTGCCTACATATAGTTCTCCACTGTCTTCCTCTAAATTTTCAAGTTGTTGAATTTATTATGGTTAATTTACTTGGTTAAGAATGGGGACATAAAGTGATACTTCTATTCATCTATTTTGAAAAGTAAACAATTCTGGATTTTTTTCCCCACTGAGATTCTGAATACGTTTAATTTCAATAACATTCCTCTCAATTGTAGAATACACTTAGAAATGAGAAAATTCAGGGGTGTAATACAGTTTAATATTTGAACACCCCAAGGTAATTTTTCTGAAGTTCTTATAGCTAGATTGTCATGAGCAAGCTAGTCCATTAACATATATCAAACATGTTTCTATCTTTCTACAATGCCATGATATATTGAACAGCCATAAATTCATAGTCTATACCATGTTCTCAGTGGCAGTTCAATGAATACTTGAGAGTCACCTTATGTCATAAATGAGGCAAACATGAGTTCTTTTATTCCAATCTTAATTTCTAATGTTTTTTTAATTATTTTTTATTCTAAGATGTTATAAATGACAGCAGAATACATTACATTTCATATTACACATATATAGAGCACTTTTTTACAAATCTCTGGTTGTATGCAGAGTATATTCACACCATTTGTGACTTCATATATACATTTAGGGTAATGATACCCATCTCATTCTACCATCTTTTTTTTCTTCCTTCACTCTTTTGCCCCCTCCCTTCGCCTCCCTCCCCATTGGCCATTCTAGTATTCCTCTAATCCTCCCATGCACCCCATCCCTACCCGACTGTGAATTGGCCTCCTTATATCAGAGAAAACATTTGGCATTTGGCTTTTGGGATTGGCTAACTTCACTTAGCATTATATTCTCCAACTCCGTCCATTTTCCTGCAAATCCCATGATTTTATTCTCTCTTATTGCTGAGTAATATTCCATTGTGTGTATATACCACATTTTTTTAATCCATTCATCTACTGAAGGGCATCTAGGTTGGTTCCACAGTTTAGCTATTGTGAATTGTGCTGCTATAAACATTGATGTGGCTGTATCCCTGTAGTGTGCTGTTTTCAGGTCTTTTGGGTAAAGACCAAGGAGTGGGATAGCTGGGTCATAAGGTGGTTCCATTCCAAGTTCTCCAAGGTATCTCTATACTGCTTTCCATATTGGCTGCACCATTTTGCAGTCCCACCAACAATGTATGAGTGTGCCTTTTTCTCCACAACCTCTCCAACATTTATTGTTGTTTGTGTTCTTAATAGCTGCCATTCTGACTGGTGTGAGATGAAATCTTAGAGTGGTTTTGATTTGTATTTCTCTAATTGCCAGAGAGGTTGAGCATTTTTTCATGTATATATTGATTGACTGTGTATCTTCTTCTGAGAAGTGTCTGTTCAGTTCCTTGGCCCATTTATTGATTGGGTTATAAGTTTTTTTTGGCGTTTTGATTTTTGAGTTCTTTACATATTCTAGAGATTAGTGCTCTATCTGACGTGCATGTGGTAAAAATTTGTTCCCAATTAGTAGGCTCTCTGTTCACCTCACTGATTGCTTCTTTTGCTGAGAAGAAGCTTTGTAATTTGAGTCTATCCCATTTATTGATTCTTGGTCTTAATTCTTGTGCTACAGGATTCTTATTAAGGAACTTGGGGCCTAATCCAACATTTTGGAGTTTAGAGCTTACTCTTTCTTCTATTAGGTGTAGTGTCTCTGGTCTAATTCCTAGATCCTTGATCCACTTTGAGTTGAATTTTGTGCATGGTGAGAGATAGAGATTTAATTTCATTTTCTTGCATATGGATTTCCAGTTTTCCCAGCACCATTTGTTGAAGAGGCTATCTTTTCTCCAATGTACATTTTTGGCACCTTTGCCCAATATAAGATAACTCTAATTATATGTGTTAGTCTCTGTGTCCTCTATTCTGTACCATTGGTCTACTGGCCTATTTTGGTGCTAATACCGTGCTGTTTTTGTTACTATTGCTCTGTAGTATAATTTAAGGTCCGGTATAGTGATGCCACCTGCTCCACTCCTCTTACTAAGGATTGCTTTAGCTATTCTGGGTCTCTTATTTTTCCAGATGAATTTCATGACTGCTTTTTCTATTTCTATGAGGAATGTCATTGGGATTTTGATTGGCATTGCATTAAATCTGTATAGTGCTTTTGGTAGTATGGTCATTATGATAATATTAGTTCTGCCTATCCAAGAACAGGGTAGATCTTTCCATTTTCTAAGGTCTTCCATAATTTCTTTCTTTAGTGTTCTATAGTTTTCATTGTAGAGGTCCTTCATGTCTTTGGTTAATTTGATTCCCAAGATTTTTTTTTTTTGTTTTTGATGCTATTGTAAACGGGGTAGTTTTCCTCATTTCCCTTTCAGAGAATTTGTCACTGATATATAGAAATGCCTTAGATTCATGGGTGTTGATTTTGTATCCTGCTACTTTGCTGACTTCATTTATGAGTTCTAGAAGTTTTCTGGTGGAATTTTTTTGGGTCTTCTAGGGATAAAATCATATCATCAGCAAATAATGATAATTTGAGTTCTACTTTACCTATCTGTATCCCTTTAATTTCTTTTGTCTGTCTTATTGCTCTGGCCAGTGTTGCTGCCTGAAGCGTCAGCATTTCAATTACTATGTTGAATAGAAGTGGTGAAAGAGGGCATCCCTGTCTTGTTCCAGTTTTTAAAGGGAATGCTTTCAGTTTTTCTCCATTTAGAATAATGTTGGCCTGGGGATTAGCATATATAGCTTTTATGATGTTGAGATATGTTCCAGTTATCCCTAGTTTTTCTAGTGTTTTGAGCATGAAGGTGTGCTTTGTTTTGTCAAGTCCTTTTTCTGCATCTATTGAGATAATCATATGGTTCTTATCTTTGAGTCTATTGACGTGGTGAATTACATTTATTGTTTTCCGTATGTTGAACCATCCTTGCATCCCTGGAATGAACCCCACTTGATCGTGCTGTGTTATATTTTTGATATGTTTCTGTATCCATTTTGCTAGAATTTTACTGAGAATTTTTGCATCTATGTTCATTAAAGATATGGGTCTGAAGTTTTCTTTATTGGATGTGTCTTTGCCTGGTTTGGGGATCAGGGTGATGTTGGCCTCATAGAATGAGTTTGGAAGTAGTTCCTCTTTTTCTATTTCCTGAAATAAATTGAAGAGTATTGGTATCAGTTCTTCTTTGAAGGTCTCGTAGAACTCAGCTGTGTATCCATCTGGTCCTGGGCTTTTCTTGGTTGGTAGGCTTCTGATGGCATCTTTTATTTCGTCACTTGAAATTGGTCTGTTCAAATTATGTATATCCTCCTGCTTAAGTTTGGGCATATCATACAACTCTAGAAATTTGTCAATGTCTTCGGTGTTTTCTATTTTGTTGGAGTACAGGTTTTCAAAATAATTTCGAATTATTTCCTGTATTTCCGTAGTGTTTGTTGTGATATTTCCTTTTCATCACATATATTAGTAATATAAGTTATCTCTCTCCTTCTCTTTGTTAGCCTGGCTAAGGGTCTGTCAATTTTATTTATTTTTTCAAAGAACCAACTTTTTGTTTTGTCAATTTTTTCAATTGTTTCTTTGGTTTCAATTTCATTAATTTCAGCTCTGATTTTAATTATTTCCTGTCTTCTACCACTTTTGATGTTGGATTGTTCTTCTTTTTCTAGAGCTTTGAGATGTAATTTTAAGTCATTTATTTGTTGACATTTTCTTCTTTTGAGGAATGAACTCAATGCAATGAACTTTCCTCTTAGAACTGCCTTCATAGTGTCCCAGAGATTTCAATATGTTGTGTCTGTGTTCTCATTCACCTCTAAGAATTTTTTAATCTCTTCTTTGATGTCATCTGCAACCCATTGTTCATTCAGTAGCATATTATTTAGTCTCCAGGTGTTGGAGTAGCTTTTATTTCTTATTTTATCATTGATTTCTAATTTCATTCCATTGTGGTCGGATAGAATACAGGGTAGAATCTCAACATTTTTGCATTTGCTCAGAGTTGTTTTGTGGACTAGTATATGGTCTATTTTAGAGCAGGTTCCATGTGCTGCTGAGAAGAAAGTGTATTCACTTGTTGAAGGATGAAATATTCTATATAAGTCAGTTATGTCTAAGTTGTTTGTTGTATTTTTGAGTTCTATAGTTTCTTTGTTCAGCTTTTGTTTGGAAGATCTATCCAGTGGTGAAAGGGGTGTGTTAAAGTCACCCAGAATTATTGTGTTGTGGTCAGTTTGACTCTTAAACTTCAGGAGAGTTTGTTTGATGAACATGGATGCTCCATTGTTTGGGGCATATATATTTATAATTGTTAAGTCTTGTTGGTGTATGGTTCCCTTGAGCAGTATATAGTGTCCTTCTTTATCCCTTTTGATTGACTTTAGCTTGAAGTCTACTTTATTTGATATGAGGATGGAAACCCCAGCTTGTTTCCTCTGTCCATATGAGTGGTAGAATTTTTCCCAACCTTTTACCCTCAGCCTATGGATGTCTTTTCCTATGAGATGAGTCTCTTGGAGGCAGCATATTGTTGGGTCTATTTTTTTGATCTAATCTGCTAATCTATGTCTTTTGATTGGTGAGTTTAGGCCATTAATATTCAGAGTTATTATTGAGATGTGTTTTGTATTCCCAGCCATTTTTATTTCTTGTATTTACCTTGACGTGGTTTCTCTTCTAATTGTTTTTCCTTTAGTGTGATACCTTCCTCAGTTGATTTTCATCATTGTTTTTCTTTTCCTCTTCATGGAATATTTTTCTGAGGATGTTCTGTAGTGCTGGCTTTCTACTTGTAAATTCTCTTAACTTTTGTTTATTATGGAAGGTTTTTGTTTCGTCCTCAAATCTAAAGCTTAATTTTGCTGGGTATAAGATTCTTGGTTGGCATCCTTTTTCCTTCAGAGCTTGGAATATGTTTTTCCATGATCTCCTAGCTTTGAGTGTCTGAATTGAAAAATCTGCTGTGATAGGAATTGGTCTCCCCCTATATGTGATCTCTTTCCTCTCTTTTGTGGCCTTTAAAATTCTATCCTTGTTCTGTATGCTAGGCATTTTCATTATAATGTGTCTTGGTCTAGATCTGTTGTAATTTTGTACATTTGGTGTCCTATAAGCCTCTTGTATTTGGTTTTCCAATTCATTCTTCATGCTTGGGAAATTTTCTGATATTATCTCATTAAAGAGGTTGTGCATTCCTTTGGTTTGAAAATCTGTGCCTTTCTCTATCCCAATTATTCTTATATTTGGTCTTTTGATGCTTTCCCATACTTCTTGGAAGTTCTGTGCATGGTTTCTTAGTATCTTTATTTGTGTGGTCAACTTTATTTTCAAGATTATATACTTGTCTTCATTGTCTGAGGTTCTTTCTTCCAGTTGATCTAGTCTGTTGGTGATGCCTTCAATTGTGTTTTTTTATTTGGTTAATTGTTTCCTTCATTTCAAGGATTTCTGACTGTTTTTTTTTTTCAGAGTTTCAATCTCTTTTTTGAAGTAATCTTTTGCTACCTGTATTTGCTCTCATATCTTTGTTGTAGATGTCAATTTTTGCCTGTATTTGCTCATTTAGATCATTCTTTGATTCACAGATCATTTTAATTATGAATCTTCTGAACTCTTTCTCTGACATTTTGTCAACTTTGCTGAGCATGGGTTCTGTTATTGTAGAATCCTGGTTTGTTTGGGGTAATTTTCTCCCCTGTTTTTTCATGATGTCTATTTGCTTTACTTTTTGCAGTGTAGATCTGAGTTATTACAGATTCTTCCCTATATTTTTTAATACCCTTGCAGGTTGTCTGTGCCTCCCTTTAGCACTAGACTATCAGAACCTGCCACTGACCTCAAAGTATGCTACCTGAGTCTGGGTTCACACTGGTTGGTGCTGGCCAAACTGGTTGAGTCTGAGCTCCTGTGGTGGTCTGGGGCTAACCAGTATGGGATGAAGGTCAGTGAGACTGCCCTGGGCCCACCTGGGCTCAGGCCAAGTTGGCTGGTCTGTCCTTGTTGTTTCCTGCTCTGGGGAGGAGGCTGGTGGGACTGGATGGGCAGGACTGGATGGAGCCTGGGCCTGGTGTCACTCTGGTGTAGGACCCCGGGGGCTGCCCCGGGCCACCTGCACTCTAAGCAGAGTTGGCGGGTCTGTCCTTGCTGTCTCCTGCTCTGGGGCAGAGGTTGCCTGGACTGGATGGAGCCTGGGCCTGGCCACTCTCTGATGTAGGACCCTGGGGCTGCCCCGGGCCTGCCAGCACTTTAAGCAGAGTTGGCAGGTCTGTCCTTGCTGTCTCCTGCTCTGGGGCGGAGGTCAGTGGAGCTGCCTGGAGGCTGGTCTCACACCAGCAGGCATCAGCTGGACTGACCTGGGTCTGGCTGTGCTCGGGTGAAGGTCCACAGGACTACCCTGGGCCGGCCTGGGCTCAGGCAGAATTGGCAGGTCTGTCCTTGCTGTCTCCTGCTCTGCGGCAGAGGTCAGCGGGACTCAATTTCTAATGTTTTTAACACTCAATTCACACATTACTATCAACTTCTTTATCTGAAATAGCTAATCTCATTCAAGGTATGTGGCTTTCTGATAAATTTGTCTTGCTAGATTATTGAGAGAATTACCAAATTTTTACAAGTTTTGTTATAATTTGACTCTTATTAAATTTCATCAATGGAGGATAAACCTCACTGGAGCAACTGGAAAGGGTCTGCACTTTCATATTTTGACATTTCTGTCAAACTTATTGACTTATGGGTTCGTATGAGGTTTTACCCATTAGGTGTTTTTACCTTTTGGAATCTGGAATAATTTAGAAATCTGAAAATTTCTAAAGATGCTCAGTTACTACAGAAAGCCTCGGATACAAAAATCAAATTATACATATATATGGATATATGGATATACATACATATGCATACACATGTATATAATCAAATTATACATGTGTATATAAATATATACATAACACATATACATCCATATATATACATATCTGACATTGTCACTCTTTTGTTCATACAATAACAAGTAAAACTCAACAAATATCAAGTGAAAATTGATAATCCTGAAAAGTGAATGTTATAAATCCCTCAAAGTCCACATTAAAAATAAATTAATTAAATGACCTAATCATCACGTAATTCTTCCAATTTTTAACAATTTCTACTATATTTTTATTACTTGACCAAATATGACCTAGATCAGTTACAAGTCACATAATTAGTTAATGGTTCTAAATTTTTGCATTGAAGTGAAATAAATATAATGGGCATGAGACACAATGATATAGTTTAGAAACCGTAAGTAGAGAAGAATAAAAAATCCTTAATGGAATAGTTTTTTAAATGAGTTATATCTTAAAATAGTGAAAGAGAATATTTAAAAGGAGTAGTGAAAGAATAACTTACAATTATAAAAATTTTGTTTAAGCTTATTTATTTTCATGAATTCTTTTAAATGTTTATGTAATTTTTCTTTCCTAACAATTCTCAGATATAAGTACAACTGCTATTTTAAGTTCACCAGTGACATGTTTAAACATAATTAAATTAAGTAAGATACTGAAGTTATCTCATACAGAAAATTGTTGAACTGAACCTTGAAAAGAAAAGTTAATATAGTTCACCAATACTGTTGAAGAAGATCTTGAAGCCAAATTTGTTTCAGAATTCAAAATTTTCAGTATTTTCATTTCTGTGAGTATGTCATATATCTATAACAACAGCAGAATATAGAACCATATAGTTAAATATATTAGTAATCCTGTAGCAAAATTAGATATTCCTACTCAGTGAGAAAAGTGTAGAATATAAGTCATATCCTTTCATATTAGGTTTTCTCCTTAAATGAGTTTTGGAGACAAAATTTAAAGAATCATATTTTGTCAGTTTTCAATGTTTCTTTTACATTTAAAAAAATAGGTAATTTTAGCTCCACAGAAACTACACTATAACAATATATAAATTTAGTGGTAGAGCAGGTTAAAAGTATGAAAGTCAGGGAAGATGCCACATCCATAATGCCAAAAATATATGCTCTTTACTCAACAGTGTGTTTTATAATTATGATGAAATTGTATGTAAACACTTCCTTCTAATCAGCAGACATGGAATGATACATTATGTTAAATTTGAGGTTTGTGGTATGTAAAAGATTGAGCAAACTGATTAAAATTTCATGCACATAACACTAACAGCAAGAACTGATGGGAAAAATCACAAGAGTCAGAGTGGTTCCATGGATCTTGACAGTCTGACTCCAATGATGACAGAAATGGAACAGTGGAAATTGGCAGCAGAAGCAGCCTTGAGAGTGGTGAGTTGGTCCAAAATGTTATGCATACCCATCACCTAAATAGAATTTTTTAACTGTATGTGTCTCTGAAAATAAAGTGGATCAAGGCATATTTATACATAATATGTCTGCATTAATTTTTTATTTCTTATTTGATAATAATCTCCCAGAAAGTAAAAATATATTCTTAAAACAATGAGATATCCAATATTAGAACATTTGTTTGACTATAAAATTAATAATTTAGCTCCAAGTTTCATACACATATTTATTTATTTATTTTACTGGTCATATTAGTGATAGAAAATATAATGCTCAGAAAAATAGAGCAGTTTTACACACCACAATTTAATATTTCTTTTGGATATTTTAGCATTACTAATAAAAATGTCAAATATTTGATAGTTTAATGGCTTTCATTTATTATGCAAGTGGAATACCTGCATAAAAGGTTATATGTGTAAAAGCTCTAATAAAAGGCAAAAAGAAGGGTGAACACAAAATTTCTTAAATAGGATGCCAACAAATACAAAATAGAGTGATGCCATTGTATACTAGGTACCATAAATAGCTTTAAACAATGTAAATAAATAAATATTAAAGAAGTAGCTTATCAGACTAATTTGTGCACAGAAGAAATGTAACAAATGTACAAAATGCACATAAGTAAAATTTATATAATACTGCAGACAATGAAGCAAAAACAAGGCATGCAGGACTTGAGGACTATGATGTATGAAGAAGGGCCACACAGTAAATGTCCTCAAAGTTCACATCTACACTGGTATGTCGGCTTTTCTTCCAGACCTCAGCACAAAACGGTAGGTTATCCAAGTAGAAAATAGCTATCCTATTGGACTTAAGCAGCAAAATATTAGACTTTGGGTATTGTAAAATTACTGGAATTAAGAAAGAAAATCCTAGCAAGGATAGAAATGCTAAAATTTTCCATAAACACTGCTTATAGACACACCCACCCCCCAAAATCTGGCACTTAGTCACATGTTAGATCATTGAAAGTTTAAAACATATGCATATATTATCAAATTTCTTCTTTTACTTTGATGTAATGCCTATTCAATGTTCGAGTGTCCATGAAGCATAGCAGAAAAAAAATCTACCAGTTGAAAAGAAACTACAGAACTTTCTAAGGAGAAAAATAGTTAAAACCCCAGCAAAATAACAGGGCCTTAGTAAGTATGGTTAGCTTTCATCTTAGACTCTGCAAGCGACAATCCCTAGAAGAAATATCCAGGCTGTGTACTTAAGGACTACATCATAACATCCTAGTGCTAGGAGTAAAAGAAAGCTTAAATATAAACTTGAAATCTTTCTTTAGGAGGATTAATGTGATCTTTCTCTCATTCATAGAAAACTTATGATAATATATGACAAATTTTTCTTTTAAAAATTAGAGATTATATAAAAATAAGCTTTTTTGAAGGTGATTTAAGTATTAATATTATCCCAAAGGGACAGTAAAATAACTAAAGTAAATTGGACTCATAATTAGAGATTATATCATACATCTTTCCAATATCAGAAAAAGTAATCAGATAAAATAAAATCATTAAGAATATAGATAGAAGATTTAAAAAATTATTAATGAACTTGACTTAGTTTATCTTCATAGAACATTACAGTCAATAACCCTGGGTTACAAATGTTTTCAGGGGCACTAGGAACCTTCATTAAAATGGAAAATAAATAGTGACACCATAAATGGATTATCTTAAAGTTTCAAAGAATTAAATTACGTTACCATTTTTTCTAAATATAGTGAGTTATGTGCAAAGGAGAAAGTAACAGACGAAACTACAAATATTCTTAAATGTTTGGAAATTAAGTTATATACTTCTAAATAAGCTGTGAGACAATTAGAAAAAAAAATTTCCCTTTCTTTAGCATCCCAAATAGATGGGATTATAGGCATTTATCCCAATTTTTATCTGTTTTGCATTTTTTATTTTTGGTATTAGAGATTGAACCCCAGGTTGCCTTACATACAATGCACTACATGTCAGTGCATGTTTTTTTTTTCTTTTTAAAATTTTATTATTTTAGCTATATACAATATCAGGATACACCCTGACATAAGTAAATATTTTGAGTTGAATGATAAAATACAACCTTAAAACTGTGTTTAAAGAACATTTGTATCTTTCAGTGAATAAGTTGGAAAGAATGAAAATAGAAGAAAGAAAATCTAAAAAAAATAAGAAAAGAATTAAAGGTAAAAACAGTAAATATAACAGTGAAATTTAGTTCCTGTAATGGTTAACACATAGCAATATTGATTAAGAAAAGAAGAAAATCTACATGTGTTTACACAGATAAGAAAAATGTAAAGTCAAGTTCAAATTGCCAAATGAGTTATAAATAAAAAAGTCTAATACAAATAATAAAATTAAAATATGAAAAACAGTGATAAAGGATAGACCTATATAATCTGAGTAAATTATTCTAACATTCTTTTGTTTTCCTTGGGTTACATTTCCATGGATTTCATATATACTAAGAAAAACTGAAGAGACTAAACTTACATACAATGTGATTTTTTAAATTTCCAACCCGATATAAATATGAGAAATGCAATTAAATTGTCATGATTCTAATGTGAGCAAACGAAAGAAAAGTATATACAATGACATGATGAATAAGTGAACAAAAACTTGAAAGGAGGCTGCAAAATAGTTCTAAAGTTTTCAGTCATGAGAAAAAAATAAATGGATAAAACTCATTACCTTAATGAGAGATATTGTCAAATTTTATTATAAAAACAGCTAAATTTTACCAGATCAGTTTAGACACATGCAAGTAAAAAGATATAATAAATTAATACAGAATTTGAGTGTGAACACTGACCAAATTATTTTAACATTTGGGTCTTAGTACCATGATAAATTATTGAAAGTTTTAAATATGCACATATATTATCAAATTTTTTCTCTTAATTTGATGTAATTCCTATTCAATGTATCAATCATAATTATTATGAATTCCTGTAATATGAATTCATATGGCACTATCATAATATCACTGATCAAAACTAATTTGACATAAAATACAACATCATATGAAGTTTTCATGCACAGAACTACAATATAGCATCTATCAAAGCATTACTTAATGATATTATCAAATCAAATATCACTCACATTGAGAAATATGCATCTTTTACTAATTAAGGGCACACATTAACCAAAGTGTAAGGTACTGTTAGCATTACAGATCTCTGATAAATAACACTTTATACATTATCTTCAGAAAGAAAAAAGGTTTTCAGGTTGATTATGATAGCACAACCCAGGCTTAACTATATGAATTTGTACTGGATATATATTTATAATTAAATTTTAGTGCTTTACTATTTAGGTACATATAGTATTTATAAACGGTATTTAGATATAGTATTTAGATATTGACATGTAATAATTCATTTCAAAGTATATGTTGAATTTATGTGCATTAATTTTAACTCCAAAAAATTTTCATTTTATATTGGTATGCAGATTAACATTAATGAGGGAGTTTCTAAAACTTAATGTCAAACTTCCAATATTATATTATAAATTCACATAAAATATGAATATCTTCACTTAATAATGCAGTCTCCAAAGTATTGCATTGATAATGAATGGTATAGAGTATCATTAACTTCCTCTGTGAAACATTTCTTTTGAACAATTTTTCTTTTATACATATATACCGACACCTACACACATAAACACATGTTCAAGAAATTCTAATAATCTTCCATAATTTTATACACACCTATACCTATGTATATAATCATATTAATTAATACACAGATAAAATAATATGTATGATTTAATGCTAATGTATAGGTAGCCTTACATGGAATAAGATCTCAGCAAATTTTAGCTATAAATATTAAATATCCTTTATACATTAATTATGTAGTATTTTAATTAATATTGGGCACAGAAATAATCACTTGCTTAAATATCTTAAAGGATAACACAGGTCAAATAAATTCATCTGTTTAAAGATATTTCTTTAAAATCTTTAATTTTTTAGATGGTAACTATAATTTTTAGGTACTTGAACTTATTTGACTCTGTATTTTTTTAAAGAATCATTGCCTGGAATTATTTTCCAAATATATATTGGAATACATTTCACAGCATGTGAATTTGTTTCTCCATCAAATACAGAACTATAATGAAAATAATTCTAAACAAAATTTAATCATGTATCTGGGCCTGTAAGTATATGCATTATCAGCATTGGCTGTGCATGATGATGCTCATGAGCAACTATGAACACAGCAGAAGGAGAAACTGCTTAAACCACAGTGCGATTGTGCATCAAATTATATCACCTTTTCCACAGTATGTAGCCCAATGTTTATTTCAAAAGTGCAAATAGATGAGCTATAATTCATTCCATAACTATAACTGTTAAATACTCAATTTTTGGTTCATTAGCACAGAGGCTATGGGAATAATTCTTTATTGATTTCTTTTGTATGCCAGTACCACGGAATCTATTAGCTTCACATGTATTTCATTACATGAAATTTTCACAGACTTTGAGATTTCAAGCTTTAATGATATGGGTCTTTGTGTTAGTAAACAATTATCTGAAGAACTACCTTTAAATATTGAATTTACCTTATTTTCTTTTCCTATGGGAATAATTACTTTGCTGTTTCATATAATTATATATGCAGACTTCTACTTTGATGATTAATCATGGGAAAGCAAGGCAAACTTGCATATATTTGCCTCTTCATTTTAATATTGCTGTTTTCTGTGCTGTCGTCATTGACTGATTTCATCCTATAGCAAATAATTTTAAACACTTTGGGTTATGGAATTCTTCAAATATTTGATAACAATCAGATTTTACTAGGACAATAAAATGCTCCTTTTCAACCTTAAAAAAACCTCACACTTGGTTTACTGTTTTGTGGATAGCCTCTTAAAATTCTTAATATTATTTTTAATAAAGATAACATATTTTTCAATTTGCATTGCTACTAGTAAACTGTCTCTTAATCCTATTTGGGGGCAATTGTATATTGCATCTGTGATGAGTGTATGTATGTATGTATATATATTTAACAATACTTGGAATTGAAACCAGGGTTTTGCAAATGTTAGGGAAATACTCTATCATTGCACTACATTCAAATCTCACTCATGAACATTTTGAAAAATGTACAAATTAATTTAGTTGAACAATTGTTGTTATTCACAACTTATGCATATAACTTATGCATATGTTCAAAGTATTGTTATGAGCATATAGGGGTTCCCACATGTAGTCCCATAATATGAACAGAAACAAATATATATCCTACATATTTGCAATAACATATCTATAAAAGCACTGAATATAGCTTTGAATTTGGACATTGAGCAGAAATTTTGACAAGTAATGAAAAGATATAAATATTTTGAAAAATAAAACCAGGATAATTTACAAAGATGAAAGACAGCTGAATTGGTAGCACATTAATAGACCTCAAGCTAAGAGACTCTGATAAAGAAACAGGAGACTATGTGGCTGAGGAACAAAACCCATTACATATAGGTTTGGCAATCAGGAAAATGTGATGATCATTATCTTCTGCTGCATGGATTAGTGTTGACTGGCAATCTCTCTATTAATCCTCTGAATTCACAAACATGTCTGGGCTGAGGACATGCTTTCTACAAGATGTTTCGAACCCAGGTCTGAGCATGGCAGGAGTGTTAGGCCAATTACTGCTTGAAGCAGTTTCCCCCAACAGGCTCAGGGAAACTCCACCTAACTTTCCAAACCTTTCTTCCCACTTGACTTTTTAATCTTCCCTCCATCTCCATCCTCCATTTTTGTCAATTCCACATTGTTCCTTTTAATCTTATTCTTTCTTCTTCAGATCCTTCCCCTTCATTCCTCACAGGTATTCTCCTTATTATATACTACTTGAAAGTCTAATACTATTTTGGTAGTTATTTCTCTTGGCTAGTTATTGAGCTCCAAGAGGCATAAAGAGCCTCATTCCTCTGGAACAAAATCTAAATCGCTTAAATCATATGGTTACCATTAAAAACACTACAATTCCTATAGATAAATTGAGATGACCAAGAATTACTATGCATTTGAAGAAAGTCAACTTCAGCATTCATGTCCTTAATAGTTCAAAGAAACACAGTACAGAATGAAAGAATGTAGACTGTAGTCCTAATAATAATAATTATAGTAAATAAACATATTTTAAAAACACAAACATTTAAACTGGAAAAATCTTCAAAAAATGTTGTGAGAGCTTACAAAACAAAATGCAAAATCCTAGAATTCCTGGCAACTGAGAACAAGAGATATAAGAAATAAGAATTACTATCAAATTAATGTTAGAATTGATACTGGAATTTTAATTATAATGGAGTAAAACTTGAAATGATTATCAGAAGAAAATAGGAAAATTTATAAATACATGACAATTAAATAACACACTCAAATAAACAACAGGTCAAAGAAGATATCATCATAAGAGGATTAGAAAAATGACACAAATGAAAATACAAAAAAGTATGAGTTGCAGTGAAGGCAATGTTAAGAGAGAAACCGATTACTGTAATCACATTAATAAATTTAAGAAATCTGAAATTAACAACCTAAAATTATATCTTAAAGAAATCTTTAAAAGAAACCCAAACTTGCAGTTGAAGAAAATAATACAGAATAATGTACATAAAATTGAAATAAAGATTAAAAAACAATAGAGAAAAATCAACAAAACTAGAAGTCCATTCTTCAAAAAGATCAACAAAATTTACAAAACTTTGTGTAAATTTACTACTACTAAAAAAGTGAACACCCAGGGTTATGGGTTCGGACATAGCATGATCACATACAACCTAATCAGTTCATCCTAATATGAGTGAACTGACTCAGTGGTAAAATAAAGGTAGATGAGGCATGATAGCTTTTCTCCACCATACACTTAAGCTATAATGTTATTGCCTCACTTTACATCCAGAGCAATGGATTCAGACACCTATGAACTGAGACCTCTCAAACCATTAGCAAAAATAAACTTTACTTTCTTTAATTTTTTTGGGGGGGGTGGGGAGAGTATTTTAGTCACAGTGACATAAAGCTAATTAACACCCCGTATTGCTAAAATCAGAAGATAAAGCAGAGGTAGTAACATCAATTTGAAAGAAATAAGAATTATAAGGTATTAATATGAACAATTGTATGCCAACAATTGCATAAATAATTAATTCCATTTGTACTGACTTACAAAATTCATAGGCTTGGTAAGTTATGAATAATACAATTTGTTTCTCAGCTACAGAGGTGTGGAAGATCAAGAATATGGTACTTTTATTGTCTGACTAAGGTATTATTTCTACTTCCCAGATGGCATGTTGAACTATCTATTCTCATGTGGCAGGACATACAGTGAGGCAAAGGGAGATATGTAGTTCTCTCTTAACTTTTATGTAAGGAACTAACCATATCAATTATCCCTCAAACCCTAATCACATTCTAATGACACCAACTCTTAACACTGTTGGATTATAGATTAAGTTTACATTAATTTTGGAGGCAATACAAATGTTTAAATCACAATAATAACCCAGCTGAAATATTAATTACTAAAAACACAAAACCTACAAAGATTAACTTCTGAAGAAATTTAAAAATAAGCATAGCTTCATTTAATGGAGATTAAATCAATAATCAAGGCCCTGGACCATGTAGCTTCACTGGTGAATTCTACCAAATATTTACAAAACTAACACCCTGCCTTCTCAAATTCTCCAAAAGAATTAACTAGAAATAATATCACTTAATATTGGGAGTGGTGAATGAATTATGGGTCTTTGAACTGCCAGGAGACAGAGGTGATGCCTCTCTTGGGAATTCCTCACAACAAGGGCACTGAGAAAACTGAGAAAACCATCCACTTGTATGGTGATGCCCTGTTCAAAGGGAAATTCCTTGCTAGCCAAGGAATTTTATTAGTTCATAAGCTTGGGTTCAAATGTCAGCTGTCCAGAGGTAAAAATTATAGGTACAAGCTGATAAGCCCTAATTGGGCTGCTTTTACCCTCAGCTTCAGTTTTGTTTATCTTGAAGAAGCTTTCTCACAATAAATCCTTCTGACATTTAAACCTATATAATAAATGTGCGGAGCTTGTTCATGGTCAGTCTTCTCCACCAGAGGCAGACTGAACCACCATGCCCTGGCTTTTTCTCTACTTTTGTGTCTGTTTGTCTCTTCATAATTTCCTCATTGACCAGTTTGTGTAGCCCTGAATAAACTGTTGTGCAGGATGTGCCAACCTAATTATTCTGTTAGTAAAACCTGACAAATAAAGCTGAACGCCAATATCCCTGGTGAAAATGATGACAAAATTCTCAACAAAATTCCAGAAAAACAGGTTCAAAAATATTATATTAAAAGGATTATGCTTCATGACTTTGTGGAGTTTATTCCTGGAATGCAGGGATGATTCAAAATGTGAAAATTGTTTACTATATCACATTAATAATACAAAGGGGGAATTTTTAAATGATTGTCACAAATAATGTAGAAAAAGTGGCAATACTTAACACCCTTTCATAATACAATCATTGAACAAAATAGAAACAGAAAGTCACTAACTGAACTTTAAAAATGCATACATGAGAAACCCACAGTGACCTTTACATTTATCAGTGGAAGATTGAAATATCTTTCTCTCATGTTAAGACAAATGTGCTTAACTTTCTCCAATTCTGCTCAATACACTGTTGGACGAACTAGACAGTAACTTTGCTAGACAGAGTTTCAAAAAGTGCTCAAGTTAGAATGCCATCTCTGTTCCCAAATGACAGGACCTTATTATGGAAATCACTCAAGATTCTACAAAAAGACTATTGAAACTAAAAACAAATTCAGTAACATTTTATGATTCCAACTTGTATTTCGTTATACTTGCAGTAGGAGTTTACAATGTTCTTTGTATTGTAAGCAGGGATGTTGAAGAATATTGTTATTCATTATGTAATGATGATATTAAGATGCTGCATTCATAACAAACTCCAAGGTTATGCTCATGTTCTTGGTTCTCAGACCACAGAATAGTAATAAGGGGAGAGGGAAAAAAAGTGGTCTAACTTGGACTGCCAAGTTGAAATGCCATTTATCTTTCTTATGTTTGGAAATCTCTCAAGATTATACAGAAAGACTGTTAAAACTACAAACAAATTTGATAATGCTGCAGGATACTCAGCTGGTATGCAAAAATTACTTGTATTTCTGTACAGTAGATATGAGCAACTTAGAAAGCAAAATAAGAAAATAATTCCATTCATAATAGCATCAAAAGTAATTAAAAATCTTAGGATTTAAGAAGATGAAAGATTTGTATAATTAACAGTAGAAAACATGACTGAGAAACTTTGCTATATAAATGTAATAAGTACTGTTTGAATAAATAAATGTATATAGCTGAGCAAAGAGCAGATAGAATACATGCTGTCTGATCAGAAAAAAATAATATAATTCAAAAAAGAAATCACATTGATCCATTTTCTGGGGGCATGGAGGGACACTCATTTATGTAAGAACCTTATTGAGTGTCCTTGTCTCAGAAAACCAAGACAGCACATTGGCCTCTGGGAAAGACAGAAGACAAATTCTGGGAATAGTTCCCTGGTCATTACCTATGAAGGTTTAAGCTGCATGAATAGGTGCATACCACTACTTGTAATAGCACAAGGAACTAGCAATATTATCCAACAGTCCTTCTCCACTCCTGAAACTTTTAGCAGAAGGAAGAATGGGGCAATATCAGCCTCTTTACTGATATGATCAGGAGGACATGTTCAGAAACTGTAATTACAATAATACAAAGTAGTGTCAAAAGGGCTTACTGTCCGATTTTCCACATTAGTGTTTATCATTCAGGAGTATCAGCTACTCCCCTGTTTCTTCAGAAGAATAATATATAATCTTGTGATTGTGGTTGCACAGCATTGTAGATGGATAACTCTCTTTCTGGGAGGATGTAGGATATAAAAACAGCATGCTGGATATAAATCTTTGATAGTTAACTTCTTTCTCTCATATATGTACAAGAACTTTGACACAAACTCAGGAAATGACATGTTCTTTTTTCTGACTCAGATTTACATGAGAACCTAATGACTCACTTGTAGTAAAGCAAATACTTATCTCCAGAAAAGTGCTATGAAACTGAATCTGACTATGTTTACTGTAGGATGAAGATGATATCACATATACATAAATTGAAATTGTCTATAAAAATCTGTAAAAAACATTTATTATCTGAAAGTAATTATAAATTTCCAAAAGAGACTAGAAAATTATTCTCAGAAATGACAAAGAACTCATTTGTTTGGTCCATACTGATCATTAACTTTCTCAGAAAACTGTCATTTAAAGTAGAAGAATCATTCTAAGATTTTAAGAGGTATATAAATCACAAGGACTTATTATTAAGATACAGCCTTTTGTTCAATTTCTGGATGAGACTGAAATATTGCATTTATTACACACTTCAAGGTAATACTAATGTTCTTGGTTCTTTGACTACATAGAGTAACAATGGTCAATATGCCTCAAGTAAATATTATCATTGTTAAGAACCTCTAGATTTCTTCTTGAATATCAATGTTTTCTGAAGCTAATTAAAAGTAGAGATAATTTGCAACAACATAGGCACAAAGGATTGAACAAGGAGATGGAATCATATTTTTAAAAGGTGAGTATACATTGTATGAAATAGTATGATACATGAAGATTAATAATTTTATGTTGCATATTATAAGTCATAAGCTATAATAGAAAATTAAAACAAAAAGCATAACTAATGATCTAGTAGAAGGTTTAAAATTTGCTAATAAAGAGTACTATATCTAAAAGCAAGCATACATATAAGGAAGATAAAATCATAAGTATCAAACCTAAATAAAAATAAAGAAGGTAAGTTATTAACTCGTATAACTGTGGACTAAATTCAATGATCAAGTACAAAGCAGATATCATCATGCAGAATACAAACAGAAGTTTTTGATCTTTCTACAAGAAGGGCACTTTAATATAAAAGTATATTCAATGCAAACACTAATTATAAGAAAGCTGTATTAATATTAGAGAAGGCAAAATTGAGAAGAAGTAATTTACTAAAGGTAAACAAAGATATTTTATAATGACCAAAGTGTAATTTCAACAAGAAGACACAATAATGGAAAATGTTATTACATCTAATTATAGGGATTCAAAATATATAAACAAAAACTGACAGAGTTGAAAGAAGTAAGAACTGCACAAATATAGTTAGGATTTTAACACTCCTTTCTTTGCAATGACAAGAGAAGAGAGGATCTCAGTAAGGATAAACTAGGATAACTCTGTCAAACACATTGACCTAATTGGGACATAGAATGTGTCCCAGTTGGAGAAGGCAAATCATGTTGAAATATACAGTAAATGGTCATTGATGTAGATAATATATTGGACCATAAAACAGGTATTAATAAATTTTACAGGACTGAAATTATATTTAGTATATATTTTTACCAAAAAAAAAATTTGAAATAGAAATCAGTTTTAAATTACAAAGGGAATTACAATGTGAGAATTAAATAATAATAAAACAAAATATATCAAAATTGTGGTATTCATTCAGAATAAAACTTTAAGAAAAATAGATAAATATTAATGTTTATAATTTTTAAAAATAATATTTTAGCTAATTACCTAAATTTCTAGATGCCAGAAAATGAAGAGAAAATTAATGCAATACAAAAAATAAACAAGAAGAATAATGTCAAATCAATGAAATACAAAACAGACAATGAAAAAGGAAATAGAAGATATCAAAGCCCATTTCTTAGAAAAAAATAATGAAATCAATAACCCTCTATCTGCATTAATAAACAATCAAAATTAGGAAAACCTTACTTATCAATATCAGAAAATAGAGACATCACTAGAACTATCATTATAGATATATTAATAATATTAATGTAATTTAAGCAACTTAATGTTGATAAATCATACAGCTCACATGGAATTATCAAATTTATTTTAAAATAAACTAATACATATTATATAAGAAGATACAATCTAAGTAGCCTTGTAAATTAGTTAAATTGTACTTTTAATTAGGATATTACCATAAGAAAAACTTCAGGGTCAGATGGCTATGCTTGTGTAGAACTATCAAATATTTTAAAACATTTAAAAATAGATATCAAACTCCTCAACACATTAGGGAAAAAATACCTAAGCGAATAATAGGAAATTCAGTCCATTAATATATAACAAAGACAATCCATGGTAAATAACAAATACAAGGCAGAGATACAAGTTAAGTTCTCTATAGTTATAGAAAAACATATGAATGTTTCAAAATATTTACAAAAATATGTTTGATAATATTCAGCACTCTTTTTTTTAATGAAAACTCTTAGAAAACTTGTAGGAAAAGCAACTTCTTATGATTAAAATAATGCACATAAAACCTGTAGATAACATTGTACTATATGTATAAATTAAGAAAAAATGTTCCCTTAATAATAATGTTGTCTTGAAATCATATAGTCAGTGCAATAAAATGAAGAAGGAAAGAATAACATTGATTTACAAAAAAGAAAAATAAATCATGAGGTCTATAAAAAATTAACAATCTTATAGACTACAATATCTGTGTAAAATAAAGAGTTGACTTTTTATATAAGTGTGAAGAATGGAAAATCAAATTCAAAGTGTCATTTAAAATAATATTAAATATGGGAAATACTGAAGTGAATATGAAGAAGTGTGAGACCTCTGTATAAAACAATCTGAAAATGCTATAAGGAAAAATTATATATTAGGTAAATAAATTCATACATATCTATTGTTCTTTACTTGAAAGACTCAGTAGGTTCAAGATGTCAAATTGCACAATTTCATCAAAAATAAATCATGAGGTCTATAAAAAATTAACAATCTTATAGACTACAATATCTGTGTAAAATAAAGAGTTGACTTTTTATATAAGTGTGAAGAATGGAAAATCAAATTCAAAGTGTCATTTAAAATAATATTAAATATGGGAAATACTGAAGTGAATATGAAGAAGTGTGAGACCTCTGTATAAAACAATCTGAAAATGCTATAAGGAAAAATTATATATTAGGTAAATAAATTCATACATATCTATTGTTCTTTACTTGAAAGACTCAGTAGGTTCAAGATGTCAAATTGCACAATTTCATCTAGAAATTTAATGCTAAGCCCAACATTTTTGTAACTAATAACTAATTCCATATTTGTATGTGAAAGCAAAGAACCTAGAACAGCAAAAAGTAATGTTGAGGATGAAAACAATATATTTGGAAAAAAAAACTTAATTAGATATTTTGTTTAGAAATTTATGAGAATGCTACAAGAATGGATAGAATATGTTACTTGCATACACATACAGAAATGGACAAATGTAACAAAATATGAAATCTAAATACTGAAGGATGTGTGTACATTCAGGTGATTTATTAAAAGAGCATTCATGCAATTTAATGGGGAAAAGTTGATCTTCTCACCATTTGGTTTTGAAAAATTAAATATTTTAATACAGAAATTTAAACAATTAAAAATACATTCAAAAATTGAATTTAGATGGATTAATGACATAAAATCTAAAATAATAAAACTTCAAGAAATAATACAATATAATGTCTGTAAATCTGAAGAAAGTAACTTTTTCTTAGAACAACAAAAAATACTGATTATGAAGGAAAATATTGATAAATTGGACTTAATCAAAATGAAATTTCTCAAAAGACATCACTAAGTAAATGAAAAGGAAAATATTTTCTTACCAAATGTGAGAAAATATTCTACATACCTATGTCCAAGAAAGTACTTGTAAAATACTTGTAAAAAATAAATCATGAAGTCTATAAAAATTAACAATTTTATAGACTACAATATCTGTGTAAAATAAAGAGATGAATGTTTGTAGTTCTTTCATAATGTGCAAAAACTCTTGGAGGGAAACTGAGACTGATAACCAATAAAAAGAAGGCAAAAATAATTGAAGATAAATATTTTCAAATGAGATTTAAATGTATCTAATGTGATCTTTTTTAAATGTTCAATACTATGTCTTAATAAATTCAAGTTAATGCTATTTCAAATCAATTAGAATAACAAAATTAAAAATGTGTAAAAAGTTTGTAAAGTTGTGGAGAAACTAGAACTACTATAAATTTGCTTATGAGAATTTAAAATATTAAAACCATGTGGGAAAATAATTTTTTAGTTTACTAAAATGATAATCACACATAAATAAGAACTAGCACATCTACTGTGTGTGTGTTTACATGCTCAACACATCCTTATGCCTGACCTTTCATAGCTACAAAGAACTCTTGTCAATTAATGTTAATAAATAAAAATATCATACTATAATCATAAGTAAGTTTCTATTCAACAATTAAAACAAATGGACCTCTAAGTCATGCAAAAACATCGATGAATATCTAAAACATTTTGCTGAAAGAAGAGAGAAAAAAAATGTATGCTCTATTTCACATATGTGAAATAATAGAACAGACAAAATTGATAGTTACAGAAATCACATGGTTGCATAAGGTGGTAGTTGGGTTGGGGATATAAGATTAAATGAAGAGTTAACAATGAAATATTTAGGGAAGATGGGAATGTTATATATCATAATTGAGGTTTCGGTTCTATAGGTATTTTTTTTACATTTGTCAGATTGCATTGGCTTCTACTCTTAAAGACTGAATTTTACTGTTTCAATGAAGATTATTAGAAAAAAAATTGTAATTACTCATTTTAAATTTGTACTGTCCATTCATTGGATAGAGAAGAGCTAAAGTCTTCACCTAAAGCTTAAATCAAGTGTGTGCAATATCTTTAAAAGTTTGCTTTTTATTTCACTCTGTATGAGGGACCTTATATTCTGTTTCTATATTTTAGTTTTTCTTCATTATATTGGTCTTATTTTCACCATATGACTTGATTTTACCTTCTGTATTTACTCTAAATATATTCTTTATCTTTTTTTATCTCTTGTCTTATTTCCTTTATCAACCTTAATATACAATGGTGAAATATTTGTATTATCCAGATTGTTTTATGTTACATAAATTGAGTGTAGCAAAATAGTACTTGTGCTTTAAGAAGAGATGCATGGATCATATTATTTATTTTTTATTTTTTTCTTCAAAAATATAAATTCAATAACATTTTATTCTGTGGTCTTTTCTAATATCCATATGTAGTAGCTCTTATAAGGAAAATTATAATTTTTGTAATATATATAATATATAGAGAGATTTAAACATTTTATTAATCATATTAATTATATTTGTTTAGATTTAAGGAAACTATTGGTTGGTTTTAAAGTTCAGACTTTTTTCTATTTTCATAAAATCTCCTATTTGATAAAATAGGGCAAAAATAATTAAAACAACTCTTTAGATATATTATTATTTCTTCATGGAAATTAATAAATTGAGCACGTGGCTAGTTTAATAAATGTAAGTCACTAAAATTTAGATAATGTTACTTTGAGCCAATATTACACACTTTCTTTCAATCAGTGCATAAAATTGAAGAATTTATCAATATTCCAAAGGAGGAAATATCATGAAGTGTTTTTCATTTTGGCAAAAAAATAATACAGTATATGTCAAAATTTTATTGGCTTTATTTACACAAATTTACCCAAGGAAAATTACTTCTTATGAAGTAAAACCATTCTGGCTCATCTCTTACACAGTCAATGACTTTGAAGGAACACATTAATAGAGAAAATCACCTCTGCATGTTACTTTAAATCTCTTTGCTCTGGCATTTAACTCCAAAGTTTATAAAAGAAGTGAATTTCCTAAATTACAGCCAGTCTTTAGAAATGTTTCATTATATGACGTTGCAAAAACAATTTTATGTATATTCCTTTATTGCTAGCATATCCTTTCTGATATTGTGTATGTTAGAAACATCTGGGAATCTACTAAAGATTTTCAGGGTATACATATTTATTTTTCTTATTGTTGATCATAATGAATATGTCAGCAATATGCTAGAACATTAAAGAATGTACATGGAAGTGTATAGTTTTAGTGTTGAAAATTTTTAAGGATTTATTTGTGTATGGTGTTGGGTACTGAACCCAGGGTTTTGTATATGCTAAGCATGTTCTCCATCACTGAGCTACACTCCTAGACAAATTTTTGAACATATTGATTAACAATATACAACAATCAAATGTCAACAGAATAAGAGTAAAGAAGACAATTTCTTGGATTTGAGCTCGAAGTTTGAATGTATCTTATGAAATGAGGAAGTTAGTGTGGAAACTAACATAGGGATGTCTCAGATTAAAAACAAAAGTAACAGATCATCACATAAAAAATATAATTGATGGGAAATAATGACAACAATCATAGTGCCCTTTACTAATCCACTTATATTAGCCTTTTCAGTTTCTTTCTGGGAGCAATTGTGGCATTTTTTTTTCCTGAAGTCTTTCTCTGGTCTCAAAAACCTGTTGTATTCTCATGATCCTCCCAGGTTAAAATCATATGAAAATAGATTACAGTTTCTCTTTAGAGGAGCTGGAAAGTCATATTGCTATAGCTATGGATACAGAAGGTGCAGACAAGTGTGACTGTTTTAAAAACCATACTACCAAGAAATCTCTTACGGAAGCATCCATAATCTCCCACAGCTGAATATCCTCTGCCCACTTGGTTTCTGAAAAGTCTTTTCCCATCTTGGGAGCCATGTCCCTGAATCAGCATATCAAGCTTTTTATTGGACCTGGAAGTAATTCTTCAGATATGGCTTCTTTTGGTTCAGACACCTGTCAACTTAAAAGACAAGTTATTTTCCTCAAACTCTGATAGTCTCTGATAGTAATGGTGAGACAGAAACAGAGCACCAGTAGGAAACACTTCCATTTGATAAGTATAAGAGAAGAAGTGTTTCCTACTGGTGCTCTGTTTCTGTCTCACCATTGCATTTCTCTAATTGCTAGAGATGTTAAACATTCATATTTATTCTTCTATGAAGGGCCTGTTCAGTTCCTTTGCCCATTTATTGATTAAATTATTATTATTATTATTTGGTGTTAAAGTTTTTTTACTTCTTTATATATCCTGGAAATTAATGCCCTAACATAGGTGCAGGTGGCCAAGATATTCTCCCATTTTATAGGCTCTTTCTTCACGTTCTTGACTGTTTTATTTGCTATGAAAAAGCTTTTTAGTTTAATGTGATTGCATTTATTATTGATTTTACTTCTTGTACTTTAGGTTTCCTGCTAAAGAAGTTATTTCCTGAGCTAATATGTTGGAATAATATGTTGGAATATTTTCGTCTGCTAGGTGCAGGGTTTCTGATTTAATTTCTAGGACTTCAATCCACTTAGACTTGAGTTTTGTGCAGGAAGAGAGATGGGGTGAAATTTTATTCCACTACATATGGATCTCCTGTTTTCCTGAAACATTTATAGAAAAGACCATCTTTTCTACAATGTATTTTTATGGCACTTTTGTCTAGTATGAAATAACTGTAAGGTTTATTTCTGTGTCCTCTATTACTTCAATGGCCCTCATGTCTATTTTGGTGACAATATCATGCTGTTTTTGTTACTATGTAGAGGAGTCCTGTCCTCCAACAATGCATTTTATTTATTTATTTTTTTATTTATTTTTAGCATTGGGGATTGAACCTAAGGTCTCTTCACCACTGAGCCACATCCCCTGCCTTTTTATATTTTCTTTAGAGATGGGGTCTCATTGAGTTGCTTAGGGCCTCAATAAGTTGCTGAGGCAGGCATTGAATTCAAAATCCTCCTGCCTTAGCCTCCCGAGATGCCGAGTTTTACAGGCATGCAACATTGGCACACCAATGCATCTTAATTAAGCTTCTCATGAGACACTCCACATAATTGTTCTCATTAACAGAATATCAGGAGAGATTTATGCAAAAGAGCTCAGTGTTGTTAGGATTTCTTATCTCCTATTTCTTTGTTTTGCAAAAGCTGAGTTAAAGCACAGACTTGATGGTGTTACTCCTGTTTTTGTGGTAAAACACATAAAACTTCTGACTGTTATAAAAAACTGACAAAAAATCACTTTCTGATTACTCAAAGAAAAAAAATTACTTTTATGTAGACTCTGGCAAAAATGTCAACCTCCAAGACACTCCCCCTCCACCACTAATTATAAAAATCTAAGAATTTCTATACTCATGGTTCAGAAAGTTTTAGGCAATAGCACCTCTGGACCCTGCAGCCAATAAATGTGCTTCCTGCTAATTCCATGGCTGTTCAGTCTCATCTTTCCTCTGTTAACTCTACCTCTGTAGTATAATCAAGGTCTGGTGATGTCTTCTGCATAATGCTTCTTACTAAGGATTGCTTTCCCTGCTCTGTGACTCTTATTTTTAGAGATGAATTTCATGAGTACTTTTTCTGTTTTTATGAAATGTCACTAGGATTTTCATGGGGATTACATTGAATCTGTACAGCATTTTTGGTAGTATTGCCTTTTTGACAATATTGATTCTGCCTACTCTATAACATGGGAAGTCTTTTCATCTTCTAAGGTCTTCTTCAATTTCTTTCTTTCTTTCTTTCTTTCTTTCTTTTTTTCTTTTTCTTTCTTTCTTTCTTTCTTTCTTTTCTGTAGTTTTCACTGTGGGCTCTTTCATCTCTCTCTCTCTCTCTCTCTCTCTCTCTCTCTCTCTCTCTCTCTCCCTTCCTCTCCTTCTCACCCCCTCTCTTTAGATTGATTCCCTAATATTTTTTGAGGCTATTGTAAAAGAGATAAATTTCTCTTTCAGTTGATTTGTTGATGGAGTATAGGTACAACATTGATTTATAGATGTTAATTTTGTGTCTTGCCACTTTGCTGAATTCATTTATGAGTTATAGACGTTCTCTGGTGAATATTTTTGGGGTCTTCTAAATATAAAATCATGTCATCAGCAAACAGAGATATTTGAGCTCTTCTTTTCCTGTTATTCTCCCTTTAATTTCTTTCTTTTGCCCTAATTGCTTTGGCTAAAGTTTAAAAGAATGTGCTGAATGCAAGTGGTGAACATGTTGCTTATACCTTTCTGATAGCACTGTGGAAACTGTTTCATAATCAAATCCTATAAATTATGATTCCTCTATATTACTTTTAAATTATGCTTGTAATTCATTTTTTAACACTTCTGTCCATTTCATGAGATTATGTTTGGAAATAAAATAACTACATGGTACTTAGGAATTCTATTTTAAAATTTCATTGCTTAATTATCTAAGTTCAGTGAATGTTTTTTCTATATTTGAAGTTACAACAGGTAACTATTTAACAAAATTTTTCAACACTATAAAATGTGAGTTGCCATTTTACAGTAATCTTCTCTAGTCCCTATTTGATGCCCAATGACAATTTTTGTTATGTTTTTTTTGTTTGTTTTGTTATGGCAATACCTCCTTTAAGTGCCAATTTTATATCAGATAGCTATTGCTGTATAACAAACGACCACAAATCTTAGTGACTTAAAAGCAATTTGTATGTTATATCCACATTCCTCTAACTAGTTTAAACTATGCAGCTATGGCAGTCATATTTTTATAAATGTTTTAGTATAATAAAAAAAAATAATATATTTGTTGTAATGGCTAATTTGAATTGTCAAATTGATTGGATTAAGAGATGCCAAAGATTAAGGGTTGGGGACGTTAAGAACATGCCAGTAGATAGAAACTCTCTGGTTGTCTCCCACTTCCTGATACAGGAACTTGGCCTAGCCAAGGGGTGTTCCCCTGATGTATGTCGAGAGGTCAGACTGCCACTAGGATAGGCTAATGGCTCCGCCAATGTGATTTGCTCATGCTCCCTATGTGCCCCTATGATCTTTCTGCTGATTGGCCCATGTCTTCTATAAAGGCCATCCAACTTCCTCAATAAACCAAGCTCGTGCCTTGACCGGACTCCCTGGTGTATGCCTGACTGTCTTCTATTGTGAGGGCTGAGCGTGGCCACCAGTCGACTTCTGCCTCTTCCCAATCTTGCCTCACCGCTGGGGCGTGTTTCCCCAGCCTTCTCTGCCGGCCAGAGAAGGCCAAATCCAGGTTAGGGGGAACTAGAAACCCCGGCAATTAAGAGGCTCTTGGGTGTGTCAGTGAGGATGTGTGTATGAATGATTGATATGTTGAATAGTGAAATGAAGTGGAGATCCTCTCTAAGCATGGGAAATACCACCTAATAAGATGGTTGCTTGGATGGAATAAAATTTGGAAAAACAAAGAAGCAGCACCAGATGCAAGCTTGCTATTTCTTGAACGAGTTCTTGATTGCTGCTGCAATCAACTGAGGGTATCAGACTCTCACTTCTTCACTCTTCCAAAGCAAACTCTGCCAGTGATTCTCCAGGGAGTTTCCAGAAGCCTTCAATCTCAGACTAGGGTAGTGTAAGCTGCCTGTCATGGCCAGCCACGGCGCCGCGGGAGGAAAACTCGGAGGCAGAGTAAAGCTATTACTACTTTTACTTCTACTTTCTTAGAGAGAGCTTAGAGAGAGAAAGAAAGATTTTTCTTCTTCTTAGAAAGAGCTTAGAGAGAAAGATTAGAGAGAGCTTTTTCTTCTTCTTCTTAGAGCTTAGAGAGAAAGAGAGAGAGCTTGAAAGAGAGAGATTTCTTCTTTAGAGAGAGAGAGAGAGCTTAGCTTTTAGAGCTTCTTTCTTCTTTGTTCTTTCTTCTTTCTTCCTCGGGAGCCTCGGCCTGACTCTGACCAGGAATTACTTCTTCTATCTGGTTTCTCTTCTGTAACCGCTCTGCCTACGTTCTGGCCGCTCTGATTCTTTTCTTCTTCTCCGACCCGAACTCTTCTTCTGACCGAGCGACTGCATGACTGACTGAATGAATTCATTCTTCTCCTGACTCCAACCGCTTTCACCCGGTTATATACCTTTAGCTTTGTGGGTACCTCACGTGCATTTACAGGTGCGTCACATACATACTTATTATCAGGTGGAACTTATGGCTTCCAGCTGACCGCAATAGCCATCTCCCTAATTGGGGCTCCTTCAGGGTAGCACCATTTATCCTTCTTGTTCTGAGACTTTAGGCTCTTGGACTGGGTAGTGACTTGTTTCTCCAGCTCTCCAGCCTACAGATGGCCATTGTGGACTCTCCAGGTACTGATTGCATAAGCCAATCTAACAAATCCCCCTTTTATAATCATACTTCCTGTTGATTCTCTTCCTCTAGAGAACCCTGACTAATATACTAGTACATCTGATAAAGTATAAATAGTTGACTACAAAAAAAATATAATAACAATTATTAGTTTAATAATAGTAACTAATGTTAGGAAGCTCACATGAAATTCTGATGTCAAGTGCACAAACACAAACAAGAAGTTATACTGGATAATGATATCCATCTCATTCAACCACCAATTTTTTTCCTTCCCCCTCCCTCCTTACTCCCTCCCTTCCCCTCCCTTTCCGTTGACCATTCTAGTGGTGCATGATGAATAAGTAAATAAATAATTAAAAAAAAAGAAGTTATACTGATATCAGACTAGTATCAGATTCTAGGGCAACATATTGATCATGAGAACAATGGAACAATATGTTCAAATAATTCAAAGATTAAAAGGTATGAATCAAGGATATAAATTCTAGCCAAATTCTTCTCCTATTATTGCATACTAATATAAACGTAATTGTGAATAAACAAAAGTACAAATAGCACTGTACACATGGGCTGCCTTGAAGAATTTATTCCAGTAGGTGCTTTCTTTCACCAAAAAGAAGAGAGAAAATTTCAGCAGAAGCATTGATGTGGGCAGGTGACATAACATTTAAATTCTAAGATCAAAACAAACATAGTGACAAAAATAAAAGAAAAATATCTAAATGGGTTATGTTCTGATTAAATATGAATAAAGAACAGTTAGAAAATATGACAGCAGAATACTCTTATTGAATTTGCATACACAGTTTGAACAACCCAGGCAGTAAAGCTGAAAGGCCATTTATCATTGGTTCTATGAGATTTACATATATATATATATATATATATATATATATATATATGTATATATATATACACACATACATATATGATATATATAATATATATACATACATATATAGTGTATACATATAGAGAATGTGTATGTTCTATTATGTCACAAAAATATATACAGTTTTATCAAGAAAAGATAAATAATCTATTCAAAGACTGTTGGAGTAGCACTGATATGAGGTAAAGTACCATTCCTTCTTTCTATTTTAGAGAAAAAAAATTGTAAAATCCAGGTGGTACCTGGAGTCTTTACCTAAGCCTGGTTTTTACTTCTGCATTCTTTGAATAATTAGTTTGGAAATACCAGAAACTTGCAGAAACGTAATACTTATCTCTTGGTCTTTGAAGACATTGTTGAAATAGTCAATAGAGAACCCTGAAATGCCTCACTTCAAAGCCCAGCCTATATTGTACATCAGAAGCTGTACTAAACCCCTGGGAGAGGTGCTTTCAGAGATTACCACCATACTCCAAGAATAAAGGAGGCAAAATGATTAGTCCTATGATATCTCCATTCAATTCATATTTAGTTCTTTTAAAATCCAGATGGATCATGGAGTGTGTGGGTACTCTGCTTAAAGTGGTATCTTTACAGACATAGATCAATATAGCTTCTGATCTTTAATATGTGCCTATCGACCTGGCAAATGCCTTCTTTTCAATTCCCATCAATAGAAAAGATCAAAGCAGTTCCCTACTACATGCGATGTAGAATGATGAACATTCTGTCTTTTGCCTCTGGGTCCACAGGGATATTGATCATTTTTAAATTTTATATAGTTCACTGATCCACTGTGGTGATGAAATGAAAGTTGAACATAATGAATATGAAATGGTAAAGGCTCTGGTAATATTTTAATACATATGTTCTAGAGAGTGAAATATATAAGAAATTTATAGGAATGATCCCCTAAGATTCTGTAGATTAGCTATGCTTTGGGCATCTGAAATAACTGTCATTCAAAGAACAACTCTTGGATTCATATTAGACATTTGTAGAAGAAAAGCATCTAATTAGTGACCATCAACTTATGATGTGCTCAAGGGTGCCAATCATCAGTTCTCTGACACCATAAGATAGAGTAGCTGCAGCCGTAATCTACTCTCTAATGGAAAGGATACAAAAAGATTATTCCTCCAATATTTCCCAGTAATTTTCCTGAGAAGCAAACTCAATCTTCATGTCACCTGTCACTGTTGTACCAATGCCCTTGACTCAATGTGTATCAATCACCTTGCATAAGGCCCTTTATGACCAGCTTCTGGAGGACAAGACACATGGAAGCCTAGTTTGGAGTGAGTTTCTGTGATACCTTGATATAACTTGACCACTGCTCCACTCAGGGCATGGCCCTGTCGCTCACAGCTCACAGGTGGTCCAAAAAAAAAAAAAAAAAAATGAGAACTGAGAAGAATTCCCTATGTAAGCATAACTTTGAGCACTTCATTAAATTACTTCATATATATGGAGAGATAATAGGTACACACACACACACACACACACACACACACACACACACACACTAATGGTGGCCAGGGAAAAGCCTAGTCATAAATCTTACCCCTGGCTGGGAAGAGTTTGGAATGTAGGAAGACTGGAAGGTCAAAGACAATAGGTATGAAATTTGAAGACAGTTATAGCTTATATTATTTAGCACAAGAAAGTATTTTCTAGAAAGGGTATTCTTGACACTCAGATGGTCAGCATACATCATCTTGTGCACATGAAACATCCTCTATACTTACCCACTCCAGGGTTAGCCCCATGAGTCTATGAATAAGTGGCCATATATACACCTAAAAACAAGCTTCTCTGTCAAATTGTTGTAGTCACGCACATTGTTCAATGTTCAGCCTATGAGCAGCCAATCCCTTTGTATGACACCATCTCTCAAGGAAACTATTCAATAGAAAGAAGTGACTATAACACTTCCTAGGTGAAAAAGGAGACATTATAACTGTTACCACAGAAATACAAAGTATCATTAGGACTATTACAAATAACTGGCAAAATCAAAAACCTAAAAGAAAACTTAGAATTATAAATTTTTGAAACATGTAATCTAGCTAACTTGGACTGTAAATACATAAAAACTTGAACAGATCAATTATAAATAATCAGAATCAGTAACAAAAAGTTTCCCATAAAAAGAGAAATACAGGGCCTGATGGTTTCTTCAACAAATTACCTAACTTTTTTTTTTTTTTTGGTAGTAGGGATTGAACCCAGGGGCACTTGACTACTGGGCCACATCCCCAGCCCTTTTTTTTGTATTTTTATTAGAGAGAGGATCTCACTGAGTTGCTAAGTGCCTTGCCATTGCTGAGGCTGGCTTTGAACTCGCGATCCTCCTGCCTCAGCCTCCCAAGTGCTGCGATTACAGGCATGTGCCACCACACCCTGCGAATTACCTAACTTTTAAGGAAGAAATAACATCAATTCTTCTTCAACTAGAAAGGGAAGAAATAATTCCAAACTCATTGTAGAAGCCAGCATTACTCTGATATAGAAATAAACAAGGACACAACAATGACAAAAAGAAAACTATACACTGACATCTCTAATAAACATACACAAAAACATTTTCTATAAAATAGCAAATTGTATCCAACAACACATCCAAAAGTTCCTTCATAATAACTAATTGGGATACATCCTAATGATGCTAGGATGGTTCCACATGTATACAAATCAGTAAACAAATGAAATGAATCACAGTGACAAAATGAAGGAACAAATTAACGTGATTAGTGATTGTCTCAATAGATGCAGGAAATACATTCAATAAAATTTAAATTCCCTTCACAAATCTGAAAAAATCTATAGAAGAGGCATAACTTAGACATGGGTGTGTAGCTCAGTGGTAGATAACTTTCCTAACATGTACAAAACCCTGGGTTTGATCCCTGGCACTAGGAAAAAAAAATCTATATGTAACAAATCCTCAGAAAATATCTTTACTGAAAAGGGACAAATAGTCTTTCCCCTATGGTCTGAAACAAGACAAGGCCATCCATTCTCACCACTTACACTATTATTTAACGTAGTGCTAAAAGTTTTAGCAGAAGCAATTAGACAAGGAAACAAAGTGAAACATATGCAAATAGGAAGTAAAATTACCCCATTTGTAGATGATAAGATCTACATATACAGAAAAATGTAAAGACTCCAATAGAAGAATATTAGAACTTAGAACTGATAGGTGAATTTACTAAATTTTCAGCATAAAAAAAATCAGAATAGGAAGGTCAGTAGCATTTTTACATACCAATAACAGTATCACTGAGAAAGCACATGTAATCTAGATTACATGTTATTTATAAATAAATAAATAAATAAAATACATAGGAAGTAATTTCTCCATGAAAGTGAAGTATTTCTGTAGATAAAGTTATAAAATTTAGATTAAATAATTTTAAGTGTACATGTAGACACACAAACACAAAGGAAAGACCTCTCGTGTTCATAGATTAGAAAAATTAATATATTGAAAAAAAATCCTTATTACACAATGTAATTTACAATTCAATGTAATCTATCAAAATACCAACAAAATTCTTCAAAGATCTTGAAAATCAATCCTAAAATATCGTTTCATTTCTTATAAATAAGCACAATTATTGCATGTCAAAAATTTTTAAGAAATATTTAAAGAGATGGAAATGTAAACTACCTTGATTTTATCATTTTTCCTTTATGGAGGTACATCAAATTTTCAGATTGTATTTCATAAATATGTAAAATTAAAAGTAAAATAAGTTTTAAAATAAAAATGATTATATTATCCCTCTCCAATGTTGAGGGGACAATCTGGCCTTATCAAATTGAAAGCAATGCCAGTTATTGATTTGGCTGAAGGATCTAAGAGTTTCTGTCAGTATAACATAACTAATTACTTGTTAACTAATTTACTGAATCACAGAATACTACATAACACCAACAGACAGATATTATGGCAAACAAGTTTCAATAATCAATTCCTCTTCTTGAATCCAGGAACTTTATAAAAATGTAGAGTCCATTCCAGTAGTGTAAGAAGAGACAAAAATTCCCCCAAATGGATCACTGTAACTATTTCTACCCTTTGGTTTCTGGACTCAAATGTTGTACTCATTTGGGAATAAAGTTATATAATATTTAGTGATTTAGTATGAATATTGTGTCTCTAAGGATGGAAGCCTATAATTGTAGGTTGTTATCTCCTAGGTGCACCTTAGCTATGCCTTCACTTTTCTACTCTTAGTCAAGAATACTCTGTGTGATAGCACTTGTAAGCTTCCTGGTACCGAAAACCGGGAGGAAAAACTCTCGGAGGCAGAGTTAAGCTTTTACTACTTTTACTTCTACTTTCTTAGAGCTTAGAGAGGGAAAGAAAGATTTTTAGAGAGAAAGATTAAAGCGAGCTTTTCTTCTTGTCTTCTTAGCTTAGAGTTAGAGTTAGAAAGATAGAGCTTAGCTTAGAGTTAGAGTTAGAAAGATAGAAAGATAGAGCTTAGCTTAGAGCTTAGAGTTAGAGTTAGAAAGATAGAGCTTAGCTTAGAGAAAGATTAGAGCTTCTTTCTTCTCTCTTCTTTCTTCCTTCTTCTTTCTTCTGTCTTCTGTCTTCCTCAGGAGTCTCGGCCTAACTCTGACCAGTCATTACTTCTTCTATCTGGTTTCTCTTCTGTAACCACTCTGCCTACGTTCTGGCCGCTCTGATTCTTCTGACCGACCGAGTGACTGCCCGGCTGACTGAATTCTCCGTTCTCCTAACTCGGACCGCTTTCACCCGGTTATATACCTTCAGGTTTGCGGGTGCCTACAGGTGCGTCACATACATATCAGGCGGAACCCATGGCTTCCAGCTAGCTACAACAGCCCTTCCTAATTAGGGCTCCTTCATATTCCTTCCCTTTAGTTTAAAAAGGTGCTTTTGTTCTATTTTCTCTATTTTATTTTCTCTATTTTCTTTTATTTTCTTGTCCCTACCTAGCTTTTCACCTTTTATTTTTGAAAGGGTGGATATTTGAGCCCTTTTTGAGAAGGTGCTGTGGCTTTAAGGAAGCCTAATGCTGAGGAGCAGCTAACGCACCTAGTTAAGCACAATTGCATAAGCGGCTTTGACTTTTTTTTTTTTTTTTCTCCTCTTCTTTATTTTTCTTTATGGCTTTCTTGCCAAAGCTCAATGGCTTTTTTTTTTTCCTGCATGGTTTTTACCATGCTATTTAATTCTCTATTTTCTTTTAAGCTCATGGCTTTTTTCTTTATACTAAAGCTCAAGGCTTTTTCTCTATATTTTTTATGGCTTTTGGCCGGCTACTCTGCTTCGGCTTTTTGGCCGGCTCGCTTCGGCTTTTCGCTGGCTACTCTGCTTCAGCTTAATTCTTAACTGGCCTCAACTGAGTCAGAGGCTATGCTCTCTTGTTTCTACTCTTTTTGCTGGTCTCAACTGAGTCTGAGGCTATGCTTTTTCATTGCTCTTATTTCTTAGCTTTTCTTCTCTGCCTGCCGAGCCCCGGACGGACCACCATTTGTAAGCTTCCTGGTACCGTAAACCGGGAGGAAAAACTCTCGGAGGCAGAGTTAAGCTTTTACTACTTTTACTTCTACTTTCTTAGAGCTTAGAGAGGGAAAGAAAGATTTTTAGAGAGAAAGATTAAAGCGAGCTTTTCTTCTTGTCTTCTTAGCTTAGAGTTAGAGTTAGAAAGATAGAGCTTAGCTTAGAGCTTAGAGTTAGAGTTAGAAAGATAGAGCTTAGCTTAGAGAAAGATTAGAGCTTCTTTCTTCTCTCTTCTTTCTTCCTTCTTCTTTCTTCTGTCTTCTGTCTTCCTCAGGAGTCTCGGCCTAACTCTGACCAGTCATTACTTCTTCTATCTGGTTTCTCTTCTGTAACCACTCTGCCTACGTTCTGGCCGCTCTGATTCTTCTGACCGACCGAGTGACTGCCCGGCTGACTGAATTCTCCGTTCTCCTAACTCGGACCGCTTTCACCCGGTTATATACCTTCAGGTTTGCGGGTGCCTACAGGTGCGTCACATACATATCAGGCGGAACCCATGGCTTCCAGCTAGCTACAACAGCCCTTCCTAATTAGGGCTCCTTCAAGCACTATGTGATAATACCAGTGCATCTCACTGTTCAGTATATGTGTGTATCACACACCTACTTCCTTGTCTATAAATTGGTCTCTGGTTCTGATGCACCACTAAGTTAATCCAATTGAAATAGATATCATTGTCTTAAAATCTTGGACTGTAGTACTAACTTAGGCCTTATAAATGAATTGTTGTTGGTCCTCCATTATGATAGTGATGAAAGTGTGTGCTCAGTGGAGTGCATACTCACTATGTTATACACCTGATGAAAGCAGAGGAGTTTTGAGAGATAAAGGAAGACCACTGAAAATAAATCTAGTGGTAGCTCCAGTAGCAGTTATTGAAGCATCAAATTGTTTGTGTTTTTGTTATTCTACTATCACCTTTCAGGATTCATCATCATTTTTTGTTTGTTTGTTTGTTTTTAATAGGAACAACATTGTAAAATAGTCCCCCATCCATATATTCTATGGGTCTTATATGTGGCAATGTTTGACATTTTCCCAGGAATGAGATATTGATTTTGATATAATTTCTTCCGTTGTGGTTCGGTGGATTTTTGAAATTTTTTAACTATAGTTACCCTTATAGGTTTCCTTTTGGAAATTTCTTAACTATAGTAGTCCTTAGATTAGAGTAAAATGGATCATTGTGTTGCTGGTAACAGATATTTATATTCTAGTTGCAATTATTTGAGAATCAGGAAAATGATCAGCAGACCCAATGTGATTCTAATATAATCCTTAATTATATCTGTTATTCACTTGTCATGTATTCCAACTTTAACTGGTATTACAATGACACTTTTATTGTCAATGTTAATTTGTACTTTTGACAAATCCTTCTTCAGGTATTTTGGGATTCCCATTCACCTGGTTCATGTTACATAATTGCATGCCCAAAGGCCCCATTGGGAAAAGATGAAAATAATCATTCTTGTGTTCCTTTGTTATGATGTTGTAGAATCCTTCTACTCAAGTACATGGCCTTGACTCTGTCAGTGGTCCTATTCTGAAACTGGTTCAGGGCTAGAATGTATACAGAAAATAATCTTGATATCAATATTACCAAATTCAACCTCCTTCTCATGCATTTTTGATTCTGGTTGGTTAAAATAGCAGAGTAATAAATAACATATATATTATACACAGCGATACATAGTGTAAACACATAGGCTTCCCGTATAGTGTACTTCTTAGGATGCTGTATTTTATTAATCCTCTCCATATCTCTCAGTGAACTATGTACCCTCTATCATAATTTAACTTTGCTACTTATCACAGTAGCCACCAACTGACTACCAATGATCCGGTACTTCTACCTGACTATTATTTTCTGATTTTATTATCTCTATGGAAATCAGTGAGACAAGTTCTATAGTAGCATGCTTACCATAACCCCTTATCTACTGAGATTAGCTTCACAGTGATGTTTGTGCCACATTTCATGTTTCAGTAAATGTGAGTTTCTACCATGTCTTATGGAACATAAGCTTTTACTAAGATGCTGGATTTACATAACCAATATACTCCAGCCTGTTTAACTCTCTTTGCCTTATTTTTATTAACTGAAATTTATACTTTATTGTGATTTTATTTATTTTTATCTCACATCCTTGTTTTAAAAATTTATTTTAACTGAGATGTAAAAATTATACAAATTAATGGGGTACAATGTAATATTTTTATCCAAGTGCATATTATATGATATTTAGGTCAGGTTTATCTTATTTATCTACACAAACATTTATCATTTCATTAAGGTAAAATCTTTCAAAATTCTTTCTTTAAGATTTTTTAAATACATAGCATGTTATTGTCTTCTGTAGTCACTTTACTATACAAAGGTGCAACAGAACTTTTTCTTCTATCCTACTCTAAATTGGTACACATTGCTCAACCTCTCCTTTTCCTTTCTCCTTCCCTGTTTTCTGGCTTCTGATAACCACTATTACACTCTCAACTTCTATGAGGTCAACGTTTTTAGGTTCCACATATGAATGAGATCATGTGGTACTTATTTTTCTGTGCCTGGCTTATTTCACTTAAAACTATAATCTTTAGTTCCATGAATTTTATTATTATTTATTCTTGCCATTCTGGCATTTCAACTTCACTTTATTGTCAATTTTATGTTTTAATCCTATCTTCTGGAATTCTTGCCAGAAATGAAATCCTATATCCCAGGAGAGACCTCTCGAATTATAGGCATTCTCCCATACAATTTTATATTGCACACCCTTTGGCTTTGCTCACTCACTTATAGCTCGACCCTCTCTCCAGGGTCCTGCAGTAGATGTGTTAGGTCCGGCAGCTCCTTCAGAGCTCAAACCCCATGATCCCATAGCAATTCCTACAATTCTTCAGTGGATTATATTGTAACTCGACCCTAGTTACTATGTTAGACCACTAGCTCCAAGGGATATCAGAAGAACAGAAATTCCTGAATGGGTGCACATATGTTTTGGTTTTATTGTTTTGCTTGCGTGTTCTTTTTGTATACTAGAAGCTTCTGAATCAAACTGAAATAGAGGAAAATGATAGCCTCTAAATTTAGGATAATTGTACCACACTGTACATTCAGTTAAAAAAATCTGGAAATTCAGTGCTCTTATTGAATCAACCACTGTTCTCACTCCATATTTTAGCATTGTATTCCTTCTGAATCTATGATCTTAGCATATCTGACATGTGAGTGCTAGAAATTCACCTGGAGCATTGCTGTCCTAATTATTTCATTCTTGACCTAAATCTAAGCTTTATCTGCCCTACAGCTTCAGAATGATTTTCTCCAATGCCTTTTACCTTTGAAAGATAATAATCCTAAATATTTTATTAACTCTCTTTTTAAAAATATGATTTTTCCTGAGCAACAGCAATCCAATTCCATTGTCCTTACAATTACAATTTCTCCCTCTGAGAAGAATAGTTTCTTCTCACACAATATGTTTCATTTTATCACCAGGAAAGATTAAGGAATTCCAATGTTCCTCTAAGCCAGGTACTTCATGAGTTCCTCCTGTAACCATTGGTATTGTCCCTATTGCCACCTGACATAGAATAATAGGATACAAAAATCCCATTTTAGCACTGTTTTTTGAAACATGCTTTTTATCAACTGTCACATATTAGATTCCCAGTAAAACAGACTCTGAATTGGAGGTTAGCGTGCAGAAAGTTTATTAAGGAGTGCTCATAGGATCCATGTTTCTAGGGGGAGAATGCAAACAATTTGGGCAGAGGGAGAAGTCGGGCTGTGATGCAGTGAACACAATGCCTTAGCATATTCCATGAAGGTCTGTAAAGCTAGATTGTATTCAGAACTCTCTCACTGTGGGGTGGGGAGGCAAGTCCTTCATGTGGCTATTCTGACTCATTTGGAATGTATGTATTCCCAGAAAGGAGGCGTAACATATAGAAGATGACTATCCTTTCAGTAAAGGACAAATCCCCAAGAAGGCTAGCTGTCAGTCTAGAAATTCTTTTGAGATTATGGGAAAAAAAAATCCTTTAGTCCTGAAGGGGAATCTGGGTTGTAAAGCAGAGCATCTATATAGTAGATTCCTATGTCTTAACCTAAAACTACCACCCAGTTACTTTTCATTCTTCAAACCAGTGGTCAAGAAGACAAAGAAAGCAGAGAAATTAAACTAAGATTATTATGATGTGCTAGGACTGCTGGCACAAAATGGATGCATGTGTGAATTTGAAAGTCAGTGTGGAATTACTTGTCTTTCTCAATAGTGAAAATGGTGAGTGGTCAATTAAAAGAAGAAAAGAGTAACCAAGGTAGGACAATTAAGAACTTGAATCCCACAGACATAAAGTCTTAGGTCACATAAATAGGAAAACAAACTTTTCTGGCTGCAGCCCTTTGCTCATGGTAACAGAAATCTAGAAGAGTTGGTAGAGAAGAATGATAATGATTATCAAAAACAGTTATAACAGTGGGTCTATGGCATGTCTCTCTAACTCTTGTGCATTAAGTCTTCTTAAGAGATTTAACATAGGAGATTTTACCTCCTTAAAAATCTCACTGACATGAGAATATTAATATGTAAATCATGAGCATATTAGCATGTTGTAAGTCATTGACTGCTATGGGTATCTTTTCAAAACTTCCCAATCCCATCTTTGATTTCAAGCATTTTGAGATAGATCATTGAACTAACTTTATCTTGACATCATCCTGTCTCTGGTTTGTGCACTGCATCTATGCTTTTTGCCTTAAGGCTCTTGAAAAATTGCAGACATGGGCAGAATTAGCACATAACATGGAAAGAGATATTAACAAGATTCAACCAATGGCGAATGGCTAAATAAATTTTCCACTGCCTCCCCATTATTTAGTCAAATAATTCTGAGAGGCATTCTTTATACATTCCAGAGGTCGCATAAGAATTGAACTTCATTACTGATAAAGCCATTTGCATAATGCCTTTGATATCAAGGTCCATAATATGGATCTCAAAGTGAAAATGTTTATGAGATTGTTAATGCCATAAAAATCTGAAAGCTGTTGTCATGAGTTTTGATCTGAATCTAATTGTATTGCCTAGACACTAATATTTCTGAAATTTCAGTTGCTTTAATAAAACAAAAGTTTCTTTCAATTCTAATGTGAGAATTTCATTTACTAAAATCGTTCTTGGTCTTTCCTTGAATATTCTGCCTTTTGGTCTTAAGTCTGACATTGAAGGGAGAGACCACTTTGAAGGCCTAGTTCTTTTGAAGGCAAAAGACTCCAAGCCTTCACTCCATGTGCAGAATTTTCATTGCTCTAAACTCCCCTCTATCACTGCCTCACAAAGATAACTCATTGAGTTCAAGGAAAGGTACACTACATGGATGAAGAGAACAGAATGCATCAAGGTGTGAGAATCAAGCTGATAACATGCTTCTCCTATTTCCCTGATCTTTCTCTTCTGGCAATATCAGTGAGAGCTATTTCATCTAATGAACAGCACACATTGAAACAGAGTAGCTTAAAAATCTATTTTAAAATTATCTGAAATTATTAAATCTACAAACAATTAAGAAGTTACTCTGTTTAGGATAAGCTGATATAATTTGAAATAAAAATTGCATATTTATTTATTGACATCTTTAGTAAAACATGTTATTTAAGAGAAAAATGTAAAACACCTAATACAATTGGTCGTTTTTATATTAAATGCTTTTTAAATGGGATTAATCTCTACAAATTGTGTTTAATTTAATTCCACTATATAGATTTAGAGCACTTCCATAATTTACATAAGTTAATTCTTCATTTATAATGCTGTGTTTCAGCATTCTGCCTCCATCTGTACTTCCTAGAAATATGCTACTGTTGTGTGCCTGTGTGAAAGATGTGTCATAAAAGAAGGTGCATCAAAGTCAAACACATTTGAGCTTTTGACTTCAATAATTTATAAGACTCCACTTATATTCCTCTCTACTGTGTAACTCACCACTCTCTAAAGTTGAAGATACATATTATAGCTGGGAATATCTGAGTCTTTTTCTTTGTCCATGTGTGTCTTCATATTTGTGAGGTTTATTTGTATGTGGGTGGGTGTTTTGTCGGTTTAGTCAGAATCTGTAGATGTGGTCCCACTTCAACTCATGTTTTTTGACACATTTCCATGGTATGTGTCCCGGACTCCCACTTGTTCACTGGAAATAAATGTTGGATTATGTCCTTCTTTGGTAAAATGAAAAATCCATATGCTAAACCTGTAACATCTATCATGCCAGAATATGACTATATTTGGATATAGGACCTTTAGAAAGATAAACCAGTTACAATTAGATCACTAGGGTTGGCCCCAATCCAATATGACAGGTGTTTTTATAGAAAGAGGAGATTAGAGAGATACTGACATAGAGAATAGGAGAGAGAGATCAGACATATGTACAACACAGCTGAGGATTCAACCACATGAAGACACAGAGAGAAGACATCTTTCTAAAACAAGGATAGAAGCTCCAGAACAAACCAAACATGCCAACACCTTAGTCATGGACTTCCAGTCCCCTAAAACTAGGAGAAAACTATTTGTCTTCTGAGCCACTTAGTCTGTGATATTTAGCAATGGTAATCTTAACAAATGAATATACTTGTAATAAGGTGTTTATTGATACTCAACAGGTGGATGCATGTAAAATACATTGCATGTTAAACATATGTTAAATTGTAACCTCATTTTTATTATTTAGAAATTAAGTGTCCCCAAAATAAACTCACGTGTGATAATACAAGAATTTTCAGAGGCAAAATGATTAGCTTTTGAGAGTTGTAACCTAATCAGTGAACTAGTCCATTGGTATGAATTAACTGGGTGGTAACTGAAGGCAGATACTTTGTGGCTGGAGGAAGTAGGAAGCAGAACTTCAGGGTTTATAATATTTTACTAGTGAGTGGAGCTTTGTCTGCTCCCTGATTTCCATGTTCTGAACTGTTTTCCTCCACCACAATCTTTTGCCGTGATGTCTGCCTCACCTTGACCCTGTAGTTATGGAGTCCACAATCTATAGACTAAACTTCTGAAACCATGAGCCAAAATATACTTTTCCTCCTCTAAGTTCATGTAAGTTCTTTTGTTTACACCAAAGTAAAGCTGACTAAATTAACTAATTAGTGCATTATTGGTGAGAGTATAAATTTGAACAATATATGATAGAATTCAAGGATATTTTGCTAGAGGATGCCCATTATTTTCAACTCAGAAACTACTAGTAGACATCTACTCTAGAGAAGTACTATCAGTTGAGCACAAAGAAATACACTCAGGAGCGCTTTGTTGCAGGAGATTATTCATAATACAAATGATGTGAAAATAATCTGAGTTCCTCAGTCAGAAAAACCACCTGAAAATACATTAAATAAAGTATAAATAAATCTATGTGCAGATAAATATCAGCCAAATGATAAAAAGAGAAAAAAGAAAGAGTAAAATCAGAAATAAAGATGATATAATTCAATAAATTTGAAACATGAAAATAGCAATTTATGTTGCTTATAAATGTGTTTGCTGTAAATATACAAAAAAATGCATAAAATAACACTCAAACTTTAAGTTAATTATGACTATAAAGGTGGAATGGATGTGAAAATATGGTATGACAATTCAGGGTTATCTTTAAGATATATTTTTTAATTAAAAAGAGTTTTGAGAGATAAATGTGGCAAAAACTGAGAGAGAGATACTTTACATGTATTTTAGCTCTTATATGGGTTATACAGTATTTTAGTTATCTTTTTCACCTATGTGACTAAAATAACTAAAAAGAACAATTAGAGGAGGAAAATTATTTCAGGGGTTCAGTCCATGGTCAACTTCATATATCTGGACCTAAGGTAAGGCAGAACATCATGATAAAAGGTTGTAGTGGAGGAAGGCACCTCAGAACATGGCAACCAGGAAGCAGAGAAAGAGCTGTACTCACCAAGGACAAAATATAACCTGAAAGTCACATCCCTGGTGACCTTCTCCCTCAGTCACACACAACCAACCTTCAGTTACCACCCAGTTCCTCCTTACAGGTGGATTAAAACATAGATTGTTTTGCAACTATCATAATCTAATCATTTTGCCTCTGAACATTCTCACATTGTTTTACACATGAGTTTTTAGGGGATATTTCATATCTAAATCATAACAGAGTTATATAGATTTATATGTATATTCATATATATACATGTATACAAATGAAAGTTATATATATGTATACATATGCATATACACAAACACACATAAAACTTTTACATTTTCCTGTATATTTTATATTTTAACTATTCAGAGACCCAGCAAATTTGCCAACTGAAACACAATAGCTTTTGATATTATAGAACTGCCTAGTAGATGATACAGTTTTCTTCCTCGCTCCATATTGGCAATTTTAGATCATTAATCTCATGATCTTATAATGAATATCAAGACATATTTGAACTTCAAGACATTTGAACACACAACACTGTCACCTCCAGTGCACCATTAGCTATGACCCCCCCACCCCGCCTCTTAAAAATTATATATGTAATGAAAGGCTAGTGATAAGTTTATGAATTTAGTTATAGTTTTAAGTATTCTCATTTTACAGGATAGGTAAGTCAAAATGAAAATCACTCAGGGAAAATGAATAAAATTCCCGGAAATTGGATTAAGAGAACAATAGCCTTGCTGTTTGGATTCAACAACTTGAGATGATTTGGTGTTTCCTTTATTGGAGACCAGCAATTGTGTTTGATGTTGCATTTAGAATATCATTAAATTATGTTAGGCAGCAGTTTCTTTGTATGGGAGAAGGGTGTATATGTGTCCATATGTGCCAGATGGTTAAGGAGCAAAATTCAGTAGACACAAACTAGGGTGTCCTTAGAGACACCAAACTAAAGGCAAACCAATTAGATTGTCTCTAACATGAGTTAATAATCATCTAGAGATATGCAAAATCAAAGTGTTGAGTCTTGTCCTCAATGATGTTTTTGCAGAAATACTGATTGAGCACATCTAATGTCTGTCACTAGACAATGAAGGTAGAATTTCTACTCCACACTCCCATTCTTCCTGACTCCCCATTTTTAAGCTACTATATATTTGCAGCACTTAAAATACCAGAGGATACAGAAGATATTTAGGAAATATGTGTTGAAATAAATTTTAAAAATAGCCATTTATTAAATACCCAGGAGGCATATTAATGTAAGTATTGGTAATTCAAGTATGAAAGTCAAAGAAAGGGCCTACACCCATGTAGCTTACAGGATAAAGGCAATGACAAGCCCAAAGACAATATAATATGAAAAACAATATGTTATCAAAAAAAAAAAAAGTAAGTAATGAGGTTGTGACTGACAGATGATAGGATATCATCTACTTATATGGGTAGAAAAGGATTTTCTTGGATATGATACTGGGACAGATATCCAGATAGTGAGAAAGAATCAGTCTTAGAAATGTCTATGAGAAGAGTATTCTAGGAAGACAGAACGGACAAGATGTGCAAAGGATATTATATCAGGATATGGGAACATGACATGAATTTCCCAGGGAATGAATGAATATCAGTGTTAATGGAGCATTATTATTGAGGAAAGGGATGCACTCAGTGAGACTGAGACCAGATCAAGTAGAGTAGTATTAGTTATGTAGGAAAATTGAATTGTATTCTAGTCTGAACAGGAAGTTACGTGAAAATTTTAAGCAGGAGGAAAAGAAATTGAGAAATGCTATGACCAATCTGTTTGCTAGTGTTATGGGATGGTTGAATGGTAGTAGTGGGACATAAGATAGGGGATTTTATTGTTCATTTTTTTTTTTAATTTTATGAACCAACTTTGCATAGATTAAAAAAACAAAAACAAAAACAAAAAATAACTCTTTCTCTTGCCCATAAGTCAAATATTCCTATTGCTTTGAAATAAGAACACCTGAATACATGCTTAATAACTTACTCTTTCTTAGATTTTTAATTATTTAATGGATATCACTAATTGTTAAAAGAACAATTTGATCTGTTATGGGTTTTTAAGAGTTGAGGCACAAGTCTTTGAAATAGATTTTCTTGTCTAATTTCAGGGAATATTGGATTATGAATATATACCATATATGCATATAAAATACACATGCACATACACACTCACATACATTTATTTGTTCTGTATATTTATATTTGCAGACTGCTATTTCATTACTAGACCCAGAAACAGTACATTAGCTTATCCTATTGTCCATTCCTCAGGCAGACCGTCAATTGTCACAGGGAAACTAAGTCACTATTCTTGCCTAGAGGGAAGCACAGGCTGAAACTCTCCTTTCCTTGCTCTGATGTATTTATTTCTCAAGTAGTTTCTTTCTCTTACTTTACTAATATAGCTGCTGCAGGTATATAGTTAAGAGTTGTAGAGTCTCCTCTGTTACATTCCCATGATGCAAAGCAATTTATTCCCAAGCCATTTGGATATCAAAAGAATATTTGGAATGAAAATGAAATGTCAAAACTCTTCGAAAAAGAGATATAAGACTCATTGCCCTTGGTATATTTCTTGACAATGAAAACTTTTCCTAGGTTAGACACAATTTTATGGTCTTATGAATTTAATAATATCTGTAAAATTATTTACAAGTATGCAGTGTCATAAGACAGTAAAGCAATAACTCAACACTGGAAATTAAACTACATAGAAAATCACATTCACAAAAAAATAACATATTTACCTAAAATCATTTCCTACGAAATATTCTTCTATTTAAAGCAAAGGAAAATTTATTACATGGGTAAATCCATGTTAAAATGAATTTGTATAGCCGTATACTGGGAATATATAACGTATCTAATGGAATTCTGTAGCACAAACACTCTGCCATATAGCAATATATTATTTAACTTCTAGAAACTAAGTGTTTAATGCACATAATACTGTTAATCATTGTAGGTTTTTGACATCTTAAAAATAGTTTCTGTTTACATCATGGGGATATGGAAATAAACAAATACATTCACAACTAAAGTCTCTTCTGAAATCTTCCATTTTATAGGTGTTTATTACGAATTTCAAGCTTTTTACAAATGATTAGGATCAGGCTGAAAAGGTATTGAAGGACTTTTGCTAAGTTTACAGATCTGTTAAAACTGTTGACAGCTTTGTTCACTCAAAGTACAATGGCAATCAAAGAATTGACAGAACAAATCACCATTTTTAAATATGTAAATTCTGTTGTTGTGTATGTATAAAACCAAAGAAAATTTGGGAAATATATTACTTTACTCCACATTCTCTATTCCTTAATGCTTATACAAGATCCCCTATGCTGGTTTTGTTACTCTCTCTGAAAAATACCCTTTGTCAATACAAGAAATCAACACATTTATTTTTCATGATCTAAGTTCTCTTCAATAGCTATTGAGGCTATATTATGTCCAAGACAAAATAAGAGGTACTGAACATTAAAAAATTTCATGATCTTCTTTCGTAAGTTTTGTGTTATCATTTGAATATACAGAATACATTCATAAATATTTTCTTTGTAAAAAGTTATGAGTGGTAAAATAGAAGCATGCTTAAAGTGTTACCACAATATAAACTCTTTCTCCTTGAAGAATCAATCTGACATTTAAGGTAAAGTACTAAGAACTGTTTATGAGTTAATGTACTGTTCTTCTTATCACCACGTAATATTAAGACTTAACTATTTAAAGTCTTTACACAAATAATGTAAGTAATTTCACATGTCACAGAAACATGATGTAAGGGAAGATTTTCATATAGTATGAAAAGATAATTTTTTATATCTATCATATTCAATCATGTAGGCCACTTCCTATTTTATTATTAGACTAAATGATTACTTTATACTAAGGTGTTAATTTCAGTTTGATTATGATATACACTTCACTCTAGGAACAGGAAAACATGCACTGGTTATAAGGAGCTATGGGGAACATGACCCAACATTGGGACAGCAAGTTATTATAAGACACTATCATTTCAACCAGGAAAGGCAAATTTAATAAAATGTTTAACTTGCAAAAAATATTATTTAACTATTTATGGGTTCAAAATATTCTTTTAAGCCTATCAAAGATTGACGACAGAATCAACAAAGAGTGGGACTAATTTTTATGTGGGATGTTTTCATTATTGTTTATATTTCTTGTGTATGTCATCAGGATATCAATGCATGTTCAATCTTATAATTTACTTAGAATAATTTCTTAGTCCACTGGTAATCATAATTAGAATTTGCTTTTTGTCTATAATTTCACAGTAGGTTACCATTTATCTTTACTTTCCTTACTTTTTAAAAATCTTTTTACTTATGATTCAACACCAGGATACACCTTGATATAATCACAAAACAATGGAACCTAACACGCTCTCATTCCAACCTAGCACTTCCCCCCACTTCCCCTCCTTCCACTCCACAGATCCCTCTTCAGTCCATTTATAGTTTATATATTTTTTTACAACACCCAATGCCAGGACCCACCATATCACATGCACACATGAAAGTTTGGTCAGGTTCATTCTACTATTCTTCCTTTTTCCCCATCCCTTTTATTTTCTCCCAATACCCTTCATTTATTCTATTAATCTTACCTTTATTTTGATGAAATTCCCTCTTCCTTCCCCCCCCTCTCTCTTTCTCTTTCTCTCTCTAATTTCTTCACCCCTTATTTTTGGATCAGGTTCTGCATATCAGAGAAAACATTTGACTTTTGACTTTTTGGGAATGGCTTATATCACTTTATGTGATAGTCTTCAATTCCATCCATTTTCCTGCTAATGACATAAAGTCATTCGTCTTTATGGTTGAATAATACTCCATTTTGTAAATATATCACATTTTCTTTATTCATCAATTGAAGGGCACCTAGGTTGGTTCCATAGCTTGGATATTATGTGTCGTGCTTCTATAATCATTGATGTGGTTGTGTCACTGTAGTATGCTTATTTTAAATCTTTTGATTATATACCAAGGAATGGGATAGCTGGGTCTTATGGTGGTTTCATTCCTAGTTTTTTAAGGAATCTCCATACTTCTTTCCAGACAGATCATACTGATTTGCAGTCACACCAACAGTGTTTGAGTTTACTTTTCCCCCCACATCCTTGCCAGCAATTATTTATTTGTATTCTTAAAAACTGCATTTCTGAAGGGAATGAGATGAAATGTCAATGTTGTTTTAATTTGCATTTCCTTAATTATTAGAGATGTTCATAATTTTTCAGATATTTTGTTGACCATTTGTACTTCTTTTTTTGAGATGTGTCTGTTTAGTTCTTTTACCCATTTATTGTTAGGGTTTTTTTTTGGGGTGTCGGTTGTTTTCTGAGTTCTTTGTATATTCTGGATATTAATGCCCTATCTGAGGAGCAGGTTAAAAGGATATTCTTCTATTCTCTAGGCTCTCTCTTCATGTTCTGTTTTCTTTGTTGAACAGAAGCTTTTTAGTTTGATGCCATCCCACTAATTGATTTATTTTATTTTTTATTTTACATTTACTTTTCATTATTTTTCTTATGAGATTTAACAGTGTCTTTACTGATTCAACAATTTATCCATTTGATTAACAATAGTCTACTTCTAAAACCTCAATGAATTTATCTGTATCTACTTGTTATTTTTGTTTATTCCTTTTGAAGCATTCCTCCTCAAGCTTATAACAGTGTGTACAAAGGTAATGTTTGTATGGCTATAATTTATAGTGATTTCATATGTTTATAATCCTGTGAACATTTGAGGTAAGCTTTTAAAAGTGAAGAGGCTTTTTAAAGACTCAATTTAGCCATATCAAAAAATGCTAAACTTATGAAAATAGTAAATAAAACAATATCATATCTATAAATTCTCTTTTACTTTTTGTTGAACATATTATTAATTTTCTCTTTTGCAATGAGAAGCATTATAGGTTATAAGGTATATGGAAATATTAACACATGAGAAAAAATGTTTGTAGTCCTTCATTGAGGACTCTGTAGGAAATTATCAAGACATGGTACAAATATCAAGGCCATAAAGTTAGACAATAATTCATATTAAATTCAAGCTATGTCTTCTATGCACATAAATTTGACCATACTATTCAACTACTGACTAATAGATTACCAACTTGAAAAAATATATATGTACATAATTATAGACATCTTCAAGTAAGTTGAAATTAGTGTAACATATTCTAAACATCTATGAAAACCAGGTGACCAATAATATTTTATTCCTTTCATTCTCTGTACTTTGGAGGGACATGTAGTCTAATCAGAAAGATTATAATTGTAGTCAAGTAAATAATATTCAGAATAAAATGTGCATAATGATCTATGAAGTTTATAAATTTTTTGAAACCTAGATCCTCCAAAGGATTTTCTGGTTTTTATAACTTAGCATCATTCATTCAGTGTTAGGTGTTTTTTACTCTATGTATTACTATATACTCTTACGTTGTGATTATGAAATTGTTTTGGAAAATTTTATATCCTACAGCAGAGTAGGTTGTCCTGCTTTATATAAAATGTCAGAATCTTGATTAATCAAATAACTTTAAGCGAGGAAAGATGTCATAGGAAAGTAAATCTGGTCTTTCAAAAGAGGCATACCACAACAATATTTAAGGGGCTGTGTACTAATGTATGTGAGTTACTTTGAGATTCATTAAAATAAGATAAATTGATAGAGGCATGGAGCAATGAATAGATGGCTTTTATTTTTCCTTTCTTCCTTCCTTTCTTTTTCTTTCTTTCTTTTTTTTTAAGAAACCAATGTAAAATGTTAGGGTTCAAAACCCTATAGTGCATGCATCAGTATTCATTTTAGAATTTATTCAACTAGGTCACAATTTTAAAATTTTTCACAATAGACATTTAAAAATATGGGACATTCAGATAGAAGAAAAATTAGCCATTAGAATCTGTCTCTATTGTAGACTCTGTAATTTTTCAGTATTTATTGCTTTCAATGTTTATAGTATCCAGGGGTCTGGGTCTTCCCCCATTACATCTTACCCTCCTCAATACATCCTTTTGCTTTGTCTGTGTCGTCAGTTTTCAAGGTTCTGCCTCCTCTCAGAGCTGACAGTTGCATAATTTTCCTGGTGGTATTGATTTTCTGCTGCCAGCTGTGCTACAATAAACTCTACACCTTTCTCCAAACTGGCTCCAATATGAAAACCCATAGTAATTGGTTCAGCAATACTAGATCTACAGACCTCCATGAGAGGACTTATGGGATGAAGGAAAGCACACACACACAGAGACACATAGTATAAACTTTTGTCATTCTATAAGGAGTTTATTTTCAAATCAAAACATATACATATATTTAGAAAACTATTGACATTTTAGAACATGTTTTAATAACTATTTACCTAGTGGCTGTCTTTCAAGAATCTTCATATTTTACTACACTCTCTCTGAGCTCTTCCTTGTAGTGGGATTCCATTAATTCTAATTTTAGGGTAGATTAATCAGTCAGTGTCAGATTGCTTTAATTATTGTTATTTGTTGCTCCTATTGTTGTGATTCTTACTGCAATTAAACACTTTATTAAGAATCTGCCATATGGTGGGCTACCTACTCAAAATAATCAGATGTTTTGATGTATGTTAGTGACAGATTTTCATTTCCTTCTTTGTTTGATGTTATTTCTCCTTTTTGTACTTAAACAAAATGCTGAATTAGGGACTCTTAATTTTCTGGCTGTTTTCTAAAAACAAAATCAGTCATATGTGTTTAAAAGAGCTCCAGAATAGGAGCCAGAAGACAGAATTTCTAGAAAATAATTAGCCCTGTGCTTTTGTAGTTTGCATGTGTATATGTATAATGCAAACATTTTAACTTTTGTCCTTATTTTTCTTTTCATTTACAAATTGAGTTGGCTAACCTGGAAAATTTCTAATGTTAATTCCCATTCTGTCATTTTATTTGTTTGTTTGTCTTGGTACTGGGGATTGAACAAGAGGCACTTTACCACTAAGCCACATCCCCAGTTCTTTTTATATTTTATTTTGATACAAGGTGTCGCTAAATTGCTGAGGCTGGCTTTGAACATATGATCCTCCTGCCTTAGACTCCTGAGTTGCTGGGATTACAAATGTGTGCCAGAGCACCTGGCTTCTATCATTTTATGAAAATGCTTATTTCAATGTGAATTGAGCCTATTATTGTATGAAGTACCTGTTAAACATCTAGAGAAAATCAAATAAACCACATGTCGATTTATATGATCTTTAACTTGCCTATTTTCCATTTTGATAATTATTTGGTTTCTCTTTCAACATTTTCTGTTATTTGTTAGCATTATGCCTATAATTATAGCCATAATAGTTTGTGGAAGCATTGTTACACTATAAAACTGATATTCATTTCTGTAAAATCTCTCAAAACAAAATTATTAAATTATTAAAGTTTATTTTGACATGTACTAAAATATTATATACTAAAAGAACATAGAAATGGCTTTGTATTCTGGAAGTATATTGAAATAGTAAAACATTCTGCTTTGCCCCTTCCCATATTACAAATAGAAGGAAAGCAAAGCATGACACAACAGAAAGATTGAAATTCAACTTCAAATCTTAGCTAAGGAGCATTCTGGAAAGAATGTGCAGTAGAAAGCAACAGAAATCTGAATCCCCACATAGACAATAATCACTCTGCCAGAATTTGTCCATTAGAGCTAATTTGTAACTCTGGAGCCTATTGAGGACTTTCAACTTCCTGGGGAAGGCTTGGACAGCAAATGATGCTTAATTCTGATAAACTTCAACCTCAGCACAGTAGCAACTATCCATTCTTCAGACCCAGCCCTGTGGTGTACTGCTGTGAACATGTTCTTAGAACAAACTTCCCACAACTTTCAGGAGACAGAATGGGAACAAAGGACCCTATCTTTCCAATATGAGGGATCTGTGAGGGATAGCTACTTCTTTTTACAGAGTTGCAGAAAAAGAGGTAGACAACCATTGTTGTTACACTTCCCTCATTTTTTGCAAGCCTTCTATTTCTAACTCCTGTGACTTGAAAGGAATTTGAAAGTCCAATACCCTTATTAATCTTTTTCCTTTTTTTTTTTTTTTTTTTTCTTTTCCTGTTTTGGGAGCAAGATATTGAGGAGAGCCTTCGAAAATAGTGCTATATACAGGAAAAATTAGAAAGCAACGGTGCATGCACAGGAAAATGCTCAGGCTCAAAAATGACCAAAAAATGAATAAAGTTGGCACATCAGTTTGATACTTATCACAAAGATAGCTGATAGCAATCAAAACAATAAATGTAACAACAGAGGGAGAAGCTGATTTTCATAATTACTATAATATTAGATGCAAATGTCCAGTTTTTATCAAATAAATCAAAAGAAATAAAAAGAAACTGGAATTGATAGTCCATGTTAAGGGATAAAATCATAATAACAAAACTAAAATAACAGAAAATGTCTTTGAGAAGCCAGATGCCGACTTACTAGAGAAAGACTTTTAAAGCATATGTTTTTGAAGTGCTTACATAAGTAAAGAAAAATGAATAGAACAAAAGGAAGGGGGAGAGAATAACTAAAGAAATAAGCTCTGAAGCTGAAATGTCTAATAACTATAATGGAAACCTCACAGGAGAGATTCAAAGGCAGATTTGAGCAGGCAGGAGAATCAGTGGGGGTGGAGTTTTACCTACAGAAAACAAATATAAGAATTATTTCCAAATTCTCCTTAGAAATTACACAAGCAAGAAGAACAGAGAGAAATACCTCAAGTGTTGACAAGAAAAATAAATAGTAGCCTATAATTCTTTACTCTGTGAAATTACCCTGTAAGAGTGAAGAAGAAATATAAACTTTATTATAGAAAAATTGAAAAAATGTATTGTGACTAGACTTTCCTTAGAATAAAGGGTAAATTCTTTAGAGACAAAGAAAATAATATGCACCAGGGACTTGGATATGCATAAAGAACATCAATGAATAAAGTAAAAGTACATATTTTTCTAGTTCTTCGTTGGTTGGACAGATACAGTTGATTAAAACAACGACAATAATGATGTATTATTTTTCATATGTCTATATACAGGTGAAAAAATGGCAACAAAGTCAGTATAAGGTATTCATACTGTAGAGGAGCATCATTTGAAAGTAGACTTTGATTAGCTGTAAGCATACAGTACAAACTCTAGGCAAATTTTTAAAATAAGCAATAAGAAAGAGAAATAATATCACATAAAATTTTCAATTATAAATACCAATGGTAGGAACAAAGAACAAGGTCAAAAATTAAATACAGTAGAAAACATGGTAGCTATTAACCTGAGCCTATCAATAATCACTTTGAACATTAATAGCATAATTACACCAATTAAAAGGTAGCATTGTCAGGGTGGATCAAGACACAAGACCTAATATATGTTGTATAGAAGATATTCTGTATAAATACAAAGACCATGTGGAATAATAATAAATGGATATAGAAACAATATACTATGCTAACAAAACAAAACAAAAAAAAAAAAAAAAAAAAAGAAAGAAAAGAAAGAAAGGAGCAAATGTTTAATTAATTTCAGCCAGAGCACGTTTCAAAGAAGGGAAAGTTATAACAATAGAACAGGGAATTAAATAATAATGAAAGTGTCACATCTCCAAGAGTACATAATAATCCTTAACCCATAGGCAATTAAAAATAGAAGTCAACCTATGCAAAGTAAAAACTGATAGAACTTCAAGGATAAGTAGGCAAATCCACTATTGATGTATTTCAAAAATGGATAGAATGAGCAGGCAAAAAATCAATTAATGTAAGATCAAATAAAAAACAGCACATAATTAGATGTAGTAGACATCCATCCACAACTTTATCCAAAAGTATCAGAAACCACATTCTTTTCAATTTGCATATAACATTCAACAAGATAGATCACATTCTGGATCAGAGAACACTCTTTAACAAATTTAACAGAATACAAATCATGCAATGTCTATTCTCAAAATATATGGCATTAAATAAGAAACCAATAACAGAAAGTTAAATAGAAAAAATCCACAAACATACAAAGATGAAAGAATAATTCCAAAGAATATGAGTCACTGAATTTCAAGATGAAGAAAATAAATATTTTTAACAAAATGAAAATTAAAACACCTTAATCACTATTTGTAAGACATAGAAAAAGCAGTTCTTAGAAGAAAGCTTATGGAATTGAATTAATATATTAGAAAAGAAAAAATATTAAAATACAATAATCTGTTGCTTTTCAGAAATGGAAAGAAGAGAAAATCAAATAAAAAAAGTATGCAGAAAGAAAGAAATAATAAAACAGCAGAAATCAGAAAGAAAATGTGGTATATATACACAATGGAATATTACTCAGCAATGAAAGAGAATAAAATAATGGCATTTGCAGGTAAATGGATGAAGTTGGAGAATTTAATGCTAAGTGAAGTTAGCCAATATCAGAAAAACCAATGCCGAATGTCTTCTCTGATATAAGGAAGCTGATTCACAGTGGGGTAGGGAGGGAGAACATGGGAGGAATACAGGAACTCTAGATAGGGCAAAAGGGTGGGAGGGGAAGAGTGGGGCAGGGGTTAGAAATGATGGTGGAATGAGGTAGACATCATTATCCAAATTACATGTATGAAGACACGAATGAATTGAATATACTTTGTATACAACCAGAGATATGAAAAATTATGTCCTATGTATGTAATATGAATTGTAATGCATTTTCCTGTCATATATAACAAATTATAATAAAAAATTGTAAAATACAAATAATTCAAGTGTATGAATTACAGAATGTAGTACAACAGATAGATTTGTTCCTACTACTGAGATAAAACAAATGTAAACAGTGTGTCTCATTGAGCTCTAAAAAGGAAAGAACAAAAGAAATAAAATATTGATAGTACAGATAAAGCCCACTTCTGTCCTTTCTCCCCTCCCCAGAGAGAACCATTTTGGGGGGAGATACTGGGGATTGAACTCAAGGACTCTTGACCAGTTATTGAGGCTGGCTTTGAAATTGTGATCCTCCTGCCTCAGCCTCCCAAGCCACTGGGATTACAGATGTGCACCAATGCACCCAGCAAGACAACCAAATTCCTGAAGTTGATATTTATTAATCAGTTGCTTGGTATTGTACACTACTATAAAAATATAGGTCCACAAGTAATACATACATTGTTTTGTATATTTTCAAATGTATATAAGTGGAATCTACTGCATGTATCTTCTTGAAGTAAAAATTGCTGTTACTATTTAGCATTATTTTTAGATTATATGTATTGATACAGATGGATCTAGCTCATTCCCTTTAACCACCATACAAATAAGCAATGGTTAATTTAGTAATTCCCTGAGAGTATATTGTTCCAACTTTTCCACTTTCATATAGAGTTCTACAATAAACATCTTCACATACAAAAATAAAAGAGCAGAAATCAGTTAAATTGGAAATAGAAAGTCAACAGAGAAAAATCAATGAAAGCAGAATATGGTTTGTTTAAAAATCAATAAACCTCCATTCAATGCAGGAGGAGGACACAATTTCTTCATATAAATGAAAGATGAGACATCACTATGAATCCTGTGAACATTAAAAGAGTAACAAGGGAGCAAGAAGTGGTAGCACATGCCTGTAATGCTAGTAACTTGGAAAGCTGAGGCAGGAGGATCAAATGTTTGAGGCCAACCTCAGCAATTTAGTGAAGACCTATGCTCCTTAATGAGACCCTGTCTCAAAATAAAAAATTAAAAGGGCTGGGGATGTGAGTTATGGATCAATGGTTAAACACCTGTGGGTTAATACACCTGTGGGTTAAAAAAAAAAAAGAGGAAAGAAATGTAACAAGGGAATAATGTGCTACTAAACGTGGTAGCCTTAACAGAATAGGCCAATTCTATGAAAGACACACATTGTCCCAAAATTTACATGAGAAGATATACACCTATATAAACAGAACTACCATAACCAGCAAGTTAGACAAAGCATTACCATAATATAAAACACTTACATCTCATAAACATGCAGAAATCCTCAATTAAACATTAAAATATCTGAACCCAACAATGCATATAAATAATAATACACCTCAACTAAGTGCTGTATACTCCTTCACACTTGAGACTGTTTCAAGGCTCAAAACCACCTCATGTAAACCATCACATCTACAGGCTAAAACCAAAATTGAATATGCAGAATAAGCATTTGTCAAAACTCAACATATATTCATGACAAAATTCCCCTTTAAAATAGGAGTAGAGCAAAACTTGACAATTTGAAAACCAATGTATTTTTTAAAAAAATCTACATATGACATAATACTTAATGCTGAGAAACTAGAAGCTTTTGTACTAAAACAGGAACAAGGCAAAGATGACCTGTGTCATCATTTCTTTTTGACATCATACTGTCTTGGAAAATGCATTAAAATAGGAAAAATATGTAAAAGTTATTACAGATTAGAAAGGATAAAACAAAACTGTCATTATTTGCCAATTACATGACAATGTGGAAATAGAAAATATTTAAAAGAAATAAGAAAAAATGAGCAATTAAAATAAAGTATCTACATGGATAATAAATAGAAGTCATTCACTGTCCTACTCACAAACAATGAATGAATAGAATTTGAAGTTAAAAACACAAAGCATTTACATTAGCACCCCCCCCCAAATGAAACAGGTATAAATCTAATGAAATATGTATAAGATATTTATAAGGAATAAATAAAACTTCAATTACAGAAATAAAAAACTAAATAAATGGACATACATTTCAGGTTTATGGAATAAAAAGATTTAATATTGTCAAGATGTTGGTTTTTCCCACTTTGAGCTATAGATATAATTAAAGGCCAGAGTCACAACAAGCTGTTCTGCATCTATCAAAATATTTGATTCTAAAGCTTATACACAGCATAAAAAGATCTAGAATACAATTCAGTATTGAAATAAGTAGAGTTGGAAGAATAACACTACCCAATCTCAAGAATACAAAGATAAAGTGACCAAGATGATGTGGTATTGGTGACTGATAGACAACAGATCGATGGGACAGATTAGAGACCAGTGATAGACCTACTATAGTGTAACCAACTGCCTTCTTTTTTTTTTTTTTTTTTTTTTAATTGGGTGAAGTTAATATGAGGTAGAAATACTGGTTTTAATAACAGGCACTGGAAAACCTGGACATTCATTTTTAAAAATACATATTTTGAAACAAACACATCATACCCTTTCCAAAAATTAACTCAATAAGGATTATATACTTAAATGTAAAATATAGAACAATACTTCTAGGAGATAACTTGGAGGAAACCCAGATGAATTTTGGTAAGGGAATGACTTAAAATACAGCATAAAAGACATCACCCATGAAAAAAATTCATAAACTCGACTTTATTAAAATTTAAAATTTCTCCTCTACAAAAGACAGCAAAAAGTAAAAAGATAAGCCACAGACTGGGAAAAAATATTTGCAAAGGACACACCCAATCAAACTCAGGTTTCAAAATATAAAAGGAACTTTCAAAACTCAACAATAAGAAATGAGCATACTACTATTATAAATAGAACAACTTTGAATAAAAAATAAATTAATTGGGCGGATCCAAGATGGCAGATTAGAGGAAGACGCACTCAGGACAGCTCCGTGGAAAGAATCCAGCAAAGCAGATAAATTGCCTTTCTTCATATATATATAGGCTGAAAATACCGATCTCCTGGATGGTTTGATTACCACTACCAGAGAGAGAAAGAGACAAGCTGTCTGCAGCGGCTGGAGCCGCGAGGCTCCTGCAAAAACGCCTGGGTGGTGCACAGGCCGCCCGAAACAAAGTCAGTGTGGGGAGACCACGCTACTACTGCAACCCCCAACCAAACTCACGGCACACCAGCGTGAAACCGGCGATAAAAACCAGCGATAAAAACCAGCGATAACAGCCGGCGGGATTGGTGCTGGGGAACCACGGGAGACCGCGGGCCCACAGCGCCAGTTCAAATCCACACTTCGCCTGACGTGACCCTCAGTAGTGGGGCCCCGGACAGAGCGGTGCAGAGATCAGCGATCAGCAAACAGGGGCAGAGTGGAGCAGGCCACAGTCCGAAGCAGCGCTGTCTGCACCACAGTCACAGGTGTGGCTTCCCGGTGCTACTTCGGCAGGGAGACATCCACCCAACAGTCTTGAAAGTGATCAGCGAGGATACGGGAGTCTGCGGAGCTGCTGCTGACTGGAAGGAGAGCACCGCCATCTTTGAAAGCTCCAGACAAAGGGGAGGAGACGGAGAGCGACGGCTTCAGCCATCCAGGGACTCTCCAGCTCTCTGAAGACAACGCACAATTGGGTGAGACTCGGGTGGTCAGCAGGGGAAGGCGTTTCTGAGGCTAGCGCAGCAGCAACAAGAGGCTGCAACTGTGGGTGGGTTTGGGGAGGGGGTGCCTTCTAGAGGGTCCCCTTCCCGGTGCCATTCATCTGCTGACACACACAAACCCCCTGGGCCACTCCTTCACTGAACCGTGCAGCCACTGGCCTAAGATGCAGCCTTGATTTCACTGACAGGATCGCAGACTGTCTAGACGTGGTCCAATGGCAATTGGTTTGAACTGGAAAGGAAAAAAAAAGAGGGGGACTTCCCATGGCCCGTTTTGTCTGAGACTTGGGGTTCGACTTTTTTTTTTTTTTTTCCTTTTCTTTATGTTGGTTTGCTTGTCTTGTTGGATTGCAGGGAGGTTTTTTTTTTTGTTTCTTTGTTTGTCTGTTTGTCTGTTTATTTTTCTTTTTCTTTTTTTGGCTTTGTTTTGTTCTGCTTTTTTTTTTTTTTTTTCCTTCCGCATTGATTGTTAGTGTGTTTGTTTGCTTCCGCTCCTTTTTTCTTTCCTTCTTTTCTTCCTTCCCACTCTTGTATCTTTTCTTCCTCCTTCATCTTTCATGTTTACATCCTGCCAGTGCATACTAAACAGAGGCAAAAACAAGTTATACGCAGAACTTGGGATTTCTAGAACCGGCGCAATTGAACTGGGTAGCAAAGTGGTGTTATATATAGTTTACTCTCTATTTCCTTGATTCTCTCTCTCCTCTCTCTTACACCAAATCCTACTTTTTTATCATTTTTTTTCTTTTCCAACTTACTTTATATATAAATTGATCTTTTCACCTAATTGTCAACCCCATTCTCTTTCTTCCATCGTCTACTGATACTAAACCACTTCCACTAAACCACCTCAATAGATATCTCCTTTCATACTTTCCAAGAAAGAACAATTCAAGACACTTCCTTCTTCCTAAACATAACACCTCTGTATCCAATACTTGAAGCTATAAAACCCTAACAGAAGCGTACAGAGTAAATTGGAAATAATATCTGGGTTAACAAAATCTGTACATTGTGATCAAACTTGGATTTTCTGAATAGAAAGTGTTAGGTTTTAAAAGCGTAAAGGAATTATAAGGTGATCTGATAGCATTGTTCTACAGGAACAACATAAGGCTTTAAGGTAAAATCAAAATAGTCAAGGTCCCACAGTGCAGGAAGAATAGACACACAAGCAACATGAAAAAACAAGGAAAGACAATGACACAAACAAATCAAGATACCTCATCAGTAGATGTCATGGCAAGCACAGTTCGTCAAATGCCAGAGATGGAATTTAGAAATTACATATGCCAAATGTTTATGGAACATAAGAATGAACTCAAAAATGAGATGAGGGAGCAGGTACAGGAAGCAAAAGATCATTTTGACCAAGAACTCCAAAAACAAATACAGGAAGTAAAAGATTACTTCAATAGGGAAATAGAGGCTCTAAAGAGAAACCAAATAGAAATTCCAGAAATGAAAGAAGCAATAAACCAAAATAAAAGTTCAATTGAAAGCATCTCCAACAGAGTAGACCACTTGGAGGAAAGAACCTCAGACAATAAGACAAAATATATGTACTAGAGAAGAATTTAGAACATACAGCAAAACTTGTTAAAAATCAAGAACATAACATCCAAGAATTATGGGACAGCACAAAAAGACCAAACTTAAGAGTGATCGGCGTAGAGGAAGGGGCAGAGTTTCAAGCCAAAGGAATGAGTAATCTATTTAACGAAATAATTACAGAAAATTTTCAAGCTTGAGGAATGAAATGGAAAACCAAGTTCAAGAGGCATACCGAATACCAAACAAACAAAATCTCAACAGATCCACACCTAGACACATTATAATGAAAATGCCTAATACACTGAGCAAGAAGAGAATACTAAAAGCCACAAGAGAAAGGAAGCAAATTACATATAGGGGGAAACCAATCAGACTATGTTCAGATTTTTCAACCCAGACCTTAAAAGCAAGAAGATCCTGGAATAGCATATTTCAAGCTCTGAAAGAAAAGGGATGTCAACCAAGAATCTTATATCCAGCAAAATTAAGCTTTAGATTCGAAGATGAAATAAAAACCTTCCACGACAAGCAAAAGTTAAAAGATTTCACAACTCAAAAGCCAGCACTTCAGAGCATCCTGGGCAACATTTTTCATGAAGAAGAAGAGAAAGATGATAACGAAAATCAACAAAGGGAGATATTAAACTAAAGGAAATACCAATCAGAAGAGAAACCAAATCAAGCTAAAGACCATAATTCAAATAAAAATGGATGGGAATAAAAATCACATCTCAATAATAACCCTGAATGTTAATGGCCTAAACTCGCCAATCAAAAGACACAGATTATCAGAATGGATTAAAAGAAATGACCCAACAATTTGCTGTCTCCAAGAAACACACCTCATAGAAAAAGACATCAACAGACTGAAAGTGAAAGCCTGGGAAAAGTCTTATCACTCACATGGCCAGCGGAAGCAAGCAGGGGTTTCCATTCTCATATCAAATAAGGTAGACTTCAAACCAAAACTAATCAAGAGGGACAAAAATGGATATTTCTTATTACTCAAGGGAACCATCCATCAACAGGATATAACAATCATAAATCTGTACGCCCCAAATAATGGAGCACCTACATTCATCAAGAGTAAAATAGACCACAACACAGTTATCCTAGGGGACTTCAACACACCTCTCTCACCAATGGATAGATCATCCAAACAAAAGCTAAACAAAGAAACTTTAAGCCTCCTCAAAACAATTAACAATTTAGACCTAACGGACATATATAGAATATTTTATCCCTCAATAAAGGAATACACATTTTTCTCAGCAGCACATGGCTCCTTCTCCAAAATAGACCATATTTTATGTCACAAGGCAACTCTCAGCAAATATAAAAAAATAGAGATACTACCCTGCATGCTATCAGACCATAAAGGGACAAAATTGGAAATAAACGACAAAACAAGGATTAAGAAAAACTACTGCAACAACTGGAAGCTAAACAACATGCTACTGAATGAACAAGGTGTTGAAGAAGACATCAAAGAGGAGATTAAAAAATTCCTAGAGGTAAATGAGAACACAGATACAATGTATAGAAATCTCTGGGACACTATGAAGGCAGTAGTAAGAGGAAAATTCATTGCACTGAGTTCATTACTTAAGAGGAAAAAAAAACCAACAAATAATTGACTTAACATCACACCTCAAAGCACTAGAAAAAGAAGAACAGACCAACACCAAGAGCAGTAGAAGACAGGAAATAATTAAAATCAGAGCAGAAATTAATGAAATTGAGACTAAGGAAACCATTCAAAGAATTGACAAAACTAAAAGTTGGTTCTTTGAAAAAATAAACAAAATTGACAGACCGTTAGCAATGTTAACAAAAAGAAGAAGAGAAAAAACCCAAATTACTAACATTCGTGATGAAAAAGGGAATATCACAACAAACACCTCAGATATACAGAATATAATTAGAAATTACTTTGAAAACTTGTACTCTAATAAAATAGAAAATACTGAATGCATTGACAGATTTCTAGAGTCATATGATTTGCCTAAACTGGATGTGGAGGCTATACACAATTTAAACAGATCAATTACAAGCGAAGATATAGAAGATGTCATCAAAAAGCTACAAACAAGGAAAAGTCCAGGACCTGATGGGTTTACAGCCGAGTTCTATAAGACTTTCAAAGAAGAACTAATACCAATGCTCTTCAAACTATTTCAAGAAATAGAAAAAGAGGGAGCTCTTCCAGACTCTTTCTATGAGGCCAATATTACATTAATTCCAAAGCCAGGCAAAGACACATCCAAAAAAGAAAACTTCAGGCCAATATCTTTAATGAACATAGATGCAAAAATCCTCAACAAAATTCTGGCAAATCGCATACAAAATCATATCAAAAAGATAGTGCACCACGATCAAGTGGGGTTTATCCCAGGGATGCAAGGCTGGTTCAACATTCGGAAATCAATAAACATAATACATCACATCAATAGACTTAAAGACAAAAATCATATGATCATCTCAATTGACGCAGAAAAAGCATTTGACAAAATACAACACCCCTTTATGTTCAAAACACTGGAAAAACTAGGAATATCAGGAACATATCTTAACATTATAAAAGCTATCTATGCAAGGCCCCGAGCTAACATTATCTTAAATGGAGAAAAATTGAAAGCATTCCCTCTAAAAACTGGAACAAGACAGGGATGCCCCCTTTCACCACTGCTATTTAACATAGTACTGGAAACTCTGGCCAGAGCAATTAGACAGAAGAAAGAAATTAAAGGGATCAAGATAGGAAAAGAAGAGCTCAAATTAGCACTATTTGCTGATGACATGATAATCTACCTAGAAGACCCAAAAAACTCTACCAGAAAACTTTTACAACTAATAAACGAATTTGGCAAAGTTGCAGGATACAAAATCAATACACATAAGTCAAAGGCATTTGTGTACATCAGCGACAAAGACTCTGAAAGGGAAATGTTTAAAAATACCCCATTTGCAATAGCATCAAAAAAACCCAAAAATACCTGGGAATCAACCTAACGAAAGAGGTGAAAGACCTCTATAACAAAAATTATAGAACACTAAAGAAAGAAATTATAGATGAACTCAGAAGATGGAAAGACCTACCTTGCTCTTGGATAGGTAGAATTAATATTGTCAAAATGTCCATACTACCAAAAGCATTATACAGATTTAATGCAATTCCAATCAAAATCCCAATGTCATTCTTCAAAGAAATTGAAATAGCAGTCATGAAATTCATCTGGAAAAATAAGAGACCCAGAATAGCTAAAGCAATCCTGAGAAAGAAAAGTGAAACAGGGGGCATCACCATACCAGACTTTAAATTATACTATAGAGCAATAGTAACAAAAACAGCATGGTATTGGCACCAAAATCGACTGGTGGACCAATGGTACAGAATTGAGGATACAGAGACTAATACATATAATTACAGCTATCTTATATTAGACAAAGGTGCCATAAATGTACAGTGGAGAAAGGATAGCCTCTTTAACAAATGGTGCTGGGAAAACTGGAAATCCATATGTAACAAAATGAAATTAAACCTTTCTCTCTCACCATGCACAAAACTCAATTCAAAGTGGATCAAGGACCTAGGAATTAGACCAGAGACAATACACCTAACAGAAGAAAAAGTAAGCTCCAATATCCAACATGTTGGATTAGGCCCCAAGTTCCTTAATAAGAATCCTGTAGTGCAAGAATTACTACCAAGAATTAATGAATGGGATAGATTTAAACTAAAAAGCTTCTTTTCAGCAAAAGAAACAATCAGTGAGGTGAATAGAGAGCCAACTAATTGGGAACAAATATTTAATACATGCACATCAGATAGAGCACTAATCTCTAGAATATATAAAGAATTCAAAAAAATTTACACTAAAAAAAAACAAATAACCCAATCAATAAATGGGCTAAGGAATTGAGAAGACACCTCTCAGAAGAAGATACACGATTAATCAACAAATACATGAAAAAATGTTCAACATCGCTGGCAATTAGAGAAATGCAAATCAAAACTACTCTAAGATTTCACTTCACTCCAGTCAGAATGGCAGCCATCAAGAACACAAGCATCAATAAATGTTGGAGAGGATGTGGGGAAAAAGGCACACTCATACATTGCTGGTGGGACTGCAAAATGGTGCAACCGTTATGGAAAGCAGTATGGAGATTTCTAGGAAAACTGGGAATGGAACCATCCTATGACCCAGCAATCCCACTCCTGGGTCTATTCCCAAAGGACCTAAAAACATCATATTACAGTGACACAGCTATCTCAATGTTTGTAGCTGCACAATTCACAATAGCTAGGTTGTGGAACCAACCTAGATGTCCCTCAGTAAATGAGTGGATTAAGAAAATGTGGTATATACACACAATGGAATTTTACTCAGCAATAAAAGAAAACAAATTAATGGCATTTGCAGGTAAATGGATGAAGTTGGAAGACATAATGCTAAGTGAAGTTAGTCAGTCTCAAAAATCCAAGTACCAAATGTTCTCTCTTATATAAGGAGGCTATTTCAAAGTATAGTTGGACGGGGGTACATAGGAGGATTAGAGGAACACTAGAATGGTCAAGCGAAGGGAGGGTAAGGGAGGGAGCAAGAGGGGAGGGAGGGGGAGAAAAAAAAAAGGTGTTTGAATGAGACGGATATCATTTTCCTTAAGGAATGATTGAAGACTTGAATTGTACGAATATACTTTGTATACAAACAGTTGTATGTAAAAAGATACTAAATATATGCACTATGAGTTGTACATATTAAAAATTATATAAAAAAAATTAATTAATTAATTAATTAAAAAAAAAAGAAATGAGCAATCTAGTTTAAAAAGAGGACAAAATAACTAAATAGATACTTTACCAAGAACTATGTCAGTGGCAGAGAAGCATATAAGAATGTTTAACAACATACATAATTAGGAAATTTCAAGTTAAAATAGCAAAAAGACACCATTCCATACCTCTAAGAATGTGCAAAATCCAGAACACTGACAATGCCAAATGTTGGTGAGGTTGTGGAGCCAGAGGAACACTTGTTTATTGTGGGAATGCAAAATAGTACAGCCACTTTGAACAGTCTGGCAGTTTCTTACAAAATTAAACATACTCTTACCATAAGATCCAGTGATAACCACCCTTGGCATTTATCTAAATTAATTGAACACATACAATACACACACACACACACACACACAAAAAAAAAAAAAAAATCCACAAGGATGTTTATAACAACTGTTCTTAAGACTTCCAAAACTTGATGGCAAACTAGATGCCCATTGATAGGCAAATATATAACCATGGTATACCTAGATAATTGAATATTATTCAGCTCTAAAATAAATTGATTTGGGACATGGATGCAGATCAGTGGTAGAACATTTTCCCAGAGTGTCCAAAGCCCTGGCTTGGATCCTCTGAATGCCCCCCAAAAAATATTATCAGAAATTGTTATAACAATAGCTGCATGCCATGGTTTATACCTATAATCCCAGTGACTAGGGAGGTTGAGGCAGGAGGATCACAAGTTCAAAGTCAACCTCAGCAATTTAGTGAGGCAACTTAGCAAGATCTTGTCTCAAAATAAAATATAAAAGGGGCTGAGGATATGCCTCAGTGGTTAAGCACCCCTAGATGGAATGAAGGAAGGAAGGAAAGAAGGGAGACAGGGAGAGAGGGAGTGAGGGAAAGGAAGGGAAGGGAAGGGAAGCATAGGAAAAGAAAAAGGAAAATAAATTTATTTAATAAAATATGAAATTTAATTAATAAAATATGAAAAGACAATATAAATACTTAAAGTGATAGAAGCTGATCTGAAAAGTCTGTTTCATGGGATCACATACATATGATATTTTATAAAATGCAGAACTATGGATATAGTAAACATTTCAGTGATTACTGGAGTTTAAAGAGAGGAAAGGACAAATCCGCAGAGTACAGAGGATTTGGGAACAGTGACGCCATTCTTCAAGATACTGCAAGGTGGATGTATTTCAAAATACATATACTTGAACATACAACACAAAGAGCAATCCCTGATGTATACCACAGAATTTGCAGTAATGTAATGTATCAGATTAGCTTTTCCAGCTGTAACAAACCTATCCCTCTGTTTGGCATATTGGTAGTCGCCTGAGCTATGCAGTGTTTGAACACTGGGTATACAGGAAATCTCTGTATATTTCTCTTAATTTTGCTATGAATCCAAAGCTAAACTTACGAAAGGTAAGGAAATCAGAGCTTTGAGCTATCCTTTTTTCTTGACAAATCCTATGTCTCTATATATGTTTACATGAGATTGGTAGTGGCTTGTATAAAAGGAGGAAAGACCACAAACTTAGTCTAATTTGTATAACAACTCAAAAATTGTGTGTGTATGTGTGTGTGTGTGTGTGTGTGTGTGTGTGTTTCCCAGAGTGATAGATCACAACTGTATACTTGATCAGGAAGAGAGGTCCTCAAGCCCTTTACCTGAAAAACTATTCTAGGCACAAAAGGAGGAACCCACTTGGTTCTATTACATATTCCAAAGCTTGGCTAAAATTTTTATCAAAATTATTTTAATACTTCCCTGGCAATTAATCTATCTACTCATCTTTCTAATCACAATTAAAATTAAAAGGACATGGTTTTAAACATCTTTCAGGCATTATTAGTAATATATATTCATAAGTCTGAGAAAAGTTTTGAGTTAAACTAGAGATTACAGGGTTAAATATATGCTATAATGATGCATTTTCCTGGAAAAGAGTGCAATTTCTGTGGTTGGATAGAGAATGTAGACCACTCTACCTTTGCTGGACAATTCCCAACCTCATGTCAATGCAGAATGACCAGAATGTACCTGGCAGCCAATATGGATGTTTGCCAGTTTAAAAGGTTTCTGAAAAGAAAAGTGGTATTGTACATTATTTTCCTTTAAATCACACACATGCAAAAAAAAAAAAAAAAAAAAAAAAAGATTTTGCTGACTGACCACATACATTTTTCTCCTTGGCTTCAAAACTTGCAAAGCATTTTTTTGTAACTTTTTGTCTACTGTGTGGGTTTTCATCCTGTTCACATGGGCAGCTTATTAATACAAGAAACAGAATGTGGTTTGCATCAGAGCTATGAACCTAGAGAGAGGTGAAAAAGAAGCATCAATTATAACTTTGTATACAAGCAGTTGTATGTAAAAAGATACTATACTTGTGCATGATGAATAAGTAAATAAATAATAAAAAAATTAAAAAAAAAAAAAAAGAACAAATTCCCTTTCAGAAAGATAGTATATGACAATGCTTAAGAATTGACTTTGATTTGTAAATATATACCACTGCTTCTAAAGCTGCTGCAGGAATAGCTATAAAAATTAAGTCTGCATTTCCTCTGTGAAAATTAAGAGAAACACAAAGAATCTGCAATAATAAAGTTTTTTTCTTGACATATAAAATCATATTTATTTCAGAAATCATTTGTAATATTTCAAATTGAAAAAATGTTAAATAAAGAACTAGTACTTTCCCGGCTTGGTGGCACACACCTGTAATCCCAGCAGCTAGGTAGGCTGAGGCAGGAAGATAGAAAGTTCAAAGCCAGTCTGAGCAAAAGCAAGGCTCTACGCAACTCAACAAGCTCATGTTTCTAAATAAAATATAAAATATGGCTAGGAATGTAGCTATATTTAAACTGGCAAACATCCAGTGCTCCAGAGTTCAATACCCACCCCTGTATCAAAAAAAAAAAAAAAAAAGAAGAAGAAGAAGAACTAGTACTCATATGCTATTTTCATATATGAAATTATGAAATTCTGGTATAATAATTGTACCAGGTACACTGAAAATGTAACTGTATTTATGCATATCAATATAACTTCCTTAATTATGCAAACTCAAAAGTTATGGTTATATCAAAAATAAATTTGCTGAGAAATATATTTTATGTTTATCTTTCATAGTGAAAAGTTCTACAAAATATTTTATGCTTAAAATTCTCTGTGCTACTAGAACAAAAAAATCTGAATTTTTTAAAGATGGTACTTCTGGTGGAGAATTTAATATCTTGAAAATCAGACTAAAATAACACTTACATTAAAATGATTATCACAAATTTTATTCCCTAGGGAGAAAAATGCCCTCAATTTATTGGATAGACTTCTTGCTGGTTCCAATTAGCCATTTTTATTACAAAGTTTGAAAGCAGTTTTCCTCATTCTTTCTCTTAATTTTGAATGAATGAAATCAATTATCTTCATAAGTGGTAGTATTTATATTAGGTGCAAAAAAACTAAACTAATTTGATATCTATTAGGTACTTTTGTGATGAAATCTGATTCTATACTAGAATTTTAATTATTATCAATAGCAAAAAATGATTATTTTCTTGTCATAAGTTTGTAGATTTGTATGAATTTATGTTGCTATTTATCGTTATGTTCTTTTAGAAAATTCTACAGAATGATACACTAATTACAAGGCACTCATATACATAAATGCTGTTGTATTATTTTGGTTGATTATTAATGCCTTCAATAACAATGTTAATATCATTGTTTTCAGAAACTATAAAAATCGAGATCCTTCTGTGTCTGCATCCCAAGATGCTGGGATTGCAAGTGTGCACCATTGTGCCTGGCCAGGTATTTCAACTTCTAACACAACTATAGATTCTGGGTATTAGGAAGGCAGTGGCAAGTAGGGATTATTTTCTGAACCTTCTACAATATCTTGGATTGTTGTGCCTGATGCTTCTGTAACATCAGTTAGAAAAGGATTGGAAAAGAAAACAAAGGAGATATCAGGTTTTTTTTATTCATATAATTTATGTTACTCATTTTTAGGGAATAGGGGATAAACAAACTTTAGGGATTATCTATCCTTTACAATGGTAAATTTATATTTCAGTTGCTCATGTCAGAAACCTTGAAGCATTTTGACTCTCCTCTTACATTCCCTTATCTAAAACTGATATACTTTGAACATATATTTGATAGTCAAAGCACTACATACCAAGTCCACTGCTACCACAGGAGCAGAAAACATCAAAATCTCTTGCTTTAATCATTGCAATATTTTCTAAATCCCCCCATCCTCACCCATGCCTTTCCCTCTTCTATTTGCAGCACAGCATCTAGGTAATCCTTGGAATACGGGTCAGATCATGACACTTCTGTTCTCAGAAATATCTAGTGCTTCTTATTTTACTGTGGGTAGAGCAGTGACATGCAAGTTTGCTATAATATCACAGCAAATGATTATTAGTGTAAATATTATTACATTTATTAGTTGTCCAATGCTATACAAATCATATAGGATTAACACATACTAGAATGACACATATTTATTTTATCTCACATTCCCACAGGTCACATGTTTGGGACACAGGTTATGTAGTTTCTTAACTTCAGTATGTCACTAATGCTGACTGGATCAGAGGTTGACTGAAGAAAAATATGCCTCCAACTTCCCTCATGCTGTTGGACGCATTCATTTCTGTTTTGTTATGTAGGAGGAAATTCTGGTTTTCTTTCTCTCTTGGAAGCAGGTCACTCACTCTAGCCTTCTGAGAACATAACATCTTATTTCTTCAAAGCTAACTATGTAGAAGGAGACTCTTAATGTCTGTTCTCATCAGCTTTTTCATTGCTGAAACCAAAATACCTGACAAGAACAATTTTAAGAAGGAAAAGTTTATTTAGGGGCTCATGCTTTCAGAGGCCTCCGTACAAAGACAGCCAGCTCTATTCCTCAGGGCTCTAGATAAAACTAAACATCATGGCGAAAGAATATGTAGAGGAAAGCAGCATAAGACATGAAGATCAGGAGGCAGAGAGAGAGCTAAGCTAGGCTCACGAAATATTTATCCCAAAGGCATACCCACCTCCTTCAGCCACACTCCACCTGCCCTCAGTTACCATTCAGTCAATCCCTATGAAGGGATTAATTCACTGATTGTGTTAAGGCTGTCATAATCCAATCATTTAATCCTTAAGCCTTCTTGTTCTCTCTCACACATGAGCTTTTGGGGGATACCTCATATCTAAACCATAACAGTGTCTGCTAACAAAATTTATACACACACACACATATACACACACATACAGTCATGTGATAAATAGCAACATTTCATTTAACAATGGGCTGTACATACCAGTGTGGGTCCCTAAGTCTGTATCAATAACTGAACTCTTAGCCATCTTTGTGTAAGTACAGTCTATGATGATTGTACAAAAATGCAATTAACTAAAGACATTTCTCAAAACATAATCCCAACAGCAAGTGTTGCATAATTTTATACATGCATACACACACACACACACACACACACACACACACACAAACACACCCCACATATATAACGATGCCATAAATGTGAGAATGACAGGTCATCTTTGCCATCCTACAAAAGTGAGAGTTGAGGTACAAGTCCTGCCCACTCTCAAGGGCAGGCTAGAACACAGGATGTGAACGTGAAGGATACCACAGAGCCTGTCCATGAAGGAGACCCTTCCTAATCTTCCACTCAGCACTTTTCTGACTTGGTCTCCTTTGACTCCTCTCTAGCCCACTATGCCCCAGAGAAGTTGGCTTTCTTACTGCTTCATAATTCACAAAAGAAATTTTGTTTCAGAACCTTCCTGCTCATCCTTATGTGTAGTGGTAAAGTCTTGTTGGGCAAAAAAATCCACATAGGAGGCACCAACATTGCCTTTATTATTCATTCAAAATTTAAGCTTCTAGAAAAAAACATTCCAGCTACCCTAAAGAGCAACATCTTTTCTCTGTATACCCCGTCCCTGAAATATTTTTCTCTATAGGCAATGATACTACTTGACATTTCATTTATTTTTATTTTTCACTAATATCTTTCCCCATATCTTCATGAGAATGCAGATTTTTGTGTACCTTGAATTGCCAATACCAAGAACAGTGCCTAAGGTGTTCTTATTGAAGAAGTTGTCAATTGACACTTTTATGATGGGCTACGGGTTTGTTTCTCTGCTCTCTGAATAGGAAATAAGTGGATCAAAATAAATAAGTATTTTCTGAGAGAGAATAGTATTTTTATGAATAAATAATTGTTTTAGGTTATTTGATATTTTCCTTCATTATAAATGAATAACCCCTTTAACTTGATTGATCCATTTGAAATTTAGTATCTGTGAGTAGATTCCTTTATTGTGTATATAACCAGGTGGTGGGAGCTCTACTGGAAGATAAGAAATATATGAAAACTAGTGGATATCTACTCACAGAACTCTTCATGAATTTAATCTTCAGTTTAAATATGTACATATTTGCTATTACATTTAAACATCCCATTTATTTGTACAGTCCATTTACCAAAATGCTGGTGTTCATTACATGACTGTATATATACATACAATATATATTAAGTAATATATATTATATACACTTATATGTATGTATATACATAATGTTGTGAAAACACACTAGAGATTTTTCTTCATTGCTAGCTTTGAAGAAACAAAATATCATGTTTCTAGAAGACCTACAGAGAGGGTCATTTAGAGTTTCCAAATGATAGTTATTGAATGAATTTTTACTGAAATAATAATAGGGCCAACTCTAGCCTATTATTTACAACTCTACCTTTCTTGGTTTTCTGACTGTGGGAAATGATACACTATGAACATATGGAGCTATAGACTATTCCTACTATGCCTATTTTTAATTATAAAATGATAATTATTAACCTGATATTTCAAAAGTGCTGTTAATTAAAATTTGGACATTAACATGAATAAAATATAAGTACAGTTTGTCACTCTTTCTCAACCTAAGAATCATCAATGAATGAATAAATAAAGAAAATGTGGCATATATCACAATGGAGTATTGTTCTGCCATAAAAAGAAGGAAATTCTGTCATTTGGGAATAGTCAAATCTAGAGGACAATATGCTAAGTGAAATGAAATGCAAAAAAAGAAAACCTAGATATGATATGATCTCATTTACATGTGGAATCTGAAAAAATGGTGAATCATGGAAATGGGGGTAAAATGCTGGAGGTAGGTGTGAGCAGAGACAGGGAGTTAATGTTCAAAGAATACAACATTTCAATTAGAGAGGAAAAATAACTTCTGATATCTATTGCACAGAAGGATGACTATAGTTAAAAATAATGTTTTGTATATTAAAATGTAACCAAGAGAATAGATTTGAATGTATCATCAAAAAACATCAAGTAAGTGAGGTAATGCACATTTAGTTTGATTTAATCACTCCACATTTCATACATACATCATAACATCACATTGTACTCAACAAATATAATACAAATATGTCAATTTTTGCTTCATTTTCATAAAAGCCTACAAAATGATATTACATAATAGCCATATACACTTATATGTATCCAAATAAAATAAGAATTGAGATTCCAAAGGAAAGGGATAGTGTGTCAGTGAGGCAACAGAATTGAAAATAGAACTTGAAAATAGGAAGGAATCCTAAAAGTATTAATTGGGATCACTTATCAGTACAGACATATTGATAGTGAAGTGTAAATGCATAACAGTTCAAGACATTAGGATATGCTGCCAAAATATGTGTTCTGGAGAAAATGAAGTCAGCTATCCGAATTAAAATTATCCCTAGAAAGGGGTATAATATTATGAGAAAGGAGAAACGATTATGAATTTGATTTAATTACATGCTATTTTAGAGCTAACTTTCCTTATGATGAAAGGAGATGAGGGCTAGAGTTTTTTGTAAGATAATCAAGAAAGGAAGAAAAGCAATTAACATTACAATAATTACAGCACAATCTTCTGATAATAGGGTTACTATAAGTAATCAACAAGACTCCTGGTGTTCTGTGTGATTTAGCATACTTCTTAAAAAATGGCTTTTATGAAATCCCAATAAACCTTTTAAATCCATTCTGTGGGGAAAATAATATGCAAACTTAATTTATTCAAACTTAATATGCAAAAATCTTCACCTTGGGAAAAGACACTGTCACATGCAGAGGATGGCTGCAAAAGTGCTTCAAGATTTCGAGGTAAGATTTGGCAGTACCTACCAAATCTTCTACACATATACCCTTAACTCTCAATTCCATGATGATTAATATCTTTCCACAGGGAAACTAAAAAATGAAAGAAAAGAGATGGAAAAAGGTGATAAATTATGATTATTTAAGTTTCTTAATCTGTGTATCAGATCTCCATCTGTATTATTAAATGTAAAAGGGAATATGCAAAAGAATTAAAATAACAATGCTTACCTCTATAGTTATTTTGAAGAGTAAATACCTGTGTTTGTACACTACTCATAATATTATAAGCAGTTAAAATTAATTATAATTATATCATCACCATCATCATAATTTGAATCATTATTATCATTTTGACATGTGTATTTATAGTAAAAGGAGTATTCTGTAGAAAGATAGTTATATGAAAACAACAGCGTTTCCCTAAGGAACTCTAATGAAAGGAAATGGAATAGTTTTAATTTTCACTTTGAGTTTTCTTTAATTTATTTTTTAACACAAGTTGAGTGTGTGTGTGTATGTGTGAAATTATTGGTTTAATTATTTTAAAATATTAAAAGGTAGAAAATTTCAAAACAAAATGTAAACCAGGACATCAAATTACTTATTGAAAGCACTTTGTATGTGTGTTAATCTTCCAAGTCTGCAGTAACAAAATACTTCAGAATATAGGCCTTAAAATATTTTTTAAAAATTCATATTTATGAAGACTGTAGGTCAGAGATAAGTATATCAGCAGCCTTTGTTCATTGTGAGGACTAAGAGGGGAAGATCTACTTAATGACTATCTCCTTGTGTATATATGGTCAGTTTCTTCTTGGGTATTCTCATTGATTTCTGCTGCATTTGTGTCCAAATTTCCTGCTCTTATGAGGACATCATTCATATTGAATAGTGACCCACTTAGATGATCTCATTTTAATTTAAATATCTCTGCAAAGGTGCAATCTCCAAATAAAGCCACATTTCAAGATACTTGGGTTTGAGGAGTTCAACAAATAAAATTGGAGTAGGAGGTACAAGTCAAGCCATAACAGCATACTAAATGCTAAGCCCCTCCTGAGCATAATTCTACTGGTAAAAATTAACCACTTTAGGAATTCTGATGTTAATATAAAGGAGGAAGTGTGTTTTATTTGTCTTTGTAAATTCAGAACAATATTTCAATCTGTATTATTATAATATTGACTCAATAAATTTGTCTCATTATAGTATTTGGGGCATACTCAATAAATTTGTGTTGTTATAGTATTTGGTCATACTAAAAATCTTTACAGAGAGTAGAATCAAACTTCCTTTTATTCTTATAGTGAGGCTACAGATTGTAAGCTATGCAAGTGTTCACCTCACTCTGTCTCAAGGATAATTAATAGGCATTTTATGTTCTAAGACTTCACTTGAATCTTTCAAATCTCTGAGGATGGGATAGTGCAGTGTGTGTGTGTGTGTGTGTGTGTGTGTGTGTGTGTGCGCTCACGCGTGTGAGCATGTGCATGCATGCACACAGATGCATACTTTTCTCAAATGAAAACACTCCTTATTCTCAGGTTACCTATATGTTCTGTTTTGCAAAGAAGAATCCCAACTTACACATGTTGATTGAAGTAATGATTTATAGAATCCCTTTTCACCCTAACATGTGTCCTAATTTTGACATTGAATTAGATGGTCATACAAACTTATGGACAACAAATCCCTAATGACTTCAAAATTGAGGTGTTAGTTCTTTACATAACAAGTGTTGAAAAATGTTCACAAATATTCTGTGTTTCAAGACACTAATAAACCTGAATTATTGCAGACTTAGAAATATTATTAAAACTTGGAAGTCAATACTTTCTCCATGAGGAATTATGTGAATTTGATACTGGCTCTATATGCAAAGGTGAATAAGATTGAGCAGTGGCTTAAGTTTTCAATGTCTCAATCTCTTCATTGGTAAAAGGAATAATTATGGTATCTTTCAGAAAAAAAAAAAAAAACATTAAATACAATGATGCTCTTCTCTTGAGTATTAGTGAATGCATGTATTACATAATCACTACCCCACACAATAAATAGAATATTTTCAACATTCAAGAATGGGCCTGTATGAAAATTAGAATCAATTTCCTTCCTTCAGAGGCAACAGGAGCACTGATTTTTATCAATATGGATTAGGCTTGCCTGTTATTTATTATAATATGAAATTCATATGAATCACATTGTTGTCACTTTTGGCACTTGGTGTCTTTCACTCAATACAATGCTGTTGCTCATGAATGACCCCAAATCTCATTCCTTGTTATTGGTGAATAGTTTCCCATTGTATGAACATATGACAAATAGATTGACTATTGTGCTGCTGTTGAATTCATGGGTTGTTTACATTTTGGACTTTTATGAATAAACTTACTACAAACATTCTTGTAAAAATCAATTTATGGTATCTTCATTTCTGCTGCATAAATTGAAATTGCTAGGTCATAGGATAGATGTATGAATGACTTTAAAAGAAATTGCCATACAGTGAATAAAGTGATTGCATCATCTTCCATTCACATTCAAACTCTCTGAGAGTTCACATCTGCATTAAATCTTAGTGTTGCCAGACTTCTCAATTTTAGCCATTACGGAGAGCATATAGTTGCAGCTTATTTTATTGTGGTTTTAATTTATATTTTCGGAATGACTGATGGTGGAAAGCAAATTTAATGACTAATTAACCAAATTGTGTTTTTTTACAGTGAAATGTCTTTTAAAATGAGTTTCCCATCTATATGGATGGTTTCCTTTTTAATATGTCAGTAGGCGTCTTCATGTGTATATTCTAGATACAATTGTGTTAGAAATTAATATTACAAATATTTTCTCTCAACTTGTTTTTTTTTTTTTTTTTTTCTTTTTTTCTTTTGGTTTATCAGTAGTGAATTTTGGTGAGGAGAATGTTTTATCATTTTAATTAACTATGTCAATCTTTATTTTTGTATTTTTAGTTCTATTTTTTCTGATATGTAAAAAAACATGAAAATTTTACATATTAATGGGGAAAAATAGAATGTTTTGGTACCTATATATATATTGTCTAATATCTGTCTCCTCAAACAAAATTTTTTCTTGGAGATTTTTAAAATATACAATACTTTATTGTTATCTATAATCACTTTTCTGTTCAACAGCACATCAGCACTTCTTGCCTGTTTAACTATAACTTAGTATTTATTCATTGATCAATCTTTCCATCCCTCCCTCCTCACCTTCTTTCCCCTGCCAGGGTTAACTACCATCTACTCTAACTATGAGATCCATTGTTTTTACATTCTGCATGTGTTTGAAATTTGCTGAACTTGTCTTTCTGAGCCTAGCTACTTCTCTTAATGCAATGATCTCCCATTTTATCGAGGTTGTCTAAAATAATAGAATTTCATTCATTTTGTTTTAAAAATATTTTATTAGTTTTTGGTAGACTTTATTTATTTTTATGTGGTGCTGAGAATCGAATCCAGGGCCTCACACATGCTAGGCAAGTGCTCTGCCACTGAGCTACAACCCCAGCCCCTCATTTGTTTTTATCTTCGAAGTTTTATATGTGTCCTCTAAGATAAAATTTCCTATTCCAAAGGTGTAAAATTTTTTTCTCTGAAGTTTCTATATCTTTAAATAATTTTTGAAATTGATATACATTTTCTGGGATGCATATTTTCCTACATTAATATCCAGGAATTTTTTTCTGAGCACCTTACCTTTATGCAGTAAACTTCCTTGCTTTGGTATTGCAGTATTTTTTATCTCTTTTCTGTTTAATAATAAAAATTATCTCTTCAAATTATAGTTGTGCATTTTTATACTCTTATAATTCATGAAATCATGAAGAGCAAGTCTTCCAACTTTAGCCTGTTTTAACATTCTTTTAACTATATATAGTTATATAGTGTTTTGCAAGACTATATAAGTTTTATAAGTGGCTAACAATTTCAACCCAAAACAATTTTTCAAATTAATAATAATTACTAATAATTAATTGATATTAAAGTATTTCTAATTGCCATTAATTGTGATTCAGATTGCATCTAATTTGCATATCATTTTATGGAATATTAGCTCATATAGAAGTCCATGCCTGACATATCTTCGTTAGGAATGTTTTTATTACAAAGGTTTTCCATATCTTTTGGTAAATATATTTATTATTTAGTGTGTTTTTCCAACTTGAAAGAATTTTTAAAATTTTGTACTAGTTTGATTCAAATACAAAGACAGACATTAAATTTTTGTATAATAATGTTATATATTATATTTTGTATAATAATGTTATATTCTATGGCCTTGCTTTTCTACATAATTGTGCTTTTAGACACATTAGAATTTTCTGAATGAACAACAATGTTGTTTTCAAATAGTTTTAGTTATTTCAAATATGTCTATGATTATTTTTTCTTTTCTCCCCACCCCCAGAACATCAAGCACTCTATTGAATAAGTTATTTTAAAAAAGATCATTGTTTTATTTCCTGTCGAATGGAGATATTTTGAGAATTTAAAAATACGTGTAATGCTAACTGTGGGTTTGTGATCAACATGCTTAATTACACTGAGGAAATATAATTCATGAAAAGCTTACCAATAGTTTCTACTATGGAAATGTGTTGAGTTTCTCAAGTGGATTTTTAACTTCATTTTAAATACATGTGCATAAGTATGTATTCGTATATATGTCTAAGTTCTCCAGAGAAACAGAATATATACTATTGATTATTTTAACAATAATTAAGATTCTTATTAAGCATTACTAATTGTATACATACACACACACATAAATACACACACAGTCTCATATGTGATTTTCCAGTCACCAATAAAAATGATAAATAAAATTAACCACTACAAAAATTTCCTTTATCAACCTGATACCCAAATGCATCCATGTAAACCATGCATAATCTAGAAACGAAGCAACAATGAAGTCATAATTCCATCAAATCTGATACAACTATCTTGCATATGCCCCCAAACATATTAATCTCTTTCACAGAACTGGGATAAAGTCATTGAGTGAATTTTTCTCCATTTCTTGATATCCTGTAACTTAAACATATTAAAACTAAATAAATAATACTTAAATACTAATAAGAAAATGTGTATGTTACATGGTAAGGGAATAAGAGGAAAGAAAAGCGATATTTGCTTAGCACACATTCATAACAATTAAGGAAAATTATCACAATAAATAATGACAATCACATTCCTCCATTCTGTAACTGGTCACATGGTCAGAGTTTGTATGACAATCTTCTTCCACTAACCATCCTGTGTTTTTTTTGCTTTCAGCAAGTACTCAGTAGGTCATGGTTCTTTACCTGGTGTTATCATCTAACCTTTCTTTCCTGAAGAGTATTTCTTCTAAAATTGAGTTGTTTTAATGCTCCATTGCCCTTAAGTTTAGTGCAAAGTAATACAAATAGATGCCCTTAGGGATTTCTCTTTTCCAGACCTGTTATTTCCTACTTACATTGTGGAGTACTAGTCCAATTTCCCCCTTGCTAATCAGGATCAACAACCATAGCCAGCAGAATAACGGTCTCCTTTTCCTATTGATTCAGAGACAAAAGGAATCCAAAGTTCCTTGGCAGCAGTCATAATTTCCAATTCAGTGAATCCATTATTGTGTCTCCTGTTAGATGCATTTCTCTCTTTGGAACTCAGATATTTAGAACAAGAAAATATAAGGTCATGGAAACAACAAACAAAACTTTTGCTACTACATCAATAGGGGTTATGGTGAATAATGTTACTCACATTTTTACTCCTTGATTCCTGTAGCTGTTAATCTGGCTACTGGAGAAACAGAACTGTGTATTAAATATTGACACAGGGCATGAACTGTCTCCTAGAGAATCTTCCCTCAGTTCCATCAGCACTGTGAGGTACTTCCACCTAGTTAGCACTATAACTGAGTCATCAAAAGATAATTCCACTATTCTATAAAGCCAGCTACTTTAGGGTAGTGGGAGACAAAGTGAGACCAGCTAATTCCACTTGCATATTTCTTTTGCTATAAAGTGTTATTCTTTGGTCAGAAGCAACTCTGTAATATCATGCCAGTGCATAAGATAATCTCTAATCAATAAATGATATTTTTGGCAGAAGAACTGCATACAGGGAAGGTAAAGCCATATCCAGTGTATTCCAGGAAAACCAAAATGGTGCTCCTTCCATTTTGGAAGCATTCCATTGCAAGAAATCTGCTAAAAAGTAGCTGATTACCCCCAGGGAACAGTGTCATGTGTGGGAGTCAGTGTTGGTTTCTGTCACTGGCAGATTTGATCCAGATTGGCCTTGGTGAGTGCAATCTATATTGTGGAGTCAATGCATCATCTCCATTACCTGTCACCATGGCCCTTGGGTTCATCATCCTATTGGGTGTATACACCCAATAGTTACAAGTGTAACTAAATACCTAAGTGTAACTAAGTGTAACCCTTAGTTACACTTGTAACTAAGGGAAGGGGCTAACATTTCCAGAATGTATTCTTAACCCACTGGATTATTAAATTCCTTCTATGCTGAGGTAACTAACCCTTTAGTGGACATTTATACCAGACACAAATAACTTCACATTTTTGCCCATTCAGAGAAGTCTATTCAGATAACTCTTTCTGAAATTTTCTTGTCATTTGAATATACATGTTGATCATGTTTATTACAAGACTTCAACTGTTCAGTCAAACCCATGGTCACAGCCCATGAATCACTATATAATTAAATATCTTTCCATTTCTCCATCCAAGAAAAATAAGCAACCAGGTGCATTACCCGAAGATCTGCTAACTGAGAGAATTCTCCTTCACCTTTTTTGCTCAGGGTTATCCCAGAAAATGGCTATAATCCTATAATTGTTTTTGTGGTTTGGATAGGAGGTATCCCCCAAAAGCTCACGTGAGACAATACAAGAAGGTTCAGAGAAGAAATGATTGAGTTGTGACATCCAACCAGAAGTAATCACCTGATGGGATTAAGTGGTAACTGAAAGCAGGTGGGGTGTGGCTGGAGGAGGTGGGGCATTGGGGGCGTGTCTTTGAGGTATATATTTGCATTTGGTAAGTAGAACCACTCTCTCTGCTTCCTGATCATTATGTGAGCTGTTTCCCTCTACTTCACTCTTCCACCATGATTTTCAGCCTTACCTGGAGCTCTGAGGAATGGTGTCAGCTGTATATTGACTGACACTTCTTAAACTGAGTTCCAAATAACCTTTTTCTTCACTACAGTTGTTCTGGTTGGGTCTTTTAGTCACAGTGGTGAAAGAGCTGACTAAAACACTTGTACATTTTAAGTGTTGCTCATATATCATGCAAAAACATCTGTAAACCAGACCCTAGTCTGTAAGCTTCCTCTGTAATTAATTATGAGAAACTTCTGTAAGAAAATTCCCATTAGTTCATAGGTATAGGCTGTACACCTGCCATAGAGAAGGCGATATACCAGGAGTGGCCAACATAAGTATCTCTGTGCATGTCTAAATTTATGGATAAGTTGACAGATAGCACTTAGTTCGTGATGGATAACTCAGACTGAGTTTGAATATGTACTAAGGCTTAGAAGCAGGCCAAAAGCTGTTTTAAAAAAAAGAAGTAGTTATATGGAGAGAGTAGTGGAGTTTTACTCCAAAAGTCTAAGGGCTTGAGCTGTGACATGCTAATGGAAGCCTGTCAAGGGTTCCAAACAGCACCCTTATCTGACACTGACGTGTCAATCACCATTAGAACTGATGGATCCTATGACCCAAACAGCAGAGCAGTTGGTGCAGCAGACTGGACCTGTTTGTTTGTTTTTATTCACTGTAATAAATAAAGGTTTTTATTGACACAAAAATTATTCATAATCATTGTATACACTATGAGATCTTGTTATATGTATACACTATATGATGACTGAATCAAGCTCATTAACATATCTATTAATTCATATACTTATCACTTCATTATGGTGAGACCACTTAAAATCCTCTCAAACATTTTAAAGTGTACAATGTATTGTTATTAAGAATACTCAACATGCTGTATAACAGATATATTGAACTTACCCTAATTGATATTTCATATCCTTTTATTAACATGTTCCCGAATGTTCAGTTCCACCTCCTCATAAACACCATTCTACTCTTTATTATTTCTACTTGTTTTGATTCCACATATAGGTGAAATCATGTGAAATTTATTTTTTGCCTTATTTTACTTTACATGATGTCCTCCAGTTTAATCTATACTGTCTCAAGAAATAGGATTCTCTCCTTTTAAAGAATAAATAATAATCCATTGTGTATATATACTACACAATCTTTATTCGTTCATCTGTTGATGCATGCTTAAGTTGATTCCATTGGTTATTGTGTGTAGTGTGATATACTGAATTTATATTCTTTATACAAATATAGAAAAGTGGAATTTCTGGATACTGTGCTAGAATTATTAGTTTTTTGAGAAAGCTCCATGGTCATGCTAATTCACATTCCCACCAACAGGATTACCAAAGTTTCCCTTTCTCCCACATCCTTACTGACACATGCTTTGCTTTGTGTGTGTTTCTCTCTCTCTCTCTCTCTCTCTCTCTGTGTATATGTGTACGTGTTTGATAATAGCCAACCTAAAAGGTATGAAATGATATCTCATCATGGAATGAATTGAATTAGAATTTCCACAATGATTAAACACATTATTTTTTGGATGTTTTCCTGGCCATTGTATATATCTTCTGTTTAAGATCCTTTGTCCACTTTTTAGTCAGGTTGTTTTCTTCTGTTGCCCAGCTTCTTTTGTCCTGGGGCCCACTCAAAACCAGGATCATTTCAGATTTCTTGGTTAAGTAACTGGACTAACACACCCAAATAAGGAATAGATTGCCTCCAAATCCAAATAGGCCCATCATGCATTATGCTTCTTTTTCCTATTTGTAGGATAATCCACATCCTACAACTTATTCTTCACCTTAGAAGAAATATATCAATGCAGCACACCGTTGGAAATTTCACGGAGGTAGAAGGCCCTTGAAATTTCACGCTTGGTCATGTAAATAATTACCAGGAACTCTAAAGTAGTTGCTACTTCTTGCCTATTAGTTACAATCAGCATGTTAAGTTCATTGACATAATGAGTTAATATAATAGCTTGTGGCAGGAAATGTCAATCAAGGTCACATCAAACTAAATTATGATAGAGAGTTGGACAGTTGATATGCCACTGTCTTATTCTGTTTGTACTGATATAATAATACACCTGAGACTAGGTAATTTAAAAATATATATATTTCTACACACTTCTGGAGATGGGGGTTTCCAAGATCAAGTGTAAATATGTTTACTGTTTGATGAGTGACCAATTTTCTACCTCCAAATTTATACTTTAAATTCTGTGTCCTCACATGATAGAATGGAGATTCCTAGGAAAACTTGGAATGGAACCACCATTTGACCCAGCTATCACACTCCTTGTCTGTTGCCGCCTGAAGCGCTTGGAGCAACTGAGCCGCGGGAAGAACTTCAGAAGCAAACTGGAGACAAACAGCTTTTTATTCTGATAACTTTTCTCTCTGGTTCTAACAACAACTAACACACGCCAAACACACCACTAAAATGGCGCTGACCCGATCAGCAATTTCGGCCAAGTCACTCGAGATCCCGCAACAAATCCCGTGAGACTACGGGTGGCGACAATGGCCAAATCTCCACGGCTCATAGTCAACTGCAATTCAAGTCAATCCCCAAACAGGGCTCCTACACTTGTCTATACCCAAAGGACTTAAAAACAGCTTGCTACAGGGACACAGCCACATCAATGTATATAGAAGCACAATTCACAATACCTAGATTGTGGAAACAACCCCATGCCCATCAATAGATGAATGGATAGGGAAACTTTGGTATATATACACAATGGAACACTACTCAGCACTAAAAGAGAATAAAATCATGGCATTTTCAAGTAAATGGATGGAGTTGGAGAAAATAATGCCAAGTGAAGTCAGCCAACCCAAAAAACCAGAGGTCGATTGATTCCTTTGCTATGATGATACTGATTCATAGTGGCAAGGGAGGGGGGATGAGAGGAATGAAGGAATGTTAAATAGAACAAAGGGGAGGTAGAGGAGGGGAGGGGGCAGGGGGATAGGAATAATGGCAGAATGAGTTGGACATCAATATACTAAGTTCATGTATAAAAACTCAAATGGTGTGAAAATACTTTGTGTAAAACCAGTGACTTGGAAAATTGTGCTCTTTATATGTAATGTGAAAGGAATTGCACTTTAAAAGCATGTATAACCAATTAAATTAAATTAAAAAATTAAAATATATTTGTCAAGATGAAAGAAAAAAAGGGTTAAAGGGGGAAAAATACCAAACTACACTGCCTCAAGACCTTTCAAAAAGGATCCAATCCTATCCATGAGGGCTCTGCCCTCCTAATAACCCTACCTCTTAATACTGATGCACTGGAAATAGTTTTAACAAGAATTTTGAAGAAGGCAAAAGCATTGAAACTACAAAAACACCTCAGTTTAGTCAGTTAAGGTGTATTACTCATCTTGCCATCCAAAAGAAAACTACTTCTGGTGAGTTTTGTTGACTGAAAGAAAAAGGCATTTGTTACGCAATAGGTGCATCCCAGGTACTAGGGGATGTGTTAAGTTGCTCAAGGAATGAAACTACCTCTGGTAAAGCAGCTGCAATTGGATCTCCACCTGGTTAAGGATAGAATAATCCACTGTTAATCTTTAAGACCCATCTGTCTTCCATGTAGGCCAAATAGGTGAGTCAAATGTGAATATGATAGGAATTACCTATCCCATAGATTTCAAGTCCTTTATGGTGGCACTGATTCTAAAATCTCTTCAGGAATCCAAGAATGTTTTCTTGCTTTAGTTTGCTATTTTCCTAGTTACAGATAGTTCTAGTGGCTTCTGCTTGGCCTTTTCTATGATTGGTCAAGGAACAAATACGTGTATTCTGCTGCCTCTGTGTAGATATATTCTAGTTATGATCCCAGAACTGGGAAAATAACCACAGTAAATGCTTGACATACCATTCATTTAAGTATGGATGGAACTGAAGTAAAACACCATTGATCATCTGATCTGCATAAGCCCCCATTCCGACTAGTAAATTAGAGTGACACTTTAGGTCCTCTGGAATTATTAATTCTTGAATTATTGTTAATTCAGAGTTAATGCCAAGTAGTGAAGGCTCTGGTTCCTTACTTTTCCTCAATGCATAAATATCTTAGTAAAGGCTAGTCTTAGATATACCTCGTCTCAGGTATACTGTTATATCAGTACAAACAGAATATGACAATAGTATATCAACTGTCCAACTCTCTATCATAATTTAGTTTGAAGTGACCTTGATTGGCATTTCCTGCCACAAACTATTACATTAACTCATAATGTCAATGAACTTAACATGCTGATTGGAACTAATGAGCAAGAAGTAGCAACTACTTTGCAGTTCCTTTGGGGAAAGCTCTAGACAATATTAAGAGTATAAATTTTGTTATTTTCCCAGGGTCTTTCCTCAAAGGAACTTGGTCTTGCCATTATTCAAGAAGTTCTTGGTCAGTAAACTAGCTCAATTCTGAGAACTGACTGAGGGGTCCTGACTCTGCTTTCATGATTTAGGTTAGATTTTTTCACTTGTCCTTGAATGTTTCTGCTTATACAGACCAGTAAGAATACATTTTTAGGAACACTTTGGTCACCTAGATAAAACCATAGGTTTCATGAGTCAGACAATACTGACTGTGCTATCCATTATGGTAGCTATGCCTACCTTCACTTTTTGGTTAGGTGCTACCATTTGACTTCAGCTACCCTGGGATCCTCATACTCCCATTGTATTTAGGCTTCCCAATTCAGGGCAGCAGTTCCCACAAAAGAGTAATAATATACTCTTTAAGGATTCTGGGATGCTCTTAAATTCTCACCATAGTAATAAAATACATGTCTTCCAGGCCTTCTGAGTGAGGATTAGGTCTTAATTGCCAAATGTACTCTAGCAACCCAATCTAAGACTTTGAATCTCTTCCTCTATGTTAAACAAAAGAACAATCAATACGTCTAATTCACTCACTGGTGTCACGTTCTGATCCATGGTTTAATCAATCAACCAAACAAACTCATAGAACTTTTTCTAACTCTTCAAGCTGCAACATTAAATAAAGCATATCTACTTATTGAGTCCATACTAATATATTTTGTCTGTTCCAAATCCATGTTCTTCTTTACATGATATCCACATTTATTTCACTATAAATTAGAAAAAATGAAAGTGTTTTTTTTTCTTTCTTTTTTCTGGATTGTAGTACAATTTTGCATGGATCATATACTATACTTTAGCTTTAATGTCCTCCTCAGATAAGTCATCTGACAGGTTCAGAAACACAGAGGGATACTGGCACATGGGATGGATCCTTAGGATAATCTTTGTAACTTTACATGTAAATAATCTCAGTATATCAATTTTTATCCTTGAGCAATGCATGATTAATCCTCTTGAGAATGGAGAGGATGCTAGCCTGTTTGGGGAATCTACTTTCACTGGAGATGAGGAGACCTCTACAATGGTAAAGTAGACTAGAGGAAGACTTGGAGTTTAGAGACTGATGTCAGCAGCTCCATAAGGTGTTTTCTTATATCTCCAATACAATTTATAAGATAACATTCTTGCTGCTTATATATACTTACTTTAAAAGTACACAACATTTGAGAGAGAATTTCAGCTTGCATTGTAATTCAGCTGTCGGCGGGATGAGAGTCTATGTTTGATTTTCCAACAATTTTAGCCCAGTGGCTACAGGGCACACATAGAAGCTTTCATTTCATTTACATGGTGCTTGAGCTGGAAATTTAAATCTCTGAACTTTTTCTTTTCTTTCAAATTTTTTTTTGTCATTCAACATGAGAAGCAACCTGCAAATCTCACTATATTTATTTGCTTTCCAAATGCATTCCAAAGTATTAAATTTATAGGTCACTCAGTTCCTTGCTTCCTATAAGTGTTGATTAAGAAAATCCAAGAGATATTTTGCATATAGCAATTACCAGATTACACTATGGGCTATCAGTTCTTTCTTGACTGCTAGAAATACAGTTTTTAGCATCTTTAAATCTAATAATATTAGAAAGTCAATCCAGAGACCTCAGAAGCAATTCAGAAAATTCGTATAACTAATTAAAACAAATTTTTAAAAAAAAAAATGAGGTTTGTTCCTTTAGAATAACTCTTGGTACCAGAATCTGTATTAATGTGAGTTCCTTACAGACACAGAGGCAATAATATGTGAATATGTGTATATATACACACACATACATGAACACACACTATAATTTCAGTTTCCTTGGGGGATATATATATATATATATATATATATATATTTTTTTTTTTTTTAAATTACAAAGAATTGGTTCATATGGTTATGGAGACTGAGAGGTCTCATCACTTTGTAACTGACAAACTAGAAATATAGGTTTTCTGATGGTATAGTTCCAGTCTGAGTCAGTAGAAGAACAGTCTGTGGAATAGACTTCCATGCAAGTGCAAAGACAAAACAAACTCAATGTACCAACTTGAAAGTCAAAGTCTAGAGAATGATTGCTCTCTTATGCCATGTTTTTGTTATACTCAGTCCTCTAACAAATTTGATAAGGATGACCTACATTGGATAGGGCAATCTGTTTTGCTATGTCTACTGATTCAAATGTTATTCTTATCTAGAAATACAAAAACAGACACACTCAAAATGATATAATGTTTAATCCCAAATCATGCACCCAGAGGATCAGGCAAGTTGATAAATGAAACCATAATGACACAAACACACACACACACATATATAAACAAGTTTATAAAAAAGTTTATAAAACACACACATATATATATATATATAAACAAATTTTCACTTGCATATAGATATCACTTTTAATACGGTATGTTAATAGGGTGATTAATCTGAAGTAAACACCTTTTACTCAATGCTTATTTTACATTTACATTGTGGTAATTTTAATTCACTATTTTCTAAGACACATTATAGTCTGTACATAGTATAGCTTATATCACTATTATTTTGAATAAACATTTTCCATCTATTTATGGAGTTTATTGGTTTATTATCTTAAATTATTTCATTGTATTTGTTAACTTCCGCACCTAGATTATATTGTCTCTGTAATGTGTTAAAATTTTTTATTTATCCTGTTTTCAAAGTTTAAGAGTACTGCATATATTTCTTTTTTAAAAATTCTTTTAGTTATATAGAATATTGGGATTTGTTAAAATGATTGAAATAGTTTATCTATAAAACATTTTGGTCGAGAATTTTAATCTTTAATTTTTTATTTATTTTTTTTTAATTTAATTTAATTTGTTATACACGCTTTTAGAGTGCAATTCCTTTTATATTACATATAAAGTGCACAGTTTTCCAAGACATTGGTTTTACACAATGTATTTTCATACCATTTGAGTTATTATATATGCATTTAGTAAATTGATGTCCAACTCCTTCTGCAATTGTTTCTATCTCCTTGACCTTTTCCCTCCTCTCCCCCCTTTTCTATTTAACATTCCTTCATTCCTCTCATCCCCCCTCCCTTGCCACTGTAATTCAGTATCATCATAGCAAATGAATTAGTCGACCTTTGGTTTTCTGGGATTGGCTAACTTCACTTAGCATTATTTTCTCCAACTCCATCCATTTACTTGCAAATGCCATGATTTTATTCTCCTTTAGTGCCGAGTAGTGTCACATTGTGTATATATACCAAAGTTTCCCTATCCATTCATCTACTGATGGGCATGGGGTGGTTTCCACAATCTAGCTATTATGAATTGTGCTTCTATGAACATTGATGTGGCTGTGTCCCTGTAGTATGCTATTTTTAAGTCCTTTGGGTATAGACCAAGGAGTGTGATAGCTGGGTCAAATAGTGGTTCCATTCCAAGTTTTCCTAGGAATCTCCATACTGTTTTCCATATTGGCTGCACCGATTTGCAGCCCCACCAACAGTGTAAGAGTGTGCCCTTTTCCCCACATTCTCACCAGCATTTATTGTTGTTTGTGTTTTTGATAGCTGCCATTCTGACTGGCATGAGATGAAATCTTAGAGTGGTTTTGATTTGCATTTCTCTAATTGCTAGAGATGTTGAGCATTTTTTTATATATTTGCTGATTGATTGTATATCTTCTTCTGAGAAGTGTATGCTCAGTTCTTTAGCCCATGTATTGATTTTTTTTTTTTCTTTTTTTGGTGTAAAGGTTTTTGAGAGCTTTATATCCTTGAAGTTAATGTTCTGTCTGATGTGCATGTGGTAAAGATTTGCTCCCATTCTATAGGTTGTCTGTTCACCTCACTGATTGTTTCTTTTGCTGAGAAGAAGTTTTTAATTCGAATCCATCCCATTTATTAATGTTTGGTTTTAGTTCTTGAACTATAGAGGTCTTATTGAGGAAGATAGGGCCTAATCCAACATGTTGGAGATTTGGGCCTACTTTTTCCTCTATTAGGTGCAAGGTCTCTGGTTTAATTCCTATGTCCTTGATCCACTATGAGTTGAGTTTTGTGCATGGAGAGAGACAGAGGTTTAATTTCATTTTATTACAAAAGGATTTCCAGTTTTCCCAACACTATTTGTTGAAGAGGCTGTCTTTTCTCCAATGTATGTTTTTGGAAACTTTGTCTAATATAAGATAACTGTAGATGTGTGGGTTAGTCTCTGTGTCTTCTATTCTGTACCATTGGTCTACCGGTCTATTTTGGTGCCAATATCATGCTTTTTTAGTTACTATTGCTTTGTAATACAATTTAAGGTCTGGAATAGTAATGCCACCAGCTTCACTCTTCTTGCTAAGAATTGCTTTGGCTATTCTGGGTCTCTTATTTTTCCAGAGGAATTTTGTGATTTCTTTTTCTATTTCTATGAGGAATGACATTGGGAATTTGATTGGTATTTGCACTGAAATTATATAGTGCTTTTGGTAGAATAGTCATTTTGACAATATTAGTTCTACCTATCCACGAACAAGGTAAATCTTTCCATCTTCTAAGATCTTCTTTACTTTCTTTCTTTAGTGTGCTGTAGTTTTCATTGTACAGGTCTTTCACTTCTTTTGTTAGGTTGATTCCAAAGTATTTTATTTTATTTTTTCACATTATAGTAAAGGGGGTAGATTTCCTAGTTTATCTTTCTGAGGATTTATTGCTGATGTACAGAAATACCTTAGATTTACAGGTATTAATTTTATATCCAGCCACTTTGCTGAATTCGTTTATTAGATCTAGAAGATTTCTGGTGGAGTTTTTTGGATACTCTATGTATAGAATCATATCATCTGCAAATAGTGATAGTTTGAGTTCTTCTTTTCCTATCCATATCACTTTTCTTTTGCCTGTCTAATTGTATTGGCTAGGGTTTCAAGAACTATGTTAAATAATAGTGGTGAAAGAGGACATCCCTGTCTTGTTCCAGTTTTTAGAGGGAATGCTTTCAGCTTTTCTCCATTTAAGAGGATGTTGGCCTGGGGCTTTGCATAGATGGTGTTTACAATGTTAAGGTATGTTTCTGTTATCCCTATTTTTTCTAGTGTTTTGAACATGAAGGGGTGCTATATCTTTTCAAATGCTTTCTCTGAATCAATCGAGATGATAATATGATTTTTATCTTTGAGTCTATTGACGTGGTGAATTACATTTATTGATTTCCTTATGTTGAACCAACCTTGCATTCCTGGAATGAACCCTGCTTGATCCTGATGTATTTTTTTTTTTTGATGTGTTTTTTGTAATCAATTTGCCAGAATTTTATTGAGGATTTTTGCATCAATATTCATTATTGATATTGGTCTGAGGTTTTCTTTCTTTGATTTGTCTCTGCCTGGTTTTCGAATCAGGGTGATATTGGCCTCATAGAATGAGTCTGGAAGTGTTCCCTCTTTTTCTATTTCATGGAGTAGTTTGAGAAGTATTGGTGTTAGTTCTTCTTTAAAGGTCTTTTAAAACTCGGTTGTGTATCCATCTGGACCTGGGCTTTTCTTGGTTGGGAAGTTTTTGATGGCATCCTCTATTTCTTTGCTTGAAATTGGTCTATTTAAGTTGTGTATGTCTTCCTGATTTAGTTTGGGCATATCATATATTTCTAGTAATTTGTCGATGTCTTCATTATTTTCTATTTTGTTGAAGCATGGATTTTCAAAATAATTTATAACTATTTTCTATATTTCTGTAGAATTTGTCATGATGTTTCCTTTTTCATCACATATATTGGTAATTTGAGTTTTTTCTCTCCTTTTCTTAGTTAGCATAGCTAATGGTTTATCAATTTTATTTATTTTTTCAAAGAAACAACTTTTGGTTCTGTCAATTTTTTCAATGGTGTTTTTTGTTTCAATTTTATTGATTTCAGCTCTGATTTTAATTATTTCCTGTCTTCTACTGCTTTTGGGGATGATTTGTTATTCTTTTTCTAGGGCTTTGAGGTGTAATGTTAGTTCATTTATTTGTTGACCTTTTCTTCTTTGAAGGAATGAACTCCATGAATTTTCCTCTTAGTACTGCCTTCATAGTGTCCCAGAGATTTCAATATGTTGTATCGGTGTTCTCATTTACCTCTAAGAATTTTTTAATCTCCTTTTTCATGTCTTCTGCAACCCATTGTTCATTCAATAACATATTATTTAGTCTCCAGGTGTTGGAGTAGGTTGTGTTTCTTATTTTATCATTGATTTCTAGTTTCATTCCATTATGATCTGATAATATGCAGGGTAGTATCTCTACTTTTTTATATTTCCTTAGAGTTGCTTTATTGCATAATATATGATCTATTTTAGAGAATGATCCATGTGCTGCTGAGAAGAAAGTGTACTGACTCATTGATGGATAATATACTCTCTACATATATCAGTTAAATCTAAGCTATAGATTGTATTATTGAGTTCTACAGTTTCTTTGTTTAGCTTTTGTTTGGAAGATCTATCCAGTGGTGAAAGTGATGTGTTAAAGTCACTTAGAATTATTGGGTTGTGGTCTATTTGGCTCTTAAACTTGAGAAGGGTTAGTCTGATGAACGTGGATGCTCCATTATTTCGGTCATATATATTTATGATAGTTATTTCTTGTTGATGTATGATTCCCTTAAGTAGTATGAAATGCCCTTTCTTATTTCTTTTGATTACCTTTGGCTTGAAGCCTACTTTGTTTGATATGAGGATAGAAACCCCTGCTTGCTTATGTAGTCCATGGGAGTGGTATATTTTATCCCATCCTTTCACTTTCAGTCTGTGGGTGTCTTTTCCTATGAGATGTGTCTCTTAAAGGCAGCATATTATTTTTTTTAATCCAATATATCAGCCTATGTCTTTTAATTGGTGAATTTAGGCGGTTAACATTAAGGGTTATTATTGAGATATGATTTGTATGACCAGTCATTTTAAATTTTATTTTATTTTATTTTATTTTTGGTATTTAGCTTGACTTGATTTCTCTTATGGTTAGTTTTCCTTTATTGTTATTCTTCCCTTTGAAGGTTTTCATTGTTGTTTTTCAATTCCACCTCTTGGAATATTTTGCCAAGGATGTTCTGTAGTGCCGCCTTTCTTGTTGTAAATTCTTTTAGTTTTTGTTTATCATGAAAGTTTTTATTTCATCATCAAATCTAAAGCTTAATTTTGCTGGATATAAGATTCTTGGTTGGCATCCCTTATCTTTTAGAGCCTGGTATATGTTGTGCCAAGCTCTCCTTGCTTTGAGGGTGTGGGTTGAAAAATCTGCTGTGATGCAAATAGTTTCTCTTCTATAGGTCATCTGATTTTTCTCTCTTATGGCCTTTAAAATTCTATCCTTATTTTGTATGCTAGGCATTTTCATTATAATTTGCCTTGGTGTATATCTGTTGTAATTTTGTATACTTGGCTTCCTATATGCTTCTTGTATGTGGTTTTAAAATTTGTTCTTCTTTTTTGGGAAATTTTCTGATATTATTTCATTAAAGAGATTTTGCATTCCTTTGAATTGATTCTTTGCACCTTCCTCAATTCCAGTAAATCTTTTTTTCTTTTTTTTTTTATTATTCTAATTTGTTATACATGTTTTCAGTGTACATTTCATTTCACATTACATATAAAGAGCACAACTTTTTGAGTTGCTGGTTTAATATAAAGTATTTTTACAACAATTGTGTCTTCATACATGTATTTAGGGTAATCATGGATAACTCAGTCTGCCATTATTCCTATCCCCTTGCCCCCTCCTCTCCCTTCCCCCTCTTTGTTCTATTTAAAGCTCTTTCATTCCTCTCATTCCCTCTCTCTTGCCTTTATAAGTTAGTGCCTTCATATCAAAGAGATCATTTGACCTTTGGTTTTTTGGGATGGGCTAACTTCACGTAGCATTATTTTCTCCATCTCCATCCATTTACCTGCAAATGCCATGATTTTATTCTCTTTTAGTGCTGAGTAGTGTTCCATTGTGTATATATACCAAAGTTTCCCTATCCATTCATCAGCTAATGGGCATTGGGGTTGGTTCCACAATCTAGCTATTGTGAATCGTGCTGCTATAAACATTGATGTGGCTGTGTCCCTGTAGTAACCTGTTTTTAAGTCCTTTAGGAATAGGCCAAGGAGTGGGATAGCTGGGTTAAATTGGTCTTTTGATGGTATCCCATAATTTTTGTATATTTTGTTCATGGTTTCTTACCATCTTCACTGTGCAGTCAACTTTATTTTCAATATTAAAGTATTTTGTCCTTATTGTCTGAGGTCCTATCTTCCAAGTGATCCAATCTATTGGTGATACTATCTATTGAGTTTTTTAAATGGCCTATTGTTTCTTTCATTTCAAGTATTTCTGTTTGGTTTTTCCTCAGACTCTATCTCTTTCTTGAAGTAATCTTTTGCTACCTGTATCTGTTCTCTTATCTCTTTGTTGATGTGATCAATCATTGTCTGTATTTGATTTCTTATCTCTTTGCTGGAGAGATCAATTTTGCCTATATCTGCTCACTTAGGTCATTTTTAAAATCCCAAATCATTTTAATTATGTATATTCCGAATTCCTTTTCTGACATTTCACCTACTGTGCTTTCTATGGATTCTATTGCTGTAGTATCTTGGTTTGTTTGGGGCATTTTCCTCCCTTGTTTTTACATGATATCTATGTATTTTCCTCTCTTGCAGTGTAAGTCTTAGGTATTCCTGTTTCTGTCTTATTGTCTTATATCATCCCTACAGGTTATCTGATGCATAACTTTTAAGGGAAAGATCAATATTACAGCAGTCAAAGTACCCAACGTATTGCCATATAGCAGTTAGTTTCTATTTTTATATTTACAATTTTGACACTTTAACCATAAATGATGAGATCAATTATCTTCTACCATTTAGTCAGTATTTTTGTGTGGTGGTTCACAGTATCTAATGGTAGGAGGGGGGAACTTATGGGTTGGCTAAAACATTTGTGAGGTAGGATGTGAGAAGATAGAGGTATTAGACTATTTGACTAGTGAGAGGGTAATCATGGGAATTAGGGTGTTAGGAGAAACAAAAGATAGGTATCCCCATGTAATATTCCCTGTTCCTGGGCCCGGGGCCTGTTCCCTGACCTGTAGGCAGAGGCGGAGAATACCTGTGGCTCCTGAGTGGGTGGGTAGTGCTGGGAACTCTTGCAGGCAGGCTGAGCTGGAACACTTATAGGCAGGCAGAGCTGGAATGCTTGCAAGCAGGCCTAGCAGGAGCGCTCACAGGCCGGGCTTGTTCCCCACTGTCCCCAGCAGGGATGGCATCTCCAAGATGGGCGGCATGGAAAGCATGCTGGAGGGCCTAGCTGAAATTCTGGCAGGCCGGGGCTTGTTCCCCTGATGTCCCCAGCCAGGATGGCCTAGAATTTTACTGGTAGAAAGTTCAATATTCATCTAAAATCTTTATCAACAATCTCCTATTATAATGTTCATAAGATATTTTGCTATCTTTAAATGTCTATATAACTAATTATTTTCTCATTTTTTCTATTTGTTTCCTATAATTTTCTTAGCTAGTTTTGTAAAACAAAATTTTATTTACTTATTTACTTTTCTTAAAATGTTTTTCTATTTCTGTTCTTATTTCTATCATCTTTATATTTTGTATATGATTTATTCCCATTATTGTATCATATTAATATATAAATTTTTTTCATTAATTTAAAAATTTTCTTTTAGTCAAATAAGAGCAAATGAAGCTATAAATAGTCCTCTAAACGGTGTTTTATATGTAAACTGTGTTTTATAAATTTTGGCATATTTTATTTTCTGTATCATTCAGATTGAAATATAATTTTAAAAAATTTGACTTTAAACAAAGGTATTTAGAATGTATTTTAAATATATTTGATAACTATAAATCATAAAAAAATTAGTTTTATACATTTTAAAATAATTGCCTATTAAAAATGTCTTATTGTTAGCTGGGCGCGGTGGCGCACGCCTGTAATCCCAGCACTTTGGGAGGCTGAGGCAGGAGGATCGCAAGTTCAAAGCCAGCCTCAGCAATGGCGAGGCACTTAACAACTCAGTGAGACCCTGTCTCTAATAAAAACACAAAAAAGGGCTGGGGATGTGGCCCAGTGATCAAGTGCCCCTGAGTTCAATCCCCGGTACCACAAAAAAAAAAAAAAAAAAAAAAAAAATGTCTTATTGTTTTGGTCAGGTTGTATTATCTATAATATCTGAATTTTTGTTTTAATTATTCATCCTTATTTTTGCTCCAACACATGTATTATTTGGAGGAACAATCTACATTCATTTCAAAAGTGTATTTTGTACTTTGTGTGTGCATGTTTTAAAATTATAATTAGGTCACAGTGTGTGATAATGTTTAAATCTTTATCTTTAATTATATATTTAATACTTTTATCAATTGTTGGAAAGGTAGTAAATTTTTATACTATGTTTATAGATTTGTCTCTTTAGCTCTTCATTTTTATTAATCTATCTATGATCTATGTTTGTGATTGTGAAAACTTAACAATGAATTCATTCTCTTGACATCATGAGTTAGTGTTTGCTATGATCTTATATATATCAGATGTTTTCAATGAATTTGGAAAATAGTTGATCTCTGACTTCAATTTTTTTTTATTCTAAGTTGTTATATATGACAGCAGAATGCATTATAATTCATATTACACATATAGAGCACATTTTTACATACCTCTGGTTGAACACAAAGAATATTCACACCATTTGTGTCTTCATACAAGCACTTAGGATAATAATGTGCATCTCATTCCACCATTTTTTGTACCCTCTTGTCCCCTTGCTCCCCCTCCCTCTCCATTGTCCTTTCTAGAGTTCCTCTAATCCTCCTATGATCCCTGTCCCAACCCCACTGTGAATAAGCCTCCTCGTATCAGAGAAAACATTCAGCATTTGGATTCATGGGATTAGCTAACTTCACTTAGCATTATTTTCTCCAACTTCATCTATTTACCTGAAAATGCCATTATTTTATTCTCTTTTGTTCCTGAGTAATATTCCATTGTGTATATATACCACATTTTCTTTATCCATTCATCTACTGAAGGACATCTAGGTTGGTTTCACAGTTCACTTATTGTGAATTGTACTGCTATAAACATTGATGTAGCTGTGTTCACTTATTATGCTGTTTTGAAGTCCTGTGGGTACAGACAAAGGAGTGGGTAAAGTGGCAGTTCTATTCCAGGTTTTCCAAGGAATCTCCATACTGCTTTCCATATTAGCTGCACCATTTTGCAGTCCCACCAGCAATTTATGTTTTCCTTTACCCCAAAATCTTTTCCAACATTTATTGTTGTTTGTGTTCTTAATAGCTGCCATTCTGACTAGAGTGAAATGAAATCTTAAAGTAGTTTTGACTTGCATTTCTCTAATTTCCAGAGAAGTTTGAACATTTTTTCATATATTTGTGATTGATTGTATATCACCTTCTGAGAAGTGTCTGTTCAGTTACTTGGCTCATTTATTGATTGGATTATTTGTTGCTTTGGTGTTAACATTTTTAAGTTCCTCATATATTCTAGAGATTAATGCTCTATCTGACGTGCATGTGTTAAAAAATTTCCGATTAGTAGGCTCTCTATCCACCTCATTGATTGTTTCTTTTGCTGAGAAGAAGCTTTTTTAGTTTGAATCCATCCCTTTTATTAATTCTTCATTTTAAGTCTTGTTATACAGAAGTTTTATTAAGAAAGTAGGAGCCTAATATGATATGATGGAGATTTGGACCTACATATTCTTTTATATATGCATGGTCTCTCGTTTAATTTCTAGGTTCTTGATCCACTTTGTGTTTTATGCATGGTGAGAGATAGTATTTTAATTTCATTTTGTTGCATATGGATTTCCAGTTTCTGTGTCCTCTATTCTGTACCATTGGTCTAACAGTCTATTTTGGTGCCAGTACCATGCTTTTTTTTTTTTTTTTTTTTTTTTTTTTTTTTTATTACTATTGCTCTGTAGTATAGTTTAAGGTCTGGTCCAGTGACGCCACCTGCTTCACTCTTCTTGCTAAGTATTGCTTTAGCTATTCTGGGCCTCTTATTTTTCCAGATGAATTTCATGATTGCTTTTTGTGTTTCTATGAGGAATATCATTGGGATTTTTATTGGAATTGCATTAAATCTGTATAACGCTATTTTTGATTGAAATTGCATTAAATATGTATAATGCTATTTTTGATTGAAATTGCATTAAATCTGTATAATGCTTTAGGTAGTAAGATCATTTTGACAATATTAATTCTGCCTATCCAAGAAGAAGGTATATTTTTCCATCTTCTCATGTCTACTTTAATTTCTTTCTGTAGTATTCTGTAGTTTTCATTGTAGAGGACTTTCACCAAGTCCTGGGCTTTTCTTGCTTGGTAGGCTTCTGATGTCATCTTCTATTTTGTCACTTGGAATTGATCTGTTTAAATTGTGTATATCATCCTGACCCAGTTTGGGTAATTAATATGACTCTATAGAAATTTGTTGATGTCTTTGATATTTTCTATTTTATTGCAGTACAAGTTTTCAAAATAATTTCCAATTATCTTCTGTATTTCTGAATTGTCTGTTGTGATATTTCCTTTTCCATCATGTATGTTAGTAATGTGAATTTTTTGTGTCCTTCTCTTCATTAGCATGACTAAGGGCCTGTCACTTTTATTTATTTTTTCAAAGAACAAACTTTTTCTTCTATCAACATTTTCATTTGCTTCTTAAATTTCAATTTCATTGATTTCAGCTCTGATTTTAATTATTTCCTGTCTTCTACTATTTTGGTGTTAATTTGTTTGTTTTTTTCTAGGGCTTGGAGATATAATGTTAGATCATTTATTTGTTAGATCATTTATTTGTTGACTTTTTCTTTTTTTAAGGAATGAACTGCATGCACTGAACTTTCCTCTTAGTACTGTCTTCATAATGTCCCAGAGATTTTGATACGTTATTTCTATGTTCTCATTCACCTGTAATAATTTTTTAATCTTCCCCTTGATGTCTTTTGCAACCCCTTATTCATTCAGTAGCATATTATTTAATCTCCAGGTGTTGGAGTAACATTTTTTTTTATTTTATCATTGCTTTCTAATATCATTCCATTATGATATGATATAATGAAGGGTAATATCTCCACATTTTTATATTTGCTAAGAGTTGCTTTGTGGCATAATATATTGTCTATTTTAGAGTAGGATCCGTGTGCTGCTGAAAAGAAAGTGTATTCACTGAAGGATGAAACATTCTATATATATCAGTTAAGTCTAAGTTATTGGTTGTATTAATGAGGTCTAAATTTTCTTTATTTAGCTTTGTTTGGACAATCTAGCCAATGGCGAAAGAGTTGTGTTAAAGTCTTCCAGAATTATTGTGTTTGGTTTATTTTACTCTTGAACTTGAGAAGAGTTTGTTTGATGAATGTAGGTGCTCCATTGTTTGGGGCATATAAATTTATTATTGTTATGTCTTGTTGATGAATGGTTCCCTTAAGCAGTATGAATAACCTTCTTTATACCTTTTGATTAACTTTGGCTTGAAATCTACTTTATTTGATATGAGGATGAAAACTCCTGCTTGCTTCCATAGTCCATATGAGTGACATGATTTTTCCCAACCTTTCACCTTCAGTCTGTTGATTTATTTTCCTATGAGGTGAGTCTCTTGGAGACAGCATATTGTTGGGTCTCCTCCTCCTCCTCCTCTTTCTTCTTTTTCTTCCTCTTCTTCTTCTTCTTCTTCATACAATCTGCCAGTCTATGTCTTTTGATTGGTGATTTTAAGTCATTAACATTCAGGGTTATTATTGAGACATGATTTGTATTCCCAAGCATTTTTGTTTATTTTTGGTATTTAACTTGACTTGCTTTCTACTTTGATTAATGTTTTCTTTAGTTTAATACTTCCTTTTGCTGATTTGCATTGTTGTTTTTTAATTCTTCTTCATGGAATATTTTGCCGAGGATGTTCTATAGTGCAGGCTTTCAAGTTGTAAATTCTTTTAACTTTTGCTTATCATGGAAGGTTTTTATTTTATTATCAAATCTAAAGCTTAATTTTGCTGGATATACAATTTTGGGTTGGCATCCATTTTTTTTTTTTTTTTTTTTTCACAGCTTGATATATATTGTTCCAGGATCTTCTAGTTTTTAAGTTCTGGGTTGAAAAATCTGCCCAAAATCTACTTGGTTTCTCCCTATATGTAATCTTTTATCTAGTGGCTTTTAATAGTCTCTCCTTATTCTGTATGTTAGGCATTTTTACTATAATGTTCCTTGGTTTGGATATGTTGTGGTTTTGTACATTTGGCATCTGGTAAGCCTCTTGAATTAGGTTTTCCCATTCATTCTTCATGTTTGGAAAGTTTTCTGATATTATTTCATCGAATGGATTACTCATTTCTTTGGTTTGGAAGTATACACCTTCCTCTATCCCAATATCTCTAAATTTGGTCTTTTTATGCCATCCCATATTTCTGGAATGTTCTGCTCATGATTTCATACCGTTTTTACTGTGTGGTTTACATTCTTTTCAAGATTATATATTTTGTCTGAGGTCCTGTCTTCCAAGTAGTCTAATCTGTTTGTGCTGCTTTCAATTGAACTTTTAATTTGGTTTATTGTTTCTTTCATTTCCAGGATTTCTGTTTGCTTTTTTTTTTTTTTTTTTTGAACCTCTATTTCCCTATTGAAGTAATCTTTTGCTTCTTGTATTTGCTTGTGTAATTCTTTGTCAAAATGATGTTTTACTGCCTGTATTTTCTCTCTTATAAAATTTTTTTATTTCACAGAACATTTTAATTATGTACATTATGAACTCCTTCTCTGTCATTTTTTCTGTTGTACTGGCCATGGATTCTGATAATGTGGTGTCTTTGGGGCACTTTCTTCCTTTTTTTTTTTTTCATATTGCTTGTGTGTCTTCTAGCACTGTGGATTCCAGGCTTTTTTATTTTTACAGGAACTTTATAGTGCTCCTGCAAGACAATGTTAACAGTTCCCCATATGAGCAATTTATACCCTAAAACCAAATGTTTGCTATTAGGATGTTCACAATTTGATCACAATGTACAGATGTGGTGAATTAAATTATTACCCACAATATACTCAAAAGGTTTGTAAAGTGGTTTATAGTTTCTTATGTTGTACAAATATATGATATGCTGAGGATGTAGGAGGTGAGGATATTGAGTTATTATTTCTTAGGAAGTGTGAAAGAGAAATCTAAGGAGGTATATTTGTAGCAGTAGAAGAGAGAGAGGAAGTAAGTTGGCATATACAAGTTAGTGGGAAGGCAGTGGAGTACATAAAACAAATACACATATATATTAAGAGAAATAAAGGGCTGGGGCTGGGGCTCAGCGGTAGAGCGCTCGCCTAGCACGTGCGCGGCCCGGGTTCGATCCTCAGCACCACGTAAACATAAATGCATTGCATTGTGTACAACTAAAGTAAATAAATAAATACTTTTTTAAAAAAGAGAGAAATAAAAAATGTCAAAGTAGTAAAAATTTGTAAAAGAAAATAAAAAAGAGAAAAGAAAAAATGATATACAACACAACTTTGATATACTATTCAGATGTCCCAGTCCTCAAAATCCTAATTCATGAATAGTATTTTGTTTCACATACATTAGGGTATGAAGGTGGGGGAATAGAGAGGAAGAAAGAAAAAAAAAAAAAAAAAGAACACAAAAACAAAACAAAAATCAAAAACAAAAAATCTTGAAGGAAGATTTCCTGCTTTCCTTCACATCCAATGGGGAGGGGGGGTTGTCTGTTGTCAGCTGGTATCTCTGCCCAAAATCTGCCATATTGTTGGGTCTTCTGGATGGTGAAGTTAACCACAGAGTCACTGTACCAGTGTAGTTTCTGCTGGGGATAGAGTGGGGGAGTTACAAACTGTGTACCTGGTCATCTGTAGTTCCAAGCTGGGAGTTGCCCACCCTGGGAAATGGGGCTGAAAGGTGACCCAAGATGGAGGCACCCACTTTCTTTGACACAATATTGGGTCAGATTGAGGGAGCTGGTTGATGAAACTAGGCGATGATGCCAGAAGTTGGGTTTGGATGCAAGCTCCATGACTTTAATTGTGTGGCTGTTGGCTAACTTCAGAGCCTGTGTAAATTCCTCAGGTGCAGGCAGGCTACTGCCTTTTCTCTACTGCTGCAGAGTCCCAAGATGGTAGCTACCAGCAATGCCCCACTTTGGCAAATGGGAGTCCAAACAGGAGCAGCATCTGGAGTTCCTGTGTGTGGGAAGTTGCCAGGTGTCCTGCATGAGAGCGGTGTACGTGCTGTGCTTTCCCCTCAGGTGGGCAGCCGAATGTTCTGTGCTGCCACAGATGATGATGGTGCCATTCAGTGGTGGTGGTGGTGGTGGTGGTCCCATATGAGTGAACAGCTGGAAGACCTGCTCCAATGCTGTCGCTGGTAGCCCCAGATCCTCGGAACAGCACAATGATAATGACTACTTTGTGGGAGCAGGAATATCACTCGCAAAGAAGCAATATTCTCATTATTGAATCTCAGGTCACAGAGAAACACAGAATGCTACTGCCCCTGGTCTGCCATCTTGCATCCTCTTCTGAATTATTTTTATGCATTATTTTCCTGGGATTGCAATGACAGCTATAATAAACCCTACTCATTTTATAGATCTCAAGTTCTGTTTAGATTTTCAATTTTTGACTGATTATTTATTTTTATCCTGATTACTTCTTCTTTCTTTCTCCTTAAACTCATTCAGAGAAACATTTTTTTCTCATATTTCATGTATTATAAACTACACTTCTATAATATACAATTTGTTCTGTTTTGGTGGGAGCTTCCTGGGATTGAATCCAAGGGCACATTATATTATTGAGCCATATCCCAACCCATTTTTATTTTTTATTTTAAAACAGGCTCTCACTAATTTACTTAGGGCCTCAGTAAGTTGTTGAGATTGGCCTCAAACTTGTGATCCTCTTGCTTCAGCCACTCAAATTGTTGGGATTACAGGTGTATGCCAATACACCCAGTTTTCATATGGTTCTTTTTATAGCTAATATTTCCTTGCTACATTTCACATTTATCCATTCATTTTTCATTTAGACACACAGACACACACATATTTTTCCTTGAATGTATTTCTGATTTGTGCTTTCAAGTGTACTATTGAGTTTCTTTAGGATATATTTCTATTTATTCACTCACAAAAACTAATTAGTTCGGGGAACTGAAGGCAGTCTTCATGCATGCTAGGCAAGCATTTTACCACTGAGTTACACACCAGGTTGGTTATATTTCCATTGGAATTTTTTTGTTGTTTTATTTTATATTTTTCTTTTCTTCTCATACCTAAAAATATGTGGTAATACACTTGTTACAGCGAATGATACATTGTTAAAATTCTACGTCCTTTTATCTTGCACTGAAGGTTATTGATTTTTGTTCCAGAAGGTAGTAAAATTCCTTCCTGTTTAACTGTACTTACAAAGATTTGAATTTACCCTTTGTTAAAAGATTTTTTTTTTTTTTTTAATTTCTCCATGACTGTATGGTGAATTCTATAAGCTTTGGACTTTAGTTTTGCTCTTGAAGTATTCCACTTTTGGTTCCTGCAGCAACACTGCGGTTCTTACTGTTTCTCTTGCTTTGTGGATTCTGCTTGCCTTTGTGGATTCTGCCTGCCTTGTATCCGGTAGGAGTTTAACTCTTTTCAAACCTTGTCTCCTTTGTAGACAAGAACATCATTATCTGAAAACCAAAGCTAATGGCAGTGTGGCTTCCTGATTAAATTCTTGATAGCCCATGATGGATAGAGTAATGTGTTCCCTAAATACAATTGTCACTCACTTGCTTCAGTGTATGAGTACCTGAAATTTCTCCCTCCAGGTTAATAAAAAAGAAGAATTATTTTTCTAAACTTAAAAAACACAATATGTCCCAAGGAATTTTTGAAGATAGTACAGAGATCCCATTTGCTCTTCGCCCAAATCTCCCTATAGGTTACCTCTTATATAGCCATTATACAGTGCTATTTTGTCACATTTGTGTACACCACCACCACCACAGTGAAGGAAAAACTACCCCATTAACATGGAGATTATCTATGTGCAACCATTTCACTGCAAGGTAGAATTAGATTTCAGAACACTCATTAAGCCTCCTTGGCACAACTCAAGTGGGAAAAGGAGGAGACCCTTGTTATTGTGCCTGAAGTGTCCTCCACTGACACAATAGAGACAGAGACACCTCATTACCACAGGCCTCATTATGAGGTTGATCTAATTTGATCTAATTTCTACATCAGTACTACAATCCTTTTCATAGCAGAATAATGATGCATTATATACATGTACCACATTTTGTTTTCCTTTCAACTCTTGGAAAACATTTGGATTTCTATCTTTTGTGTACTGTGAATAGTGCTGCTACAAACATCTTCACACAAAATTTATTGGAAGACCTGCTTTCAATTTGGTGATATATATTCATAAGTGAGCAATTGCAGGGTCATATACATAACCTGTCAGGAGACCACCAAACTATTTATCTCCCCACCAGCAAGGTCTGAATGTTCAAAGTTTCCCTAGTCCTTGCCATTATTTAACATTCTTCTCCTTCTTTTTCATTTTTCATTCTTTTTAAATTCATTGTCTGTGAATTTGTATCTTAGTCTGGTTTTAATTTGCCTTCTCCTAAGGGTTAATGTATTTTTACATGTTTTCATGGCCTTTTTGTTCATCTATATACTCCTTTTCGAGAAATGTCTGTACAAGTAATTTGCTTGTGTTTTAATTGAGTTATTCATCTCTGTGTTTCAGTTGTAAGATTTTTGTACATAACTATGGATACCAGACCTTGAACAAATATACAAATCTTTTGCCATTTTTGGACTGGTTTTTTTTTTCCCTCTATTTTATAGTATCTTTTAATTTACAGAAGTTATTTTTAAAACATACATTCAATTTGTCTCTTTTTCTTTAGTTGTCTTATGACTCTGATGCCATATTAAGAATTGACAAACCCAAGGTTATGGTATTTTACACCTATTTTTCTAAGAGTTTTATATTACTAACCCTAAAATTTAACTCTTTGATCCATTCTGAGTATATAATATGAAATAGTGATCTAAATTCATTCATTTGTGTGTATACAACTGGGATCCAATTGCCTCAGCAATATTAAATTAAGGGCTATTATTTTCCCTATTAAATGAACTTGGGACTCTGAGTGAAAATAAATTGGCCAGGAATGTATGGGTCTAGTTCTGGAATTTTTAATTTCATTAACCTCTATGACTATTATTAGAAAGAACCATACTGTTTTGCTAATTATAGCTTTGTATTAAATTTTGAAATCTGAAAATGTGAATGCTCTAACTTTGCTCTTTTTTAGGATTATTTATGTTAGGAGTTGAAGAGTCAATGGGAATCTTAGAATCAGCTTTTCCACTTCTAGAAGAATAAGAATATAAATGTATATGTGTGTGTGTGTGTGTGTGTGTGTGTAATTTTCTAAAGAAGTATCTTGTGATTTGTAGTGTAGAATTATTACATCCATTGGATAAATATATTCCTCTGTATTTTATTCTATTGAATGCAAGTATAAATAAAATTATTTTCTTAATTTTATTTTTATATATTTATTACTTATGTTTAGAAATGCAACTGATTTTTGAGTGTTGATCTGGTATCCTGTGATTCACATAAATTCATTTAATAGCTTTCATATTTAATATATTCTTTAGAAATATATATATGTGTGTATATATATATATGTATATATATATATATATATATATATATATATCATCTATAAGGAAAGATAATTTCTCATCTTTTTTCCAGTTTTGAATGATATATTTTTCTAGTCTAATTGCTCTAATTAGAACTTTCACTGTACTAATGAACAAACAAAGCAAACACTGGCATCCTTGAATTGTTCCCGATCTTTGGGAGAAAGCATTTGTAATTTCACCCTTAAATATAATGTTTGTTGTGGTTTTTGTAAAAATTTCCTTTATATCATGAGGAAGTCCCCACTATTCCTTGTTTGTTAGTTGTATTTTTAACATGGAATGGCATTGGATTTTTTTTTCAAATGTTTTTCTGCATCATTTGAAGTAATCTTATACTTATGGGTTTTATTTTAATTCATTTTATTAATGTAGTGTATCATATTGATTCACTTTCCCTACTTAAAAAGGTTTATTTTTAAAAGCAGTTCCAGTTTGATAGCAAAATGAGTGGGTGAGACCTAGAATTTCCTTTCATCCACTACCACACACACACATAGCCAACCTCTTGCAGTGTTGACATTTTACAATCAATGTAATTAAGTGACACAGAGTTATCACCCAAGGTCATCCTTCCCATGTGAGACCACTCTTGGTGTTGTACATTCTGTGGGTTTGACAAATAATGTGACGTGTGTCCATTGTTTTAATATCCTACAGAGTAGTTTCACTGCTCTAAACATTCTCTGTGCTCTGCCTATTGGATTCTTCTCCCTCCCATCACCCCTGCCATTACGGTTCTGCACTGTCCTCTTGGTTTTGCTTTTTCCAGAATGTCATAATATTGGAATCATACAGCGACTAAACTCTTTTAGATTGTTTGTTTCTTTCCTCAGTGATTCACATTTAAGTTTTCTCCATATCTTTTCATTACTTTGTAGATTGATTGATTGATTTTTTGGCATTGGAGATTGAACCCAGGGGCATTTAACCACTGAGTGTCATCCCCAGCCCTTTATTTTATATTTTATTTAGAGACAGGGTATCACTGAGTTGCTTAGGGCTTTTCTAAGGTGCTGAGGCTGGCTTTGAACTTGTGATTTGCTTGTCTCAGCCTCCTGACTTGCTGACATTTCATGCATGTGCCATGGTGACCAGCAGGACACACATTCTTCTGACATTGTCTTTTCCAGAGTAGAAGTCCAGCTTATCAATTTTATTTTTTCATGGATCATGCCCTTGTTATTGCATCTAAACAGTCATTTCCAAAGATCACCTGGTTTTCTCCCCAATATTCCTCTAGAAACTTCTTTGTTTTGTACTTTACATAAAGGTCTGTGATCAATTTTAAGTTATTTTTTAATGGTATAAGATCTGTATTTAGATATATTTATTTTTGCATGAATGTGTCAGGTCATTCTAGCAACATTTGTTGATAAGAGTATCTTTGCTTCATGTTTACTTTGTCAAATATAAGGTGACTGTGTTAATCTAGGTCTAGTTCTAGCATTTCTGTTCCAATCTATTCATTTCTTTTGCCACTGTCATATTGTCTTGGGCACCACAGCTCTAGTGGAAGACTTGAAATCAGGTAGCATCAGTCCTCCAACCCTGTTTATTTCTTTCAATATTGAAGTGCCTATTCTGTCCCTTACCTCTTCATTTAAATTTTGGAATCTGTTTTCAATATGGGAAATATAATGTACTGAGCTGGGTGTGGTAGAGAAGGCCTGTAATCCCAGTGGCTCAGGAAGTTGAAGCAGGAGGACCACAGACTCAGCTACTTAGCAAGATCCTGTCTCAATAAATAAATAAACAAATAAAGAAAAGGCTGGAGATATTGCTCAGTGGTCAAGCACCCCTTGGTTCAATCTCTGGGGAAAAAAAAAAGTACTGAGATTTTTATTGAGATTACATTGAATCTACAGATCAATTTGAGAACTGACATTTTAACAATAGTGATTATTCCTAATAAAGAATGAGTATTATTTCCTCAAATCTTTTAATTTTAATTTTTATTGTTTCTTTTTATTTATACTTAATATCAGAATTAATTTTAACATAAAAAAGTAGAATATAATTTGCTCAAATTCAGTCCCCTACCCCCTCTCCCTGTTCCCTTCCCTCTACTCAACTTATCTTTCTGCTATTTATATTTTGATTTTTTTTGTTAGTGCTTTGTGAATATACATTATAGTGAGATTCACTATGTTATATTCATGTATGTACACAGGGAAGTTAGTTGTTTTTATTCCTCTGTTTTTCCAGATCCTGTCCTGACTTCTTCTACCTCATTCTCCTTCAACTAGTCCACCTGTTTTGATCTATTTTTATGGATCCCCCACCCATTTACCCTTTCTTTCTGTTTCTCTCTTTTTTCCTTCTAATTTTTTACTAGCTTTCACATATCAGAGAAAATAGTCAAGGGCCTGGGATTGTGGCTCAGTGGTAGAGTACTCACCTAGCACGTGCACGGCCCGTGTTCGATCCTCAGCACCACATACAAATAAACCCTTTGTGTACAACTAAAGCAAATAAATAAATATTTTTTTAAAAAGTCAAGCTTTTGCTTTTTCAGTCTGGCTTATTTCATGTAGTGTGATAGTCTCTAGGTGCATCCAGCAAATATGGTAGGTTTCATTCTATTTTCTTTCTGAGTTATTGTCCATTATGTTTATATATAGCATTTTCTTTATCCATTCATCTGTTGAAGGAGACTTTGGTTGGTTCAACAGCTTGGCTATTGTGAATTATGCTGCTATCCACATTGGTTGGCACATGTGTTTGTGTCACTATAGTCTGCTAATTTTAATCTTCTGGACATGTAATAAGGAATGGAATAGCTAAAACATATGTTGATTGTATTCCTAGTGTTTTGAGAAATTACCACACTTCTTTCCAGAGTTGTGGCACTAATTTGCCATCTCACCAAAAATTTCATGAGTTTACCTTTTTCCCCACATCCTCATCAACACTTATTATTATTTTATTATTGATAATTGTCATCCTGACTGGAGTGAGATGAAATAACAATGTAGTTTTGATTTGCATTCCCCTTATCACTGGAGGTATTGAACATTTTTTCATATATTTGTTGACTTTCTTTCTTTTTCTTTCTTTCTTTCTTTCTTTCTTTCTTTCTTTCTTTCTTTCTTTCTTTCTGATAAGTATCTTTCTAGTTATTTTTCCCACTTCAGTTCTTTATATATTCTATATATGAATGTGTTATCTGAGGAGCAGGTGGCAAAGATCTTTTCCCTTTCTCTACGCTCACTCTTTGTGCTCTTGTTGCCTTTGTTGTGCAGAAGATTTTTGATTTGAACTCATATCATTTATTGATTTTTGGTTTTATTTCTTGTGCTTTAGAAATATTGTTAAGGAAGTCAGTTCTTCTGCCAATGTGCTAGAGTGTTGGGCCTACATTTTCTTCAAGTAGTTGCAGAGGTTCTGTTCCCATTCCTAGGTCTTCGATTTACTTTGAGTTGACTTTAGTGCAGGGTGAGATATAGGAATAAAATTTCATTCTTCTATGTGTGGATTTCCAGTTTCCCCACATCATTTGTTAAAAAGGCTATCATTTCTCCAATGAATGTTTTTTTTACTTTTATCTAGTATCAGATAATTTTATTTATGTGAGTTTTTTTTTTTTCTATGCCTTTATTCTATTACGTTGGTCTTCATGTCTATTTTGATGCCAGTACCATGTTGATTTTCTTATTACAGCTCTGTAGTATATTGTGAGGTCTGCTATTTTGATACCTCCAGCATCACTCTTTTTGTTCAGGATTGCTTTGGCTATAGAAGAGCTCAAATTATCTCTATTTCCTGATGAGAGATTATTTTTTGTAGAAGACCCAAAAAATCTTATCAGAAGACTTGTAGAGCTGATGAGCAATTTTAGTACAGTAGCAGAGTATAAGATCAGCACTTATAAATCAATAATGTTCCTGTACTCCAGTAACAAACCTGCTGAAAAAGAAATTGAAAAGTGTTTTCCATTTACAATAACCTCAAAAAATATCTGGGAATTAATATAATGAAAGATGTCAAGGACCTACTCAATGTAAACAGTAGAACACTGAAGAAAGAAATTGAAGAAGACCTTACAGGATGGAAAGACCTACCATGGTCTTGTATAAGCAGAATCAATATTATTAAAATGGCTACAATAACAAAGCATTATACAAACTGAATTCAAATCTCCAGCAAAGTACCAAAAACATTCTTCATAGAACTCAAAAAAACAATTTTAAAATCCCTCCAGTCCTATTTCATTCTTTGATATTTCTCCCAGTTTTGTAGTTTTTCTCATATAAAACTTATACATGTTTTGGGGAGTGCTAACATAAATGGTAATATGTTTGAATTTCAATTTTCACTTACTCATTGATGTTACAAAGGAGAATAATTGATTTTGTATATTAACCTTGAGTTATATACTGAATATTTACATCTCTAGCAAAATTAATATTTTGAAACATTACCCCCCTTTCACAAGGGGTTTGGTTGAAGATGGAACTTCCATGATGCAATTGAGTCCTGATAAGAAGAAGATACAAAGTGTTATCTCCCTGCCATATGAAGACATATCAAGAAGTGGGTATGATCTGCAAATTTGGATATGGACCTCCAACTCAAAACAGAATTTTGCCAGTACCTTAATTTTGGACTTCCCAGCCTCCAACACATCAACAAATATATGTCCATTGCTTAAGCTACCATGTCTAAGTTTTCTCGTTTTAGCAGCTTGACCTATAAAAACTGTTTATCATATAACTTTGGTACAAACACTTACTAGTTTCAAACATTGTGTTTCAATCCTTTTGGATTCTTTCTGAAGGCTACCTTATGAATCATATACAAAGGCAAGTTCATATTTTACTTCCAAATAAGTATACATCTTTTCCTTGTTTTACATAATTAGTTAAAACTTGCAGTGTCATTGAAAGGCAAAGGTAAGGGTTCTAACACTTTTTTCTGATCTTGGTAGAAAAGTTTTGAATTTTTCACCATTAAGTACTATATGCTTTTTGTGAATGTACTTTACCAAGTTGAAAAGGTTACCCTCTCCAGTTTGCCAAGACTACTGTTTGTTTGTTTATTTATTTGTTTATAAACCATAAGTGAGTATTGAATTTTGGAAATGCTTTTTCTACATATATTGATAGGGTAATGTTACTGTTTATTTATATAGTTAATGTGATAAATTACATTAATTGCTTTTCAAATGTTCAAGCAGACTTGCATATTTCTATAAAATGTAACTTGGTCATCATATACAATTCTTTTTATAATTATATTTGTATAATTGTTTTTGCATTCAATTTGCTAGGTTTTTTTTTTTTTTTTTTTTTTTTTTTTTTTTTTTTGCTGTTGCATATTCTTTTTGCTATATTCATGAGAGCTCTCTTATTTTTGGTTCTTATAATATCTTTGTCCAGTCTGGTAGGTTAATCCTACCTTATAGAATGAGTTAGGAATTATTCCCTCTGTTTCTATCTTCTGGAAGAGACAATGAAAAGTTAGATTAATTTCTCTCTAAACTTTTTTATAAATCTCCTGTCAACTCATCCAGGCTTGATGCTTTCTCTTTTGGAGGATTATTTATAATTGATCCAATTTCTTTAATAGATATAGACCTACTCATGTTGTCTATTTCTTTTTGTGTGAAATTTGACATATTGTGTCTTTCAAGGAATTGCTTCATTTCTTTGGGTTATCAAATTTGTGGTGACAGATTTGTTTCTACAATTTCTTTATTATCCTCTTAATGCTCCTGAGAATTGTAGTAATGTTCTCTTTTTCACTTCTGATATTTCTAATTTTTGTACATTTTATTCTGAGTAAGCTTTTTGTACTAGGGTTCTCTAGAGGACAGAATCAGCTGGAAGTATAGTTATAAAAAAGGGGCTCTTTTAAGTTGGCTTACATGACCAGAAGCTGTATAGTCCACAATGGCTATCTTCAGGCTGGAGAGCTGGAAAAACCAGTAGCAGCACAGTCCAAGAGACTGAAGCCCCAGACAAGTGGGATCAATGGTGCTACCCTAGTCTGAGACTGAAGGCTCTTGGGGAATCACCAGCAGAGTCTGCTTTGGAAAAATGAAGAAGCAACAGTCTTATATCCTCAGAGAATAGTAGCACCAATCAAGAATCCTTTCAAGAACAATTGAGTATGCATCTGCTGTTGCTTACTTGTTCTTCCAACTTTTATTCCATCCAAGCCATTATCCTATTGGACGGTGCTGCCCACATTTAGGGAAGGTCTCCATTTTAATTGGCTATCCCACATGCCAAACGTTTCTGGACACACCCTCATTCACACACCCATAAGCTTCTTAATCCTTGGCATCTCTTAACCCAATCAATTTCACAGTTCAATTGAACTGTTACATCTGTTTAGAATTATATCACCTTTATTGATCTTTCAAATTCACTGATCTCTAAGAAGATTTTTACAATTATTTTTCCTCTTCCTACTTTAAATCTGATTTTCTCATTTGTTTGTGGTTGTATAGTTTAGTTTAAGTTGTGGTAGATTTTAGATATGGAATCTTAAATTAGTGATTTTAGATATTTATTTTTCTATACATGCATTTAATGCTTTGCATTTCTCCGTACCCACTGTTTTCACTGGATCTCCGCATTATGATATATTGCATTTTCATTTTCATTGAGTTCAAAGTATTTTTAAAATTGAGATGTCTTTCTTTTTTTTTGGAGGTTCTGGGGATTTAACTCAGGGTCTCACTGAATACATAGTAGGCAAATGCTTTACCACTGAGCCAAATCCATTGCCCCCAATATTTCTTTCTTGATTCAACAGTTATTTAAAGGTATTTTTAATATAAAAGTTTAATTGCAATAATATAAGTTTTGGTAAATATTTGGGGAAAAATATCAATGAACAGATTTATCACAATGCAGGACAGTAAAAATAGTTCTAGAACCAAAGGCAATTTTGCTTTTCAACTGAAAAGAACAATATGATGATGATGTGATTATTCAGATTCTTGAAAAATTTCTGTCAAATAAATGCATTTGCAATGTGTATGTATATATAAATATGCATATATATGTGTACTCATAAACTAAAACTGTACCCTAAAGATATTAGATAAATTAGCTAATATTTTCTGTCACATCAGATAAACAATACTGTGTTAATATTACACCCAAAATACATTTAACGTGAAAAAATGACAAATTAAGTTTGTTTATTCTTCAATTCGTATTTGAACTAAATTTCTGACTACCAGGCTATTATAATGATTATCATTATTTCCTCTTATTTATTTCATTTTAGCATTAAAACTGAGGAAATACTTTTTTATTCTTAATGATTAGGACAAAATTGCATGAACTGATATCTCTGTTTTACATTTTGAAGATGATATAGCTTGTTTTACTCAGATATATCTGAAATGGGATTTTTACTAATTAATATTCTTTTTAATTGCCAAGTCTTTAACTAAAGATAAAATTATATTTGTTTATAATTTAGCTATACAGAAAAATAAAAGTCCTTCACAATAAGGTGGTAAAACTTGCCATCATGGTGATTTAAAGTAGTTGGACCAACAGAGATGGCATGGAAAACAATGATATTGAAAATAATACTGTATGGAAACAGAAAAACATGCAAAATCATTGTAAATAAGAACTAATGAGAATGACTGGGAAGAAGAGGGCAGTCATCTATGACTGCAGATTTTGGTGAGGAGATGATATGATTCCTACGTATTATTTTCTATGCATTATTATCAGCATTTTACCTAGACATCTCATTTACTCCTCAGAGCTTTCAAATGAGAAATGAAGTTTTATTTCTATTTTATACAGAGAGACTTTCAGAGAGGTTGAATAATTTGACTCAGATCATTTAGTTAATAAATTGCATAATAGAAATTGAAATTCATGTGTCCTCTGTGTGATTTCAAATGTATTTCCATGGCCTGGATGTTGTAAAAGAATTAGGATATGTTCAACTTACCTGATGATAATGTAGGCTATGAAAATTTAGAGAAAGAGGAAAGATAAGTGAAAACTATAATTGTGTGTGGTCCCTAGATATGAAATCCTAGAGATAGATCTTTCAAAACTATACTTGACATAAATATGCTGAGTGCCTACTACCAACTGGAAACTCTGGAATAGAAGAAATATCAAAAATAGCTATCAAATTGAATTGGGAAAAAGAAAATGACAGCAGTTTATAACTATGCCAATTAAATCATTTCAGTCACCTACAATCACAGAATATACTTAAGTCATCCATTTGTATCAAATTCACAAAAAAATTCAAATTCTACTGCTTATATTTCCTGAAATTTCCTTTCTGCTAAAATAAAACGCCAATGCTTATAGATGAAATACAACCAGCCAGGTGCATGTAGCACATTTGTAATTCCAACTACTCTGGAGGCCAAGGCAAGAGGATTATGAATTCAAGGACAGCCTGGATAACTTATGGAGTCCCTGTCTCAAAATAAAATAAAAAGGGCTAGGGAATTAAATAAATAAATAAATAAATAAATAAATAAATAAATAATTTTTTTTAAAAAGTACGTCAGGGCTCCCTCCTCAGTTTAAAAAAAAATAAAGAATTAAATAGAACAAAAATGTTAAAACTAGGGATTTATAACCCATTTTAAAATTTGCTCTAACTCACAAAAATAACAAAAAAATACTGAATATAGTTTTTTAAAATTGGATATCATGTAACTTTTTACAATTCCTTAATGTAGTGAGGAGTTAAAGGAAAAAGTAAAATGAGAGATATCAAATAGACAGGGAACACTCTGAAAGACTTTAGTGCATTAATAACTTTGCAAAATATGATGGATTGTTTATACACAATTAGGAAAAGAAAAAGTAAAATGATATTGCTTCACTTATCTTTCAATGTAATAAGGAGGAGGTCAAGAGCAGAAATATGTACACATAGGATTCGTACATGTCAGCTAATATTGACCAAGAGCCTGAGGTGAGGACTAGTTTCTAAAGTAACTATACTTTAAGGAAATAAAGATTTTCAGTTTGGCATTTCTTTAAATACATTTACTTTTTAAAATGAAGTATGCAGAGATATTTTTACTGAAAGGGAAATAAGAAGGAAAAAGTGAAGATGAGGAGAAAACAAAGAATGTAGAAGAAAAAGAGGAAAAGGAGGACATGGAGAAGGGGTGAAGAAGAGGAGAAATGCTGAAATTAGTGCCCAGGAATCTGTATTTTAATCAGTCTTCTGATGTATGTGAATGTTTGAGAAACACTCATTGAAATTAAAGACGAAATCAGACAACAATGCTGGCAAATGTAAATGATTTCCCTAGCTTTGAAACAGGATATTCATGTAATGGTTGTCTGAAAGAAAATGAAAACCAGAAGAGAATAAATAGAAATACTTACTTTTTTAATATAAAAAAAATAATAAGAGATTTTCAATATGTGTACACTAATCAAAGCATAATAAATGATGACTAGAGATCCAATAGAAATGAACAAAATTTATTAATTACATGCTATTTGCCATTATTCACATGCATTACAACTTTTCACCTTTAAAAATCCTGTAGATTATGAATGAGGAAAATTACATTTGGCCCACCAATCTTACCCTGAGTACATAAGCATGAAATCTTATCAATGAAAAATTATTTACTCTATTAACTAAATTTCCAATAGTGCATTCTGGATTATTTAATAGTTTTTCTCTAGAAATGACATCTGCCAGAATACCTTTCTAGATATTGTGGCATAAATGGGAAGGCAGGATATCATAATCAATATTAAAGTGAAAGCCAAATACAGAACTCTGAAGTAGCTTAGATATGGGTATCAGGGTGTACTCCTCAGCTTCAGTCTATAAAACAGGCTGCTGCTGACCATAATAATGCAACACCATCACTTGTTAGAGATGATTGTTTTAGACTCATAGTATTTTGGTGGATTTTGCTGTACATATAATGTCCTTGAAAGGAAATGACAGAAGCACAGTTTAAATTAATTTAAGCAAAGGGTGAGTCCATTCAACTCAGGAAAAAAAAATCTCAGATTAGCCATCCAGACCCAAAGTCTGTGTTATAAGTCCTATTCTCCTAGAAACTCGTCCCAAGCCAGGGATTTTGGCGAAAGTAATTTATGAAAGAAGAAAACATTTCTCGGAGAAACCAACTTGCAATAAGGAAAACAGGAGGAAGCTCGTCAAAATTGTGACTTCAAATGAAGCTGTACAGTCAGGGAACTCAAGTATAAATTGCACCATAGAATTTATTTCTCACCTGTGAAAATGAGGGACCACCTCTGTACCCAAACAACAGACAGGCATGGAAATAATGGCTTATTTATATATTTTTCAACCTTTCCAAATAGCCAAGTGGCCAAAACAGTTTTCCTGAAGAAGTTTGCTTGTAGATAATAGTCCTTAGCAGAAAACACAAGAAACAGAAATGAACAGCAGGAACTCATAAGAAAGGATATGAGGAAAGTGGATGAGAAACAATAGTGTGCATTACAGGGAAGAATGCAGGCAAGTCTTAGAAACAAATGGAACCTGAGGATTCCACTTTAGTGTATGCATCTGTGTCTCCCATTTCCAAACTCTGTGCAGGATTCCTCATTTTCTGCCTATAAAGTATCTCTCTCAGCAACATGAAAAACATCGCTCATATGTTATTTAGACTGCAGATTAATTCAATGAAGAATAGTTTTCTTAGACCCAAGACCAGATATCCCAAGAACAGACTCAGGACTCATTTCTCAAGTGCACATTTTGGATTGAGTATCTTTAACTGGAGGTCAAGGATTAGGTATAGGTGCCATTTGTAAGACTACACAACCTCCACTAAAGCTTATTTGATTGTGGGGAAGAAGGCTTTTTTCCTATAAAAGAGGAGTGGTACTGGGAGTTTGGTTTTCTTGTGTTCAGCTACACCACAAATGTAAACTATATGAATTTGATAAGATGAATAGAACCTGGCCCTGCATAACTCCTCCTTGACACTTAATTTAGATGAAACATAATTAAAATGGCAATAAAGACTTACTCTCAGAATAACTCGGTAAGTATAAATAGAGAAAAATGAAAACCTGAATCTTTATAAAGCTCCAGGATAAGGAAGATAATTAAAATCATTATTTTGTAATAATACACACATGCATATACATGCCCTGCAGATATTAATATTTTCCAATTTGTCCATCATTTAGTATAAATTATTCTACTTTCCAGCACATGCAATGACTTGTTAAATAATTATGCATGCTTGTTTGCATGCTTAATTATCAAGACAGATAATTTTAAAGGTTGATTTTTGGTTCCTACTCTCATTAGAATGTAATTGTTCAAATTGCTTGTATTATAAGAAAGTAAAGAATTGTTATTTCTACTCCAATAAAAAATAACAAGTGTCTTTCAAAAGCACATGGGTATTTCGCAATTATCAAATGTGAAATAATGTGTAATTATTCTTGTGAAAGAATGTTGTCACATTTTTGTAATAAATTCTTTTTGTATTTTAATATTTGTAAAATTTGGAAGAGAGAACCCTTCTTTGAAAGTAAAATTGTTTGGTCTAGATTGTTCTAAACAAAAGCCATCACTTAAACCATGCTGAGACAGTTATTGACAAATTACCTTTTATAAATTACATAAATTGCAAAAATAAGAGTAAAATCAGAAATAGATTTTGCAAAATGAAGAATGTTTTCATTATAATATTCTTCCTTATGGCCCTTTAAAAATATATCCAAATATCTCAACGCTTTAATATGAGACATACAAAAAATAAAAGGCATGCAATCATGCAATAGCTAGTAGATTCTTATATTATATTGTATATATATAATACGCAACAAATTAATAACATTACCTATATTCTAACATGAATTTAAAAGAAAGACTTCTTTGTGGATAATAGTCTAAGTCTGTGATTTTGTACATTTCAGAAGTTTGATCAAAAAGCCAAGCATTTTTATGGTTATGCTGGTTATAGTATGATATATGGAGGAAATTTCCTTTTAAAACACTGTTATGGCTATTATGACACTGCTATGACTCCTTGAGTTTTATGATCTTGACAGTTTATAGAAATACAATATTGGGCAGTTATTTTGTAGGATGTCCTTTGAGATTTATGAGATGTATCCATATAATTAGCTAAGTAATAAGTGTTTTGGAAGTATTATGTGTTTTTTTCATGATGTGATAGGTATTATGTATAGGAAGTCCACATAATTTCAGTTTTCATCCTAGCAAATCCAAAGTACTTCTATCAACATGATTTATTAGGTTGATGTTGTGACTTGGATTTGGGTAGAAAGAGCGGCTTTCCATGCTGCACTCTGTTGAATGAGGTCACTGTGTCCTGTGTACATGATTTGAAAATCTTCTGCATGGCAGTTTTGTTTCATTTCTGCCATATATTCATTCAATCATTTATTTACATAAATTTGGACTTCTGTCATTTATTTTATGTTTGGATTATAATTCAACACTGCAGAATTTATTTTGTTGTTCAAATTGTTCCAGTTTTGGCTGCTGGGATCTTTGTGGACTCCTGTGCCCCTTAGGCCTTAACTTCATCATTATGATATTTTTCCTCAGTGTTTCCTTACATGCTGATACTATAAGATAGGCTAATATCCCATTTTGTATTGTATGTCCTACTGATAGTTTACATGGTTTTTATTTTGTTTTTATATAAACATGGTTAATCTCAATATCAATTCCTGTATAAAACATTTTTCTTTCTTCTTTTAGCTTAAATTTTTATTTATTTATTTATTTTAGTTGTATACAACAATGCCTTTATTTTTACATGTTGCTGAGGATGGAACCTTGGGCCACACATATGCTAGGCGAGTGTTCTACCGCTGAGCCACAATCCCAGCCCCTTAAATTTTTTAATAAAACAAGAATGAAAGAAATTAGTAAATGAATAAATTAAGCATTGTGCATTTAAATACATGTCTTATAAGCTTTATTTGAGCAGATCATGAAATCAGTTACTCTCCTCCGAGAAAGAAATACACAAACTGGAAATCATGTAATTAAGCATTTATCTTTGAATTAGACATTCCCTCTACAAGAATAATTTATAGAATGTTCCCTAAGTGTCACTGTTGGAATATCAGTCTTCAAGTGTTCAAGCATTCCTTAGAACTTATTGCTTTGCCACTGAAAGCTTTACAATCGAACTGTTTCAGTGCCTGGAGCCCATGATCTTGGGAAGTAAAAACTTAGCCTTCTCTTTTATTCACCTCTGCTGCTAAAGGCTTCTTTCAAAATTTCTTTTGAAGTTGCCTACTTGCCCCTATATCTTCCCTGAGGTGCCTTAGAGCAACAATAATATTATCTCTAATTCTCTGAAAGCTTTCTATGTGATAACCCTATGCTGAATATTTTATATACATACATTCTCTGGTTTAACCCTCCCTACAATTGTACATGACCGAAAAAATTTTAGAATCCCAGATTAAGCAATAATTCACAAGAACAAGTATAAGAAGGGGTAAAACAATTTTATTTTCCTAATAATTTTACAATATTACCATTCATGGATCTCCAGATCGGAGATCTTGATGGGTTTTTAGGTGTCTCAGAAAAAAATATATCAGAAAATATCAGAATAGATCAGAAAAAATAACTTCATGTTACATTAAAATATTAATACTCATATTTTGGTTAATTCTATATTTTTTTTGTGTGTTAGTATAAAATGAACACAAGGGAAGACACACTATTTCGGAGAAACTGCAATACAAATAAGCATTTTTTTTTCCTAAAACAGCAACTCCTTTAGTGGTAGTTAAGCAGATGGTACACAGGTTTTCAGTCACAAAGAGATGGATTCAGATTTTGATTTACTCCTTTTATAGTTATAGGATCCTGAATATATTATTTTAATTTCTTTGGCTTTGGTTCATTGTCTTAGAAACAAGGAATATTATATATTAATGTTAGAGTATTATCAGAATAATTTAATGAAATAATTTTATACAAATTCTAAATCTCCTCTTATTCATAGTCAAAGTATCTACTGAAGAACTTCACTAGAGACAGTCTGAGAAATTTGCAGAACATATAATATTGATTTCGTTCACTTATGTATTGCCTATTTCTCTGCCATTCATGAAGATAGGGTTCTTAAATGCAGGGTCATTCCTTACATCCTTAACATCTGTTAGAATGATATCTTAAAATTCCTTGAGGTAATATTCCTTCCAATGATGTAGAATAACTTTCAATCCAGGGACCAAATAGCTATTCTCTCATGCTTATCCTTGCTTCCTCCTCAAATCCCTACTAACTATTAGTATCCCAGATGTAGTAGATTGCTTTTCTAAATCAAACTCACAAGACCCTTGTCAAGGGCTTGATCTGATGCATCCTTAGGTCAGATTTAGTCTGATTGTTCATGCCTTCTGCCTACCTCTTTTATTGGAGGTGGTTGTGGTTGGTGAATGGGGCTTCCCTGGTGAATAGGATCAGGACCTGAGAACAATGACATACATACATACCCAGCTCTCCATCATGCCACTGAAACATTTCTCCTTCTGTCTAAAGTTAGTTCCATTTTTGGTGCTCAATACCGTCAATCTCACCAATGTTATCTCTCTTGTATCTACCATGTAATCTCTTTCCATTATTACCCTCATATTAACATTTATTTTTCCCATTAATTAAAATATACTTTAGGGCCAGGAACAGTGGATCACACCTGTAACCCCAGTGGCTGGGGAGGCTGAAGCAGGAGGATCGCTAGTTCAGAGCCAGCCTCAGCAACTATGAGGTGCTTAGCAATTCAGTGAGAACCTGCCTCTAAATAAAATACAAAATAGGGCTGGGGATGTTTCTCAGTGGTCAAGTGACCCTGAATTCATTCCCTGGTACCACTCTCCCCCCCCCCAAAAAAAATACTTTGGTCATTTACCTTGCTTGAGTTACTGTTGTTTCTACATTTCACATTCAAATTTCTTGAAACTTGTCAGCACAAGATGCCAAGAACTACTTACATACTTATCTCATCTAAATCCCCTGCAGCTGGACTTCATCATCAGTAAGGAAAATCTAAGAGAGAACTTTACTTGTCGTTTTTATTTTGCACTTGTTAGCATTTGTTCATGTTTCTTCCTAGAAAAGGTTATTTTTCATGCTCCTGCTACTAAACATATTTATGGCTCTACTTTCATCTTTTGGAGGCTCCCACTCTACTTTGGGTGCTGTTTCCCTCACTGAGAAACACATTTTTCTCTCCAGAATCATGAGGGCTTTGACAGAGTGAAGAGAACTATCATTGGTATGAACTGTAACTAAACCTGCATTATCTCTAAGAAAATGCATTGTAAATTTGATCTGAAGTAATACATCAAATTATACCTTAAAGTAAAATTCTCTCCACCAGTTTAGTCATGAGTCCTCTTCTCCTAAAACACCTGCATTTACTTCTTGTACTGAAACTAGAATTACTCTCATAACTATCTCATTGTATTATAGTCAAATATAGAAACTTTACCGTTAAAACTACATTTTATATTATGGGCATAGGAAAATCTTATTTTTATGCCATTAAAATTTCAGTACATTTTTTCTCATTTTATTTCACAACAGAATAATATGGTATGCTGGTTATACTTGCCAAATGGGGACAAAAGACAAGAAAAATTTCATATAGATTTCAAAGTGTGAGAAATTTCTAAGGGAAATCAGTTCGTATGGCGTATAGAAGATGAATGGGAGGTTTCAAAAGAGAGTGAAAAAGACATAAAATGCAGAAAAATATCAAAACTCCCCTGAGGTTTTATGGAGACTGGAAAGGGGGATATCAATTGGAGAAGTAACCGAGGTATGTAATTTCATATTAAAATATACCAGTTATTTTATTCAACTCAAAGAAAAATAAACTAAAATAGAATTTTAATTAAAATGTTAATTATATATGTTTTTAAACATAATTGTAATATTTATAAATGTGGCATACACACACACACAAACACACACAATGGAATATTACTGAGCCATAAAGACGAATGAAATTAATGGCATTTGCTAGTAAATGGATGAAACCAGAGACTATCATGCTAAGTGAAATAAGCCAATCCCAAAAAAACAAAGGCTGAATGTTCTCTCTGATATGTGGATGCACACAATAAGGGGACAAGGGGAGGAAGAAGAGAAGTTCATTGGATTCCTTTCAAAGGTGAAAAAAGAGAAGGGAGAGGGGATTAGTTTAGGAAAGACAGTATAATGAATCAGACATAACTTCCCTATGTTCATATAAGAAAACATGGTCAATGTAACTCCACATTGTGTACAACTTCAAGAATGAGATCCTCATTAGAATAAGTTATATTCCATGTATGTATATGTCAAAATACACTTTACTGTCATGTATATCTAAAAATAACAAAAAATGCACCCCCCCAAAAAAAAAAAAAATACTTTGGTCATTTACCTTGCTTGAGTTACTGTTGTTTCTACATTTCACATTCAAATTTCTTGAAACTTGTCAGCACAAGATGCCAAGAACTACTTACATACTTATCTCATCTAAATCCCCTGCAGCTGGACTTCATCATCAGTAAGGAAAATCTAAGAGAGAACTTTACTTGTCGTTTTTATTTTGCACTTGTTAGCATTTGTTCATGTTTCTTCCTAGAAAAGGTTATTTTTCATGCTCCTGCTACTAAACATATTTATGGCTCTACTTTCATCTTTTGGAGGCTCCCACTCTACTTTGGGTGCTGTTTCCCTCACTGAGAAACACATTTTTCTCTCCAGAATCATGAGGGCTTTGACAGAGTGAAGAGAACTATCATTGGTATGAACTGTAACTAAACCTGCATTATCTCTAAGAAAATGCATTGTAAATTTGATCTGAAGTAATACATCAAATTATACCTTAAAGTAAAATTCTCTCCACCAGTTTAGTCATGAGTCCTCTTCTCCTAAAACACCTGCATTTACTTCTTGTACTGAAACTAGAATTACTCTCATAACTATCTCATTGTATTATAGTCAAATATAGAAACTTTACCGTTAAAACTACATTTTATATTATGGGCATAGGAAAATCTTATTTTTATGCCATTAAAATTTCAGTACATTTTTTCTCATTTTATTTCACAACAGAATAATATGGTATGCTGGTTATACTTGCCAAATGGGGACAAAAGACAAGAAAAATTTCATATAGATTTCAAAGTGTGAGAAATTTCTAAGGGAAATCAGTTCGTATGGCGTATAGAAGATGAATGGGAGGTTTCAAAAGAGAGTGAAAAAGACATAAAATGCAGAAAAATATCAAAACTCCCCTGAGGTTTTATGGAGACTGGAAAGGGGGATATCAATTGGAGAAGTAACTGAGGTATGTAATTTCATATTAAAATATACCAGTTATTTTATTCAACTCAAAGAAAAATACACTAAAATAGAATTTTAATTAAAATGTTAATTATATATGTTTTTAAACATAATTGTAATATTTATAAATGTGGCATACACACACACACAAACACACACAATGGAATATTACTGAGCCATAAAGACGAATGAAATTAATGGCATTTGCTAGTAAATGGATGAAACCAGAGACTATCATGCTAAGTGAAATAAGCCAATCCCAAAAAAACAAAGGCTGAATGTTCTCTCTGATATGTGGATGCACACAATAAGGGGACAAGGGGAGGAAGAAGAGAAGTTCATTGGATTCCTTTCAAAGGTGAAAAAAGAGAAGGGAGAGGGGATTAGTTTAGGAAAGACAGTATAATGAATCAGACATAACTTCCCTATGTTCATATAAGAAAACATGGTCAATGTAACTCCACATTGTGTACAACTTCAAGAATGAGATCCTCATTAGAATAAGTTATATTCCATGTATGTATATGTCAAAATACACTTTACTGTCATGTATATCTAAAAATAACAAAAAATGCACCCCCCCAAAAAAAAGAGCAAGAACTTGTGCAGAAGTTTTCTTGTAATAGTTCGCCATTTATTGAACACTGTGCATAATTTTTTTTTTATATATAAGATCAGATCAAGATGTGAATGATTGTCCCATGGCTTTTTTTTTTTTAATTTATTTAAGCTATGGGATTTTAAAACCTCATTTGATTTTTACATTTTTAGTCATTATTTGTTTTTCTGGCTAACTTCACCTTAAATGAATTATTAGTCTGACTGACTTTTCCGACAAAACTCATCATTTATATATCCTACAAGGGAGGCCAGTGAGACTTGAATATTTGGCAGTCTTTCTCTCCTATTACTTTGACCATTTAAAGTGATATTCTCTACAAAATCAAAATCTAACTTCTTATTTCACATTTCATTTTTTTTAATGTAATGAATTTTATGAAGGTTTATCTACCAGTTATGCTTGTAACAGATGCCAGAGTGTAAACAAATTCTAAAATGAGAATTGATATTTATTGAGATCTGGTATACTCTAGATGCAATAGTTGATTAAGAATCAAAAATCCCATGACAAATTATAGGATCTGAGGCTAAGTACAAATTTTAATAATTTCAAAGGAATGATTTTTTGTTTTCGTTTTAAACTTTGTGTTCTTTCCATTACAACATGATACCTCTGTACATCTTATATTTTCAATACTCAAACTCTGGTTGTACAATGCAACATAACTATCACCATAAAAGACTTGCATGTATTATAAAATAGAAATGAAAACTTACTTTAGAGCCTTTGCTTTAGTATTAAGTTCTACATTAGCTAACAATATACTGGGCTAGTTATTTAACCTTTCTTATTGTAACATCCCTTTCCTCTCGTCTTAAAAACTGATTTTTAAAATACTATTAGCAATCTTTTCTTAGTTGATGAGATAGTAGATACAACAGGATTTGGGGAGTAGAGGGTCTCTGTTACAACTACTAATAGTACCATTGAAGAAGAGACAGCCATTGGTAACAGATTATATCTAAACAATTTGGTTTGGCTTTGTTCCAATAAGACTCAATTGTTAGAACTTGTTGTGGGGCAGATTTGGCCTATACTTCATAGTTGTATATCCTGTTTTGAATAACTGAATTGGAAAAATTGTATATAATTTGAAGTTTTTGTACTTTTTCTTTTTCTCTTCTAAAGAAATGTGAACAATAGCATGCTTTCTAGGTGTATCAAAGTGACAAATTTCAGGACAGAGTGAATATGTAGAGTACACTTGCACTGTTAAAGGAGGTGCCACAGAGGGGAAAAATGGTTTATCAGATCTCTTTGTATGTTTAAATTTTGAATTTTCCATTTGTGAGTTTTGAAATCTTAGAAAGATTGTACCTTTCCTTACCCGGTTTTCTTGACAATCAGGAATAAATTGTGACAGTTTTAAAAAAAGTCTGTACATTCTGTGCCACTTCTTCCCATGGAGAAGTAGGGTCTCTGTCTCCACTTGCCTCTGAATTAGCTTTGTGATTCACTTCTTAATTAATAGAATGCAGGGTCCCCAATGCTATGTGTCTTCCAAGGATAGGTCATAACGAGCTTCCACTTGTGCTTCTCTCAGTGTGCTGGTAGAAGCCAGCCCACATGTAAGTTCAAACACTCTAGATTCACAGGTAGTCAGTTCAATCAACAACCTTGGCTATGCCAATGGCTTGCCTCAACTATTTGCATTGTCCAAGATCCAAATTTGGTTGGTGGTTTAAGCTTTAACTGAGTGTAGTCCCCGCTGTTATGTAACTAAAACTCCATGAAAAACTCTTAAGTGAGGGCTACCCAGAAGAATCCTTCCAATTTTTTTTTTTTTTTTTTTGTCTACAAAGTAGTGAACAAAATAAAATGAGTGTTATTTTACAATATTCAATTTAAAATTTTCTTCATGGAGTAGTAGTAACCAGAAAAGATATGATGAAAATAATATCACCTTTTATGATTGTTACAAAGCTTAAATCACTTAATAAGTATAAAACTACTCAACATAATGCTTCAATGAGAATTGTAAAGACTGGGCATCTATGCAAACAAATGTTAACTATTATTAATATACTAGTCAATTTCTGTTTCCTAATAGAACAAAAAGTAGCAATATCTATAATGAAATGTAAAAAGAATCTTATTCACTAAAATAGCAAGTTAAATATGCAATGGAATGCCTTATCAGACATAGCATCTAAGATCCACATATTTTCAGGGACAGAAAAAAAATTCTTAATTTTAACTTCTTATAAAAGAAGAAGAAATACTAGTTTATTTATATTCCTTTTTATACCAAAGTAGTCATAACATAATCCATAATATTTTGCTAAGTAGGGAGAGGTATGTGAAAGCAAAAATGCTTGGAGTCCATCAAAGTCATAACATGGCTTCAAATGTGTGGCAATTAATCTAGTTTACAGTTTATAGTAGCTTATTAAAACTTCTAGATCTGATTTTGCCCTGGAATTCTTGATTATAAACCTAATTTTTTTCTTTGAATGCTCATCTGCCTATCTGAGTTCAATTTCCCACTAAGCTAAACTTGTGTGACAGCAACTCAATAAATGCAGGCTAAACTGAAATTCCTCTTGGTAAAAAGCGAAATACTGATGAGGTGAGAAAAGAAAAGAATGAATCTTAAGAGGAACTTTTGGGTTGAATAACATATGATTGTGGAAGAGATGCCTGACTTTTGGATTTCTTATCCATAATCTTCTTAATTTTGTGCTTAGAGTCAACTACACTCAACATAGTATAATGTCTAAAGATGTAAAGTTGGGTGATCTCTAAAAATTGCTTTCATTTTACATCTTTTTATTATCTCGGTTCCATTTGCACATGGAAAGGTATCAATTTTGAAAATTTTATTTTAAGTTGGAAAAAATATTTAGATGATTGCATGTATGTTCAGTCTGTAATTTACATGAAAACAGTTCTCTCGCATTCTGTTGACATTGTATGTTGTATCAGTATTTAGAAAAAAAATGCAGCTTTTTCATGACATCTCAGACTGCTTTAGCAGAATTTAATACTGATAACTATCTGTTCTTTTGAGTTTATCTTAAAGTAGTTTTAAAAGAAAGGATATTAGGAACTCTGAAAACACTCAACACATTCCATGCATTAAGTCCTGGGTAGCAATGATAGAACAACCCCAAAACTTTACTTTTAAATAAAAAATGACTGCTATTAGATGTGATATTGACCAAAGTAAGAGATACCTGTGAAGTCTGAAAGAGAAAAACAATTTAAGCCTCTTCAAATATAAACTATAGTCTGATTAAATAATTCATTTTGTTTATTATTTTTAAAAAATTCTTCATGTGTATTGCAATAATACCACTGTTTAAAACAAAAACAAAAACAAACAAACAAACAACAACAACAACAACAAAAACCCACTGCATTTAGCCTGACAATGTTGGGTTTACAAACTAGTCTGTGAAGTAAGAATTTGCATATGATACCTTGTGCATGAACTTTCTTTTGTCATACTAACAAAAGAATCAGGTTCTAGTTTCCATTCCTTAAGTTAATAATTGAAAAAATCTTACCAAATATTTTATCTGCTTGAGTTTCACTTTCTGCCTCCCCTAAGTTAAGATAATTAAGCCTGAGCCATCTGCTGCAACATGTGTTTATGAGGGGAAAGGTGGGAAATTAAACATGAAACATTTAAGTATTAATGTAAGAGAGCAGTGTAGGTTATTTTAGTAATAATAGCAGTAGTGTTAATAGCATGAAATAAGCTACAAACATAAGGACTGACAGCATTTTATAGAAAAGGTAAATTTAGAAAACAATCTTCACAAGTATGCTTTTTAATTCTAAAACAGGATTAACTAAGCTTGCTCTGAAAAAAAAAAAAAAAAAAAAAAAAGAAATCATATTGCCCCCAGGAAAGTCAAAATTAATAGGAAACTATCTTTATCTTTAAAGTTTTTACTCTAAAAGAAAACCTATGCCTGAATAAATATAAATTTCTTTAAGAACTGTAATACACATTAAAAACTTCCAGACTATTAAATTTAGTAATGCAATAGTTTATTTTCTTAATTAGGTGGCTCATAATATTCATTTTTGTATTTTAAGGATGCTTGAAATTGTATTATAATTTCACACAAGACAAAAATGTGTGATCTTAAAAGAAGCATCATTGCCTTAAGACAAAGAATAATCTTTGTCATAATAGGGTGTTGTCGCCAGAAAGGGATTGCAGCCTGGAACTGCAGCGCCGCGGGAAGGAGTCCGGAGACAGGATGGAGACAAAAAAATTCTTTAATCTTTCTCTCTCTGTCTCTTGTAATTTCTAACACCACATACACACTCTCACAAGAAACCAAGACACCTACTCTTACAAGAAATTACAATATATCTATACAATAGCGATAACCCTGTCCGTTTTCTCTCAGGTCTCATCCCATGAGCCCGAGCAGGAATGGCGCTAGCTCGATCTGCTGAGTCACCACTCAAATCTCTCAAGATCCTGGGCCAGTCCCGCGAGATCCCGGGCCAAGTCCCGTGAGACTACGGAAGGCGGAAATGCCCAAAAATGTCTATGGCCCGTAGTCAACCGCAATCTTAGCTATCTCCCCAAACAGGGCTCCTGCAATAGGGCATTTTCAGCTTATCAACTTTATACATAAACAATCACTAACTTCATTCATTCTCATATCAAAATGGAATTTTGAAAACATATGGATAGGAAAACAGCTCAGAAACTGAAGTTTAGAAAGCCAAAAGAGGTTTAAAATACAGTGAGATGATTGTTTTTAAAAAAGCATATTCAATTTGCTTTGTACAGTTAGTATAGGTATATTTTAGTAAAGGTCTGATGACAGATATCACTCACAAACTGAGTCCTTGACTATATGAGATAATATAGGATGGAGCAAACGTAAAAATCTGAAAAGGATTATAGGATTATTTAGGGAATAGTGAATGTGGGGAATCCATATTTATTGGGGTGCTTGTGAAAAAGAAGGATAAACGATTTGAACATACATTCCAGATTTCTGATTCAGTAATGTTGTATACCTTGGTAAACAAATGACAGATGTTGTGGATGAATTACAGTGCTACTTTAATCTCTGATATTCAAAACAAAGAAACATAAAATAAAAACTGAGAGTGACTGAACTATACCATGAAGTGGAAATATTTTAAGATTAAAATGCCTTCTCTTCTTTCCTGTAGGGAAAATTAAAATATTGGATGGTAAAATAGTGCAATACTTGCATTTTATTCTAGTTTTAAGGAGAGGATACTGGCTTAGTTGGCCATGTTTATGTGATGTGTATTGATGTAAATGGATGGTTTTGTAATAAGGCCAACATAGGTCAAAAACAAATGCAAGCACTGCTGAAAGTAAAATGCTAGAAGCCCTCATTGACAGGGGAAAGGATGCTGAATGGCAGCTCTAGTTAAGGCAATGATGAATGGAAGCTTCAAGTTCTGGTCTGGAAAATAGCTTTATTAGCTCTGCAAGCAGCAATGTGAGCCACAGGAAATCTTGAATTTATGTTTGAATCTTATGTACCACTACATATTTGTCAATTCAAGGAAAGAATTAGAACATTAGTAATTGAATTAAAAGGCTGAAATAAAGATATAATCCCTGCTTATTGGATTGTTAAGAAAGTATTACTGTCACATAGGTCAAAGGTAATTTTGTCATTTTAATAGACGCAATAAGTTAAACTATCTTCTCTAAAAACTATGAGGAGATAAATGAGATTAAGATGCTAATGGGAACTTCAGTTCTTAAAAGAATTCCAAAATTGTTTTCATGCTAAAAATCTGGATAGTTTTATAATTATATTTTATATAAACACGTATCACATTTATGTCACTGAGGAACAAACTATTGATCCTAGAGAAAGTAATAATCAATTTTATTGCTTCAGTTAGCTCATTGGTCTTGTTAGGATCCCATACAACACAGAAGGATTCTTACTCACCTTTGCTGATTAATACCCACAAGAAATGTGAGTATAACAAAACACTTTTGATGATTTTTCAACCAAATAGCATTTCTATGAAGTGCAAACAATTCTTCAGATAAACCTAGAACCAAGGAATAATACATGGTAAATGGAAATTAGGGGACTGTGCCTTGTCATGTCCAAGTAACTTAATAAATCTTTTAAATATACATTTAAATAGAACAATTGCCACTTAAGAGGTAAAACCAACTTGGCCTAGTGAAATGAATTATTGGTTTCAAGTCCTTTACCTATTCTTTATCTGGTTGCTGATTTTGAGTTGAGGAGTTTCTTATATTTTTTGGATATTAACTTCGTATCACATGCAAAAATATTTTCTTCTGTTGGCAATATATTTTAATCAACATGTGAACAAGGGCACTGCCTGTTGTTTTCATGTTTGTTTATCCCCAATGATGGCCAACCTTACATCATTTAATTGCAAGTTTTCCATTATATGCGTTTACATATTAAATTTTATATAAAGAAGAAAATGGTAAGTAAAATACTGCCAAAAATTAACTGATTATGTCATGTTAGTGAGAATAATAATTTATCTGAAGTTTTTTTCTGAATTTTACAGATTTGTTTATTGAAATGTACATTTTTTGTGGCAGAGAAAGGTATTAGTTTTTTTCTTTAAAAGGTTTTGTATAGAGAAGAACTTCATTATATAAAGTAAAAAAATTACTTGAAATTACAGTGAGACCTCACTTGTATGTTCTCACTATCAAATCTAGGGACCTTCTTAATATTCTTCAGAATGTTAGTGCCAGGCACACTATGAAGTGCTCTGTGTAGATTCATACTTATGTTCACAAAAGCCTTTGGTAGAAGGCACTATAATTAAATTACTATTATGTGAATGGAGGACTTGAGATTTAAACATATTAAATAAACTCCATACAAGTAGTGATTGGAACTAGGATCCAGCACAGAAAATCTTATTAGAGAACCCGAATCCTACTATACTAAATTTCACTGTCTTTACAAAATGAAATTTACTCTATGTAAGTTATCAATGAAGATCATTACTGTTTTTTTTTTTTTTAATTCAATCACAGCAGCTCTGAGCCAATACTCAGATTAATTACTACTCATCATGAAATAATCAGATGAAGCAGAAGTTCCAGTAAGAACCAAATGACATTTTCCTTCAAAGGAAATGCAAGAGTTAAAGTTAAGTGAGTTATCAATGGCCTACCTGCTACATGTGTTTAAATAAAAGAAAGATCTTAACTGATCATCATTTATTTCAAAATAAAATGATTTGCTTTCAACTACAAAATATTGGTGACTTTTAATGTCAAAATAAATGTTAAGCTTCTAGAAAAATAAGTCATTGAAATATTCATCATGAAAGCACATAAATATGAATTACCGACATTTCAGTTGTTATAGTTTTCTGTGAACTAAAGCAAAGAAACAAATATTAAAAGTAATGTTTCTTTCAATATTTAAACAACAAAATATACCAATTATTTAAGGAAGATTTTTTTCTCTATTTCTAGCATGTATTGAACATGCAGATTATTATATAAGTGTCATTAAGTAACATTAATAAACAATTTCTCTGACTGCAGCTGGGCTCAAGATAAAGGACTCTTTCAATGGATGGTACTTATGTTTCCTCTTAGGAAAAACAGAAATTCTATAACTAATTCTATATATGAACTGAGAATATTTATATAGTGGCCTTGAGAGTTATAATCTAGAAAAACTGGAAAGGTGCAATAATAAAGCAATAAACCTTATATATCTTAAAGAAGTATTTAACTTATGATTCTATTGACTATTATTTATCATAAGAATTATGAAGGTATTTCTAAAATTTAACTGCTTGCTTGACACTGTGGTACTTGACTGTAATCTCAGTTACTCTGGAAGCTAAAGTAGGAGGATTACAAATTTAAGATCAGGATGGGCAAAGTAGTAAGACCCTGTCTCCAAAAAAAATGGGCAGGGGCGCTCAGACAATAGCTAGGTGAAGTGCAACTGGGTTTAAACCCAGCATCAGTCAATCAATCAATCCATCAATCAATTCCACTTCTTAGATTTAACTTTGTACCCATTGAATAAGAGTTTCATATGATAGGATCCCAAAATATTCCTCAAAATGCCAAAAGTTTTTGTTGAACTTTTAAAAAATGTGGATATTAGTTGGTTAATCATTTTATTTTGTTGAACTTCACAACACATTAATATTTCACATTAATTAAAGAAAATTTCAACTTTTCCAAGAAAAAAATATGCAGAAACCAGTTTAATGTCAGGCTTTAAAAATGTAAAAGCTAAGAAAGAAATAATTAAAATAGTAAGAGAAAAAATCCCTTTGTTTATATATAACACTATTAGCTATTTTAACAAGAAAAAAGTTAAGACTGAATTTGCAAAAGCATGTGGACTAATGTTACACTAATACCCTACTGTTATACTGAATAGCAGAGAAGAAGTGGTATGGTCCAGTTATAATAGAACACCAGTGTGGTTTCTGTAAAATGTATTGGTTGTATTAAACATGACAGCATCACTTTTATAAATGTTGTATTCACATCTTCATTTCAAACAATATTCATGTTAAATGTGATAGCTACAAAAATCATGGAGTAATCGTAAGAATTAAGTTTCTGAAACCTGCATTATAGGATCCTTGCTACTGAAGAAAAAAAAAAAAAAAAGCTCTACAGGAAATATTGAACAAAGTGTTTAAATACTTCCTGTAACTCTGAGTAAGTAGATTTTTGTTAAAGGCAAAATAACAGTAACAACAAAAAATAGGCAAGTGTTAGCTGATGAGAGATCATTCCCGATTTTCTTCCTTATGTCTATGCAGAAATGACACTCACTAATGAAATAAATATGTACCGCACTGTAATTAACTTTACAGTTATGTAATGAAAAGCATTTGACTTGGGAATGTAATGGATGATTACACTTTTAACATTGACACAAAACTCCAGTTTCCAAAAGAACATTGAAAAACTGAATGAGCCTCATTCCCACCTATTCAACAACATCAGCAGCAGCAGTAGCAACAACAACAAAGCTAGCAAATCAGCAAATTTGTAACTGTTCTTAACCACATCAAGGTGCTAATATTACAGACCTACAGGCCAACCAATTAACCCCAAATATATGGAAAGATAGATATGCACAAGGACGGGTGAAGTACAAGTACTTGATTACCTGGGACAGACAGCACTAGACTCCAGGAAGAATAATTTAGCTTTCTTTTTTAAAAATTCTTTTGAGCAGTACTGTGATTTGAGTATTTGTCCTCTCAATATTCACATTGAAATTTGTTTCCCATTGGGGCAGTTTGAGTTGTGGGAGGTTTGGGAATAATTGGGTCAGGAGGGTTCTGCCTTCATCTATAGGATTAATGTCATGTAAAAGAAGGAATTTTGTCTCCACTTGCTCTCTTGCTCTTCCACCTTCCATCATGTAAGGATACAGCAAGAGGGTTCTTTTAAGGTGCTAGTGCTTTAATCTTGGACTTCACAGCCCCAAGAACTATAGGAATCTGTTCTATATAAATCATCCAGTCTGGTGTACTGTTAGAGCAGCACAAAACAGACTAAGACAGGTGGAGCATGGGCTATTTGCTGAATGTAGAACCCTGGGAGGAAGGATGCAGACATATGGGATGCAGACACAAGGGGAATTCACACCTACTTACAGCTCTCTCCAGGGGCTGTTCCAGATGCTTAAGAAATTACTGTACACAGTCCCGAAACAGCATGCCCTGTAGGATAGGCTGAGAACATATGAATAGCAGCCACTGAGGCAAAGAAAGGGCCAAAGCTTCTCAAGTAAATGATTCAACTATTTGTCCTATAGAAGGAAAAGCTTAAACTAAGGGGAATGCAGAAATGGGGTTACAGAAACATTGTTCTTCCTTAAAGGCAATAGTGAGAACCCATTGCAACTGGAAAAAAAAAAAAAAAAAGAAAAGAAAAAAGAAAACACTCGTGGGAAAGGGATGTTCATCTGTGTTGTATGCAGGCATACTACTGTGGGGAGGGGTGACAGGATCATCAGGAGAGCCCCACTCCCAGACTTTCAAGGCCAAGTGTCTGCCTAAGACCCAAGCTTCATCAGAAGAGACAAAGCCAGAGTCCAAACTTCATCCACTCCCTATCCCCCAACTCAGGAAGGACCAGGAAATAGAGTACAGCTATCTGTTTCTGGATGTTGGGGCAGCAACAAGGAGCAAGACCCTCTCTGAGGAATAGCACAAAGAAAAGTCCTAAGGTTGAGAGTGAAGTAGACTTGGGGTGAGATAAGACAAATATCTCTATCAAACCCACCCTGAATGCTGGGAAATCCAGGGATACTTGAACCCTCTGGGGCACTGACACATCCATGCCAAGGCCAGTTCTGACTAGCTTGGGATGACTCCTCTCCTTTCCCTACAGAAGGCTGGGTGGGACTTCACTATGATTTCCTGGAGTCAGGTTCTTCTAATAATCAGAAATATAGTTGACAGTTGAGGCATGGGTTAATTACTGTTTTAAACAACAAAATAGGTAATATTTTACTTAATAAAATGTTTAACTGTTATGGGAAATTTTACTGTTTAAGAGGTAGGAATTAGTAGAAATACCGCCAATTTTCTCCTACTAATACATGTTATCTCCTCAATCATCATCAAATAATAATAAAGTTAAGTGGTTGTCAATGTATTGACTACTTTGAAAGTAGAATCAAAAAAATTTAAAAGAAATTTCAATAGTACAGAAAATATTTAAGTGATATTTAAGGGTTCATTTTGTTGGATCACAGTGCTTCTACTTGGTTTACTCTGTGCTGGATTGACGAGTGTTTCAAATTCATAAAAATGTCAGGGTTTGCTGAAATAGATTAGTTTTTACTGTATCCTCATATTACTGTTTACAATAGAATATTCTAATATAACTCCCTATACATGTTTACCTTGGCTACCTCCCAAGTGAAGAGTGGCTACAATAAGGCAAAGTTCTGGATTTTTTTGTATCTGCTGATGAGCTATATAGGTGTTCAGGAGGCATTTTTTTCTATTTCCTACTTAGTACATTTCTTCAAACCTTAGAACTTTTCCACCACATAGGATCAGCTTCACATTTCATATACACTTTCATTCTCCCTCCACCTTAAAATGAAATATTTAATATCCCTAGGAGGGAAGAAAGACCTAAGCCAATTCATTATTCTTATCTTTCATTGTAAGGCAATATTCAATAGAAGAAGGGTGTACAGCAAGCTGCCAGAAGCTTGGGGAATTGAGTAGGATATCAGGAATAAGTGTAAAATGGAAAAACCTTCTCATCCACTTTAGACAGGTTATCTGATTTTTGTTCAAACTCTTCAATGTTATCACAAAGTTAATATTTAATTATTATTCCTAGGTGACTTATATTTTACCTCGAGGAACTCAAAGAATAGTAGAGGAAACACACATACACACACAAAAAGAAAGAAAAAAATACGAATTATCATCATTATCATCATCTTAGTCATATGGTAGAAGCACTGAGGGAGCAAGCACTGAGGGTATTTTGATAGCATAAAAATTGAGATGATCCAATGGTGGGTTAAGGGTAAAGTAGAAGGAGCTGGTGCATCTGGGAGGACACCTAATGTGAGATAAACTCAGCAAAGCACATTCACAATACAATAGAAAAGAAAAATTATGTACCCAACTCACACTCTTTCAAGTTGATCCAGTAAAAAGAGATTTGATGTGGTTTTTGTAGGGTGATTATAAGAACAGAAAAGTGATAAATGCTTTCAGTCTTCACTTGCATTCAGAAACACATGAATTCCATATTGGGCTGAACCCTGCACTGATTCTTGAGCATTTCAAAATTATTAAAATACATTGAACTATATCAAACTGCATCACATTTAGAAAGGATGAGTATATCTTTTTCAACATTTTGCTCTGTTAATTGGGAAGGTGCACAAACACAGATGTGTGCATTGTAGGCCCAGATATAAATAATTTCTTAATAGGTTTTGCATTTTGAAGGTTGGAAAACTATAGTGCTGGCCTACCTTTGCTTTAGGCTTTAGGCATTAATCATTGGAACAAAGTTTTGTTTTTTCCACTAGAGTCCTTTTAAGGTTTGGATATGAGGTGTCCCCCAAAAAAGCTCAAGTGGCAATGCAAAAATGTTCAGATTAAGTTATGATTAAATTATGATAGCTGTGACTTAATCAGTGGAATAATTCATTTGATGAATTAAAAATCTGAGTATACTACTGTGTGATAAATGTAGGCAGGTAGGCATGGCTGGAGGAGATTGGTTACTAGGGGTGTGACCTTGGACTTGTCTCTGGTTGTTTCTCTCTCCCCCACCCCCACCTGCCATAAGCTGAGCAGTTTCCCTCCACGAGGCTGTTCTGCTATCATGTTCTACCTCATCTGGGGACTGAGAGCTAAACTTCTGAAATTAATAGTCCCAAGTAAACTTTTCCTCCTCTAAGTTGTTCTTGTCAGGTATTTTGGTCACATCAATGAAAAGATGACTAACACAAGCCTGTTCTTTGAGTCTGCTCTTATCCACTTGTTAGAAGAATGCTAAAATCAGAGAAAAGAGATTTGTAGCCAGCCAGTGTTAAGGTCTATTATGATCTGAAGTTCACTGGGCTTACAGAGCATTAAAATAAAAATTCCCAGATTCCAAAGTAGTTCCCTGGCAATCACCAGCTAGTAATAAAACAATCCTGTGCCCCATTTTCCATTGCCTTTTATATGTATATTTTTTCTGGCTGCCTCCCTAATGGAACAGTGGCTAAAACAAAGAAAGATCTGGTGTTTATGTATCTGTTTTAAGTACATCTTCATAATGTCAATAATATTGGCCATGGCCTCTCGCGGCGCAGCACGCACTGCGCATGCTTAGGTAGTGGGTCGGCACGTGGCGCGTCTTCCAGTGCTGAGAAGGAGGAAGAGCGGCTGGCAGCGGCTCGGTGTCCTCTGGTGGTGGCAGCACCCGGGAGCGGTCGTTGGCCACTCTTAAAGCCCTGGAGGGCCTTTCGAGGTAGTGCTCCAGCCTGTGAGCCCAGGGAACTTATAGAAATGCTGGCTATTTCAAGAAACCAAAAATTGTTATAGTATGGAGAGGAAAACCAGATGGCCGACAGGAGGGAGGTGCTCTCTGGACGCAGGTGCTAGAAGACGCAGAGTGGGAAGTTTGAACGCATTACTAGCAATTCCATTACAACTGAAAGAGAGCCGAGACATCCATGCACCTCTGGAAAGCGAAATACAATGTTCTCCAGACCACGTCAAGCAGGAGCAGAGTCACACCGGTCCACAGTCCGAAGTAGCACTGTCCGAAGCAGCACTGTCTGCGCTGCAGGCAGACGCAGCTGCCCGATAACATCCCAGCAAGGAGACATCCACCCAGTGGCTTTGAAACCGGATCAGTGAGGAGGGATAGAAAGAGGCCTAGAGGCGTGGGGCGGTGTCCACGTAGAGCTCTTTCGCACAGCTTGCCAAGCCATTCCGCACGCTCTGTACTGACACAAGGGTCTGCGGAGCTGCTGTTGAATGGGAGGAGAAAACGGCCATCTTTGAGAAGTACAGTGGCTGACCCAGACAAAGGGGAAAAGTCAGAAGGGCAGAACACCTGCAGACATCCAGGGAGCTGCCAGCGCTCTGAAGGCAGCACACACCTGGGTGAGGCTCGGGTAACCAGCAGGGGAGGGCGTGTCTGAGGCCACCACAGAGGCCACAAGAAGCTACAACTGTGGGTGGGCGTGGGGAAAGGGTGCCTTCTGTAGGGTCCCCTTCCTGGCACCATTCATCTGCTGACACAGAACCCCCCTGAGCCACTCTTCCACTGAGCCATTCTGGCGCTGGTCTAGGGTGCAGCCTTGACTCCACTGACAGGGCCGCAGACTGTCTTGATGTGGTCCAATGCAGTTGGCTTAAACTGGAAAGGAAAAAAGAGGGTGGCTTCCCAGGGCCCATTTTGTTGGAGACTTCTGGTTTGACTTTTTTCTTTTTTTTTTTTTTTTTGATTGTTTGCTTGTTTTATTGTTTTTCGGGGTTTTTTTGTTTGTTTTGTTTGTTTGTTTGTTGGTTGGTTGGTTTTTCTTTTTCTTTTTTGGCTTTGTTTTGTTTTGCTTTTTTGCATTGATTGTCAGTGTGTTTGTTTGTTTGCTTCTGCTCCTTTTTTCTTTCCTTCTTTTCTTCCTTCTCACTTTTGCATCTTTTCTTCCTCCTTCATCTTTCATATTTACACCATGCCAGTGCATACTAAACAGAGGCAAAAACAAGTTATATGCAGAACTTGGGATTTCTAGAATTGGCACAATTGAACTGGATAGCAAAGCGGTGTTATATATAGTTTACTCTCTATTTTCTTGATTCTCTCTCCTCTCTCTTACACCAATTTCTACTCTTTTATCATTTTTTTTCTTTTCCATCTTACTTTATATATAAATTGATCTTTCCACCTAATTGTCTACTCCATTCTCCTTCTTCTCTCCTCTACTGATACTAAACCACTTCCACTAAAACACTTCAATAGAACTCCCTTTTCATACTTTCCAAGAAAGAACAATTCAAGACACTTCCTTCTTCCTAAACATAACACCTCTATATCCAATACTTGAAGCTATAAAACCCCATCAGAAGCATACAGAGTAAATTGGAAATAATATCTGGGTTAACCAAATTTGTAATTTGTGATCAAACTTGGAGTTTCAGAATAGAAAGTGATAGATTTTAAAGTGTAAAGGAATTATAAGGGGATCTGGTAGCATTGTACTACAGGAACAACATAAGGCTTTAAGGTAAAATCGAAATAGTCAAGGTCCCACAGAGCAGGAAGAAAAGACACACAAGCAACATGAGAAAACAAGGGAAGAAAGTGACACAAAAAAATCAATATACCTCATCAGTAGATTCCATGGCAAACACAGTTGGTCAAATGCCAGAGATGGAATTTAGAAATTGCATATTCCAAATGTTTAGGGAACTTAAAAATGAACTAAAAAATGAGATGAGGGAGCAAGTACAGGAGGCAAAAGATCATTTTGACAAAGAACTCCAAAAACAAATAAAGGAAGTAAAAGATTACTTCAATAGGGAAATAGAGGCTCTAAAGAGAAGCCAAACAGAAATTTCAGAAATGAACGAAGCAATAAACCAAAATAAAAGTTCAATTGAAAGCATCTCCAACAGAGTAGACCACTGGGAAAAAAGAACCTCAGACAATGAAGACAAAATATATGTCCTAAAGAAGAACTTAGACTATACAGCAAAACTCGTTGGAAATCAAGAACATAACATCCAAGAATTATGGGACAGCATAAAAAGACCAAACTTAAGAGTGATTGGCATAGAAGACGGGGCAGAGTTTCAAGCCAAAGGAATGAGTAATTTATTTAATGAAATAATTACAGAAAATTTTCCAAACTTGAGGAATGAATGGGAAAACCAAGTTCAAGAGGCTTACCGAACACCAGACAAACAAAATCTCAACAGATCCACACCAAGACACATTATAATGAAAATGCCTAATATACTGAGCAAGGAGAGAATACTAAAAGCCACAAGAGAAAGGAAGCAGATTACATATAGGGGAAACCAATCAGACTATGTTCAGATTTTTCAACCCAGACCTTAAAAGCAAGAAGATCCTGGAATAGCATATTTCAAGCTCTGAAAGAAAAGGGATGTCAACCAAGAATCTTATATCCAGCAAAATTGAGCTTTAGATTCGAAGATGAAATAAAAACCTTCCACGACAAGCAAAAGTTAAAAGATTTCACAACTCGAAAGCCAGCACTTCTGAACATCCTGGGCAACATTTTTCATGAAGAAGAAGAGAAAGATATCAATGAAAATCAACAAAGGGAGATATTAAACTAAGGGAAATACCAACCAGAAGAGAAACCAAATCAAGCTAAAGACCATAATTCAAATAAAAATGGATGGGAATAAAAATCACATCTCAATAATAACCCTGAATGTTAATGGCCTAAACTCACCAATCAAAAGACACAGATTATCTGAATGGATTAAAAGAAATGACCCAACAATTGGCTGTCTCCAAGAAACACACCTCAGAGAAAAAGACATCAACAGACTGAAAGTGAAAGGCTGGGAAAAGTCTTATCACTCACATGGCCGGCGGAAACAAGGGGGGGTTTCCATTCTCATATCAAATAAGGTAGACTTCAAAACAAAACTAATCAAGAGGGACAAGATGTATATTTCTTACTACTCAAGGGAACCATTCATCAACAGAATATAACAATCATAAATCTATATGCCCCAAATAATGGAGCACCTACATTCATCAAACAAACTCTTCTCAATTTCAAGAATAAAATAGACCACAACACAGTTATTCTAGGGGACTTCAACACACCTCTCTCACCAATGGATAGATCATCCAAACAAAAGCTAAACAAAGAAACTTTAAGCATCCTTAAAACAATTAACAACTTAGACCTAATGGACATATATAGAATATTTCATCCCTCAGTAAACAAATACACTTTTTTCTCAGCAGCACATGGCTCCTTCTCCAAAATAGACCATATATTAGGTCATAAGGAAACTCTCAGCAAGTATAAAAAAAATAGAGATACTACCCTGCATTCTATCAGACCATAAATGGATGAAATTGGAAATAAATGACAAAACAAGGATTAAGAAAAACTACTGCAACAACTGGAAGCTAAACAACATGCTACTGAATGAACAAGGGGTTGAAGAAGACATCAAAGAGGAGATTAAAAAATCCCTAGAGGTAAATGAGAACACAGATACAATGTATAGAAATCTCTGGGACACTATGAAGGCAGTAGTAAGAGGAAAATTCATTGCACTGAGTTCATTACTTAAGAGGAAAAAAAAAAAACCAACAAATAATTGACTTAACATCACACCTCAAAGCACTAGAAAAAGAAGAACAGACCAACACCAAGAGCAGTAGAAGACAGGAAATAATTAAAATCAGAGCAGAAATTAATGAAATTGAGACTAAGGAAACCATTCAAAGAATTGACAAAACTAAAAGTTGGTTCTTTGAAAAAATAAACAAAATTGACAGAACGTTAGCAATGTTAACAAAAAGAAGAAGAGAAAAAACCCAAATTACTAACATTCGTGATAAAAAAGGGAATATCACAACAAACACCTCAGAGATACAGAAAAATATTAGAAATTACTTTGAAAACTTATATTCTAATAAAACAGAAAATATTGAAAACATCAACAGATTTCATGAGCCGTATGATTTGCCTAAACTGGAAATGGAGGCTATACACAACTTAAACAGACCAATTACAAGCAAAGAAATAGAAGATGCCATCAAAAAGCTACCAACAAGGAAAAGTGCAGGACCTGATGGGTTTATAGCCAAGTTCCATAAGACTTTCAAAGAAGACCTAATACCAATGCTCTTCAAACTATTTCAAGAAATTGAAAAAGAGGGAGCTCTTCCAGACTCTTTCTATGATGCCAATATCACATTAATTCCAAAGCCAGGCAAAGACACATCCAAAAAAGAAAACTTCAGGCCCATATCTTTAATGAACATAGATGCAAAAATCCTCAACAAAATCCTGGCAAATCGGATACAAAAACATATCAAAAAGATAGTGCACCATGATCAAGTGGGGTTTATCCCAGGGATGCAAGGCTGGTTCAACATTCAGAAATCAATAAACATAATACATCACATCAATAGACTTAAAGAAAAAAAATCATATGATCATCTCAATTGACGCAGAAAAAGCATTTGACAAAATACAACACCCCTTTATGTTCAAAACACTGGAAAAACTAGGAATATCAGGAACATATCTTAACATTATAAAAGCTATTTATGCAAGGCCCCGAGCTAACATTATCTTAAATGGAGAAAAATTGAAAGCATTTCCTCTAAAAACTGGAACAAGACATGGATGCCCCCTTTCACCACTGCTATTTAACATAGTACTGGAAACTCTGACCAGAGCAATTAGACAGACAAAAGAAATTAAAGGGATCAAGATAGGAAAAGAAGAGCTCAAATTAGCACTATTTGCTGATGACATGATAATCTACCTAGAAGACCCAAAAAACTCTACCAGAAAACTTTTACAACTAATAAACGAATTTGGCAAGGTTGCAGGATACAAAATCAATACACATAAGTCAAAGGCATTTGTGTACATCAGCGACAAAGACTCTGAAAGGGAAATGTTGAAAAATACCCCATTTGCAATAGCATCAAAAAAAACCAAAAATACCTGGGAATCAACCTAACGAAAGAGGTGAAAGACCTCTATAACGAAAATTATAGAACACTAAAGAAAGAAATTATAGATGAACTCAGAAGATGGAAAGACCTACCTTGCTCTTGGATAGGTAGAATTAATATTGTCAAAATGTCCATACTACCAAAAGCATTATACAGATTTAATGCAATTCCAATCAAAATCCCAATGTCATTCTTCAAAGAAATAGAAATAGCAGTCATGAAATTCATCTGGAAAAATAAGAGACCCAGAATAGCCAAAGCAATCCTGAGCAAGAAAAGTGAAGCAGGGGGCATCACCATACCGGACCTTAAATTATACTATAGAGCAATAGTAACAAAAACAGCATAGTATTGGCACCAAAACAGACTGGTGGACCAATGGTACAGAATTGAGGACACAGAGACTAATACATATAATTTTAGCTATCTTATATTAGACAAAGGCGCCAAAAATGTACAGTGGAGAAAGGATAGCCTCTTCAACAAATGGTGCTGGGAAAACTGGAAATCGATATGCAACAAATTGAAATTAAACTCTTATCTCTCACCATGCACAAAACTCAATTCAAAGTGGAACAAGGACCTAGGAATTAGGCCAGAGACAATACGCCTAATAGAAGAAAAAGTAAGCTCCAATTTCCAACATGTCGGATTAGGCCCCAAGTTCCTTAATAAGAATCCTGTAGTGCAAGAATTACTACCAATAATTAATGAATGGCATAGATTTAAACTAAAAAGCTGCTTCTCAGCAAAAGAAACAATCAGTGAGGTGAATAGAGAGCCAACTAATTAGGAACAAATATTTAATACATGCACATCAGACAGAGCACTAATTTCTAGAATATATAAAGAACTTAAAAAACTTTACACCAAAAAAAACGAATAACCCAATCAATAAATGGGCTAAGGAATTGAGAAGACACCTCTCAGAAGAAGATACATGATTAATCAACAAATACATGAAAAAATGTTCAACATTGCTGGCAATCAGAGAAATGCAAATCAAAACTACTCTAAGATTTCACTTCACTCCAGTCAGAATGGCAGCTATCAAGAACACAAGCAACAATAAATGTTGGAGAGGATGTGGGGAAAAAGGCACACTCATACATTGCTGGTGGGACTGCAAAATGGTGCAACCGTTATGGAAAGCAGTATGGAGATTTCTTGGAAGACTGGGAATGGAACCACCCTATGACCCAGCCATCCCACTCCTGGGTCTATTCTCAAAGGACTTAACAACAGCATATTACAGTTGCACAGCTATCTCAATGTTTGTAGCTGCACAATTCACAATAGCTAGGTTGTGGAACCAACCTAGATGTCCCTTAGTAAATGACTGGATTAAGAAAATGTGGTATATACGCACAATGGAATTTTACTCAGCAATAAAAGAAAATAAATTAATGGCATTTGCAGGTAAATGGATGAAGTTGGATGACATAATGCTAAGTGAAGTTAGTCAGCCTCAAAAATCCAAGTACCAAATGTTTTCTCTGATATAAGGAGGCTAGTTCATAGTATTGTTGGATGGGGGGGTACATAAGAGGACAAGAGGAACACTAGAATGGTCAAAGGGAAGGGAGGGAGGGGAAGGGAGGGAGGAAGGGGGAAGGAAGGGGGAGAAAAGGTAAAAAATAGAAATAAGAAAATGTGGTTGAATGACATGGATATCATTTTCCTAACTGCATGATTGAAGACCTGAATTGTACGAATATACTTTGTATACAAACAGTTGTATGTAAAAAGATGCTAAATATATGCACTATGAGTTGTAAATATTAAAAATTATTTTAAAAAATTAATTAATTAATTAATTAAAAAATTTCCTTAATGAAACAGTAAGGATTAATTCCATTAAAATGATTTAGAAGACTAATAATAATAATAATAATAATACTGGCCATAGGATATTCATTATTCTTATCCCCATTATAACTCTACACTAATGGGATTATTAATTCTGTTTGAAATATGAGGAAATTCAGGTTCAGAAAACTTAAGTAACTTGTAATGCGTTTAACACCTACTGTGCTTTGGTAAAAGTATTCTCACTTGAATCTAACTGAATTGAAACCCATGATAGCATATTGTCTACCTAATCATGCATCCATTTTCAAAGTTAATTATTTGTTTAAGATTAGTAAATTTGTTATTAATATCTATGCTTAATAATGAAGATGTTAATGGGATCACATGTATAATTTTACTTTTACAAATTTTAGCTGGCATATTGATAGAGAACAAGTTAACACTTATTGTTTTAGTATGAATTGGTAATTTTCATATTTTTTCCATATCATTAATAAAATATACCTACCATTGATTTAGAATTTATGTTTGAAATAATAATACCACTAAGCAATGCCCCCAGTCAGCATAGACTTGGAAATTAATATATTATTGCCACTAAAATTGAGATCAAAAAAGGCCACTATCATTCTTTTCCTAGTTAAAGTAAGTTCTTCACTGAATAACTATATTAAATATGTATCTTGTCAATGTAAGTAATATATAATAAATGGAAAGCAAATTTAAGCAAAATGTTGGCCAATCCACAAATTTTAGGAATTTATACTTGTTTCTTGTTATCTAACTTCAGTTGTTTACTCCTACTGAAGTTTTTATTTTACTTAAAGTTTTCAGGCACATAAACTATTAATTTAAGGGCTCCTCAGTATCTCACGTTCAGGAACATTGAGAGTTAATTAGCTTCATGAACTCCACAGAGAAACTGTGAGAGTCTAAGACTCCCAGTTGTTTGCTGTCCTTATCCTTATTTTAATGTTGCAATCATTCTCTTGCTTCTCTAGCTCTCTTCTCCTATGGTCACTGTAACCTTCACTTATGGGAGTACTTCCCATATTTTAGTGTATACGTTTAAGATCACAGATTTTCTATATATGGAGATTCTAGCTTAGAAAGTTTGATATCCAAGCGGCAAATTCACATTTTGAAACATTTTCAAATCTTTGGGTTACTCCTTGAGAAGCGCTAATGATCCCTGGCCCCCAGGGAGCACACTGAAGATCATTGTAGCCAGTTTGGAGAGCTGGTTCAAAATTCAGGCGAAGTCTCTTGGCCCATGGTTCTGTGAAGCCAGCCTCACTACATATCTTACTCTTCTTTACTTGATTCCTAGTTGTATCTCTTAACCAGGAAGTGATGAAAATGAAGTGACTGTTTCTCCACTGTTTTCTGCTTTCTAAAAATCAGTAGAAAAGATGAAATCTTCCAGTAATAAAACTTTGTCACACTCTATTCTTATGATGAATTTTTGTTTAACATTTCTTGAAAGGGGTGTGAAACAGGAAGTGAAACCCTCTGTCTAAACTGTGGTATATCACCCAGGACCCTTTATTTATAATACTTTAGGGGTTAAAGTTTCCTTAGACCCCATATTTTCAGCAATAAAAGTCAATTTCACACAATGAAAATGTTCACTTTCTTCTGTTTCTGTAAGTATATACTTGCTCTGTCTACCTGACTGAAGCTGACAACAATTACTTTTTAAATGGATGAAATGAGCTTTTGGACAATTTCAAGTACTTTCCACATAAATATAAAGTAATTATGCATAAGTGTGCACTTTTAATACATATTAAAAGTATGCTTATGTATGTTGGATTCACTAGATATCTAAATATGCATGACACTATTCTAACTACATGGGTATTGTTGGAAGTCAATGTTATAACTTAAAGTAGGAAGAAATATGCAGTGGAGAGGAACAAAGAGTAATGTCTGGGGGCCTATCCTTCCAGTGTATTTTAAATAAGTAATTTCCTTTATTTCTGACCCCAGTTTCTTCAAACTAATATTGAGTGTATTAGGAAATGACAATATATCTACTAATAAATGTATTGGAATTATTTCTACTTGTTAACAATAATGGTATGAGTAAGTCAGTGAGAAAATAAATCTACATATTACTCATCTTCACTTATTAATGGAAGGGAAAGGGGTAAAGATCATCTGTGATAAGCAGTTAGACCCAAGATGATGGCTATTTGTTTGTTAGAGTACAGTATTTAATCACTAGATATGCAAAGGGGTTGTAAGCCAAGAAGAAAATTAATGCTGGGTTTCCTTTATAAGAAAGAATAAGAAATTGAGTTCTCAAAGGTAATGGAAAGGAAGAAGAGACATTGAGAGAGAAAGATGAAAAGGAGACAATGAAAGCAAGTCACCAAGACAGCATGGAAGAAAGAAATGCACAATGAAGAAGCAGGAATGACCAAAGGACTTTTAAAAACAGGATATATAATATCCAACTTTAAAGAAAGCACCAGTCAAAAATAAACATATAGCCAGGCATGGTGACATACACCTGTAATCCCAGAGAGTCCAAAGCCTAAGGCAGGAGGATTGCAAGTTTGAGATCAGTCTCAGCAATTTAGCGAGAAAAAAAAAAAAAAAATCCAACTTTAAACTGCTGCTGTTTTACTTTTATTTTTTTCAGACTTCAATAAGTCACCCAAAGACAACAAGTCAGTATTTCTTCATAATTATTGCACGGTAGAGCAAAGAAGCTAAGAGGAAGATGTGAGCTGCAGAACAGGGCAACATTCTACAAGGTTAGTTACTGGAGAGAAAAGTGACTAGGAGACAGGTGCACTTCCTGAGAATTCTGGGAGGTACTCAGGCTGGGTTTCCCTGCAATGTGTAACATGGATTTAAGTAATTTTTTGCTTAAATAAAAAAAACAATACATATCTCTGAGGAACTGGGGATTCTAGGCAACTCTTATGTGGATTTTTTAATACCCACTTATTTCACAGAGCAAAGGGCTTTCTGTGAGATTTAAACAATTAGAGGGTGTAAGAATCTATACTGACCTGGATTTGTAGAATGCATTGGCCACTTCTGGGGTCTTCCAGGGCCTTCTTCTATGATGGGCAGTTGTAAATGCTGTTGTACGATTCTGGTTCTTTTGAAAATAGTTATTGCCAAGTATATTAAAAAGCAGATCTCACAAAAAAAAAGAATATATACTGTACTGCATCAAGCCATACACAAGTATAATTATGAAATTATCCAAGTAGCATAAAAGTTCATGAAGATATTGGATGAAGAAAAGAGATTGGCAGATAGGTTGCATCAGAAAACGTTCTAATCAATTAACAATCTATAGCTTCTTATCATCTTGTTTTGTTATGTTAATAAATTTGTACATTAACTTACAAAAAGAAATGACATAGACAATAAGGGTAAATACCCAGGAAACTTTGTAAAGAGGTATGAGTTTTGTGGAGCATCAATGACCATTATTTTATCAGTAAAGACAAAATAACTTTAAAAAGTACTCTAGAGTCACATTAATAGCAAAACTAAAATAAATTAATTTTCAGTTACTTCAAACAAGGCATTAATCTGCTGCTAGCCATTATTGATTAAATACATGTCAGGGTAGTACAGAGGTCATGGACCGTGACTAAACTACAACTCTCTTGACAGACCAGTCATCATTAAAAATTGATTTTCAAATTTCCGAATGAACTAAACACAACTACTGGCCTATCATGTTGGTAATGAAAACTTTAGGATAAGTTACTCTAGCTGATATCGTAATAAAATATTTTCTTCTAAAATTATAAATAAGGTTTGTCAGAGAATATTGAATAAAATGAAAAATTAAATTGAAAGGACAGAAATTTTCACACAAACATTTTGAGATTTCAGTCTTTAATTTGAAAATAAAATAAATAAAAGTTGATGTGATATAAATATGAGAAAATATCTAGCAAACATGACTAAGCAAAATGAATCTTATATACTTGAGTTAATAATAGTAGTTTAAAAAATTAAAGATGTTCAAATGACTTCAGAACTGATATAATTTTTTTCAGAAAAGATAATATAAAAATCAAAACCATAGAACGGTAAAACAAAGAGCCAATTACAATTTAATACACATTTATACATTCAAACACTTATTGTTACTTTTGGTATGTTACAAATCTCACAATAATTTAATCCTTCAAATTGTGGTAAAAATTTTCCTTAGGTAGGGATAGATAGAGAGAGAGAGAGAAAGAGAGAAAGAGAGAGAGATAAATTTATGAATGTATAGGTATAGGCATAGATATATAGGCACTAATAATTTCAAAATGATGATTTTAAACTCCCTATCTTGTCAACTCAGACTAATAAGCAGGAATAGCTCTGGTGTAGATAAAGCATCTTTTTTTTGTTTTTTTAAAATGACTTTGACAAAAGCTTTTATTCTGGAATTTTTTTTTCACCTTTTAAAGCATATTGTAAACGTTTAACAACAATTTGAAGGGCACATTACTTGTCATTAAAGAACAATCCCGTGAGAAAAGCATGTGGTTAAAAATCAATTTCTTTTGCTGATCTCTCTAATAAGGAGGCTCAGACTCTAAGATTAAGGGATATGGGAAAAAGAATCACAGCAGTAAAAAAGCAAGCCAGCCAAAAAGAAGCTTTCCTCAGACGAGGGTCTCTTCTTGCCTTAACAAGCTTCTTTGCAGTAGGGCTGGCACTGCTCCCAGCACCCACTGCTCTCTGTACATCCTTGTGAGGGAAGAGAGTGTAAAGGTTAATAGAGTGGCCTCTGGCACCAACTAACCTGGCTTTGCCTCCTGACTTTAAGCAGTCCAGTGAATAAAGCAAGATACTGAATTGTTCTGGGCTTGAGATAGTGCCTCAAATTTGACAGTGACCTTACTCTTGGTTCCCAAATAGTCAGAACTTGACTTTGTGATTAGGAATGTTTAACTAATTTTGTGTCTTTATTTAGCACAATGGATAAGCTGTCTTTGTTGATGTACATGAAGAAGAAGGATTTTTAAAAAGGCAGAGAGAGATACAGAGTGAAAAATCAGCAAAGCTAAGTTTGGTAGAATAATATAAATGTCAACTATGGGTGCTAAAGAGTTGGCATACAATTGGGTCAGGAGATGGTTCAAAGTAAATTAAGACACTGAGAACCCACATCTTAAATTAAGGGTTGATATAGTGACTTATAGAGCCAATTAGACAGAAGAAACTCTTTAGCTTTGACTGGGACAAACATTTGGTTCAAAGCTTAAAACTAAGGGAAAAAGAAAAAATAAAAATAAAAAAAAAAACTACAGAATCAGCTTTAGAAATTAAACTGACTGCAAAGTTTTGTTCTTGTTAGGGAAATAGTATATGAATAATTAAAGAGTTTTCATGGGACAAAGAAACCATAAAGAATTTCATGTTAAGTAGTTCTTTGGAAAAAAGGGCAAGTGTAATACAGTTTAGATTTTTAATCTGAAAAAATATTTCATAGATCTTATGGGAATTATAGGAAATAGAAACTATCTGAGATTGTGGAAATGTGACAGAATGGACTATCTGGGATGTAATTTCAGGATGGAAAGCTGTTAACTTTAGTCTGAAAAGATGAATCATTTATAAGGGGAAATATTGTGATTTAATTAGGTTTTTCAGTGCTTTTAGAAAAGATGCAGTTGTTTAAAATTAACATGAAAAGTCATGGATCCTTGAGTATAAATAAAGACATAATTACGTCCTTAACAATTATTTTCCATCCATTTATTTGTTCATCCATTAGATAACAGAAGATAAGGATCAACTCTATTCAAAATTTATTCCAGGTTTCAAGAAATAAAGATTAAAAAGTCAAAATATATTTTCAAGAAACACAGTTTAGTTAAAAAGAAAAAAATAACTATGATCACTTGTTTTCTGACCATAGTACAGATTAAGTGAAAGGGTGTAGAGAATAATTGACTCATTTAAGAGTAAGGAAACAAATTGGTCAGGAAACACCATATAGTTGTAGGAGTCTTTTTTTTTTTAATTTATAATATTGATTTATTTATTTTAAAATTTTTAAATTTATAATAATTACAATTCATAGTGCCCATATATAGCATCTTTTTACATACAACTGTTTGTATGCAAAGTATATTCGTACAGTTCAGGTCTTCAATCATGCATTTAGGATAAGGAAATGATGGAATTCCACAACTAGGAAGACAAATTAGATTGTTTCAGCCATAAGGAACAATATATTCTAACAAAGGAGGTCAGAAACCACAGAATAAATCATACAGGTTATTCATTAATTTTTAAAAATCTTTATTAAGTACTTCCTATAGGCACTGGTGAGGAATAGAAAAAAATGCAGACCCGCTTAAGCTTCATCTAAATTTAATATGGCAAGTAGACAAGTAAAATGAATTTCAGTCATCTCCCCTAATCCATAGGGGATTCTTTCTAAGACCTCCACTGGATTCCTGAAACCACAGATAAATAGTGCCAAATTCTACATATGCTGTGATTTTTTTCCTATTATACACACCTGTGATAAAGCTTAATTTATAAATAAATCATATAAAGAGATTAATGAATAAAAATAGAGTAATTATAACAATATATAATAAAATTGACAGCATCTCTACTCTTGTGCTGTGGAAACCTTATTGAGTAAAATAATGGTTAATAGAACACAAGCATTGTGATAGTGGGATAGTAGGGCTGATCATTAGGATGGCTACTAAGTGACCTATCAATAGGCAGGCAGCACACATAGAATGGATACACTGGACAAAAGATTATTCCCATCCTGAGCACAATGGAGTGGGAAGGCATAAGATTTCTGCATACCACTGAGAAATAGAACAATGAACAATTTAAGACTTGCAAATTATTTACTTATTGAATTATCCATTTAATATTTTTAGCTGTGGTTGACGAGGAATAACTGAAACCATGGAAGGGAAACTGTAGAGAAGGAGGTCCTTCTGCAATTACTATACCTACTGATAATTATGAAGGAATAACACACAGTTTTAAGGGTAGACAGTAAAAAGCACATATAACTCAATGTTCTCATCCAAAAAATAGTTTAAAAGGCATTTAAAAGAATAATTTTAGTTATACATAAGCACAATATCTTTATTTTGTTTATTTATTTTTATGCGATTTTGAAGATCAAACCCAGTGCCTCACATGTGCGAAGCAAGTGCTCTGCCACTGAGCCATAACCCCAGTCCCCAAAAGGCAGTAAAAAAAAAAAAAAAAAAAAAAGTTACAAAGAAATGAAGCTTCTTCAATGATCACTACAGATATTATTTTTATTTTTATTTTCCTTTCTTTCTGGGACATGAAGTCTAATAAACTAGACATTTTGAATATTCCACATTATCTTTCACTTTTTATTTTTGCTTTGCTTACTATAATTTTATTTACATGCTTCAGTAATCCTCTGTTTTGTGTATATTTTTGTACATTGTTAAACCCATTCAATGAGTTTTTTAATTTTAGATATTAGATTTTAGATATTAGTGTCAGTTCCAAAATGTATTTGATTCTTTTAATGCAAGTTATTAAAATGTTAAAATTCTCCATCTTTTTATTTTATTTTTTGCAATGTTCCCCACTTTGTGTATATTTATTACAGTTATTTTAACATATCTGCCTCTAATCCTAAGTAAATGATGGATCCACCCATTATATATTTGTTATATCACTTTGGTTTTTTTCTTCAAGGATATTTCTAAATTATGAAAATCACGGTGTGGGGAGTAGAGTACATATAAAATATGGGGTTATTGCTAGCACTGTAGATTATTTTTTTTAATGTGAATATTTAGCTTTTTCTAAAGAGAGATAAACTTTATTCTGGTTTTCTTCTGGAATTGTGTAGTAATTGGTCCTTGTTTATTTTAAGTGTGGGTCTGGTCTACCTTTCCTCTTACTCCTGAGGTGCCCCACTTATTCCTAAGGAGGAGAAGTTACTTTTATAGATCCTTAAGACAAACTCAAGCACAAATTGGTCAAGAAGCAAGGAGGGTGTACTTGGACTGATCAAATTGCAACACAGAGCATGTAAACTTCAGGGATGCTGAAATGAGCTCCAGGGTTTTAAATTTTTCAAACAAGTTTTAAAGCAAAAATCAGTTGTTTGTCAAGTATTCAGATCCGTGCCGGCAGGGTAGCAAGCTATCTTGTAAGAAAGGGACTGGGAATATATGTAATGTAAAGCAGTTTTCAGAAAAGACAGAGGAAAGGACAAGAACAAAGAAATCCTTGGGAAAGAAAGGCAGTTAGGGGTGAGAGGAATGTACTGGCTATCTATGGGATTGGAATATTCTGTTCAAATGAAAGCTATAGTTCTCAGCAGGTGAAGTATAGAATACAGCAGGTTAACCACAATCAAAAGTGTATCTGGAAGTAGAAATGACTGAACCATGGTCTTCAGTGTCCCCTCAGCCTAGTGTTTGGGGGCACTGCAGTCTGCTTTTATATGCTTGATTTAAACTTTTCCATATTTTTAAGGTATATCTCTTTGTCACTGATATTTTCCCTTAATATTGGGTTCACCAAAAAAACTAAACAGAATAAAAAGCCTTTGTTCATTGACCAGTTAAGGAGGGAAAAGGAGTCTCTGCTCTCAAACCATGGGCCCCCTGTAATTGAAAAGAGTAGGATTCTATAGATTACTGGAGTGGGAAAGGACCAGGGGACAGATGAATGAGCAGAATAGGAATATTTATGATTTTACCTGGGAAGCACCAGTTTGTCTCTGGGAACTGAGAACTTGCCTCCTGCCCACAACCACATTTTGCAAGTTATAGGGTTTGCCACTGAAGTTGTAAACTATCATGGTGGTAGCTGGCTTTAGTTCTACTGTGGAAATGAATTAAAAAGAAATTCATGTAATGGGCAAATGCTGCCCATTACAATGGCCTCCAAATGAACTTAGCTTGGCTTAGTTTTGCTGAGCCCAGCACCCTACTTGATGACCTCTGGATGTACGTCATTATTTTCTAGAATCCAGATGTCTCGTACCCTGACATAAATCAAGCACTCTCAGTACACATGTTGATCATGAAACAGTGAAGATACAGGAAGAAGGGACATAGATGGCAAGGTAAAAAGGGACATAGGAGGGTTTTGGAAGGGCCTGGGTAACATTACCCCAAGTGTGTGTACACACTGATTTTCAAATTAAAGCCTACACTGTTTGCCACAGTTCCTCCACATTCATGTGTCCTTAACATACAGCCTTGTTTTCTTTTTACAGAATCCAAAATCTCTGTTCAGAATTTTATTCTCCCAACCCTCCTGTCCTATTGTGTATCCTTATATTATGCTTTTCATAAGTGTAACACAGGAGTCAATGACTGGAGTGGAGTTTGCATATAGATTTCAGGGCTCCTTCTCTTTATTTTCTCCCTCTGAGGGCTTGTGTTGAATTGTAGCCATTTGATAGAACTAAAGTACAGTTTCTCCAAGTCCAGTAAGGCTGCTATTTTTACATGCACTCTTCTCCCCACATCATGATTTGTAAATATCCTTGAAGAAGCAGCAGAAGTGAATCTGATTATTCCATCACACATCCCAACTCTCAAGGGTTGTAGTTTTTCAAGTTCTGTATGCACTGACTGCTTTCCTACACCTTCAAATATGGTTTTATATAATTAATTTAGGCTATTTAGTTGGTTTCTGTAGGAAAAGTCATCTATTAACATGTTGTTGAGGAGTGGAAGAAGATAGTCTTCTTTTAACTGATTTGGCCTCATTGCCACACAAGTATGGTAAATCTTGATTAGAAGATGTGGACCTCAAAATGTTTCCTGTCCTTCCTCCAGGCATAATTCTAGGACTAAACTACTAAATATTCCTACCCTTTCTTTGGTGACAGAGATTATTTTCACTTTCTCTCCCTCTCTCAGCTGCACTGTGTTTTACCAATGTCAATGGGTTACAGTGTTGGTGTAATCCTCTGTAGATTAAGTTTCTCTTACTTATAGGAGATAACTAAAATTTAGCTGTTGGCTTCCATTTATTCCCTATTATAGCTACAGTGTTATTGTACTGGGCCATAGGTGGGTTTTTTATTTTTTTTCTTTTTTAAATTAATTAGCTATAGATTTTAATGCATTCTCTCTAGAGTTTCTATTTCGAGATAGGTGAAGTGAGGAAGGACAGATTTATATTTCTATATTGTTCGTGATTAGGTCTCTAAAATTCCGAAAGCTCCTAGAGGAGAAATCTGCACAAATGTGAGAACACTTGTATGCCTGACACCTAGGGAGTCTTCATATTCTTACTTCAGCACACACTTGGCCTTCAAAATTTTTTTTTTTTTTTTTTACCCTAAATACTTGTATGAAGACACAATTGTTGTAAAAATACTTTATATAAAACCAGCAACTTGAAAAATTGTGCTCTTTATATGTAATATGAAATGAAATGTACTCTGCAAACATGTATAACAAATTAGAATAATTAATTAATTAAAATTTTTTAACATGTTTTGGTTTAATCTCTACTATTCTTTGGCTTCAGGAAACATCTGTCTCAGGTGATCAAATGTTCACTTCTTCCTCCCTGTAGCTATTTTCTCTTTGCAGATTGTTCTTGCTTGTTTGCCTTTCAACCTCAATTCTCTGATAGATTAAAGAAAGTTCATACTTTGTCCATCCTTTTAGTTGCTGTTTCTTTTCATGGCTTTACTTCTCTGAGCTAAAAACCAGACTCTAGAACATATGATTTTTTAAAAAAAATAAGTTTCTTCTAAACCAAGATGAAAGAATGGTAGAGAATATTCTTACCTCTTAAAAAGACATCAATATATATACAATATAAAATAAGATTTTAAATTATTTACTTGATAGGAAAAATGATTAGTCATATTTATGCAAACACTAGTAGTAGATGTAACTTCATTTAAATTTTAATCAATTATTTTTTTAATACACTGCGCAAAATACAGTACAGATTTTTGGCTAATTTTAACTATCCTCTGTAAAATGGTATTCACCCTCCCTGACCTCAATTTGTTTTGAAAGTTGGGTTACAATCTAAAATATAAATGAATGCCCTGGTTATGAGTATGTAAAATATTAAGAATTGAAAGTACCTTAGATATAAAATCAAGTGTTCGCAACCAGGATATAAATTGCTTGCAGAATTATGTCTCTAGATAACTCTGAAATACTCTGAAGAATGGATTGATGTATTTTATTATATTCACAAAAGTACTATTTCCTAAGGTCATTACATGTCACTAACAAGACTATTTGTATTCCTATTGCTAGAGGGATTTATCCTGGTGACCACAGTCTTGATCCCTGTAACTACCTTTAGAATTCAGTTAATATATCCTTTTGCGAAGAATCCAAAAAAAGATAGTAAAGAAACAGGATTTCCTTTATGTGAATCATGTGGTAATACCAAAATCCTAAGGATCTTCCTTCAAGGACATAGTTCTTGCTGATGATTATTTCTTATTTGTTTGTGTTTTGTTGTTTATTTGTTTTGTTTGTTTGTTTGTGTGCTGGGGCTCAAGCCCAGGGCTGCCCAAACACTAAGTCATGTCCCCAGCCCTTTTTATATATTTTTTTTTTATTTTGAGACAGGGTCTCATTAAATTGCTTAGGGCCTCGCTAAATTGCTGAGGCTGGCTTTGAACTTGCAAGCCTCTTGCCTCAGTCTCTTGAGTTGCTGTGTGCACTACTACATAGATGTGCACTACTGCACACAGCTATGATAATTGCTTTGATTTGCTCTTTTGATGTGTTTCAATACTAGGATCCTCTAGCACCACCATTTATAATGTTGATAAATTTATTGATGATTAAAAAATACTTTCCTACATGTCAAACTTGTATAATTGCGAGCATCTAATATTTATTCACTTTTCTACTTTATTAAGATGAAGCTTTGTAAAACTGTCATAAATGGCTACTTTTAGGAGGACTGTATTTCAAAAAAGGATAACACTTAACAATGCAAAAAATAATGGATATTTGAAGCATTTTGCAGACAGTGTTATTAGATTGTGTGTTTGTGTGTGTGTGTGTGTGTGTGTGTGTGTGTGTGTGTGTGTGTGTGTGTGTTTCTGGTGATGGAACTCAGGGCCTTATGCAAGACATGCAAGTGCTCTACAACTGAACCACATTCCCAGGCCTAGCTAGCTGTATCATATCTATATGACTAAGAAAACTATGGGCTGATAATGTTAATAATAGTAAAAATATTTGTAAGATTAGGAAAACAACATGCTAAAATTGAATTCATAAATTTTCAAATATCAAAATATTGATTATGTACATATTTAAATAAAATATATACTTATAAAATATAAAAGCTTAATTATGGCTAACTAATATAATTTAAACAATATTTCTTTATTAAACACAATCCTTGAAAATTTAATTATAATGGAAGTTCAGCTTAACTAGGCAAAGAATAAGAACGTTTATTTTCAACATTACCTTGCCCTTATTTGTTTATACCTATATAATTATTTAATCAATTTATCCATCTGAATTATATAAATATTTTATCCCTATGACCAAGCTAGCACACAATATAAAGCTGATGTTTTATCTGTACTGGGTAAGTAATTTGATGAATGACATCAAACTCTTACAATTTGTGTGATAGTTGCCTTCTGAAACTATCTGTGTGGGTTCTGTATGGTAATTACAATGAAAACGTCTTCTATCCCATTAATTTTCATTCAGAAAGAAAAATTAAATAATTCAATACAAAATGCAAATGGTTAAGCTGATTTTAACATGCTGAATGTTCAAAAAAGTGAAAAACATTTATATTTTTAATTTTTTTAAAAAAATTTTATTCCTAGAATTTTGGCTAAGAACTGGGAATGGGGTTTGGGTACATGTATGGGGAAAGTTGACTGGCTGGTTCTGTGGATTATGAAATATGAATTATCAGTTGCATCCTAATGTATCAATCTCTGTATTTCTACTATTTGTCAAAATGATGATTTCAGAATTTGTTATTTGTAATGTTTTAATTTTAACAATTTAAATTTCTTTTTAAAGAAAGGGTTGAAATGCATAGAAATTTCAAGGAATTATGCATATTCTACAATTTAAAATTATTTTTAAACTTAGAATTAACTTTTCATACACATTTTGTCTTCTGTAAAATAATCAAATTATTTTGAGGGTCTCATCAACTCTGACGTCTAAATAATGCTTTATTTTAAAATGGATTTTTTCAATGTTCTGAATAATTTCCCACAATTAAGCTCTGAAGCATTGAGTTGAAGCTTTTGATTTGCTCTTTTTATTTCTTTTATATCAAAGATATAATATATGAACTAAAACACTCCAGAAAATAATAATTTAACAAATTCTTAATGATTTTAAATATCCATAGCTATTCAAACAATCAAAAATTGAAAGTTCTGAACTTTTATTTCTGCAACAGAAAAATCTTATTACAAAAGATTAATTATGAGTATGATAGCACTCCAGAAACAAACTATGCAAATAAATGTATTAAACAGGAAATGATATTCAGATCAATTATAAACTCCTTGAAGGTATCATCTACTTTTTCTTAAATCTCAGTGTAATGTCCCAGAACAGGTTATTAATAAATCATTATGTGGCATTTTAAGGTGATTATCATAACTACCCATGTTAATAAGCATCAAAGATGAGATAAATCAGATAGTCAAGAGAAAGGTTAAATGCCTTTTGAAATACAAAATACATTTATCAAAACAGCTCTGCAAATGTTCTCCAACTTCCCTTCTGTCAAAACAATCAGCTATCAAATTAAAATTAATTCTTTGTGGCTAGGGGTATAACTCAGTGGTAGAACATGTTCTCACCTTACACAAGGCCCTGTGTTGGATCACCAGCACCAGAATCACACAAACAAACAACAAAACAATACAACACATACACACACACCAAAATTAAAAAAAAAAAAAAAAAAAAAAAAAACACGAATCCCTCATAGATTGGAATATAAGACTCTTCCCTAAATTACTGAACCTAAGTATATAAACTCAGTTTTAGAGGGAATTCATATATTTTTGTTAATGGAAAAAAGTTTTGTATGAACAAGAGACACACATAGTTTTTTTTTCTGATAATAGTTTACAAATATGTTCTAGAAGTTGTCTTAAGCATTCTACCTGTATCTAGTCATTTAATGCATCATTAATCTAAAAGGCATATTTTTATTTTCCCATATTTCCTATGAAGAAATGAGACATAGGAGGTAATTCAGTCTTGGTCAATGAATAAGCCAAGAAGATTTGAATGCATCCAGCTTGGCTCTGTAGACTGTGTTCTGGATTATTTCTAGTGCTGTCTGGAAACCTCAAGAAAGTCCATGGATTATCTGTTGTATCCCTTCCTTCCACCAGAACTCTGTAACATTGTATAGGAAACATGATGTAAAACAGACATGAACTAGACCTTACCAGTTACAAGAATAACTATTCATTAAAATCTTTTGTATGAATAATAAGTACATTCAATGTCTACATGAAGACAGTGACAGAATAGGTTTGGAACAATCAGAGAAATAGTCTTTATTTTCTGAATTTATTTTTACTTGAATGTTTTTACCGAGTTGGGATAAAAAAAGTTTCAATTTCTTCTTTAAGGAAAATTTAAAAAACAGTCACAAGTAGAATTGTTCAACATCTTCAGTGTTTCAGAAAATCTTTTAAGGTGTTTTTATTTATGCTGATTCCTGATATTGCTATTAGTTTTCTAACATAAGATATGAATACTCCTCTCTTCAGCTAACATTCTGTGACATATATATTAAACTATAATATTAATAAGAAAAGTAATGCCAATAATAATTGATAAAATGTTAATAACAATAGCAGATGAGGGTGGTGTCCAACAAATCTCTTCGTTCTATCATTTCTATACACAGTTCAAAATTCTTCCACCAGGATCTGCATTTCTTTCCCTGAATGTTTTCTTTTTCTTTTTTTTTTTTTTTTTTTTGCCTTGAAAATACCTTTATTGAGGTATAACAGTTACAATGGTAGACTGAGATGAAGAAAGTTTACTTACTTTGACAGCCATGCAAACACCAGATTCTACAGATAAAAGGGGAGACTTGTGGATTAAGAACAGACCTTGGATTCTGCTCTCAGCTCTGTCACATGCAAGCTGGGAAACTATGGCTAAATTATTTGTCTTCTCTTGCCTTGGTCTCTTCATCTTTCAAGCAGCATCTCTTTTATTATCTATGTGAAATAGTGTGTTCAAGCACTTAGCACAAGGTCTAGAGCATGAAATAGTGCTTAGTAAATGTCACCAGCTATTGGCCTATAGGTAATAAATTCTCAATAAAAATTAGAAGTCATGGAGCCTTTTCTGACCACTCTAGTATCCTTCTGTGATCTCATATGGTACTTATGATTTGTATCTGATCCATACTTTAGTTGTATTGATCTTTTTCTGTATATCTGTATCTGTGTGTGATAGTTCATCAACTTGACTCAGTTCCCTGATACATAGTACTTACTTTTGACTTTCTGAGGGCACAGCCCAGCACCAGTTGCAGAGTCCCTTTAGTTTTTAGTAATTGGAATTAGGAGTCCTGTTCTCCCTGAGCCCTTATTATTTTCTGTTCTACTTTGTTCATTTTAAGAAAAGAATCACTCTTAAAGCACACTCCTGTCCTCACATAAGGTATTAGCAAGCAAAGAGGCATTCATTTGGCTCACGTGGAGTTCCATCTGTGCACAGAGCCCATCTCTAAAGGTTAAAGGGAGAACAGGAGTGTCCCTGAATGTTTTCTATAGCTTCGGAAATATGCTCTCATTTCCTGTATTCTAGGCCAAAAGTGTTGGAGAGTCAAGACTACCCTAGAGTATTCCTCTGTCAATAGCTGATGGGAGTTGGTATATGAACCCAAATTCTATCAATCCACAGATGGAATAATTTTGAAATGTATGTCCTAAACTAGCAACTGGGTCTCCTTTGACCCAGGGTAATAATTAGCTCAATGATGATCTCCTGTTGTTCCCTCCCCTTCCAAATGTCTTACTTCAGAATTCCCCCGTCCTTTTTCCTTAACCTCATAAATTAATTGCTTGCACTCAAATCCTTCTATCAGTGTATGCTTCTGTGGGAACCTGCCGGAGTCCAACTCCGGAAAGTTGGGGGGTGAAGACGTCAGTGAAAATGTGAGAGATAAACCACGCAGCACACAAGTCTGGAGGCTTAACTCTGACTTTACTTCTTTTGCCCGAGTTTTTATAGCCCAGACAGCACAGTCTTTTACGTTACAGCTTTTTAGATTACATTAAGGAATTTCAGAGTTATACATTATGAAGGAAACAAGTTACATTAAAGAATTTCAGGGTTATACATTCTGAGGGAAACAGGATATTGTTCTAAGTACATATTACTGATTAAACTTATCTAAAGATGTAAAAAAAGCATATATTGATCAATCTTAAATGTCTAGAACAAAAACATGTTTTTACCTAAAACTATTTTTATAGCCCTTTAAAATCACTCACAATGTCCCACACCTTGATTGCCCTAATACATCATAGCTAAACCTTGACTGAACTCAACTTACTATTGTTTCCTATAATAACTTTGTTCTGAACTAGAAAGAAGGAAGTATAGCTATTATTCAGAAGTTAAGCTAACAGGTTTTTTTTCCTTTGATCAGGTGTTAGACCTAAGGGGTCTCTACCATGGAAAACTTATATCAATATATCTTAAACTAATATCCTAAACATACCTAAGATAAAAGAATCCTTATAAATCACAAGAAAGCCTTATAACTATAACTTAAAACCTTATAACTATAACTTAGAAAAGTCTGAACTATGGGGCACAGCAAGAGCCACAAGTTTAATCATTACTTACAAGGCTAATGTCTAATTATAAACCTGTTTTACTCATGTACTAAAGAATTTGCTATAGAGCTCCTGGCTCAGACTCCACAGTGTAAATTTGTGTGGTCAGATTTATGCTTAATAGCTAACTTATGAGCCCCTAGTTGTCACACAGAGATGCAGTAAAAATAGGGAGATAGAATTAACCATCGCGGCACCATTTTTGTCTTACATTGTTCCTAGAAGAGGGAGAGATGCCTTGCTTTCTCTCCCTATTATTTCAGACAAGGAACCTTGCTCACTTGTCCCAAGGAAGATGTGACAGGAACCTATATGGTCATCTTTAGGTTACTCTATTAACCTTCACAAACATCCAAGTTAGGCTTGAATTAATTAGAATTCAATGGAACAGTAAATCCCATGATGCCAGACAGCATGAGCAGATCCATGTCTCAAGTCATCCTGAGGTATATTTAATATTTCTATCAAATGCCTAACTCTTAAACACTGTAGGAATGAATTGAGACATGACAACTTGTGAAAATATATTTCAAGAATTAAAGATTCTCATCATCTCTAGTTTGAAACTGACATATTGCTTACATTTTTAAAGTTTTTTTTGTGAGGAATGCAATAATGTGCTTATATTTTAGTGCATGTTTTAAGCAATATTTTGTTTAATTCTTCACTTTTTCATTTTTTTATTTAATCCACTTTTAATTTATTTCCAAAATCAAAAAAAGTCTGTCTTATAATTATCTTTGTCCTCTGTTAAAACCATGACATCTAATACTCTTACTCTCAAATTCATTTCAATATCCATAGACAAGATAGTTACTGAGACTGCCTAGGAAATTTAGTAAGAACAGAATTAAAGTATAAACTTCATTATAGATATACAATTGCTGAGGTCATCAAACTTGTCCAGGTAAATGGCATTAAGTGATAATACATCCAAAGTCCTTAAAATGCACTCACTTCTGTGTCAAAATAACGAGTATGTTAAGCGTTCAAAAGAAATAAATGAAACATAAGTACACATACACATTTGTATATTTTTCTTATTTTCTTTTTCAACATACTCTGTTGCCTAACTTTATCTTTTTATAGCAATTTTAGCTTTACTGAAAATTCAGAAAGCACAGAATTTCCTTCTTCCTCAACTTGATCTTTTCTAGCTCTATACACTCTTTTTGGGGGTCAGGGGGTACTGGAGATTGAACTCAGGGACACTTGACCACTGAGCCACATCCTCAGCCCTATTTTGTATTTTATTTAGAGACAAGGTCTCACTTATTTGCTTAACACCTTGTTTTTGCTGGGGCTGGCTTTGAACTTGTGATCTTCCTTCCTCAGCCTGCCCGGGCACTGGAATTATGGGCGCTCACCACAGTGCCCAGCTCCATACACAATTTCTTATCTTTCAAAGCCTCATTTAGTGTGCTACATTTGTAAAAAAGTGAACAACTAATATTGACACATTATTATTAATTAAAATCCAGAGTTAGATTATAGTTGTTTATATTATATAGTCTATGAGTATTAATAAATACATAATGTCATATTTTGACAATGAAAGTAACATATAGTATAGTTTTTCTGCCATAAATATATGATATGCTCCATCTAATTTTTTTAATTCAAAAAATGTTTGGTCCTTGTTTAAGAGTAGAACAGGCTCTCTAATATAATAAAACAAAACTATTGTTATATGCTCCTATGTCATCAAATTAAACCAGATTTTTTGGAGGGCAGGGGGGGGAAGAATGAAATGTGTGGCAATTTGCTATATTTTGCATGAACAATGTCAATAGTTGAATAGTTCTTTCTGAAAACAGAGTGAGATTAGTAATTGTGGAATTTTTATAAATAATTAAAATGGTAGGATGGAAAGGTATTTCTAAGTAGGATGGAAAAGTCCTTGGTGAAATTGTACCTGAATGAATCTTTAGACAAGAAGACTATAAAATGGGGTTCTATGGCCATATGCACAAAAACATGTTGCTCTGACAAGGGTAACATGTTTCTTTATTGCAGGAAATTTCTCAGGCTTTAATAAAACATTGTCCACCTTAAATAATCAACAAATAGATGTAATATGCAGCATTTCTTAAACATATTTATTAGTGGTCTCTGTCAATTAATCATTTCTCTTAGAATTAGTCTTTCACAGGACACACTAAAAATACTGCACTAAGGAATAGTTAGCTCTGATGCATATTTCTTTGACTTTTTTTTAAGTACAATACAAAAAAAAAAAAAAAAAAAAAAAACAAGATTGGCACACCATACATAATTACCTCATGACTGGAAGGATAGATTATACACATAATTTAATGCATATTTTTACTGTCTTACAAGTATTGCCATTTCTATTTAAAGACCATGATTTTGAAGCTAAATAATTTCTCCCAATATGCCCAAGTTACATGCATAAAAAGTGTGGTTTTTGTGGCAAAATTCTACATAAAAATTTTGCCACTTTAATCATTAATAAGAGCTTGATTCAGTGGCTATAACCACATTCACAATGTTAGGTAAATACCACTTACACAAGGAAGAACATCACCAGTTCTTCCAGAACTTTTTAAATAATCTCAAACAGAAACTTTGTACTTAGTAAAGACTAATGCCCATTGCTTCTTCCTCAAGCCCCTAGATTCCTTTATTTACTTTTTGTCTCTATGCATTTGCACATTCTGTATAATTATTATGCATAACAACACAATATTTGTCCTTCTGTGCTTGGTCCATTTCACTTAGAATAATATACATGTTGCAGCATGTATCAGAATCTCCATCCTCATCAAAGCCAAATAATTTCCATTGTTTATGGATCTACATACAATCAAATGTTTGCTTTTTATAAAGTTTTTTTTTTTTTTTTTTTTTTTCTTGCCAGTATATGAACTAGTGTGGAAAGCCCAAGGCAATTTGTCCTATTTAGTGCTCTTATATTTAGGAGTCTGTAGTATGTAAGAAGATAGGGTCACAATCTGTGGACACTAGAGAAGAAGGAGAAGACAAAATCATACACATATTTCATCCAAAGCAAAAAAACTCATAGTCTATCTTAGATTGATTTTTGTAAACAAATACCAATTTCATTTTCTAAAAGTTATTATGAAACATTATATGATATTTTATCTTCATAGCTTATTTCTGATGAAATATCATTATTTTCACATTCAAAATTAAAATTCACAAGTAATGTATAACAAAGTAGTTGAAAAAAACTGAGGTGTAAAATCTCTAAGAAAGTGGAACCTGACTATCTTGTGCAGCACAGTATATTCATAAGCAGAACTAATCCTTTGGTTGGCATCCAATAAGAGGATCTTAAATATATAAATAAATGAATGGATAGAAGCTCATTCTGAATATTCTTACCTGAGTATTCTGAATATTGTTCATATAGTAAAATTTCAAATTTACAGAATAGTTATAAAATAGTACAAATAAACCCCATAAATTATTTTGTTAGATCAATAATTAGAAGTTGCCTCATTTGTTTTAACATTTATTTTGTAGTTTTGTTGTATCTACCTCTGTTCTCTCTCTATTTTCTTTCTGAATCATCTGGGAGTTAGTTATAGACATTGTCCTTTTTTCCAAACACTTTAATGTATAAAGAACTAAGAGGATATTTTTCATACTGCAGTGCAATGATCAGAACAATTGAAATATATAAATCTACTTTCCAACTGTAAACTATTAAATCTAAATAAAAATAAAGAATTTGTGGTGCAAATTTTGCATTTGAAGTGAAGTTTATTCTATGTGTAAAATACATGCCAAATTTGGAATAGTTAAAACAAAAGAGATGGAAAATATCTACTATCATTTGGGTATGTATTTATTTTGGTTTGTTTGATTTTTGTTTTGTTGTTGTTGTCCAGAGATTGATGTGCTAAAAGATTGGAAGATTGGTCCCTCAGTGTAATGGTTTGAATGCTGGTATAATGATTAAAAGTTGGGGCCTACTGGGGTAATGATGTCATGGGGGTACAATCCCAGGGTAGTGGTAGTCTCTTGGGAGTTGTTTAGTTCTCATGGGACTGCATTGTTTACTGAGAGGGTTAATTGCTGAAAAGCTAGGCCATCCCAAATGTTTGGTTTTCTCCTCACATGCCCACTTACCAGTGTTGAACATACTTCTTCCAAGTGATATAGGTGCAGTAGTTTGACAGAGGAGCAAGCCCTCACCAGATGTAGCTATGTGATCTTGAACTTCCTTGCCTCTAGAACTGGAACCAAATAAACTTTTCTTCATAAATTACCCAGCCTCAGGCATTTTGAACTAAGGAAATATCTCATTAATGTTTATGTAATAAACATTCTAACATATGTTGAAATGATACTTGTTTGGAAGTTCTGGTTAAATAAAAGATACAATAAAATTAATTTAACAACTTTGTTTTACTTTTTTATTGTCATTTGTAAATAATTAAAAATTACCTTTCTGGCTTTCACTGAAATTCTATTGGATGCACTCTTCTAGCTCCTGTAACCACATTCTTAGTGTATAGAAAATATTGGTAATATCTGAGGATGAAGTATGCTTACAATGCTAAGGGCATACACAAAGAGAAATGAACTCAGAGGAATGGTGAGGTGAATTTTCTTAGTTCAAGCCATTATAATACAATACCATTTACTGGGCAGATTACACAAACACACAAACATTTATTTTCGGAGGGTGGGAGAGCAAGATCAATGCTGGAGACGAATATCCAAGATTAAGATGATGCGAGATCTGGTTTTGAGTGAGGATTATGTCAGAGTTTGCAGGGATCTGCTTTCTGGGTTATATTCACATGGAAGAAGAAGGATTGGAGAATTCACAGCATCTCTCTTATAAGGACACTAATCTTATTAATGAGGGTCTGCCTCATGACCTGATAACTTCCCTAATCCTCTCCTATTGTCAGCATAATGGGGGCTATACTTTCAACATGGTCCCCTGTCACTTCGCTGTCTTCACTAACAGATGATGTCATTGTTGGTTTAACTTATTGCCATGCTTTATCCCTGTTGCATTTCTCCCACCTCCATCACTATTACCAACTCACAAATTCTCAGGGTAGATTTTCAATATTGAAGTTACAGTGATCCTTTTCATTGTTCGAGAGCTCAATTCTCTCCAGAGACTTCCCACATGCTTTAGAACAAAATTCAAAATGATGTCCTAGAAGATTGTATACAATGTGTTCACCTGGCAATTTCCCTGAATTTATTACTAAAAAATTTTCCCAGTGTCCCTTCAACTTGGATCTTTGGTTCTTGGTCTCTCTCCATTTGGATTGCTCTTTTCACATGTCTGCCTTTCTCTGGATTCCCTTCTTCTTGGTTCATGCCAAAATACCCAATTCATTAATGGGCCCAATTAAGAGAATCCTTTATAAAATAGCAATTTTTTCTTATCCCAATACACCTTATGCCCTACTATATTTTATCAATATCTGAGATGCTGTGTATTTGCTACATATTTTATTTTATGTAGCTCCTCAAATGCCTTTGAGGGCAGTAATTTTTGTATTTTTAGTTCCCATTGTATCAACATTTTCTAGAAGAAACCCTAGCATATAATAGGCATGCAATAAATAGTTTGAATCAATAACAATAAAGGTAGAAGTTCAGAAATTATTGAAAAATTCTTATGGAAGAACAATGAGGTGAATGGCAATGTCAGCATTTCTTCAAGTTGGTGAGATTAAAACATAGTACTCTGTCATTTAATACAAATGCATATTCAATATTTAAATATCCCTTGAGGCTCAGTATTACAAATTCCTAAAAACAAACAAATTCATTTTGATTATACATTTAATGTGGAAGAAGTAAGAAACAAAATGTAAATTAAATCAAATGAATTTTATTATTGAAATGTGAACAGATGTAAGCAACTAAAAGGTAAAAATGCTTTTAAGCATGAATTTTCAGATCTAATTCTAAATGTTTTCTAAATTTAAAAAAATGGAAAATTTTAAGCTTTCTAACTTTGCTAAATTTTTCTTTAAAACATTATTATACATGCTTACATGAGTGGAAGGCAATATATATTTAAGATACAAAACTAAGATTATGGTTACACACAAAAAAATAAGAAAAACAAAACAAAACAAAACAAAACAAAAAAAAAAACAGAATAAAAAAGAGATGAAGAAATGACACCAATAAGAAAATTAGACCCAGAAAAAGGAAGCCTGGTTAATAAAAAACTAATATCATGACTTAATATTAACTTTGTATTAAAGAGTATATATACACTTACATATATACATATATGTATACAAATATACATGCACTTAAAACAAGTATAGAGCTTAATGAAACTTAATACTGAACATATTCTTATGACCTAGGTTTTAAACAACAGAATATTTATAACACCTCAAAATATTCTCACATCATGTTCACTTCAGGCCACTATCCCAATTCAAACGATAATCATCATCTTGACTTCTTTTTTCTTAAATATGTTTTTAACTGCTACATAAAAACATCAAAATGTCATGCTTTGATACATGAACACATCATATAATGTTAAGTCTGGCTAAATATATACATCTCCTCAAGCACTTAAAATTTCATATCTTTTTGGTGAAAGCATTCAAAATGTTCTCTTCTTGCTTTTTGAACTACACAGTCTGTGCAGTACCATGTCAGAACTTTTCATTCCTATTTGTAACTTTACAAAATTTATCGACATTTCACCACCCTTCTTACCTCACCCTACTTTTTCTAGTTTCTGGTACTGTTCTATTCTTAATTGCTATGAGAACAAAATTTTTAGATTCCACAGATGGGAATTTTGTTTTGTGTTCCATATACATTCTGAATGTTAACCCTCGCTAGATGTGTAGTTTGCAAATATTCTCTCTCAATTTGTGGGTTGTCTCTGTGAGGGAAGCCATCCATGAAATACATGAAAATCTTCTCTCAGTATGGAAGCCAGAAAAATTTAGGTTTAGCCTTTCAAACTATAGGTAGCTCTCCCAAGGCAATAGATCACCCAGTGCATGTGACCTTTATTTCCACTCTGCTAGGAAGATCCCTCATAGTAGCTATGGGAACTTGACAACCCACCTTTAACATTTTTTGGTGAAGAAGAGTCTATGGAAGGCCTTTGATGTTTCCCAGTATAAATAAAGCAGGTGTAGGCTCCATTTTGCCATAGTCTAGAAGTTCAATCCATCTGATGGGCTTGCCCATCCTGTCTCCACTTTTGAAACTACTTTCTGTGTTCTGGGGTTATTTTCATCATTGTATTTTTCTTAGCTTTTATTTATCAGCCAGCCCATTCTACCAAGGGGAAATCCCATTTCCACCTCCAGCATAGGGTGGGTGAGATCTCTGCACTCATTTGAGTGTTTCCTTTGCTATGCAGAGCTTTAAAGTTTGAGGCAAATCTATTTGTCTATTTTTGTTTTGATTCATGTGCTTTTGGGGCATTGAGTTAAAAGACCCTTACCCATTCAAATGTGCTGAAATGTTCTGCCTGTTTTCTCCCAGGAGTTTCACAGTTTCAGATCTTACATTTAAGTTTTTGATCTATTTTGAGTTGCTTTTGTAACTTCTGAGAGACAGGAGTTGTTTCATTGTTTTCCATGTTGATAAAATCTTTCCCAGTACCATCTACTGCATTTACTGAAAAGACTGTTCTCTTTCCAATGCATGTTCTTAGCACCTCTGTTTAACATCAATTTCTGTAGGTCCGTGGGTTTACTTCTAAGATTTGTTTTCAGTTTCTTTGGTCTATATTTGTTTTCAGTTTCTTTGGTCTATATATATGAAAATGCCATGCTATTTTTTATTGTGACAGATTTCTAGTATATTTTGAAGTAGGAAATATAATGCCTACTGCTTCTCCCCCACACACAATTTTGCTTTACTTATTTGGGGATATGTGTGGTTCCATACAAATTTTAGATTTTGTTTTCTGATTTTGTGAAAACTATTATTGGTGTTTTGATAGGAATTGTATGGAATCTATAGGTTGCCTTGGGTAGCATGGACATTTTAACAACACTGATTCTTCCTATCCAAAATATGGGTGGTCTTTTTCGTGTGTTCCATCTTCAGTGTATTTAATAAAAGTTGAAGAGTTTTCATCACAGAGATCTTTCACGTTTGATTAAATTTATTCATAGGTATTTTATTATTTTTCTAGCTTTTGTAAATGGAATAACTTTCTTGATTTAGATTTCTAGTTATTGCTTTTTGGTGTTCTGCAACTTGGCTAAATTTGTTTATTAATCCTAATAATTTTTGGTGGAGTCTTTGAGCTTTTCTTTATAAGATCATGTCATCTGCAAAGGGTGATGATTTTATTTTTATTTTTCCAAGTTAGATGCTCCTTTTTATTCTTTCTCTTGCTGTATTGCTCTGACCAGAACTTCCAGAACTATGATGAGTAAATGTGAGTAAAGTGAGCATCTTTCTCTTACTCTCGATCTTAGAAAGCTTTCAGCTTTTCCCCATTCAGAAGGATGTTATCTGTTGGCTTATTATATACGACCTTCACTATGTTCAGGCATATTCCTTCTGTGTCTAATTAGTGTTTTTATCATGAAGGATCGTTGTGTTTTATCAAGTGCCTGTTCTGCATCTGGTGAGATGATTTTGTGGTTTTCGCCCTTCATTATATTGATGTGCTACATCACATTTCATCTACTTGTTTATGCCATGAAACTTGTGTCCCTAGGATGAATCCCACTTAAACATGGGAAATAATATCTTTGCAATGTGCTTTTTGGATTCAGTTTGCTAGTGTTTTGTTGAGAATTTTTTTTTTTTTTAAATCTGTATTCATCAAGGATATCAGTCTGTAGCTTTTTTGGGGGGTTGTACCGAACACTGGTTTTACTATCAGGTTAATTTTGACATTGCAGAATTAGCAAATATTAATAGATGTTGATTATTATTATGTCACATTACCACAATGAATATCTAATAATATCATTAAGAAATTAAATTAAGTTCTTGAAATCTATATGTGGGTAGGCTCAGACCAAAATTTCTTTCGTGTCACAATCTGAGTGGTGTTAAGACATGTTGCTTAAAAATATAATCCTCATTTTACTCACTATAAATGTACAAAACCATAGTCTTATTCATATGTTTAAGAAAAAAAGTACTTGTAAATAATAGTCCTGCCACAAAGATAAGCATGTAAACAATGCTCAGAAAACATTATGAGCTATTTGTATTCTATGATTAGTATTGCAGTTCCTACAGCACCCTTTACTACCATTATTACATTGTAATTCACTTATATGAAGTAATAAGTAACACTTAATACCATAGCTCTTTTCTAGATGCAGAGATGTGTTGCTCAAGGAACCAACTAACAGCTTAGCAAGTCCTTGTTTTAATTCTCTTTTACTTGGAATTTTATGAGATCTGAGTCTGGATCTTTCTGAACTTCTACATCAGCTTATAATATATAGGTAAAAGAGAGTTAATATTAAATGGCTATATTCAACAAGGATCTTATTTCATCAACTTTAGAATGATAGACAAGATACCTTATCATGTTAAAACTAATGGGTATGTGTGAAAGTGGAGACTCAACACTACTGACAAGTACATTCCAGGGCTTATAAGTCAATAAAATTCTACCTAAACTTATATTTCAAATTACATATTTAAACTAAATTCATTGGAAATGAAGAGCCATGATTCTTTGTTTAGATAAAGTGCACTATTGCTTTTTCCTCAAAGAAAAATCCATAATGTGTTGTTCTTTAAAATAAATCCCTTGGATTTTATTAAGGCAGTAAAAATACCAATATATATGACAGTGGATTTTTGACGGGAAAGTTTCTTTTTTTCTCTTATTCACTATTAAAGCTTTGAGGTATACATATTTCTTGAAAGAGTTTGTGTAGAAAAGAAAAACAAGTAAGCATAACTCCTGAAGTATGTCTTATTTACACAGCTGCCAAATCTTTTCACCAGATTCTTGTCTAATAGAAATGCTGCTATGCCTGAGTAAGTCTGGTTTGTAATTAAACATTCCATCTCTCAGAAAGTAAAAAATGAACTAATAGTAATGTATTCAAATGAAGATGTCAAGTTTACCTCTAAGATCTGTTATAGATGATGGATCACTTGTGCTAATCCTACTCATAGAAATAGATTTTAAAACACAATTAGACACAGACATACTATACTAATAATGGTTTTCCTAAAGCACACAGGACAGTTTAAAAAGTCATATTCAAGCATAGCAGTTCAGGCACTAATTCCTAACCCCTGACTATTTGTTGAACTTTAATTGAACAAGCCCTTACTGAAATATTTAACTCCAATGTGAAGGATATTTCCATTTTTTAGGAGATATACAACATATATTTTATAATATTTCCCTTTCCTTGTGAATGAATCAATTTCAAAAGTGTGGTAACCTGTTTATTAGATATAACTTTTCCAATATTAATGAAAAAGTTATAGGACATATTTTCCTTCTACAATGATACTACCAAAAGATAATTGTATTGTTTTAATAATAAAACCTATAAGTTTTTTAAAATCCAATTATTTGCTATAAAATGTAGCATCAAAATATACTAAAATGATAAATTCACCACTAAGTTTAATATATAGGCTGTGATGTTCAATGAATGTTGAAAAGATTCCTTTTGCATTAGTCTGGTTCTCTATAGTGCATGATTTTCTGATGGTTATATGCCTCATTTACTACTTACAGTAGATTTTAGAAATGATTGTGTCTAAGGTCAAAATTTCCTGTTTCTAAGGCTTAGACTTTCTCTCTTAGGAAACATCATTTATCACCTTTCCATCCCAATTCACAAATGTGTGTCCCAGGTACCTGAACATTGCCCCATCCAACTTAAGTAAAACCAAGAACAGAATATATTTCTTTTTATTTGTATTACTGTCTATCTGCATTCTGCCTTCCTTGCCTCATTTCTTAGATTATAATAGGATATAAGGGTATCTTACAGGAGATGTGGAGTATAGACTTGATTGTTTTACAGCAACTGTGAGAGAAAATACTTCCAAACAATTATTCTGTCTGCTAATTTGGAGAATTCAAATCAGAAGTACACACATTAAACAAAGTTCTGGGCTGATTTACCCACTAGTGGATTAGATGTTTCAAAAGAATCTTTAATAGAAGCAGCATAAAATTAAAGATAATTTTTATTCTTTTTCCTTGGGAGGATACCCTCTTCTATGCCACAGTATGGTTGTCAGAATAGGGAATACTAATGTCAAGCCCTACCCCAGTCATTCCTTTCTCCTGTTCTACTACAGGACAATGAGCAGTAGTTCCCTTTTGGACTTCCTTTCTTGGAATGTACATCTCCATTCTTCCTAAAGAAGACTAATCTCAACACTCAGGTTCCTGAGGGAGTAATTCTCAGGAACACCAAGTTGATTGAATCCTTTAAGGTATATTTCTCAATGTGATACCAGTGGCTTCTACTTACTAGTTGGGTGAATTTAATGATATAAATCTAATTTTCTCTCTCATTAAAAAAATAAAAATAAAAATCTAACCTTGAATCCCACTGCATAACCATTATCATCTTCATTTTTACTAGCCAACTATGATTTTAATATAAAATTTTGGCAACAGATTTTAATCAGACATAATAACACTAATAATTTATGTATTGTCAATATAAACACTTATGAAATTAGTTAAGTTGAACTATTTACTAATTGAAGGTACCATCATCCTTCAAGATTTGGGACCTAATTATGCACCAGTCTTTTTCAGGATACTATTGAGATATAAAAATACATGATTAGCATGCATACAAGAATATGGATATGTTTGTTTTATATGTGCCTGCATGTATGGTTATAAAATAGCATAGCATAGCAAAAAAGAAAAGAAAAAATCTAGTAAGTATTTGCATTCTGATTCTTTAAGTGGAAAAGATGAAGGAAGGCATCCAAATCAGGAGCAATACAATTTGAAGTAACAGGCTTCAAACCTTCCTACATTTTTTTAAAAATTGAAAACAAAACAAAACAAAAATATGTAATACTATTCATAATGCAAACATTGAAACTAAAACATAAAATAATCATGGTTATTGATGACATATAGAAGGTAATATCTTGTAACTCATTAAGTGGAGGACAATTTTTTCTATGTCTTCAAAACACTGAAATTCATTCTCAGTAATTGGTCTTTTGTGTTTTCAAGTCATGACTCTCCCATCAGTTCTCCAATCACCACTGGTAGAGTATTTATAGCTCCAGACCATATTATTACTATTGCTTTTTGCGTAATGACTCTGGACCATCAGGACTCTTCTCCAGCCACACAGATATCACCTAAAAGAAAGTAGCCAGGGTAAGTAGCTTAAGTCAGTATTCTTCACCCATACAAAGGACAATTAAGACTAAGGTGTATTTATAGTTCTAGTAAGAAAAAAAGTGCTTTTTCATCAAAGTGCAGTGGTAAAGGGGCTACTTCACTGAAGAGATTACTTGAGCTTCTGTCATAGTCAACATTTTTGTTACTGTGACAAAGAGACCTGACAAGAACAACATAAAGGAGGTAAAGTTTATTTGGGGCTCATTGTTTCAGAGATTAGTGGTCTCTATTGCTTTGGGCACAAGGTGAGATGGAATACCATGGTGGAAGAGTTTGGCAGAGGAAAGTAGCTTAGGACATGGCATCAGGAAGCAGAGAGAAGGGGGGGGGGAGCTTATCTCACCACAGACAAAGCATATACCACAAAGGCACACCACAATGGCCCACCTCTTCCAGCCACACCCAACCTGCCTACAGTTAATGCTTACCATTGGATTTGTTTAACTTAACCATTTGTTAAGTATGTGCATCATTCTAAGTGTGGCATGGCTATGTACAAATCACAACTATAACCTTAATCTCCAGGTCCCTTACTACCACTACCATGATTCTTGTTTCCATGCTCCCATACAGCTATCAACAAAATCCATGGTTAGTAGGTCTAATTTGCAGAATATTCAGGCATATACAATGGGGATCTCAACTTGCATGTGTATATTTTGACATATTTGAAATCCATCTTATACCAATTTTGTGCCCTTCATACACTTTACTCTATAACACTTGAAGCACTGAATTTATAGAAGATTGTTTTCTTTGTAATTTGAAATTGATCCATCTTGAAATAAGCAAAGCCATAATCACAAAAATGCAAACTTTCTTGAAAAATAAAGAACTTTCCTAAATTTCTCAAATTCCCATTTTAATACAAAAGAATCAGATCTGAGAGTCTTGAATTTACAACTTTATAATTATTAGCAGAATTATATGATCTAGCAAAACCAACAAACTGCAAGAAGGGCTCTTGTCTTCATGATAATATAGGGGAAAATCAGGATGGGAATGAGGATGAAGTTTGGAATGGGTGCCAGGGAGGGAATATAAGAGAGAAAAGTAAGAAAGATACATTTAAAGCTTTCTATTTGCTCCATAATATCAAAACGTTTAAAGCATAGATTGAGGTTCAGGAAATATCCAAAGCAGAGAAGTTTACCCTTTATTATAATAACTGAGCTGGAACAATTGAAAGATATTAAAGGAGCTCTCTAGATTAATTGTGACAAGAGAAAAGTGTGCAGCGGCTCAGAAAGAATACTCAAAATGGTTGCATATTGTGTAAAAACTCATTATTTTGAAAACTTGGAAAATAAAGGGAATGATTGAAACATTTATTCTGTTTTCCTGTACAGACTACACTAATGGGAAATAAATAGATCAGGAAAAGTTTCTTTTATTGAAACATAAAAGGAATGATGAAATTATAATAGTATCACTGTATAACTACTAATGGATCTAGACATAGAACAATAAAGCCTAGTAACATCAGAAAAGAGGAACAGCTGGACATCACATGCTCACAGATGGAAAAACAAAACGTTGCCCATGGAGTCATATTTCTGAAAATATTGACTCCAAATCTAACCAAGATTTAACTCCGTATGGACAGAGGAGCATATAAACTATATGATAGCACATGCAATCAGTTAAATCTAAATTATGGGAGATAGGAAAAATCCACCTCATTTCTTAAACAATTACCATATAGGAAAAGGCAGAAAGAGAGTACACACTTAAGAACCAATTATAATCATATGGAACTTATTCCAGCTTTTATGCAAATTTTAAAATAGATATTTATTCTGGTCATGATAGACCAGTTATAACAGACTAACACTCTCCCCATAAACATATAATACTGGAAAAACATATGTGAGAAACTTTTTTTTACACTAGGGAAAATAGGCAGCTCAAAACAATGAGAGATAGGAAACTCATGACTTATCCCGAGAACACCCTGAAGCTCACCACTCTGTTTTTGGACAATCACTCAGTATCTTAGTCCATTTGTGCTATTATAACGAAATGCCATATATCTGGTCAGTTATGAATAATAGAAATTTCTCTGTTCTGGGGGTGGAAATCCAAGAGCAAGATAATGGTATGTAAATTTGGTTGTCTAGAGGGTACTCTGCTTCCAAGACATCTTGAATGCTACCTCCTCTCAAGAGAAAACTATTCTCACAGTATAGAAGGTGGAAGGGCAGAGGTCCAAGTCCACAATGAATTCCCTCCATCAAGACCTTTTGTGAGGACATCTTATCCAATTCATTAGCCTTCATGACTTGATCTCCTCTTCAAAGATACATCTTCCTAAACTGTTGCTTTGGAGATTGAGTTTGAAGATACAATTTGGAAGTCACAAAAATTCAAACCACAGCATTCAATGTCCATACGAGAGCAGTGTACCTGATCAGGGCCTAAGCAGTGTACACTACTCTTTCAGTGCACAGAGGCAGTGATCTGGTATGAAGCCAATTGAAGTAACTGACATCTGTGAGATAAAATCTTAGAGAATAAGAAGTTAAAGTGGATGGGATTTGAGAAGAACATGGGAGTTCGTGGCAGAACACAGGTTGTGCATATAGTGAAGCCCATTCAAGGTTTATCAAGTAGAAATTACTACAAGGCTGTGCATAAAGCAAAGGTACTATGAAGATACTAGAGGTTTTTCAAGATAGGAAGAAAAAAAAACATTTAAAGCATTGCCAGGGATATTTTAATTCTATTCTTTCCATAATGAAAGATCTTAATATCTTAGTAACAACTCTGGAATCTAGCTAAAATAATCTATAAAGCTTTTGAAGTAAAGGTAATGCCCTAGAATCAGACCTATTCTCAACTCTTTAAAACAAAGCATGAAATCAAGCCTAAAAAGATTATTGAAGGAAATAGAATATTTATATGGAGTTAAAGGGGCTTGAAAAATGCTTTAGGCATTCCAATATTTTTACTTACTGTAGTGTAGGACTGAGCCAAGACAAGTTCATGGTTACCAATCAGTAATTGAAAAGTTCAAGGCTATCAGCCAGTACTAAATCAAGTTTCAAATTCTTCAAAGAAGAATAAAAAGTCTCTTAACCTGAACAACTGTGTAACTAAAAAAAAAAAAAAAAAAAAAAATGAGTAATCTATTTCCTTACACAATAATGGGATGGGCATAGGGTGATCATTACAACATTTCTGTTCAAAAACATGGAATGTGGAGAAGACTCAAAGCCACAGTCAGTGGTAATTATGAAATCTGGCCTGGAAAATGTTAGACATTCTGTGATTTGGCCTCATAGATCACAGCTCTGGGTTCTGGTCTCATGGTTTTGCTCTCTCCGTCATTCTTTCCTTTCCTGAAAAGCAGCACACACTGATATCTCAGTAGTTTTCTTAGTTCTTGCTGATGAAATTTCAAGGTTGCAAAAGATGCTTCCTTCAATTTGTTCTCATTGTTTAAGTCCAATACAACTCTCTTAATTTTCAATATAACTCTCTTTAAATATTTTCATTATCTTCTGAGTCATTTTAGGTTTTACTTGATTAGATAAAAAAAATATAACCAAATATCTATTCAAGGTAAGCCCTTCTCACCAGTGGTCCTAGTGAATCAGCCCAGATACTTAAGTTTCCAAGAAACACTCTTCTTTGATTGAGAGGATCTATGAGGTAGACTCATAATTTCTTTAGAAGGTTTTTTGTCTTTCTAAAACATACTCTGAGCTACTACCTTTGATCTTTTTGAAGGTTTAATAAAATATATTATAGCCATAATCTTAGTTTTATCTTTGGAGTACATTTACCTTTCAGAGCCCAAATTTGATCTTTGCTTCAGAATCATTTCTTAATTTAAACATATATATTCTGAAAAGGCTGAGAAAATTCAAAATCAACCAGTTCTGGCATCTTAGTATTTAAACTCTGTTGCTGTGTCTTTTATCATAGTTTATCTCTGTTCTTTAGAATTACTCAAAGCTGCAAGATGAAATCAGGTCATACCTCTCAACTGAATAACTTCTAGTCATGATCACCTAGTTCTTTGATTATATTTTCTGCTTTCTATGTAACTGCTGGAGTATGTTACTAAACTTTATGCCACAGCATGATGAAGTTCCCTTATTCTTCAATTTCCAATAACATTTTCTTTAAACAATCCTCAAAGTCCAAATCTCTATAGGTGGAATTTTGAAGGATTTTAAGTTTTCAATAAACTTTCTTCAAATCCCACTGTAGTTTCAAAGTCATTCACATATTTTAGACAATAGTTATGGCAGCACCCATCTTCAGTTGGTATTTGCTATCTATTTCTGCATTAAAATCTATTCCAAAATTTTACAGTTTAAAATGGTAGCTTAACTTTTTCAAGGTCAAAGTTCAGGGAGTGGTTTAGCAGGGTGGTTCTATTTTGGCCCTTTTATGAAATAGCATATGTTGATTCAAACAGCGTTATTTGCATGTGTATTATGCGTGTGCTTCCAAGCTCCTTAATATGGCTTTTGGCAAGATGTTTCATTTTCTTAGCATGTGGGCCTCTCCAAAGTCTAATGATGATATAAATTCTTCTACAGGAAGATATTAGACTACAGAGAATAAACCCTACACATGGAAAGCCACAGTCCTTTTATAACCTCATCATGGTAGTGGCATGCATTCAATTCCACTAATTCTATTCATTGGATATGAATCGTTAAGTCCAGCCCACACTCAAGAGAAATTAAGCTCCACCTCTATAAGTGAGGAGGGCCAAAAAAAAAAAAAGAAAAAAAAGAAAAAAAAGAAAAAAAGAAAAGTGGCCATATGTTAAAACCATGACAACAAAGGGTCACTCTATATACCATAGAAATAAATATTTAGGGTCACTCTACCATCAAAGTCATCACAACCATTTGGCAGTTATTTCCTGAGGGAGAAGGGAGTGTGGAGTGAAGGAAAAAAAGTATATAAATAGTAGTTATTATTCCAGGAACAAGTTTCACAAATGGAGACTGCAGTTGTTAGGAGTATTTATTTCTAATTCTTTATGTAATAACTGATACTTTTAGTATTTCTTCCCTCTTCCCAAGCTACATTAATAACAGTTGAACTTACACCTTGGTATGTAATTTACAGGGGTTCCAGAGAGGGGAGTCATTGATCTAGAGAAGAAAACATCACTCTAAGATGAACAAAATGGTACATGGAGCCCTGCTTTTCCCTTCGGGAAGAGAAATGGCATATTTTTAGATGTACAAGGTAATAGTTGCTTCATGTGAAATGGAAACTTGTGTTTTGCTTTTTTCCTTGTCTTTGGAGGTTAAATATGACTAAAAGAATTGTGCATGGATTCCATGTGGATATGCAACAAATAGTGAAAATTTTACATCAGTCTTTAGCTAAATTGGAACTAAATGTTCCTGTATTTCCTGGTAATCTGTAGGTTAGGTTGGTCATGAATGAAACTGAAAAAGATCTGGAAGGCATAAATTCTGTGGCAGACATCATGCTCCTGTAGTAAAGTCATTGTCACTGATCTGTTGGCTCAACATTTTACTGAAGGGATTAAATTAGGTCTGAAATTCCTCTGGCTCCCACTAGATTTATTTTCTCCAAGGATTAGACTTATTTGTAGTTCGGTGTAAAAAGCACTGACTTCTTTTTCAGGTCACCTGTGTCATCAAGGTTGTAGGCACATGAGACACTCCCCCTTCTCTCCTCTTCCACCAACACTTTTGTTCTTACATGTGCTGCTCACTTATGGCAGCTATAGACTTATCACCTGATAACACCTTTAGCATGTTTTTGTAGATTTCTTCAGCAGCTCCTACAGGTGTGTAAAGTCAACACTTATAATAATTTCCTGGCCTGGGGTGTATGACTCAGTGGCAGAGCACTCACCTAGCATGCACAAAACCATGGATTACATCAGCACCAAGAAGAGGGACAGGCAGGGATGGGGAGTGGAAGGGAAATCAGAAGAAAAAGAGGAGTTTTGTTCCAAGTTCAGTAATTTGGAAAAACAAACAAAATAACTGAAATGAGTGGGGTAATTATATATTTGATCTAATTGTTTATGATTAAAAGATAATTTACTATATCCTCACTTTAAAAATGAAATCTAATAAACCAAAATGTATCATCTCTCAGTAGTATCTTTCATATGTGTATATTCAGACTCACCCAAACTGCCCTTGTGCCTTCTTCCAGGACAATATATTGTTAAGGCATTTTGCTAATATAAATTCTCTCCATTCTGTCAAGAATAAAATAATGAAGGCTTATTACCTGAGTTTTATCATTGTCCTTTTCCATTCTGTAACATAGTTTCATACAAGTATTTATTGTTTGCATTTTACTTGTCTGTCTTCTCTATTTCATTGTGATTGCAAAATGAATGGATAAATGGAGTGATTTATATGACATTAACTGAGGGATAAAATATTCATTAACAATATGCCTTTGGAAACTGAAAAAAACATAACTGAATCAGACAAAATATGTTAGTTTGCTGCCTTCCTATGCAGCTCTTTAAGCAGTCACCAAGCAGTGCTTGGATTCTCTATGTTGCTTAGCACATTCCAGGCAGTCGGCACATATAAAAAACAGAAAAGAATTTTAACAGCAACAATGAGAGTGAACAGCTAGACAATAAACTTTTTTTTTTATAACACTGAAAATGAAACTAAGAAAAGTAAAATATTGCCCAGGACACGAAATGTAACAATTTTCTTTATTATCTCAAAATGTGCTGGGAAGGTTGTTGATATTTTTGGCTTTGGTAAAGTTGGATTGTAGAGAAAGACATTATAGGAAAGGAGAAGCTCAGAAATGTGCTTTATGTCAAATACTTAATAATGATTATGTGTAATTCTCTTTCTAATTCCAGATATTTTGTGATCTATACTTTGCAGCTGAGAATGAGTCTAAGAGTAAACATATAATATGGAGTCTTCTCTCACATAGCTACACACTCAAGAAGGTATAGCTATAACTCAATATGTACCTTTGCTACACTATAGTGCTTTATTTTCTCAGACATATATCAATATTATCACCAAAACAAAAACAAATGCAGCCTAATAAGGTAGTTACTTACATAAGATAAAGAGTATATATAGCCTAATTTTCTATACATATTATTTAATACAAATATTATGAATATATTATCTAGAATATATCTTGTTATAACACACACTTTAAAATGTAAGAATTGCATATAACATAGAAAATGGAATAAAAATAGTTTTATTTATTTTACTTAGACACATGCATATAACTTTCAATTTTGTACTATTTTGGTAATTTGGTTTCTAAGCAAGTCTTCACATCCATGACTGTGGCAACTCTTACCCTCTCTTTGTCCTTGAATCTCCTTCATTTGATTCCTTCTCCTCTTCATCTTCATCATCTCTATCTTCCCTTTTATTATGTAGGGGTTGAAGTAAGGAATTTAAGAGGATAAAAACATATTAACTGGAAATTCCAAACAAAGCAGATTGAGTTGGGGATTTTGCCACCCAAGTGGTAATTCCAGTGACTGGAAGGAAAGAGGAGGCAGGTAATGAGTGTGCCCATCACAACTTAGGTCTATCATAGACCAGAAAGTAGGATTATAACACAAAATAAATTATTTTTAAAGAAATCCCAAGCCTAGTATCTTAAAATAGAAGATGAAACAACACAAATTTTTAGTCAAGATTCAATAATATACAATAACAAACAAATTGAAAAGTTCCATTTAATAAAGATATTCTATTTGTGACCAGAGTCTCTTTATTTGTCTAAGAAAATGCTTTTACAACTTTCTACATTCCTTCCTAGATTCAGAAAAATCAAATATAAAAAGTTAACTTTTTAGAAGAAGGCATTCAAGCTCTTTTTAAGAATTTGCACATTTGTGTTTAGGACAAAGAGAAAAAAGCTATAAATGCACCCACGGCATTTTAGGATTTATGTCTCTGTTCTAAAGACAATTCAAGAGTGTGGTTATTTCCCACCTGGAAAGTGAAACTGAAAAGAATGTTTGATTAGACTGACACAATTTTGAGATAAATCTGGAAATAAGGTATACAAGTTTTATAGTGTTTTATTTAAGAGGAAATGGCTATTCTACGTTAACTCAGAATATTGAAATGTTCTTTATAACACATGCTTTTGGAAGTATAGCACTTTAACAGTCAGGATATAATCAATCGATCCGCAAATAAATGGTGTTTGTCATATCACATTTTATTTTGTTTTTCTGTTGTTTGTAAGTTGAGTGACAATAAAAATGATTTAATTATTGTGATTATTTAACTATTTTCAATGTGATGTTACATTATGTGTGGTGAAGAAGTCAAGTTAACCAAAGAGAAATCTGTCCTTTACCCTCAGCTCCTGGGAAGCTGCCTCTAATCCCCTTGGATGTCATTCTGCATTACAGTTTCCCTTTTATTTACCTGGGCACTTCAAACACTAGATAGTCTACTGAATGTGACAATGTGATTTCTGATAAAGGATTTTATACACAACATGTCAGTTTCAACCTCCTAAAGACCTGGAGTCACTGGTCTAAAGTTACAGGAAGGGTTGTGACTAAAGGGCAGCCATACTGTTTGCTCAAGAGACAATAAAAACCCTAGATATCAAACGCTCGGGGAGCTTCCTTGTTTGTTAATACCATGGGTGTATTTTTGCACAGAGTGATCTGGAAGAGCTACCACTATCTGTGATTTCAAGGATAGACAAAGACTCAAAACTTCACATTTAGACATTCCACATTCTACCCTACTAGTCCTTTACCTAACCAATTTTAATTTGTATCTTTTTACTTAAACAGAAAAATCTATAATATTAAGTATAGTATTTTCATGAGTTTTGTCAGTCATTTGAATGAACTATTGAACTTGAGGGGTGTTGGGAGCAGGGAATGAATTTTGGTCATGTCTAAGCCATCTCTAAGTGGAGTTGTGCCTCTCAGAGAACTCTCAGTGTCATCTCGCAGATCTGAGACCACTTAATTGCCTCGGCAATGTCCTGCTGAAAGAGAATCTTGTGATAATGTGGAATTTATTGGTTCAGACAACCTTAGGTTCAAATCCAACTCCCTAGAGGTGGAAAGAGATACCAATGCACCCAACTAGCCTTGAGGTACCAGCTGCCTGGAGGAGGAAGAACTACTGACCAAGTGTTAAGTCTGCAATGAGGCCAACTTCCTGACAGCCTCTCCTTTCTTGTTTACCTTCTTCACAATACATTCCTTTGATGTATTTCACTATAAATAAAACATTCACAGGCTTTTTCCCTTTATTAAGATCAGACCCATCAGGCCAATCTTATGGTCAAGCCCCTGATTAAATTATATTTCTGTGTCCTTTGTTTTTATTTCATAATATTACTTTTTCAGCCTTTTATTTCCAGCTGGCCCACATCTCCATATGAGTTACTTATTCCCTCCCCAAAGTGAGGTTAATTTGGGAATATTCTACAGACACCTGAACTTTTGCTTGGCATCTGAGTATGAGTAATTTTACAGGGTCTGTTTTCTCTTTGCAGTTTTACTAACTCACATACATACCCACAATATCATTTCCTTCTCTGACATCCAAACATTACTATTAAGCTAATGAAAGCTACCTGTTAGTTTTTAAGTGACTATTTAAATGCTTTACACTCAACAATTGCTCCAAATTATGGAACATTATAGTTTACTTTTTCATATTGAGGAAATTTTTTTTGTATTCATTTTTGATGGTGTGTCTAGTTCCTTTCAGTTTCTAATATACTTAAGTCTTTTCTCATGGCGTCCAGGAATTGACCTAAATTCAATCACTTCTTCTCTGTTAATTTCATTACCTGCTTTGCTAAAGAAGGTTTTCAAAGAAGATTATAAAAATATTCTGTAAGAAATAAGCATTGCCAGGTTGGGGCTATGGTTCAGCAGTAGAGCACTTGTCTCCTCTCGCATGTATGTGTGAGGCCCTGGATTCGATCCTCAGCACCACATAAATAAAATAAAGGTATTTTGTCCAACTACAACTGTTGCCGCCTGAAGCGCTCGGAGCACTGGAGCCGCGGGAAGAACTTCAGAAGCAAACTGGAGACAAACAGCTTTTTATTCTGATAACTTTTCTCTCTGGTTCTAACAACTAACTCACGCCAAACACACCACTAAAATGGCGCTGACCCGATCAGCAATTTCGCCCAAGTCACTCCAGATCCCGCAACAAAATCCCGTGAGACTACGGGTGGCGACAATGGCCAAATCTCCCCCGGCTCATAGTCAACTTCAATTCAAGCCAATCCCCAAACAGGGCTCCTGCATTTCCCCCTTTTTGTTTTAAAAGAGGTAATGCTCTAGGACGTCTATGTGCAACCAACATTCTTACCCGTCATCGGATAATCAAGGCTGTGCCCTTGACTCCTGTCTTAGGTTGATATGTCGGCCACATGAGACTGTCCCGTGCGACTGTGCCTGTCTTAGGTTGTCCCCCTCTGGGGATCTTACCCGTCATTGGCTAACCAGCCATCCAATGGAGCCCTTTAGGATCGACTATATATGATGACTAACAGCCGTCCAATTGTGAGGAGATGTTGCGGCTTTAAGGCTACAAGCCTTTTGGTGATGAGCCAAATTGCATAGCATATCAAATTGTTTAAACAAATCAGCTGCCCTAAGTTCCAACAAGTAACACACTGAATTCTCTAGACAAATACCCGCAAGGCATTGTCCCGTAAAGTCCCAAACAATGAAAGATCAAAATGTCCATTTGTTGTAACATGTTGATGTAGGAGGCCCCATGCATGTAGAGCAGAGGCCACACTGTTGGTGAGGTTGTTTAATGTTTGAGCAGCAGGGATGCTTGCGGCGGCCGCGATCCCTGCAGCTGTAGCAGTAGACGTCTTTTTTATGTTTAGACAATGCCACCGGCAAATCTTCAGGGCCCCCGCTACCTAGAAACTCAAGCATCAATTATTAAAGGAAAGGCAGTGCTATTGCAGCACTGAGTCAAGAGGCGAGTTGTCAAACTACAAAATAGAATAATTAGATTAGAAAAATTAAAGTTGATTTTTGTTCACACACATCGCTGGTTGAGCTTCTACAAACATAAGTTGGAAAAATATCATATTTAGAACAAAACAAAGAAAGACTGAGGGTAATTACTGCATTAAAGATAGATTAAAGAAAAGGTAAAGGCACTTTAGAGAAATAATTTGTTAGCTGGAACCCTTGAGTCTCTGTATACAGAGCAATCTTTTACCTGTTGAGATAATTGAAATTAATGAGCTATTAAACAAATGAAGTTAATAACAAATAAACAATCTTAAGTCAAAACACCAAAATATCAGGTTATATAGCACTAGTCATATTGTTTGCTAAAGAGAAGTCCCAGGGACACCTAATAAATCAAAATTGAAAGTACCTTCATTTATAAAATTATTTACCTAAATTGAATACTCTAAACCTAAAATGAATTAAAGTTATTTGGATCCATATATATATATATTTTCTTTTTCATAAGCGCTTTGATCTATGTGACGTCACACTGGACAAACAAACATACAAACATATATTTGTGACGTCACATTAACATGAAATATAGACAAATGTACAGACATAAAGACATGTATAAAAAGAAGAAATATAAAAAGAAGAAAAAAAAAAATACAATTGTGTGCACACTAAAGAGAGATCTCCTCGTCCCGGCCGGGAGAAATGACACTTAAGTTGTGAAATATTTTGAAGGACTCTTTTGAGGGAATCATTCTATACCTTCATCTTGGTCCTCTTGATTTTGTACCTTTTTTATTAATCTTGATTCTTCAATAACTTCATCTTGATCATTTTGATGTGGTACCTGTTTTATTAATCTAGATGGTATCCATATTGGAGAGGATTCGTCTTTTGGAAAAACACAAACAGATCCTCTTCCCCAAATTAATACTGGATCTGGACCCTTCCATGTACCTGAAAGAACATCCTTCCAGTAAACCAAAGGTTTATGTTGTTGGTGTGGATTCCAATGTCTGTCTCCAGCAGAATAACCATTAGAGTCTAAAGTTAAAAAATTTAAGGTAAACAGGGCAACTGCCAATCTGTCCTTAGGACTTTTCCAATTTCCTTCTTTTTGTTTTAATAACATAATTTTCAGTGTTCGGTTTGCTCTTTCAATAATGCCCTGACCCTGAGGATTGTATGGGATGCCTGTTTTATGGGATATATTGAATTTTGCGCAAAACTCTTTGAAAGATGAGGACGTATATGCGGGGCCATTATCTGTTTTTAAGCATTTTAGGGATGCCCAATGCAGCAAAAGCTTGCAAGCAATGAGATGTAACATCTTTAACTTTTTCTCCAGAATGTAAGGAAGCAAAAATCATGCCTGAACATGTATCTATGGTCACATGAATAAATCGCAATTTTCCAAAACTTGGCTCATGAGTAACATCCATCTGCCACAAATGATTGGGCATCAATCCTCTAGGGTTAACGCCGAAATGAGGATTGGGCAAATGTGTCATACAAGATTTACAATCTTTTACAATTGTTCTGGCTTGCTCCTTTGTGATTTTAAACCTACGTTGCAAGGTGGTGCTGTTGACATGAAACTGGGAGTGAAATAAAGTAGCTTGTTGTAGCGCTGAAAGTATAAATACTGTTTTTGTAAGTTCATCAGCCTTTTGATTACCTTCATGGAGGGGACCAGGCAAATTAGTATGTGCTCTAATATGGCCTACGAATAGAGGTTCTTTTCTTGCCCACAAAAGTTTTTGTATTTGATAAAACAATTTAAAGGCTGGAGTATGAGGTGCTATTGGTCCTGCTAACTCTAATTTTGGGACGGCTTGTACAATATAGTGGCTATCTGAAAAAATGTTTACGGGCTGGTCCCTAAAATTTTCCAGAGCTCTTACCACAGCTTCCAATTCCACTAGTTGAGCTGATTTGTGTGCAGTTATGTAAGTCATATTTTCTTTTTTAGTGACTACTGTAGCAGTACCATTTGAGGACCCATCTGTAAATACATTAAATGCCTTAGGAATAGGTTGATTTTTTATTACCTGTGGAAATATAATAGGATGATTAATACAAAAAGATAATATAGGGGACTTAGGAAGATGATTTATCAAAATTTGCAGAAGTAGAGCATTTAGCTATAGCCCAATCATTATCATTGAAGCATAAGTATTCAATCTGTGATGATGAATAGGGAGTAATAATAGTAGCAGGGTGAATGCCAAATATTTTAGTAGAAGTCTTAAGTCCTTGAAGAATAAGTTTAGCCACCATGGAGGTATAAGATTCAATTATACTTTTAGGAGAGACGGGCAAATGTATCCATAATAAAGGCCCTTGTTGCCAAAATACTCCTGTGGGTGTATATTGTGAAGAAATAATAATCAACATCAGCGGTTGAGTTAAATCAAATCTATCACAATGAGCTCCTTCGATGGCTTTTTCTACTAACTTTAAAGCTTTCCTAGCATCAGGAGTCAATGTTCGTGGTGAAGATGGATCAGGATCTCCACGAAGGATGTCAAATAAAGGTTTTAGTTGGCCAGTAGTGAGATTTAGTGTAGGGCGAAGCCAATTAATGTCTCCCAGTAGTTTTTGGAAATCATTGAGGGTGGTCAAATGTTCTTTATTTATTAAAATTTTTTGGGGTCTAACAAAAGTATCCATGATTTTAAATCCTAAATATAATATGGGAGATCTGGTTTGAACTTTTTCTTCTGCTATATATAATCCATATTTTTTTAAATTTTTCTACCACATCACTGAATATATTAAATAAGATTTTTTGATTAGGGGTGGGCCAATAAAATATCATCCATGTAATGTAGACACATGAGGTTTGGATATTTATTTTTAATGGGTTGGATAGCCTTGTCAACATATATTTGGCATATGGTGGGGCTATTAGCCATTCCCTGTGGTAAAACCTTCCATTGATATCTCTGATCAGGGCCATTATTGTTCATAGAAGGAACGGAAAAAGCAAACCTGGGGGCATCCAGAGGATGTAGGGGAATAGAAAAGAAGCAATCCTTTATATCAAGAGTAATAAGATGGAAATTTTTTGGAATAGCTACGGGACTAGGAAGTCCAGGTTGAGTAGGCCCCATAACTTGCATGGTTTTATTGATTTGTCTAAGATCATGTAACAATCGCCATTTTTCCTGACTTTTTCTTGATCACAAATATGGGGGAATTCCAGGGAGAGGTGGAAGGTTCTATATGACCTGCTTCTAATTGTTCCTGAACTAATTGGTGGGCCGCTTGTAATTTCTCTTTAGATAGGGGCCACTGAGGGACCCACACTGGCATATCAGAAAGCCATGGTATTTTCAAAATTATTTTCTCAGTGGCCCCGAAAAAAAATATCTTTTTCCTTTATGACAATGATTACTTTTAGGGTTAAGATTACTCTGTACTTTTTGATAATGAGTTCTTTTATGGTTAAGATTACCCTGTAGGTTTTCACATTTAACATCTGCAGGCTTGGTTGCAAGGTGTACTCCCATTTGTTGCAAAATATCTCTTCCCCATAAAGTAACCGGTAGATTAGGTAAAACATAAGGCTGAAATGTTCCTTTATGGCCTTCATCATCCTCCCATTTTAAAATTACTGCACTTTTATCTGGGAGGTTATTATATCCCAAGCCTCTTAAAAACTGGTTGAAGCTTTTTGCAGAGGCCAGTGCTTGGGCCATTGGCGTAAATTAATAATGGAAGAGTCAGCTCCAGTATCTATTAATCCCTCCATTTCTATTCCTTGGATTTTTATTTTACACATAGGCCTCCTTGAACAGTCTCGAACCCAGCAAGCCATGGGACTTGAGTCAGTGGAACAAAATCCTCTATTGTTCCCTTCTTGAGGCATACCCATTTTAAATGAATTATGTAAATTGGGAAGGAGAAGCAACTGAGCAATTCTATCTCCTTGATTAACAGAACTTACACTTTGGGGTGAGCTAAGCATTATTTTTATTTCCCCTTTGTAGTCTGAGTTTATTACACCTGGGGTCACTTGCAAACCTAATAAGCTTTTAGGACTACGCCCGATAATAAGTCCTACAGTCCCTGAGGGAAGAGGTCCCCTGACTCCTGTGGGAATCAGTTGAACCCCCATTTCAGGTGTTAACACTATTCGGGCGGTGGAACAGAGGTCTAATCCTGCATTTCCTCTTGTTCCTCTGGCGAGGGAGTGGATGGGTAGTAGGGATTGTGTCGGGGAAGCATCTGAGTGGATGCTTGAGGATACTCCTTCTGCAATGCCCCGTACATTTGTGGGCCCCGGGGTACTGGGCCCCGTGCCCCGTTTTTTGAATTCCTGAACAAAGGATTTCCATGGATGTCAAATTTTGAATAGCATTTATTGGCCCAATGATTTCCCTTTTTACACCTGGGGCAGCGGCCTGGGGCACGGTATGAGCTTGATCTTATTTCTCTTTTGGGATTTTGCCTAGAATTGCCTGATTGATTATAATAATTTTGCCTGGAATATCCTGATTGATTATAATGTCTACGTTTAGCCTTTGTGAAATTTCGAGAGGAAGCACCTCTCATTGAGGCTGCAATCACATTTCCTGTGACAAAGGCGCCATTTATATCTTTACATAGTTGTATATATACGGAAAAGATCCTTTTTAGTTCTCCATGGCCTGATGGCTGCTTGGCACCATTTATTTGCATTTTCATAAGCTAATTGAACAACTAAAGGCATAGCTTGGTCAACATCTGCAAACACACTACCTGCAGTTCTCAAAAGTCGATCAGCAAAGTCGGCATACGGCTCATTAGGTCCTTGAATCACTTTTGACAAGCTACCTTGTAGATCCCCAGGTCCTTGTACAGTTTTCCATGCCTCTAAGGCAGCTGCATTTATCTGAGCATATATATCTGAGTCATAATCTGTTTGAGCTTGTAAGTCTGCGAATTGCCCTTCTCCTGTGAGCATGTCTATATTATAGTTTTCAAACCCTGCAGCCGCGTTTCTTTTAGCCGTTTCTATACAAAGTTCTTGAAATTGCGATCGCCAAACCAAGAATTGCCCCCCGCTTAATGTTGCTTTACATAGACTTTTCCAGTCTGAGGGGGTTAAGCTAAAGGTGTTAAGGGACTCCAGCATACTCAACGTGAAAGGAGCTTGGGGCCCATAAGTCATTACTGCCTCTTTGAGATTTTTTATTGTTTTGAAATCTACTGACTGATGGACACTCTGTCCATTTTTCTTTTCAAATGCTGGCGGTTCCCAATGTATCTGTGAGTTGTCCTCGAGAGCGCATAAGCGATCAGAAAGACTTTTTTATTTCTGTTTCTAGGGTATGCAAATGCCTAGTAATACCCTTCATATTTTCTGTAATGGATTCCACCCATGGGGGGAGTAGTCACTTCCACAAGTGACTCCTCTGCCTGACGGACCTTTTTCTCGGTCTTTTTTTAATTTCTTTTTCCTCATTTTCTCAGGATCACTTTTACTAGATTCCTCACCACTGCTAATTTCACTGACAGCAATATCCTGAGGCCCAGGTTCCAGTGAGAGCAAGTATCCTTCAGCTTTCGCCAATAACTCCCGAATAGCTTTAATAGCTTGGATTTTTGTCATTTTTGGGTCTCTTCTAATACTCTCTTTACTGGTCTCAGTTGGCCCAGTGGAATCTACACTTTTTTGATCACTTTCACTTTTGTCTATATACTCCTCACTGAGAACAGAGTCAGGTATATCAAGGAGTCTTTGCATAGCCTCTATCACTTGGGATTCAGTTATATTCGAACCCATCTTTAGAGACCTTTCAGTTCTTACCTGTCCGCTCCGAAGTTCCCCGTACGGGCCGCCACCTGTTGCCGCCTGAAGCGCTCGGGAGCACTGGAGCCGCGGGAAGAACTTCAGAAGCAAACTGGAGACAAACAGCTTTTTATTCTGATAACTTTTCTCTCTGGTTCTAACAACTAACTCACGCCAAACACACCACTAAAATGGCGCTGACCCGATCAGCAATTTCGCCCAAGTCACTCCAGATCCCGCAACAAAATCCCGTGAGACTACGGGTGGCGACAATGGCCAAATCTCCCCGGCTCATAGTCAACTTCAATTCAAGCCAATCCCCAAACAGGGCTCCTGCATACAACTAAAAGAATATTTAAACAAAAATAAGCATTGAGTCTTTCTAAATATAAAATAATATTTTTGCCCTCATTTTTTTTCTGAAATTTACTAAATATGAAATTATTTTTCCCAAGATCATACATAATAGTTCTCGCTTTGTTGTTTCATCAGATATGAATTATCTTTTCTCCTAAAATTTCTAATTTTTTAGCACTTGTTAATTTATTTGGGAGATTTCCTTGGCTTCATCTTCAATCACTATTAGTGGCATTTCTTGTTCACTATTTGATTACCAACAAATATAAAAAAATGTGATGTAAATATACTCAATGAAAATCTATTGATTCTATTCTAAATTGGTTCTATGCACTTTTAACCTTTGATCTTTATTTACAAGATGTTTATTACACAAATAATACATATGTTTTTAATTAGGGAAAGATAAACTTTTTATGGAGGAATTGCTAAAATAACTGCAATTTCTTCCATTTTGTTCATTTTTTAATATATCCTAGTAACAATTTGATGATATTCTCCAGGAATTACTTTTTAGTTTGATCACTTCATTGAGAGAAGATCCTTGTTAGAGTGTTAATTGACTTAGTTCCTAATGTTTAGATATTGCATTTATTCTCATACATATCCAACACAATCTTATATAATCCTGACTGTGAATATATGGTCATTTATTACGTATACAGTAGTCTCTGTATATGTAATAAATGAATTCTTATAATTTAGAGTTGGACACAAAAGGGAAATGAAGTTGTCATGGTAAAAATGTCTGGGGAATTAAAAATAATCAGCAAAAATAAAAATTAACATTGAATATTTGAGTCTGAATTTCAGATTTTCAATAACTAATGAAAATCTTTTGTTACTGGAAATGGAATTCTTACTGTGTTAGTGAGTATGCATAAGAATAAAATAGACTTTACATAATTACTTGTGATATAAACAATGTTTTTTAATTTGGCTCATTGCTTAGCATAATTATTCTTAAAAAAGGATAAAAATTATATTGACTTCCATCAATCAGGTGAAATAGGGTTTATAAAGAAATAATATTCTAGCATACAAAATGATTCCTAATATTTTAACTAATGTACAGCTCAGTCACAATATTTTAGATAATTTAAAAATGTATTTTATAATTGTAATAATAAACATATACTACTCTTTGAAGATTTATAAAATTTTTGTATCACCTAAATATTTTTTGAAAGTCACGATTAAATAAATAAATAAAACTGATTAGAGTTATGCCACTTCAATTACTAAAATGGACAAAGTTATACATATACATACATATGATTATGTCTATACATATATCAAATATCTATACACATATTATATATTGTGAATGTCTATACACATATGTAGTGTGTGTGTGTGCATATGCATAAAAATCTGATTAAAGAATTGTAAAGAAGGTAAGTCAGTAAAAGCTTAGGGGATACAAAAATACCAGAAAAGAGAGAAACATTTAGAAAGGATGAACATATTGACTGTGTATTCAGTAACTTTAACCCTCTAGTTATTTGTCAATTCTCAGCAAAGAGTAAAAATTCAAGGGGTTACAAAAAATGCTAGACCAAAAACTGTTGTTGAGGCAGGAAAATCCACAGAGATATGACATTCTCCCTAAACTAAAGTGGAAAAAGTTAGAGGCAAGGAAATAGGACTTTAGGAAGAAGAAGGGCAGAGAACTGAGTTCAATAATTGGTGGATTTTTCCATCAAAGCATTTGCTTGATTCTGATGCTTCCTGGAGCTAGAGGTTAAGTTATCAAGTAGTAAACTTTAAAACAAAGAGTGGTCCCTACAATATGTGATTCTAAGGAGAAAATTATTAGTGGAAGAGTTTCAGATAGAACATGTAGGAAGATACATCCTAAGAAGAGTAGTAAATCCAGGAAAAGCAAATAGCTGTGCTATTTTCAATGTCCTAATTGAAAAAAATGTAAAAAGAACCTCCTATATCTGCCTGAGCAAGAAAACAATTGAATGTCTATGAAGAAAAATACAATAGAAAAAAATTCAAATTTTACAAATTTAATCCCAGAATTTTTTATAAAAATATGAATTGTGCGGAGACAAGGGAATACAATTTGTGAGAAAACTCATATAAAATGACTCACCAATAAACTTGACATTGCACTTTTAAGAAAACAATTTTAAATATTATTAATATATTTTAAAAGAGGCAAAATACATGATCTCAATGTTCCCTATCAATAAATCTTATAGCAGAAAAGACAAAACAAAACAAAACAAAAAAATCAGTACAGTGAAAAAGGCTAAAACACAGGGTCGTACCAATTATTTATATAGAGCACATAGAGAAACAAGAGTGGATATTAGAGAAAAGAGAATTGGTGATATATACAATGGGAGTCACAGAAAAAAAATAAAAGAATTTATGAAGGAATTTTGGCCAAGAATTTTTCATAACCAAATACTAACACCAAACAAGAAATATATTAAATTGTATATACTCAAGGTAAGGTGAATACAAAGTAATCTGCATTTAGTCACATGAAACAAGTGAAAATCAAAGACAAAGAAAATTTTAAAATAGCAGCTGTAAAAATTGCAACTCTAAAAGTAGCACATAAGTCAATCCCCCCCCCAAAAAAAAATCCAAATGTTCTCTCTGATATGTGGATACTAACACACAATAAGGGGGATGGGAGAGAAGAGTAGAAGTTCATTGGAAAGGGAAATGAAGGGAGGGGGGATGGGAATAGGAAAAACAGTAGAAGGAATCAACACAACTTTATTATGTTCATATATGAATACACAACCAGTGTAACTCCACATTATGTGCAAAGACAAGAATGGAAAGTTATCCTCCATGTATGGATAGTATGTCAAAATACACTGTATTCTCATGCATGTCTAGGAAGAACAAATGAAGAAGCTGCATATTACTTTTTTAAGAATGATATCACTGATGCATGATAGTTAATAGAAGTTCTGGGAACCAGCCAACAACATAAAAGCATTGACACAGAGGAAAAAAATGCTGAGAGTTTTATATCCTGCAAAAATATCATTCTAGATGAAGACAAAATAAAACTGATTGCAGTCAAGCAAACATTGAGCAAAATATCATTTGCATGTCTGCATTTAAATACTGAAGACATTTTTTTTTTCAAGCATAAAGAGAATTACTCTTGGTGGAAACACAGATGAAGGAAAAGAAAAATGCCAGAAAAACAAATGTATGAGTAAATATATTGGACATTATCCATACACAAAAAATAATTACAATGTAAATATTAAGCATATAGAGAATTAAAATGCACAACACAAAAATGTAGTGTTTAGCTTTGTTGAGAAATTTTTAAGGCAATAGTTTAAAATAGATTAATTAAAGTCCATGATACATGTTTAATTTTCTACTGCAATCACAGTAAAATAATTTACATGAAAGCTGATCATATAGTTAAAGCTAATCACATAGTTAAAAAATTAAAAAAAGGACAATTTAACAGAGGACAGCAAGAGGAATAAATACCAAAACAAATAGTAAGAGAGTATAAATTTTCTGTTGATAAATAAATCTACATATTGAAAAAATAGAGGCATAATTTATTTTTAATATATATTTATCTATTAAATATAACAAATCTAAATTCTCAAATAAAAGAATGTCAGATTTGAATTTTATAAACATTCTATATTTTCTTTACCCAAGATACCATTTTATTATATATAAACACAGAGATTAAAATTTAAAGAATAGAAAAAAATATATAATTCTGTGAAAAGCTGGATCAAAACAAAACTAGCAATTCTATATTGGTATATAAAAAAATCAGACTGTTATTAGGGGGGAGGAGTTAGAACACAGTTTAATGAAAAAATGATACATTTTCTTCAGTTAAATGTAACATTTTAAAAGTTTTTATAACACATTTTAATGGCATATTAGGTGACTTACATTACAGAAATTTATTACTCACAATTCTGTAGGCTGGGAAATTCAAGATTAAGGTCCCAGATAATTCTGTTCCTGGTGAGGGCACTCTTCCTGGCTTACAGAGGACTGCCTTTTCCCTGTGTTTTCTCAAAACTTTTTTCTTATAAACACAGAAAGAAATATCTCCTTGCCTCTTTGTCTCTCTGTGTGTGTCTCTTTCCAACTTCATGTAAAGTCACCAATTCTATGAGATTTTTAGGACTCCATCCTATGATCTCATTTAAATTTAATTACACCATTAAACTCCTAACTCCAAATACTGTCACATTTGTGGTGAGACTACAATTTATAACTGTGGGGGGATGAAATTCAGCAAACACACACCCATAGTAAGAGGGCTTTAGATATAGGAAGCAAAAATTAAACATCTAAAAGAAGAAATAGGTAAAGTTACATTCATAATGGAGAGTTCATCTTCCTAAAAGATGATCAAAGAAGCAAACAAATATTAGTAATAGGGAAAAATAAAAATAAAAATTAAGAAAAGTAAAAAAAAAAAAAACAGTAAAAAAATTGACAAAATCCAAAGTTTTGTGAGGCTAATAAAATGAACCCTAAGAAGACTGATGAAAGAGAATAAGAAAGATAGAAAGTAAATGGGGCCAATTAATCAACATTACAAATGAACAGATTTGTAATACAATTACAAATGAACAATTTTGTAATACAATCACAAATGATATCAATGCATATCATCAGACCCTTAATATCATAACATGACACTAAAATGAAGAGAATGTAGAGGTAAATAATTCTGTTACAATAGATGCAAAGATTATAAGCAAAATTTAGTAAGAATAAGAATGCAGTGATATAAACAAACATAATGCCTTGGGACCAAGTTGAGTTTGTTCCAATAATCAGAATTGTTGTAAAAGCCACAAATTCAGTAATGTAATTGATTAATTTTAATTACATAAAGATATTGATAAAATCTTATACTTTAAATAAAAAACATCAGAAATTGAAAGGAATTTTTTTATCTGATAGAGTTTTATGTTAGACTGTTTAGAAAATAGCTCCCAATAATCTCTGCCTCAAGTAATTAAATTACATAGTGTATGACACGTCCTCCTGTGTGTAGACCTCAGCTAAGGTTTTAGAATGAGAAGACAATGGGTTGCTACTTTCCAAAAATCAATTTTATTTTAATCTCTCTCACACTTGTTCTCTCAATTTGCTGTGATTTCTCACTTTGATAAAGCCAATGTGTTGCACTATAGAGAGGTTCATATAGCAAAGAAATGAAAGTGGTTGCCAGCCAATATTTAGTAGCTACTGAGACTTTAAAAAAAAAAAAAATTATTATTCTAATTTGTTATACTCATTTGCAGAGTACATTTCATTTCATATTACATATAAAGAGCACACTTTTAATTCAACAACCCATTAGAAACTGACTTCTGCCAAGGAACATTGAATGAGCTGGCAACAGGGTCTACCTACACGGAATGACATTGTGATGGCAGTCTTGTGAGGGACCTGAGACAAAGGAAACAGCTAAGCCACAATTACATTCCTGAGACTTAAGTGATAAGCAAATAAATATTTTGTAGTATTTTTAGCTATTTAGTTAGGTGATAATTTTTAAATTGATTTATTTAATTAGATATATATGACAGCAAAATGCATTCTTAAAGCAGCAATAGATAACTACTTCAGATATCTACCCGAAAGAAATACCTAGCAACTTCAATATTAAAGATTAGCTGTTAAAACTTTTATTCCTAAGATTAAGAGCAAAATAAAATACCAGTTATCATCAGTTTTTTGGAGACAATTTTTATTGAAGATTCCATATAGTACAGCCAGTAAAATAAATAAATATTGTTAAATTAGATAGAAAATTGTCATTATTTGTATACAATATGATGAAATACTTGGAATACAAAAGAATCTACATATAAAATATATAGTAATTGATTCTACTAATATTCATTGGCTATAAGGTTGAAGTATCAATTGCATCTCTATAAACAGCATCAAAATTTAGATAAATTATTTAGAAATGCATTTATAATAATTTAAAAACATCAAAAACTTAGAAATAAATCTTGTAAGATATATTCAGAGTCTCTAAAGTGAAAATTGTCACATATTATTAATACAATTCAAAACTTATAGAAGTGATAGGTTAGAACGTGTTCTTAGTTGTATTAGTCTTTTAAAAATTGTAATTCTCCTTAAATTCATCTACAGACTCATGGAAATACTAGGCAAAGTTCCAGAGGAATTTTTAGACACTGAAAAGCTGATTAAAAGCTTTATATATTTCAGTAAAGGACTCAATAGCTAAGATAATTTTGAAAAAGAATTACAAATGGAAAATTTACACTATTGGATCTAAAAGTATACTATAAATAAAATAATTAAGCCATTGCAGTTTTTGGGAATATATAGGCATCTCATTTAAGAAAAGTGAAAAAAAAAAGATGGCCCTTTCATCAAAATATTGAAATTGTTTTATTGCATATCATATGGTAAAATGACTCTTATTCCATAACTCACGCCACAAAGAGAAGTCAATTTCAGATGGAATATACACCTAATTATAAAAGGTAAACAACCATATCATTTTCATATAAAACTAGGAAAATATCTCTTAAATTAGGCATATACACATACAAATACTAGTCATAATGAAGTTTTTTGAAAAATTGGGTACCATTAAAATTAAATCATCTTTAACATTAAAAATCCATATTAAGAAAATCAAGAGTAAAAGCAAGATAGGAAGAAAATTTTCACAATATATACATCTGAAAAAGCACTCCAATACAGAATATAGAAATAACTTTTCAAACCAAGGAGAATAATTGGACAACTTCAAAATATTATCCAAGTGAGAAAACAAAAAATAAAATACTAATTAATACAATAACATGGATGAATCTAATAACACTGCATTGAACAAAAGAAGACAAATTGAAAAGCCACAAACTATAAAAGACCATTCACATAAAGTTCAAAGACAGGGAAAACTAGACTATGATGATGGAAATTACAGGTTTCATGTGTTTGGTCTGAAGGTGGCAAAATGAGGTTCTGCAGTTCTAATATTCTATTGGTTAGCCCATCACTGATTATTTAATTGCGTTTCATATATAAAATTAAGAAATGTATGCACTTATCCATTATAATTTTTATAACCAAATATCTATTTCTAAACAATATTCTACATCTTTTCATCCTAAATGGTCTTTATCCAAAATTCACCTTCACCACATTTTTTTTTTTTTTTTTTTTTTTTTTTTTTTTGGTTAAGCTGAGCCCAAAATCAGTCAAATTGTTAAACATTTTGTTCAAATTCTTTGTTTCTTTATGAATATTATACGGAAGATACTTTCACTTTAATGCACACAAGTTAGAAGCTTAATTTATACAGCTACTTCCCCAGGCCTCACAAGGACTAAAAAGTAGGTTTTGGATAGGGTTACAATAAAAAAACATTAAAAAATCCATTAACTTTCTAAAGCTGCAGTCTCCACCTGCTATTTAAATAGTTCCAGTCCTGTGCAACATTGACTTCCCTAAGCCCTTCAAGTTATATCCTGCAGTCCCTGGGTGTTCTTGTCATCATACAAAAGCTCTGTCAGCTCACTTCCCATCTATTATTTTCTTCCTTGTCTCTTGCTTTAGCAAGGTCTTATGAAATTTCATAAGATCACCCATAGTGGTTACTTCAGCAGGCAGTCATTCTTAAGGGCTCTGTAGCTTCCCCACAGTGTGAAAGCCACCATGCTGTGACAAACCAACCAAACTGACTCCTCTGATCTACTTAGAGCCCATAAGATACTAATGTTCATGGCATTTTCACAGACAATCAGTGCTAGACTCTGTACCATGCCATAGAAATTTATCACTTGTGTTTAAGGGTGAGAATAAATAAGTACATAGAAAGGATACTTCAATATTTATTTTTTTTAAATATCTCTAATACTTATGACAAACTACATGCATACTTATGCATTTTTGCCAACATTCTGAATTATAAGAAAATAATTTTGGGAATGTTTAAGTAGAGTGTTCTGACATTTCAGAAGTACAATTCAATGTGTGTATTTAATACATAAATATTGATAGAAATTGTTTAGTGTTCATTTCCTCTGTGCATCTTTGTTTTTCTATTTTGACTACTTTTGTACTCTATTACACTCAAAAGATGTAAAAAAATAAAAATTTTAAAAGGCAGCAAAGGGAAAAGATATTTAACTCAAATATTTTAAATCAAACTCTAAAAGCAAAAAAAAAAAATTAAATTTCCATTTTAGACAATCGAACATAAAAGTCATATATTATTCCTTTATCAATGATCTTTTCAGTCACATTTGAAAGAGGCATATGAAAATAATTATTATAATGTGATATTTAAATACATTTAAGAATAAAAGTAAATTACAACCAGTGTTATTCTAATTGTGAATTAAAATTATTTTTATAAGAAATGCTTGAAGGAAGGTAAATTACTTAAGTATATAAAATATGTGTGACTGCAGAATTTTGTCATACCTTAGGTGTGCTAAGAAAGAATTTCACTACACAGGCTAAACCAGATACTCTTCCAGAATGTCTCATTTGTTAATTTATTTTAAAATATAAAGACTAACAACAAGACTCTGTGACAATGGTAAAACCTTACAAACTTTTTTCTAAAACTTTGGAATATTCAAAGATCAATTTAATGCAAAATAATTAAAACAACCAAACAGTTCTAGGGTTGAAGCAAGATAAGCCATATAAGAGTGGGTAGCTTGTAACACTACAAAATTGTTTGAAAGGATTCCCTGAAAATGAAAGTTTTGAGGTTATATCATTGGAATTAAAAGTACCATGATTTATTTTTTCAGGAAAGCAAGTCATTTCAGTAATTCACCAGTGAATATCACTTTATAAGAGATTATGTGAGGACCACCATGTAGATCTGTGCTAGTTGCAACTTACATGAGGATGAGCTATTAAGAAAATAAGCAGATTGACTAACTTAACTTAGTATTATATTCTCCAACTTCATCCATTTATCTGTGAATGCCATTATTTTATTTTATTTTATTGCTGAGTAAAATTCCATTGTGTATATGTACCACATTTTCTTTATCCATTCATCAACTGAGGGACATCTAGGTTGGTTCCACAATCTAGCTATTGTGAATTGTGCTGCTATAAACATTGAAGTGGCTGTGTCACTGTAATATGCTGTTTTTCAGTCCTTTGGGAATAGACCCAGGAGTGGGATGGCTGGGTCATAGGGTGGTTACATTCCCAGTTTGCCAAGAAATCTCCATACTGCCTTCCATAACGGTTGCAAAAGTTAGTCGATCTCAAAAATCCAAATACCGAATGTTTTCTCTGATATAAGGAGGCTGATCCACAGTGGTGTTGGGTCAGGGTACATAGTAGGATTAGAGGAATGCTAGAAAGGTCAAAGGGGAGGGAGGGGAAGGAAGGGAGCAAGGGGGGAGGGAGGGGAAAAAAGAAAAGGTGGTTGAATTAGATGGATGTCATTATCCTGAATGCATGATTGAAGATTTGAATGGTACAAATATAAATTGTGTATAAACAGTGTTTTGTAAAAAGGTGCTCTATATGTTTATTATGAATTATAATGCATACTACTATTGTAAATGCAACAACTTTGAATAAAAAAATAAAAATAAACAAAAAAATTTGCTTAAAAAAATAAGCAGGTGCTGGGGTAAGGTGTGCTCCCACAAGAAGACGGACATCCTTAGAATTAACTAAAATGTATAGTCTAGGCATGGAAAAAGATATCACGAGTATATGTGTTTTGCATATGTCTGTCTGTGCATATGTGTATTTTGGAAGATTAGGGATATATGTAAAAAGTTTATTTTAAGCCTCTATCAGACATATAAAAATAGTAAAAAAAAAAAAAAAAAAGCTTCTACTTTTGCACAAAAAGATGCCTTAATATTATTTTATTTCTGAGGAGTAGAAGAGAAATAGTTTGTGTTTCACCTAATCTCACATTTTCCTAAGTCAGCTGTGTCAATCAAAGAAGGTTGCAAATGGCATAGATGTAGTTAGTATGTTCCCTATTGCAAAACAAATTGCTAACTTAACATCTCTTTCCTGTTTTCTAGATAGAAAGATAAATTTTATTCAATTCACAACATGTCATATTCCACAGGGGTAGAAAAAAAAATAGACAGGATACCTGAATCTCTGCCTTTAGGTCTTGGAAAGGTCCCTAAAAGCCTGCTACAGCTTACAGCTTTAGAGAGACCTCACTTTTCTTCTATCCATACTGGGTATTCATATACATTCGATGACCACACCACCATGCTTGCTGAGAGTCAATAAAGTCTACAGATTTGCTGGGAATGTAGATCTTGTTGGGTTGGGAGTTCCCTCTCTGTGTAGTGATTCTTCTCCATTTTATGTGGAGTTTTCCAAGCAGTGGACACAGGTAATACTGGAACAAAGGAGCTCCCCCACCCTTATCAGACCAGAGAATGCTCTTCCCCACCGACTTTAGACAGCTCTATTTGATGATCCAATTATTCATCCTGGTTCTTTGCTTGTCTAAGAAAATTCTGCTAATCCTCCCAGTGAGGAGTTGGGGAAATAAACATTAATAAATTACCATACTCAAGGAACATTCAATTTAAAGAAAATATGTAAAATGTTTTCCAAAGCAAAACTATAACATAGTTGGCTACCATTTTGTAACAAGGGAGGAACAAAATAAGATAAGCACAAAAAAACTCAAAAAAAGAAAACGTTAACAAGTCTCATTCTCTGATAGTAAACAATTTCCCATTCTGAGCTTTATTACCCTTTTGTTTTAAAGAAAGGATCAGAGAACAGAGTTTTCAGGAAAGTACCTCTACTACACAGTTGATAACTACTTCTGTGTTGTTTTCATTATTTCATTGATTACAAGTCTCTAAGTGTAAGCACTGGCCATTAGCCCTTAACACAATGCCTCCAACCAGTTTCTTTAATCATAGAACTATTTTTTGTTTCTGAGTTTATGATGTTGGAGGCGGGTGTGCATTGTTTCAATTTGAAAATCCCATTCAAGTCCTTCTCAGTCTGGAGACCCAGACTATTCTCACAAGGTAAGTGTGAAAATCCTTTTTGTGGTCACTACCAGGCTTTGCCATGAAAAGCATCCATCTTCCAGTGAGTGATTTATCCATTTTTTTTTTCCTCTCACCACTAGCGACAGTTTGATGAGTTTGGAGCTCCATGAAGGTGGTGGCATTTGGATCTTTCTTTTGATTTCTGATAAGGTCTTCCATTGCATCAGTCTTAATACACAACCTTCATTTATATGGAAATAAACGCACAAATGAATGGATGGATGGTAAGTGATCAAAGATGGACATATCTGCTGGTTACTTGTTAAAGAGAAGCTAAGTCTTCATCATCTGGATGAATGTGATACAAAATGCATACACATTTTCTGGAGACAATAACTCAAATAAAAACTACACATGCAAACTTGAACAGGCAGGGTCTCAGCTTCACATGTTTATTCAGGGTCTCAGTCTGACAGACATGATCAGCCTGTTGCTGCAAACATTCTACATTCTCTGACTACATGGTGAGGAATCTTATGTCTACACCTGGAGTGATGCACATCATTTCAACTCACAGTTCATTGGCCAAAATTATCCATATGACCCTAACAAATTGCAAGAGCTCAGGGAAGTGAAATCTTCCTTTATTCCTGAAGAAAATAGATATAAATTGACTGTAGCAGTGAAACAGATCATTATAACATCATAGGTTATATGCTGCAATTAACAAACCTGGATCCACACTTTAATACTAAATTTTACATGCTGTATAAGTTGTAAAGTTAACTTATTTCCCTAAGTCTCCTTCCCCATCTTAAAATAAGAATAATGAGTCCATATGGTTCTTATGAGGATTATATAAAATAATGGAATATGTGGAGACCTGACCAATATAAGCTTTTCTGTAAATGGCAGTGGTTATTTTTCATACTGTATATAACACAACCAAGACTTTCAAGGTATAAAGCAGTAACCACCTCTAGATATATATCAGATTTATCAGTAAAGATTAAAAATTAATGATGTTTAGTCCCCACCCTTGGATTCTGATAGAGGTAAAGCTGAAATATTGGTATTTTAAAACTGGTATTTTAAAACCAGTTTATTTCAGCATGAAAGCTGCATTGAATCTCTATTGTGAAGTGAAAACTAAAATGGACAGATTAATGTGGGACTAATTTAGCTGTATATCCAGAGTTTTATCACATTTTAAAATATATAACTCAGTAATCCACTACATTGTTTGAAAAGGGAAATAATCATGTATAATATAGTGAAATATGTTGCTATTGTATTTTAACAAATCAAGGTTATTCCCATAACAAACAAATAAGAAAGTAGATGCTATACAAATAATTGTTTTCTATTTTCTTATTATTTTAGCTGTCAATGGACCTTTATTTTATTTATTTTAGTATGCAGTGCTGAGAATAGAAACCAGTGTCTCACGCATGCTAGGCAAGCACTGTACCACTGAGCCACCACCCCAGCCCCCAAATAATTGTTTTCTTATGGTAAAGTGAAAACAAAGAAATCTAGAGAAATATAACTTCTCAATATACAGTAAATAAGTGAAGCTGGAAAATCACCTTGGTGTGCTATATCTTTTCAAATTTAAACAGGAGATATGGATTTTGTTTCACACATACCCTTCATTAAAAGCCGCTCAGAACACTTTATTGATGAAGGTTAACTAATGAGGAAACATCTTACCACAAGGCTGCAGTGAATGGCACAACTGATAAGAGTGAGCTTTACTTGAAATGGTCTAAGAAGCAAAAAATAAAGCTTGAATGCTTATTCACAACAGAAAACTGCTTCCATATATTATTATGAGAAAGTAACAAAGCATCACTGGCAAGAGTAAAAGTTATACTTTAACAGCAATTTGTGAAACCATACTCAAAATTATAATTTTGCACATGATAATAACATAATTGATGACACTCCTCTACCTTGGTCCTTATTTTTATACAATTAAGGACTGTAAAACATGTTATCTTTTCCCATGGCTAGCATAGTTATGTTAACCATTTCCATGAGACCTATGTGACACTTCCAAATTTACTTAGAGTCACTATGAAGACCTTGTTGGTTGAACAAAATAGTTTAAGTATCAGTATATTTCCCATGGAATACATTTTTGAGGAGAGGACCTCCTGGTCTCAGTAACCCATGCAAAAAAATCACACCATCTATTGTCCTTTTTGTTCTTTTTGTTCATTAATCAATTGTGTTACAAATTAAATCAAAGAATAAAAGGAAAATGTATTTTATAGAAAGCACCATGTTTGCTGTTTTATTACTATTAAATATTTATTGACTGAAAACATTATTTACCTAATGTTATAACCCATTAATAAATTTATACACATAGAGTATATAAATACACTTCACTTATTCACTTAGCAGTAAAAAAAAAAAAAATATTGACTTTCTACTATATAAAAAGAACTAACACCAGCCACTGAAGACTGGTCTGCAGTTCCTACTGCTCAGGCCATTCAGTGGGGAGAAAAATAAACACCAGTTTGCAAATCAAAAACAAACAAAAGAAAAAAGAAAAAAAGAAAGAAAACTAACCTAGGTCCTGAGACAGTGCATGTTCTGTATTTGCATCATTTTGTTTGTGTTATTGTTATTTATTCTTTTACCTATTACCACGAGAGTGATCAAGCAAAAGAAAAAGAAAATTACTGTGAAAACTTAAAATAAATCTACATAAACTAATTTTATTTTTATAAGAATGAAACTTAGTTATGTGAAGAAGGGAAACAATAGAGTTTGGATAATTATTAATTTGTGAATCAGTTTTTAGAACAATGGCAATTTGTTGGTGTTGCTATAATTTAACTGAAGAAATGCTGTATAAATGTTGTATAATCAAATTGGAAGTCAGGTGAGTGTTAATATATTAATCTGATTTAAACACATATTGAGAAAAAATTATAAGAAAAGAATTATAGATAGAAATTTTATATAGGAGTAAAACAAAGGATGTATTATGAGAGTGTGGTGTGTTAATTTTTCTTAACTGCCATTTATATATCTGGGAGGAAATTGTGTACAACTGTCAAAACAAAATTTTCAAACTATAGCATTATGTTCTAAAATTCAATTGCTTTGGAGCTCTGACTCTTTGGGCATATTATGTCAAATGCTTAAGCTTATGCCTTGGTACATCAACTGTAACAAAAAGTGTATATGTTAGAGGATGCAACATTCATAAAGTACCTAGCTAATTGTAAATAGAATATAAAGTCATTGAATAACTGCTGATAAAAATACAACCACATAATTATTCTAGAATATTTAAATTAAAGCCAACTAATGAGTTAGACATGGGGGTCCAGGCTTGTAATACCTGCAACTCAGGATGCTGAGGCAGGGGAATTGCAAGTTCAACAGCAGCCTGGGGAACTTAGTGAGGCCCTGAATCAAAATATAAAGGACTGGGGATGTAGTTCAGTCATAAATTTCTCCTGGGTTCAAGCCCCAGAACCAAAAGTAAAAAAAATAATAAATAAAATTAAAATTAATAAATGAAAAGAAAAAGAATTCTGAAACTTAAAACATATATAACTTCAAGCACTAAAAGTAAGTTTATTGTCCTGGACCTCCTATAGATTGAAGACAAAAAGTTTAATAAGTCAAGTTTACAAAGAGCAATAATTAACATAATAAAACAGTTGGATATGAAGCAGTGTTATTAAAACCACCACAGTTAATATTAATAGTTAATATTAATAGTCAAGTTATAAACTGATCAACATTAACATATTAACTTTTTTGTATATTTTATGATAAATTGGATTTTACAAAATTTTCAAAAAAATACTATCTTTTCACATTTTTCTCTTTTAAATATACTATTTTTCTTTAAATGCAAATAAAAGTAGAACAATATTTGCTGATGATTAGATAAACTGAAAACGAAAAAAAGAACAATTATGGATAAAATGGTATACATTAATAGTTTATTCTTTCTTCAACTCTGTGAATAATCAATATTTATATCTGGAATAGGAAAAAAAAATCACCATGGTTTTCCAAGGTGATTCAAACCATTGCTTCTAAGGTCTCTATTCTGTCTTTACCAATACTACATATAGATATATTTTAATTTTTTGTTCCCAGGCCTTGTTTCTTTCCTGAACTGTTTAGTGCCTGTCTGTTGACTGAGACTAGGCTTTGTATCAGTTAAAAAAAAATGGTTCTTCCAATCTACATTACATCTACTTCTAACCCTGTGCGCCCATGAGGTGGTACCTAAGGTAAGGCACATTTAAGATTTGTTCTTAAAGATTCTTTAAAGTGATATATAGAACAGTGCTACATTAACTAAGTGCATTCATGTGTTTTAATTTTTAAAAAATATTCAGCAAAATTATTGTCACTAAGTTACACAGCTGTTTTCTTTCAAATTTTCATTCTAAATACGTAGATACTGAAACAGGGTTTGAATATAGAACAAATAGAAAAATTGAAACACGAGAAAGACAAATTTGAGTTTCCAATCTTGAAGAGGAACATCTATTGTAACCAAACTTACTATCAGTGTAGTACAGATTATATCAAACAGGATGTAACAAACAAAAGCCAAGTTCAGAAACAGAATCATATTAATTAGGAACTGAACTCTACACATCTAGAAAGCAGAAAAGGCCTTCCATTGTAAAAGAGCGATTAAGCATAGTTGTTTCAGGTATACCCTGGAATTGGTTCCAGACCCACTACAGACACCAACCTCTGTGATGCTAAAGTCCCAAATTCGAAATGGCATAGCATTTTCTCATAACCTGATATACCTTCCACATATTTTAAATAATCTCCATAATAAATATAATACCTCACAGAATCTAAATGCTATGTAAATAATTATTGTATTTATTGCTTAAGGAAATCTTTCAATAAAATATTTGTACATGTTCAATACAGATGCAATTTTTTAAATATGTTTCCATTTATAAGTGGGTTAGTTCATAGATGTAGAAACCACAGATATGAAGTGCCATTCGTATACTGAACAGGAGCTCACAGATGCTGAATCGACTGTGGGCTATGAATGAAATTATATGTACTTAAAAGAAAATAGAATTCCGTCCAATCCAAGAACTTGAAAGGGAATTGGTCTGTAACATGTAAAACAAACAAAAGTAATGTATGAAAGAAAAATACTCTTTCATGCCGCATCCCTACAAGGTGAATATTTATTTCCTCCTAAATATAATATTTCCTCAACTAATTAACAATACAGCAATAACTTGAAACTATGTTAGAAGTCTCTACACTTGTACTGAGACATATGGGAATGCTTATAGCAACATTTTTTATTAATGGCCAAGTTAAAAATAATCCAAAAATCATCAAAAGTAAAATGTATATATGAATTATATTTATACAACAAAATATTTAGCAACCAAAATATAAGCAACAACTTCATGTAAAAATTATGAATTAATATTAAAAACAGCATATCAAGGAAAGCAAGGCACAAGAAAGACTGGATAGTATATCAATCTAAACTTGTAAAGTTTATTTTAATCAAAATGGCAAAACTAAACTATAAAGTTAGGGATACACAGTTCTGATGTAATTTTGTGAGGCATGTGTGTATGTGTGTGCACACACATATGTATGTCTTTGGGGAATGAATCCAGGGAGGTTTTCCACTAAGGAGCTTCACTAATGGAGTGGTAGAGCAGCAGGGTGGTGGCCTGGGTGTGTCTGAGCACAGCCATGTGGTACCTGCATGGTGGGGTCCATCCATGGCAGGGCAAATCTGTAATAAAAGAACAAAGGTATCAATCAGATTCCCCTACAATGAGATAGTATTTCATACCCAGTAAATTGACAAAAAAAGTGTGATTTTGCCAATTTAACAGAAAGTCAGAGCATAACATCTCTTTTAGTAGACAGATTTTCTAAGAAGGCACCATTAGCTCATTTTGGGTAGAGGGTGAAGAAATTCTCTGAACTCAAAGAAATAAGACTGAGGAGGAGCAGCGTTGGCCAAACATTGCACACCCATGAATCCCATTAGACTGTATCCAAGTGCAATGAGCAATGGCTCAAGTAATTTAAGAAAAGAGTATCATTTCAGATATATATGTTTTAGAGAGGCAATAACCTAAAGGACAAATGGGAAAAGAGCAAGAGGAAGCAACTGTGAACATCATATAAAAATAGAGAAAATAATAATTAGCATAAAAGCAATATTTTTTTTAAATTTAAAGCCTTGGCATAATTATAAGTACTTTATAACTAATTATAAAATTATATCATTATGTAACAGAGGTAATGAAAATCCTCCAAGCAGTTTTTTAATCATAATCTTGTTTTCTGAAAATAAATTATTGGATTAGAGCCATGTTACTAATTTAAGAATTTTTAATTAATGACTTATGGCCTAAAGGATTTTTTTACACTAGTGTAAAATAAACCAAATTATGTAATTAGTAAGAATTTAATGATTCAAGTGATAATTTTCCAAATTGTTGCATTTTATAGGTTTTCTGAGCCATTATGCTTTACATTAATTTTTTACTTATTTTAAAATTATGAACCGTCTGCTTTTAACTATGAATCATTATAAAATAAATCGCCCCACCAGAGGAACTTTATGAATATGAAAATAATACATAAATTGGCTCTTTTGTTTTCATTAATTATAAAATTTGGTAGAGTTATGTTCTGTATTTAATGTTCATCTGCTTTTATATGTCATAACCATTTCATTTAATTATAAGATTTCGGTAATATAGTAGAGTCTGTATGAATAAACCAAAGAAAGAAAATAAAGAACTTTATCTTTATAAGTCAATTTTTTTTTTTTTTATTTCACCATGTTAAACATTTCACTCGTTTTGGCTTAGTCCTGTGACTTCTTCTTTGATGGTTGCAAGATAACTGTTTTATTTAGATAAATTGCATTTTCACTGAGTGTGGATAAGGGTAAGAAGGAACAAAGGGCACTCCTGATGCAATTCTTGTCTTCTTGCATCAGCAGGATCCAGAAAACAGACTGATGGGATATTCAAATACAAATGAAAATGAGAGGAGTTAATCATAGAAATTGGCTCATGTAATTACTAGGCTGAAAAGTCCCATAATTCTGCCACCTGCAAGTTGGAGAATAAAGAAAGCCTGTGTCATAATTCAGTCCAAGAACAAAGGACTGAGAGGACCTGTGGAGGGCCTTGAGGAAATGGGATTAGTGCAGATCTGGGTCTGGATGCCCAACAATCTCCAATACCAAGGGCAAGGTCTCAGGTCAAGCAAACAGAGCAAATTTGCTCCTGTTCAACATTTTTGTTTTGTTTAGAGCCTCAACAAACTGTATGATTCACAAGCACATTGGGAAGGGTCATCTCATTACCAGTTCACCACTTCAAATGTTGAGCTCCTCCAGAAACACCCTCATTGTTATATCCAAAGATAATGTTTTAACAGTTATCTGAACATCACTTAGCTCAGTCAAGTTAAACACATAAAATTAACTTTTATACTTCATTAGGAAGGAAAATCTTTTCTGAAATCCCTGAACCATAATTCATGTATCATTGGGAAGAACTTTTTTCTTTTTTTTTTTTTTTTTTTTTTTTTTTTTTTGGTACCAGGGATTGAACTCAGGGGCACTTGAGCACTGGACGGCATCCCCAGCCCTTTTTTTGTATTTTATTAGAGACAGGGTCTCACTGAGTTGCTTAGTGCCTCTCCATTGCTGAGGCTGGCTTTGAACTGGTGATTCTCCTGCCTCAGCCTCCCAAGTGCTGGGATTATAGGCATGCGCCACCATGCCTGGCTACGGGAAGAATTTATTTCTATACATTTTCCAAGAACAAAAGATAGGGCTACCATGATTGCCTCAGGCAAATCATAACTCCTTCTTCAGAACTGGTCACATTATTTCTCTAGAAAAATAAGAGTTTTGAGATCATGGAATAATATCATTTTGATTAAAAAGATGAGTTATGTCATAGAAATATCATTGACTTATGGGAAGGAAAGAAAATAATATTAGCTGATAACCCATCCCTGTCAATTATGATCCTGTAAGATTTCTATAGGTTAGAGAAGAGGAAGAGGGTCAATATAATATTTAAAAAATAACGTTCCTGCTATATTTTGTTTACTTCTCTTTAAATGTTAACATCTTTAATCTTTAAATATTTAAATGTTAATTAAACAATTGTTAGTTGTTTTAGAGTACATAGATATTTGAAGAATATGAATATAGATACATAAAAATCATGTACAAGATAAAAAGTATAAAAAAGTATGTACAAGAAAATGTACTTAAGAAAAATGCATATCTGTGGGTGGAATAGAGTGTTGAAGATTTAAATTTTAGTACAAACAAATACAGCAGTATAATGAAAAATAAAATTTGAAAATACTAGTGTGAACTTAGATGAAACAAGCAGTAGTGGAAGTTTTTTGTGTGACATATTTATTTCCTTTCTGATCCTGAGGTTCAGAAAGAGTTTATGCTTCTTCATACAACTCACTTCAAAGTATACTATATTCAAAGGTCTGTAGCTATCCCTTTTATATTCTATCCTACTTTGTTTTACAGTATTCTGCTACATTTTATTTTATTTCTACCTTTCTATTCCTTGTTCTACTTGCCTGGACCTCTCTACTGCCATATGTACTCACTGGAAGCCAGTAGGGGAACATAGCTAGACTCTGTACTCACAAAACAAAAACAAGCCAGGTGCAGTGGCACACACCTGTCATTCCAGCAACTTGCAACTCGAGACTTAGGAAAGAGAATCTCAAGTTTGAGAACAGCATAGGCAACTTAGCAGGGATCCTTGTCTCAAAATAAAAATTTAAAAAATGGCTGGGGATGTACTCAGTGTTAAAGCATCTATAGGTTCAATCCCCAACATTTAAAAAACAATGGTGATGGGAAAAATGGACATCCATGTGCAAGTGAATGAACCTAGATTCCTATATCTTATCCTGCACAAAAGTCAAATCAAAGTGGATCAAAGGTTTAGAAAACTTTACAACTGCTAGAAAAGTACATAGGATCAACACTCCAATATTATTGTTGCAGGACTGAATTACTTAACAAGCCCTCTGAAGCTCAAGGAATTAATCCAATATTCAATACATGGAATAGCATCAAATTAAAACATCTTCTGCACAGCAAAGGAAAAAATTAAGAGAGCAAAGAATAATCTTGCAGAATGGAAGAAAATTTTTGCAAGCTACTCCTCTGACAGGGAATTAATATCCAGAATATGTAAAGAAATAAAAATCTTAATACCAAAAAAAAACCCACATAAACCAATTAATAAATAGGCAAAAGATCTAAATAGATATTTCTCAAAAGAAGAAACCAAATTTCCAATGAATATATGAAAAAATATTCAACATCCCTGTCAATTAGGGAATTGCAAATAAAAACACAATGAAGTTTCATCTCACTCTAATTACAATGGCAATCATCAAGACTACAAGTAATAAATGCTGATGAGGATGTGGAGGAAAGGTATACTCATATATTTTGGTGAGACTGTAAATTAGTACATACACTCTGGAAAGCAGTATGGAAATTCTTTAAAAGACTAAGAATGGAGCTACCATATGACCCAGCTGTCACACTTCTTGGTATTTATTCAAAAGAACTAAAATCATCATACTATAGTGGTATTAAAATCATTGTACTATGGTCATATAGCATATCAGTGTTCATAGCAGTGCAGTTTACAGGTGCCCATCAAAAAAGGAATGGATTAAGAAAATGTGGCATATATACACAATGGAGTTTTAATCAATCATGAAGAAGAATGAAACTATGGCACTTCCAGGTAAATGGATGAAAATAGAGAACTTGATACTTAGTGAAACAGCCAGACTCTGAAAATCAAGAGTCAAATATTTTCTCTCAAATGCAGATGCAAGAGAAAAGTAATTGGAGGAAAGATGGTGGTGTGTGTTGAATCTCATGAGGATAGAGGGAACATCATCGGAATAGAGGAAGGAAATTGAGGGGGAGGGAGAAGGGACAAGAATAGTAGAGGAAATGTTGAATGAATTTGACAAAATTATTTTATGTATGAGTATAAATATGTCAGAGTGAAATTCATTTTTATGTATACTTATAAATCACCAATTGAAATAAATGAGTAAATAAATAAATAAAAGGAAGACCAGTAGAGTGGAGGATGTGGAATAGGGAGAGGGAGAAGGGGAAGGAAAGAGGAAGCACTGGGAACTGAAATGGAGCAAATTAACTCCTATGCATATAGAATGATGTCGCAATGAACCCAACTATTAGTTTAATTATAGTATACTAATAAAAACATTTTTAAAAGATTAGTAGAAGAGTTTTAAAGTCAGCAAACATAAAATAAGAAAAAATTCAATAAAATATCAACGAGTGAATCAAATACAAATAAAAACAAATTAACATTTTTTGCTGCAAGAAGATTAAATTTCTGATGGAGGCATGAGCTAAAAATAAACTTGCCATAGTTATCCATGATTACCCTAAATACATGCATGAAGACACAATTGTTGTAAAAAACACTTTATATAAAACCAGCAACATGAAAAATTGTGCTCTTTATATGTAATATGAAATGAAATATGCTCTCCAAACATGTATAACAAATTAGAATAACAAAAAAATTAAAAAAAAAAGAAATTGAGATGCCATGTTCTACCTTGGTAATACAATCCAAACCCCTCTCTATTCCATACACCTTCATAAATACAACATCTTGGGACCGGATGAGACATTTGGCTGTTTTTTTTAATAGTAAATGCATTTTTTCTTGTGCATTGATCAATCTTTCAAAATAGCAATGGATCCAGAGTCAAATAAAAATATTCCCCTAAAAAGAATTGAAGCCATTACCTTGTGTTGTTCCATGAACAGAACTCAAGTTGAAGTATCATCTTGTGTTTTACATTTTGGAACAAAAAAATTAAGTATTGATGGCCTTTCCTCCCCACCTAACCCACTAGAAAAGATTTGCCCCTGCCTGCTCAGTCCTGGGCCTTTTCTACTCTATTATTGGTTATGGGTGTGAAGTGGAACTGATAAAGTTGGGGATTCTATAATGGGCATAACGGTGAGGGCAGAGTTGTGATAGGAGAGAAAAGAAGAAAATAATGGAAAGATGGAAATAGAAGGAGAAAGCAAAGTCAAACAGGATCGTATGTGGTCTTTGAGAATAACACTTCTTTTGGGGGTGTACTGGGGATTAAATTCAGGAGCACTTAACCATTGAGCCACATATTTAGCCCTATTTTGTATTTTTTTAGAGACGGGGTCTCACAGAGTTGCTTAGTGCCTCGCTTTTTTGCTGAGACTGGATTTGAATTTGTGATCCTCCTGTCTCAACCTCCTGAGCCACTTGGATTACAGGCATGAGCCACCATGTCTGGCTGAAAATGCCACTTTTGACAGCAACTTTTGAGGTTAGGAAATATTGAGTGAGCACTTGTGAGAAAAGGCAAGAAGAAAGAAATAAAAAAAAAATCTAAATATCAAAAATGTCTCTGTCTCAAGAGGAGATTTGCTTATAATGCTTTACAAAATCCTACATATATAAAGTGTGTTTCAATTTGCTAAGCAACTCTGGTGATTATTTAATTATAACTATACTTAGAAGTGGCTGAGAGTAGCTCAAATATGTGTGGGTTCATTTGATTCATTTTACCCTTTAGAATAAAAATATCTAGAAAGTAAATGTGCTATTATGCTCTATTCCCTTGGCTTATTAAGATGTGTGTGCCTGTGTTTACATTTTATTTTAGAATACATTCAGTTTTACTGATAATGTCCCTACTGATCATTCTGTGTTATGTGCTGAAGTACATTTCGAATAAGTCATGGAAAAGGACTTTTGAAAATGATAGCTCAAAAAGATTGCCACCAGAGCTTTACAATCCTATAACTTATCTAAATGCTTTCTATACCATGAATATATATTAGCTATTTAAATTGATGTAAGTGACAAATTAAATCTAGATATATAAATATGTACACAGATAGGAATATATTTCAAGCCTGATAGTACAATTAGCTAAAATATTATATTTTGTGAATTGTATATTCCCCAAATTAGTGCTTTCTATAAGCTTATCATGGGAATCTTGGGTTCCATTGATTTTTCAGAGGGTAAAAGAACTTAAACATTATTCACAATAAGGCTAAGAATTTACTTAGATTTTTTACTTTGAGTTCTCTTATGAATGTAGAGTGGAGTTGTTCAACATCTACCTTCCATTAGTTGGCAACAGATTAACTGCAGTGGCATATATGAAAAATTATCCATATTCTATTAAGGCAAATAAGCACAAAACAATGCTATTCATTTCATTATTCATGCTATTCATTTGTTATAAAAGTAAAGTTATTTTTATTACTAAAATGCTATTTCTGGTAGTATACAATGGTTCATTATTTCTTTTTATATTAGTTAATAAATAATTTATGTAGTTTATATGATTTTGGTCTTAATTTCTTATACAGTTAATATTGATAACATAATCAATAACAATAAAATATCTTTGAAAATGTTAATATATTTTTAGAGTGCAAAGATGTCCTGAGCCTATAAAGTTTGAGATCCTTAGTGTTAAAATCCATTAGAATTAGCTTATTTTCAGAATACAGAGTATATTCCTTATTTATTTATTTATTTATTTTTAGTTCCATATATTTCACTACTATAGAACTAAAAATGGGAGAATTGGGAATTGTGGTTCAATAAAAGTGCTTATTTAGCATATGGGAAACTGTGGGTTAGATTCCCCAACTGCAATAAATGAATAAATAAACAAAAGAATGAAGAATGATCATCAGAGCAAGATGGCAGCTGAGTAAGATCCACTCCATATAGTCACACCAAGTTGAACAGCTATTCAGGCACCAGAGGACCTTCACAAAAGCTGAGGAAGTCAGGTCAGAAACCGTAGTATCTGCTTTCATTTTGCCCAACAAAATGAAAGATTTTTTAAAGAAGGTAGGAATAAAAGAGTTGTTACCATCACTTTTCTCCAAACTTCAAGTAGGCTACGTGAAGAGGAATGCCTCCTGTTTGGGAAGGGAGAGAGAATGAAATCCAGACCTTCACTCGAAGACCCGTATGAGGTCCCCTCCCATGATGAAAATCAGTGCTGGACAAAGCCACATACCTCCTAGAAACCAAGTCAATGAGCATTTGGAACTGAGCATTTGGAACTGATTCATACCAGGGAGATGATGGCCTCAGACACCCCTCCCTCAACCTCATGGCTCAGAGCTAGGAGCCAGACTCTACCCATGGGGGAGCAGGCACAAAAACTAGCTCAGGCCTTTGTCTTGGAGTCCAATGACAGGCCTGCCATGAGGAAACCTAGCACCTGGTATAAACTGAGGCCCTGCACCCAGGTCAGAGCTCATAGACAGAACCTTTAGACTGGGGTGAGCATTAGGCCAAGAACTTAAAATATTGGCAACAGATCTACACAGGCATTTCTCAGAAGAAGACATACAAATTGCCAAAAAGGACATCAAAAAGAAAAATGTGCAACTTTACTAATCATCAGAAAAATGCAAATCAAAACTACAGTGAGATATTACTTTACCCCAGTATGATTGGCTACCATCAAAGTATAAGGGCTGACACAAAAGGTTGGTGCAAGGGAATTCCTTGTGCAATGTTGGTAGGATTGTTAATTAGTACAACCATTACGAAAAACAGTATGGTAGTCCCCCAAAACATTAAAAATAGATCTACCACATAAACCGACAATCCGACCACTGAGTGCGTATCCAAGGAAATGAAATCAGTAAGCGTGAGAGACATCAACACTCACGTTTTCATTGAAACATTATTGACACTAGACAAGATATGGAACCAAAAACTAAGTGTCCGTCCACTAGTGAATGGATAGAGAAAGTATGTTACATATACATAATGGAATGCTATTCAGATGTAAAAAGAATAAAATCTTGTCTTTTGCAGGAAGGTATATGAAACAATAGATCATTATGTTAGGTGAAATAAGCCAAAACCCAAAAGTCGAGTACAGCATGATTTCACTAATATGTGGTATCTAAAAAGTTTATCTCTGTTTAGTTCCTCAGACCATTTATTGATTGGGTTATTTGGAGTTTTTTGGTGTTAAGTTTTTTGAGTTCTTCATATTTCCTGGAGATTAGTGCTCTAAGGTGCATGTGGTAAAGATTCAGCTCTCATTCTGTAATCCAATCAATAAATGGGCTAAGGAATTGAACTGACACTTCACAGAAGAAATACAATTAATCAACAAATATATGAAAATAAAATGTTCAACCTCTCTAGCAATTAGAGAAATGCAAATCAAAATTACTCTAAGATTTTATCTCACTCCAGCCAAAATGGCAATTATCAAGAATACAAGCAATAATAAGTGTTGGCGAAGATGTGGGGAATATGTTCACTCATATATTGCTGGTGGGACTGCAAATTGGTGCAGCCAATCGGGAGATCAGTATGGAGATTCCACAGAAAACTTGAATGGAATCACCATTTGATCCAGTTATTCCCTTCCTCAGTTTAAACCTGAGGGACTTAAAATCAGCATACTACAGTGACACAGCCACATCAATGTTTATAGCAGTAAAATTCACAATAAATAAAGTATGGAACCAACCTAGATGCCCTTCAACAGATGAATAGATAAAGAAAATGGGGTATATATACACAATGGAATATTACTCAGCCTTAAAGAAGAATAAAATGATGACACTGTCAGGTAAATGGATGGAGCTGGACAATATCATGCTAAGTTAAATAAGCCAAACCCCAAAACCCAAAGGCTAAATGTTTTCCCTGATAAGCAGATGATGATGTATAAAGGGGGGTGTGTAGGAAAGATTGGAAGGAACTTTGGATTGGGCAGAGGGGAGTGAGTGGAGGGGAGGGGCTGGGAGCTGGGAAAAATGTTGGAAAGACACAGACATTATTACCCTATATGCATATATGATTGCATGACAGGTATTATTCTGCACCATGCACAACTAGAGGAATGATAAGTTGTGCTCCAATTGTGTACAAGGTGTCAAAATGCATTCTACAATCATATTTAACTAATTAGAACAAATTTTAAAATAAATAAAATTCCAAAAATTAAAAATAAGTAAGTAAATAAATAAATAAAAACTTGATCTCATAGAAGTTGAACGTAGAACTGTGGTTACCAGAGGCCTGGCAAAGTGGGTGGGGAGGGATGGGGAGATACTGATCAATGGACACTAAGTTATAGTTAGTAATGAGATAATTAGATGTGCTGTACATGGTAGCATGACAATAGATAACAACAGTATATATTTCAGTATATAGAAGGGTTTTGAATTTTCACTATAATGACAAGATAAACGTTTGATGTGATAAATGTTTAACCTGATTTAGACATTACATAAAGTATACATGTATCAAAATGGTACTCCATTAATATGTACAATTTGATTTTATGTATCAATTAAGAACAACTTTAAAACTTTAAAAACAGGAGATTGGTGATTATGAAAGAAGGATAAAGGCAAGAAAATTAAGAATATTGCAAACAGAATTGAAAAATTGTATTTTTTCTCTATGTATCACTTAATGTGTCAATCAGCATCTCTTCCATAGAAATAATAGATAAATCAGAAGGCAGAGCAGAAGTCCACTAATCTATCATCAAAACAAAATTCATGGGCTGGGATTGTGGCTCAGCAGTAGAATGTTTGCCTAGCACATGTGAGGGCCTGGGTTAGATTCTTACTACCACATTAAAAAAAAAAAAAAAAAAAAAAAAGCTATTGTGTCCAATTACAACTAAAAAATAATAAATATTAAAAAGAATCAAATTCATGTGGAACTCAGTTGGTAAGATGAAGTGTAAAAAGTAAAAAATTTAGGAAATTTCAAGTTTAAAAAGTAAAAATTAATACTAAATTTTTCATGCTTCATTTTGGTAATCCTAAAGGCAAGGACTTTATTTCACAACTATTTCAAGACCTTTATTAATAACAAACACATGCATAAAAATTATAATTAAAAACTTTAAGAGTACTGCATAATTTTAAGAGTATGACATAGAGACACTTTATACCATTTATTTATTCAAAACTAAATAAAAACAAATGTGATTAAAAAATAACTAAGTTGCACAATTGTATGTAAGTCTTCTGAAATATTATTAAGCTCATGATTTTGTCATTTTGATAGCAAATCAATAAGTATATTTAGTGCTTATAATGTTGTTACATTAATTTAATGATGCTATTAGTGATATGTGCAGAGATGGGACTGAGATCAACAATTAGTATTTAGGATATTGTTTCTTGGTAGAAAAAACAGCTAATTCCACTAATTGCTTCTTGTTCTGTTTCTATTAACGACACACTTTGTACATGCTAATAATCTTATTATCTGCTGCTGTTGGGTTAATTAACATTCATTTCTATAAGCATAGACTGAAATAAAAATATGTATTCTACACAGATTTTTACATATTAAATAAACATTTTAGAAGACCAAATTTAAATTTAAGCCTTCATTTTCACAAAGTGTGAGGGTATTGAAAAGATACACATATGTATGTATAATAATCTGTTTTGCAGCCCCAGAATAACACTGAAATATATTGTTTATATTTCCAGTAAATTTTATGGATTTAGTCCTGAGCGGAGAATTCTTAGTTTCTTTCTTCTTTCTTTTCTTTTCTTTTTTCTTTTCTTTTTCTTTTTTTTTTTTTTTTTTTTTTTTTTTGAAGGGATGGTAATGAGGACTGAACCCAGGGGAACTTAGGCACTTAACCGCTGAGCAACATTCCCAAAACTTTTTATTTTTTATTTGTACAAAAGGTCTCTCTAAATTGCTGAGGGCCTCGATAAGTTGATGAGGCTGGCTTTGAAATTGCAATCTTTCTGCCTCTGCCTCTCAAGTCACTGAGATTACAGCATATGCCACCATGTCCAGCCTTAGTTTCATTTTTTAGAATAATTTTATATGGAATCTCCTACTTGTATCTAGCAATAGTGATTTGAAATTTAAGACCTTATTATTTGTAATTCTAATCACTAATGACAATTAACATATACTGTATAGCATTTACAATTAAAAATGCATATTTTGCCCACATCCACATATGTTGTAAATAAAGAAATAAAGGTATGACTAATCTTACCTGGGATTTACTAAAAAAGTATCATTCTCATTGTAACAAATATGAAATAAAAAAAATACTTCTGTGCCTTAGGTTTGTTCCTCAAGTATCAAAACTGTCAATATTCTGTCCAATGGAAATGAGCAAATGTTGTGATGCTAGCCGGGCGCGGTGGCGCATGCCTGTAATCCCAGCACTTTGGGAGGCTGAGGCAGGAGGATTGCGAGTTCAAAGCCAGCCTCAGCAATGGCGAGACACTTAGTAACTCAGTGAGACCCTGCTTCTAATAAAATACAAAAAAAGGGCTGGGGATGTGGCCCAGTGGTCAAGTGCCCCTGAGTTCAATCCCCGGTACCAAAAAAAAAAAAAAAAATGTTGTGATGCTATAATGTAATTCATATGCTGCAGTAAGAACTCTGTGTTATGTTGTGTTTTTAAGAGCAAACCATTCTTAAAATGAATAAGTAAAATACTGTGAGTATGTGCATATGCATGTATACAAAATGCCAATGTATATTTATCATATGGATTAGATACCAGGAAGTGAATTCCTGAGATCTGATCTAAGACCAGCAATATCAACAGAAAATAGTACAATAACTTGCTTGAGAAACATTGCTCTAGGAAAGAAAACAAAACCAAAACCCTTAAAACTGTTAGTATTATTGAATCCAAGTCAAATTCAGCTACTTTGTATACAACCAGAGATAATGTAAAAATGTGCTCTATATGTGTAATATGAATTGTAATGCATTCTATCATATATAACAACTTAGAATAAAAGAAAAAAATAAATTCAGCTAAATGGAAAAAAAAAAACAGCTGTGTCAGGTAGAATTGTTTTTCAATTTTTCTCAGGCTTTCTTTTCATTAGAAAAAAAATGGATCAAAGGTTGATAATTTTTATATATTCGTTACTTTTGAAACAGGTTTCATAACTATATTACACCTGTGTGTACTCTGAATCTCTTGTCTGCCAAATCAAAAATCCGTTTTCCTTTCTTACCTTATATGGCTTCTTTGAAGTTTATGCACATTTATGCACACATTTCATCTTCAAATTATGTCCTTCTCTGTCTTTCTTAACATTGTTTCTACTTCCCTAACATGATTCTACTCCTACCTAGATGATATTGCTTTTTCTGTGTCCACTGTTTGTTCTCTAATTCTCTGTAGGTCCAAAATGGGGTCTTCTCCATGATTCTGTCTTTGTCTATGACCCCTTCCCATGTCATCATTCTGAAAAGGAAAACCTTGTCTACCAATATCACCTTCCTACTTGCAAATCATCTCTGACCTCTAATCACAGGTACTCAATGTTATCCAGTACAGCTTTCTCCAGTGCTGCACAATTGAATCTGTATCATCATATCTACCACTAAACTCATTATTTATCCACTAAACATGTATTCTCTATCTCAGCTCAATCCATTAATTTTGAGCAAGTGATGTTCCCCTTTTTTCCACTCAGCACAGTGGATTGAGTAAAACTTCTTGTTTACATGCCAATGAAAATAAGGCTCTGTGCAGACAGAATCTATTTCTCTCCACTTTGTTCATCATATTTGTTTCCTTACCACTAAGAAGAAAAGAAACATTGCAGAGTGAATATTGTCAACCTCCCTTACACGCAGTTTTTCCCCAACTTCTGATACCTTACTCTAAAATTCTCTGCAATCCATTGCCATGAAACATTCATTCACGATCTATGATTTCAAATATTGTAATAGCTTTCTAACTGTTTTTTCTTCTGTAGGTCTATTCATGTTCAGAATTATCTTTTCCTGATTAAACTTTGCAATGATTCCAATTCCTTAACATGACATACAAGTCCCTTATTTATATAGCTATAACTTACACCAATGATGTTACCTGTTCATCACATTCCAGGGGTGTTAGCATCTACCTGTATTTACTAATTTTAACTTTCCTGAACACATGAATTTTAGATAGGCGTCTATGCTCCTATCACATTGGACAAATACAAATATTGACATGTGCTTTATAGACACTAATATCAATGTAGATTCAGGCACAGACACAAAGATGTAAATGTACATCCTCCTTGCATAGTGAAGAGTGAGGAATTCTTCAAGTGTTCTGCATAGTCCAGACAGGACCTCTGTTAAAGTACTTCAGATGTTGCATTTACTTCTCTGGACTATAAGCTTTTTAAAAGCAAAGATTATGTATCTTTGTATGTGACACAGTGTCAGAGAATTAATAATGCATACATTGATTCAGAGAAGGTAGAGATTGGAAAGGAACCTTTGCATTAGTGGTAAGATTAATCTACCATATTCAAATTAATTTCAATATTACACCTATCCAAGTTACACTGGCACAATGAACCTCAGATTAGAATTCTGGAAAGAAAAATTTATTTCAGAAAAAAAATTAAAGATAAATCCATTCAGTAATCCTTAAAATAAGAAAAAATATTCAGCCAAACAATGAAATTATGTTATTTGCAGGAAAATGGATAGAACTTGAAACTATGCTAAACAAAATAAGCCAAAGTCAAAAGGTCAAAGATCCTATGTTTTCTTTCATATGTAGAAGCTAGAGAGGATCAAGGTGAAGAAACATGGAGGGGTGATCACAGGCAAAGCAAAGGGAGATCAGTAGAGGAAAGGGATCCAGGAGAGAAAGGATGTAAGTGAGGGGAAAAGGCTTGGAGAGATATATTGGCCAAATTATATTGGCATAATGTGTGCATGTATTAAAATGTCACAACAAATTCAACTATCATGTACCAATAAATGCACCAATCAAAAAGAAAAAAAATTAAAATGAGGAAAACAAATCCCTGGATAGGGAATAAAATGAATAGGTATTGAGTTACATAAAGTATAATTTGAAGAACACTTGGAATAGCTCTCTTTTCTGCTCTTTAATCTGTTACTATTTAAGTAAATTGTATAACAAGAGGGCTTTGTAGCTGGTAATTTGATTTTATGTAAAGTTTAAATTTCTCCAAGAGATGTAACATAAGCTTTTTATTTTGTGTGTAATATTTATAAGAATATAAACACTTATTTGGAAAGTTCATTTGATAGGACATAACACTATAATGAAAGGAAATATTTTAATGCTTAATGAAATAGGCATATACAGAAAAAAATTACTTCATGATCTCACTTATATGCAAAATCAAGAATAGTCAAAAACAGAAGCAGAGATAAGAATGGTGGTTAACAGTTTGTGGAGTGGAAAGAAATGTGAAAAAGTCAATGAAAGAATACAAACTTGCAGTTATGTAGGAGGAATAAAATGAAAACTATAGTAAATGATATCATATTTTATATTTTAAATTTGCTAAAATAATAGATTCCAGGTGTTTACCATGCACACACACATATAAAGTAACTATGGAAGGTAATGGGGAGGTTAATTTTCTTGACTGTTGCAATTATTTACACATATACATATATATGTGTCTGTATACATATACATATGTTTTACATATACATTACATATTAATATCATGTTGTACAACTTTAATATATACAATAAAAATGCAACTACTAGTTTATGTAATATAGAAAGACAAGCTTGATGTGCTATGTAACTTCTACTAGATGCAGCTCTGCCCTCAATAAGCAAGGCAGTGACTCCACTAAGAAGATAAACCCAACTGAGATGTCAAAAAGAATACCTTTCCAAATATCTTAGACTATGTTAATGTCTCCCACATTAAAAATGGTTCCTTATGTGCACTATCTGCACTCAAGACTATGTAAAATCTGAAATCACAAACATGTTTTTCTCAATACTGGAAAAATAAAAAAAGTCAACAATTTAGTCTTCAAGAGGAAATATACATATATATATGTATATATATATATATATATATATATATATATATATATATATATATATATATATATATATATATAAAATCCCTTTACGGAGAACATATTTTCATTTTGAAATAACTGGCACACTAAGATTTCTATTCATACCAGTCAGTCTAAGAAATCTGAGGAGCTGAAATTTTAATTAGGTCACATGAGAATAAAAGTAATGTAAAGAGAAAAGAGTGGGGGAAACTCTACAGTTCTTTTTTGGATATGGAAGAATAGATGGGCATCTGCAGCTTGCTCACTGTGCAGGGTTGGCAATTGTAGGCTCTGCTTTGACAAAAAGAATATGCTCAAAGGATAAACAACAAGCAAAACTGGACCTGGAGAAAAGAGAGGGTGGCCTGGAGTGGAAACTGACTATAGAGTTTCAACGATACTGGTGTTGATTCTTTTGCCCTTGCTAAAAAAAAAAAAAAAAAAAAAAAAAAAAAAAAAAAAATAGAATAGAATAGAATAGAATAAAATAAAATAAAAGTGTGTCCAGAAACCTGAAGATTATTTTATTTACCATTATTTCTCTAATATCCAATAATATCTATTGTAGTGACTTTTCTATTACTGTTTAAAAATGTCCTCTGGTCAAGCATATAGTTTTCTCTAACATTTCCTGATATAGTAATTGTTCTGATCCCCACTGTAAAACAACAACACTTCCTGCCTTCCAACCCTTGTCACTGTTGGTGGCCTTGCATTAAGTCTTGCTGCGACCACAGAACACATATTGCTGTCACTTTTTTCAGTACACATTATTATGATTTACTTGTCTTTGATTGTTTTTCAATGGGTTCTAATATAATTTCTTCTGCTACTGGGTTTTTTTTTTATTCAAAGTTGTACTTATAATAGTAGTATGGATTACAATTCATAGTACACATATAAAGCATCTTTTTACATAGCACTGTTTGTATACAAAGTATATTCGTACCTTTCAAGTCTTCAATCATGCATTTAGGATAAAGATATCCATCTACTAGGTTCAAATCAGTATCTGCTACCTCATTAGTCAGCATCATTTAACAAAACCACCTCAGCTGAGGAGATGCCACCTTGCTCAGCCTTTTGGCTTTCCTTGGGACTGTCCAACATAGCCTCTTTTTTCTTCTCTACAAGAACACCATTAGCCCTCTGTGAACTGATAATTAATAATCAATTAACAGTTGATAATAAAATTGCACTATGTTGTACTTTGACACCTGAAGTAATTTATTTTCATTGCATTAGGAGCTTATCTCCAACAATTGCAGTAAAAGCAGTTTTACAGTCTATGATTCCTTCCTTTCATATAAAGTTAGTGTAACGGGAAATAATGAGAGGCATATAAAAGAGATGTCACACAGCTAGAATATATAGATTTATTTTTGTTACCATATTAAGTGGGCTTGGGATCCTTACAAGAAAGGTGCTATTTAAGCATAAAATATTAGTGTTGTATCTGTACTTGCATAGCTTATAAATTATATCTTGAGATTTCACAGACACAAAGCAGGTTTTTACTATTGTCAGCAAAGCAAAGCCAATATAGCTGTTCCAGAGCAGCCTCCTGCGTCATCAGAACAATTACCAGCTGAGCCCTGATACCTTTGTTGCTACCAATTACTCTAAGCAATGGTTGATGATGTTTATCGTAGAAAAAATACAGTCCAATTTATACATGCCAGGCAGAACTTCACATGGTAACAGTAAAATAGTTCCCTTAACTCAAAGATTGAAAAATTGATATAAATAGCATTGATGAAAAAAAATGATACAACTAAATGTATCTTCAGAAAATAATAGCATTTATTATTAAAGCTATGTATTTTCTTCAAAAATTGTGGACTGTTATATGCCAATTAGCATATTGAATAAGGTATTATTCAGGCACAACACTACAACTGGGAAAATATATAATAATTCACCTTTGCAGTATATGAAAGAAAGTTTTGTAAGAACCTAATGTTTAAACCCATTCATCTCTTTATAGCACTTAGGTTTCTATAAGTGTTAATTGAATGAAGTATATATCTCTGACTGTATGAAAATGCCATTAACTGCCAACTACAAATTTATTTTGGTATTTTGCCTTGTTATGCACCTGTGCTAGAATCATTTCCTCATATTGCTCTCTCTATATATGAGGTGTGTTGTCTATACCTGGTAAGAACAGTTTATTTTGTGTTGTGATTTAGCTATTTTATTCTAATCAGCATGGAAATTGGTTTAGTGAAAAGGTTAGGAGCACTAAAGTAGAGGCAGATTACTTGGGTTTGAGTTTCAGTTAGGTATTTAATATAAAATGGAACAGTTCACCTAAAACATGCCTACTTTGATGCATTCCATAGTTAGCCCTCCATAAATATTAATAGCTCTTGTGAGTACAAGATTATCTACTAAAATGACAATTTTGCAATTTCACAATGTATTTCTCAGGTGCCGTATGTTAAATAATCTGTATAACACTTTTAATAGTCTCATTTCCTAATTTGGGGTTCCTATCAGTTCCCTAAAAGTTCAAAGTCCCTAGGAAAGAACTTAAATGACATTGCTAATTAGAACATGAATGCCATCTAGTGGTCGATATTTCTAACTTCGGGCTTACTAGTGAACAAAAAAATAGGTGATGAATCTGCTTCAGCTTTATAATACAGCCTCTGAGGAAGTCTTGGACAAAAAAAAAAAAAAAAAAAAAAAAAAAAAAAAAAAAAAAAAAAAAAAAAAATGAGGCTTCCTGTTTGTACACTATTAAGCCAATTAAAAGGTGAACATAAAGTGCATCAGTATTTGTGTGTGATTTATTTCTTAGTACATACAAAGCATGAAGTTATGTACATAAAATACAGAAACAAAGATTTTTGAGCCTAATTATAAATATGGATTGGAAATAATATGAGTTCATATTTAGATGAGACCAGAAAGGGTTAGAATTAGAGATGGGTATAGTATTTGATATTAATTTTTGGAAGAAATATTATTTTGATTTAGGGCCAGAAGTCAAAGATAGGTCAAGTGAATGTGCCCAGCAGACTTGCAAGACAGGGAAGAGGTAGAAAATGATTGATACATAGCACACATGTGATAGTGCTTCAAAAATAAGACACAACAAATTAGACCAAATATAAGAAACCATTACATTTTTACCCCAAATTGAGAAGTTTGGGTGTGCAAGCGGAGACTCTGGAGAATATCTAGTCCTGAGTATATGAATCCTAAAGTTTGCAGACACAACTTTACAGACACAACTTCTTAGGTGAAGAACATGGTGATATAATGTTGTGCAAATAGACTTAGCATCTGGAGAAGCAAATGTATTAAAACTGATAGGCACCCTGAGACAAAATTTATAGCCTAGAAAAACTAGAAATACGTATTTCGAGAAAGTTACTGAGGGAAATACAATGAGTAGATTTTATTTATAAGTTAGTTAGGTTTCAACCTTTACTACTGTTTTCTGAAATCTATTTTCACTGCCAGTGTTTTCTGATTTTTCAAGGAAGGAACATTTTTGTTGGACTAAGATGTGGCAGAAGATGAATATGAATCCATATTTAGATCAGACATTGCAGCCTCAGTAAGCAAACATTTCTTTATGACTACCAAAAATAGTCAAACAAGAGCTGCTCCTTTGTACCTCTTTACTGATTTTGGGTGCAGATGTTATCAAGACATCCACAAAATGAGCTACATTCTTAAGCATTGTTTGTTGAAACAGCTGTTAAATTAATTTAGTATAATTTCTAACTATGATTAAGATATGTTTATTTTTGTTTCCAAAAAGCAGCTATTATATTAGTAAGATGAATGTTCTAAGAAACCTACATAAAAATTTAAATACTCATTCCTTTTCCAGTTCCTGTGAAAGTTTACTCTTTGCTCCTTATGTTTTCTTTTACATTTATAGAGAATATAGTGTACACTGAGAATGCAAGGTTTTCATTTTCTTAATTATACATTTAAGTACTTTCATGTTCCTGCTCTTATTAAAAGATAACATAGAGGATTAAAACAATAAAATAGAAAATGAAAATGTTGAAAGCAGTTCAAAAAGGTAAAGCAGGGGATTGAAGAAAGATGGTTGATCTAGATTTTAATTGAATATTGATGTTCCCCTTTACTATGCCACAATTTGGAAGACTATAATAATAGTAATAATCTATTAACTAGAACCTTATATGAGTTAAATCCAGAGAAACAAAAAGGAGGACATGATTTAAAGAAAAAATCTGTAACACAAATAAGACAAAAGCTAAGAGGCAAGTCAACTGCTACAGATGTGCTGCATCTGCTTGCTTGCCCACTGGGGACTGGCAGATAAAGACATTAAGACATTTACACAAAGATGGCTAGACAACAAGATCAGATAAGCAACATGACAGCTAGGTAGAGGTACTATAACCCTAGCATGAAAAATTACCTGCAAAGTCATTTAACCTACTTGCAAACAATATTTTTAATTCATTCAATGATCAAAGACTACTTTATTAGTATAGAGAATGGCTGGAGAATTCCAAAATGTCACTGACATTGTCAAATAAAGAGAAGTAAGTGATCTTTTAATAATGTTTTATTAAGTGAAAAACATTGTGATTTTATAATGGCATAAAAGTCCCATGTCTATTAAAGAAAAATAGACAATAGCTTAAAACCCCATATTCACATGACATTAGTGGGAAATTTTAGTTACAACGTGTGTGAAAATGTTTGATATATGCTTGGAAAACAAGTTAGTTTGTTTCCCTTGGAAGAATTCCTACAAGGATATTTTTTCATACTTTAAAAACCAGTTTCTTGAATTTCAGATATTGACCCGCTTATGCTTGAACTATGTAAAGAGGACATAGACATGAGCATGATCACTGCAGCCCTCACTTTCCACGCAAAAATTTTAAAATATACAGCTCAAAATAAACTCCATGATAGCAAAATTCTTGATTTTTTCTGAAAAATAAAGTCAGATAGATTAATAATATATATATGTATATATATATTACATATGTTGTAATTAATATGGAACATATAATTGTATGATAATCAAAATGAAATATTATAAGTTATAAAAGAATGACAATGAATATAGTTACTCTTTCTGGTTTCTGATGAAATGTAGCCATGTTACCTGGTCAACACCAAAGAATGACTTGAAGCCCACATTCTCAGTTTTTACTGACAGAAATAGACCCTACCATCTCTGATTAATCACATTCAACATCTCCTTTCTTTCCCCCTGAAGTATTAGGAAAACCTCAAAAGGAAAAATGTCATTACATTGCCTACATTTGTCAAAAACGTGTTCATGTCCTGTTCTTGTGATGGTTTTGCCCCCTTTACAAAAATCCAAAACATCATAATTCTTTATATTCTTTGATCAAAAGAAAGATGTAATCTATCTTCATCATGTGGAAGGTGAACTTTCTTATCCATGCTGATCATGGGAAGGTACCAGGAGTCATGTGACTGATGATGTTTCTGTTTTTACATTGGCTACTAGCAATCTCCCTGGTAAACTCAGGGCTATGACTAACAAAGGTAAAGGAAGTTTTCTGTATAAACCCTGTTTCTGTCTTCATCTCATCTCTGGTATTATATCTTTATCTTATATCTTGATTTTATTGGTGCACATTTTTATTCATTTTTAATTGGATATATTTCTGTAAGTCAACTTACATCCTTTTGGGATCAAGGCTGGTTGAAAGAAAATATGTAAAGTGGATGATATAATGATTCAAACAGCTAAAACTATCAAATCATGTGTAATGTCAAGGTATTCTAGGAGGACAACTATCAGCAAGCTCACTGTCTATATCTTGCCTTAAGGCTCTATGTGGTCAATTATAATAAACATTTCAAGACGAAAACCTCATTGAACAATTAAAAAAAAAAAAAAAAGCTTTAAAGTTCTTAGATTTTGAATCGACTTTGTGATATATTTAAAGAGGTTATAAAAATCCTGGTGATTCTCTCTGTTAACCAACAGCCTGATGCAGGAGTAAAGCCAGTGAAGCAGAGGAAAAGCCCAGAGAAGTCGAATCTCCACAGCAATCCTTCAGTTAACACATAAAGAAAATAACCTAATTACTGGAAAGTGGGAACAAGAAAATAAAAAGTATGGAAGGGTAGAGAAGCATTAAATGGGAGCACACAAATTTGTCTTTGCTACAGAACCAGAAACCAACCTAGATCCTGAGGGTGGCTATTAAGAGCAGACTGGGTGTTTGCACAACATCCGTGGATGAATGAGAAAAAGCCAAGAAACAGGAAAAAGACTAATTTTAATTACCCAGAAAAGCTGCTAGAGAAAGAACAGAGAGCTGGTGGTAGACGGCTTACAGCTACAGGCTGCATGGCACTGTACTCTCCTTGCCAATTAGAGCCAGTCAGACCCGATTGGGGAATTAAGTGAGCAGAGGAAGCAGTTTCAGTGCAGGGTTAGGCTAGACTCACACACACTTGAAAAAGGGACACCAACCGACACAGGTGCGACCTGAGACTTGGGCACGGGTTTATGTATAGACACACAAGAATAGAAGACAGTACGTGGGCTTTCCTTTTCACTAACTACAGGTGCAAACCGCATTCTCTACGGAAATACATTGCAAAGAGATGTATGTAATTTAACAAACACTCAATTACCAATCAGACGAATTGAGGGAATTGGAGAATGACTCAAAGACTCAAAGCGAAAAAGTAGAAGGGAAACTGGCAGAACAATGGCACTAAAGCTGCCACACTGTGGATTTACTACCTGTGCTATTTTTCCAATTACAACCATTGTGATATAAAAATTCAGAAAAAGAGCTGCTGTCTGAGACTAAGCCGGCTATTTCCTTAGCGTTTTTAGAACTGGCACGAAGCAACAATAAAATCAAAGAGAAATAAAAACAGTTCCAACCTAATAGTCCTGAGATGAAGCTAGCAAGTGTATAAACAAAAGAGAAGTGCTTCCCAGTCAGGACCTAAGAAAATTTTCCAAAGTGAGAAAAAGTCTGCTTTCCAGCCAACCTAAGTGAACGCGTGAGTCTATGCGGCTGCTGTCAGAGGTAGAAGCCAAAGACTTGGAATCCGAGGGGAGAGGGAGAGCAGCAGGCAGAAGAGGAAGGGACTCTGCCTCTGCGATCTCCCCGTGCAGTCTTCAGCCAACACGTTTGCTTTGTAATCTATGAATGTTAAATACCAAGAGGTTGCAGAGCAGAAAAGCCTGGGGAAGGGGGGCAAGCCTTCCACACTTAGGAGGCAAGGGAAATACCGGTAGACTAGTGAGAAGAGCGCAGCAGCATTTAAAACCCTTCTTGAGGCAAACAGTCTTTTAAACCCGGGGACATGCTAAATGAACCTTCTCAGCGAGAGGCAGTGAGGCGCTGGGTGCGGGCTACAGCGACAGCGCGGGCGAGCGGGGAGGGGCGAGGGACCGCTCCGGGAGGACACAGCCAGTCAGAGGCGCGGGGCGCGGGGCGCGCGGACGCATTGGAGGAAAACACTCGAGCCCCAAACACACCAGCCGGAGGAGGCGCCGCACCTACTTCCCAATATAACCAACTACAGAGTGGGGGAGCGTAACTGCGAGAAGGCAGCAGCCAAAGTGCCATTAAAGCTCGGGGCGGAAAGGATGCATTACCTGGGTCCGGTCTTCTGGGAGAGGCAGGGCAAGCTGGAGGATTCCCTCTGAATGATTAAAAACTCCGCAATTCTCTTCTGCCACAGGCTGAAAAGGACCCAAAGAACTGCTCTGTCTGAACTGTGCCGACGGGCAGGAGGATGGGAGACAGGAACTGAGAGTCACAGAGGAAGGACAGGGGAGTCTGGCATCTCATTGGTAAGTGTCTGACATTCCTTTACCAGTGACTGCTTTCTGTGATTGTGCACTTCATCTCCTAGCCACTTAGGATTTTCGACACACTGGCTTCTGCAAAACCATCCTTTCTTGCCATGTTGCCAGAATGTAAAAACTGTTAGATGAAGCTTTTCTTTTCCTCTTTTTCCTTTTTTTTTTTTTTTTTTTTAACATGCTATTTTTCTCTGCTGGGATTTTGTGTTGAAAAGTTGAAGCAAGAGTAAATATCACCCTTTTGCATATCTCCTAATGTCACCCAAAATAAGAGTAAACGATTCATACAAATAAATTATAAGGTAATATATACCAGGATAGGGTAAGAATGTTTCTACAAAACAAGCCAAATGGTCAGAAAAAAAGATGTTGTTCTCAGGTACTGATTGTAGGTCTTATGCTGGAGCAATGTGTTTTTGAGAATACTGCCCAAATACCTGGGCATCTGGCAGTGCAATAACTTGTTAAAATTCAGGACAGATGCTCTATAAGTGGAGTTCTGCAAAGTTATGGAAACTGAGAAAAACAATATCTTGGATTCTTTTTTAAATGTTGTATAGGAATTACGTGGATTAAAAATATGGAAATATGTTCAGAGATTCTTATTTTTATTAGAAAAAGTGGGAGAGAATATTTTTGCACATAGATAAATATGATGTACAGAAAGCTGTGAATTACTATGACAACCTGAAATTTTAAGTTGGTTTAATTAATTTTATCTTATGAAGAACAAAAATTCATCACATTTTTAAAAAATTGTATAACTTATGTTATATGAAAAATACAATTCAACGTGGTGATTTTAATACAGGTTTGAAAGCAAAAACTTTTCAACTCTTGTATATACAATGTTTTACCTACATGCATTTCATCTGAGTGTTAATTTTAAAAAAAATCATTTAGAGATCCTATACTTCTACTTTCATTCTGAATGTTAGCTATGGAAGTAAGTATGAAAAAGTTAATTAATATTAATTAAAATACCAGCATTTTAAAAATATAGAAAATAGTCAAATTTAAAATTATTGGAAGTGTAATTGGTTGCTATTAAATTGCACCAGAGCTACAGAAATACTTATGAATACCACAGAAAACATATAGGAGTACATAATGGTTAATGCAGTGACCCTAAATATGAAAGACTTAGTAATTATTAGGATATTATTTGTTTTTAAGTGCCTATAATCAATTTTGAACAACTCACACATGATTCTTTGCATATTTTCCTGTTTTATGCTTGAATTGTTATAAGTTCTATGTGGACTAGTACATCCAGTCTTAAACTTGCCAGGAATATGTTTGCCTTGATCAAATTGTAAAGCACAAAATTATTGTGGAAGAATTTTCAAATAAAACAAAGGATTAAAGAGTAAAACATATTACATGCAAAAATCAACTAAGTCTAGATAAGTAAAGATAGAAAAAGTTTCAGAGCTAAAAGTTAACTAAAGTATGAAATGTAATATAAAAAACAAGAACTTGAAAAATAGCTTAGCTGGTGTATAGGAAGATGATATTAAGGCATATTTGAAAAGAAAAAAGTCAATGAAATGTTTATTACAATGAAAGTGCCAATGTTTCTGTATAGGTATTGGTAGAGCCCTTCAATTGTTCTTATGTAAAACTTCTGAAAACCTAAAAAATGAAGAGAAACACTAAGAATTTTACTTTATGATTCCATGGAAACTCTATTGAGGATTAGAATCCATAAGGTTAGAAAAAGAGCATTACTGCAATGATTAACTAAGTACCAGATTTGTGTATAAGTTGTAAGATTAGTCTATACCAGGGTGCTCTTGGCAATACATTTGAAACGCTGTAGTTGTGGAATTTTCAAAAGGATGGCTGAAGTACCTGAACATTTCTCAAGGTGATCAATAAATAATTTAACTGTTAGGTGGTCTCAAACCCAATAGTTATGAGGTTGGCAAGTTAGAGAAGAATTAAAATCAAATCATGCACATACACATAAATATGTTTGCTCAAGAAGTATCATTATGAATTAGTTGCTTATAGAACATTAATCTTCTGTATTTAACTAAGTAAAACTCTATTAGAAAAGTGACAAGTTTGGCTAACATATATTTTCTTTTTTATTTAACAATTCATAACCATTCGTGACCACCTTCAGGGTAGAAGTGAGTGAGTATGGTTTGATGTTCAGGCCAGAGGGTGTCAGTAAAAGGTAGAGGGCTCTCTGGATAAAGAAAGTAAGAGGATGCTACACTGGCGAAGGCATTTAGAGTTCATATCACTTGTAGATAAAACAAAAGATAATTTTTGTGAAGGTTAAAATAAAAAGATAATTTTTTTCTATATGGCTTTAGTAGTATGAATATGATTTGACTATATATAAGTTAGCCTGGCAAAACCAAAGTTTTATAGCAGGGTTTGTTGGTCCCCCAATTCATCAAAAACTATTAGAGAAAATTATGAAGATATTTAAAATAGTGTGATTTTCTGAATCCATTTTACCACACAGTTTTGTTTACCTACAGTCTTTGAATTACCTTCTTAAATATGTTTTTAAACATTTCTACTGAGGTTGGCAGTTATTTTTCTTAATTAAATGGATTCTAAATTTATATTGTTTACTCTATGGAAATTCTGACTTCAAGAGTTTAGATTTATTCATCTCTTTCTTATTCCCAAAGATAGAAGCATAAAACAGGAGAGTTGTATGTTTCTGACATGAAATTTTTTAGACTGGGGTTAAGGCTGTGCACTGTGCTAATGTGTTACATGAACTTATTAGCACTTTATAGCAGGAAAGAGACTGGTTGGAAGCTCAAAGCAGTAGAATCCCTACAGAGGTCTATTTTCTAAGCATTTGTGATCAATAACTCTACATTAGGGGCTCGTGCATTTTAAAAAGTAATGAAGTGTATAAAACTCCTTAACACTTAAGTTTTCAGATTAAAAACTATAATAAACCATGTTTCATCACTCTGCTTTTTCAATTAAGTTCACCTATTGTATGACTCTTTAAATATTCCGATGTATATTGTTAGAAGGTTCTGGTAAATGGAATACAATCGGTTTCTATTTCCTAGACCTAAACAGTGTTGTGTAATGAATGATTTTCATTTAAAATGAAAAAAAAAAAAAAAAAAAACACAATTCTAGTGTTTTCATATAGTGGATAGAAGAAGAAAATGTAAAAGGCTTTATTATATATATACACACACATAAATGTATATATTTACTTTGTAGAAAGCCAAGTTTTTATAATTCAATTATTTCATCAAAGTTACTTCATAAATTATTTTTTCTGCTTTGTTTTATCAGTCTTTTAAGAATTCATAATGGCTTAAAGAACTTGCTGCCCTATATTACCACTTTTTTTTTATGTATTTTTACAACTAGATTTCTCTTACCAAATCAAGTGCGACATTATTAAATTGCATGAACTTGTCTTAAGACCAATTTTTATAATTTACCATTGAAATTCTGACTAGATTTATCTTAACAAATATAGAATATTTTCATTTGTGTTAAAAAAACCTTCATAAGTTAAAATACAAATATTTAATTTCATATTTTAAAGTACTGCATATTGTTCTCATGATATAGGCTCTTTACATATCATAACACTTAAATACTTGTCAAAGTTTGGAAGTGCCTTTGTTAGTACAGGGAAATGGAACTCTCTAAGTAAACCATCAAGTGATTCTGAAAAATAGATTAAAGTGTTTTCTGTTTTGTGGAAATCAAAGAGCCAATGAATCTGTAATTTCTTAATTTAGTATAAAATAGTGTGAGAATTATCATTTTTGAGAATCTTTAGAAATTATATAATATTATTTCTCATATATTTTTTAATGTGCAATTTCTTATAATTGCTGTCATTTTTAAGTGATTCCAAAATGTTCCATTAGGTTAATCTGACAACACAGGTGTAAATTATTATTTTTTCCTGTATTTCTCACCTGTCACTTAAGAATTCATAATAACCTAAAAAAACTTGATGTCCTATATTACCACTTTTTATGTATTTTCTCACATTATATTTCTCTAAACAAATCCAACAGGATTTCCTAATTCCCCTATGCTAGTTTTGGTTTCAAATACTTCATATCTCAATTTCCATAGATCAAAAAAATTGAGCTCTCGATTGAAAAGAAGGGGCCAATTCATTTGTATACACTATTCACTAATCCCAGTTTTATAGATTCTGTGTTTACCAGGAAATATGGATATACTTAAGGGTTAATAACAGTGACCATATGCACATTATTTAAATTCTAAGCAGCCATATTATGGTAAAGGAGAAAGAAGAAAGTGTTAACTCTATCTAAGTGATGAAAAATATGTTTTCTTACATTACTTGGAAAAACCTAGTTACATGTGCAAATATTTCATGAAGAGTGTAGGAATCTACTCCACATCATTCTTACAGCTGCCAAATGCTCAAGAAAAACATCTCATCTTCCATTTTCCTCCAGCAGTAACTCTGTCATATGGGGTTTAGGAAGAGAAAACTTTGCTGATCACATAGGTGGTGAAAGGTCCATTGAAATGGTCTTGACTTTGATATTCGCATTTAGCAGAAATATTTGTTAAGATGTTCAAAAACCTGAAGGCTTTTTTTTTAGAAATATATTATAATAGAATAATAATATTTAATACTGTATCTACAACCACAACCAGGGAGTTTCATGTATTTTCACAAAATGTTTCTATTTATAGGAGTTTGTATCTATAACTAATAGCGAAACGGGACACTTCATGAGAACTTTACTTTTAAGTACATAGTTTAATCTCTATTTTACCGAATATTTAATTTACTATTTGAATGTATTAATTAAAAGAGTTTTCTGAAATTAAACCAAGATTAAAGATGACATTTGAAGAGGTTAGAACATCTATTTTAATCCACCCAGGTTCTCACATTGTAGTTTTATGTAAGAATTTGCTTTGCTTTATTTGATATTTGCTGAGATATTATTGTTTTTCAGTCTCTAAAATTACAGAATTAGACAAAATCTGTGTTGATTAAAATTAATATTATTTACAAGAAACAGTTGCATGGCAATATAGAGTTAAATAATCCTTATGTTCTAGTGAGAATTTTTTAAATTTGATTGGCATTTCATAATCATTAATATGAGATAGTTCCCTGGACACGTGAATAGATAGATACAAGTGCCTCAAAATATTTTTGAGAACTTTTGAAAGGTTTTGTGTTTAATCTATGTTAGATTTGTATTTTGACTTATTTTTTATTTTGAAACTTAATGCTTCATATTCCTTTCTCAAAGTTATAAATTTGCCTAATTTCATCTCCCATGCCACACACACACACACAAAAAAAATTTTTTTTAGTTACAATTTACAATTTTTTTTTTTTTCTTTTTGGTAACATAAAGGAGATTTTCAGTGTTGGAAACTTCAAGTTACAAGTTGTATAAGAGAATTGAAACCTTAAAGTTCATAATTCAGTATAATGTTATCTTCTGTTTCTTTCAATGCCACTGTTCTAAGGACACTGTGTAAGTAATTAAAAGAGAATCCCTGGTGCTAAAATAACCATTTCATTTAAAACCAGAACAAATCTCATCACTTATTGATGACCAATTGTGAGAACATATAGGATATAGTGACAAAATAATGAATTTATTCTTAGAAAGAGCCTATAAAGCTCCCATTTTCATCTAGTCATCATGAAGACTGGCAAAGGGTGATACAAAGAAGTGAGATTTCAACATTGCAAGTAATGAAAAAATGAAATTAGAACTCAGGTCTCTTAAATTTCTAGGTGGGAACAATTTTGTTTATACTCTTATTTACTGTGAAATTCTGGAATTATTTTTGTAGCAATTCAAATGGATATTAAGACAAAGTGTATGTAATTTCTTTCTTGCCATTGATTACCTATATAACACTGTTTTTTAAGATTAGAAAATTAATTAGCCAATAACATGAACTCGGGAAACTGCTGTGCCCACATTCTCTAAACCAAGAACTGAAGAACTTAACTGCTAGGTTGGGAACTTTTTCACAATGAACTTAGTATACATTCAGCAGCTAAATCTTAGAAAAGAAACTTTTGACAGTTTCAGACAAGAACTTGGGAAGCTTGTGGAGTATCACATTCAATTAGGAAACAGAACACAAGTGATTTTTTTCCCCACTGTTATGTATGGAAGGAAACACTCATTCATTTTGTTGATGCTTTTTCTCCCAAGTTAGAGGTCTTATTTATTCATTTTTTAAATAATAAATGCTCAGTGGGAAACTGAATAAAATAACTCAATGAGAAATGAAGGTGAGGAAATATAACAATGGATTGGCATATTTTGAGTAAAATTTAAATCCCCAGCTTCTTTAGGGTAATTATGATTGTAAATAATTTGATAACAAAGCAAACTAATTCTCTGGAAGTATATGCTTCTTTTCTTAGTTATAAAATTCAAATATAAATTTACATATAAATTTTACTGTCAAGGTACCAAAGAAAGTTAAGAAAGCAAACTTGGGTATATAGTAGTATTTGTTCATCATTATGTCTGGACCAAAGTTCATCTAATAATATAATGTAAATTAATTTTGAATGGTTATTTGTGCTAAAAATTCTTCAGTAGACTGAACATGATAAAAAATACAATCATCATTGTATAAGTCAGTGGAAAGCAGCTTAAATATTGTTGGGTTTTCTGGTATAACATTATTTTTACAGACGATTTCTCTTAAAGTTTTAATATTCAAAATATGATGAGTTTGTTTATATTTTTGTGTGTACGTATTCAAATTTTAGGATTTCCCTTCCCCTTAAATACAGAATATAAAGGTTATAAGGACAAGTGTAGAACAGGTGAGGTAAAAGATTATGACTGGAGATTAATGTCTTATCTAAAGGTCACTTCTACTCTAAGCATGTAGTAAGATTTAAAAAAAAAAAATAACTCTAGTAGAAAATATAAAACGTATTTGCCAAGTCAAACAAATAATTGGTCCTTACTATAACCTGAATTTCTTTCTCTGGAGATTTACTGTATTCCTAAAAGTTGCTTTGGATTCTTTAGTATTTTCAGAAAACAGTAAAAATTACTCTATAGTGAAAAAGAGTAGTTACTTGAGATTTAAGTTAAATGACCAAGTGACTTTATGAAAGTTTGCCATATTAACTGTGTTAAACACAAATGACTATTTATTGTTCCTTGTGGTTTAATGTGGTCTTGTTAGTGTGAAACTCAATGAATAAAAGTAATGAAAATTACTTCCTTTTATATTTAAGGAAAATAATTTTTAACTCACTCAAATGGCCTACTGTAGACAGTTGTAGTACTAAGCAAGGATATAAAGGGAAATAAGTAGTTCAAGACCTGGTAAAAGAAATGACCAGATAGGGTGAACATAATTCAATGTGAAATGTTCAATGATAGAATTACATATGAATGGGCTGGGATTGTGGCTCAGTGGTAGAGTGCTTGCCTCACACATGTGAGGCCCTGGGTTCGATCCTCAGCATCACATAAAATATATAAGTAAATAAATAAAAATAAAGATACTAAAAAAAAATTACATATGACCAGGTACAAATTTCAAAGTTTCTCTTTTTAGTGGCTGTTGTTATTTTTCTCTTCCTGAATTCACCCACATTGGAATATTTTATTTTAACAGTAGTTCTCTAATTGCTGCATTTACCTCCTGGAGCCTAAGTTATTTTGAAGTAAATTTGGTTCTCAGATTCACCTAACCACTTTAAATGAAACCTGTGTTTTTCCACATCTCATTATGGTGCTAACTTTAGTGTCTTAGAGCCATCAAGTCTAATGATACAGCTGAGTCTGTGGCAAAATGAATGTGTCTGAGATGCAATGGAAAAACAATTCCTGCAGGTTGTTATAAATAGTTTGATTTGTTTTAGGTATTAAGTGTAGGATATTATTGTACTGGTCAAACTTATTTTATAAGGGTAAACTAACTGTGAAGTTAATGAAACTTTGCTTACATGGCCCCTTTTAGAAAGTAGTATTAACAATAAAAGCAGAGCTAATTATCAATATTATATAAATAATTATAATAATAGATTTAGCATAGGGAGCAATATGGATGAGAAGATACTGTGTGTCCACTTTAGGATTTGGTGTTGACTCTGCAACTTATTTATTAGCTGTGTAATTTTAGATAAACCAATCAACATTTCTTTGTATGTGAAATGGGAATAATAAGTGTCATTCAGTTATATAATATATACTTATATATAATTATACGTTATATATATAATATATAAGAACTCTACTTTTTAATGATGCAAAAATGACAGTTTTAGAAAAATCAAAATATTAAACTGGGGAAAATAATGTTTTTGTCCAATTCTTTAGTTTAATTATTTGCATAAATGCAATGCTATTCTACTTGCAGAAGAGAATACTGATATCTTGAGAACATGAACATTTAAATATGATCCTGTGTATCTGATCTTTTATTCAATTTACTTGGATTGGCATTTCTTACAACCTACAGTCTATAATACCATGTTTTTTTGGAGATCCAAAAGAAGGGAAATGTTTGATCGCTGAAAATGGACAGGTAGAAAATTTGTTAGTTCTGTAATGACACAGCTTAATAATAAACTTAAGAAAATATCATAGGAAATAATAACTGCAGAGTCATCGATCCTACATTCTTGGGATCTTGGAGAAACATTTATGGTCATTCTGGGAATGGACTAAAGTGACTCCCCAAAGTGAGAAGCACTAACATTTGCAGGATATCTCCATTTTAGATTGGCTAATATTCATTTTCAATTAGTTCAAGAGGGCAGAAAGGAAGAAGATATGTAGGGGAAGTAGGAAATCTAACTAATGTTCAAAAACAGTTAAAAATATGTAACATGAAGGCCATTGAACAATTATGAGAAACAATTGAAGAATCTGTATTTTCTTTAGAAGCAAGAGGATAACAGTTTTGTATTTAGATTAGATGTTACTGAACATACGGTTCAACTCCAGTTTTTCTCTTTGTTATAAGTTGGACAAGTCATTTTCCCTCTTTTTCTCAGTTTATTAATCTCTCAAGAGAATTAGAATCAATGAATTTAAAAGAGTTAAAAAGTTAATTTAAGGATTTTAATTCCACGGCTGGGTGATTTATGAGGTTTTGATGGAAAGAACTGAGAGAAACAGAGCTCTAGGGATTAGCAGCTAAGTGTAGGATGAGCTCCACCAAAAAGATAAAACAAGAAAAGAGATGGACTCTTTGCATAAGGGCAGGTCAAGTTTGGACTTGGGAAACTCAGGTTTAAACCTGACTCAGCTGCTTCCTCAGGGTTTTCTTCCCTGAGGGGACATGATAACCTTGCCAAGATTCCTTCCCTGTAGAAAAATAATATTCACCATTCCCTCAAAAATTTTTGATAAGGAGGAAATAAGACCTAAGACTGGGTAGGTCTAGAAATCAATGATCTCCCTTTATTTCTCTAGTTACAGAGGCTTACAAAGTCTCTTTTTTGTAAGATTTTTAAGGCAGAAAAATCATTTGAATTTTGTGCAGATATACCTGGGCATTGTCACTATAATTTTCCAAATATGAAGAAAAATAACTTATTTTCTTGCATATTTATCTTCATTTGCTTCTTACAGTGATATGTTTCCTCTTCATGACATTAATTTTATTTGTACACATTGAAAGTGATTATCTATTTTGTGTTATTTTAATTTTGTTGTTTTCTTTTTACCTTGGGGGAAAAAAGGAAGTCTTTCATACTCTTTTAAAAAATTATTTAGAGCATAGATTCTATTTTGGAAGTAAGGGAAAGTAGGTTTGAATCCTGAGTAGCAGCAAAATGGCATAGACTACATTAATTAATTCAATTATTGTCTTCTTCCATTTTAGTTATTTGGTTTTCTACTTTTTTTAAAAGTAATCTTACTAAAGTGGTTTGTGGTGTACAATTCTCATTTACTAAAACAAATTGAAGCTGAGATCTTTAAAATAATCAATATGATTGTATTTTATTGCGAAGAATTAATTTGAGTTTGCAAACATTTTAGAGATTATTTTCTACAGGTAATATTTAAATGTGTTACTGTGATAGTCATATTTTGGTTTGATTTTTGGCTTGACTATGTTGCTAATAAGAGTTACAAGTTAACAAATACATTTAATTGCTTATTTGGTAAATCATATGCCACTTTGTGCATATCCTTTATATTAGTACAACTAAACTCTTCCTAAAAAATTTTCTATTCCACTGTTGCAAAATGTAAAGATGTAGAAATAAATCTCAAATACATGTAGTTTGTTTCAAAAAAGTGTGATAAAATTTTGTAGGGTGTGGGGATGTTGGATAGAAAGAGAAAAAAGAAAAGTCAAGGATGCAAGAAACACAGACAGGAGAGGGAACTTGAAAGAAAGCTATTTTCTATTGTTCAATGAGGAAGTGATTAAAAATATTTACATTATGAGCTATTGAAAACTCTAGACTTGATATTTTATTTGAATTTGTTTTTTTTTTTTTTTTTTCTTTTTAAGTACTGGGAATCAAACTCAAACACAGGGGCACTTTATGAATAAGCAATATCCCCAGTCCTTTGAAAAAGGGTCTTGCTGAATTGCTGAATTGCTGAGGGTCTCCCTAAATTGCCAAGGCTGGCCTCAAACTTGTGATGTTCCTGCCTCAGTCTCCTGAGTCACTAACATTTCAGGCATGAGCCAGCATACTTGGCAATACTTCACATGAAACAAAGTTATACATTCTGAATGTATTTGTCTTATGGTAATTTTAAGATATATTTGATATGTATATAGACATATATTCTTAAAATTATCATAGGACAGTACATTCAGAATATTTATATGATTAATACATATATAGAAATTTATATATTTTTTTATTAAACCATATATATGAAGGCATACAAATTTATTTGTTTCATATATATACATATGCATATATATATATACATATACATATATATATATATATGTAATTTCTTGTTCCCAGTTGAGTGTAGAAATGCCAACTATTCAAAATTAGCATAGAGTTGCTTGGATATGTATTAATTTAGAGGAAAGACATCACTGACTGTTCTTATTTCTTATTCTTATTATTTTCTTCTACATTTTTGTATGATCAGATAGATGTCTTGTAGACAAAAGAACTTAATGAATGTGCAAATTTAAAAAAGAAAATTATCTTGATATATTTTTCCAATTAACTGTTTTAAATATTAATCTTTGGTTAGTGCTGCCATTACCTAATAATAGGTTATCTATTTCAAACAATTTTTTTTAATCTGGAGGAATTTCTCTATCATTATTTTCCCTTACATTTAAAACATATTAAGAGAATTCAAGTTTCCTTCATAGGAAAAAATGAAGCCCAAATAAAAATAAATACATCTTCTTATTCATCTTTTCCCCCAAGTAATACTAATATCATTTTATTACTTTGTAGAAGAATTGCAGAATTGCTTTCCAAAAAACAAAAGTAAATAAAATAATAATACTTATAACTTTGTCTTCTAACTCTTCATTTGCAAAGGCCTGAATGTAGCTGGACATGGTGGCACACAAGTCCAAAGCCAGCCTCAGCAAAAGCAAGGCTCTAAGCAATTTAATGAGACCCTGTCTCTAAATAAAAAAACAAAATAGGGCTGGGGATGTGGCTCAGTGGTTGAGTGTCCCTGAGTTCAATTGCCGGTACAATAAGAAAAAAAAAAAAAAAAAAAAGCCTGAATGTCATTATAAGAAAGTTTTTTTTTGTTTGTTTGTTTGTTTTTTTTTTTTTTAAGAATAGCTTTAATATTGAGTGACCAGGTGAGGGGCACATGCCTATAATCACAAATAAAAATCTTGTTATATGAACACTGTTATCTTCGTCCATTTTTAAAATCCCAATTTTATGGAATTGACAATGAGCTGCATAAAATATAATAAATAATATTTTAAATGTGTATATTTCTTTATCCATTCGTCTGTTGTAAGATGCTGCTGTTTTCATATTTTGGCTATTGTAAATAATTCCCCAGTCAACATGTACAGATATTCTGAGCTGGTTGCAATTGCCATTCTCCTGGTGGAAAGCTTATTTCTAGATCATGGTAATTTTGCCTTTTATTTCTCAAGGAATCTTTATTTTGTTTTTCATAATCACTACACTAGCTTATATTCCTTCTAATAGTGTAACAATTCCCTTTTCCTCATACCCTTACCACTAAATGTTATCTCTTGTCCATTGTTTGTGTGAATTTTTGGAGATCCAGAGTAGGGTCATGCTCATGTGAGGCAAACACTCCACTTCTGAGCTATGTCCCCAGTCCTCTCTTGTTGATTTACAATTCCCTGATGATTAGTGTTGTTGAAAATCTTTTCATATACCTGTTGACAATTTGTATGTCTTCTTCGTAGAAATGTATGTTCAGATTTTTCTTCGTTTGTTGTTTTTTTGGTACGAGGGGATTGAATACAGGGTCACCTAATTACTGAGCCACATCCCCAGCCATTCTTTGTTTGTTTGAATTTTGAGACAGTGTCACACTAAATTGTTTAAGGCCTCACTAAGTTTGTGAGGCTGGCTTTGAACTTTTGATCCTTCTGCCTCAGTCTCCCGAGATGCAGGAATTACTGGCATGTGCCACCATGCCTGTTGTTTTTGTTTGTTTGTTTTTTTGTTTACTTTTATATCAATTTATATGTTATTTCACTATTATGTGACTTCCTTGTGTATTAATCACCTTTACAAAGTAGGGGGAGCATGCCATTTGTAACAACATTACATGAAAGTGGATAGCGTTATGCTTAGTGAAATAAACTAGACACAGAAAGAAAAATACTGTATTATCTCACTTTTGTGTGGAATTATTTTTTAAAAAATTGAGTGCAAAGAGCAAAGTAGTGGTTACCAGGTATAGGGGTGGTAAGGAAATGGAATGGGTAAATAGAAGTGAAAGGGTACAAAAAAGTTGCAGTTTTGAAAGTTGAATAGGTCTAGAGAGCTAATGTACAAAATAAGGACAGTAGTTAACATTATTGTATTATGGACTGGAAATTTGCTAAGAGAGTAGACTAAGAAAGGTAACTACATGAGATGATGTATATTTTAATTTACCTTACTGAGGTCATCACTTCACTAGATTCATGTATATCAAAACAACATGTTTCATACCTTAAATTATCATAAAAATAAGTAAAAATTGTTTTAACTTTCCTACCCCCAAAATGAATATAATGAAAGCTGAATTTCCATTCTAAATCAGTCTTCCAGGTCCAGCCCTCAGCAGTATCAACATCAGTACGTTTTTATACATGTATCCTTCAGATAACAGTGTGTATTTCCTCACCTAATACATTAGAATATGTACACAAGAATCAAAAATATGTATTCCTTTTTCTAACCATAGCAGACTAATATTAGGTAAGGGTATAACATGATTTATACAAATAGTCCCTCACTTAAAGTTATTTATCAATTTTTTCTCATATGCAAACATAAATATGAAATGAAAATTTTGATACATGGAGTTTTATATAAATGTTATTAGATTGAGATGTAGAATTGCTGGGTCAGTGAGAAAGTACATTTATAATTTTGGTTTTACTGCAAATTGTCTTCATAGGGATAATACCAATTAACACTTCCACCAGCAGTGTATTGGAATGTTTGTCTCTTTACATTACAGCCAGCACAGTGTATTAACAAACTTCTTATTCTATACCAACAGAATAGAAGGCAAAATGTATCTTGTTTTTGTTTTAATGTATGCTTAATCATTAGAACAACTTTTTATATGTTTATAAAACATTATTCTTTAGACCAATGTTTTTGCCCATTTCCTAGTTTAAGTCTTATCAAGTTGTTTTTCAACCCCAAGAAACAAATCACACCAAAAAGTCATTTACAAGTGCATTGACACTTTGCAAATTTTTCTAAGAAATAAAATACATATCTGTGATAAGTAAGAGATAATGTTTGCATAAATAATATTTCCTTCCTTTCCCGTTCCACCCTAAGCAAAACATCCTGTGCAGATACAACAAAGACAAGACAATTCTACCTGGGGGGTAGGTGGAGCAAAAAGGGCTTCAATTAAAACACAGGCAGATACAAAAACAAAACAAAACACACACAATCCATGATGAATGAGCCTTGCTTCTCACATTCAAACTAGCTTTCCAAATACACTCACCATCTCTGGTGAGGGACATCTTTCACCTTTATCGGAAAAGATCTCTTTTCCAGTCTGGTTTCTCTCATTCTATTCTTGAATATGTCAATTGTTCTAATGAAATAATCTTTAGAAGGCTCAAGTGCTGTCTTATCATTTCTTTTCTGTAAAAGCTTTAATGATTCCTCAGGTGAAAGGATGAATTTCAGATTTTGCAGTATTCTGTTAAGAAATTTCACAATGGTCCTCTCTCAGCTTCTCTGCAATATAACAGTTCACAGATTTTAGATGAAGCCACATAATTGTCGCTTTCATTATATTTATTATCTCTGTAATTTTGTTGACATTATTTATTCTGCCACAAATAATGTTCCCATATACCTCCATGCAAATATTAGTTTTCCTATCAAATGCATTTTGGTAATTTTTACAAACTGCTTTGCATAATATAAGCACCAAAATATGTTTTAGTTAAATTGGCCCTTTATTTAATTAACTTCTCTCAATACATAATGCACTATATAATATCATGTCTAAATGATATCAACATTAAGAATGACTGAATAAAAATCAGTTGCCTTTAGTACAGTACAACACATAGTGAGTTCTAGATAAGTTTTCATATTATACCTCTGCGTAGGTTGGTGTCTGGTCCTTGACCTAACAAGGCGGATTCCAGTTCCACAAATTAACTAGCTAAAATATCATATATCTCTTTTTAGATACCAAAGTTATCACGAGAAGAGTAATTTAGATGAAAATTGAACAGATATTTGCTGTTTCGTTTCAAAAATTAATTTTAACAATTCTCAAAAAATTATTTTAGATTAAATGAGCTTAAATCAAGTATGATTATCATGTTCTTAAAAATACTGTTTCCTAGTCAGTTATATATTCTGTTAACTGGATTAAAAATAGAGTCCATTGGGCTGGGGTAGTGGCTCAGCGGGAGAGTGCTCACCTAACACTTGCGAGGCCCTGGGTTCGATCTTCAGCACCACATAAAAATAAATAAGTAAAATAAAGGTATTGTGTCCAACTACAACAAGATAAGAAAGAAAAGAATATAATCACTAGAACCTGAACCATGTTCTTACTGTATCCATGTCTGTGTGTTTCTTAGTTCAAATACTATGAAAATCTTCAAAGACTGAATGTATATGTATGCATGTGTACACACACACACACACACACACACACACACACATATAAATAGAGTCCATCAACTCAATGTTGTAAGCTCCTATATAGTATGGGCAATGAAAATGCGTGCAAGGGGAAAGGAAAAAAAAAAAGAAAAAGAAAATAAATTAAAGGGAAAAACTACTAAAGAAGAATTGGTTCTAATAATCCCAAAGGTGTTTCATAGCTTTTTAGATCATTGACTGCTTTTAAGTCTGGGAACATGCTATTACCTCCTTTATTACTCTTCTGCATCTCTCTTTTTTATCTTAAGATAACATTCTTTCAACCAATTCCTTCTGAACAAGAGCTAGGTGCTATCGATAAGAAATACTATTAAGGTGCAGAAAGTATCCACAATCTTTTTTTTTTTTTTTTCCTATCACTAGACAGACTCAGAAAAGTCATGGTTCTATTCATTGTATTTTCTCGCCCTCAATAGAAAACACTAAAAGTACAAATAAAATCAATGACCAACTCTTCTCTTTGAGATCAGAGAAAATAGAGAGTTTGCAGGTGTCAAGCACACATACATTCCAGAGTTACACAATTAAAATTACCTTCTCATCTCTGATTTGACAGAGAGGTAGACAGTTGTTCAGCAAGTGAATGGACAAGTGAGTGTGCGTACCTGCTCCTGAGAACTGAATCCAAAAGCAGAAAAGGATCTGATGGTTGTATTAGCCTGCGTAGTCCTGTCTTGAGTAAAGGATGGCCTGAAGGAATCAGCAGTACCCTATCAAACATTTAAAAGGAATGTTATTTGGTATGCCTCAATTTCTATGAGAAAACTTCAGAGGTTTTTACATTTTTAAAAAAAGGTGTAGTAGTATCTCAGAGCATCAAAAAAATGAATTTTTTAAAAAAACTCAAATTTCATGAATCTATTTCAATTTGTTCCATGGATTAGACAATGGATTGTTGGTTGATGGGAGTGAACACATTTTCCTCCATTTGGTTTACAGTTTCATAAGACTTATGCCAATATAATAAAGACAATTGCATACAGTTTTTCTCAGCAGCAGATAGATGGTACAATGGAAATTTGGACGCTTTGGGCTATTTTATGGTTGCTGTTTAGAGGGGGAAAATGCTGGAGAAAATGGCAAATGTGAAATAGCAGGGTGCAAACTTTGAGACAAAGATAAAAAAGAAAAGAATATAATCACTAGAACCAAACCATGTTCTTACTGCAGCCATGCCCGTGTGTTTCTTAGTCCAAATGCTATGAAAACCCTCAAAGACTGAATGTATACCTTCAAGATTTGACCATAGAAAAAGTTGCAACAACAGAGACCCCTCATAAAATAATTACACATTGTAACTACCCTGTGTAGATATGAGATAAATCACCCTTGTACAGAGACTTGATATATTTGGTGAAAATTATTTCAAGCTTTATACTTACCAGTTAATTTCATTACTATCCATTTAATTTACATTTTAAAATCTTGAACTAAAAAAAATTCAAGGAAAAGAAAAAAAAGCAAAAGAAATAAAAGGAATATTAAATTTGTATAAAGTAAAAATAAAAAATACATACAATTCAATTCAGTCTCAGTTCATTTGCTGCTTAGTATATGCAAGGCAAGTTGACACACATATGCCACAAACCCAATTTTAATTTTTAGCAGTGTATCAAGTATACGCTGAATGTTTTAGGCATAGAGCAAAGTCTCACAATGTATATTACTTATATGTTTATATGTAACATATATGGTGATACTAAATTACATACTTGCATATGCTTTCAATCACCTTTTATGTAAAAGTATAAAGAGCTATCACAATTCTGAAGTGTTTAGTATTATCATTTCTTGAGTCACAATCTTTATTCTCACTACAAAACCCTACAAAATATAATTAGGTCCCTTCCAGCTAATTATGATGAAGTATGGTTTCATTTTTGAAACATTATCACTTTGTTTAGTGTGGTGTTGGAGATCAAAACCAGGGCCTCATTCATGCTAGACAAGCATTCTACCCCTGAGTGAAATGTGGCTTTAGATACCAATATTATGTTCCTTAGAATAGCTATATTAGGACATAGTATAATAACAATCAATAACACCTCCCAATCGTTCAGTTTTTGGCATAGAGAATCATATGTTACAGAGAATATGCAAATGAATATCTATTACATGAATAAGAGTTTGCAATTTAATTTGATGAGTCTGAGTCAATAATAATAATTGAAATGTTTTTGTAGACTTATAAACCTTAATCTAGCTGTGCCACTTGCCTAATCTGGTAAATGGTGATTTCATAAAAAATAATTCAAACAGTCCTTTTCATGTATGCATATGCCAGGATATTTCCTTCCTCATTGACTTTTCACCTGTTGCTCCCTCATCCTAAAACGTTCCTTCCTCTTTACCCACCTAAACAATCTCTACCTTCATTACAGTTCTAAAATTTGACTTCTCTAGACAAGTTGACATCTAATTTGTGTCTCATCATTATAACTCTTAGCAAAATTGTTCCTTTCATGGCATATATCATAATATATAATTATTTGAACACATACTTAATTGTGCCTCCTTCTCATAACACATCTCCCATTTTAAACTTGAAAGATACAAATCCTATTTTATGTTCAGTAAGTAGCACAATGCCTGGCATACAGTGAGCACTTAATGTGTACATTTTGAATGAATGAATGAATAAATGAACAGAGATTTAGTCTGCACAGCTTTAATACCTAAGGAATTCATGTTTTCATAATGTTCTCTCTTGCATACTACTGTTATCTCACAGGGACTACAATTCCTTCTCATATATTTAGGTATGAATTTAAATTTATTAAAAACTACAACTCTCTTTGCTGTCAGCTATTCATCTTCCATTCTACCATGGCAGTATCTCCTTAGACCTTGAATTTATTCTCCTTAGAAGCCAAATGTTTTCTCCCAAACCCTTTCCTATCCTTATTACAAAAGAGAAGGAATTTTAGGGAAGGAGTTGTTTTTCAAACAACATTTGAAAAGCTCATTTCCTAGAATGTTGCTAATAATTAGAAGATTAAACTGCCACAGGAATTAACTTCTAGATTTCATTATTTTATCATATTGGATTAATTAGAACTTTCACTTTATGAAAGATCAGGTGTGCTATACTTATCTAAAGAACAATGGAAAATGTAATGCCTTGTAATTAAGAAATGGGCATTTGACGTTAATGAAAATAGACTATCGGGAGGTTGCTGTTTTAGAAAGTAGCTAAACTGCAGTTAACATTGAATTCTTCAGTGCCTCTAAACTAAAAATGGTCAATTTCTTTATGACCACTGATTGAATCTTATAATTTCCTTATATTAAATATTATTCACATTCATGTTTTCCCTCTCAATCTCCCTGACCCATGAAAGATGCCTCAATTTAAAGATAAAATAAATTATAATTTAGTTATTATGCAGCATTTAACTAAAAGCTCAGGATCTAGAATTTCTCACTAAGGTTGACTCTTAGGGCAGCTGGAATGACCTATCCTCTCTTTCATGCCTTTGTTTATGAACATCTGAGTTCTATGAAAATAAAGACTTTAACTGTTGAGGTATTCAGGAATAAATGAGATCGATGTAAAAAAAGTGATAGTAAACAAACTGAACACATTTATTATAATTTAAAGAAAATTCTTATGAAAATAATGCACTGAAAACCAGTAGTAATATGGAAAGAGTCTACTCTGCCATTGGTGTGCAGGGTGCACCCAGTGAGTACCATGATGGAATTGAAGTAGAGTTTTGAACATCATGTGGAGTGAACTCCGCTGCTCTCAGGTGGCTTGTTATTTTAGCAAAGCCTTTAGCCAATCTTGGACATCTGGAATGCATGCCCTAACAAAGAGCTATGTGTAACTCATACAGGTTTGTAACTCTTCAATTGTATATTTTGGAATTATAGGTGTTTACTAATGAATTCTAGAAAAAAAACCTCATAATTTTTTTTTTCCATTTACTCAATAAAACATCTTACTCTGGTCTGATATATATATATATATATATATATATATATATATATATATATATATATATATATATATATACATATATATAGACACACACACAGACACACACACACATATGCACACATAAATACTTATAAATACCACATATGGCAAGTAAGAAAAAATAACATTTTTAACATTGTCTCACATATGGTAGTCCATGTCCCTCATTATATCTCATAAGTGATTTCACAAATGAAACTGGATTAGTAGAAAGGAGTATCTTTGAAATTTACTTAGTGAAAAAGTTTATTTATAGAATATATAAAGTTTTTATATTAAAATCATCCACATGAGCATTCACAAATTTATCTTTTTTTAAATTTCCTTGTTTGGAGAGAGTATGAGGAAATACTATCAGTTTAAACAGGGCAATCATTATCTTTCTTTAAGTAAATAACCAAATAATAAAAGTATGAATACATATTGAAATTGTTTTTACATATCAAAACCAAAAACTAATGATACCAATAATAACAGCATATATATATATATATATATATATATATATATATATATATGTATATGGAATTACTATTTTCACGGGCTTTTATATAACAGTGTTCTAAAATCTTCATCCATGAGTAAAACATATACACGTCTCAATCTTATTTGATTCTGGCAAAAATCTAAAGTATAAGGTAAGGTGTCTTTCAAAATAAGGGATTTTGCTGGGCATGGTGGCACACACCTGTAATCCCAGGGGCTCTGGAGGCTGAGTCAGGAGGATCCAGAATTCAAAGTCAGCCTCAGCAATGGTGAGGTGTTAAGCAACTTAGTGAGACCCTGTCTCTAAATAAAAAAATACAAAATAGGGCTGGGGGTGTGCCTCAGTGGTTGAATGCCCCTGAGTTCAATCCCTGGTAAATAAAATAAATAAATAAATAAATAAATAAATAAATAAATAAATAAAGAAATAAAACTAAGGGATATAAATTGCAATAATAAAGTATATGGCTTGTAAATACCATTGGGTATAAGATAAATAGATAATTTCACAGCTTTTTAAAGCTCCATTGACTGAGTCTATAAAATTTTGTACATCAGTTTTAAGCAATTAATTCAGTACAAGCTAATCAAGAAATTCAAACCATCTGAGTAATGAAAATAACTTGTTATTAATAGGATTGACTGTTCAGCTTTTGAGTGTGTATGATTTTATCTTCATAATCAAAACTGGTATTAAAAAAAATGTTTACCAGTGGCACAAACTATGACACAAACTGATATTTCCCCAGCTCATAACAAGTATCCCATTGCTTCTTTGCAAAATATTTCAACTTCTGGACATATTTTTATTCAATTATTTTCATTTATATAGTTTTGCAAGTAGATTTTTACTCTTAAAAGACTATAAGTTATGGAAACTTTATACAATTCTTTCATCTGTGTTAAATTAGAATTAATATTTTTAAAATATGTATTGAAAGTTAATTATTTCATGAAAAAATAGCATATTTATCCTTTTTTTAAAAGATAATTGAAAATAAAGCAAAATCATCTAATATAAATACATATATAATGCCAAATGTGATAGCAGCTGAGTGAGAACATTTTGTATTAACTTTTCATTTACTTGCATTTTGTCCAAAAGACTTTGCAGTTAGTGCACAAACTAAGACTTAAAACAATAATAAATCAAATTAAGGTGTCAATTAACAGATAAAGTTGAAGGTGACCCTAAACATTAAATCAGTGGAGTGACTTTTAAATCCTTCCTAAATAGGTTTATATACAACCTAGGGCCAATGATGTCTTATTCCAAAAGTTATGTCAAATGATGCTGCTATTATACTACTCTAATAACAATCATTCCAAACACAATGCAAAGCACACACACCAACTTTTAAGAAAAAAAAAAATAATATTGAGGGTGCTAATCTTTTCCATTTTTTCTCTATTTCCAGTAATTATTCTATATAAGTAGTAGTTACATAATAAAGTCTTACTCTGGACCCTCATTTAAATATTTTACATTATTTAGCCATTAAATAAATTGCCAATAAGAAGTGGACACAAATAGATTATTTATAGCTTATGGCATACATGTCTCATTGGCTCCTTTCTAAGTTATAATTCATCACAGGAAACTTTTTTTCAATTCTTGGAGACTACAAGTCCTGCAATTACATTTTGGCAAAGCAGTTTTTGACTAACGAGTGGTACGCTATCAAATTCTGTATCATTAGATGGTAAATTCAATAGGAATTTAGTCCAGTGAAATTAGTATGGTCAATGCAGCACTATTTACTTTCATAGTGCTTATCTTGGGTAAAAGATGTTTTCTGTGTTGATGAAATTCACCAGATATGGCTCATACTTACATTTACATTAGTAAGCTTTCATTTTACAAATCTGCTCTAAAAGAATCCCTAACAACATCCTTTAAAATACTGCTAACTTTAGATAAATTGATGATGAATTTGGATTTTTCTTCTGTTTTTGCTGCTGCCTTAACCAATTCCTCTCACCTTTCTGAAAGAGATTTGGGAAACGGTAATATCACGTATTCTGCCTAATTTAAGTAGTAGAACATACTGATGGGAATGTTAATGTTGGAGGCAAATCATCCAGATTCAAAATCCATTGCTTCCTCTAGAACAATTTATATTTTTTTTGTCCTTCCACTTCTTTATCTGTAATGACCTGAATTACAGAGAAAATTGAAAGGTGGCTAATTATATTAATTTATCTTTAGCAATTGATCTAATTGTGACAATTATTTGCAAATTCACTTGGGGTAGATAGAGAAGTAAAGTAGAATAGTAAATGCACAAAGTTCCAGATTTAATAAAATTTGAAATACAACTTGAATGAACATTTGCTCCTTTACTGACTACATGGCATGGGTGCCCTTATTTCATCATTAGCTAATTATTCCAGGAGCATAACAAAAATCTGTTCACCATTATAGAATGAAAAACTGCATGAAATAAACACTAAAATATCCCCCCCATAAAGAACAGAAATTAGTAGAATGAAAGCAAATTAATAATGATTTTTTTCATGTTCAATATGTGCATTTTCTATATATGCAGCTTTTATGTAACTCTATTGTCAATTATGTAAATAAGACTAAGATTGATTTTAAAAAAGGCTGATTTTTCTGTTGAGTGCATATATATATGGTGCTGAAAACTGAACCCATGGCTATAGGCATGTTAGGCAAATATTGTACAATGAGCTACGTCCCAGGCCAGATATGAAAATTAAGATTTTGTATTTTTACCACATCCCTATATGATACTGATTATCTTTTCCATGTTTCTCATTTTAAAAAAAATAATAAAATCTTGTTTGTTATATATCTTATTTTATTTCAAGAGTGGGTGATACTGTGAATTTAGTTGATGGAGAGAGTATTATACAATGAATTAGTTTCTGTGATAACTACATATTGTTTTATAGCAAACAGCCATTTATTTAAAACTTGTAAATTGGAAATCTGGGTCCTATTGCAGTGCAGCTAGTAGAAACACATTCCTTGAGAATGTGATTGCTTCTATAATTCTCAAGCATTGAAAATTACTGCCAAAAAGAACATCTCCTTGATGTAATGCATTGACTGACACTTTACTAGAAAGGAAAGTAGAAAATGAGAACCTGAAAATAATATATATTTCAGATTAGATAATTTGAAAGACAAATGAAAGCAATTTATGGATTTTTTTAACTTTTAAGTGAATAAAGAAGAAGATGGAAGTAAATTTATAATTTTTTTGAATTATATAAGATTTTCAATTTTAATGTGTTAGAGGATGTCATACTCTTTGTTAGTTTGACGTAAGTATTGATATTTGCCAGAAGAAATACCTTTTCAATATCAGGGTTATTATTTCAAAAGCAAAAATTAAAGAATAAAAAAATCAAACCTTAAGAAAACCAAACCCAATCAAAAGAAAAAAAAAAAAGAAAAAGATTCTTTTTAAATAGAAAGAATAAAATGAAATGAAATATAAACATACCCATTCAGAGTAACCATGTTTGTTAATAAATAGGCTTTTCAATGATACCTAATAGATGTCTAAGTATTGCTCACATAGTTGACACTATTAAGGCATTTCATATATTTAGCAATTAACAAATTTTAATGGTTTCTCAGTTTCAGAATTTTCATTTCTTCTCCAAAAAATTATCATAGGATAAAAAAGAATATATACATGTATAAAAGAGTGGGTTTCCAATACAATTATACTTGCTTCATGTTTATAATCATTGTTTGTTTACCAAATCATAAAGTGAGCAACAATTCTTAATATCATACTTGTTTATGTTTATGTAAATATAGTATGTGAATATTCATATATTAATATCATACTTTAAATATGCATGTCTTCATGTGTGTATTAATAACATACATATGTATGCATGTATAATACATATTATTTTATTTATATGAATTATACTTAAAGGTTGGAATTGCATCATTTAACAGGGCCAAAGTAGTTACAGTGGGATGAAGTAAAGTAACCCTTAAAATATTAAAAAAAAAAAAAAACATAATTTTCTTATTTCAACTATATTAGTGGAAGCTATTTAAGAAGATATATGTTTTACTCTGGAATTATGTTTACCAATTATAATCCACATCCCATTTTTATAATGTATTTCAAGAAAGACATTTCTAATTGTTCAATGTTGTTTGATTGAGTATATTGACAATAGTTTAGTTGCTCCCAAAGGGAAGAAACAAAAAAGTGAATCATTAATCCCATCCAAACTTTTCTCCTTTAGAGACTTGCTTAATTTTCTATATCTATAATGACTGCAGTCAATGGTGCTATATCTAAAAGAATGACGTTCATTTGGAATACTCAGCATATCATTCACATACTTTCCTGTGGTGTTTTCATTTAACATGCCAAAATCACCAAGGGGAGTTCCTTTAGTAGAAACAAGCCTTGCTTATTTTTGTAAATTTATTTTACTTCAACAGTCAACAGCAGGTATTGATTACCCACGGTGTTGAGAGCATTGTGCTGTGTATTGTGAGGAAATCATTACATAGGAAGTAAAATATTTGCTCTGAGAATCATTTATCATCTAATGAAGGAAAGAGGGAAAACTTCATACAAAGGATTAGGTATCAGCAAGTCCATCATTTTATTTCTTATCCCTTAAATTGTTAAAGTTTACTATGCAGTAAGCTTTTCTTTTAAACAATGGATTGTATATAAATATGTAGGAAAGTTTATGACTTTCAAACTACACTGGACATTCAGACCACAATAGAAGTAGCACCAGAATAATGGAAACGATTCATCACCACTAGGGAGTATTAGAAAAACAGTATGGGAAAAGCAGTTCCTGACTGTGTTTTTTAAGGATGAATTGAATTTTGACTGCTAGAAATTGAAGAAGGTGAAGTTCCATAGAGAGAATACAGTAAATGGCGATAGAACGTGGCAAAAGTGCAGCATGGCAGAGCAGTGCATGTGGTGTTGAGGAGGCAGACAAGTCCAGGAGATGTAGGATTATACATATTTATATGTAGCTTTATAATAGTGGTAAAGTAGTCAACTTCAGAGAAGAACGTACAAGGAACTCCATCCTACTTTTAGTCTAATATCCTATCATGTTTTGCCCACGCTCCCCCTTTATGGTTTGATACATTCAACGTACAATCATCTTTTATTTGTAAAACAAAGATTTAAAATCAATTAACTATGTATTTAATCCCTTATTTATGAGTACAGTAGATCACAAAAACTAAAGAGAGAGCTAAGATCACATGTGCTTAGAATTGTACTCCTAGAAGGTACTGCCTAAAGTTTTTAAAGAGCCTGTTCCAAGTCTCCAGTGAACTAAGTCTTTGTTTATGCGCTGTAATCAAGTCCAATCTCTTTTCATAGGAAATAATTTAGAATTATAGAATACATTATATAATATAAAAATATAATTATGTTATTATATAAAGATTAATAAAAATTAACTAATATAATAATACATACAAGCTCTAGGTTATGATTTCCAATCTTTTTTTTAAGGCGTGTATGTCTATTTCATTGAAATATTCAGAGAACTGAAAACTTAGGACTTAATGTTTTTAAATTGTGATTTGGGAGCTCCCAAGAGAAAGTTTTATTAAAATTTTCAAATTTTTATTTGCCTTAGGCAAGGAATAACTTAAGGAAATAATTTTTAAGCCTAAATTTCTTTGGAAAATTTACTTAATTTAATAAAAACAATTGGTCATTCAAACAAACCATTGTATATATATATATTTTTTTCCATTTCATTCTAATGTGCCTCTCTGTCACATCTAGGTGTTTTTAAAAAACTACTGTAATGCTATGTTCTTTTTTATTTTTCTTTCTTTCTTTTTTTTTGGTGAAAGTATGTGATTTGGGAGAAATAAGTGCAAAATTATATTATTATTAGTATAAATATATAAGAAGCAGGAATTTAGTCTGGAGGGTACAAGAACATAGAATGGAACAAACTCCTAAGTGTCTGGAAACACAGTCAGATGATTGCTTGTGCAACATTTCTTGAATTCTCACCCTAATGACTGGCTATCTATTACAAACCTGACTGTTAATTATTTAAATTATTAGTTTAACAAGACAAATGTGAGGTGGCTTAATGACTGGATGAATAGAATATCTCACCCATAACCAGAACTTTATAGAAATAGCAAGGAATTCTGTGAAAAGTTCTTATAATATTTTTGATACAAGATATAAAGGAAAATTTGTCCTATGAAGTTGCTGATTCAGTGCCAATCTTACCAGAACCTACTCCTATATTCTTTCTTAAGGATTTCCACATAGAGGAAATAAAAGAAATAAAATAAAACCCACAACAAAGCCGGGCGCGGTGGCTCACGCCTGTAATCCCAGCACTTTGGGAGGCTGAGGCAGGAGGATCGCGAGTTCAAAGCCAGCCTCAGCAGTGGCGAGGCACTTAGCAACTCAGTGAGACCCTGTCTCTAAATAAAATACAAAAAAGGGCTGGGGATGTGACCCAGTGGGACGAGTGCCCCTGAGTTCAATCCCCGGTACCACAAAAAAAAAAAAAAAAAAACCCACAACAAAACAAAACATACAGAGATAATAGTTTTGTTAGTAATGAAACATGTTTGTTAAGTTAAAGGCTTTAAAAATGATCTGCTAACAAAGTAATTCTAGTTAAATTGTTGTTATTCCTCAAAGAATTTGAAAAGCTTCACACACACACACAACACACACACACACACACACACTTAGAAACTTAGAAGTTTAAATGTAAAACTTACCCTTGGACAGTAGTCAGCAATCCCTGAACAGAAAGCTCAACAATGTCATATTCATGGGTGTTTTAAAAGGAAAATTAGGAGTAAGCAGTTGCTTGATAAGCCAAATTGAATTACCTATTTTATTCTTAGAATGAAAATATAACTCACATGAAGATTTAATTACTTAACCTATTCAAATATGTGGTAAGAATTTCCTGAAACAAACCAAGTTATTTGCAAATTCATATTCCAAGGACAAAATTTTCTGGAACTGTAGTCATGTTAATGATGATTTAGGCTAGTATTTCTAAAATGTTACCATAAATCACAATCAGATGAAAAGGTTATTAAAAAACATATTATTGGTCCCTGTCCCCAGAATTCAAAACATCTAGTCTAAGTCCCAAGAATGTGTATTTAGGGGATGCTAATGTTCTGATCTGTGGGAACACTTGGAAGACCACTGATATAAATAGGTTTAGTCATTAATCCCATTAAGCTCTGAAGCTGGGGAAGGTTTCAGAGAGACTAAATATAACTATGAATGCCAACAAAATGATTTTAAAATAGCTCACATTTGTCCATTTGTAATATTTGAGAAGTTTATTCCTTAAGGGAAAAACATTGGAATGTTCCTGTTATGCATAAATAATATTAAGATATGCCATTTTATGTGATTCCTCTGAACAGGAAAAGTATTTCTGTTAATCACTAATTCAGCATCAATTAGCAGAGTACAGTTTATTCTGATTTCCTATTGATTTTTTGAATTATGAAAACAGATCAGTCCATAAGTGTTGATATTAGTGATTTCAGAGATGTGCACTTGGCTCTGGCTCATAATATTATACCGTATGAAGATTTTATCAATCTGTGCCTGCCCCATGACAATCCCATTTTCTCTTTTTCTTTTCCAATCTCCAATTTCCTCATAAATTTTATAGTTCACATGTAAATGCTTGCCATATCCCAGCTCTTACCAATTAGACTCATGCTCATTTATAGAAAATGTACACTGCCTGTAGTTATCTGCTTACTTTTTCAATTCCTGGTCCTTAATGCATGCTGCCCCTGAGCTCTGTCCACTCCAACTTATTGTTAGAACTCTAATGAGTCTTGCCCTGAAGGGATCCTTTTAAATTCACTGTTGGGCTTGAACGCATTTTACCCTCTGGCTTTCTCTATTCCTTCAGACTGATCATCCAGGCTTCAGTGAAGGCTGCCTTTGGGTTGTCTCCTTCAGTTTCAATTTCAAGACTTGCATGCTTTTTACCCTCAGGTTTTCCCTTTTCTGTTTCTGTATTAGGCTTTAAAGGCCTAGTGGCTTTAAATACTCTCTCATTGCAGTATTTTTGTGTTTCATGCTTCAGTAACATGGATGTGGACTACTGTTTTATTGATCTGATGTTGCCTCTAAAGAATTTCAATATTCCCTCCTCTGATTTACTTATTTTTTATATTATCCTTCATTTTAAACCTTAAACTTATTCATTGGCAAACTACAAAACATATATATATAATCAACCATCTCTCCAAATACATATTTCCCACTGTAGGAAATCATTTGCACACATGCACTATTATAACCAGCCAAAGTAATTTCTAATAAAAAAGGAAGTGTATTTCTTTTAATGTAAGCTTAGTGGAAGGTATTCAGGAATCACAGAGAAATAAAGCAAAGCTGAGGACCATGCTCCAAAAAAAAAAAATAAATAAATAAAGGTAGGACAAAGAAGCCAATAAAAACTATGCAACTGAAAACACAGCCATGCAAATATCAATAAAATAGCCTTACTAGGGCATCACCTGTGAAGATGCTGGACACTGCTTCCATGAACAGAACCCCTGCCAGTGGATGCTAGGTACCACACCATCATATTTAAATTATTATTAAAAGTTTCTCCACTTAAATCATCAGTGTCATATTCTAGGTCCCAGGATCCTAGCTGACCTAATTCTAGGCCTCTAAGGCTAGCTGTCAACCTCAAAGTTCGAATTCAAGGGAGCTCCTGAAGGAGCCCTAATTAGGAAGGGCTGTTGTAGCTAGCTGGAAGCCATGGGTTCCACCTGATATGTATGTGACGCACCTGTAGGCACCCGCAAACCTGAAGGTATATAACCGGGTGAAAGCGGTCCGAGTTAGGAGAATTCAGTCAGCCGGGCAGTCACTCGGTCGGTCAGAAGAATCAGAGCGGCCAGAACGTAGGCAAGCGGTTACAGAAGAGAAACCAGATAGAAGAAGTAATGACTGGTCAGAGTTAGGCCGAGACTCCTGAGGAAGACAGAAGACAGAAGAAAGAAGAAGGAAGAAAGAAGAGAGAAGAAAGAAGCTCTAATCTTTCTCTAAGCTAAGCTCTATCTTTCTTTACTCTACTCTAAGCTAAGAAGAAAAGCTAAGCTCTATCTTTCTTTACTCTAAGCTACTCTACTCTAAGCTAAGAAGAAAAATCTTTTTTTCCCTCTCTAAGCTCTAAGAAAGTAGAAGTAAAAGTAGTAAAAGCTTAACTCTGCCTCCGAGAATTTTCCTCCCGTGGCGGCGCCGTGGCTGGCCGTGACAGGCAGCTTACAAGCTCCCATGAATTGGTGTGGCTTTCAGAGTGGGAGACTTGTTCTGCAACCATTCAAGGCATACATGATGACAATCCCAAAACACCAAAAAATATTTAAATTTTGTTTCCAAGGAGATGTTACAATCATGAAAAAATATTTACAAGATCAGTATACATATAAATAATATTTAACATGTACTTTGGGTTTTCCTTTCCAAATTTAACTTTTCATTCATTAGGAGAAAAGTTTCTTTCCACCTGCCCATCAGTTTTATCTTTATCCTCAGTTCTCCTGGAATTAAGGCAAATTATAAACACTACCTGCAGGCCAAGTTAAGCTTATCACTAAACCGATGAGCATGGACACTTATAAAAGTACAATTTATTCTGGTCAGAAATACCTTAAATTATGCAGTCTCTTGGGATATATGGTTGGGTTACCTTTGAAGTGCTTGATTAGTTCTAGGAACCACTGTATGTTCTTAACATTCTCTCAGTGAGCCTGATCTGTTTTGTCCTAAAGATTTTATGTAAGTCATTTATTTCTTCTATGAACATTTTGATTTCTATATGTATCTGAAATATGTCTACCCCAAAGCCAATATATAATATACAATGTAGGGTTATTTTCCCCCAAATATTTGTAAAGGTGGGCTTTATTCCAAATACTATCATTTACTTATTTCAAGATGGGAGACATTTGACTATTTTCCAATCTTTTTTTAAGAATGCCTTGAGGAGTAGGTGGACCATGTTTGTTTCTAGATGGAATAGAGACCCACTTTTCCCTATAAGCAATTCTAGGTGAATGAAACCTATGTAGAAGATGGACTGATTGATTCAGCTACACCTGAATCAATTATGTGTTTCATTGAGCAAAATTTTAAAGTAAAACTTTTAATTATGATCCATTTCCTCATTCAATAAATATTCAGGTGTCTTCTTTGTGCCAGATAGTGTTCTTAAAGCTAAGCATAATATATTGAAAAACAGAAGGGGAACAAGTGCTCATCTTAATAGAGCTTAAATCCTGTTAGTGCTGTTGGCCATGTATGTAATAAGTAGGTGAAACACAAACATAAGTGTACTTATGTATATGGCTATGCATGCTAATGTAGGGAAGGGATTTGGTACTACTGGGAAGGCAGAACAGAAAGGATTAGCATTTTGTCTAGAATGGTCAGAGAACATGATATTAAATATAGACAGTGAGAAAACAAGCCAATTGGAAATAAGGGAAATAATATTCTAGATAAAGGAAACAGGGCACAAAACTTAGGAGACAAACACCTCCCAAGATTTTTCAAATAATGTACAAGAGGAAGGTTTGATTAAATTAGTATCAGTGTTGAGGTATCATGGTGGCTGTGGGGATGAAATAACCAGTAAAAATTGAAGATTATTGTAAAGAATTTGGATTATACTCTGCGATGGGAAACCCTGAAGGGTTTTGAGCATAGAAGCTTATGTTCTCACATTTACTCTCAACTCAGTTTATAGGGGATCATAGATTATAGGGATAGTGGGAAAGTACAGGATCATGCAGACTACTAATAAGGCTACTGGAATATTTAAGCAGGAGTCAAAAGGGACCTTCACAAGGTGGTGACAAGTGCAGATGGTGAGATTTGAAAGTAGTATCTACAGACTTTGCTTATAGTCTTGCTGTTGGATGTGAGTGGATGGATGAGGGACATACCCAAAGTCTCCATTCTCAGCATATAGAACAACGCAGTTTTCTTTCATTAAGATGGTATATAGAAGGTGAAACAGGTTTGGAAGGAGAGGTATGGAATTATGATTTTGATACATTAAGTCTGTGATAGATATTGGACAGCTAAGAGAATATGTCTTGTAAGTAGTTAGACATATAAGTCTAAAATTTAGAGAAGTGGTCTGAATGTGTGTGTGTGTGTGTGTGTATTCGAATAGATATATTCAAAGTTATACATGTTCAAAATTATATTTCATCGAGAAATAAGCACTCCCCAAACTGGGTGCATGAGTTATGAAAAAAATATTTTATCTCACAGTTGTGGAGATAAGGAAACTGTGTCTTACAGAGTTAAGTAGGTTGATTACATACAAATAGTTAAATTATACACCAGGATGTAATTTTGGAAATGTTGCTTCTGAAGACCCAGTTCATTCCATTATATGGCTCTGCACATTAGCATATTCCTTAATGCTGTTCCTCCTATATCTCTTCACCATGCTTCTGTGTAGCCTTCTACACTTGGACAGCTTTCTTTATCTGTCCATAGTTTTTTTTTTTTTTTTTTTTTTTTGATTGTCATTAATCAAAGATTGGCATTCTTCCAGTCATCTGAGAGGCAAGGAAGGAAGAAATATTCATGGGCAAGGTGCCACAGAGCTCAGACAGATAATGAGTTCAAGACTCTTCAGACAGTACTAAATGAAGAGGATTGAATGGAGGTTGGGGAGAAGGGACAACCAGGGGAGGGCGGTTATAATTTTCTATATGCGCATAAATTCTTATTTAGAATTGTAGATAATTATTTGGTTTTCTTCCTTTTCCCACCAAATTAAATTAATGAAATCACAGAAAATTACCCTTCAAGTTTCTGAGGGAAAGAAATAAGGTACAAATATATGCATTCAACATTTTATAACTTAAAAAGCAAAATAATATACTACTCCCTAGTTTTCCATTATCCTACCAATTAACTGCCTTATTCTGATTATTAGTATGTTGCTTAAATGTTTCGATACAACTCGTTACACAATATAAATGTAATTCATTTGAAAATTATTCAGATGAGGAAGCTGAAGCATTGACAAGTGAACTTAGCACATTAAATTTGCTCAGTCTGGCCACTTGCAGTTTCTCTAAACATGCAAATTATTGACAAATTATTGTCACAGATTTTAGAATTTGCCCTTTTTATACTGAAGGTAATGAAGAGAAACATCTTTATGATATTCTCTTTATTTCATTTTCTAACTTCCACCTCCATCTCCCCCATTGCCCACTTAATTTTAAATTTCAGGAATCAAGTGTAGGCTCTTCTTCTTCCATAAAGTTCTTTCCTTTTTTTTTTTTTTTTTTTTTGAGAGGAAAGTCAGAAATATGAATTTCTTTTAGAGGGAGCACTTAATGTGCATGTTGAAGCTCAAGTATTTTGTATTAGAGTATTATTGTCAGGTCTTTTGGAGTGAACTTGAATAGGTATGTCCTGTCCCCAAAAATAACAATAATAATCCTGTATCAAAAATTCAATATAAATTTATTAGAAATCTCTGGGCTAGATGTAGTCTGCAGACTTCTATTTAGTGAATTTTCTGTATTTTAATTCCCAGATTAAATAAGCTTATGTACTTTACTCCCTATTTTCTAAGAACTGAAACTTTTCACTTTGATCATTATCGATTTGGGTTTTTTCTTTTAGATTGAACTTTACTAATGGGTGATGGCTGGGGAAATTTTCTACCCCCTTCCAAATACTTTCCTTTTGCATCAACTTTTATAATGTTACATTCCATTAGCAAATAGTAAGTTACTTATAAATATCAAACATGTTGGCCCACGTGTTATTACCCACAATTTACCAAACACAGCAACATATGCAAACATGCACATGCTTAAGCAGACATATATACACATGATATTGAACAGGAATATTAGAATAAGAGATGTCTGTGCAAGTCCACTGATCTTTTCAGGGAAATCTGGTACTAAGCACAATGTTTATTTCATGTACCCACTCTCTTTCCCTCCCTCCCTCCCTCCCTTCCTTCCTCCTTTTCTCTTTTATTCTTTCTCTTTATTTCATAGTCACAACACTTATGGCAGTCATTTCAGGCTAAATATCTGGAAAAGAGAGCCAATGAATAGTTTGAAAGCATATTAGTAGATGGACTCATAGAATTTATTGTTAAAGTAATGAGTAGCCTGTATTAGTAAATCTTTCCTTCGAGTTTCTTGCCTTCATTTTCATAGAAACTAAATGTAAGCTATTAATTTTACAGAAAGCCTGAACTTAGTAGCCTCAGTAAAACAGGAAATTTACTTCATTTTACCCCTGCTCTGTTCTATGACCGTCCTAGTGAAAGTCACTATTTTAGTACTCATCACTAGCATGAAAAAAGATTTTAAATAATTTATATTTCAGGCATTCTCCCAGAGTAAATGTATACAAAGTAATCATTTTGTTTAATCATTTATGGTTTTAAAATAAAAGTTGATTTTATGCTCTGAAATCATTTGTAGACCCCTTACAGCCCATTCAGTAATATCATGTGAAATTCATACACCTTACATTTTCATTAAAAGCATTAGAAGAAATCTTACCATTGAGTTTTATTGACTTCCTGTAACATCCTATTTATAATATATACTCTGAGTTTCTAGTCCCTCTATTAACATTTCTATTATGATCAGTATACTATTTTATATCCTTTCATTAACAATATTGTAATATATATCAATTCCAGTGTTTCTATAATCCTTATAATCCTTATAATCATTAAGTGAGTCTAAATATTCCCAAGCTTTTATGTGCATGTGATAAGTCAAATTTGAAGATTATTTCAGTAATGTTATTACTAGTTATATGAATTCACTTGTAATAATTGTTCAAAAATTAATCTAACTGGAGAAATCAGTGGTTTACAAAATATGAACCTAAGTTCACATGTGTGATTCAAATTCAGTTTCAAAGCAGAATACATGTTTTGTCCATATTTTGCATTAACTGGATGGAATTTATATTAGAATATTAAAAAGTTAACATTGGAACACTCTACTAAAATGATTATTTTAAATTAAGATAACTTTTGAAATATGTGAAAAATATTGGTTTAAATTTTATACAGGTAAACATGGGTATGTATGGGATTGTTGGTAAACCATTTTTTTATATAAATAAGGATATGTATTTTATTAACTGCAACAAAAACAATAAGACTAATACTAGACTGTACTAAAACTGCTTTTGAAGAAAATATGATAATGCAAATGGAAATATTTAAGTTTAAAAACATGTGCAATCTCAAGTATATATGTACATGCACACATGATGTGGATTATCTGAAAAAGTTTCTTTTAAAAATCCAGATTTACATAGGATATAGAAAGTCTACATATCACAGGGCTAAAAACCAAATGACACTAAAGCCATCATATTCAGAAACATGATTGTGTTCTGATTAATCATTGACAAGCTCATAGCCAGGCTAATCATTAGTATTAAGATTAAGAGAAAATTTGATTAGTCAGAGACAGGAAGGAGAAAAAAAAAACAGCTTAATACAGGGAAAAAAAATTCATTATTGAAACAACTCAATTTACTTATTTACAGGTGTTATGGACTTATAGGACAGGACAAAAAAAGACCAGGTGTGATGGTGCATGTCTGTAATCCCAGAGGCTCAGCAGGCTGAGGCAGGAGGATTGAAAGCCAGCCTCCAACTTAGTGAGGCACTAAGCAATTTAGCAATACCCTGTCTCTAAAATAAATATTAAAAAGTCCTGGGGATGTGGCTCAGTGATTAGGTGTCCCTGTGTTCAATTCCCAGTACCACTACCACCACCACCACAACAAAATGAACTCAGACAATACATGTTTGCATTAATTGAATTTTAGTTTAGTTTTTTTTGTTGTTGTTGTTGTTGTTTTTAAGACATGTAACTAGAATAACACAGGAACTTTCTGGTCCCCACATTAATTCCCAAATAATATTACATTTAGATGAAATAAAAATATGACTCAGAAGCTTTTCAAAATATTATATCTTCAGTGAAGTCTTTTGAGGAGACAACAGGGAGGGATGTACTATCTCACAGTACATGAAGACATCCTTATTCCTCTCTTTTCAAAGCCTTAAACAATGACACTGTTCTGACCTCACTCATATCTCCCTCCAAGCTCCTCTCTGAATCCCCCTCCTTCCACAGGGTCAGAAGCTTACCATATGTTTTTAAGATTTTCCTTCATTTACTTTATGTAGCTTTGCATAAAAGAAAATTAATTTAGATATTCTGGGAATTGTCCAACCAACAAGTAGTCCATCATTCTTCCCTGAACATCAAAGATGTAATACCTGATAGCTAACAACCAATAAGTTCTTCTTTGAAGGCTGGAGCTAAGAGCAAAGGCTCTGAATATCCATGCTTTTACCCATATTTGAATATTACTGCATATAAAAAATTGCTATTATTTTTTCAAGAAAAAGATCCATGAAATTTGCCTTTGAAAAATTGAGTATGTATGGGCAGGAAAGGAGGGGCACTGAGAGGGAAAACAGGAGAGAAGCCTACTGGAACAGTGGGAATGAAAATCTGACTCAGCCCAACTGAGTGTGTAACAACATCAGCAGTCTTTGGGGTGTGCTGCCGGCACAGGGGGGCCAGAGTAGTGAGTGTTGTTGTGTACAGATCTTGGCATCCTATTCTTATATAGCTCTAACTAGTTTTAGCTACTTTAGGCTCTCAGCCAAATAGCTTAACCAAGATCATGAATAACACATGCTCCGAATAGGATCTACAGGCAAAGCAGTATCTTCAAAAATGGAAAGAAAAAAGGATAGGCCAGAATACTGGAAAAATTTTCATTTGAATTTAGCCTTAAACAAGAACATAATCTACTTGAACTCACAAACTGTAGACAAATTCATGAATTAAAATTAGGAAAGCCCAGTACACTAGGCAAGGTTGGGGAACTGTGGAAACTTTATGGGGGCCAATCAAGATTAAGAAGAATATCCATGACAATTTTGAAGCAAGTTTTCTTCTTGAAAATGAGAATATGACTCATATTCAGACTGTACTGATAGCTTTAGCACATCTAATAAATCAAAAGGATTCTGGACAACAATTAAATGCCTAAAACCTAGAAAAATAATCTAATGAAAGAAAATCAAAAGAGCACAGTATGATATGTCAAAATACATTCTATGGTCATATACAACTAAAAAGAACAATTTAAAAAAATTAAGTTGTATGTAAAAAGATACTATACTTGTGCATGATGAATAAGTAAATAAATAATAAAAAAATTAAAAAAAATAAGAAAACAGAATGTACTAGAGACAAATAAACAACAAAAAAAGAGGGCAGTTGAACAGTTTAGCACATGATAATCAACATATGTATCAGTCTTTTAGATATAGCAGCTTATCTGAATCTAGAGGTGGGGATGTTTCTTTATCTAATAACAAATATTTCAATTATTTAGCTATTATCATTCATATTTTTTATAAACCAACAATTATTTTGGCCATTTATTTGGTTACCTGTATTCTGATATATATATATATATATATATATATATATATATATATATATATATAGTGACTTGAATGTTGGGCACATATATGGTACATGGTAAGATACTAAAGAAATAGCCAGTTTACAACCATTTACATATGATTTTCAAAAGTTGTCTATGAACAGCATTATGAGAAACACATTATAGTATAACCCAGAAACTTATGATATATAGATAGGTTCTAACAACCACTGAGAAGTACTACATTTAAAAATATTTGTCAAAGTACAATATTCCTATGTTGTTGTGCTATTTTTATGCACTTGTTATTATTGAGAAATCCAAAGCCCAGAAAGACTGAGTATCTTTCCAAGGATAAAAATGCTTAAAAACATCAAGCTGAAATTTGGATCAAGGAAGTTTGCCTTTCATGTTCACAATAGCAATAATTGTATGAGCTTCCTATTAAAATGAGAACCCTACATTAGCTCAAATGGCAAATAGTGAGGGCAGATGAAACCAAGGAAAGACATTAATTGAAAGTAAAGTTTTAAAAACATGAAAAGTAGTCAGCCATGATGGTGCATCCCAGCTACTTGGGAGGTTCACAAGTGCAGGGCCTGCCTAGGCAACCTGACAAGATTCAATCTCTATTTATTTTTATTAATAAAAAGGGCTGGGGCATAGATAAGTGGTAAAGTGCTCTCCTAGTTCAATCCCTAAAACCAAACACAAACAAAAGAAAGAAACAGGAAAGAAAAAAGGAAGGAAAGAGACAATGTTGGCCAGTCATAGTGCTTCCTTTCAAAACTTGACTCTGTCACTTATTAGATAACTGATCTCTACTAGCTATGCAACTTACTTAATCTCTGTTGGAATGTGCATGCATTAAATGGGGATAATATTTAATTAATAGAGTTTTTATGAGGATTAAATGAAATAATTTATGTAAAGCATTTAGTCTTTAGCATAATTACTCCCAGAAATTATCAGCAATTAATATTAAATTATATTATTTAATATATAGTAATATAGTACATGATCTTATTTATATTATTTGCAGATTGTTTATACTTAGATTGATGTGGGAAATCAGCATAGAGATTTCGTCTGATTGGAGTTTAGAACAGAGTTTAGAACAGAGTTTGAGTCTGGGTATGTTGGTTAGTAAGCCAATGTCATAGAGATTATGGCAGAAGCACTGAGTGTACATGACACTGCTTAGACAATTGAAATAGAGTGAAGGGGAAAGGTTAGACACCAAGGAGCAGGCTCAGTACAAGTGCAAGTCTACCCTGTGCACCAGCAGTAAAGGGAGTGAGTGTAGTGTCTATAGTGAGTTTTAACAATAACAAAATGACTTAAAGTCTCTATGCTAATCATCACCAATAGCAACAATCTAAAAATACTGTGATAAAATGCCAGGGGAAATTCCTTTACTTATCATACCCCAACTGTTAATACTTCCCTAGAAGAGATCTAAAACCAGAGTCTAAGGAAATACCCAGTTATTTGAAGGAATCAGGTGGGAAGGAAATGGGCAAGAAATAGTAGAAAAATATACAGATATAAAGGATATGTTTGGGTTTGCTTATTAAAATTAAAAAAAAATTAGAAAAAGAGATATGCACTGACATTAAAATGAAAAACAAGGGAAGTGTTCCAAATTAAGTTTAGTTTTCTAAGTAGGTGAGATGCTGAATTGCCAACTAGGTGATTAGCCAGGGCTTTATAAGGACAGTTTCAGATGGAGAAGTTAAGCAAGATTTGTATGGGATGGAAACAGAAAATTAGTCACAGTCAGCACAAGGAGCTTTCAGGAAAATATATAATATATATATATATATATATATATATATATATATATATATATTTTTTTTTTTTTTTTTTTTTTGACAACAGAAAGAGAATGCTAAAGAAATGGGGATCACTGGTTTGAGGAAGTGTTTCCTGTTTCAGATGCCAAGAGATTTAGGAATGAATGTAAAGCTGGAGGAATCCCAGAGGATTCAATAGAGGAATCTGGAGGAAGATCCACAAAGAACAAAGATGACATGTGAGCTTTGGCTCAAAAAAACAAATTGTATTTTATACTTTCTATGTGTTAGCAATTATACAAAATAAGAATGCTTACCTAGGTCAAAAATGCACAGGTTCAAATAATCCAAGACTAATGAATTGTTTAAACTCCCTGTATAAATAAGTAAATAAATACATGCGTATATAGATGTTTCTATAGATATAAATATCTATTCAGACTAACAACAAAGCATATAGAATCAAAAACAATAGAAAATTTATGCATAATTTAAAAATTCTTATACAAAACAGTAAAAAGAATGGTATTATTTTCATTAAAAATTACCTTGTGAATTTTGAAAAGAGACTCTTTATTTCTAAAGATATATTCCGATAAAATTAAGTATAAGGGCTAAATTAATAATACATATATTTCATATAGAATTTTAAAAATATTCTTGTGGTCTTTTAATAAAATTTCTGACCTAAGTCTTAGATTAGAACTTAGTTGCAATTTTGTAGTAAAGAAAATATTGTTTTTTCATTTTCTTTTATAATGGAAGTGTTAAAACAATTAATAAAATTAAAAAAAACATAATGATACTAATATAAAAGCATTTCCTTTGTCAGGGATATGCCTGTTAGACTTTGTGTTTCCATTATAGATGAAAATATAATTGCAAAGTAAGGGTATACATAAAAGAACAGCAAACATGCAAGTTAGTGTAAAATCTTCAGATTCACAATGATCATGTGCAAATCTGCCTGTATTATAGGCATGCAATTGTCTTTAGAGATGTGCAAAGCAAAAAAGGAAAATAAATTTTTGGAGTAAATTGCAATAGTTATTCTAAGAAAGGTGAAAGAGACAGAAGAACTCCAAAATTCATAAAGGAGCATACAAGGACAGAAATCTTGAGGGCAGCGCCAAGTAATTTTCAAACACCAGTGAGTCTTAAAACCATCCATAAATTGTAGAACACAAACAAATCTCCTTCTATATGTAACTGAATGCAATGTGTTCTTGTCTGAGTGAGTGACAGCCTGTGAGAATTACCAAAGGATAAAAGAATGGAGAAAGAGTCTCCTTACCCACAGAAAGTAAGGAGACCACTTGAGTTATGTACAAAGCAATACTATCTTTGATGAAGAAGCACAGAGATTTTATTTAGGAAATCTATACTTATTCATATAGATGGGCAATTTAGGGGCGAGCACATTCCTGAGCATACTCAGTTCTAGGATGTACATTTCTCACCATACTTAGTTTAGGGCCATAGTTCAAGAAAGAAAGATGGCAGACATTTTCTGGACATGCTCAGCTCAAGGTCATAAAGTACAGGTAAAAAGATTGAAATGGAGGACAGAAACACTCTGGGCAAGCTCAGTTCAACATCATAATTAGTCAAGTTTATTTTAGTAGCCTAAAAATAGCAGCTAGGTGATCCTGGTGAACTTGGCTTGTTCTTGATAAGTTTCTCCAATTTTTTTTTTTTAGCTGAAACAAAAGGAAAGAACATTTGGCAGTTGCATTAATGTAGGAGTTAACCTCTAAATATGCCTTTCTCTCTTAGAGCCTAACACTCTACCATATTCTTTATGAACAAAGGCTATTAGTGGTTTCATAGTATTGCCATCTTTTATATTTCATTGCATTAATAATAGCAGTATTTTCATGTAACTTTAGAATTTTTGAGGTAATTTATAAAGTCACAAGTAATCTTATCAGAAAGTTTTAAAATTATGAGCACTTTTGAAAACCATGCCACCTACACATATAGATATATGTACAAACACAGGGGACTCGTTAGGTCCAATTCATGCTTTATTTGACCAAAAGGATGATTAGGCAGAAAAGCTTCATTTAATGAGCCACATTTTAAAATATTTGTGTTTGGCATATGATTTTGAGTTCACAATTTTGAATTCAATAAAAATTTTTAAAAAGACCTTAATTGTGTGGTAGAGCACTTACCTTGCAAGTGTGAGGCACTGGGTTTGATTCTCAGCACTGCATATAAAAAATGAATAAAATAAAGGTCCGCCAACAACTAAAAATTTTTTTAAATGTAAGTAATTATTTTATCATTATGTTCTAATCTGCACAGTAGTGGTTTTTACAAAATTAGTATGCATAAAATGATAAAGGAAGACATATATATGTATATAGTTTATTAAATATAGGTACACACATTGTTTATTTTAATGTTTATTTTAATATCCATTATTGCTTATATTAAATTCCTGTGATATTCAGTGAGGGAATGGCTAAAAGAATAAGATCAACCCAATAGTTTGGTTGGAAATGTGTAGGAAAATGGTTCATTCTTTGTAGCTTCAACAATTTTTTGAAAGCCTATCTTCAGTAAGTAAAATTAAATAACAACTATGAATAAAAGATGTAATTATTATTGCAAAAAGGCAATTCATCAATAACCTAAGTCATTTAATATAAACATACCATGGCAGCCTTGAACATAGGCCCTTGGATCTGACAATGGGATGCTAATTGCCCCAGCTTACAGTTTAGGTTCTGAAATCCAGCATGTATTTAAGCTGAGTACATACTTCTCATCCAGTACTCCCAACTAATCACTGAAGTCAACAGGAATACTAAGGCAAGCCATTTCCTGGGAAATATAGTATCATCTTTGATGGTGACTGTGACTCTAGGGCTTCCCATTGGCCTTGTCATACATTCTTAGCACTGTATTTAAGTTTAAGATCTTTCATCCAAATTTACTTTCTTCCCTGCCTTCTTCACCAAGATCAGACACTTATATTAGTTGTCCTGCTCCCTTACCCTTTTTTTCCTACTTATTTTCCATTTGCCTTCATAGGCATGACCCAGTAAATCACTTAAGTTGCACATCAAATTCTGACTTGGCATATGTTTCACAAAGTATTCTGAGAAAAACACAAACATTTTGGTATTTCGCAGGAAGGAAACTACTTAGAAGTCTAGTTTCTATAGATTTTTAATCTAGCACTGAGAAGCATCCTTCAGTATTTGAAATACTCGACATGCATTGTCAGAAAATGTGTCAGTATTATCATGGTGAATAGATTCTATTCATCTCAAGGCAGCCCCATATTTTTATTTTCCTTCATTTTCAAAAGCTATTGTTCTCCTAAAATAAATATTGGCAGCTCTGCCAGTGGAGACATGTGCAGGGGAAACAGACGATCAATGTTAACTAAACAAGCTGAAATCTTCTTTAGAAGTCTGAGAATAGAAAGATCAGCTAAGTGTCACCTTTGTCATTGAAATACAAGAATATATATGTGACCTGAAGAGACATGTGGGGAAATGCCACATAAAGAAAGAAAGCACACGGCATAAGGAGGAAGTATTTTAGAGTATTTAGAGAAGAAAGATGACAAATAAAAATTAAAAAAAAAACTTTTTAATTCCAGGAAAACTTCATTAGATCACTTTTGGTAAACCATATTAATTTTAAGATTTCAATTTCAACCTATGTAGAAGAAGGATATTTTAGATAATTTATGATGTCTTAATATGAAGTCTGACTCACTTATTAATTCATTATTTGTACAAGCCTATTTTATGCCTACTTTCTGCTAGACATTAAAATACAAATCTCATACAAGGAGGAAATATAGATAATTAACAATTACAATATAACGTGATAAATATTCTGAAAAGGAGTGCTTAGAATTCAGGGGGATTTAGGATAGGACTATTTAATTCATTCATCTGAGGAAAGTCAAGAAAGGCATTTCAGATGAAGGAATGTATGGGTATGGGTAGAGCTAAGATTTCAGTTCCTAGGGGGATATGGGAGGATGCATCTAAATCACAGCTGGCTTCAGGGTATTACCACTTTAGGGAACACAGTCTGGTAGAGACCTTACAGAATAGCAAGCCTTTAGCAAGTGTGGGTGAGGGAGCAAGATGGAGAGAGCAGGAGAACTAGACAGGCCATTTCTCCAAGTCTTTAGAAAACAAGGATTTGATCCTCGTGAAAGCCACACAAGAATTTTACAAAAGGAAGTTACAAAGATACTTTTGGCTTTCAAACAGATCACTTTGAAATGTGGTAAATCAGAAGTATGTGAAGACAATGCAGAAGAATCCCTATGAAGTCTATACAAAATTAAGGGGCACATAATATTGTTGATTGGGTATATTCTGTTTGAATAAATAAAACATAGTGGGGGCAAAGGTTTGGGGACTTTACATTTCCATTAATTTGAGTAGAAATTTTTAAACATCTGATCTCTCTAAGAAACTGGGACCTTTAGTGAATGAAAGAAGAAATCTCCTTTGACTCATTTCTGGATTCTTATCCTCTGTTAGCCATCATCCCACCAAATATTTCCCTTCCTTAGCTGGCATCATTCATGATAATTGGCATTGATTCATTCTTACCCTAATTTGAAAGCAGAAGTAGGAAGCTGTCACAGTGAGGGTTAATGCTGAACTTAGTTGAAAATCATAATTTGATAGTAAACAGTGTTTCAGATTGCATACTTCAGAAAAATAGGTGTTATGCTCCCCCCTCCAAAAAAAAAAAAAAAAAAAAAAAAAAAAAGAACCTGAATCTTGGATTATAAATTCACTTTTCTGTTTCATGCAATTCCCTGAAATATATTACTCTGAAAATTACTGAGAAAATGTTTATCACTTGGAAATGAAAAAAACAGTCTTTGAACATGAGGAAGATGAGAGTCATGTGAACCTTAAGTGGGATTCTGGAAAATGGGTGGCTGAAGGATGATTGTAAAGAGACTTTGTAAATCAGGGTCAAATATACCATTTTTTTCACTCTTTTTTTCAAAGTTGCTGGTGGGGTAATTAGATTGCTGGAATCCTTGACATCATTTGTGTGCTGTATCTTAATTATTTCTGTTCTAGCGATTGCAGTATACTGTGACTATTAGTTTACAAGTTATTACCTCCCTTTGAGCCATAAGCTTCTAGAGTGCAGATACTCAAGTGTTTTCATGTGTCCATCCCCATTCCCCATCAATACCTGGCATATATCAAGTAGTCAGTAAATTACAGCATATAACTTGACAGGCTATTATTTGAAAGCAATTCAGATCAATTGAAAATAGCCTGTTTCTTATCCATACCAGTTTCTTATTCTTTACATTTACTTGTCTTCCAGGAATCGCCCTGCTAAGCATGTAAACCTCACCAATATCTTGGCTTTCACAGACCCCTGCTCACACCATTTCCCTGCTACAGCAGTGCAATGGGATTAAAGAGGAACCCTCAGGCTTGCTTCCTGGCTTCAGCAGGGAAGGATTTAATTAGCCACTTAACTTCCTTAGGTGTAGGGATAGAGCTCCCTCTTCTGCTAATGAGGCCTGCCTTGCCAGACAGCCATACTGGATTCTCTCTTCAGGCTGCCTCTCTCCAGCACAGCTGGTAAGCTTGCTTCCAGAAGACCACTTAGTTTCCACTGGCATAATAATGGCTCTGTCAAGAGCTGCCCTGGCTGTGCTCTGGGCAGTGTCTTCCCTGTAATAACTTCAGACTGGTGCTAACTCCAGGATCTATCTCCTGTCACTGACTATTCTACTTTACTGACTGATGAATCTTCTCATCGTTTTTCCTTTTTTGCTCAGGTCTCTCCTTCCTTCCTTCAAGGAGTTCTGCACGTAAGGGAGTTTTAGTTTAGTTTATCAGTTTCTTTTTAAAAATACCTTTTTAAATTGGTTCAGGAATATTTTCTTAAAAATAATCTTAAATGGTTAATTTTCATTATTAAAACTGCAAGTTATACAGAAAAATAAGGAGAATAGATAGAAGAAACACTGCCCAATCCCTATCTCCAGATAAAAATCACTTCCAAGCCGGGCACGGTGGCGCACGCCTGTAATCCCAGCACTTTGGGAGGCTGAGTCAGGAGGATCGCGAGTTCAAAGCCAGCCTCAGCAATGGCGAGGCACTTAGCAACTCAGTGAGACCCTGTCTCTAATAAAATACAAAAAAGGGCTGGGGATGTGGCCCAGTGGTCTAGTGCCGCTGAGTTCAATCCCCGGTACCAAAAAAAAAAAAAAAAAAAAAAAAAAAAAAAAAAAATCACTTCCAGCATTCAGCAAATTACTTCCAGGAATTCCCATATGTACGAAGATTAAAAAAAAAAAAAAAAAAAAAAAAAAAAAAAAAAAGAAGAATAGAGATGGACCATGGGATAGGCAAATATACTTTTTCAATAAGTGATTTCTTTATATGTGTGCTTCTAAATTAAGTTAAAACAATATTATATTTTTATTCTCACTTATAAACCATTGCAGTGTGATCCTTCTTAAAGCCTTAGTATACTTTAGATATATTGATTTAAGTGTAACAGTGATTTCAAAATAATAATAATACTTTTGTCAGGCCCATTTTAGTGAATGCTGCTCAGATATTATGTGATTTCTAGACAGCCAAAGCAACTAAGTAAAAACTAAGGAAATACTAATACTATACTGCTAATAATAAATTAGAATCTGATTCTAACACTGGAATGGTCACACACGTTGTCTATAAATCTTTTAAAAATGCCAATCCTGACTCAGTGAGTCTGTATAGGTCCTGACATTTTGCAGAATCACAGATATTGATGTTACTTAGATCATGCTTATAAAAGCCAGGCTACAGTAGGCAATGTATCATGCATGGTGCTAGGCTGATCTCTCATGATCCCATTCATGCATCACTAAAACTATAATTACTGCATTTGCAAATGTAGAAACTGAGGCTCAAAGGGCATATGATGTGCATTGATAATCACTTTACTAGTTGGCTACAAATAGATGTTTGAATCTAAACTTGGCTCCAAACAGATGTGATTTTTTTTTTTCCCCATAAGATTGTGCTAATGCTTCATTCAGGAAAGCCAATTGCTGAGAATAATTAGGATTAAAATCTATAAAATTATTAAATTATGCATAAACTGGAAATGTTACAAGAAAACATAAAACTAAGATAAAGTTTTACATAAGAGAAAAAAAATTACAAAAGATAAATAGAAAAAACAAATCAATGGAATTTTGCACACAATATATGGATCATGGAAGATTTTAAAGGAGGTTTCTTTAAAATTTTTGAATATTTCAGTAAAAAAAACCAAAATTAGTTAAAAATATACCTAACCTTGAGTTTATTATCAGAGAATTTTTAGGCAATGTAAGCCATAGATTTCATACTATTTGCCTTACAAGTTATTATTGAGTCTTTTTACATTAAAATTTTATGTCCCTAAGATTAAATCTCTATAGTTTTTATAGACAACCCTGTCCAAACTTCAGAGGTTAGTTTATTTATTTTTTCCCCTGTTTTGGTAGAAGATCCACCAATACAAATTTTATTCAATTATTGAATTATAATGATTTTTTTCACCCTGACTTCACACATATATTATTTTGTTTTGTTTTGTTTTAATTAGTTATACATGACATTAGAATGCGTTTATGCACTATGATATACATAGATGTGATATAATTTCTCATTTTTCAAAGTGTACATGTTGCAGAATCATATTGGTCATGTAGTCATATATATACATAAAGTAATAACCTCTGTTTCATTCCATTATTTTTATAGTAATTTTTAAAGTGTGGCTGCTATTGTAATTCACTCCAACAAATATTTCTTTAGTTTCTACTCTGGGCCAAGAAAGGTTCCATGAATTCAAAGGTGGAAAACAAGGTACATGAGGACTGGGGGTCCTCAACAAAATACCGACTGTTACTTATGATGTGTAATATTATTAAAGATATGGTAACGTGTCATTTCATAAAATATTACTATGATGCACTTGATGCTACATTTATGATTTTTATCAACTGACTCATTCTCAGCTCATTGGTATGATGCTTGCTTAATGTGTGCATGGTCCTGGGATTGATCCTCAGGTATATACCTCAAAACACTATATTATTATATTAGGATGTGAACCAGAGATCAGGTTGCTTCTGTGTACTACACAATGGGGCAATGTAAAGCATAAATCACATTTAAAACACAGCAAAGAAATTATAATTATTTTTGCTATGTATACATTAAAAAAGAAAAGAACAAGACCTTCTCTACATATGTTCAGGAAAGACACTTATGTGTAGAACTGAAAGACATTTAGAATCAGTTATGGATTCTGAACTTTTGTGAATTATCCATTGTTTTTAACAACATCTCTAGCAACACGTCAATAAACTGCAAAGATTTGTTTTGAAATTTTCTAATAATATTATTGAAAATCACATTTTGTTTCTACTGTCATAATAATGACAAAATTATTTCAAATTAGCACATGAAATGTTCATATGTTCATATGTAAATATAATTTGTATACTTCTCTGATGTATAGGCCTATAAACCACTATTTTTAATATAAATAAGTAGAAAATTTAAAAAGTATATATACAAATACTAAGATGAAAAATTTTCTCAAAATGTATGTTAAAAACTGATTAATACAAATGTACAAGTGTTACTTCTCTTATTATTTATCTGTTTTAAGTAAAAATAGATTTATGTTTGGTTGGTCATAATCTGAACTTGGAAATAAATGCTGATAAAAACACATCAAAAGAAATGTAAGATTGGAAACAACATTTCAATCTGAGGCTAGCTCTAAGCTATAAAATATAAAAGAAAAATTGCAATAATATCCCTTGTTCCATTACCAAAGGAATCTTTCTTGTTTTATATTTACTATAAATATTATTTATTTTACAGCTTTATTATCTTCTTTCCATTTAATGTATACTGACAACTATTAAGGGAATTGTCATAAAATACCATATAATCAGAAAGTAAAACTCTGGTTTAGAAATAAAAGTGCATTATGGTATTATTGTTATGTTATTATTTTCTCATCAAATTAAGAGTGATGCTGCATGCCTGAAGTATTTTTTTTTAAAAGCCTCCTATATCTTCCTGAAAAAAAAGTGAAAAATATACAATCATTAAGAAGAACTTAGTTTCAACAAAATACTCACTGTTACTTCTTTGTTTTTATTGTGTGTGTGTGTGGGGGGGGGGGGGGGGGGTACCAGGGATTGAACTCAGGGGCACTCTACCACTGAGCCACATCCCTAGCTCTATTTTGTATTTTAAGAGACAGGGTCTCAGGGAGTTGCTTAGTGCCTTGTTAAATTGCTGAGGCTGGCTTTGAACTCACAATCTTCCTGCCTTTGCCTCCCAAGCTGCTGTAATTACAGGTGTGTGCCACCACGCCAGGCCAGGTTTCACTGTTACTTCTGATGTGTAGTAGTATTAAAGTTATGTAACATGTCAGTCATTTCATGTAATATTACTATAATATACTTGATGTCATATTTATGATTTTGATTAGCTTATTTATTCCAAATAAGAAGTACTTTACTTTGAAGATAAGTTTCCTTTTGGTAGAAAAAGTACTTTCTAAACTTTCCCAAAATATATAGATATAAACTAAAAATAAACACACACACACACACACACACACACACACACACACACACTTTCCTGGAGAATACTAAATGTGATGATAATTGCTATACAAAAATTTCAAATAATGATTTCACTTATCTAAATTTTCAGACATTTAACCTCACAGATAATAATATTGATGTTTAAAAAAAAATAGATTAAGGTAAGCAGTATGGAGAATCCTTAGAAAACTGGGAATGGAACCACCATTTGACCCAGCTATCCCACTCCTTGGTCTATACCCAAAGGACTTAAAAACAGCATACTACAGGGACACAGCCACATCAATGTTTATGGTAGCACAATTCACAATAGCTAAACTGTGGAACCAACCTAGATGCCCTTCAGTAGATGAATGGATAAAGAAAATGTGGTATGTATATACAATGGAATATTATTCAGCATTAAAAGTGAATAAAATTATAACATTTACAGGTAAATGGATGAGGTTGGAGAACATAATGCTAAGTGAAGTAAGCCAATCCCCCAAAAAACAAATGTGGAATGATTTCTCTGATTTAAGGATGCTGATTCATAATATGCTGTGGGGGGTGGGGGAGGGGAGATGAGAGGATTACATGAATTCTAAATAGGACAAAGGAAAAAGTGGAGGGAGGGGAAGGGAGGGGGCATTGGGGTAGGAAAGACATTGGAATGCAATGGTCATCATTACTTTGAGTACATGTGTGAAGACACAAATGATCTGACTTTACTTTTTGTACAACCAGAGATGTGAAAAATTATGCTCTATATGTGTAATATGAATTGTAATGCATTCTTTTGTCATATATAACAAATTAAAATTGAAACACAAAAGAAAATCTGAAAAGATTGTGTAATTCCAGCTACATGATATTCTGGAAAAGCTAAAACTATGGAGACAGTAAAAAAAAAAAAAAAAAAAACGATCAATATTTCCAGGGGTTAGGAGGGGAAAAGGAATGAGGAAGAAGAGCACAGAGGATTTTTAGGGCATTAAAATTACTCTGTATTGTGCTATAATGGTGGATACAGGTCATTACACCTTGTCCAAATAGCAAATGTACAATAATAAGAGGAAACCCTAATGTTAACAGTGGCCTGTAGATTACAACTATGTGTCAATGTAGATTCATCAGTTGTAACAAATGTACCATTCTGGTGGAGGATCTTGGTGGAGGAGGTTATGCATGTGTGGGGGTGGGCAGACCATAGAAAATATTTGTGCCTTTCTCTAAATTTTGCTGTTAAACTTCTCTTGAAAAACAAAGACTTTAAATTTAAACAAATTAAAAAAAAATGTTACTTCAATAATTCTTACCATGTAGACATATTTATAAATATAAAAATGTGTACTTTTATGTCTACTATAGTATGATATGTGATTTTTTTCAAATTTATTTTTTATTCTAAGTTGTTAGAAATGACAGGAGAGGGCTGGTGTTGTGGCTCAGCGGTAGAGCGCTCACCTAGCATGTGTGCCGCCCTGGTTCGATCCTCAGCACCACGTAAACATAAATGCATTGCATTGTGTACAACTAAAGTAAATAAATATTTTTTTTTTAAAAAAAAAGAAATGACAGCAGAATGTATTACATTTCATAATATACTTGTAGAGCACATTTTTACATATCTCCAGTTGTATACGAAGTATATTCACACCATTTGTGACTTCAGACATGCACTTAGGGTAATGATATCCATCTCATTCTACCATCTTTTTTTTTTTTTTTCTTGAACCTTTTTCCCCCTCCCTTCCCCTCCCTCCCTATTGGCCATTCTAGTGTTCCTCTAATCCTCCTATGCTCCCCATCCCAACCAGACTGTGAATCTGCCTCCTTATATCAGAGAAAACATTTGGCATTTGTCTTTTTGGGATTGGCTAACTTCACTTAGCATTATATTCTCTAACTCCATCCATTTACCTGCGAATGCCATGATTTTATTCTCTCTTATTGCTGAGTAATACTCCATTGTGTGTATATACCACATTTTCTTTATCCATTCACCTACTGAAGGGCAACTCTGTTGGTTCCACAGTTTAGCTATTGTGAATTGTGCTGCTATAAACATTGATGTGGCTGTGTCCCTGTAGTATGCTGTTTTTAAGACCTTTGGGTAAACACCAAGGAGTGTGATGGCTGGGTCATAAGGTGGATCCAGTCCAAGTTTTCCAAGGTATCTCCATAATGCTTTCCATATTGGCTGCACCATTTTGCAGTCCCACCAACAATGTATGAGTGTGCCTTTTTCTCCACATCCTCACCAACATTTATTGTTGTTTCTGTTCTTAATAGCTGCCATTCTGACAGGTGTGAGATGAAATCTTAGAGTGGTTTTGATTTGCCCATTTATTGATTGGGTTGTTTGTTTGTTTGTTTGATTGATTTTTGGTGTTAAGATTTTTGAGTTCTTTATATATTCTAGATATTAGTGCTCTATCTGACATACATGAGGTAAAAATTTGTTCCCAACTAGTAGGCTCTCTATTCACCTTACTGAGATCTACCCTGTTCTTGGATAGGCAGAACTAATATTGTCAAAATGACAATACTACCAAAAGCACTATACAGATTTAATGCAATGCCAATCAAAATCCCAATGACATTCCTCATAGAAATAGAAAAAGCAGTCATGAAATTCATCTGGAAAAATAAGATACCCAGAATATCTAAAGCAATCCTTAGCAAGAGGAGTGAAGCAGGTATCATCACTATACCAGACCTTAAATTATACTGCAGAGCAATAGTAACAAAAACAGCATGGCATGGGCACCAAAATAGGTTGGTAGAACAATGGTACAGAATAGAGGACACAGAGACTAACACATAATTTCAGTTATCTTATATTAGACAAAGGCACCAAAAACGTACATTGGAGAAAAGATAGCCTCTTCAACAAATGGTGCTGGGAAAACTGGAAATCCGTATGCAACAATATGAAATTAAACCTTTATCTCTCACCATGCACAAAACTCAACTCAAAGTGGATCAAGGATCTAGGAATTAGACCAGAGACACTACACCTAATAGAAGAAAAATTAAGTTCTAATCTCCAAAATGTTGGATTAGGCCTCAAGTTCCTTAAAAAGAATCCTGTAGCACAAGAATTAATATCAAGAATCAATAAATGGGATACGTTTAAATGATATATGATCTTTAAAAGTATCTTCTGGTGTTTCTATGAAAGATGCATCATGTAATTTTCTCTGAAATTTCTAATTTTCTTTGGCTGAGCTTTCTTATGTGAAGTTTCTAGAGGGTACATGATAACTAAAGGATGGAGGAGTTTGATGGAAAGATGTCTGGGAAAATAGTATTATATTTTCCACTGGAAAAAAGTTGTAGTCCATTGTATACCCTTTTTTCTTTAAATTGTCTATAATTTTCCCTTATTCTCAAATGATTGTTTGCTCTTTTCCTGTTTCCAACTTAACCAATCATACATTTTTTACACATTACCACTTAAAAGTGAGTAGTACTATAGTTCTTGTAACCCCTTGTGCAGTTTGGTACTCAGGAGACAGGATAATCTGGCTAGCTTACTGCATTTCATGAAACTAAGTGGTGCTATTGAGTTTATGTCATCTTCTGTGGGATATCTAAGCCTCAAATTCAGCTACTTGGAGAAAGCATTTGGGATATGTTGCTACTCTAACACTGTTGTAAAATAGAAGGTTTAACAAATGATCAAAATTTAAAAGAAAAGTTATGTGATACATTGTTCCAGGGACAAAAATTATATATTGCAATGTTACTGGCATTTATATAATAGTGAAGATGATGGAGACTTTTTAAATCTCTCTCTCTCTCTCTCTCTCTCTCTCTCTCTCTCTCTCCTCGTGTGTGTGTGTGTGTGTGTGTGTGTGTGCACTACTTTGTTTTTGCTGAGTACATTTGATAACACTAGGTTCCACATATTCAACACAATTTCATAAGTTCTGGATACAATTTGTATATTATTTGTTTCAGTGTTCCTTAACAGTACATATTTAAAATGTCTCTGAGGTTTCTTTTGGAAGGGGTATTTTGAATGACTAAATTCTTATCTATAATTTTGATGATACATAATCACAGTAGAACTGTAGAATAAAAGATCACTAGGATTATCTACAAGATTTCTCTTCCTCTTCATAAATTTTAAATGGAAAGCATGTGTTGTAAGTTTTCTTCTTGCCTTTGCTAATATCACTGTGAACATTCCATTCAATTATAAATTTACAGTGATTTAAAAATATTCATTACTTCCAAAAATGATTACCTACTCATTTAAACAGGCATTAACAAATAGCATTTGGGATAAATTTCTACTTTGTCCTTACTATTTCACACTTAGCTTACTTAGTGACTACTTACATTCACATATGCTTTTGCCTGTTGAGTGCGAAAGAAATTTGTAGAAAAATAACTGAACTTGAGAAATTAAATTCCATTTTCTACTAAGTGTAGTCCTTCAAAACAAAAGTGTTGAAGAGGCTTTTTAATTGTTGATTACAATAATATAAATAATAAAATAATATAAATAATATAAATAAATTTATACAGAGACTCCATTCTTCCATTCTTTTGTTTTGGGGAATCTGTATGATGTATTCAGATAGAGGAAAATAGAATGTTAAGGATGCAGATATACAAGATAATTCCTAAATTTATTCTGACAACAAAAATTAAATAAAAAATAAAGAGGAAATGCTGTAATAACACTACAAACTTGCTTTTCAAAGTCTACATAGAGAAACAACACATAAAATCCACAAAAACATGGAATGCCCACAATATAAAATACAGTTTTTGATTGTGTAGTTGAGTAAAAACTGAAGTACTATATATTGACTATCCCAAGAACTAATATGAACTTTCAGAAAAGTTCAAGTGAATCTATGCAGCCAAAAATGCAGAACACTTGAAATCAGTATGACCTTGCAAATTCTAGACTCTGTGCATGAAATGCTAAGTGACCTCACAATTTAATTGAAAAATAAACACAAAATGCAGACATCTTATGGACTATTCATTGCCTATCTTTCCAGCTTAATTTATGAGCTATTTCCTCCTTGCAGCCTTTCCTTGAGCCATAAGATATTAACTTCTTGTCCTTGGAGGTATTATATACTGTTGCACACTTCTTTGCCTGTGAACATCCTATCCTTTCTGATTGTAAAGCTCTTAATCATCCATCAACCTGGTGAACTCTAACTCATTCTTTAAGGCATGCCTTAGCTTCTGATTACAGATAGATCCAATTGTTATGTGTTTTCTCTCACCACTGCCTCTTGTACATACTTTAATTCCAGCCTTTGCAGAAATAAAGATATTGTATATATATATATATATATATATATATATATATATATATATTATTTTTTTTTTTTTTTTTTTTTCTGCTAGCCTTGAACTATTTGTGGACAGAAACAGAGTACTATTACACTTTATGCCCCACATATGTAGTCCTGGATCTAAGACATCATAGATGCTCAACAAGTGAAACAGAATAAAGTAATTCTTAAAAAAAAAATAAATAAATAAAAGAGAGAGAGAGATAGTAAATCAGGCACAGTGGCATATGCCTATAAATTCCAGTTACTTGGGAGGCTGAGACAAGAAGTTTGTAAGTACTGGGCAGCTAGTGCGACCCAATCTCAGAATAAAAAATAAAAAGTTTTCTGATTTAATTTCTAGACCAGATGGGAGGTTTTTCTATCATATGAGGTCTTCTTCAATTTCTTTTTTCAGTATTCTATAATTTTTATTGAATAGGTCTTTTACCTCTTCAGTTATATTTATTCTATTTTGGGGCTATGTTAAATGAAATTGTTTTTCTGATTTTATTCTCTTTATATTAATTATTGGAGTGTAAGATAGCTATTGAGCCTTGTATATTGATCTTGTGTCCTGCTTCAAATTTGTTTATCAGTTTTAGAATTCTTCTGGTAGAGATTTTTGGGGCTTATACATATATAATCATGTCATTAGCAGAGATAAATTCGCTTTTTTTCTTATTTGTATACCTTTAATTTCCTTCTCTTGTCTGATTGGTCTGGGTAGAGTTTCATGAATTATATTGAAGAGAATTGGTGAGAAAGGCCATCATTTTCTTGTTCCTTTATTTGGAGGGAATGTTTTTAGTTTTTCTCCATTCATTATGATTTTGGCTTTGGTTTTATAATATATAGGACTTTGTAATATTGAGGTAAGTTCCTTTAATCCATGTTTTCTTTTAAGTTTTTTAAAATGTATAAATGCTGGATTTGTCCTAGGATGAAACCAACTTGATTATGGTGTACAAACTTCTTAATGTGTTTTTGAATGCAGATTACTAAAACACTGTAACTGGTAGAACAAAACATAGAATCGAGACTCTATTTAGAATCAGCATGTGCACTAACTTCATTAATAAGACTTCTAAAATTCAAGAAATAAAATCAAGAGTTAATAAATAGAATGGGTTCAAATTTTAAAATTTCTGCACAGCAAGGGAAACTATTAAGAACATGAATAGAAAGCCTACAGAATGGTAGGAAATCTTTTCTAGCTACTCTTGAGAGACAATAAATTAATATCCAGAATATATGGAGAACTCAGAAAACTAAACACCAAAAACAAAAACAAAACAACCCACTTGATAGATAAACAAATAAACCAAATAAGAAATACAAATAGTAAACAAATATATTAAAAAAAATTCCACATCCTTATCAATCAGGGAAATGCAAACAAAAACTACACTGAGATTTCATGCTACTACAGGTTGAATGGCAATGACAAGGAATAAAAATAATATAAATACTGGCAAGAATGTAGGGCAATGATTCACTCATACATTGCTCATAGGATGGCAAATTAGTTCAACCACAGTATGGAGAAAGCAGTATGGAGATTTTTCAAGGGAAAAAAAAAAAAAAAACTAGGAATGGATTACCATTTAACCAAGATCTTCCACTCCTTGGTATTTATCTAAAAGAACTAAAATCAGCATATTGTAGTGATACATACATATTAATGGATAGGGCAGCACATTTCACAAAAGCTAAATTATTGAATCAGTCCAGGTGTCATCAACAGACAAATGGATAAATAAAATGTGGAATATATACATAATGGAGTTTTACTTGGCCATAAAGAAGAATGAAATTACAATATTTGCTGGTAAATGGATGGAACTGGAAAACATTCAAATTGAAATAAGAGACACTCAAAGTCAAGTGTCAAATATTTTCTTTCATATGAGAAAGAAAGATAGAATAAAGAATTTTTAAAAAGGGAGATGGCAGAAAAATAGAACAGGGAAAAGTAGAATAGAGGAATGGCATTGGAGGGAGAGAGAGAAGGATGGGAAAGGAGAAAAACTATGGAATGAATTTGAATAAATTATGCCATGTGCATGGATTAATATATCAAAATGAATTTTCTTTAATGTTTATCTATGATGCATCAATTTAAAAACAATAAATAAATAAAAGAAAGACCAATAGAGTAGATGAGGGAGATCTGGACATAGGAATATGTAAGGCAAAATGGAAGTACTAAGGATTGAAAAGGAGAAAATTATATGTATGTATGAATATGTCAAAATGAACTCCACTACTATGTGTAACTATAATGCAGAACCATTATGATAGATAGATAGATAAATAGATAGGCTAAAGATGTAACTCAGAGGTGGAACACCCCTGGGTTCAATCCTAGCACCATACACAAGAAAACTGGACAATAATATATTTTTTTATTTTATATTAAATTATGTATTAGTGACCATGAGTGCTGTGAAAATTCACATAAAGAAGAGAAAATTGAAAGCAATTTCATTCATTAAACTTTCTGGGAAGGCAGTGTTTCAGTTACTTCTTTTAAGTAGGTTAAAAGGAAATAGCATATTCAAGGTAAGGGAACAAACTGATTGATAATGGCAAGAATGTGAATACACAATTACATATTTCATCTGTTATGATGTTCCTGGAAGCAAATAATCACAACGTGCCATGGACTGAAGTTTTCTTTCTCTGATTTGTCTGTGATTTTGGAATCAGGGTGATATTGGCTTCATAGAATGAGTCTGGGAGTGTTCCCTATTTTTCTATTTTATGAAATAGTTTGAGAAGTACTGGTGTTAATTTTTCTTTAAAGGTTTTGTAGAACTCAGATGTGTGTATCCATCTGATCCTGGGCTTTTCTTGCTTGGTAAGTTTTTTTTATGGCATCCTCTATTTCTTTGCTTGAAATTGACCTATTTAAATTGTGAATAGCATCTTCATTTAGTTTGGGCATATCATATGTCTCTAGAAATTTGTTGATGCCTTCGTTATATTCTATTTTATTAGAGTATAAATTTTCAAAATAATTTCTAATTATCTTCTGTATTTCTGTAGTGTCCATCATGATATTTCCTTTTTCATCATAGATATTGGTAATTTGTGTTTTCTCTCTTCTATGTTAGCATAGCTAAAGGTCTATCAATTTTATTTGTTTTTTCAAAGAACCAACTTTTCGTTCTGTCAATTTTTTCAATAGTTTTTTAGTTTCAATTTCATTAATTTCAGCTCTGATTTTAATTGTTTCCTGTCTTCTACTTCTTTTGGGGTTGATTTGTTCTTCTTTTTCTAGGGCTTTGAGATGTAATGATAGTTCATTCATTTGTTGACTTTTTCTTTTTTGAAGGAATGAGCTCCATGCAATAAACTTTCCTCTTAGTACTGCCTTCAGGGTGTCCCAGAGATTTTGGTATGTTGTATCGTTGTTCTCAGTTACCTCTAAGAATTTCTTAATATCCTTCTTGATGTCTTCTGCAACCCATTGATCATTCAATAGCATATTATTTAGTCTCCAGTTGTTAGTGTAGCTTTTCTTTCTTTTTTTATCATTGATTTCTAATTCCATTCCATTATGATCTGATAGAATGCAGGGTAGAGAGTTTGAAAGCAGTAGTTTGGCTAGAGAAAGGAGTTCTGAGGAATTCATTTTTTACACTTAATTTATGGTCTTAGTCCTCCTATTAACTCTTCAGGATGGCAAGACTTCGCATCGGATCTTATCAGCAGAAGCATAGAGGAAGATTGCCTCATTTTTTTTTTTTTTTTTTTTTTTTTTTTTTCAGTGTAAGGAATATTTTGCAGATTTACCCAAGGGGGATCTCATTAATTAACCAGAGCTAAGTCTGAACTCCTATTCTTAGGAATACCACAAACATAACTGACTAATGTTCATTATTTTTCCTTATGCTATACGGAAAGGCAGTCATCAATCACTGTATCCCCCTTATCTTGAATACTCTATGTTTTCCTTTTAACCTGACAGAAATCTGCTAGGGAAAAAACAAAACAAAAAGAAGAGAATGGCTATTGAAAAGACAACCAGTAGTTTCTGATGCATTCTTGTAAAATAGAGGATGTCTTTTTGTAAATGTGGTGAAAAATATTTAGGGAGGAATATAGACCTGATGCAATAGTAAACAAAAAAGCATTGAACATTCTAAATAATGTGCATAATTTCTAACAAGGCATATTTTCTTTGGAGACACCTCTTAAGAATTTGCCACAAAACTTTCTCATCTATTGGAAAATAAGTTTTCTTTTTCAAAGGAGAACATATATTTGTGTCATAAAGATATAGAGTATATGGTGAAATGAATTTTTTTATTTTCCAAATGCATATTCAGTCCCCTGAAATGTAAACATAAATTTATATAATAGTTTTTAAATATTTGCAAACAAAACATTCCATTGCACTTAGCTTTTTCAATTACTCTAACTTGTTGTTCTTCATTTCTCAATAAAATAGAAAGGCTAATTTTTTTTAAGGAAATAAATCCCCTTCTTGCAGTGTCTTCAATATGTTTAGTGCTTTTCATTGAGTGGAACTCTTTCGAATTAACTGTGAAGTTGCAACCTCATTAATTTAACAAAGAAATATCCTTACTTCAATAAACATAAACCTTCAGCAGATGTGTAGAAAATATTTCTCAATTTCATTCGCCCAAACACACAAGCTTTAATGATGATTTCTGTATTTTCCAAGGAAACAGTCTAGTTTGTTTATTTTGTTCAATTAATCTGTAAGTAAGGAGTGTTTTCTGTGTAATCTCTGCAATCACAGATGCATTTCTCAGAAGTTTCAATCATTATATCTTAAGGATGATCTAAGGATGATGACATCATATCTACTTTATTGATCTTTTTAATGTCAACAAATTGAAATAAACCACGATAGGTACCATACTGCTGTTCTCAGTCTATTGCCACTTGCTTTCAAAATATCAGATTTTAATAATTCAGTTTTCTTTAAATATTTTTAACTACTTTTGCCTCAAGAACAAAGACAACAGAACTTTTTTTTTTTTTTTTTTTTTTTTTTTTTTTTTTTTTTATATATATACTAGTGAACTAAACCCAAGGCCTTGGTCATGCTAAGAATGTTCTCTACAACTGAGCTAATGCCCCAGCCCACAAAACTGTTTTAGTGTGTAGGATTTAATGTGAAAATTAGCACACTGAGACTTTCACTGGCGATTATTAAGGTGAATGAAGTTTTTCAACTTAACAGCCCAAAACAAATACTTGTCACCCATCAGAGCCAAAGGTCCCTTTTATAACCAACATTTGTAGTAACTATTTTCTTACACTAAAATAAAAGTCATAGATAGTATAATCTATTTATCCACACAATTTAAAAATAACGATATAATGAACTAACTGTAACATAAAGAGAATAAATTTAGTGCAATTCTAAATATTCATTTGAATATTCAATAGTCAACAGATCTCTAGGTTACATTATAATGGGGAATTCAGATGTTCACTTCTACATACTAAATCACCTCAAGGAGTACATAACAATGCCAATGGTGTCTGATGTTTGTTACCTCTAGTATCCTCCAAGACACAGTGTTTAAAATATGCCTCCAGAGACAATTGACCTACATTGAGATTCTTGTTTTAAAAGCAAGGAATGATGGAATCTGGAACCAAATAAATAGCAGAGGAAGAAAATCTTTCATGTGTATTTTCTAATTATTTGGCCTGTAGGTTTAGGATTGATGATCTCTGATCCAATTTTCCTGTGTGTGTGTGTGTGTGTGTGTGTGTGTGTGTGTGTGTGTATGTGTGTGTGTAATAGAGTACCACAGCAAATCTCACCATCATGTACATCCACAAGATACTAAGATACAGTTTTAATAACCCCTTATCCTCAGCTTTCCATTCTCCAAATTTCATTTCTTGTTTAATTCTGTGATTATTCCTTCTCCCTACTTCAGTTAAACTTGGATAATCCCCAGTGTTCTTTCTTAGCTTCTTTCTTATTCACTTCCTTTATGTTCTCCCAGTGGTGTCATCCATACCTGCGTTTTTTCTTTCAGCTCTAAATCCAGCTATAATCTCATGCTCAAGTTCATAACTTCTCATAGCAACTTGGTAGATACTATCCTCTAGCATCAGGCCCATTAGACCTAATATTAAGCTTATTTTGTGTACTAACAAAATAGTATAGTACACCCATATCATCAGTACAACATCAGGTTTGAAATATTAATGATCTTTGGACACTACCTATAGTAGTGAGTAAGTTTAAATAAGTAGTGAATAAGTTTGAATAAGTAGTGAATAAGTTTGATTCTTGTTTCACAATGAAAGTCTCTCCAATTGTGAGAGAAGTCTTGCTGAAGTCTTACCTTTTCCTGCTCCACTTCCAAATTGTATCTACATTTGCTAAAATAAAATTGCAATTCCATATATATATATATATATGTATATATATATATATATACATTTGTCAGTTTCTATTATGCAATATTCTGCTTTCCTGTTCTGTCTGTAGAACAGTTTCTTCAACTCAAGAACAACCTTCCATGCATGTGCTGTCATCTTTGACCATTCAAACAGCATTGCAATTGGACTGTGTGTCTTTGTGACTCTTCTTTCTCTCTGCTCTACGCTAAGGTTATTTATGCCTGTGTGTCAGAAATTCTAGTTGGCTCTCAGCAATTTAAGGGAACGTCTCTGGATGATTATTTTTAATGTTTCCCAAAGCATAGATCATTGCCTTGAACGTGGCAGGGACTCTGAAAATGCATTGATTGAATGCACAAATATAGAATATAATATTTGTGTTTTCCAGTGAACATTTAAAAAATGACTTTACCTTTACATAATATTATGTTTTCTACATGGTTGAGTGTTTTCTATTAAATTTACCCCTAAGTTTTAGCATATTTTAAAAAAATATTATTGTTTTCTACATCTAAATTTCCCTTTCTCTCCTAAATGAATTTACCTTTCTTCTTCAACTCTCCCAGACATTTATGATTTTCTCTTGAATAACTAGTATTTTGTCAAAAGTCTCACTTCAGTTTAATATAATGAGGAAAAAATACTGTAATTTTTAGGAATCACTTTATTAAAGAGCTTTAGAACTTCATGAGATCTTCCCCTTTCTGTTTTATTTTCCACTACTTGACAACAACATTTCTTAATTATCTCTCAAACTAATAGTATCCAAATTCTTCTTCTTATAATAGATCTCAATGCTGTCTTCTGAGATATTGTTTATCTGGTTAACATAATTTTTCAGTAATGAATCAAATAGGATTATAATTATGGAAAATTTTAATCTCCATTTTCACATATGTCTTGTAGTAAAGATTAGTTGCTAAGAAAGTTTTATAATCAGGGTTAAGCAAAAAAATATATTTTGTACATCACTGTCAACAAATCAAAGTTTCTGACTCAACATTACATTGCAACTCAATTTCCTGAGTTTCATTTGTAATAGTATGAAATCCATCATAATAAACTAAATTGATTCATACTCTTATTCTAGTGCCTTGTAAGTATCTTTGTGAAAATCATCATGAGAACACTAGCTTATTTAACAAGGCAAAATATGTAAACTGACTTAAAATCTAGGCATATGGTTAGTATATGCCTATGGCCTGTTAACAAATTGTTCCTTTTGCATTGTCATCAAGATTGTGGTCCTTAAAAGAAAGAAGAAGCCTGAGACTTTGTTTACTTGTAGGGTATCTGAAAGAATATGTAGATCTTGAGAGGAAATGCAGATTTTGTTAGACGAATGCAACTCATAATGAATGTCCAGCGATGGTTGAGAAAATGCAGGAAAAATGAGACAGACAGCACCATGGGTTAGGACAGAAAAGGATGAGGAGGCAACCAGAGCAAAGATTAAACTGAGCCCCATGTTTCCCTGTGAGATGTTAATTGTGATTTTTAAAATTGTTCACTTAAATAATAAAAGCAATGGTTAACAATTTTCTATTGATTTCAGTTTTAGAGATTAGTGTTCATAGTCAAACGGAATACAATATGCAGTTATTGGTTTCTTGGATGGGCATCAGAGAAAATACATCAACACAAAAACAAAAATTATATTAAGAGTTTTGAGGGAAGGATTAATTATTAGTAAGTAACTGATTTTGAAAATTGAATATAGCATGTAAGACTTAGAGGGGATATAATATCTGTATATAAATACAATTTTAAACCATTGAAGTTTTTTTTTAACATCATATATAATATTAGTAATTACATGAGAGAAAACCAAAGCTATATTTAACATAGGGGGCTTTGGTTTTGAATCTGTAGTTTCAGTGCACCAACATAAAATTAATTGTAACTTCTATGCACCTTAGCAGATAACCTACCAGCTTTTATTAATCACTGCAAAAAAATTATTAATCTGTTATATAGAATTTATTACGATGTATTAAACACTTTATGTAGGTCATCATAAAGTGTAAAAAGTTTACATGAATTAACACATTTATCATTATTTAACTCTTTAATCCTATGAGATAAGCTCTATCATTACCCTTATTTAGATGCATAAATAGAAGCACAGAACATTTCCATGACTTGCCTAGGGTTTCACAGCTAATAAATGACAAAACCAAGATTCAGTCTCATACAGCAAGAATGTACATTCTAGGATTTTAGCTATGTGAAACATTGTGACTAAAGAAAATCATTTAGCATTAAGGAGGTGAAGTGAGCTATCAATTAGCAATTTTTGTTACCACATTATCATAAGCAATAAATTGGCAATATTACAGTAAAGCATCAAGTGTATTTTTCATTACAATCTTGATAAAGGGTAAAGTTTTGAACATTAAGTGCAAATATGCATACTGTGAACATTTGGTGTATAGTTTTACTTTTTATATTAAATGAGTATTTAAATTTTCAGTATGAGTTTTTGCATATGAGCAGAAACCAACCAGAAAAGTCATGAAGGAATCTAGCCAGTTTGACATTTGGTACAATATGCGTGGCTTACATGTCGGACTTCCTAGATGCTTGTTGATGATGCTAATTAAATGCCAATATCGCAATGAAGAGTTCCTATTTTCTGTTCACTGACATTTACAAGGATGAATTTGTTACATATTTCAGGTAATACACTACTTTTTTGAGAAGTATCTCATTCATGTCTAATTCCTTGAAACACAATAGATACTTGACAAATATTTAAACATGATATTATTTTTATTAGATAAATTTAAAAGATTGGGAAAACTTTCTGTCTTAAATAATTTTTCTCATTCGCACATCACTAATTTTGAATAGTATGTAAAATGAGGCAACTTGGATGTTCATTTACATGAAGAATCATTCTTTTTAAAATACAAATGCAGTTTGCTGTTTATATGGAACAACTTATTATACAAGTAAGGCTAGACCTGCAGCCCAAGTGAGTGAACTTGTGCCCATTATGGTTCATAAGACAGGGAGGTGGGAAGAAAAGTGAGAATGCAAATTATTTATTAAATTTCACAGTTTTTTTTCAGGACTAAACCTCCTCAGAGCTGCAAATGACATGCATAATATATTAATTATTAATCAATGTCAGCAGTGAAGTTCCAAAATTATTTCCATATCATATTTTTTCCAGAAGAAGATAGCCAAATCACAACAAAAGAAAACAAAACAAAAATCTTATCAATGTCTTACCCTATGTATCCATGTTGAGAAAGGTATATTAAAGTGTCTTAGTTATAAAGGACAGAAAAACGCCACGTCCTGAAAAAGGCACAAGAAGGTAAACCCCTTGCTGCTATCAGGAAGGTGATTTTTGATATTTTCTGCTGACCTATGTTCCTAAAAGATTCTGACTTTAAAGGAAATGAAATTGAGAAACCCCAGAACAAAAGAAATAATAAGGATGTGACTTTTGTGTACTCTGCATGTATCTGCCTTCCTGAGCTGAGGGATTTATAGACTGAACAAATGTTGCCTCCCATGCATGGTCCTGTGGCTACTAGTCACTTGTCCCATTGCTTCAGGATTAGCACTACATAGAATTCTCTACATAAGAAAATGGGGGGGGGGGACTGTACATCTTGGGTTCAGATCAACCTGAATTTGATTACTGATTCCACTATTGGGTCTAGTCAGGAAGAACCCATGCCTAACAGTTCTGTGGTGCCAGTTTTGTCCTGGGGTAAAGGAAATAATTGTTAGAAGACCCTAGAGGCAGAAGGGACCAAGACAAATCCAGAAGTTCATAAACTTCAATGTTTTGACCACTCCAAGGTTAGAGGGTGAGTAGGATGAAGGATGCCACAGAGTTCAAAAAATGGGGCTGCCTATTGGGAGCTGGAAACCATGGAGTTTCCAGCTGGGGTGTGGTGGCTGCCATTCAAAGGAAATGCTTGAGTGAGAGAAGAAATCATGGAAGAGGCACATTGTCAGCTACAGACCCTGCTTAAAGTAGATTCAACCTTTTTTTGTGCGGAAATATCCTTCTAGGCATTCCACTGGCTAAAAGTCTATTTGGCAATAGAACTTAGTAACACGGTTTTCAGGGATCAACCCTATGTGATAGTAACAAGCATGGAAATGACAGAGAAGAGACATAAAGAAAAAGCAAATGACAGATAACTACCTTGATGATCTGGTTCAAATAGTTTATACACCTAAAGCTCATTTTTTTTCTTATATTAAGGTAATTCACCAAAATATAATTATTTTATTAAGGTTGAATGACAACACTAATAAGCTGGAATGCAATAAATGATGTGTTATGATAGTTCCTCTTTCCTACTTTCATTAACACAAACTGGAGGAAAAAGAAAATGATGTTTTTCTAAGAATTACTTATTGACAAGCCATATATCCTGCATGATATCTTTAACATTTCATGAGCATTGTCTAAAAGCAATATCAAGCCGTGAGTGATGGTGCATACCTTTAATCCCAGCAGCTGGGAGGCTGAAGCAGAAGGATAACAAGTTGAGGTCAGCCTCAGCAACTTAGTGAGGCACTAGGAATCTTAGCAAGACACTGTCTCAAAATTAAAAATTAAAAATAAGGTCTGGGGATGTAGTTCAGTGATTAATTAACCCTGGGTTCAATCCCCCATTATCAAAAAAAATAAATAAATAAAAAATAAAAGTAATGGCAATATGAATAAATTTTAGAATTAACCTTAGAAATGTTTGTAGATTTTCCACCTCAGATTGAAATCAATGTCCCAAATATCCGACTTGAAATATGACAACTGCAATTAATGCAACTGTTTGAAAGGAACAAAAACTTAGTTTCTCATATTTATGAATAGATACCAAAATATTTTTGCATTACAAATTAATGTTTCAAAATTACTTTGATCAATATGTCTTAAAGGAAATTGTAAGTACTGGTCAATTTGAAAGAATGTATATGTAAGTAATTTCATTGAATCAAAGTTTACAATATTTGAAAAATTGAAATAAGTTAATATAAATCAATTAAAATATATTTTATAGGACATGATTCACTTTAAATGTGGACTTCTATGAAGTCATTAAATTGTGATATTTATCTAAATATTCAAAAGTATGCATATTATTGAATAGTATGAGCAAATTTTAAAGAAGCAAGGTGGTATATTTGTTACAAATACAAACCCATATTTTGGACAGAGATATATTTAAAATTTAATAACGGTAATTGTCTCTGGGTGGAATTATCATGGTTTGCTTTTTTACTATATCCTTCAAATCTTTCAGTACTTTGTAATATTAAACAATTTTTTGAAATTAACTTTAAAAACAGTGAATACCAATTTCCGCATTGAAAAATGAGTCTTGCAAATTTCATTTTTTATACTTTATTATTTATTGAATTTTAGTTAAATGATTAATATAGAATTTCTGGTGTAAATCATAAAGTAAGTAGCAGTTAGATGAATGAAGGTATAAATATGGAGGGACCCTGAAAATTTTATCCATTAATACCCGGTTTATGGATGAATATAAACAACTTTACTCAAATTTAACCTGTTTAGGTTAGATATATGTATGAACCAAAATCAGATTGAATTGTCCTAAGGCATAGGTAGTTTTGAACTTAGTTTTAATAGACCATAGTAAAATAAAGACTTGAGTTTTAAACTTAGAAAGGACATTCCCCTGTAATTCCTCTTGCAAGACATTAGCTGAAAGACTGGAGGGTAGAAAGAAAAGGTCAATTCAAGTGACATGGTCACTGAGGTGTGTTAGAGAGAGAAAAGAGTGAACATATGTTGCTACTGCTGTTTGTTTGTTTTCCTTTTATGTTTATTTTTGGTTGTTAATATGTGGGCAATTTTTTAATAAATAACTAAGTGTTTTATTTTAACATTAAATGTGACCTGTGTTGGGAAGGCTAAATGCGACCTAAATTTACAATACACAATGTCATAAAAATAAACCAAGGAGTTCAGGAAGTCGACAAATACAAAAATGGAAAGGCAATGTTAAATGAGGGCCATGATGAAATTGACAACGACAGAATTAGGGACAGTGTGTAATAATCACCCTGATTATATACTATCTTACATTTTGTTCAGCATAATACATCATTCTTTTTCATTTTATAGCACCAAGTGAGGCAAGTTAGGGCAATGCAGGTTAGGGCAAGTACGATTATCTTTATTAGACACTGGAGGCTAAGGGAATTTAATAACTTGTCTAAATTTCTGACTTTCAAATAAGTGCCCTGTCTACTGTACTTCATGGTTTTCATGCTAGAGGGTCATGCTCCATCACTTCATATAAGAGCTTAATACATAGTAAGTCATTTAGAAATAACATAGATATATAAAATGTGAGATAATTAATAAAATGTAATGGACAAATTTCTGACATTAATGGTTTGTGCCCAATTAGACAATGTTAATATACCTATTTATCTTTTAAAATTACAGCTTCAACTAACCTACCATCAACACCATTAAAATTGTGCATGTTTTGTCACTAACTCTTGAATATCCTACAGGGGTAATTTTTGTGCATCAACATCTCTGCTCATTATAAGAGTACAATAGTAATCAAAACATTCTGTCAATAAAATGCATTATTGATTAATCTCATTAATATGTCATTATTAGTAGTAGTACCCATGTATAATTTAAATTAATGTGTATCTCAAACATTGATCCAGTCTGAGGGATTTGGGAATCTAATTATAAGCAATTTTGAAATCCTGTCATCCAAAGCTCAGAGTTTTTAAAGATACATAGAAATAAAGAGAAAATAAATAAACAAATATATGTGTGTGTGTCTAAATAAATAAATAAGTGTAACAATGCTTGGTATAAGAGAAGCAGTTTCTGACCAATGCAATGGCTGACCAATTTTTAGTGGACATTCTTATGTGGATATAAGATCTTAATGATAAAAGCACTGCTCTGTTGAAAAGAATAGAAATGTTTTGTAATAATCTTTAAAAGATAAGACAGCTCAAGCATGTGGCAGAGAGGACAGAAGATAGTTGTGACAAGAAAGAAGAAAAATTTGCTCAAGAAGAAGAATAGTGACAGTATTGTTAATGGTAAAGGGAGTAGCTGCATATGTCCAGATAGCAAAGAAGAATGCCAAAATCAGGTGAAAATGACAAGTTTTAACAGAATGCTCTCCCATAAATACCAGAGCCTCCCACTATTACCATTTTAAGGTTTTGTTCAATCAGGCAATATAGCAACTTTAGTGTGGGAAAGTTGATTCATGGTATGTGAAAGCATATTGTTTAAGAGCCAAGCATGGTGGTACATGCCTATATATCCAGTGGCTCCTAATTCCAGTGGCTCGGGAGGCTGAGGCAAAAGGATCACAAGTTCAGAACTAGCCTCAGCAGCAAAGCAAGACCCTAACCAACTTACCCAGACCCTGTGTCAAAATAAAAAGGGCTGGGAATGTGGCTCAGTGGTTAAGGGATCCTGCATTCAATCCTCCATACCAAAAGTGTATTGTTCAAATACATTTTCTACCTTCTGTCCTAGATAGTCTGTACCATCATGCATGTTATTAACATAAGTATACACTTACTAGTTTAAGAAGTTGTCCTTAAAAAATTATTGAATCACTGTTATGTAGAGCAAATCAAAGCCTTACCTATGTAAAACACACGTGATCTATAATTTTTTTTTTTTTTTTTTTTTTTTTTTTTTTTTTTTTTTTTTTTTTTGGTACTGGGGATTGAACTCATGGGCACTTGACCACTGGGCCACATCCCCAGCCCTTTTTTGTATTTTATTAGAAGCAGGGTCTCACTGAGTTACTAAGTGCCTGGCCATTGCTGAGGCTGGCTTTGAACTCACGATCCTCCTGCCTCAGCCTCCCAAAGTGCTGGGATTACAGGCGTGCGCCACCGCGCCCGGCTATCTATAATTTTTTAACCTAATGTATAGTGGTTATTAGGATCCCCTGGTCCCAAGTATATATATATATATATACTTCAATCTTTTGTTCTTGACTCTATGGAGAAGGGATTAGGTACTATATCCTTAAGAACGCAAATTGGTAAGAAAGAGAGATGCATCCAACTGGTTGGATGTAATGAAAGTACAGGTCATTATAATTACATTTTCATATGGAAATTTTTAATCTCAGGCATGTGTGCAAAAGTACAATTTGTTGTAGACCTTGAATAAAAAGTAAAATATCAATCAAGAAAGTAAGATAAAAAAATTTCTATGAAGATTTATGTGGGATGTGAGACATAAAATTACTTTAGCATCAGGCAACTTAAGTAGGGTGCAGAAAACTAAGATATGCATGTGTCTTTTGGAAGTGGTAGAAGCTGAGATGCATAATGTTTTGGGTTATTTAAGAGTGAAAAGAAGGTGGATAAACAAATGAAATTGGAACTGCAGATTCTAGAAAGATTTGAGTGGAAGGCCTCGTAATTTGGATGTTGACTTTTACTTTATAAGCAGATAAGAGTCATGAAATTTTTCTTCAGGGACGCTACAGATGTAAAACAATTTTTATTAAGGGACATGGTATGACTTTTAAAAAATATTAAGTGTTCTTAGCCCTTTAAACATATAAATGAATCTAAATTTTTCATCTATTCTGTTTAAGAACCTTGGTTTTAAATATAATATAATGAAATTCATTCAATTTTATTCTAACAGCATCAATATTTAAATTGTCTTTAATTTACATGAATGATTAAACAAGGATGCTTTAGTTGAATTAACATCTTGCTATAACTTCAATGGAAATACATTTGTTCCTTTGAAAAATATCTACTGGTTAAATAAATGTATCCAACTGTGAAAATAATGTGATAAAAATATCTTCATATATATTAAAGTTCATTGGTTTTGAAAAATAATTGGTTGAGGTAAAAAGCTATTAGAATTAGTAAAAATGCCTAATTTAGACTAAAATTTGTTCATTTCTATGCAATTACTTTTGGTTATGATAGAATGTATTGGAGAAGAAAACAATAATATGACAGTGACAATAAGTAATGCTTCTGTTTCAGGAAAAATGAAATGCATGAGATTCATGAATTTAATGGTTTGGTAATTTAAAATAAGCATCTGAGATGGAAAATGTTTCCTTTTAACAAGAAACATGCAGAATGTAATGACGCCATTAATTGTCTATTATTGCATAAACGTCAAGTAATTTCACAGGTTTTAGTTTACTTGATCCCTAGTATACTTCCTCAGGACAGGAAGAACAATTGGTAAAATGTATTAATATTTTAATGACTTGCTAAGGTTTGGGTCTAGAAATAAGACCCAGTTGTGCTTTCATGTTTTCTTTACTGGGACATGGCCATGTTAGATTTCTTTCTTTTACACAGAAATATTTCAATTTTTTAATCAAAGTATTCAAAAACTCAGTCAAGTGAGCAAATATAAATTGTCTGACTGTTCACACTGTTAAAATCTTGAATAAGGATGGGTTGGACTTAAATTTTTTTGTATGGTAGACTTTAATGTTTCTGATTAAGAGCTACCTTGCTTTGCAGATAACAGTTTCTACACGATTTCAAAAGCATTGCAGTTCTCAATTTAGAATATTAAATAGGAAGACAGTCTTATGTATATTGTAGGAATGATAAAGCCATAATTATGCTTATTGTGTATGCATATGAAGTATGCTTTATTTCATTAGAATCACTATATATCTTGTAAGTAGAATATATATGCTAAAATTTGTGTATGTATATATTCTTCAAACAATCTATATTGAATCAAATTTTCTGATGCTCCAAAGAATTTATTTAGAAATGAAGCCACTATAATTTCATCTTTGGTATTTTAATCCAGTACCCCTTGTACATATGCTTCCATAACTTTTTGGTCTTAAACATCAGTCTTTGGAGGAATAAAGCATGTAAAAGTTATTAACCTTGATATAATATGGGGAAAATATGAGATGGAATTAGAGATGATATATGTCCAACCAGAGACAGAAAAAAAAAAAAAAAAAAAAAAAACTGATAGTACATTATCACTAACTGATTTAATATATAACAGTTATTCTAGGTTATAGTTATCCTAGAATATACTTTATTTACCTATACATTACTGTAGTGATTTAATTGTGATCAAGGTCAGAGAGACATGTTAGGATATTTGCATAGTTTTGAAATTAAATTCATAATAGCATACCATAGATAACAATTTTGTAATGTTTGTGTAGCTATATAAAGAAAATAAGTTTTTTTTTAAATTGAATTGCTAAAACTCTTTTTATATTTATAATTATCATATGATGAGTGAATTACTATTCAAATTTCTAACCAAAATTTTACATATATCTATTTCTGAAAACTTAAGTCATTATTGATAAAACTAATGTGACAAATAATGTTTGAAAAAAAAAATTATATTGTTATTTTCAGGAACAGTGTTTTCTTAATTTTACTAATGAGAATTACCTTACTATTAGGCATAAATACCTTTTTTATTAAAAAAATACTATTCATAATTTCATTTGGGTGCTGACTTTCTCTTAGGTTGAAACCTGTATAAGCTAAGTCTATAAGATCAGTTTGCATATTCAGAAGAACAGTCAGAAGAAAAAAGGAGAAATATTTTAAAAACCAGAATTTCAAGCCAAAAGACAACAATTTTAGGGAATTATTTTCATTCTTTTTGTTTTTTAATATCTTTTTTTTTTTTTTTTTTTGTAGTGCTAGTGATTGAACCTAGGGCTTCCGGCATGCTAGGCAAGCATTCTATCATTGAGCTACATCCCTTCACATACCCAGGGCTATTCATTACTATGTTATGCAAATATAAAACACACTAATATGTTATTTAAAATATTTTAAATATATGAAATATAATAATTTCCCTTCATGTACTTTCTAAGTAAGAACCATCTCACTTTTAATATACAATAGTCTTGAAGTATGTGGATGCTGTTAAAAAAAATAAGGAATTCTACATATCTCATTTACCCTGTACTGGTTAGTTCGAGAAGGAAATAAAGATTTCCTTCTGCAAGTGAATAATTAACCAGCATATACCAGGCTTGATCTAGCACATTTATCTTTCATGGCTTTAATAATATAAAGAGAGATACTTTTTTATCATAAAAATATATATTCTGACTTATTTATTAATGAACATTTGAGCCCATAAAGTGGATGAGAACACATGAATTTCCATCATGCATGTGGTATTTTTCCTGAAGAAGCAGGTATTAACCTTGTAGAGTGTCATATTTGACAAAGCAGGACATATATGGCACTAGAATCAGAGTACTGCAGATTGGAAGTCTATTTCCTTGATGTAACCAGGAGTAATTTTCTGCTTGGACCACAATACTAGAGGCTGAAGCAGCTGATGGCTTTGTGAGGGGGTCACTAGCACCACAGGAGACTATGGATGAAGAGGAAAAGTCAGCAATTTGCTGTGAGGTTTTCATAGCCTGCCATTGTTGTAAACGTACACACTAGTAACTGCTGTGTTATCTCTGAGGGAAGAAAGCTATAGACCTGAATGGTTTAATGTAAAATATTAATAGTTTAAGCCATGAATTGTTTAGATATAAAAATGGGTCACTTTTCTTTAATCCTTTACACATATTTTTAGCTTTCAAGTGCTTTAGTACATACCTCATATTCATAGCATGCTTAAGTTTCCCATAAGTCTTTAATAGAAAGTGTTTTTCAGGGACTAAAAGGTTTCCACAAGAGATTCTAATGGTTTCACACTAGTCACCAACTTGATTTTTTCTGCTTCTCAGCTGTCTTTAGTTTCACAGTCCAGAGACCATCTGTCTAGACAGGTGTTATCTCACTGGTATCTAAAAGTAGAAACTGAACATCATTATTTTTGAAATCTATTTAGAAATTGCAGCTCTAGTGATAAAGCAGTACTGGTCAGAGCTGTGCACTGATACAAATCTCTTCCTTAGAACAGATGGACTACAAAATGGCTTATTTTGCATGGACCAGCTGTGAACTTAAGAAGTGAATAGGAACTGTGGGTGTCACTTACAGTGCACAGAAAAGTCAAGAAATTTAACGGATATGTCAAAAGGAGTTTGTAGTGGGTAACACATATTTCTAGTGGATTTTAAAAACAACAACAATGTTCACAATCTACAATAGAGGGGAAAACAAATATAGGAATCACTCTTAAGTACATCATACTAAAAGTACATTCTGCTAAGAGGTATTTAAGTCCTACAAATTTAGGGACCTTGACTATATTCTATAGTGTTCTTTGCAAGTCACAATTCTCTTCATTCCAGTTTCAAAATATTTGGATACTAATTGACATATGCATCTTTTCCTGTAATATAGCATAAAAGAACTGACAGTTATAAATATAGATTAAAATGTCATTGTAAAAGTACTTCTATCACAAAATCACACTCTCCCTTCTCATTAGGGCCTTTATAACACACACACACACACACACACAACAGTAAATGTGTAAATGAATTAAAATAAATAGATATTTTTCAAAAGAAGAACAAATGGTCAACAAATACATGAAAAAATGTTCAACATCTTTATCCACCAAGGAAATGCAAATCAAAACTTTGCCAATATTTTATATCACCATAGTTAGAATGACAACCATCAAGAATACAAATAACAATAAATCCTGGCAAGGACACAGGAAAAGGAACTTTTGCACATTATTGATGAGAATGTAAAGGAGTATAGCTACTATGTGAATCAATATGGAGTTTCCTTACAAGATTAAGGATGAAACCTGGAGTGGTGGCATATATTTGAAATTCCAGAAATTCAGGAGGCTAAGGCAGGAAGTAGGATTACCTATTCAAGGACAGCCTCAGCACCTTAATGAGATCCTCTCTAAAAACTAAGAAGAAAAAAAAAAAAAAAAAGTGAGCAAAAAGGGCTTCAGATATACCTCAGTGGTAAAGCAACCCTGGATTCATGTGATTCAGCTATATCACTCCTTGGTATTTATCCAAAATTTTAATGTCAGCAAGCTATAGAGATACAGGAATCCCCATCCTTATAGCAGTAGAATTTATAAAAGCCACATTTTGGAACTGCCTTAGGTGTTCATCAACAAATAAGTAAAGATAATATGGAATATATACATAATGGAGTTTTCCTCAACAATAGAGAATATCAAAATTATGTCTTTTAAAAGAAAATGATGACGAAGGAACTGGAGAGCATCACGTTAAGCAAAATAAGGCAGATTCAAAGTCACGTGTAGCTCATACATTGCTGGTGGGACTGCAAAATGGTGCAACCATTATGGAAAGCAGTAAAGAGATTTCTTGGAAAACTGGGAATGGAACCACCCTAGGACCCAGCCATCCCACTCCTGGGTCTATTCCCAAAGGACTTAAAAACAGCATATTACAGTGACACAGCCACTTCAATGTTTATAGCAGCACAATTCACAATAGCTAGGTTGTGGAACCAACCTAGATGTCCCTCAGTAGATGAGTGGATAAAGAAAATGTGCTATATATACAAAATGGAATTTTACTCAGCAATAAAAGATAATAAAATAATGGCATTTGCAGGTAAATGGATGAAGTTGGAGAATATAATGCTAAGTGAAATTAGTCAATCTCAAAAATCCAAATACCGAATGTTTTCTCTGATATAAGGAGGCTAGTTCACAGTATTGTTGGATCGGGTTACATAGGAGGATTAGATGAACATTAGAATGGTCAAAGGGAAGGGAGAGGAAGGGAGGGAGCAAGGGGGAAGGGAGGGGGAAAAATAAAAAAATATAAAAAAAGAAAAGGTGATTGAATGAGATGGATATCATTATCCTAAATGCATGATTGAAGACCTGAATAGCATGAAAATACTTTGTAAACAAACAGTTGTATGTAAAAAGATGCTATATATGTGCATTATGAATTGTAATACATACTACTATTATAAATAAAAAAGTCACGTGTAGTATGTTTTTTTCATAGAGGAAGCAAGAGAGTAAAAAGAACAACAAGTGATTTCATAAAAGTAGAAGGTAGAAGAAGGTATGGTGTTTTACTTCTGTAATTTCATAGTCTCCAGAGGCTGAGGCAGGAGGATTACGAGTTCAAAGCCAGCCTCAACAATTTAACAAATCCCTAAGAAACTCAGTGAGAGCCTGTCTCTGAATGAAATATAAAAATGGGCTGGGCTGTGACTCAGTGGTTAAGTGGCCCTGGATCAGTGGTTAAGTGGCCCTGGTTTCAATCCATGTTACAAAAAAAAAAAGAAGAAGGAAGTTAGAGAAGTAATATAGAGGATGGGGATTAGAAAAGGGAGTAGAGGAACGCATGGGGAGATACTGGGGAATGAAATTGATCAAATTATGTGCATGTATGAATATACCACAATAAATTCCACTAGTATGTATAACTATTGTGCTTCAATAAAATTTAAAGAAAGAAAAGATTATTTAAAATGTGGGCCTATTTTTACTCTAGGGGCTTATGCAAATAATAAATGTTAAATACATTTATTTGCTGGCCGTTTTTATTTTCCATAACAAATTATCATATTTATCTAATTAAATATGATAAAATCATAGAAGTAATCATCGACCATATTTTATTGTTTAACTTTGACTAGGTCTTAGGGGCCTAAACAAATGCAAAAATGAAATTCTTATTTTAGGTTCAAATCTAATTTAAATGAGGGATAAAATATAAATATATTGAAAAAAGATTATTTCTCCATAATATGTTTTAAACCACTACAAAAATAAAGTCGAATAAAACTTAAGCCCAAGAATAAAATAAAATCTCACATACTCATAAATATATTTTACAAATGCATAGAATGTTAACTAAGTAACACACTTAATAAAATAAAATAATGTGCTTAAAGATCCAGAATATAAAAGTATTTCTAATATAAACTATGTCATTCTAGTGTGCTAAAATACACTTTTTTAACTCACATGTTTAATGGTGCATTATAGTTTTGCACACAATGCACAATATTACAATATAATTTATATGATTCTTGCCAAACAAGAATCAATACAATACATTTATGTAATAATGTTAAAAATGTTTTTTTGATTACTTCTTTGTGAAAACAAATGATGTAATGTTTGTATATAATGGCACTGAACTAAACTGATAATGGACGTTCAATACATGGCCCTTCTCTTCCCACCCTTGTGCAGCATTATTGCCCATCTTGATAGTCTTTGCATCCTCTTTCTTAGGTCAAATATTTTGACTACTTTTATCCTTCAAAAGGTTTTTCAGCATCACTTTCTTATTTATTCAGATTACCCTATCTGCTCATTAACAACTGCATCATTCCAATTTACAAGTGTGTCTAATAGCATGAATCAACAGAAAAAAAGAAAAAAAAAAGAAGAAGAAATTTTGGACCTATACAAATATCCCAGTGTATTGGGTTGAATTGCTTTCCCTGCAAAAAGGAATCCAGATCTTAACCCTTATCACCTGTGAATACCATCTTATTTGGAAAGAGATCTTTGCTGTTGTGATTAAGTAAAATATCTTCAGATGAGATAATTCTAAGTAACCAGGTGATCCCTAAGCCTAGTAAAATGTATCCTTATAAAACAGGAGAAAATAAAGGTAAAAGAGGAGAAACAGATGGGAGAGGACATGTGAGGATGCAGGCAGAGTTTGTCACCATGCATAATACAATCAGTACACAAGATGTTCACTGGAGGAGGGTGGTGGTGGACATAATATTGCCCTCTGTTAAGATTTAGCAGCACAGATCTAACAGAATTAATGTGTCTATGAAATGATAATTGGATCTGTTTTTATCCTTCTCATTAGTCTGTGAATCACCTAAGAAGTTAGACACTGGGGCTCTGGAGGCCAACAGTCCTTAGTAGCACTCAGCTCTGCACCTATTTACTACATATTACTATGCATTAATGTAGTTCCCAGCTTTTTTGTCTGCAATTTGATTAACAAATACACTTAAGTTATGAGATTTTTATAGATGCTTAAAAACACTTCTTGTTGTGAAGTATGTACCACAGTGTTTGAAAAGTGCTCAGTAATTAATCTGTAAGCATAAAAAAGTAACATGATATGATATGAGGGAACTTCCTTCTCTAGTAATGAAAGCTTTGTTTAAATTTTAAAGCCACTAATGGAAAGATCCTGGTGTGTCCTGGATATATTAAGTGGGCTACTCTGTGTTAACTACAGTACTATAAGTGTTATTAATAGTACTGTATTTTAAGTCACCAAAAAAAAAATCACAGCATATTGAATTCATAACCAGTCCTATGACATAACATTCCTATAGCATAATGAAATGTCCTATGGGAATCACTTCATATTCTCATCCAATCACACACCCAGACTTACATGGTCTTTTAACAGAGTTTTTCAGTTATTTAAAAATATTTTTGGACTCTACTTTCCATATTTCAAATTTGTCTGAAACAAGAGCATCCTTATTCTGTTGTTTTTTTCTGCTAAAATGTCTGTGATATGAGGCAGTCCAGGGTCCACCTGCAAGATAGTAACAGTATGAGGAAAGATGGAATTAGGTTAACAGTCTGGAAAACTGTCATTCGGAAACTGCTTGGGTAAAACTTAGAAAGAAAACGTAGCATCTAATCAGACAAGATAGCAATCTGAGCATATACCCAAAGTTAACCTGCAATGTGCTAAAACTCCCCAAGTTTTCATAGCCCTGAGCAGAAATATTAATAATAATAAAGATAAGTTCTGTTTGAGGATTCAGAACATGTTTTTTTCTCCTAGGGAGGGTAAGGGAGGGGGGCAAAAGGGTGAATGGAAAAAAGAAAAAAAAAGATGGTAGAATGAGATGGATATCATTACCCTAAGTGCATGTATGAAGTCATGAATGGTGTGAATATACTTTGCATACAACCAGAAATTTGTAAAAAAGTGCTCTATATGTGTAATATGAAATATATTGCATTCTGCTGTCATTTATAACATCTTAGAATAAAAAATAAATAAAATTAAAAAAAGAAACCACATTGTTACTGTCTTACTTTTAATCACATATGAGAAATAAAATGAAATAATGGCATTGTCAGGAGGGTATTATCTGTAAACTTCATGGGCTTAGAGAATCTCTGTTAAGTTTTTTTGTTTTGTTTTGTTTTGTTTTTTTAAATAGGACAAGATCAATTTTTTTCATATGTTGCTTTGAGTATGTTTGAAAGACTTTAAAATTTTAATACACAACAGAAAGGATTAATCTAAAGTCTGAGGTAGATTTTAACAATAATGAAACATTTAAATTTAACAAAAAGAATAAATATGCATGCAAAGAATGAAAAATATTCAGATATTAAGAGTGAACAACAATAGGTATAGAGAAAATAGAGTGTTGGACAAAATTGAAATGCATCTCATTAAAACAGAACTTCAATTTGGACTTAAATTTTAATACTTCTTGAATAGAAGAATGTATTAATAGTTTGAGGAAAATGTGCAATGCTATGAAAACATGAATATAATCTACTAACTTTTTTGCTGTATATTACATTTGATAATGAATATGCTACATATATAAAGTTATAGAAAATACTAGATAAATGTGAGATCTATATTTTCATAAAAGGAAGTTTGTGTAATATAGTAATATGTTTGGATAATATTTATATGACATATTACTAACTATATGATGTAGACACAATACAAATTGTGGAACATATTCTTAAGTGATCTTAATTAATTAACATATATTAAAACATTCTAATGACTTAAGCTGATTTGTCAGTCAATTTTCTTTCACTGTGAATGAAGTAATTGAAAATAATAATTTAGGGGAGGAAAAGTTTATTCGGGTCTCACATTTCAGAGATCTCAGTCCATGGCCAGTTGGCTCCAAGGCAGAAACATCATGGAAGAAGGATTGGCAAAAGAAAATTACTCAGGTCATGGCAGCCAGGAATCAGGGAGAGAGAGAGAAGGAGAGCACACAGAGATCCAAGGACAAGATATATCCCCAAGTACCTTCCCCCAGTGACCTATTTCCTCTAGCCACACCCCACCTATTTATAGTTTCCACTTAGTAAACCATTGAAATGATTAACCCATCAAATGGAGTAATCCAATGATGAAGTTACAGCCCTCATAATCTAATCATTACCTAAAAACCCCACATCTGCACCTTACTGCATTGAGGACCACAAAATTTTCAAGGAGAATTAAAGATGTAAATAACAGCTGATAATATTCTTATCTTTAAATCACTCAATTATCATGGCCTGTAATATTGAAAACATCATATATTAGTAATTATTATAGAAGTTAAGTTAGTATGTACTTTTCTCTTATAAATGAAAATAAATAACACAACAGTGTTGAAAGTATAAGCATGGTAATTTCTTCTAAAGGGCACAATGCAAATGTCCACTAAAAAGTATAATGAGGTATATAGAAATTTTCCAATAAAGAAAAAAAAAGTGTGATATGCATTTTAACATTGACAATACAAGATTAAAAGTCATTGGCAAAAATATATAAAGTATAAACACGACATTCAACTGGAGAATAAAAACATCACCTTAGATATCTATCCAAAATGTTATCTATTGTAGAACAAGTGATAGCTTTAAATGTTTCTCATTGTTATTGTCCATGCCCTTCTTATAACTCATAAAACCATATAGATTTTTCATTATTTATTCAAGGAATACTACAAAGGGATATCCATAGCATATTGAAGAATAATAAAAGAGAAATATGTTACAATCTTATTTAGTAAAATTGACATGGATACAGAAAAAAATGTGGAAAATATACACATACATAAGTATTGCTATTACTGTGTATCTGTAGTATGGATAAATTTAGACACAATCAATATTATAATATTATTTGTTTTTTTATTCAACTATGTTTCTAAAACATTTCACTTTTTCACTGGAAAATATGTGTGAATACACTTATGTTCATAAAATCATATAGTCCTTTTAGTTCATTCTTAATTAATATGTAGTTATGCTTAGCTATTTCTCTACACCTAGAAGGCTTTGAGAAACTTAATTTTTGAATTCCTATCTCATATATTGCATTAAATTAGAAGCATAATAGCTGTGATCACCCTAATGCCTACTTTGCAGAAATCCTCCAGGACAAAGTGGGTCTTGAAAGAAACTAGTGTCATGATTTTATCTGGAGAGGAAATGATGTGGTTATATTTAGCAGAATGGGAGTGTGCACAACTTTTTAGTTTAATTTTCTCACAGTTTAACAATATGAAGGTAATTCTTAAGTCTTAATAGTTGTAGATCACCTGGAAGGAAAGAATGCTGCAAAGGAGATTAAAATGGATTAGAATTTTTATGACACAGACTTGTCCTTGGAGCTCACCCTTTACAATAAAGCAAACTGACTTAAAGATACCAGATAATGGTAAAGACATACTTTGAAATTCTGAATTGGTTTATACCTGGTTCAGATCTTAAAAAAAAAACTGCCCCTAAGATAAAATATGATGCCTACACAGCAATAATGTGCCAACTCCTCTCCTCCCTTATTTTGTTAGACATAACCATAGAAAAGTTTACAATTGGTGAGGCTTCAGGCACATGGGAGGAACAAAAAGTCTTCCTAAGGTCAGATATTTATGTTTGTAACAAAACTAAAGGCTCTTTGCGTAGATACTACAAGTGCAGTAAATACCACTTGCCTATTGTGTTTATTTGTAACTGTGCATTACAGGATATGTTTATTTTTGTAAACACATAGACTTCTTACTTGCATAAACAAAATATTTGAAATTCTCCAGCATAAAATTATACATCGTATAATATGTGGATGTGTTTGCAATATGTATCTTTTTCACAGATTAATAAAAATAGCTTGAGTAAATCTTTCTATTGAATTCTGTATTGCACTACTTTTCCCCACTAGAGACTTTTATATGGAAAATTTTAAAAAAAATTGAAAATTCACATTTTGTGTTGAATTAAGGGAAAATGAAATTGGCAATGAGAAAATTAATGCAGTAAATTCTTACATTATTCTTATAGCTTTCCCAGTACTTCAAAATGATTATACATATATTTTAATAGCAACAAATTATCTCCAAGATTATTTCAACTAATAAGCAAAGATAACTATATAGAAACTAAATTATTTTATTATTATAATTATTATCCAAAGCATTAATTAAGCTACAAATAAATGTCCATGCATATACATATGTGTATATGTACCTACATATATGTAAGTACATTTCTCTTTCAACATACACTAGCAGTACATATGTTGTTAGCTTTTTGTCTCTGTATCCAAAATACATGACAAAACCAAATTAGAGGAAGAAAGATTTATCTTGGCTCACAGATTGGGAGGATTAAGTACATAGTCAGCTAGCTTCAATGCTTTGGGTCTATTGTGAGGCTTGCTATCATGGTGGAAGTGCATGACAGAGAAAACTTGTCCAGTTTCTGGCTGCTGGGAAGCAGAGAGAAAGGAGCCAGGGGTTGAGAGAAAATAAACCCTTCCAGTGTATGCCACCAGTGACTTACTTCCTCAAACTAAATTGCACCTCCCAGTAGTCTATGCAGTCACAAATGGATTAATCCATGGATGAGGTCAAGCCCTCATGATCAAATCACTTCCCCAAAGCCCCACTTATAAATGCATGAGACCTTTGGGGACATTCCAGACCCAAACCATAATATGTATGTTGATGTTTATGTATGTGTGTATAAATATCTACATATATTAATGTGGTATAATATAGCTATATTCTTGGAGACAAAACAATTTTTTTCAGTGAATAGTGTAATTTTGGGGAGTTTAGTATATTTTAAAGGAAAACTAATTAATTTCTCACTTATATACAACTGCAGTTTAAACACTATGTCTCTAGGCTCTACAGCATAGATATATATCATTATACTTATTTTATAGAAAAAAAACTGAAAATGAGGGTATATAAGGAAATTTCCAAGGTCACACACCAACACAGATTCAAAACATCAATTGCCTCTTTAAGCCAGATATGCCATTATGCTCATGTCTAACATTCCATCACTCTTGTTTTTAAAATAAGCAAAATGTGTCTGAAGAATACCAAAGTGATTACAGATAGTTGTAGATCACGTTGGAAGCAGAGGTAATAGAACTATCAACATTTGAATTATCAGTTTACTTTGAAGCCGCTGCTGGATATTGCTTCCTAGGCATAATGGCTTCCAGTAAAACATGGTCTGCATTGCTTATATGTAACGGAAATAAAAGTGGCCATAAACAATTTCTTTTTCTTTTCTGTTAGAGCCAATCCTCTATATAAATGTGAATATATAGAATTACATTAAATAATGATTACTATGCTCAAATTATACATGAAAATTTTATTCTATTATTATTAGAATCATTGATAAGCTGGTTTGTTTAATTCAATCCAAATTATATTGCTTAAGTACTAGATTTTTAATGATGAACAAAATAATCAGGCCCCTATCCACTCAGAACTCAGATTAATGAAGGACATAAGCAGGTAAAGAAATATTTGGATAGGTCAGATAGTGTATGCTATGGTATAGATAACAAAGGATAACTTTGGATTCCAGAGGAGGGAAACCTCATTCCACTGTACTGGGTCTGCTATAACTTTCTCAAAGAAGTAACATTTTAGTTGAAGCCTAAAGAATGCATTTCCCATACAAGATAAATGGTATTGTAAGGAGAAAGGAAAGGAATACTTGAATATTGAGACAAAGTAACTCGTGCTCATGAAGGGAAGAAAGCACATGATAATTCTCAAGAATCAAAATGGTGCCTATGGCCTGTGGAATGGTGTAGAGAAGCAATCCAGTGTCATGTCAGGTATGGATGGACATATCCATCCATTAGTATGGATGTCCCACTGCTTCAAAGCATACTGCATGACATTAAGTAAGAATTCCTATCAGAAATACTGAATGTTTGCATTAGATTTATAAAATTTTGTGGGAATAAGATTTATGTTGTCTTGGATAAAATAGAAATATTGTACTCTACTGTTGGACCCATGAATATTTTGAATTGCTTCAATATATCTTCAGAAGATGTGTGATTTGTGGCTGTCTTCAAATTAATAAGATTTTTATTCTGGTTGGTGACAGCACTTGAACTAGCATGATGTTAGGCCTTGACATCATGGTCAAAAGAGTTTGTTGGCAAAACTATTCAGCTGTGCAGTTTTTCAGGCATTCTATTTTGAAGACTACTTTTATTTTCTACATGGAATTTTCATCATTCAACTTCTCCCACAGGAAAGCAATCAAAATTAGTTTAATAAAATAGATGAATATTATACCTAAAATTATAATAAAGAAAGTGTTAACATATTTTGATGAAAACTGTTCTTAACATCAGAGCCTACAACTAGTGTTAAAGAAGAAAAGAGAGATTACAACTTAACACTGAATTTTACACTATTCCTCTGGGACATTGTATTATGGTCTATAAATTAACTTATCATGATCAAACATTTAGTAAATAAATATCATATATAGGGTCTCAAATAGAAACTTTATAAATTTTAACATAAATACATAAAGAAAACCTGATTTTAAGAAGTTTATATCATAATTTGAAATATATTTTTGTGGAAAATGATATTATTTGTCATATGTAGAAGGAACAGAAGTAGAAGTTTCCAATAGAAACTTTACAGATTTTCACAGAAATACAATAAAGTAGTCCTGATTTTAAGAAGTCAATATGGTAATTTTAAATATATTCTAGTGGGAAATGATTTTGTCATACGTAGAAGTAATAGGACATTGATGTCCTAAGTGACAATTCTAATTAAATATATCAAAACATAGCTTTACAAAAATAAAAATAAATTTAAATAAGAATTTTGTATTATACAAAGACTTAGCAAGGAAGGCTGAGTTCTGAATTCATTGGCTTCTTTGTTGGTACAATTATAGACTAAGGTATTTATAGAGATAATGCATTTGCCACTTGTCTGAGAGTCTTAAAATCCATGAATGATATTAAGTTTTGAAGGAGATAGTTAACCAAATTATATTTAAGTGCCCTTCAGAGATCTGAGCCCAGAGTTAATTTCAATATTCTAAAAGCAATATTGAAGCTACAGCACTGAATTGTGTTAGCTAATTTTATTTTTACACAAAGTAAAATAGTGTGTTACCTATGTTCAGTGGGTGGTCATCACAGAAATTGTATCTAACATTGATTTGTGAGTCAAATATAAAAAAAACTTCCATTGACTATACATTTTCTTTGCTAGCCACTTTCCATTCTCCCCCTTTGTAAATTTTAAAGTGAATTGCAGTGGTCATAGAAATGTGAGATTTACAAATGGCATTCTTATATCTTTTGTAAATGCCAGTGTTAAAGTCAGCCCTGAAATTTGTCTTGATTTTCCTGACAGGCAGCCATATTATATTAATAGGTATTCTCACATTTAGGGAAAAAGTCTGTAATAGCTAAAATATAATCTAGGTTATTATTTTACAAATACACAAATCATGTAGATGCATCATGTCATTATAGCTACAAAATTGTATCCTTCCCAGACAACATTTACGCCTTCAAAATGGTTTCACCAGTGACCATCATTTGATATTCAGTGTTGATAGATGTATGAGTTAACATCTCCATACATTTATCACCCCTTAATTTGTATCAATAGTTTTTGAACCTATTTTTATGCTATAATATCTATGGGAATATGGGTTGCCTTGAAGGCAGAACCTGAGGTAATGTCTTAAGTGTGGAGGTTCTTTTTTTTTTTTTTTTTTTTTTAAACAGGTAATTATGTAAAGAAGAGTGAGGACATGGGGGAGAACAAGCAAGGAAACTAGAAAAACAGTAGAGCATATTACTGGGCCACTGTAACCCCTTGGGGCACCTGGGACTTAATCCCAACTGGAATCTTCTGAGAAAATTTAAAAATGTACCTCAAAGCTCCCTACTGGGAAGCAAGCAGGTGAACTATTTCTCCAATAGCTCTTTCCACCACTGATTGAATACTGTTTTCAGGCAGCCCTGAAAGCGAGACATTGAAGTAAGACATTGCCAGTGCACTGCTGTGTGGCATGCAGACTCTCTCTGTTGTACCACTTCCTGTTGGGGTTGGGGGGAGCTTTAAATAAATTTCTAACTTGTAAATGAGGATTAGTTCTCCATGTTTTTTCAAAAACGGAATATGTTCTTATAACACAGATCCAAGAACACTGTCTTAGTTTTTAACTTTAATTATTTCCTATTCTTCCTAAGGAATCCCATAGCATTTGAGAGTTCTATAATTTACATCCTTCATTAAAATTATTTTTGTACTATGTAATATTTATATTATATTTCATGATCCTTAAAAGTAGTGACATTTTATTTACTATACATCTGTTTAAGGGCTGGTACTAATTGGCCCCTTAACTATTACTCAATTGAATTACAGAACTTATCCTTTCATATTTCTTGTCAGTGTGGTGTTGATTTATTTTCATATTACCTCCAGTGGAAGTTCCCTTTACATAATCTAGAGATATAGTGTTATTGTAGTGGAGAAAACTTACCTCAAAATGTTATATCACAAAACTAATAACCTTATGTAAATACCCAGAATTATTCTTCTTTTCCCTTTCTTCTTATAATGGGTTTATTGATTGGAAGAGTAAAACAATATATTTAAATAGGTTGTAGATTGCTTCCATAATTAGATAATAGAAGTTTATTTTATTAGTTTTGGGTTATTGAATAAAATAAATAAAGCTTTGAAGGCATGATGTAGTAACATCATTTTTATTCCTTAACCATTTAATGGGAAACAAACATTTGTATGGAAACCACACCAATTAATCCCCACCACTTTTTAAAAATCACTATTACCTCGCATGCAGTAGTTACCAAATGCATATTTTTAATTGTTTGATCAACACTAAGAAACATTCCAGTTTGTTCCTAGTTAGCATTCATCTTCTGGGCAATCTGAGTGCATATGCCTGTTGAAAGGCCTAAGAAGCAGTTCACCATAGTAAATAGCAGACAGCTGTAGGCTGAATTTTTGTGTCCCTTCACAATTTATAACTTAAATTCTAATACCTAGTGTGTTGGTATTGGACATGGGGCTTTTGAGACATGATTAAAGCATGAAGGCAAAGTTGTCATGAATGAAATTTTACCCTTAAATAAAGATCCCTTGACCTCATTTGTTGAAGGGCCTCACAAACCCTCAGGCAGTCTTTTTCATTTTTTACATCCTGATGGATGTATATGGGTATCTATTGTGGATGTATTATGTACTTTGATGAATTCTAATTAAGCTTATCCACTTTTTATGTGTTTAATAAACATTTGTGCATATTTGGGTTGCTTTTTACACTCAATAATTTGCTAAATTTTAGATCATTAATCAATATAGAGTTGATGATAATTAAGAAATTTAGATGACAATCACATACTCAGTGTTCTTATTTGGGTTGTGCCTCCATTAATCTACTGGATGCATTCTAAAGATTCCCCTGAAGTTGTGTATACAACTTCATTCATTCATCTGAGGTGTATGGAAAATATATACACTATCATTTTATTAAAAAGTAAGTGGCAAAACAATTCATAATTTACAATCTGTGTTATAGTTACCTAATTGAACCTTAAAAATATAGTTTCCTAAAGGATCTAAGATATATAAGTAAACTAAATTTAAAAATAAATTTAATAATAGTCCCCCCAAATACTTCTTAAAACATTTGAATCATTGCCATTAACCTAAATTTCCAACATTTTAGAGAAAATATATGCAGCAAAACTTAGATATTTATTATATACATAAAAAATAATAAATAAGATTTTGATGTGTTGAATGTCCAGATTTTATCTTTATATACCAAGAAATACTTTAAATTGCTTACAAATTGTAAGTCTCATCACAATAAAATTTCTATAGATGAAGTCAATTAATTTCAAGTTACTAATCATATTAGAACTAAAATCTGGTATCGTATTGGTCTTCTGAGTAATGTAATGAGCCACTTATACAGATTATGAGAAAGAATAGAATGGTGTTTAAAAATGAAGAATATCAGCTGGGAGCGGTGGCACACACCTATAATCCCAGTGGTTCTGGAGACTGAGACAGGAGGATAGCAAGTTCAAAGCCAGCAAAATTGAGGCACTAAGCATCTCACTGAAACCCTGTCTTTAAATAAAATACAAAATAGGGCTGGGAATGCGGCTCAGTGGTTGAATGCCCCTGAGTTCAATCCCTGGTACCAAAAAAAAAAAAAAAAGAAGAAAAGAAAGAAATGGAGAATATCTGGACCATACTCTATATTTGGGATTGCTTTCAATAAATCTCAAATATGTGGATGATCTTTATATGCCACTGTATTAAAATAATCTTCATTATATATTATATGAAATGTAATAACTTTCTTAAATATTTATGTCCTGTTGTTCTCTGGTAGAAATCCATAATGTAAAACCTTTAATTTAACTATTATCTTATGCATGGTAAAATATGATCTGCAAGGTCAGAGTAATTTATTGCAGATGTATCTTTATTGAATAACTTGAATCTAAGATATAGAAACACCAAATTCGTTCAGATAATTTTCTCAATATTTTGATGAATAAAGATTGTGTTAATGAATTAGTTTATCAGAACAGCACTTTGCATTTGATTTATAAAGACTGTCTATATATCCTCTAAAATATATGAAATTATTTAAAATTAAAGTATTTTAGTCAAATATAACTCCAGTGGCCACAACTACATAATAAAGCAAAATTATATTTTCAGTTAAGAGTTTGAGCTAAGCTTCACACAGTTCTACTATTGCCTTGTTTTACTTCCCCCCTGAATTAATATAGCAATACATTGAAAATTGCAAGGGTTTTAACAGAATTTTATATTCTTCTACAAAACAACTGTAAGAAAAATTGTACTTTGTACACAGATCCTGGTCTTTGTGCAAAGTAAGATTATTGGCCTGTCTGAATCATCTCAGTGACCTAGAGTTATGCAGCTCAATTCTATGGGGAGCTTGTCCAATGAGTTAGCCCACAATTCATTGCAAAATCTCTAGGGCAATTTGGAAAATTTTTCTAAGGTAAAATATGTTCTGATCACTGTGTACTTTCTCTCGGACAGAAATTAACTGCCGCATATACTATCCATTCATAACCATCATGACATTTTAAAGTAATATTCATAATAAATCCAGTCATAGGTCTCTTACCTCATTATCTCACATTACAATATTTTATCTTGGACTTATTAGGCAAACAGGAAAATAAATGCAGGCAAGCAATTTTTAAAATAAAGAGTGACTTCTCTATTTTATTTTTCTTTTTTCTATAGATTTAATTTATTTTCTGAGATGGCCATACGGAGCTTACTGTACCTTGCTTTAGGAAAAATTGTCACAGTTTATTAATCCCATTTATTTTCAACAAAAAGGAAGAAATGTCTTTGAAGCTATTGAAGATGCACTGGCACATAAAACCATTTTCTATGACTATTCCATAATATGAGTGAAAGGTGAAAATTCTTTGTATTAAAAAATGATTCCACTTAGAAAAGTTTTAAAATATAGAAATTGAGAATTATATGTAATATATGAAAACACATTTTTAGGTCAACAATAATCTAAATATGATTTTTATTCATAAATGTAGCCCCAGTACATGCAGGCTCAGAATAGAATAGTTTTAACATGATTTTTTTTTCTATTGTAGCAATTACATCTTAAAAATCCTTTCAATTTCAATTTGGAAATTATTGCTATAAAAATGTTATCACTAACCCGTGATCAAAATAAAAATGTATCTAATTGCATAGTAAATTTGCCATTAGTCACTTTTGAAAATCTTGCATGATATATATTATGTATATCTAATATATATAGTACCATTAAAATAATTTTTGAATTTTAACATTACAAGCTCAAATGATTCAAGAAGCAATAAAAGTGGTAAAACTAGTATATAATTAACCTTCAGAATGAGAAATAAAGGTAAGTCTCTAATTCACAAAATTTATGTACACATTGAAAAACTGGATGCTGCTTCAAAATTTTTCTCTTGTACATATTAGAAAATGAAAAATATTTCTGCTTATTAATCGCTGAGTATGATCTGCACTGATAATTGTAATTTAACCGTGACAGTGATTTTCGAGAGAATAGCCCTGTAGAGAGATAAAATCCTTTTTTAATTACCAGAATCTTATTATGCAATCTCAATAACAGATTCAGTCAAAACTTTCCACAACAGTTAAATAATCTGAATGGTCTTGTAATTAATCTCATTAGTGTCTCTTAAGTATTCTTCATGTTCAGGTGTATGTCTGACAGGACAGTGGTATAGAATGTGTGATGTTAATATTAGCAAGACTAGTTTTGCCTCCAGATCTCTGCTGCCTTCAGGCTTTTGTTGAAATTATTAAGTTCCTCTGTGGCATACTTTCAGTGTTTTATTTGGAGTGTGAGTAATAAAGGCAGCAGAAGACACAGAAAAAATGTGTGAAGCTGTCTTTCCAGCCTTCCCCTGAATGGGCAGAGGAAGTTGTGTGTACAAGATGTACTGTCTGGTGCTGACTCTTTGTCCCACAGGACTACTACTTAACTAGGTATTTGGCAAGTAACAACAACAAAAGTAGGAGTATGAAGGTGATTTGAAGGAAAATGCCTGCCTCTATTTAAATTGGCAGGTTGCTACTTTAAATATCAAGGTAAATTTTAATATGGAAGATGCACACACTATGAAAACTACAATGTCCCCCCTTTAGTAAAATGTATTAAATTCTGCATTCCTGTCTGTTTCTATCACTAAAACTTTCAAAATTCATATTTTAAATCTAATTGATACATAAATTAATGAGATGTAATTCTAAGTTCTTTTTGCCAGTTCACCTTTCTTTCATCAAACTTTTACAATTTCAGAGTTGTATAATATGCTCTCCATTTTAATCAACATTTTGCTTACACAGTGTCAAAACCCAGGAGAAATTTGGAGTCTGAGATTATGAGCAAGCCATGGCATTTCCTTTATGGATTCCATTACTGTCTGTATATTGATCATTCATTTATCTTTCCAATTCCAACTTTTCTCTTCAGCTTCAGAATTCAGTATATTTTGATCTGCATATTTTGATATGGGATGTCCCTATATGTCTCAAATTCACATACTCAAAAAACAACTTGTAGTCCATTCTCTCCAAGTTTGTTTTAACCTCACTCATGCTTTTACCCCAAATTATAATTCCACCAATGAAAAAAGTGAATGTAAAGACTATTACATAATTTGCTTCTTATTTTTCTGTATTCCTTTTCTCCAATAGCATAGATATTCATCCACGAACAAGAGTAACCAGAAACCAAAATGTTATTTAACTTTTCATTCCATGTTTTCAACTGCAACAATCAGTCCAACATGATTCTCTTGTTTGGGCTACTTGAGGCATTTACTCTTCTTCTTGTCCTTTCATTAGTCAGAATAAGCTCCATTGCCAACAGGATCAGGTACAAGCTCTCCTATGCATTAGTTTACAAGATCTCACTCCACAGCCTTTCTGAAATCCCTTTGTCCACTTTTATCCTGCACTCTATTACTGATAAATTCTGTCCACTTCAGATTCCTAACGCTATGACTTCAACTCTTGCGCTTAGAACATTCTCACACTTAACACTGCCCCACCTTTCACCCACATCTTTGCTTTGCTAAGTGTGCTTCAGTATCCCTACTAAACACCATTCACTTAGCAGAGCATGACTTGATATATAAGGGTAAGTGAGGTTTACATCCATTAAATTCTCCATTACTATCTTTCTTTATCACATTGTGAAAAATATGTGGCATAGTTTAAGATTTAATAGCTTCATTTCTATTTATCCAGCTTACTTTCTCAGATGGTGTTCCCTCAGGTTTCTCTACAAGGATTAGAAGATGCTAAGTAGGTATTTTTATGTAAGATTGAATCAATGATAACTATGAAGTAAATAAATATGATGAAATACAAATTGTTGATAATCACTTGACAAATAATCTAACTTTACTAACCTTAAAAGAAATGTAAATTTAAAATATCTGAAATATCTTTCTTGCAATATCATTTGCAATTAGAAAACACTATTAGCAAGAGAATTTCACAAGTTGGTACACAAGGGAAAATGAACATTTTAGGGTTTCTTTGGTTTAAATGTAAGATGTTTTAATTTTCTGGGACATAATTTGTTACCATGGATTACAAACCTGAACACCATGTTAAGATCATTCTAGAACTAACTACATAATTCTATTTCTACAGTTTTATTGTCACAATACCAGGAGTTACAAACAAATTATTTTCTGCCATTAAAATTTTATTAAAATGAGGAAGCATATAAACAGACAACCCCATATAAGCAAGAATGTTCTATCCTGTAGAAAAACACAGCCAACATGAGTAGGGTGAAATTTCTAATGATTATGACATATGCTAGATAACAAATGTAATACTCTAAAAATTATAATTGCCAGTACATCAAGATAAATGTCAAAAAAGAAGGGAACTAAACACAACAAACTCTAAAAGGTGCCAATCTTATAACAGTAGTGACAAAAATGATTTTTTAAAAAAAATTTATTATTCTAATTTGTTATACACTTTTGCAGAGTACATTTCATTTCATATTACATATAAAGAGCACAATTTTTCAAGTTGCTGGTTTAATATAAAGTATTTTTACAACAATTGTGTCTTCACAAGTGATTTTTATTAACTCCTTTTTTACATCTTTCAAAATTTCTGTTGGAACATGTAGTCTGCTTACAAATACAACATTATAGTATGAAATCTTTAATAGTTTGCTAATTTTTAAGTTTATAAACTTCTTACATGTTAACTTATTTATTTATTCGTTTATTCATGAAGTGTCTCTTAACCAGCAATAGATAAGATGGACAAGGCACATAATCTCTCCATTCTCCTAGGGGGAAACATGATGAAGTAAGAAAGTAAATACATACACAAATAAAGCATACAAATAAATAATTGACAATTGTAAGACATGCTATGCAAGAAATAAAGTGGGCAATTAAAAGCGGTAGTGATAGTAACTCAAAGGGAAGAATGAAATGTTACAATTGATAATTAAATAAATCATCATGTACATGATTAGGAAAGGGCAATCCAGGCTGAGAAAACAGCACATGCAAAGACAGTAAGATGAACATAAGTCTAGTATGGTCCAGAAACAGAAACAGAAAGAAAGCCAGAGAAACTTAAATGTAGTTGTGAAATGGAAGCATAGACTGGTAGGCTGGGAAGATTACATAAGGCAATTTATGTAAGCGATTTGAATAAGAATAATAATTTGAATAATAATTTGAATAATAATAATAATTGTTATTATTATTGGCTGTAGGATTTAACCCAAGGGATATTTTGCTACTGAGCACATCCTCAGCCCTTTTCATGTTTTATTTTGAGTCAGGGTCTTGCTAAGTTGTTTAGGACCTTGCTAAATTGCTGAGGTTAGCCTGGTACTTCTGATCCTCCTGCCTCAGTCTCCCAAGCCAGTGGGATTACAGGTGTGCTCCACCAGGCCCAGCTAAGGAATTTGAATTCTAAGTACAATGTGAAGTCTTTTATGGACTACCCTGCATAAGCCTTTATTTGACAATCATAAACTACCTTCCTCCAACATAAGATTCTTCACACTACTATTCAAAGAACATAGTTGCATTTATTGCTAACATAATATTTTTTCCTACAAAATCCAAGTTTGTAACAAACTCTCTACTGATTATATGTCATATGTTTATATAAAATTTAAATAAATACAAAGATCAATATCTGTAATTATCTTAATCATTTATTATCTGTTACCCCTCCTCCTATTGAAACATTAGTTCTAAATGAAGAAATTGCTTCTAGTTTATATTCCCAGTGATTTCTCTGTGTGTTTCCACTTAATAAATACTCAATACATATTTGTTTCATATATAAAGGTTGTAATGTTTGTTAATACATTGTAGAAACCATGTAATAGTACTGACAGCTTTACATCACTATTTTGTGTTCTGTGTCCTACTCTTAACTTCCTTTGAGTTTCTTCTTAACATTTCTCCCTCCTTATATTGTTTTAGTTGTGCTCTAATCTGGCCATTCTAACTCTTCTTCTATATAACACACCATTTTTGTCCCTCTCTAGACTCTCTCAATTGATGATCTCGTGTGTTTCTGCAACCCATCTATAAAAACTCTCCATCCTAACCTCTCATTGAGGGTAGATGTGTGCTGTGCCCAGATGAATTTCTAGCACAGATCAAACAACAGAAATATAACTAGTATATTACTTTGCTTCAGACAGCTCTGCATGGATGCTTTCTGCATGTTTTCTTAACTATATATTCCAATCATAATTATAATTTTGTCTTTTGATTTGGCAATTCTATTAAAAGGACTGATACTATTAATCAAGTCACTTAAATAAAAAAAAAAACACAAATTCATCTTTACTATGTCTCTGTATCTCCTTCTCTACAATCCTATTTCCTCTAGTGCCAACTTCTTACCTATTCACTGCCTGTACCCAAAACCTGACCTCACCTAAAGACACATTAATTTTTTTTTATGAAGAGAGCATATTTTATGTCTGATATATGCCTTTTATGTAACTTCTTTTTACTATTCATACATTTACCACCTTCTTTTTCTGAAGTTAACTTAGCAGATATCTAATAATTAAGAGGTAAGAAGTAGAAATTGACATATATAATATTGTTGCAGTTTTCATAGGCTATACAGATGTACAGAAGAAGGCATAAAGGTATGGTGGGTTGTTGGGAATGTAAGATATCTGTATTTCCTCCAACTGTTAATGGATTTTGGCAGACACCAAGGACATGTAACATAAAATTTAATATTTATTCAGCTTATTATTATGATTAAATTGGACTTAAAATGGAAAACATTTAATTTTGAATTTATGAAATATTTTATTAAGCAAATGGAAAAATACTTAATTTTTTTCATGTTGAAACAAGTTATATATATATATGTGTATATATATATATATATATATATATATATATATATATATACATACTTAGGAAGAGCTTATGGTGATACTTATTAAGGATAAGATTAATTATGCTGTATGATCATTATACACAAGTCTACTGTTGCCACTTGACTTCACATTTTACTTTATTTATTAAGATTTTTGGAAATGACCCTTTGCCAGCCTTGTATACTTTGTGTTTTTAAATTCTGTGCATATGAAATATTCATATATATATATATATATATATATATACATATATATACATATATACATTATATATATACATATATATAATTATTAAATGTCTCAGTGGGGAATTTTACCACTTAAATTAAAAGCAATAAAAATAGGCTCCTTTTAAACAAACCACCTTCTGAAGCAGTGGCAAGCTGTCTCTTGAAATATAATGCTCTCACATTCATGAGCACTGTATCTGTCTGTCTGTCTGTCTCTCTCTCTCTCTCTCTCTCTCTCATTAATACTCATTGTGCAAGGTAGAACACTAAGGTAAGAAAATACATTGAGAATGTTTTTAATTAAGCTTGAGTAAGAGAATTAACCTATGAAGACCCAACAGAAATATTGTAAAAGGTCATCATATTTCATCAAACTGAGTTCAATTTTTTGGCCTAATTTATTCTTAAAATTGTCTCAAGACATAACTATTCTTGGTTGAAAATGAATACTTTGTATTACTTCTTAGTTTTTACCCATCATTTCCACAAATAGCTTCACCTTAAGACACCCTTATGACATTTTTTTAAATTTATTTTTTATTCTAAGTTGTTATAAATGACAGCAGAATGCATTACATTTCATATTACACATATAGAGCACATTTTTACATATCTCTGGTTGTATGCAAAGTATATTCACACCATTCATGACTTCATACTTGCACTTAGGGTAATGATATCCACCACCTCATTCTACCATCTTTTTTTTTTTTCATCACCCTTTTGCCCCCTCCTTCACCTCCCTCCCCATTGGACATTCTAGTGTTCCTCTAATCCTCCTATGCTCCCCATCCCAACCTGACTGTGAATTGGCCTTTTTATATCATAGAAAATATTTGGCATTTGGCTTTTTGGGATTGGCTAACTTCACTTAGCATTATATTCTCTAAATCCATCCATTTACCTGCAAATGCCATGATTTTATTCTCTCTTATTGCTGAGTAATACTCCATTGTATGTATATACCACATTTTCTTTATCCATTCATCTACTAAGGGCATCTAGGTTGGTTCCACAGTTTAGCTATTGTGAATTGTGCTGCTATAAACATTGATGTGGCTGTGTTCCTGTAGTATGCTGTTTTCAAGTCTTTTGGGTAAAGACCAAGGAGTGGGATAGCTGAGTCATAAGGTGGTTCCATTCCAAGGTTTCCAAGGTATCTCCATACTGCTTTTCATATTGGCTGCACCATTTTGCAGTTCAAGACACCCTCATGACATTTAAAACCTCAAAGCTGCCAGGTTTGTCCTGATCTAGAACAATAATTTTGTATATAGTCTCTTCTGTGACTAAAAACTCTGTAATTAAACATAAATCTGCCAGAAATGGAGATTATGGAAATTATGTGAGTAGAGTTTTTTTTTTTTTTTTTTTAAAGTTTTCTTTTTTGTTCTCTCTTATTTTTTAAACACTGAGACATTCAGAATATGGTTTTCACTTAGCTTTGAAAGGGGAATGAGAAAGGCTATTTGTTCAAATGTTTTCTATCTATAATTTAAAAAAATTATTCAGATCTGTCTTGATTAAACAGTTTTTATACATTTTATAAATGTTATAATATTTTATACTTGTGCTAGCAAAAAGTTTTGCACTGACTTCTTTTGAAATGTAAGTTATTTGTATGAGGTATTTTAATTTTACATTGTATTCCATATAAATGCATCTTTTTACTTTTTATTATCTCAATATATCTTGCTGAAATATTTTAATCGATACATATACTCATACCACAATTCAACATGATAGGTGTTAGATGTTTCCATTTATTATTAGCATTTTTTTTTCTTGAACAGCTTTATCTTCTTTCTTTTTTTATTGTACATTCTATTCCAGGTATAAATCTTTCTAAGCCCATCAGGAAGATGGATGAAATGTTTAGCAGAGATAAAACGCTAAAATTTCCTATTTGGCAGCTTTGATGTACAAGCACTTGGCAGTTACGTTAAATGGAAATGAGTGAGTGTTTAAGACTGTGTATATAAAGTCAGCTACATTTTTTTTAAAAACATAGTGCAAACCTATAATCGCTTATAGATCTTAAAGCATAGTTATCACACTTTTACTTTCAAACAATTTTGAAATGCATTACAGGATATTTTTGACATTTAAAGCAGTGGTTTCAGAGGTTATTGAATATTTATCTAAAATTATCTGATAATTCTATAGAAGTAAAACTTTTGAGTAATGAAATTTCCAAACATGTTCAAATGAACTATATCTCTCTTGCTGCCTCATTATTTTGATTAAAACAATTAATTCCAAAATCCCACAAAACATTAGAAAGTCAGTAAAAATATAAAGTAAAATGTCCACTTGCAGAACAGATAAAAATTTCATTAGTTTGAAAATATAAATTTAAAAATTGAAAAAAAAATTAAAAAGCAGAAATAGAATGGGCCTTTCAATATTTCACCTTTAGAAAATCCTATCTACTTTTTATTTCTCTGTTCTGAGCAAATTTGATATGATATCAAAGAAAGTTCAAATGAAATGGGAGTATATCATTAAAGAACAGATTCAGCTTTTTAAAGGAAAGTGAGAAACTCATGATGTAAATAGAGGACTAGCTTACAGTGGAGAGAAAAGCAAGAAGTATTATATTTGATGAACTAAATCTGGAAATATTGGCTTTTAAGAGAAAATAGCATTAAATAAATGTATATTTTATTTAAAAAATCAATTAGTGTGGAGCTAGTCAATTAATTTGGTATTAGTTTAAGAGCATGTGAAAAACATTTAAGGGGTCAAATAGAACTATGCTAAGACATCTGTTGGTACAATAATTTTCCCATTTTCAATGTGTCTTTAATCTTTAATAACTTTTATTTTGTCTTCTTAAAATATCTTCTTTTATAAAAGAGAGGAACACTTGGCAGTTATACCACATGTGACTGAGTAATTTATAAAATTATATTAACATAGCCAAGTATATTTTTGAAATTGATAAAAATCTTATTATTTATATTTTGGAGTTTACATTAAGTATATATGTCCTTCTATTAGATATGAAAGTAGTTCATTTGGTAATAATTATCCTATTTCATTTCTTTAGAGCCAAATTTTCAGATCAAAATTGTTTTACTAAATCTTAGTTCTCATGATCCTTATATTTGTTCTCTTTATTTTTGTGATTATAATATTCTATTTCTTTTTTAATAGTTTTGAAAACTACTATATGTTCAAATAGAAAAGTCTAATTATATAAACAAAATTTCATTATTCTGAAATTATGTAGGTAATTTTCAAGAAATCTGCAAAAATAAAATGAATTAAATGTTGAAAACATAATTACACAAATTTATTTCATATAAATTATTTTTATTATGATCAAATCTTGTTAGATAACTTCAAAGGCAGAAATTGTTAAAAATTAGACAAAACAAACACAAAGAGAGAGATAAAACTGGAAAACACCACATAGACTAAGAACTCCATTCTCTTATGTAGCTTAAAATATATTTCAGGCCAGGCGCGGTGGCGCACACCTGTAATCCCAGCACTTTGGGAGGCTGAGGCAGGTGGATCCTGAGTTCAAAGCCAGCCTCAGCAATGGCGAGGCACTTAGCAACTCAGTGAGACCCTGTCTCTAAATAAAATACAAAAAGGGCCGGGGATGAGGCCCAGTGGTCGAGTGCCCCTGAATTCAAATCCCTGGTACCACAAAAGAAAAAAAAAAAAAAATATATATATATATATATATATATATATATATATATATTTCTAAAGTATATAAAATAAACTCGTGAAACATTGACAAAAAATGGAAAAGCAAAAATTATCAAACCAAAACCTCATCCATACAGGGAAGATTGTTTTGTGTATGACCATGGGATGCTAACAGGATACATATCCATCCTTTTCTCCCTCCCCACTCCCTCCCGCCTGCGTCCCTGCCTCCTTTATTTTCAGTCATATACATTTAAGCCAGATGTAATTAATCATGTAGTTAACTATATTAAAGTTAACTATAGTAAAGATTTTTTTTTTATTTTGCTTTTCATAAACATAACATTTTGAAGATTTAGAAAAATATTCTTTCAACAATTAGGAAAATTCATCTTAAATGACATTATCAATGTTCTATTCATAAACAATTGACATTTTTTCTCCTTACATAATACATTTATTTTTCATTGCCATCCTACTGTATAAGACTGTTTTGTTGTTGTTGTTGTTGTTGTTGTTGTTTTGTATCTGGGATTGAACTCAGGGGTACTTGACCATTGGGTGACATCCCCATCCATTTTTTGTATTTTATTAGAGACAGGGTCTCACTGAGTTGCTAAGTGCCTCGCTGTGGCTGAGGCCGGCTTTAAATTCATTATCCTCCTGTCTCAGCCTTGCAAGTGCTGGGATCACAGGTGTGTGCCACCACACCTGCCACCTTTTAAGACAGCTACTCTAGAGATCAAGTAGAGCTGGGGAACAGAAGCAATGGTTTAGGGGACCCATGCTGTACAAAGTTTCAGTTCCATCTTGCATTTAATAAAAGGCAGGACTTAGAAATACCTGATTACAGGGACTTTGAGATAGCTTCTTATTTCCCCAAACCAGTATATTTTTAATATTAGATAATTATAACAAAGTATTTTGTGCAGCCTGTCACTTATTTTCAGAGATTTAAATTTTACAAATGGGGGCTGGGATTATGGCTCAGTGATGAAAGGCTTATCTAGCATGTGTCTCCGCACCATATAAAAATAGATATCCATTAGATGATTTAGAATCATCCAAATAGACAATGTATGCAGTGTGACTACTTCAATTAATGTCATGGAATGTTAATTTTTCTGAAGCAAAATTAAAAAAAATAAAGTTCTGATGCCACATATTACAAGGAAATGGTTTTTACAGAGAAAATACAATAAAATAGTGTTGTGTCTCAGAGCCATATCACATAAGGAAAAAATATAGAAAATATTAAACTAAAGGAAAGTTAAGAGAAGAAGATAAAATATCAGTGTTTTTTAAATCCAAAGTATCAAAGCAGAATTATAGTTCATCTGTGGAACTACAAATTAATAAGGAGTTTCAATAAAAAGAAGTTAGAAGGAGGCATTTTAATCCAAGCTACACACACACACACACACACACACACACACACACATTACACATACACTAAGCACAGTGGTCATGGGTGAAAATAATCTTAGCTGGTGGAAAAGATGACTTTGGTGTTGGAAAGTTAACTTGAGAAAGAATGAAAAAGCTATATCATAATCCATATGTGAAAATTTTTTGCTGATTGTAATGAATAGTGGAGATGGCAAAATTGTACGTATTTTGTCAATGTTTTGTAAATTCAATAGAACTATGTGCTTAAATATGGAGAAGAAAGGAAAGAAATCAAACATTATCTTTGTATTTTGGGGGGGAGGTTTGTGGATGGAATACTGGTTTCAGATGAGGAGAATATTGGAGATGTAATGAGTGTAGGACAGAGACTAAGAGTATCTTTTCAGATGTTCTAACTTTGGAAGTAGAAATGTTTATTAAATACAGAAATTATGATAGCCAGGCAACTAAATATATGTGTACAATTCAAATAAAATCAAAGTGTTTAATAGAAGATGTAAGCATCATCAGCATACAGAAAATATTTAAAGTCGTGCAACTGGATAAGGGCATCACAAGAGACTACAGTAAGAGAGTTAAATCCAAAATGATTCAGATAAATTGCCTAAATTAAAAAAACTGCAAATAAAATAAAAGAAGTGCACATGTGCCCGCACACACACACACACACACATCAGGCAACAGAGTAGTAAGAATTCACAAAAGTATCCATCTTGAGGTTAGGAATCTTAGGAGATGTAGAAAATGACTTACTATGGAATTTTTTTTTTTTTTTTCAGATACACCAACTGCTCATATAAAACAATACAATTTACACGCACTTGTTATCATAAAGATCCGAATGTTAAATTATATATTGCTACATGTAATTATTATAAGGTTTATGATCTAAATAAATAAAACAGATAAATTTAATATTTTTCTTTTGAAGAAGCTTGTTATTTCCCTCAAAGAGAAGGCTGCAAAAACTATGATAGCATCTTAGTGAATGCTTTCTTGAATATTTAGATTAATTTAGAGATTATAAAAAGTGCATGACAGCTGTTGTGGTTTGATGTGAGGTAGTCCCCAAAATATCATGTGTGAAAAAATGCAAGAAGATTTAGAGGTCAAATGATTGGGTTATGAAAGCCTTAACCTAATCAGTATATATTTTTTTCTAATTTAAGAATAATTTATTTTCCCAAATTCTAATTATTTATCATTTTTTCTTTTTTAAATTTTTTATTATTCTAATTTGTTATACACGTTTGCAGAGTACATTTCATTTCATATTACATATAAAGAGCACAATTTTTTGAGTTGCTGGTTTAATATAAAGTATTTTTACAACAATTGTGTCTTCATACATGTATTTAGGGTAATCATGGATAACTCAGTCTGCTATTATTCCTATCCCCTTGCCCCCACTCCTCCCTCCCCATGTTTGTTCTATTTAAAGTTCTTTCATTCCTCTCATTCCCTCTCTCTTGCCTTTATAAGTTAGTATCTTCATATCAAAGAGATCATTGACCTTTGTTTTTTGGGGATTGGCTAACTTCACCTAGCATTATTTTCTCCAACTCCATCCATTTACCTGCAAATGCCATGATTTTATTATCTTTTAGTGCTGAGTAGTGTTCCATTGTGTATATATACCAAAGTTTTCCTATCCATTCATCTGCTGTTGGGCATCAGGGTTGGTTCCACAATCTAGCTATTGTGATTTGTGCTGCTATAAATATTGAAGTGGCTGTGTCCCTGTAATATGCTGTTTTTAAGTCCTTTGGGAATAGGCCAAGGAGTGGATAGCTGGGTCAAATGGTGGTTCCATTCACAGTTTTCTGAGGAATCTCCATATTACTTTCCAGATTGGCTTAGTATATTAATCCCCTGATATGGATTAACTGAGTGATGACTCTAGGAAGGTTGGGTGTGGCTGGAGAAGGTGAGTCCCTGGGGACATGCCTTTGGGGTTTATATTTGATCCTTTGATCCTGTATCTAGTAAACTTCTCTATATTCAAAGTTAGAACATCTGAAAAGATATTCTTAGTCTCTGTCCTGTACTCATTACATCCTTTATATTTGACCCTTGCTTCCTGGTGTCACACTCCCAGCTGCTTTCCCTGGCAACACACTTCTGCCATGATGTTCTGCCTCACCTAGGGGCCCAAAGAATGGAGTCAGCCAACTGTAGACTAAAATAATCATAGTCAGCCATAAATAGACCTCTGAAACTGTGAGCCCCCAAATAAACTTTTCCTCGTTTAAAATTGCTCCTGTCAGGTCTTTTGGTCCCAGCGGTGAAAAAGCTGATTTATAACAATATCCATGAACAATTTAAATGATAAAATGAGATCTTTTATCAGCTGATTATATTTAACTAAATCTAGAGTTGATATATAGTGATTTTTCTTGTTTATATGTTTTCAAGAACAAATCTTAATTTGCAAGTAATGACAATGGTTTTATACACTGTTATTTTTTTTATATTTGTTGATAGCAACCAGCTGATGATTCATTTAGATTCACTGGCTATAAAAAGAAAACCTAAATGGAAATAAACAAAAAGCAGGGTAATGAAGAAGAATCAAATTTAATCAATATATGTGTCTATCTGTCAAGGCTTCACAGAATAAACCTTCCACCCTCATTCCAATCATAGATGCCTCTAATATGGTTGTCACTCCCCTTATGCTAACAATACACAACAAGTAGAAGGAATCTTATATAGTTTCTTGTGTTCACTAAAAATTATAAAATGGATTCCATGCATACTTGATTATGTCAAAGTTAACTCTAATATTTATAACTATATTACACTAATAAAAACATTTTTAAAAATTAGACTATGTGGAAGACCATAGACTATTTCACAAAAGAGATAAATAGATTTTTAAAATTCTATGAGATTTGTGCATTCTGTGCATGTTGGATACATCTTTCTCATAATATTGATCTCTTTATTAAAATTAAAATGAAATATCAACATATTCTAGACAATTTTCTCATACTCTACATTGCATATAGTTATATTTGGAGTATCTTATTTTCCTTTACTTATCACCCTGAATTACCCGGGTGTGGTTGTGCACACAGGTAATCATAGTGACTCAGGAGGCTGAAGCATAAGGATTGCCAGTTGGAGGCCAGCCTTGGCAATTTATCACCCTGGATTAAACCATGAGTTCATCTTTGGCAACTTAAACACAGCACCTCATAAACAGCCATAACCACCTTTTCCACCAAAGAGTGGTGATGGTGATGATGATGATTATCATGTAAGGCTCGAGCTGTGTAAACCATAGCACTAGTGTTTGCTTTCCATTTAACAAGTTATGTGTCTTTGAGCAAGAGACCACTCCATAGTTTATCTTATTGCTTAGCATAATAACATATTTAAGAGTCCTAAAAATGGACTCTCAAGTACTTTAAGTACTTTATTATGGAAATAACTGTCTTCTATGTCTTGAGTTTTGATGATTGTATTTCCATATTTTATTTTATCATTTCCGTAACTATTTTCTCCTCCCTAGTTTTCTTACTTTGTATGTATGCATGTGTGTGGTGTATATATATGTCTTCTGTATTACTAATTATTTCACTAAAATGCCTACTCTTCACTTTCCTCATTCTGGAAAATGAGTAAAAAGTAGATAGAAAATTAATAGAAAAATAATTACTAAAAAATGAAATTGTATGTAGATAAGACCACATTTCTTATGTCATTTTCTAAATATCAACTTATTTATTTTTCTTCCCTAAATTAAAAAGGAAAAAAGTGATGAAGTCATATGGAAAAGTTTTGGAAGTACTAAGTCACACTTGATTTCAGTGTCAGTTCACATTGGCTAAAATGAAAATGACAGAGACTTTGACAAATTTGTTTTTCAATAATTATTAGAAGTATTGTCAGGATTTAACACATGATCTAAATGTCTAACTTTTCAAAAATTAACAATGAATGTTCTAGAAACTCTTCAGGCCAAATAACTGTCAAGCTAAAAAAGAGAGAGATTCAGAGATTCTCAAAGGAAAATAAATATTTGATATTAACGGAGCATTGTAATCAGACTATGTGTACCATAGTAATATTTTATTACAAAAAATAGTATGAGAAAAGACAGATTACATTTTGCATGATGAATGGTAAATATTTACCAGTGCCTATAAAATAAATAAAGATATTGCCTCATAGGTAAGTACAATAGCTATGAACAACCACATTTTAAATGTAACTATAACATTTAATTATTTATTTATTTAAATAGTTTATTTATTACAATAGTTTATTCATGAGTATTTTTCTTTAGTGATATTTTAGATTTAGACTTTAGGAATTTCAACAACGAATATACATTAAGTATTATTTTAAATTATAAATGATTTTGCTTTTTATTTTATTTATTACTGATTGAGCTGGTTTCAGAACTCATTAAAAATGATACATTTATATTTTCATCTTTTTCATTCTTGTAGAATGCCTGCTTAGACTTTTTATAAAGAACTTAAGAAATCTATTTTGAAGATTCTCATAGAAATAAAGAACATCACAAATGTAGACCACTCTACTTTCCCTCAATAGAGAAAGAATAAGAATTCAAAGGGAAATAATAGGAATTCAAAATTCATCAATGTATTCCATCAGATAATATAAATTAATTGTGTCTCATACTGTCTTTGCCTTAAAAAATTGTTTGAAGAAAATAGTAATTAATTGGATTCTTGAAGACTTTTTTTAATCACATCTTTATTTTGAAGAAGTAATTCATATTATATAGGAGAGAAAATTCTAGAAAGTAGCAATAAACTTTTATATTTGATTAACTTACATGTGAAAAGATAAAGATTTAATGAGTAATTCTGTTATGAACTATAATAATAGTTATGATTAATCAATTCTGTTTAAAGATAAGGAATGTGGCTTTCTTTAAATTTAATACTGGAGACCAGTTTCCTTGTGGGTAGGAATTATCCCAAGCCAATTCTGTGCTTGTGGAAGACACATTAAGTCCAGGCTACTTCATTTATGGATTGAAAAGGACGATAAAACTGCTTTAATTTGGAAACTCTTTAGTTAAGAAGCTAACTTCTTTGCTAACAAAAATGCAAATCGTAGAAGCGTATTGGAGAGGCAAATATAGGGGTGGGTAATGATGCCTGTATAGCATTTACTAAAATGATAATTTTTTTTTGTTTCTTCATGAACACAAATCAGAGTTCAAAGGAAAAATATATATTTTGAAAAGAAAAATACATAGTTCTTCATTTTTAATAAATAAATGGAATTCTGGAAGATGCCTCTGGTTTGATATCCTTTGAAAAGGATTTCAAACTCTAGTTTATTAACTGTCCTTTCAACTTCTCCTTGTTCAATACCCAAAGAAGATAAGTTATATAAGTCATAGTGTGTGTGTGTGTGTGTGTGTGTGTGGTGTGTGTGTGAATGTGACAGAGAGAGGCACAAAGAAAGTTAGAGAGAAAAAGGCGAGAATTTTAAATTAGACTATCTTTTATCCTGACAGTGATCTTTCTGTAAATTGGGTAGTTTGATATTGTCATTCTTTTCTTACCTTTATTCTGCCTTGATAATAAAAATCATTTCAAATTTTGAGGAAGAAAAATGAATAATATAACATTTTTAGTCATAAATACATGTTGTATGTTTTTAAAAGATACATTGTGCCTTGCCATAGGAAAATTATTATTCATAAGAATAAAAAGAATATGTGTCAAAATAATAATGAACAGATATTATTATTTAGAATCATTATGTGGAATATTTGGTGATAGATAAAACAAAATTATATAATTTCATGAACAAGACCAAATTTTAGCTTCTGCAATGTATACAAGGTAAAACACGTTATTCATATTTATTCTTTTTTTGAGGCTAATGTGGTTTAATGTACAATGTGGAAAATCTACAAAATACAAAGCGCCATAAAACTTGGCAGATGAATGAATTGGACTTTGTTACCCTATGTGCATATATGATTATACAACCTGGTTAACTCTACACCATGTACAATCAGAAGAACGAGAAGCTATACTCCATTAATGTATGATGTGTCAAAATGCATTCTACTGTCATGTGCAACCAACCAGAACAAATTAAAAAATGTAAAAAATATTGGCATATCTGAAACAGAAAGTGGAGAAAGAGAGATGTATTTCATGAGTTTAAGGAAGTCATTGACATCAAGTAGATGAGTGACACAAGTGGTTATGATTACTTGTACTGCTTATCAAGGATTATGCTTGGTTCTGGTTATATTCTTTACTTACCAAAGGTTGTGCTCTAGAATAGGAAGAAGAGGAAATAAGAAAATGGGAATGTATTTTCTTATTTTTTGAAATGCAAACACTAGAATATTACACATCAAACTAATGAAACTAGTTACCTGTTGCAGGTGGGTGAAAACATGGGGTTCAGGGTAGGGAGATCACTGAGTATATTTTTGCATGTGGCCTGGCTTTTGGCACCATGCTAATATTTTACATATTTGAAAAATACATTAAATTAATGAGGATAGAAATGAGGCATTAATTAAAGTGGAATAGAAGGCAAAACAATTGAATCTTGTTTATTTATTTATTTTTAATTTTTATTTGTTCTTTTTAGATATGCATGACAGTAGAATGTGTTTTGGCATATTATACATACATGGAGTAAAATTTATTCTAATTAGGATCCTATTCTTGTGGTTGTACATGATATGGGGTTACCCTAGTCATGTATTCAAATACAAGGATAGAAAACTTATGTCCAATTAACTTTACTATCTTTCCTTTCTCCCTTTCCTCCCTTCCCTTCATTCCCCTTTGTATAATCGAAAGGGCTTCTATTCTTCCCCTTCCCACCCTCCCTTGATGTTTTAAAATATCCACTGCCAGACTTTAGCCATGAAGGCTATCTGTGGAGCAGAAGGGTGGGGGCAGGGGTTTAGAAATGATGGTGGAATGAGATGGACATCATTATCCAAAGTACATGTATGAAGACACAAATGGAGTAAATATACTTTGTATACAACCAGAGATATGAAAAATTGTGCTCTTTATGTGTAATGTGAATTGTAATGCATTCTGGTGTCATATGTAACAAATTAGAATAAAAATTAAAAAAAGAGCCGGGCGCAGTGGCGCACGCCTGTAATCCCAGCACTTTGGGAGGCTGAGGCAGGAGGATCGCGAGTTCAAAGTGCCTCAGCAATGGCGAGGCACTTAGCAACGCGGTGAGACCGTGTCTCTAATAAAAAATACAAAAAAAAAAAAAAAAGGGCTGGGGATGTGGCCCAGTGGTCGTAGTGCCCCTGAGTTCAATCCCTGGTACCAAAAAAAAAAAAAAAAAAAAAAAAAAACAAAAGAACAAAAAGAATCTTGTTTTATTTAAAGTAATAATTTGACAGAAAGTAAAAGTAAAAAGAATTATCCCTAAGAACTTTTAGATTATATTCACTTAATCTAAAGACTAAAAGAACTGAAAACTAATGTTGAACTTTATTTAATATTGAATTTTATGTAACTTTTTTCTTTTTTATTAATTTGTTCTAATTAGTCACACATGACAGCAGAATTCATTTCGACTTACTATACACAAATGGAGCACAATCCTTCACTTCTCCAGCTGTACATGATGCAGAGTTGCAACATATTTGCAGTCATACATGCACCTAGGGCATTGATGTCCATCCCATTCCACCACCTTTCTTACTCACATGCCCACTCCCCTCCCTCCCCACCTTTGCCCAGTCAAAGTTCCTCTATTCTTCCCATGCCCCACCCCCCATTATGGCTCAGCATCCACTTATCAGAGAGAACAGTCGGCCTTTGGTTTTTTGGCTTACTTCGCTTAGCATAATATTCTCCAACTCCATCCATTTATCTGCAAATGCCATAATTTTATTCTCTTTTAATGCTGAGTAATATTACATTGTGTATATATATATATATATATCACTTTCTTCATCCATTCATCTATTGAAGGGCATCTAGGTTAGTTCCACAGTTTAGTTATTGTGAATTGATCTGGTATGAACTTTGATGTGGCTGCAACACATCAATCATGCTGATTTTGAATCCTTTGGGTATACACTGATGAGTTGGATAGCTGGGTCAAATGGTGGTTCCGTTTTCCAAGTATTCTAAGGAATCTCCATACTGGTTCCCATAGTGGCTGAAACAATTTGTAGTGCCACCAGCAATGTATGAGCATGCCTTTTCCCCCACATCCTTACCAACACTTATTATTGTTTGTATTCTTGATAACTGCCATTCTGCCTGGAGTGAGATGAAATCTTAGAGTAATTTTGATTTGCATTTATATAATTACTAGAGAAGTTGTACATTGCTTCATATGTTTGTTGACTAATTGTATATCTTCTTTTGAGAAGTGTCTATTCAGTTACTTAGCTCATTTATTGATTGGGTTATTTAGTATTTTGGTGGGAAGTTTTTTTTGTTTGTTTTTTATATATTCTGGAAATTAACGGTCTATCTGATGTTCATGTAGTAAAGATGTTCTCCCACTCTGTGGGCTCTCTCTTGGTGTTACTGATTGTTTTCTTTGCTGAGAAGAAGCTTTTTAGTTTGAATTCATCCCATTTATTAAAGCACAAGAAATAAAATCAAGAATTTAAAAAAAAATGGGATGGATTCAAACCAGAAAGCTTTTTCTCAGCAATGGAAACATATTTTTTTCTTTATAGAGAAAAATTAATGATAGAATATAGGAAGAACATCATATTCCTGGGAGATTGTCAGGCAATAAGTACCATAGCTTTATTTAGACCTAAGTCTCATCCTGTGTTTGCTTTGCTCCTCCATTTAAAATCTATTACATATCTCTAATTTCACTTCCAGAATTATCACTTTTAATTTCTTTGCTCTACTTTCTGTTTAGGTCAAGTCACTCTTTTGAGTAACCATTAATTTAAAATGTCATTTGAGTATATTACTGACAGTCAGGAGGCAATTCAACCTTACATGTGCTGTTTGTACATGAATTTAATAACAGATAACACAGTTATCAAACACTGACAGAATTTGAAAGGAGCGATGGAATTGTTCACCGATTATGATGTCCACCTGTTATTCACATTGTGATTTGTAGATTTGAGTGCTAGTAACAAAGATTTACTTTATAGAATTCCTTATAATTGATATATTATAAATGAATTTTGAATTGTATTATTGCTAGGCTGATGATATTTAATTTAAATGTGTCAACTATGTGAAACCTGTCTATATTGATACCAAGCAATGTGAAACCAGACTATCCTATGAAGTTATAATTGTGAAAATAATGATTATGGATAGAAAAATATGTCAACATAGAAGAGTGAAGACACTGATACATACCCATGTAAATGAAATGCTTACAAATACAATTCCATTTTAAATCAGTGGGACAATCATACCCTAATTAACAAATAATATTGAGAATTGACTATTCATATGCATAGCACCACCAACAAAAAAAAGGTAATATGGAAACAGAATGTCTACATTATATTCTTCTGGCATGAAATTTACATAACAATGAATAATAAATACTAAGGGTAAAATCTTGGATTTCTCTAGAAGAAATTGTACGTAAATATTTTTATGATCTTAGAAAAAGGTCTTAATCATCAAAAAACAAAGCATAGAAATAAAAATTCAGACACTGCAGCATGAAAGACAAATTTGACTATATAATGAAACACCTCTTTATTATAATACTTTTCTATTATTACAAACTGGCTGAAGTTTCACTGATGAAAAAGAAAAAAAAAAAGAAATACTATTAATAATATAAGAATTGTCTAAAATATTATTGTAAGAAGAAACTCTTAATTAAGACTATGCAAGAGGCACAGGAAATTTACAAAAACAAATACAGATTACTGGTCTTTGAATAGAATTTTAAGCCAATGAGTAAATCATAAAATACTAATAGAAATAACAATGAGCTATTTTATCATCCAATTAGCAAATATAAGATAATAATAACTCAATTTAAGAGCATACATGGATACTTGGATTCTTATTCTCTCATAGTTTGCAAAAGAGTTTATAATGCCTTCCTAGAGCATTCTATAGCACTATAAATATTTTAACTGTGCAGACATTTTGCCTAGGAATTTAACATTTGAAACATTTTCCACAGAAATATTTTATATGTACCCTAAGATAAAATTATATTGTCAACTACAAATATTAAAAGTAACATTTTATCTGTTGCTGCCTGAAGCGCTTGGAGCAACGGAGCCGCGGGAAAAACTTCAGAAGCAAACTGGAGACAAACAGCTTTTTATTCTGATAACTTTTCTCTCTGGTTCTAATAACGACTAACACACGCCAAAAACACACCCTAAAATGGCGCTGACCCGATCAGCAATTTCGGCCAAGTCACTCGAGATCCCGCAACAATCCCGTGAGACTACGGGTGGCGACAAAGGCCAAATCTCCACGGCTCATAGTCAACCGCAATTCAAGCCAATCCCCAAACAGGGCTCCTGCATTTCCCCATTTTTGTTTTAAAAGAGGTAATGCTCTAGGACGTCTATGTGCAACCAACATTCTTACCCGTCATCGGATAATCAAGGCTGTGCCCTTGACTCCTGTCTTAGGTTGATATGTCGGCCACATGAGACTGTCCCGTGCGACTGTGCCTGTCTTAGGTTGTCCCCCTCTGGGGATCTTACCCGTCATTGGCTAACCAGCCATCCAATGGAGCCCTTTAGGATCGACTATATATGATGACTAACAGCCGTCCAAATTGTGAGGAGATGTTGCGGCTTTAAGGCAACAAGCCTTTTGGTGATGAGCCAAATTGCATAGCATATCAAATTGTTTAAACAAATCAGCTGCCCTAAGTTCCATCAAGTAACACACTGAATTCTCTAGACAAATACCCGCAAGGCATTGTCCCGTAAAGTCCCAAACAATGAAAGATCAAAATGTCCATTTGTTATAACATGTTGATGTAGGAGGCCCCATGCATGTAGAGCAGAGGCCACACTGTTGGTGAGGTTGTTTGATGTTTGAGCAGCAGACGTCTTTTTTATGTTTAGACAATGCCACCGGCAAATCTTCAGGGCCCGCTACCTAGAAACTCAAGCATCAATTATTAAAGGAAAGGCAGTACTATTGCAGCACTGAGTCAAGAGGCGAGTTGTCAAACTACAAAATAGAATAATTAGATTAGAAAATTAAAGTTGATTTTTGTTCACATACATCGCTGGTTGAGCTTTTACAAACATAAGTTGGAAAAATGTCATATTTAGAACAAAACAAAGAAAGACTGAGGGTAATTACTGCATTAAAGATAGATTAAAGAAAAGGTAAAGGCACTTGAGAGAAATAATTTGTTAGCTGGAACCCTTGAGTCTCTGTATACAGAGCAATTTTTTACCTGTTGAGATAATTGAAATTAATGAGCTATTAAACAAATGAAGTTAATAACAAATAAACAATCTTAAGTCAAAACACCAAAATATCAGGTTATATAGCACTAGTCATATTTGTTTGCTAAAGAGAAGTCCCAGGGACACCTATAAATCAAAATTGAAAGTACCTTCATTTATAAAATTATTTACCTAAAATGAATACTCTTAACCTAAAATGAATTAAAGTTATTTGGATCCATATATATATATATTTTCTTTTTCATAAGCGCTTAGTTCTTTGTGACGTCACACTGGACAGACGAACAAGCATACAAACATATATTTGTGACGTCACATTAACATGAAATGTAGACAAATGTACAGACATAAAGACATGTATAAAAAGAAAAAAAAATACAATTGTGTGCACACTAAAGAGAGATCTCCTTGTCCTGGCCGGGAGAAATGACACTTAAGTTGTGAAATATTTTCAAAGACTCTTTTGAGGGAATCATTCTGTACCTTCATCTTGGTCCTCTTGATTTTGTACCTTTTTTATTAATCTTGATTCTTCAATAACTTCATCTTGATCATTTTGATGTGGTACCTGTTTTATTAATCTAGATGGTATCCATATTGGAGAGGATTCGTCTTTTGGAAAAACACAAACAGATCCTCTTCCCCAAATTAATACTGGATCTGGACCCTTCCATGTACCTGAAAGAACATCCTTCCAGTAAACCAAAGGTTTATGTTGTTGGTGTGGATTCCAATGTCTGTCTCCAGCAGAATAACCATTAGAGTCTAAAGTTAAAAAATTTAAGGTAAACAGGGCAACTGCCAATCTGTCCTTAGGACTTTTCCAATTTCCTTCTTTTTGTTTTAATAACATAATTTTCAGTGTTCGGTTTGCTCTTTCAATAATGCCCTGACCCTGAGGATTGTATGGGATGCCTGTTTTATGGGATATATTGAATTTTGCGCAAAACTGTTTGAAAGATGAGGACGTATATGCGGGGCCATTATCTGTTTTAAGCATTTTGGGGATGCCCAATGCAGCAAAAGCTTGCAAGCAATGAGATGTAACATCTTTAACTTTTTCTCCAGAATGTAAGGAAGCAAAAATCATGCCTGAGCATGTATCTATAGTCACATGAATAAATCGCAATTTTCCAAAACTTGGCTCATGAGTAACATCCATCTGCCACAAATGATTGGGCATTAATCCTCTAGGGTTAACTCCGAAATGAGGATTGGGCAAATGTGTCATACAAGATTTACAATCTTTTACAATTGTTCTGGCTTGCTCCTTTGTGATTTTAAACCTACGTTGCAAGGTGGTGCTGTTGACATGAAACTGGGAATGAAATAAAGTAGCTTGTTGTAGCACTGAAAGTATAAATACTGTTTTTGTAAGTTCATCAGCCTTTTGATTACCTTCATGGAGGGGACCAGGCAAATTAGTATGTGCTCTAATATGGCCTATGAATAGAGGTTCTTTTCTTGCCCACAAAAGTTTTTGTATTTGATAAAACAATTTAAAGGCTGGAGTATGAGGTGCTATTGGTCCTGCTAACTCTAATTTTGGGACGGCTTGTACAATATAGTGGCTATCTGAAAAAATGTTTACGGGCTGGTCCCTAAAATTTTCCAGAGCTCTTACCACAGCTTCCAGTTCCACTAGTTGAGCTGATTTGTGTGCAGTTATGTAAGTCATATTTTCTTTTTTAGTGACTACTGTAGCAGTACCATTTGAGGACCCATCTGTAAATACATTAAATGCCTTAGGTATAGGTTGATTTTTTATTACCTGTGGAAATATAATAGGATGATTAATACAAAAAGATAATATAGGGGACTTAGGAAGATGATTATCAAAATTTGCAGAAGTAGAGCATTTAGCTATAGCCCAATCATTATCATTGAAGCATAAGTATTCAATCTGTGATGATGAATAGGGAGTAATAATAGTAGCAGGGTGAATGCCAAATATTTTAGTAGAAGTCTTAAGTCCTTGAAGAATAAGTTTAGCCACCATGGAGGTATAAGATTCAATTATACTTTTAGGAGAGACGGGCAAATGTATCCATAATAAAGGCCCTTGTTGCCAAAATACTCCTGTGGGTGTATATTGTGAAGAAATAATAATCAACATCAGCGGTTGAGTTAAATCAACTCTATCACAATGAGCTCCTTCGATGGCTTTTTCTACTAATTTTAAAGCTTTCCTAGCATCAGGAGTCAATGTTCGTGGTGAAGATGGATCAGGATCTCCACGAAGGATGTCAAATAAAGGTTTTAGTTGGCCAGTAGTGAGATTTAGTGTAGGGCGAAGCCAATTAATGTCTCCCAGTAGTTTTTGGAAATCATTGAGGGTGGTCAAATGTTCTTTATTTATTAAAATTTTTGGGGGTCTAACAAAAGTATCCATGATTTTAAATCCTAAATATAATATGGGAGATCTGGTTTGAACTTTTTCTTCTGCTATATATAATCCATATTTTTTTAAATTTTCTACCACATCACTGAATATATTAAATAAGATTTTTTGATTAGGGTGGGCCAATAAAATATCATCCATGTAATGTAGACACATGAGGTTTGGATATTTATTTTTAATGGGTTGGATAGCCTTGTCCACATATATTTGGCATATGGTGGGGCTATTAGCCATTCCCTGTGGTAAAACCTTCCATTGATATCTCTGATCAGGGCCATTATTGTTCATAGAAGGAACGGAAAAAGCAAACCTGGGGGCATCCAGAGGATGTAGGGGAATAGAAAAGAAGCAATCCTTTATATCAAGAGTAATAAGATGGAAATTTTTTGGAATAGCTACGGGACTAGGAAGTCCAGGTTGAGTAGGCCCCATAACTTGCATGGTTTTATTGATTTGTCTAAGATCATGTAACAATCGCCATTTTCCTGACTTTTTCTTGATCACAAATATGGGGGAATTCCAGGGAGATGTGGAAGGTTCTATATGACCTGCTTCTAATTGTTCCTGAACTAATTGGTGGGCCGCTTGTAATTTCTCTTTAGATAGGGGCCACTGAGGGACCCACACTGGCTTATCAGAAAGCCATGGTATTTTCAAAATTATTTTCTCAGTGGCCCCGAAAAAAAATATCTTTTTCCTTTATGACAATGATTACTTTTAGGGTTAAGATTACTCTGTACTTTTTGATAATGAGTTCTTTTATGGTTAAGATTGCCCTGTAGGTTTTCACATTTAACATCTGCAGGCTTGGTTGCAAGGTGTACTCCCATTTGTTGCAAAATATCTCTTCCCCATAAAGTAACCGGTAGATTAGGTAAAACATAAGGCTGAAATGTTCCTTTATGGCCTTCATCATCCTCCCATTTTAAAATTACTGCACTTTTATCTGGGAGGTTATTATATCCCAAGCCTCTTAAACTGGTTGAAGCTTTTTGCAGAGGCCAGTGCTTGAGCCATTGGCGTAAATTAATAATGGAAGAGTCAGCTCCAGTATCTATTAATCCCTCCATTTCTATTCCTTGGATTTTTATTTTACACATAGGCCTCCTTGAACAGTCTCGAACCCAGCAAGCCATGGGACTTGAGTCAGTGGAACAAAATCCTCTATTGTTCCCTTCTTGAGGCATACCCATTTTAAATGAATTATGTAAATTGGGAAGGAGAAGCAACTGAGCAATTCTATCTCCTTGATTAACAGAACTTACACTTTGGGGTGAGCTAAGCATTATTTTTATTTCCCCTTTGTAGTCTGAGTTTATTACACCTGGGGTCACTTGCAAACCTAATAAGCTTTTAGGACTACGCCCGATAATAAGTCCTACAGTCCCTGAGGGAAGAGGTCCCCTGACTCCTGTGGGAATCAGTTGAACCCCCATTTCAGGTGTTAACACTATTCGGGCGGTGGAACAGAGGTCTAATCCTGCATTTCCTCTTGTTCCTCTGGCGAGGGAGTGGATGGGTAGTAGGGATTGTGTCGGGGAAGCATCTGAGTGGATGCTTGAGGATACTCCTTCTGCAATGCCCCGTACATTTGTGGGCCCCGGGGTACTGGGCCCCGTGCCCCGTTTTTTGAATTCCTGAACAAAGGATTTCCATGGATGTCAAATTTTGAATAGCATTTATTGGCCCAATGATTTCCCTTTTTACACCTGGGGCAGCGGCCTGGGGCACGGTATGAGCTTGATCTTATTTCTCTTTTGGGATTTTGCCTAGAATTGCCTGATTGATTATGATAATTTTGCCTGGAATATCCTGATTGATTATAATGTCTACGTTTAGCCTTTGTGAAATTTCGAGAGGAAGCACCTCTCATTGAGGCTGCAATCACATTTCCTGTGACAAAGGCGCCATTTATATCTTTACATAGTTGTATATATACGGAAAGATCCTTTTTAGTTCTCCATGGCCTGATGGCTGCTTGGCACCATTTATTTGCATTTTCATAAGCTAATTGAACAACTAAAGGCATAGCTTGGTCAACATCTGCAAACACACTACCTGCAGTTCTCAAAAGTCGATCAGCAAAGTCGGCATACGGCTCATTAGGTCCTTGAATCACTTTTGACAAGCTACCTTGTAGATCCCCAGGTCCTTGTACAGTTTTCCATGCCTCTAAGGCAGCTGCATTTATCTGAGCATATATATCTGAGTCATAATCTGTTTGAGCCTGTAAGTCTGCGAATTGCCCTTCTCCTGTGAGCATGTCTATATTATAGTTTTCAAACCCTGCAGCCGCGTTTCTTTTAGCCGTTTCTATACAAAGTTCTTGGAATTGCGATCGCCAAACCAAGAATTGCCCCCCGCTTAATGTTGCTTTACATAGACTTTTCCAGTCTGAGGGGGTTAAGCTAAAGGTGTTAAGGGACTCCAGCATACTCAACGTGAAAGGAGCTTGGGGCCCATAAGTCATTACTGCCTCTTTGAGATTTTTTATTGTTTTGAAATCTACTGACTGATGGACACTCTGTCCATTTTTCTTTTCAAATGCTGGCGGTTCCCAATGTATCTGTGAGTTGTCCTCGAGAGCGCATAAGCGATCAGAAAGACTTTTTATTTCTGTTTCTAGGGTATGCAAATGCCTAGTAATACCCTTCATATTTTCTGTAATGGATTCCACCCATGGGGGAGTAGTCACTTCCACAAGTGACTCCTCTGCCTGACGGACCTTTTTCTCGGTCTTTTTTAATTTCTTTTTCCTCATTTTCTCAGGATCACTTTTACTAGATTCCTCACCACTGCTAATTTCACTGACAGCAATATCCTGAGGCCCAGGTTCCAGTGAGAGCAAGTATCCTTCAGCTTTCGCCAATAACTCCCGAATAGCTTTAATAGCTTGGATTTTTGTCATTTTTGGGTCTCTTCTAATACTCTCTTTACTGGTCTCAGTTGGCCCAGTGGAATCTACACTTTTTTGATCACTTTCACTTTTGTCTATATACTCCTCACTGAGAACAGAGTCAGGTATATCAAGGAGTCTTTGCATAGCCTCTATCACTTGGGATTCAGTTATATTCGAACCCATCTTTAGAGACCTTTCAGTTCTTACCTGTCCGCTCCGAAGTTCCCCGTACGGGCCGCCACCTGTTGCTGCCTGAAGCGCTTGGAGCAACGGAGCCGCGGGAAAAACTTCAGAAGCAAACTGGAGACAAACAGCTTTTTATTCTGATAACTTTTCTCTCTGGTTCTAATAACGACTAACACACGCCAAAAACACACCCTAAAATGGCGCTGACCCGATCAGCAATTTCGGCCAAGTCACTCGAGATCCCGCAACAATCCCGTGAGACTACGGGTGGCGACAAAGGCCAAATCTCCACGGCTCATAGTCAACCGCAATTCAAGCCAATCCCCAAACAGGGCTCCTGCATTTATCCTCTGATCTCTTTTCATACTTAGTAAACTTTTTCTCAAGTTGGCCCTTCTCCATCTTCTGCTTTCTAAAGATGATATTTACTTTGTCAACATTGTTCTTCTCAAACATTTTATTACATATGTGTATATGTACACACTTTATTCAAGATAGCCATTGAAAAAGATATGGATGATATTACATTGTACACAAAATGTTATTTATTCAAAAGGCATTATAATGTGAAGTGTACTCAAATATAATGCAAGAATTTTTAAACACATCTCAGATGTAAAATGCTGTTTGAATTATAGTGTTTATTGAAGTTTCATGCAATGCAGCCTTGAGAGTGGAATCAGATCATATTGCCAGTAATTAACAGTGGTAAGGTGGAAAAGTTACTTTTCTTTGTGTTTATATTTTCATTTGTAAAACAGGATTAATACAATCTGACACACATCAGTTTTTAAGAGTGAGTGATATATTGAGAAGTATTAGCCACTAAATCTTTTATAATAAACAATGTCTTGATAGGTGTTTGCTACAGTATATGTGAACAAACTTTGCTGATGTAAATGATATATATCTGTTTAAATTAGGTAGACTTTCAAAACATAGAAATATATTCTGAGGAAAAAATTAAGAAAGGCTTACTAGCTTTATCACAATGTCCTCATAAATCATTTTTATTTTGGTAATGTAAACCATTTTATGAAATTGGTCTCTAATGTAGACTTCTGTGAGAAATCAATATATCCATTTCCTTATATATTCTCCAGCAATTGAGTAGCTTTTAAAACCCCCACAACAAATTTTATTAGTGTATATTGTTGCATTTCACTATTTTTATATTTTTGAGCTTTATTTTTCATATACACAGAGCAAAAACCAATCATATAAATAGTATGTTAATATCATATACTAAAACATGTGCAAATGTATATATAGTTGACATAAAAACAAAATATTTAGTAAGACCCTGTCACAAAAATTAAAAATTATAAAAAGGTCTGGGGATGTGTGTCATTGCCCTTGGTACAATCCCTGCTACCCCCAAAAAATAAAACAATATTTTTCCAAAAAAAATACCTATACTCGAATTTGGGTTAAGATAACTTAGAAATAAAATTATAAAAAAACATCTGAAACTATCACATCTTCCCCAATCTGGACTAGCATGTACTCTGACATATTTATCTTGCTGACTCATCCTGTATACTCTATACTGAAAAGATACCTAATTTTTTTCAGGGTGATTTGCACACAATTTGAGAGGGAATAAGAAATCTTTGCATTTCAGAATATCTCAAAAATCATCCCTTAGCTCTAGAATATGATGATGTCTGAGGAACCCATTTTACATACTTGACATGTATCCATGCATCTATACATGGAAAGTTGACATTCCTTAAAATAATTTTAAAGAACAATTTTTATACTCTTTTATTATTTCACTTCAGATGTTTTCAAGTGTATTTGTCAGTGCAATGGATTTAAGAAATATTTCACTTATGTTCTACAGACTGCTACTCACAATCTGATACATGATGTTATAACTATACATACAAAAGAAAACAAAAATAAAGTAAAATCCCTGGCTTCAAAATTCTTCCCATACTAGTGCAGACAGATACATACCTAAGGATGAAACTGAGGGACATAAGCCTAAAACAGATTTTCTGCAGGACATAATAGGAGTAAAGGAAGTGGTAATCAACTATTTAAACAGATGTTAGGAAAAGCTTTCTAGGTATTTCATCCACCACTTATCTGTAATCTTAATTAATGATCACACTCCCCTTGATCAAAGTCAAACAGACATAGTATATCTAGACAGTGACCAGCCAGGTAATTGAACCAATGTTAAAGAAAAATTTGTGGCAGGAACTTCAGAGTTCCTTCAACTGCCACTTGTCTAGCTCTCTCTACTTTATTTTTTTTTTTCATGTCTAGATTTATCATGTTGAAAACTTGAGTGTTTCATATTCTAGTTCTAAACCTACTCCATTCTGTCTTCTGCCTCAGTAGATGATCTTCCCATTGGCCAGTTCAGGAACTTCAAGGTCTTTGAAGTATGCTTCAGTTCCCTAAGATGTTCTTGTCCTGGATAACCACAACCCTATGTCTCAGGGTCTTCAATCACAGACTTTCTACCCTCCTCCATATAGTTATTCTTGTTTTGTTTTGATATTATTTCTTCATGTGGTTCTTATTATTTATTTCTTATTTCTACTTTAGATAATGCCTCTAAGATACCTATTTATTTAATTGGAATAATTTTTTTTCTTTTCCTGATATTTTTGAATGATTAAAGACTTCCAGGTATATCATAGGAAACCACAGTATTTAAAACACTGACAAAATTTCAAAATTAAATCAAATTTATATATCTTAGGAGGCCTTACTTTATAGTAATGAACATACTATTAAGAAATGGAGGAGAACAAACTTAACTCTTTACTTCTAAGATCAAATTTGTTAGGGATATGATTTTGTAAAAAATAAAGTAAATCTGTACAAATAATAAAATTTTCCACTCTACAAGTATCAGAAATATCATCGAATAAATCTGTAAATTTAAATCATGTGCAGTTATGTGTCTTATAAGAAATTATGTTGGAAAACCAATATATCATATAATTACCTTATGTAAAAATAACAGCAGTAAATATAGAGTTCTGTATTAAAACCTCAATGAATTATAGAAATTGGATATTGAAACTCTAAAAATGAATATTGCTTTGTAGAATTTATTCTCCTCAATCCAATTTCACTTTAATAATCATAGAATTTGCATTAATGGAATTTACAAAGTTTGTCATGCATAGTTTACTTCTTGTCCATTCATTGAAACCAAAAGGTTAAGTGATTCAGATCTGTCTTTTCTCATACTAATCACATAATAATTTTTTGAGGATTACACTGGACAATGCTTGTGCAATTCTTTTTTTCTTTTGTAATGCTGTATTTAGTTAATTTTTAACACTTTCCTATTTCTTAAAGAGCTTAGATAGAAGTTGGATATATTTTCATATGTATGTACACATGAATATACATACACATATACATGTACTCTCTCACATACACACAGACACACATATACATATATATATATATATTATGTACTTACACATGAATATGCATGAAGTATGCATATATTCTTTTTGGTAGATTCATATTTTATATTCCATCAGTAACAAAAGAAACAGGCAATATAGCTAACACAATATTTGTAATATAAGAAATCTGAAACAACTCTTAAGAAGTACTGTCTGATAGCCCATTTTAAAGTGAAGATTTAATTAATTTTCTAAATTTGATAGCATAAGGCATAATAATAAGTTCAATTTACCTAATAAATTTGTCACATTATTGAGAAAGACATAGAAAAAGTGTCTATTTTACTACAATACAGCTTTACTACTTAAATTGAAATTCTTTAAAAAATTTAATGTGGTCTGTTCTGTAAAGTAATGGAATCAAGACAAAAACTAATTTGCATAAAATAATTTGTTTTGAAATTGTTCACTATTTAGCAATATTTACTAACCTCACACTGTTCATCAGTTTTTTGTCTTATACCCACAGAACACAGAACAAAACAAGAATAGTTGTTGTCATGAAATTTAAACTTTATTGAGAATTTAAATAATTAGATACAGTATTAAAGTTCTATAGCAATGTATCCTGATGTTTCTGATGTGGAGAGTAACATATCCCCTGTAATTTTTTTTAAATTTGAGATAATTTAGCTAGCTTCAAAAGTAAAAATCATGTAAGTAGTTTTATTTTTATATGCCAGTCTTGTAGGATGATACTTTTTTATGAATTAGAAATAGCTTACTAAATTCATTACTTATATCTTTATAACAAGGTTTATTGTAAAGTTTCCTTACTCCTATGCCTTGCTTTGCTCATTTTTTGTTGTTGTTGTTTTTGATGCATAAGCAATGATCATTCTGCAAAGACTGTAGCTATAGCTGAGGTAGAAATACAATAATACCCCTATTCCATTATCCAAGTGAGTCTGTAGATCGCATTCTATTTCTGCCATGTTTGTACTAGTTCCAATTTTAACACTAAGCTTCATCTGGACACAACACTGGGAGTGTCTAATGTGACATATATTTCACTTTTTGCTGTACTGAATTACTAATCATCAATTATAGCAACTAATTCCTCAAGACCCAAGGGAAAGTGAATGCAATTAGTCTCACAGCCCAACAGTCTCACATCATCTAGTGATGAAAGAAGGTGAGTATTGATTTCAAGAACCACCTAAATATTTATGGGGCACTTTCTCTTAAGTTCTATCAAAGATACAGAGATAAGTAAGATATAGAGTTTGACCTAAGTAGTTCAGAATACAATGAGAAAAACGAGACAGTTTTTAAAGAGACAGTTAAAGCTACATATTACAGCCTAAAAGAATATAAAAGGATGAAGAATGAGTACTGACTGAAAGACTGTGGAAAGATTGATTATAAGGAGTATAATGTCAGCTGGTTTCCTGTAGAACAAGTAATATTTTAATGGCCACAATACTGGGGAACAAGTATACCAGTTAACTATACCTATCCATTGAAAGGAAAAATTGTGAATTTAGGAAATGCCTGCTGCTGACACTGGGTTTGGGGAAGGTGAAATAATAAAGGAATACCACAAGGTGAGACTCTTACTTCACTCAGATGCAGACTAGTCCCCTGATAAACACTGGCCATAAATTCAGTAATATTTGTCTAATTGTTAATTAATTACAGGAAAGATGATAAAGGAATGTGATTACACAAAAGTTTGGAAATTATACATGGGAATATTTAATAAGTATTTCGGCTGGGCACGGTGGCACACGTGCCTGTAATCCCAGCACTTGGGAGGCTGAGGCAGGAGGATCATGAGTTCATGAAAGCCAGCCACAGCAATCTCGAGGCACTTAGCAACTCAGTGAGACCCTGTAAGCAAATACAAAAAAGGGCTGGGGATGTGGCTCAGTGGTTGAGTGCCCCTGAGTTCAATCCCCAGTACCAAAAAAAAAAAAAAAAAAGTATTTTATTATGCACAACTTGGGCATATCAATGAATATTTTCAAGACTCTGGAACAGAGTCGAGAAAGAATTGAACACTGAGGATGTGGAGAATAAGTAATAATTAATATTATATTGTCACTAAGATCTTAGAACACCTGGCCACTGTTGGAATCTCTTTCTCTTCCATCATTCTCCAAGTAAAACTCTACTCAAAATCCATACCAAATGTTAATGTGCCTCTACTACCTTTGCCTAATCTCCATTAGAATTAATCCCTATGTTCTGAGTTTATTCCACTCATTTTACTATTACAGTATTTATGAGTGTGGTAGAAATTGTGTGTGGCTCTTCTATCCCCAGCTTCATTTCATCCTTGGTTGACAGAACATGATTTTTCTTTGCTAGAAAAAAAATGTATCCTGCCCCAGAAGTAAGCCATGTTTGACCTGAGCCAATAAGAGTTTTCCTGTTTTGTTTTGAATTATATTTGTTTTCCCTGGCTTCCTGCAGCTCAGGGATACCCGTATCACCCACTTCTTGCCAATAAAACATCAGAGAGAGAAATTCAGTTTGAGGCTTCCTAGAAATGTTTCCTTTCATTGATGAAAGAAGAGAACCTTTGCAGAAATTGAACCTTATCCTTTCACCCTCTTGCTTCTGCTTTTTTTTTTTAATTTTTTTATTATTTATTTACTTAATCATGCACAAGTATAGTATCTTTTTACATACAACTGCTTGTATACAAATGAACTCCTGGTGCTTGAAGTTTCAACAGTCATCTTGGACCATGAGGCATTAAACATAAATAAGAAATATCAGCATGTCACTAACAGAAAAATTCTGGATCATTCTTGGTAAATCAAAACCTGAAATAAACCAACTCTAGTCTTTTGTTGAGATATGACCCCATTTACTGAAATTACTGACTAGTAGAACAAACAAGTATTATCTTTTCACTGAGTACTCTTTACATTCTATAATGCCTTAATTAATACTCAGAGACATTGTATTCGATTTTAAATAGAAGAAGTGCTAAAAATATCAAAATAGTGTATCTGAAGTTGCACAGCTAAAGGGTTGATATTGTTTGATTTAGAAACAACTAGTTTATTCCACTCAAAGACAGCTATGAAGAGCCTCTATCCCAGCTCATAAAATAAATGGTTTATATTTTTGTTTTACCCTGGAACTATATAAATAAATGACCAGTGAATTTTATCAGGAAAGACAGGTAACTCATTTGATCATAATTGTACAAGAAAAATCCAAGGCAATCATTTTCAAATATCTCAGTGTTGCCCTGTTGTGCCCCGCGGCTTGGGATCCCCAAGAAGACCACTAGAGACCTTGGTCAATGCAAGCAACAAAGAGTCATTTATTAGCAAGCTCGAGCTTGGTCCTCCTCGCACTCCGTAACCGGTGACACTAAGAGGTCCTGAGCCCAGATTTAGCAGGGTTTTTTATAATGAAATACATACAAGTTAAGGGGGGCTTCACAGTGCTCTTCTGATTGGTTAACATATAAAATTACATATAAAGCATTTTATTTTTAAGTTTTGGGTCAGCCTGACCACTAGGGGAAGGGTAGTCAGCCACCAGTTTTGTAAGCTAGACAAAATAAGGAGCAAGAATGTTTTGTGGCTTTTCTAAAGACTGAGAACAGTTTTGGGAATGACTTATGTTTACACAAGTGTTTGCATTTTTCACCTTTCAGCCCTTTTGTTGTTAGAAACAGTGAAGTTGGTCAGGTGGTAAATTTTCAAGTAATTCTTAATTTGATATGTGGCAATTTGCTTTTAGAGTCTCACTTCACACTCAAAGTTGCCTTTTCTGGAAAAAAGTTACATAATAGGAGAGTGAAAATAGAATTTGGTGTTTCTGACACATTGACCTTCCTTAATACTCAGCAGTAATATCTTTATCACTATGGCTCCTAGGAAATTGAAAACTTGTAACTCTCTAACTCAAAAAAAATGTACTTGTGAAATGTTTCATGATTGTTGTTTAAATTTTAAAATTTTGCTGGAATATAACTTTGTATGTAAAAAATAGATATTGATCATTTGCTAAAATCTACTTATTTGGATTTATTTAAAATTAAAACAAAACTGTTTGTAAAGTCTTAACAAACCTGCTGGTTTTGGATGAATTGGATCTTAATAAATAGAATATTGTGTCACTGGAATTGTGTTCTTTGAGTATACATGGCAGTTTTCTCTGTTTAATTTAATAAGTAATATTTGATAATTTCCAAATTTGCTATTTATCAATTAGGACTCCATATAAATTATCAATATTTTTAGAAATGCTCTTCTACTGATTTTGAATACTGTCATAGTTTATCATTGTTACTTAATATAGTTCTTTACATGGAAATTCAGTGTATATTTCTCATTTTATAAATAAACTGAAATTTGTTTTTTCAGTAATAATGAAAATTTCCACTTTTACTAATCAGCATTGAAATTACTACATGATATACATTACAAAAATCTGATTTGAATGTAGCATTTAGTCTTAATGTACTTTTGTTCCCCTACAAAGACTTTCTTGAGTGTACCACTTCTATTTGGGCAAACATGTAATCATTGGTAGTAAAACTTCAGGTTGGAGGTGAAACAAAGCATATTCGTGGAAGTAGTTTTAAATTTAGCTTTAGCTTACTATGAGAGTCTTGCATTATTATATAACAGTAAATTCACTTTTAAAACTTCATTTTATTTCTTAAATTAATATAAGATCAGGGCTGGGGTTGTGGCTCAGTGGTAGAGCGCTCGCCTAGCACATGCACAGCCCGGGTTCGATCCTCAGCACCACATACAAATAAACGCAACATGTACAAATAAAGCAAATAAATAAATATTTTTAAAAAATGTATATAAGATCATACTTAGAAAAAAGTTGCAACTTAAAAACAATCAGTTTTAAAGTATCTGTAACCTTATTTAAAAGTAAAACTTGAAAAGTCTATAATAGCTGTGGAAAATTAGTAGAATCAAGAATTAAAAATTAAGGATAAACTTAATATTGGTAAAAATTTGGTTAATGTGTGCTTCATTTTTAGAATGCCTTCATTTATATATGGACATAGTGTAATTGTGGTTTGTTGAGTAACATATTTACTATTAATATTCCTAAATTAATGGTAAGATTATTTTGAGAAACAAAACTCTACTATAATTTTTTAAAATATTTATTTATTTACTTTAGTTGTACATAATGCAATGCATTTATGTTTACATGGTGCTGAGGATCGAACCCGGGCCGCGCACATGCGAGGCGAGCGCTCTGCCGCTGAGTCACAACCCCATCCCCTCTACTATAATTTTTAAGAAGTAAAAATATCTATGAACTGGAGGTATATTTTCTTCTCTGACAATTTTAAGAATAAAAATGTGTGGTAACGAATTTAAAATAGATAATCATTATTTATTTCAAATACTGATACTTTTATTATGCTGCACAAATTGAATATTGTTAATATTATATTTATATGTATGTGTTGTACATGTAAAATGAATACATTAAATGCCTATCACACATATTGTGTATTTATAATTTTATGTATATAAATTAACATAAGATGAGAAAGATCTCTGTGTCTAATTGGGTTAATAGGGTTATACTGAGTTTTTATGTGTTTCTGCAAAGGTGTGTGTGTCTGTGTGGAGAAAAAAATCTCACTGTGTCCTTTAAAAAATTCATATAAGCCACAAAACCTTGCACAGTTAATATTTCTCAATTTTTTTCTTTTTTATGTTGGAGAGTAAAATACTAACAAAAATTCTTAAAAGAATCCCATTGTTTCAGTGGTTTAATGAATGTGTTTTGGTACTAGGATAAAATTTATTGTGGCATACAAATTAGCATTTATCTACCAATCAGCAGTTAATGGGGTTATAAATCTGATAGTTGTTGTCATTGCTTCACATCTTGTTAACCCATTAATAAGGATTCATAAAATGTAGTAGAAAATTAAGCTTTTTTGTTTATAGAGGCTATCACTCAGAAAATAATAAAAGATTTGTTCATTAAAAGGACCCAAAAAGGCAATATTTTAGGCACAAATAAGAATATTCTAATTATTAGCTACAACCAAGTAATTTTTGTATGTAGGAAGTAAAACATTCTATGCCTTTCCATAGCATACTGATTTTCATGGTTACACTTGGTTATCAGCTACTCAATTTTACATTATAAGTACACAAGTATCCTACAGTACTTCCTAGAGGGAAGAAGAGTGGATGGGCACTAATATTATTTGAAAACAATCATTTATCTGGAAACTAGTCAGAATAATTTGAGATGTAAATGAAAAAAAAGCCAGTTCCTCGTCAAAATAATTGCCTCACATAAAAATCCAAAGAGAAGAGACTTCAGACACCAATTCCTTGGCTCAATGATGGTCTAGACCTTAGACAGTCTTTCTATTTTTCCCCATTGATTCAGTGTTTCCTATGCTTAGTGCTAGTTTTCCTGTCAGGTGAATAAGAGATAACATCAAGAAATTTAAATACTCTGTATAATGAGGCATTTATCTCAGGAGATTCCTGGTATACAACCTTAGACATCACATTGGCTAGTTTGTGTGTCTCTCCTTAAAGATATCATTGGAAAAGGAGATGGGACTAATGATTGGCTTAGACCAAGAATTTGGGGTGTGATGGTGGTTAGAAAGTCAATATTACTATTCAGTACAATTTATCTTTAAACTTTTCATTTTATTATCCATAAATGATGAATGTTTAATCTATGAGCAGTGTATCCATTCATTTTGATATTTAAACTTTTATTCTAGAAACAACAAAGGAGATAAGTATAATGATTTCCTGAATCATATTTTCCTAATATAAACATACTATTAAAATTAAAAAATTTGGGCTGGGGTTGTGGCTCAGCGGTAGAGCGCATGCCTAGCACGTGCGCGGCCCGGGTTCGATTCTCAGCACCACGTAAAACTAAAAACACACTGTATATAACTAAAGCAAATAAATAAATATTTTAAAAAAATTAAAAATTTTCTTAATTTCTAAATGTAAGGGCTTCATATTCTGAGACAAAACAATGAGCAATGTTTACTAGAGGAGAACTGAATGATATAGTAGCATATACAAGGTCTTCTTAGACTTTCTTTGATTTTATATGACACACCATGAAAAATCACCAATTTATATTTCATGGCATAATAAAAATTGACCTAAACTTACATAGCTGACATAAAAATTTTGGTATGCATATCATATACACAGAGGCAAAAAAAAAAAAATTTCCCATTCCATTGCTGAACATTTGGTTTAATTTCACAATTTTTCATTGAAAACACTCTATAAAACAGCTTTATATAGAGATATAATTTTAAAATATTTTTAAATATACACATAGTGGTTACTGAAAACACCTACATTTTTATCATGTCCAAACTAAAACTTTACTTAAAGTAAATTGCTTAAAAAACTTTGGTAACTCTCAGGCATGCTTTCCCTTTGTATTAACTGAGAAATATGTAACAGGTATATGGCTCTTTTTGTTTTGTTTGTCAAAAGACATACAGCCAAATTTAAGTATGAATCATAATTATTGAAAAAAATAGAGCTTGCAAAACATATTTTATAGTATTTTTATTCAATTTAACATTCCATTGATTTATATTCTCTGTGACTCAGTTATTTCTATAAGTATCTTATTATGTTTAATAAAAATCATGCAAATGGACTCATAATTTTGTGTTACAAGGTAGAAATATACATATGTAAAGAGATATATGTTGTATTTTTAAAAATATGCTGATAACTTGATTATTTTTAAGGTGCAAGTATAGAAATAAGAATTACACAAATATTTGGAATTATTACCTGTGGTCAATTTGAATAGAACTTCTAGTAAACTAGCCTATAGCTTTTTGTATCTGAATTGTAAGTAGAGCCACAGGGAAGATCATTTTATAAAAATTAAATTTTATTTAGTTTAACCAGGTACAGTGGTGAACACCTGTTATCCAAGCAACTTGGAAAGTTAAGACAAAATAATCATAAGTTTGAGGCCATTCTGAACAATTTATCAAACCCTGTCTCAAAATTAAATATTAAAAAGGACTGGGAATGTCAATCTGTGGTCAAATGTCTCTGGGTTCAACTCCCAGCACTGCAAAAATAAATAAATAAATAAACAGTTAGATAGATAGATATGTATATATGTATATGTATATGCAATGTATGTACACAAATATATGTATACACATATGTGTGTACGTGTATACATATATAACATCTATATATTTTTACTATGATATGTGGGGGTTAATTACGTTGGTGACAAGCTTTTTCAGGTACACAAACCCTCATAGACGCAATTAGAATTTCTTTTGCTCTCTTCATAGGGATTCATTATCTAATAAGCATAGTCATGGATAGAGTTTTGTGAGTGACAGATGCAAAAGTACTTGTGAATTTATTGATCATATAATTAACAAAAATCTAAATAAAAACATCTCTTTAATTTATCAAATTCCAACAGTTTCAGTCTCATTTTTTACTGATTTAACATAATCATAATTTGTTTTGATATAACTATATTGAGATGCTTGACTACAGCTATCTACAACATACAATTTTAAAAATTGAGTCTAATCCAAAAGCTTCTTTTTCTACATTTAATTTTAACATGAATATATTTTTATAGTAGTCCTTTACAGGTCCTGGCTAGAAATTGTGACTAAATCATAACTACCTCTGTTGAGACAATGAAACAGAAATGATGTATATTTTAAATGAAATATCAAAGCAATAGTGAAGGAAACTTTTCTTACCTTTTTCTCTCTCCCTTCAACCCTTGCCTGTCCTCTGTTGAGTAAATTATGTGCATGTATGAATAAGTCAAATGAATCCCACTATCACATATAATTATAATGTGCTAATAAAAACACTATACAAAATTGCCTTTAAGCATGACATAGACATCTAAAGAGTAAAACAAAAATAGCTATCTACAACCAAGACCATCAATAATATTCTGAATCCTCTTTTGTGCATACATTTGCTTTGCTCCATTTCTTGGTGAATGGAAATATAATGAATGTCAATTGTTGAAATTTTGAAAAATGTGGGGAGAAAAGATAAAAATAAAAATATTTTGTAATCTTATCATCTAGACAAAAATCAAATTCCAAATATAGGATAGGTCATTTTGGATTACAACATATATTTTTCACTTAATACTTAAATACTCTTCCACAAATATATTTGAAATATTCTAATTATTAATGCTTACAGAAAAGCAAGCCATTAGTGGAATATGATGAAATAGAGGAAGGCATCTAAGGAGTATCTGAAAGATTTTTCCTTGTGAACACAGCACTGAATTCCAAATGAGCAGACCAGGCTGAATTTTGAGTATTTGTGGTTATAAGCTTTGGACCCGACCCGTGTGGGAGTGCCTCACATACTCACCTGTAACATCACATTAGTTTCCTTGCCTTCCTTGAACAGATGATTACAAAGATAAAACATTAAAGAGCTTTGTAAACAATGTTTATATCTCAGAATTTTTTTTTTTTCTTTTGAGGCTGATAATTAAGGAATGCAGTAAAAACTGAGTGTAATGGCACTGGTTTCATAAACAAAACATGAGTGTTGATATGTGCATCCAGACTACTTACATTCTATCCCTGTTTTAGAAAAGTTTTCTGTTTAGAAAAATGACTTTGACTTAATAGTATGGCTTGCTGCAAGAGTTATCCCTGATTATGTACATGCTAAAAAGGACCTACACCACAGGGCACAATGGGAGCACACCTGTAAATCCCAGCCACCTGGGAGCCTGAGGCAAGAGGATCTCAAGTTTGAGAACATCCTAGGTCATTTATTATGATCTTTTCTCAAGATCAAAAATGAAAATGGCAGGGATGTAGTTCAGTTGTGGAGTGTCCCTGAGTTTAATCTCCTGTATCGAAAAAAAAAAAAAAAAAAAAGAAAAGAAAGAAAAAGAAAAAGCTAAACATCAACAAAATCTTAAACTTCTGCGTATTTACAATATGATATGGAGAGGAGGGAAAAGATGCAAATAGGTGGGTAGATGTAAATTAAATTATGTGAGTGTATGTGTGTATAGTGCATGGTGCATGTGTGTGTGTGTGTGTGTGTGTGTTTGCCTGTGTGAGAACTTTTTGAGATACTCATTAGGAAGTGTAAAAAGAAATAAAAAAGGAAAAGGAACAAAGAGTATAGGTTGGTGAAGCATACAAACCAATATTAGAAAAAATAAACACCTTTACAAGTTTTAGGTCCATTGAGGAAAGGAAAAGAAGGTGCTGTGTACCACTGTCTTTGACATTGGCTCTCATCATCTATTTTATTATAACTACAACGATATGAGGTTTGAATATTAATAGATAATGTAATATCTCAATACAAAGTAATTGTAGTGATGGACCAAAAACAAGACAGTAGTAAGAAGTGAGAAAAAATAATGAAAAGAGGAAGGAGATGGATTACAATTTAATAAGTTCATAGGTTATAGAGATTTAATTTTATCATTTTATTCAGTGAAAAAATATCTCCATGTGTTTGAATAATATTATACACATTCCTTCCCTCAAAAATAATATGATCTATGTATTAAAACAAAACTGTAATAGGCAAAGACAAAAATATAATTTTCTAAGTATAGACATTACAGATAATGGCACAAACAGCCTATAAATATATCAGTTATGTAATCAAATGACTTTTCAAGAAAGATAAGCTGCATAATGTGTCATAAAAATTAGTAACCAAAGAGAATTTCTCATATTTGGGGATAGAAAAAAATTACTTCTTAGTTTTCATATGATAATCACTAATATTTATTCAGCAATGATTTTTTAATACTTTATTTTTGCATATTATTTATTTTTATATTTTCTTGATTCATTTTATATTTTATTTTACTACTATTAGTTGTGTGTGTACATACGTTCATATTCATATAAAACTAAAGTTTATGAAGCACAGGATATTTATGGAGCCAAACTCTGACCTATGTATTTTAGAAATAATAACTCAATCCATTTTCTAAAAAATTCTAAGATGTCAATTCTAACATTAGTTTCATTTTTCAGATGAAGAAAATAAAGCTGAAAGGCCTTAAGTGTTATTCCTGAAGACACACAGATGATGTCTATGAAAAGAAGAGTTAGATGTGTATTCAGGAAGGCTGGCTCTGAAGATTTGTTCTTTTTTTTTTTTTTTTTGGTACTGGGGGATTGAACTCAGCGGCACTAGACCACTGGGCCACATCCCCAGCCCTTTTATGTATTTTATAGAGACAGGGTCTCACTGAGTTGCTAAGTGCCTCGCCATTGCTGAGGCTGGCTTTGAACTCGCGATCCTCCTGCCTCAGCCTCCCAAAGTGCTGGGATTACAGGCGTGCGCCACCGCGCCCGGCTTGAAGATTTGTTCTTAAACACTATGATGATGCACAGTTTTGCTTAGGTAGAAAAGAGGAAGACACAAGAAACAAGGGCAGGTGGACTGGGATGGCCTAATTATTATAGTAGAAGTAAGCACAGTCCTGATTTGAATCATAACTTTGGAAAATGATGTAAAAGTGGACTTTGAGTAATTGAATAACAGGGCAATTTGTGAGCTTCCAGAGTGTAGGGAGTATGTTTTATTCATCTTTATGTATGTGGCTTTACGTTAGGCAGATATATAGTTGAATCTCAGTAAATAGTTGCTAAATAAAGATAATTTTCGCAGAACTGAGAAAAATGATAGGAAGATCAAAGCTATCAGAGAATTTAAAATTTATTTTATGGATATTACATAAATAGATATGTATGTTTTAATGTTTTTATGTATCTGTTAAATAAATTTAAATTAAAAAGGCTTATGTTGCACAAATTATACTTTCTTTTAGAATATATTATAAAATCAATAATTAAAGATCACTTTTGGAATAATGCTGAGGATCGAACCATTGTTAAAAGTTGATAATATCAAGCAAACTGTGACATGATTAATATCTGTGCAATGTCTATTATTAAGAATGGACAACGCCTGACTCTGAGAAAAAGTAAATCTAAGTATAAAACAAATGATAGAATGTACATGGAAACAGAATATGCTAAATGTACAGAAACAATAGAAAACCAAGCACCACTACAAAAATTCTTATTTTCTTTAAATTTTTGCTATTCACAATTTATTTCCTTTAATGTAGACACTGGTCTTCAGGACCCATCAAACTCAGGAGATTTACTCAAAACCAGCAGCAGGCTATTATGACAGGTTGATATAATCCTGACTTTGTATTTCTCAAGGTGTGTGATCTTGGACGAATCATTTTAGCTCCCGGGGCATAGTTTCCTGATGTCTAAGTCAGTAAGTTGTATCAAGTGCACTGTCCTTGTAAAGTTACTTCCAGTTCTAAATTTTGTGATTGTCTTAGAAATATCAGATTCCCAATACTAAAAAGTATATAAGGAATATCTTTATTGAGAAAAGGTAAGACAAAGGGGAAAAATTAAAATAATATAATTCCAGGTTGCATTAAAAAAACAGAGCATTTTTTGTTTCCTATTACAAATGATTTATAAGCCATTAAGCAAGACTGAGGAGATGCACATTCATTTTTATTTTACTCCTTAATCCAAAGAAGGCTGCAGGCTCCAGACAGCTGCTCCATTAGCATTTTGCAGGCACCCTAGGAGATTGAACCTCTTTTAAAATCCTGTTTTCTCAGTGCTAAATAGTCACTGATCATGAAGTCATGGTGTTACCACCAAGCAAACGAAATAATGTCATGTCAATTTAGAACCTTTAGAAATGCACTTCTAAATTAAATGGGAAAATATGCTAATGCTATATTAAGGCTGCAACTTTAAAAATAGAAAAGTCAAGACCTATAGAAGTTGTGGTTTTCATTATCCTCATTAACATGACTGTGTCACATATCCTGAATATATTATTTTTCCCATCTAACTTGTAATCCAAAATATTGCATGTATACAACTTAATTTTGCTTCATTAGAGGAGATTTCTCTTGCATTTCATGAGTTTTGTATGTTATAATAGCATCCTTGACTTTATTTAAAAATTTATCTCATGGTTACATATGCCATCAATGATCAACATATTAATTATAAACAACATAATATACTATATCATATATACCATTTATATGAGTGTTGTCAAAATTGTACATACTCAAGAATTAAGTTTTTTTTCTCCAATAAGAAAGTCTTAGTTATGCTGGGCATGTAGGCACATACCTATAAAATCTCAGAGACTCTGGAAGCTGAGGCAAAAGGATCACAAATTTGAGGTAAGCTTCTAAAAATCTGCAACACCCTGAGCAATTTATTGAGTGTCTGTTTCAAAATAAAAGTTAAGAAGAGGGCTGGGAATGAAGCTCTATGTTTAAGTGTCCCTGAGTTGTTTAATTCACTGGCCCCCTCCCCCCCCCCACACACACACAAACAAACATACAAACATACAAAAAACTTACTTTCCTGATATTCTTGTTAAATATTTTTGGTCTTTGACTCTGTCTCATCTGATCATTCAGTTTCTCCTTCTTCCCTGGTCACTCAGCCAGTTTCTCATCATCCTATTTTAATTACCTTTTCTCATCAAAACTGACCTTCTGTATGTCCTAATTTTTTATAGTTTGTTAGATTATGAATTTCTGAATCTATTAAAGTAGTAATAGAATATTAAAGTCACTTAGAAAATTTAGATATCAGACTCCCTTAATGTCATACCACAGAAGTTTTGGAGATGGTTTCCAGGAATAAGCTATTATTTTAAGGAAAAGATCTTCATGTTATTGCAATGGGTGTCTCCTGTTAAGAACCATTTTACTCAATACTTCCACATTAGAATTATTATTACTATTTATGTCATTATCACCAAAGTGTTAATGAGAAATAAATACAACACATTGCCTATTTTCATTATACTGGCATTTTTAGAATATATTGAGAATTTTAACCCAGTAGAATAAATTATAGGAGAATTTCATTCAGGAAAAATGGAATGTTACTTCAGCATAGGAACTAGATTGATGTTCATGTGGTCAAGTAATAATCAAAATTTTTCAATGAATATGAGCTAGAACTATAACCACAGTATAACAACATGTTAGCAAATACCAAAATGCATTTCAGTCAAGATCTGTGTATGGTTCACATACAGAAGGCAGACATGATGGGAAGGAAGTAGTATGTCAGAAGTATTGGATAAAATTTCTTGCTCTGATATGGTGGCTTAGTGAGATTGATTAGGTCATTTATAGTCACTGTGGTTCAGTTTTCTTACAAAAATAATAATTATAATAATCTCTGAATAATTGATAAGAAAACTAAAACTGACTATGTGAAAGTGTCTAGTAAGTCCAATTTGATTTATTTGTAACAATATTAATGCAGTTAAGGGTGAATTTAGATGTAGAGAGTTATATATCTCAGATTTCCTCTGTTTAATAAGTTACTCAACTTAATGAAGCTTTTCCTCCACATATAGAAAAATACATTATACCTTCTGATAAGAAGATATGCCTGATATTTGTATTCAGACACCTGTAAAACAGTGAAATAAGCACTGAACTAGCACCAAAAATCATTGAAATATCAACTTCTCTGAATCTCAATTTCTGTATCTTAAAAATTTTAATTTTTCTACCTTCAAAATTTTAATTTTTCTACCTTGCAAAAATTACTTTTGTGAAACTATAAACAAGACGGGAAGAAAATATTAAATGTTATAACACCAATGAAAAAGGAAATGTAGTACTAGAAAAATATGAAATGCTGAAATTTGACTTAATCCAGGAATTAGAAAGAGGCATTGGTGTAAATTATAATGCATCCACAAAAAAAAATCTGAAGAAGAAAAGAAGGATACTGGCAGAAGTGGATCAAGAGCTAACATTCTCTGGGGTTCATCTCCCCACAGACACACCAAGTTGAACAGCTCCTCATGCACCAAAAGACCTTTAAAACATCTAAGGAAATAGGTGAGAGACCACAGTGGCAACTTTGATAAGGAAAGCAGGAAGGAAAACATTGTTCTATTACCCCTCCCTCTATCTCCAAGCAGCCCATTGTGAAGCTTTGTCCCACTTGGAGGAGGATGAGAAAATTAGTCCAAGCCTTAGACTTGAAATAGTGTCAGGCTGGCCATGGTGAAACAATTGTGCTGGACAAAGCTCCATGACCTCTACTGCCAGGCCAATACCTGCAGACTGAGCCACCACAACTGTGTTGGAACAGGTAGCTGACTTTCTACACCACCGATCCAGAAGCAGAGCTGGTAAGTACCCTCAACTCAATGGGAAGTAGGGTACAAAAGCTAGTAGAGAAAAAAGGCCCTGTATACATGTCAGAGTTCAAAAACCAAGCTATAAGAATGGCCCCAGCATCAGGCAGAGACTTGTGTGTAAGTGGAACCAACTTGAGTTCCAATCTGCATTATATCCAGCCTTGTAGTGGGTCTGGGACATGTTCATCTTCCTCCTGACAAACCATATTTATCTTTTCAGCTATGAGATTCAGGTGCAACCCAGGTTAGCAGCTTCAATACAATCCAACCTTAGGAATTAACATAATACATGATCCATTCACTTCGCATAGGATAGGGCAGTAAGCCCAAGACTTTTCCCTGGAACTTAATGCCAGGCTGATGTCACCTATTATAGACAGATGCTAAAAGCCAGTATTCCCAGGCCTGCCTGATGTCACAGACTCTGGAACAACTCCAGTTTGAGAGGGAGACCTATGCCCTAGTCCAGACAGCATTACTCCTGGCTGGTTAAGGTGATCTTGGGCCATGGATTCTTATCAGGCATAAGCAATCTGTGGCAGTCTGGACCTTTCTTCTACCCCAGTGTAGTACCAATCTTGGTCAACTGTGTGCTAACCAAGGATATGACACAGTTTGATGACGTTTGTGGACAGTGGCATGATGTAAGAGCCTGGGGTTGATCTACTCATGTTGACTCTATCCATAAGTAGGCAGAATCTTTCAATGCCTGACCACAGGCCAATAATTGTGTACATGGCAGCTGAGCCTACATCAACCCCAGGGAAAGGCTTATAGGGAAATATTTACTATTTCTAGGTATTCTCCTGGTTCTTTCTGAACAACATACCCAGGATGTATTTGGGATAAACCTGGACTTAAATGTCCACCCTCTATACTGAAATAGTGGGGAAAAAAATAAAAATAAAAAAAAAAAAAAAAACACTAACAGCAGACTAGCAAACCTAGACCTGGGTAACATCTAGTGTTGAATAGTGGAAGTGACAACAGGCTCAGAGAATAAGCAAGTCTACTTAGAATTTCTAAAAAGAAAAGAAAAAAAAAGGCACAAGCACAATTATGTTTAAAAAACCTGTAATAAATAAATAATCTTTCAATATTCAGATGACATCACATGCCAACCACCATCAAGAGCTCTCAGGAAATCATGACATCACTTAATACTCAAAAGAATGGGCCAGAAACTGATCACACAGTAATCAACATTGGAGAACACTTACAGAATTTAAAACAGCTATATCAAGGAAATGCAATGAGCTTGAAGTAAACACTAAGAAATATTTAAATACCCTGCCATTGAAATTTAACAAAGATATGGAAGCAACTAACAAAAATCAAACGGAAATGCTTGAGCAGAAAGTAACTATAAAAAATAAAATCATGATAGACGGCATCAATACAGTATAGATCAAGCAGAAGAAAGAGTTAGTAAACTCAAATGTGAATTATTTGAAAACACACAGGTGGAGGAGAAAAAACGAATGAGGAGAAATGAAAACAGCTTATGCAACCCAGGTGCAGTGGTGCATGACTGTAATCCTTCCAACTGAACAAGCAATAGTAGGAGAATCACAAGGTCAAAGTCAGCCTGGATAAATTAGCAAGACCCTGTCAAAATTAAATAAAAGACATGGGGATATAGCTAAGTGTTAGAGTGATGCTTAGTAAGGCCCTGGATTAAATATTAAATCTTTAGTAACACACACACACACACACACACACACACACACACACACAAAGGAAAGCCTAGATAAACTTTTGGGCTGTTTTAATAAAGCAAATATTTGGGTTATTGGGATTCAGAAATCACTTGGGAATGCCAAATGGATAGAAAACTTATTCAAATAAATAATGTCAGAATACTTCTAAAAGGTAAAGAAAGATACTGGTATATAGGTACAGGAATGCTAAAAGTCAGCAGTAAGATTTAACTCATCAAAGTCTACACACAGCACCTTATAATCAAGCACTCAAAAGTGGAAAATAAAAATTCAGAAAACTGCAGAAGAAAAGGAACAAAATAACACATAGAGGTGTTCCAATTTTCCAGAGTGGACTTTTCAGCAGGAAGTTCACAGGCCAGAAAAAAGTAGCATGAGCTTTTCAGAGCACTTGACAGTAAAACAAGAATATGATGACCATCCTTTAGAAATGAAGGAGCAATAAAGACATTCCCAAACAAAGGCTGAGAGAATACATCTTGACCAGATCTATTCTATAGAATTCTAAATGAAATACTTTAAATTTAAAAGATACACCAATAAGCAAGAAAACATGGGAAGGAATAAAACTCACTGTAAGAATATTTATACAAACAAATTTAGAATGCTTTAATAGTGTAAGCATGATATGTAACCCATTCATATATTTGGTATGAAAAGCAAAAAATAACACTTAAAAATAAAAATACTAGATTAATACTTAATAGGCAATATAGAAAGATGTAAAATGGGACAGCAAAAAATTAAAAATGTGGGGAGGAATTGAGTGCCAAGTGTAGAGTTTTCTTATTAGTGTATTTTCCTTTTTCTCTTTTATTTCTGTTTTTTTCCTTTACATTCCTGTTAAATTGCTACTTTTCAAATGATTGTGGTAATACAATTTTGTGATAGATATAAGAACTAGTTAGAACATAAAATACATAGGACTTACCATATTGGGTGTAAGGAAATAAGAAGTTTTAACACTGGCTCTAAAGACAGGTATTCTCCCTCTATCCCCGCCCCCTCTCTTTCATTGGTTATAGATTACATCACTATTGAAATAGAGAATGTTTTAAGATCGTGCACTTTTAATTTAATGAGTTTGTTGTAATATCTTGGATTTCTAAACTGGTCGTGTCTACCCTCCTGATTAATTAATTATTTAAGCAGACTTCCTGGATTTCACATCCTGTCTATATTTTGAACACACTATACCAAACACCCTAGAATACACACAACCCAAAGTCCATTTTCCTTATATTTGCAACACTCCCAGAAGTCCATAATCAGGCATTACTAATTGGAAGTCTAGTTTGTGATAAAAACATTGGGTAATTGCTAAGTCACTATACAAATGGGAAGTACTATGATGCAAATAATTTATTTTTCAAATATATCCCATTTTAGTTATTCAATTAGTAATTTTTATTTCAATTATATATTAAGTTATATATTTTTCTAGCTTATTAATTCAGTCATTACAGATTTTCCTCTCTGCTGTATTTATCATGGAATTTTGGCACAGATACAGAACTTTCTCCACAATTCTATATCTTCCTGCCTGAAGTATGAAACCTAGGAGAACTGGGTCCCTGGATATTTCCAAATTAAAATTTTGAATGGACAAACTTGTTGTCATGTTCATATTAGATACAATATTAGTAGAAATAATTTGATGATTTGATAGTTTTTTTCTGGTTTGTGTTCAATGATTATTTTCCACAATACCATGGGTAATTATCTCAGGTCCATCCTCCACCAATACATTTTCCTCTTCCCCAGAAAACAATATTGCCTTACCACTAGGTGGTATCTTGCAAAGTTTCCAGTCATTGAATTTTGCTAAACCCAGTGGTCTTTTTGCTCTTGAAAAATACTTAAACACTCACATTCACTTCACTGAAAAACAACATAATTTTTCAAAATTCATTTTTTATCGTTTGTTTCATTTACAAGAAATCACTTTGTCATGCTTTTTGTTCTCCAACATTAGCCATTCTTTCTCTTTCTCTTTTAATGGTTCTTTCCAAGACCCCTTGGCAGTGAAGGCCAGCCATGCTCAGTTCCTAGATCACTCCTCTTTTCTATGAAACCTCACTTCCTTGGCTTGAAATACTACCATGGATGACTCCCATATTTATTGTTCCAAATCTTTACTTAAATCCCAGATTCATATATTCAATTTCCCACTCAACCTCAAATAATATTAGGTATCTCAAAAGTTTGATGTTTAGAATCAAACTTTTGCTTTTTCTTCAGAATCTGCATCTTCTTTTGTCCTACCCATCTCTGTAAATGGCTACTTCACACTTCCTACTGTGAGTTGAACAGGCCAAAAGCTCCATATTCATTGTTCATTTCTCTTTTTCTTATGTATTATTTCCAGTCAGTCAGCAGAATATTACATCTCTACACTCAAAATATATTAGAATTTTTTTTCAGTTCCAATCACCTCCATTACTATAGCCTTTGGTTAGGTGCCATTATTTCCCTTTATTTTTGCAGTGAATTTCTGTTTGTACCCTGAGCATCCACCATTGTCCTGCCTGCTACCACTAAGGATATTTTTCATCACAATAATCCAAAATCATTTTCTGTCACTCCTTTCCTTAAATTCTCTAATGACTTCCATTTTTTTTTCTCATAGTTGAAACTCTTATAATAGATTGTAGAACTTGATCTGATGTTGGCCCTTATTTTTACTCTGATCACATTTTATCCTTCACTTCCTCTACCTGTGTTTGATGAAATCTGACCTTCCTACTACAAGTCAATTCAACAACAGATCAAAGACAAAACTCAATTCCCAAAATAGGGAATATGTATCTAGAGTTCCACTTTGTGGAACATCCTACTGTGGGTGCTGCCTGGTGTCTCTCTCTCAAAACTATTGCCAAGGTTTTACCTTACCAGTGAGAACTGAAGACCCTTTTACATTTCTATTTTTATAAGTGCATTATAATTGTGGCTTATATATGGTATGTTTTGAAATAATTATGAAAATATGGACTAGAATTTGCTCCAATTCAGTCCCTGGTACATGCCCTTTCCCTCTCCTGATTTTTCTCCCTGTTCCTTTTCGTTTACTCTACTTTTTTTTTTTTTTTTTTTCTTCTGTACTTACAGATTTTAAAATTTGTGTTTTATAGATGTACATAAAGGAGAAATTCACTATGCTATATTCACATATGTACATAGGTAGTTTGGACAGTTTTATTCCACCATTCCTCAGTTTTATTCTACCATTCCTCCCTTTTCCTGTCCCCTCCTCCTTTCCCTTAAATCCTCTTCCTCTACTCCACCAATCTCTATTATATATTTTCTTGAGATTCCCTCCCTTTTTCTTCCTTATTTTGGTATAAATTCTGCATTTGAGAAAAATATTTGATCCTCACAAAATTTGACACCAAAAGACAAATGACCCAATTAAAAGTGAGCAAAACAACTGAAGAGACACTTCTCAAAACACAAAATACAAGTGCCCAACAAATACCTGAAAAAAATATTCAAACTCTAGCAGTCAGGGAAATGCAAAACAAAACTACATTGAGATTTCATCTTACCCCAGTCAGAATGGCAATGATCAAGGGTACAAATACAATAAATTCTGGAAAGAATGTGGCGGGGAGGTACATTCATACTCATACAGTTGGACTGTACATCAGTACAACCACTTTGGCAAGCAGTACAGAGATTCTTCAAAAATCTAGGAATAGAACCACCATATGACCCAGCTACCCCGCTCTTTGTTACTTATCCAGAAGATCCAAAAATCAGCATATTGTAGTGATATAGTCACATCAATGTTTATATCAGTGCAATTCACAATAGCCAAGTTATGGAACCATCCCAAGTACCTGTTGATAGATGAATGAATTAAGAAAATGTGGTATATGAACACAAAGGAGTTTTACTCAATCATAAAAAAGAATGAAATCATGGCATTTGTCAGCAAATGGATGGAACTGCAGAATATCATGCTAAGTGAAGACACACACATTTGCATTATCCAATACTCCCTGTCCTTTCCCTGCTTGACATCCCTTTATGACTTACCATCTGATTCCCTAAACAAGCTACATATTTTGTATACAATTCCTCTGTATCTATACTGTACAAGATCTGTATAGTGTCAGCAGATACAATAGTGGTAGGCATATGATGGGCATCCAATAAATACTTGTTGAATAAGTGTATAAATGAATGAGCCTACCTGAGAGTAACAATAATAATAATGTGCAGGAGCCCTTTTTGGGGAGATGGATGAGATTGTGGTTGGCTGTGGGCCATGGATAAGTTTGGGCATTGCCGCCTTCCATGGTCTCACGGGACTTGGCCCAAGATCTCCCGAGACTTGAGCCGAGATCAGAGCTGGTCGGTGCCATTTGGTTGTTGGTTGTTTGGTGGTGTGTGTGGTGCGTGTTAGAGTTGTTGTCAGAGCCGGAGAGAGAAGTTAACAAAATAAAAAGCCTGTTTGTTTCCAGTCTGCCTCTGAACTTGTTCCCGCGGCGTCATAGCTCCAAGCAGCAATTGCTTCAGGCGGCTACATTAATGGCTGTGTTGTTACCATTTCGGAAGTAGAGAAATGACAAATGCCAGAGTAGTGTCTGTGTGTTTCACTGAAAATCACTTTGTGTTTCTCATCAATTATGGTGTTTGTTATCCCATGAAAAGTTACTGTTAATATATATATATATATATATATATATTTTTTTTTTTTTTGGGGGGGGGAACAGAGTGTGATAGTATAACTGAAGGGCAGGCTAGTAAGAGTACACTTACATGTGTGCACCATGCCGCCTAAATATCAAAAAGGACAACAATATGAGAAGTGAAGCATCTGTCCTTGGTGGCTGAGTTGTTAGGCTAGAACCAGGATGCCTGAGGTCTACTCTTCATGAAAAGACCAGAACAAAGCATGGAATGCTACACATTCAAAGAAGCTGATTTCAGCAATTTTATGCAGTAAATGTAATGTTTATAAAACCAAAGAATAAAGTAATTAAAATCCCATGAATTTTTCAGAGACCCAGATCAATATAAAAAATAGAATAAGCAGATAATAGTCAACTCTTTAGAGAACTTTATGGAAAAATGACAAGCTCTTAAGTTGGAATGACTTATCTTGAGAAAAAGTCAGCGGGAATCGTTAAGTCCTTGTGATGTTATGATATATTAAACACTATTGATCCTGAAACAATATATGAAGTGAACAGGCAAGAAGGATAGTAGCAGATGACAGAGATAAGACTCAATAAGTGAAAAATTGAGCAGACTCAGCTGGCAACTATACAAGCTTGCAAGATTAGAGATAGGAAAAATGAGTGGTATGAACTCAAATGTCACTTATAACCTAAGAATTAATTGGAATGATGTATTTTTGAGAAATTGTATGTGACTTTACTATAGAGAACATTTTGGTTACTTACATGATGTATTTTATCAAATCATTTTAATCATATTACAACTAAGTACTGTGTAACATCAGAAAAGTTTATCTTGCTGTGTCTGATTTTTGCATGAAATTACTTATCTGCACAATAAGCATTATGAGCTTCAATAGTCAATCCTCAGTTGTAATAGTATATGATTCTTTAATGTAATTGAAAATTCTTAGATATCTGAATAGGTACTTTGGGGTAGAAAATAATCTGTTTAGCAAGTATATATTTAAATATCCAAAATATGCCAGACACTGAAAGTATAAATTAATGAAGACAAGATTTAAACTATGTGGAGATCATTATGGTCAGGGGAACAAAGATACATCACCCACTCATGCACACAAACACACACACACACACACAAAGTGTTATGCATATTCACTTATTTAAACCCTTATGAAATACATGCAAATGCATTTGTCTACCTTTAACTTAACAACATTGAGTATATTAATTGTATTTAAACATATATAAATTGCATGAAATTTGCTTTACCAAGATTCTATAGGTATTTCTAAGACTTAATATAATTTTACAATTACATTTATCACATTCCTACAATTCAGAATCAATTACAATCCATAAACCTTTGAAATTGGTGACTGAAAGATAATATAAAATATAGTTTATTTCCTAACCTCACTTAGATAATCACATCACAAAATTCCCACATCTGCCTCAGGTTGTGTTCTATCCATGATGAGTGTGATTGCCATGTTGATTCATTCCCTTTGAGGTGCAAACATAATCGATATCTCCTATAGTAAAGCAGCCAAATGAGAGTTTGTGGTGCTGTTGGGTCATGTGTATATGTTGGTGGTGTTGTGGGTCGTGTGTATATGGGTATTTGTGCCCTATAGCGTGAGGGCATGAATAACTTTAAATAGCACCCTGACCTTTAAAAAATGGAAAACCAATCAGTGTCTTTATTCTATTTTGGTTATTGTTTTGGTTACTATAGACAAAACATTCTATTATCTCTACACTATTTCCCTAGAACTGTTTCTTTCAATAAGGATGTTGTTACCTTTAAGTAGTGATAAATATTTTTGATGACATGTAATTAGTACATGTCTTTTTTTTTTTTTTTTTTTTTTGGTACCAGGGATTGAACTCAGGGGCACTTGACCACTGGGCCACATCCCCAGCCCTTTTTTGTATTTTATTAGAGACAGGGTCTCACTGAGTTGCTAAGTGCCTCACCATTGCTGAGGCTGGCTTTGAACTTGCGATCCTCCTGCCTCAGCCTCCCAAAGTGCTGGGATTACAGGCGTGCGCCACCGCGCCCGGCTAGTACATGTCTTTTGAAGTGTGAGGACATTACATTTTCCCACTAATTTTTTCAATGTTTTAATACTATTGTTTTGAAAATGTGCATTTAAAATAGCAAAGTATACATAAAATTTTAAATTCAAGTAAACGCTTCTTTCATTATTGTGTCACAAAGCTGCTTGATAATGAAGAGGAATGAAGTACTATTGAATTCTGTACCTCACAGTTGTGCTCTACAGGAAACCTTTGTTCATTAAAGTAATAGTTCCCAGTAAAGATTCCTTTGAGAATTAGCTGGCAGAGTGACTTCACACACAGCATTTTTTTTTTTCAACAACAATTCTCTAATAAATTATGGATAAAAATACAGCTGCTCAAACCAAGTAACATCTTACAGGAGCACAGCAATGCTATGACACACCTAGTGGTCTATCCAACACATTCTCTTATGTTTCTCTACTGCAGGATGTCTTGAGTCCTTTCATGTACCATTTGCCATCCCAGACGTCTGGGCCAAAAAAGAGGGAAAATTAGAAAACAAGGACCTCATGTTTTCACTCTAATGTGTTTCAATTTTATTTAGTTATCAAGTCAGTATATGCCAGTACATGTAACTCTTTGTTTCAGTAATGTAAAAGTATTTCCACAAAGCATTTGTGTGTGTTCTCAATTCCTGAAATTTATTAAAAATGAACAACATTTAAAGTACACTGTATATGTTAATCAGTGTTAAAATAAGACAGTAGCATGAAGCATCAAATTCAACTAATCTATAATAGTTTAATTTTGGATAACATGATAGATTATTGTTTACTGATAAAGACAAAAGTACCAGAACTTTCACATAGAAGTCACTCACGTGTTTTATTTAATCAATGTTTGCATATACTCCTGGTTGTTTAATTTCTTATTCAGTGTTGATTATTGTATTAAACTTTTGCTTACTATGTTTGAAATATTGTAGTGTCTTTTAATATTTACTTGAATCTAATCTTTAAGGATATCTTTGACTCCTACAAACAACACCATCAATTTCCCTTATATTCCTGGTTGTGTGGCAGGGATGAAATTTCCTCTGATATTTTCTATGAAAGAATTTTTAAAAAAAAAATATACATGATAATTAACACAGATTTAACAAAGAATCATTCTAGAAAACTGTTTGAGAAATCAGTTAGAAAGTATTCCTCTATATGATATTCCATGAAGAGGATCTCATCAACATCGTTATAATTCTCTTGTGGTTCAGCCCCATGACTCTTTTTCAGTCAACATGTCACTCAGACCTGTGGTCCACTGGCAATCATTAATCATCCATTCCTTTCTGCTTAAAGTTATCTATCTCCTTTCTTAGTTTCCATGGTATTTTTCCTTCTGGTTTTCCACTTGCATCTTGGTATATATTTGTTTCTTTTACTGGAAAGTTTTTCTTTTCTTAGTAACCCCTAAAATGTTGATGTTCTCCAAATTTTCATTCTTGGCCCTCTTCTTCCCCACATTCCTTTTGCTCATTATTCTGTGGCTGTACTTGAACAGTGTAGCATTATATGTGTCATGTTCTGCTACAACTCCATTAATTCATACCTTTTAATACTTCTGCTCAGAAAGCATCCTGGAAAATTGTTAATCCTTCCCAATATCTTTAGTCAGATGTAATCTTCCTTGGAAACTTCTCCAATCTTGCCTGTCTTCTTCAATCAAGCAGTCATCTTTCAGATGCACATTGACATGCTCATTTTTCATAGGGAACGTTTTAATGTATATGCTATATAGCTCATTATCTGGCTCTTAAAAGTATTCAGCAAACACAACTCAATCTTAATAACTAATACAAAAAACTCATTTTTTTTACTAATAAATTCCATGATTATCAAATAGTACAAAAATAATTTAAAGTAACACACTGACATGGAACTTCAAGTGAATTGTTTTACATAAAAACAATATTATATTATTTTTGTAAGTGTATAATGATAGAAAAAAATAGAAAACAAGGCTGATGTGGTTTTTGTTTTTTTTTTTTTTTTTTTTTGATCCAGGAATTGAACTCAGGACCTCATATATACTAGCCAAGTGTTCTACTAGTGAGCACCAGCCACAGAGATAGCTGTTCTGAGAAAAATATCATAGCCCTATTAGAGCTTTACAAGAAGAAACTAAAACTAGCAATGGCTAAAAGAAATAACAATACTATAAAATTAAAAATGATGATTTTAGAAAATAGCTATAGACTACTACTCATTGTTTTTCAAGTTCTACTTGCAGTATATATTTAGGTAATCAAATCTACCCAGTTTAAGTAAAATTGATCCTACATGATTGAGAAACCTTCTGAAATGAAGCTAGAAAGAAATTGGATGCTTGACTATATACTTAAGGAAATATACTAAAATGCTGGTTGTAAATCAATACACATAGAGAATACAAGTTGCCACAGTATTCTACTAAGGGGAACACAAGAAAAAAAAAAGATGGAAAAAAATAAAAAAGAAAACCTCACTAAGGTCAGTTAAAAGTGGCTTGTCCTTTTCTAGTGGTATTTGGAAGCGCATTAGAGAGGAAGGGAGGTGGGGAGGGTGGTGTGAGGCTTACATGAATAGGCTGCTTAGGTGAATCAATAACTTAAGCTTCTTTGGTCTATTCCCCAGACAAATCCTTATGGTGAGAGTGGTGATAAAAACTCCTAAAATAAACCTCAAGAATTATGGGCTAAGAACTAATCTTGACAGGGTAAATGGATGATAGTTAGGAAAATGAATAAAAAAAAAACGGACTAATTTCTTAACAAATGAAGTGACTTGGTCTCTTTGAACTCAGAGGTAATGGCTGATTCTGTCTCAGGACATAATTGCCTTTAGCACAAAACAAAATACAATGAAATCTTGAAAAGGTTCTTTTCCTATGACCTTAATTAAGATCATTGTAAGACACATTGAACTTTTTCTTTCACCCTTTGTCTACTAGAATACATTTTAAAGATATAAATGCATTAAATCTGAACTAAAAAGTTTCCATGATCAGATAATACAAAATAATGATTCAAAATTTGTTCTTAGTTGGAGTTCAGGAACTCAAAGTGTACTTTATCTTTGGTGAAGAAGTAGAAAAGTTAGAATTATTTCTATGACTTAAAAAATATTTCCTCAAAACATTGATTTCTGAATATATCAGAAAATATATTCTTCTCTAAACATAGAACAATGCTCACATTATTTAAAAGCAGAAAAGAGGACAGAGTAGAAAATCTCCAGAGGCAATTATACAAAAACAAAATTTAATTTACAACTGAGGTTCCTATCAGCATATCCTATGAAGTAAAATTTATTATACATTGGCCTTTCTGATTTTTTCCATTACAAACCACATGAGGAAGTGTTCCATTACTCTTGGTTTTTAAAAACACAATAAAAAGGAAATTTCTATTTCAAATCTGCTTTCACTCATAGCACTCACACCTTGTTGAATTTGATTACAGTAATTTTCACTGGAGTATTTAAGTTTTTGTCTCAGCTATGCCTTTACTGGGCACAAATATTTTCTTTTTACTGGAAATTGGTAGTTGCAATTTCAAATGCTATTTTGTTTATCAGGTTCCACAGTTCTTAATGTAAAATTGAACTTTGTTTTAACACTTTGCCTTCAATAACTACATTCCTAAGTGTTTTCATTCAAACTCAAGTTTTGTTTTGTTTTGTTTAATTATCCTCATACATTCTAAGAGTTTGTATAATATGACTTTTCCTTCAATCCAGGAAGAATTGTCTTCAAGAACAGAAAGTTAGAATACAAAGTGCTTTTCAGTACCTACATTCTTTAAGGAAATACAGAATCAATGTCAACAGATAGATTCCTCACAAAAGAGGCAATATTCTCTACCACATAGTAAGACCAGAGGAAAGAGCAAGAAGTCAAGTGGCAGAGGTACTGGGAAAATCACTACTAAAAATGGAGATGGCTAGAAGAAGAGATGCCTGGCTCTTAACCTCTGTTTAGGTTTCTGATTGCCCTCCTTGATCTTCCTTAAAGCTGAGAATGGAAAAGATAACATGAGACAAGGTGAGTTAGAGAAGTAGGGATGAAGCCATCAGCTCTCAGACATTTTCCTGTGGGTGGAATGGACAGTGAAGAGTCATTTTACTGAAACTGATCTAACAGAATTGAATAATAATTGAAGAATCCCTATAAAAAGAAACTGAAAGAGTGTGCACCTGGAGGTGCTGGGGCTGAGAGACTTGAAAATACACCTCACACAGGCTTTTCCTCTCGAAATGCTATTTGAATCCAAAGCAAAATCCAATGCTTCCACATTCTCTATATAGGCACTGGCAATCAGTACGAAGAGAGAAATGGCAGACAACCAAAGAGAGAAAATTGCAAAGACAGTGAGTAAAATATAAACTTGACTTCTTCACAGATAGCTCCAAACATCTCCAAATGTGAGAATCCTGCTAACTCTGGGAGAGGGCAGTGTCAGAGCTAGTGCAACACTGCCCAGTGACTTCAGGCGTTGGCATGAGAGACCTTAACATGGAGCCAACCTTCTGCTTCACAACTCTCCTAGGCCCCTGAAGTTCCAGACCTTATTGGGGAAGAGAGAAATTAAGGATAAAGGGCCTGAGATGGATGTAAGATATTAGTTTTAAATTGGTCTAAAGTGAACATCCAATAACTCAAAGTGGGAGGAAATTTACAGGAAATCATACATATCTGGAAGAATTTTGTTATTTTAATATAAATTTTTGATCACAGCTTTTTTTTTTTTTTTACTAACTTCAGTTTTATGTGACAAATATCTTGAGTTTTACTGATTTTTATATTCTGCTAAAAAGGTTTAAAATTAACAGCACCAATATTACTACAAGCTAAATGTATTTAAAGTCCATTAAACTTTCTTCGCAGCTTTCTTAATTCTGCAAATTCTGTGCTTTAAAGTCACTTAAGGCAATTTTGGGTTTTTTGTTTTTTTTGGTGTGTGTGTGTGTGTTTGTGTGTGCAATGCTTTTTGCACTATACTGTTTTTAAATTGGTCACTTGTTCACAGATTTGTGGGATTTTCCCTAGGTATTTTAATTTCAAGTCAGAAGCTACATAATCACATATGTTCAAGGAATCTTTCATTTTGATAACATTTTCTCCTATAGAAAATCATCTATTTCTCTTTGATTTTCCATTTCAGTGTTTAGTATTATGAATATAAACAAACATAAAAAATATGAATACATACAATAATTTTACTTATACAAAATTTAGCTATATTAAAATCAATCTGCACTTAATATTTTAATCTCTCTTTCACACACACAGATTTTAAAGATCATTTCATTTTGGTGTTGGTATCTTTCTTATTCCTTTTTACAAGTAAATACTACTTTATTGTATAGATACTGCAGTTTATTTAACAAGACCTCTGGTGATGAACAGTTGGGTTTTTGTGGTCTTTTTTATTATTATAAATAATATACTGGAATGAAAATGTGTATATGTGTCACTTCATGTTTTGGTACTTTATGTATGTATTTCTAGAAGTGAAGTTGCTGATTCAAAGGTGACTGAATATATAATTTTGCTAGAAATGGTCGAGTTCCCTCCCATTTGTCAGTCTCACTATATGGGTATTAGAATGCCCCTTTCATCACATTTTTGCCAACAGAGCATGTTATAAGAACTATTATGCTTTGCCACTCTGTTAAGTGAGAAATGAACTTTCAGTATATAGAAATAAAAAATATGTCTCCTCAAGAGTGAGGTTGAGCAACTTTCATGTTTTTAGACAACTTGCAATTATTTGATATATGATGTTTCAATGTTCTCTCTTTTTTAAAAAAAAAATATTTATTTATTTGTTTTAGTTGTTCACAATGCCTTTATTTTTACGTGGTGCTGAGGATCGAACCGGGGCCGTGCACGTGCTAGGCGAGCGCTCTACCACTGAGCCACAACCCCAGCCCTCAATGTTCTCTTATATTTCATTATATCAAAGTTCTACAAGCTATTAATTATTTTTGAGCATGAAGAATTGTCAAAGAACATGTTTAGCTTTGTCCAGATATGAAATAGTTTCCTGTGATGATTCTCATCAGTATTATTTTATTTATTTTTTAATTGACAAAATGTATATATCTATAATAACATGTTTTGAAATATACATACATTGCAAAATGTCTTAATGAAGCTAATCAGCACATTTATTTTCCATATATTTATCTATTGTTTTGTAAAAGCACTTAAAATCTTCTCAGCACTTTTCAGAAATATAATACATTGTCATGAACTTTCTCATCATGTTGTAAAAGATATCTCGTGAATTTATTCCGTTATCTAATTGAAATTTTGAATTCCTTTTTGAACATTCCCCCAAGCCACTTTCACCTTCAGGCACAGGTAACCTACATTCTACTCTGTATTTCCAAGTTTGACTTTTTTAGGTTCCACACATGTGAAATCAAGCAGAATGTCTTTCCCTGCCTTACTTATTTTCACTAACTGTCACAGAATATCCTCCAGGTCATTTATGGTACCACGAATGTGAGGATTTTCTCCACACTTAAGGATAAATAATATTCCATTTTTTTTCTTTTGTGTGTGTGTGTGTGTGTGTGTGTGTGTGTGTGTGTGTGTATCACATTTTCTTTATTCATTCATTAGTTAATAGACACTTAGGTTGATTTCATTTCTTGGCTATTGCAAAAGTGCTTCAATAAACATGAAAATGGGGATATCTCTGCCACATATTGATTTTATTTTCTTTGGATATATGTACAATAATGGGATTGTTAGATGATGTGATAGTTCTACTTCTATTTTTAAAAATCTATTTAGTCACTTCCAGAAAGGCAGTTTTTCACAGTGCTATAACAATTTATGTTCCAACCAACAGTGTTCAAGGGTTCCATTTATACCAATAACATGGAGCTTTTCTCCTGCTTTTGTCTAGTAGTTCTACAGTATCAGGACTTACAGTTGAGTCTTCAATTCATTTTGAGTTGATTTTCATATATGGTGTGAGATGAGGTATAGTTTTTTTTCCTCTGCATATAGATATCCAGTTGCCTCCACCATGATTTATTGAAAGATTGTCCTTTCCCTGTTGTCTTCTTTTTTTTTCTGTCAAAAATCTGTTGAATGTGAATATATGGGTTTATTCCTAAGCTTTTAATTCTGATCTATTGTCTATTTGTCTGTATTTATGTAAGAATCTGGATGATATCAGTACTAATAGTTCTGTTGTAGAGTTTGAAATAAGATAATGTGATACCTCCAGCTTTATTTTATTTGCTGAAAATTCCTTTTGCTAATTAGGCTATTTGTGATTCTGTACAGATTTTATGTTTATTTTTCCATTTCTGAGACAAACATCAAATCATTGGAAGTTTGAAAGAAGCACATCAAGTCTGTAGTTCTTTTTAAGCATTATGGCCATTTTAACAGTATTAATACTTGTTATCAATGAACCCACGATATCCTTCCATTTATTTGTGTCCCCTGTAATTTTTCAATGTGTTATAGTTTTCAGTGTGTAGATTTAAAATTTATTCCTAAGTATTTTATTAATTTCTTGTATCTGTTACAAGTGTATTATATTCTTGATTTGTTTTCCACATAGCTTATTGATATTATATAACAAAACTACCGATTTTTATTTGTCAATTTTACATCCTACATCCTTACTAAATTTACTTTTTAGTTCCACATGAATTTTTTTAGTATTTATGGTTTGCCATGTAAAATATTATGTCATTGGCAACTAAAGACAAATTAACTTCTTTCTTTCCAAACTGTGTGCCTATTATCTCTTTCTCTTGCCTAATTTCTTTAGCTATGACATCCAGTAAGATATTGGATGAAAATGGTAAGAGTGGTCATCCTTGGTTTTCTGATCTTATAAGAAAATAAAAACAAGAGAAAAGCTTTCAAATTTTCATTATTGAATATGATATTAGCTATGATTTTATCAAATGTGGCCTTTTTGTGTTAAGGAACAACATTTCAATATTTAATTTATTAAGAGGTTTTCCCATGAAAAAATATTAAATTTTATAAAGACTTATTCGCCTGTTAAGATTATATTTTAATTTCCCCCTTCATTCTTTTAATGCCTCATAATTATATACTTGTGTATGTTGAACCATCCTTGCATCCCAGGGATAAATCCCATTTGATTGTGAATAATATTTTTCAACATGCTGTTGAATTTCGTTTGCTTGTATTTTGCTGTTTTTTTTTTTTTTTTGTGTGTGCGTGTGTATGTGTGTGTGTGTGTGTGTGTGTGTGTGTGTGTGTGTGTGTCTATCTTTATTAAGGTTATTGTCCTATATATTTTTTTTTATTGCAGTGACCATGACTGGCTTTGAGATCAGTATAATGACAGCATTATAAAATTAATGTAAAAGTATTTCTTTCTTAATCTTTGGAAGAGTTTGAGGATGATCAATACTAGGAAAATGAAGAATGAGGTATAAAAACATTAGATTTCAAGTACTTTCTAGACCAAGAGAATCTAAGAGATAATACAGAACACTCCATTCAAAAGCATCAGAATACATATTATTCTCAAATGCACATGAAACATTCAGCAAGATATCAAATGTGTCTGGCCACAAAAAATCTGGTCATTATGAAGATCCAAAGACCTGTTCAATTCTAAATATAACTTATTCATAATATTTTATTTGTTTATTATATATATATTTATTATTTTATTAGGATATAAGCATAGTGAAATGAGCATTTTAAAGTCCTCATTTCACAAAATATTTTCTACAGATGAGATTTTTTTTATCAGATTCAGATCCATATGATAAGATCTAATGTACAAAGCCCTATCTCCACTGTAACATGAAATTGAGGAAAAAATTTCTAATATAGATAATGAGGAAATCTAACATTACCCATTAAAAGTGCATGTATGAAGACATGAAGAATGGTGTGAATATACTTTGTATACAACCAGAGATATGTAAAAATGTGCTCTATAAGTGTAACATGAAATGTAATGCATTCTGTTGTCATATATAACAGCTTAGAATAAAAAATAAAATAAAATAAAATAAAACTGAATGTCTCAAATGAGCATGGGAATTATTAAACTGTGCTCCTAGAACTTAGAGTCTGATATTGTGTGATGACAGTAATCAAGGATACTGCCTTTTGCAGCAATGAACTACAACTGATATCTGTGAAAAAATGAAGAATTAAGATATAACAACACATCTGTAAATACAGAAGTTGAAAAACTACTCTTCCTTTTTTTAGAATGCAGCCAGACAATATGCTCTTTACTTTACCTTCACCTGGGCTGTGATAAAAGAGCCATAATTAAAAAGTAGAAAGCCAACCTAATACCATTCATACACAGGTTTTGAGACATTTCACACTGCCCTAATATAGTGACACCCTCAGATGAAAAATCAACATAAAAATCTGATCCTGACATGTTGCAACACATTTAACAGGCAAATGCAAATAAAAATTCAAATGTAAAGCCATTATAGGAAATTACATTAGAATTTATGGCAAGGCAACTGTGCATTGTGCTACAAGGAACATAGGTATGCAGGTATCTCCTAAAGTATGCTGTCTTTAATTGTTTTGGATAAATACCAAGGAGTGCTTATAACTGAATCCTATGGTAGTTTCATTTTTTAGTTTTTGAAGGAAATTCCATATGGATTTCCATAGTGACTACTAATTTACATTCCCACCAACAGTGTACACAAATTCCTTTTCACCTTATATCCTAACCAGCATTTATTGCTATTTGTATTCTTGATGATTGTGATTCTGACAGAAGTGAAATGGAATCTCAGTGTGGTTTTGAATTGCATTTCCCTGGTAGCTAAATATGTCAAACATAGACTGCAAGAACTATGGTTTGTGGATAAATGATGATGCAGAAATTTAGAGAAAATGCAAATATGTTTATTTTCTGAAAATCTGTAAACAGTCACAGTTCTAAATGGTAATATATGAATGGACAGATTTATACTAAATTCCCAACAAGAGTAGGCATTTCTCCTTATTTTTATAAAATTGAATTTGAGAAAATATATTTTATTGTTACTTGTATTTCTTTGATATCTACTAAATATCAAAAACATTTTTACACATAAGCCATTAAAATTACCTTCTCAGTAAATTGCCTATTTGTGTTCCTTATATTTCTTTGCATATATGCTATATCTGTATCTACTAAATTTAAAAGATGCATTTATTTTAAAATATTGAATTGCTCTTTTTCTAGTTTATTTTAGAAATTTCAGAAAAAGAAATATTTTTTTAATTGACAAGCTTTGTTAAGTCTTTACCAAATTCCAAGGATTCCGCAACAACCACCACTTATGGCTCTGAGTATGTTTTTTAAAGAATTTCTCTATGATCAATGTTTGTGTTGTCATAGAAAATAAAATTATACCGAAAACCATGGATACCAAGAACTCAGTTCAAAATGTGATTCTGAAAAGACAGATTTTTAATATTTTGTGTAATAAAATGTTTAAAATGTCTGTGCATTTTTTGCCTATATGTTTTCCTTTTTCATTAGCAGTGTTTGATTTATAACAAACATTCATGTGTAGTTAAGTCTAAAATGATCTTCAAATAATCTCATTAGCTATAAATTTCAAATAAAGTAATATATGCTAACATCATATTTGTTGCATGAATTGCACATATTTTTAACCCTGTATATTTAGTCACTTGATTTTGTTAATTTTATAGTTTGCCTTACAAAAATCAATGCAAACTTTTACATAACCAAGGATGCCCAGTATTTTCCCTAGAGCTTTTGGATATCATTTCCAACATGGATGTGAGTTGTGTTTGTTTTGTTCATATGTGTATTTTTTCCATTGTGTTTGTTTCATTTTGATTTATACTTAGATATTTAATATATTTGGAATAGGATTAAGCTAGTTTTTGTGTATGTATGCTGTATGTTGTATGAACTTTGTATTTCCTCTGTTGAACCAGCAAAATTTACTATCATTTTCACAGGCATTCAAGTAGAATTTTTGATATATTAATATCCCATATATACCATTTCTATATTCTAAGCATACTATTGTGCCTTATATACCTATATTTCTACTTCTGTGCCAATATTAAATTCTTGGGATAGTGTTTATGCTGTGTGTTTTAATATATGGTAATGTAAATCTCTAACAGGTTTTTTTTTTTTTTTTACAAAAAATTCAAAATTTCCTTAGCTTCATGTGTCTTAAAAATATAAATGCATGTACCTTTTTCCTGAACCCTGACCCAATCAAATATAAATTAATAGATGAGCAAAAGGTGAATGTGAGAGGGGAGAGAGGACTAGAGGGAAAGGGGAGAAATCATAAACTAAAAATGAATTCCATGCATGCATGAGTTTGTCAGGATGAACTCAGCTACTATGTATAACTTAAAAACTCTTTTAAAAATGTATAAATAAATGTACAGTAAAAGTTTAGACAGAGTGTGTATAACTTCTTGGCTAGTATAGATGGGATAAGTGAACAAAATTTTAATACAATTGAAGCAGAGAAAGATAAAATAAGAAGCACACCAAAAAAATTACAAAATTAGATAGTAAAACACCTGGGACTCTGAAGAGAAACTGAATAATAGGATAAATCTGAATAATCAAATATGCAAATAATAAATTTAACAGAAGAGAAGGGATTGATGGAGAGACATTACTTTCTATATCCATATCTTTATCTACTATCTATTGATCTGACCTCTATTTCTGTACTATCGCACTTATTTATTTTCAAAATTGAATACATTCCAGGCCACAAAGCAGTAATAATTTCCAAGGGATAAATGTTAACATGTTTTTTACAACACATTCTTTGATTTAAATAGTAAAATATTAGAAATTTTATCATTTTTCTCAATTCTTGAATATATAACAATAAGATATTTAAATAGGTGTTAAAACCATACACATTATATAAAACTTAACATTTCAAAAAATTATTATTTGTATATCAAGCTCTTTTGATCACTTTTGTTGAAGTAAAATGTCTTCCTTTATCCTCATGATTTTCCAATATATGTTCACTGAAAAATGAAATCCTTTTATTACACATATAATTTTTTTAAATATTTACTCAATAATACATGACATGAAAAAAGACAAGTTCTGATTTATTTTCTTGGACAATGCCAATTTACCACATAAAGAACATCTAATAATTCCTTCAATAACATTCATATTTTGACCACTTTACTGAAAGTGTATTATCCAGAATTGCTTTGCCTTTCTTAGTATCTTTGGATTTTTCTTACATTATTCTTGAGCCTGTGATTCCCAGTGCTTAGAATAAAGAGAGCAGTGCATTGGGGGCAAAGGATTGAAGTTCAAATCTCAATTTACCATTTAGTTATTAGGTAATGTTAGGTAACAGGATCAACTTATTCATTATTTTCTAATTTTTGAAGTGGAGGTAATTATAAAGTGTGAATGTTGTAAGAGATAAATTAAAAAATTTGATAGTGAACAGGTGCTTAATCCACTTCAGTTTGTACAGACTTCCTATGTTCTGTTGAAAAATCAGTTATTGAAAACCAAAATCCCATTATTCCTATCCCCTTATCCCCTCCCCTCCCCCAAAATGACATAGGTGTGTGACAAAAACAAAACACAAAAATACTTGCAACTCTAAATTTCAGTCCCAAGACTTACAATGAATTAACTATTCATGTGGAATATTGTGTGTATGATAAGATACTGTCATTCTATCCTCCATGATAAAAAGCAAACTAAAAAAGAGATGGTGGAGATACTTACTCTTTAATCAATTTTCTTACAAGAACTTCAATACATTATTATTGAGAAGAAAAGCCTTATATTTTTTTTTTATTGTTAGCTTTGTTGAGACTGCCTCTGAAAGATTTGACCCCAACATGATGTAAAATTATAGAAGTAACTTGACTGTCACCGTGAAGACACCTTATATCCCAACCTGTATCCTGAATTTCATGGAATTACTGCATGTAAGGTTTTATTAAGTGCCTATGGAAATGTGGATTAATATATAAAAGGAAGAGGTAAAGGAAAATGAGAGAAGGATGAATATATTGATAATGCCACTGGTGTTGGATGATGCCTATAGGTGAGGTAAGCTATTGAAAATAATATGAAAAAGCCATTTTCTCTAATAGAATAATTTGATTGTGAGAAACATGATCTAGAGCATTGGCTATGGATATCAAGTGGGAAATGTTACATCCCGTAGTCTTTTAAAAGGAATTTCCTCAGGTACTACTGGGAAATGAAGAAAAAGATGACACATCTGACTTGTAGTTTAGATGTGGGGACTGGGCCTATTTTTGTGCAAATAATCATAGTAGGTAAGATAAAAGGTGAAGTGAACCATGTATCCTAATTGGCCATTTAGTTTTAAAATTGGTTTATTGTAAGCTGAATTGATGATGAAAATTTTCTGAGAAATAACTTATTTATCAGTTATTGCTGTGAAACTTCAAAGACTTCTGTATTTCTATTGGTTATACAAACCACTAGAAATCTCAATGCCGTAAAACAACCAGTTATTCTCATAATTACTGGATTGTGGGTCCCCTGCAAAGGAGTTAACATATGTTTATCTCACCTGGGCTTGGTAAGGCCTGCTTCAAGTGTCTCTTATTCCTCTGAAATCAGCAGGTTAGCGGGGATTACCTGAGTTTTCTAATGAATAAAACAAAAAATACAAAAAAGGCCAAGAAAAACACATTTTAACATTCAGACATAAGTCACTCCATATCTTTTTCATTGGACCAACAAATTACTTAGCTGACATTAACATAATGAAGTGGAGAAATGCACTCTAAAGTAAAGGAACTACAAAATTACATAGGAGAGGGCATAGACACAGAGTGGTGAAGAAATACAATCTCTACCATATTGTACTCTGCTTTAAGTCTATGACTAGATCTTTAGAAAGGTTGCTATGTACATGTATGAATATACCACAGTGACTTTGACCTTTATGTTTGTGTATAAATCACTGATTAAAAAGCTATAAATAAATAGGAGGAGGTCCAGGAGTGAAAAGGAAGGAAAAAGGAAGTACTGGGAATTGAAATGGGACAAACTGTATCTTATGCATGCATGATTATGTAAAAATGAACCCCACGATTATGTATAATCAAAATGCACTCAAAAAATTCTAAAAGAAATAAAACATCAGTCATGCAATTTAAGTCTCCTGGGTGCCCTTCCCTGAAAGTATTATCCTTGCCCTCTGCCATAGATTAACAGGATCTTGAATTTAGAATCTGTCTTTCTTGTGTTTTATACATTCACTATGTATATATCCCAAAATAATATGTGTGAAAATTAAGTAAGTTATATTACACTGCTAAAGGAGTCAAGCCTGAAAAGCAGAGTCCTCACTGTGTTTACTGCCATCATCAGCATCACCATCAAAGTCAGATGATGTGGACCTTTGATAGTACTATTTCTTGTTGCTTTCCAGTACCATTGTAATGAACTAGATTAATTTTAGGTACTTCTTTAGTGACAACTTCACTTCTCTATAACACAGCTAGCTCTGGGCTAATGTTCTGCCTTGAACAGACCCATCACCAGAAGCATATAACCATTACCTTCTTGATTTTTTGTCCATAATGGGTACCAACTAGACTGCCTAGAATTGGTTTTAATTTTTCTGAGTTATAATGCTATTATGAATGATTTATCAGTTAAGACATAAAGCCTATTTTGATATTTCTATTGTGTACCTTTCCATTCATATAATCTTTCCTTTATGGATAATACAAAGAGACAGTCATCAGTATTCAAAGTACAATTCAAACTCCTTCACCTCTGATTGCACCATTTTCAACGTATCTTACTTCATTGACCATTTCATTTTTTTGTACATAACTTGTATGACAAATAGATGTAGGTCTATCTTTTAACCATTGCTATGATTACATGCATAATTAACCCAATGACAACTTCCCACCTGCATTGTGTAACTGTCACTTTTTGTTCAAATGCTTCTCTGCCAAGAATAGGATTTTTTTTTTTTTTTTTAACAGGAATGTGATTGACCAATAAGAGACAGATACAAGTCTGGCAGGACATATGGTGAGCACCCAGAGAAATAAAACTGCTACATAAGTATATCTCTTCCACTACTTGGACAGACATTTCTAATTTGTATTCTACATGAACCTATCAAAGTTCCCAAATACAATTAGACCCTACTGGCCACAGGTGATTAGCCAGATAATGTAGCCTTAAATTGTTTTCCCTTCCTCCTCTGTCTCAAAATCAAGTTACTTGATTTTATTACCCAAAATAAATTATTGAAATGAAAACACTTTCCTTTAAAAATTAAATATTCTGTACTTAACAGGTATTGGCAGAACACACAATCTAATCTTGAAAATATGTTAGGTTTCATAGAAAAAAGGTATTGAAGGTTGTAGACAAAATTAAGATTGCTAGTCAGCTGCTCATAATATAGGATAGAGTATCCTGGATCCTTCAGATGGGCCCAATAGAATCAGTTAGGATATAAATGTGAAAGAGGGAGACAGCAGTGTAGTCAGTCAGACAAAGATGTAGCCAAGCAAGACAGACACAAATTGCTACATAACTGGCTCTGAAGGTGGAAGGAGGACTTGAAACAGAATATTCATGGCCTCTAGAAGCTATAAAAGAAAAGAAACTGATTCTCCCTTGAAGCCTCTAGATGGTAACAGCCCTGTCGCCAGATAACTTGATTTTATCCCACTGAGACCTCCAACCCACAAAATGGTAAAGTATTACATTTAGAAATGTAAATTAAAATAAACCTAAATGCAATTTAGTATAAATGCTAACTTTTCATTAATTTGTTAGAGTAACAGCAGTAAACTAACATATCAAGACACCAATTTCAAATACACAATTTATATCTAGAAACGTATAATTTAAATTAGTTTATTAAATCATATCGCATTCTAAGTGATCATTTTTAGAAAATTTTATGAGTTTAAAATTGGTTATTTTTAAATTCTTAATAGTTTTCTTTTGCTTTTTCATTGACAAAATGGATTGGGGCTTAAAATTATTTTGAGCCAATTACCCATCAGATGTTTAATAACCCCAGTTAATCAGATCTCTCAATTAAAATTGTATCTCAATTAGAACTTTTCACTACCTTGCAGTTTCATGACATCATGGAAAATGTATGGTGAAATGACTTTGAAATTCATTATTTTTAATATCAAAGTCCTTTAAGATGTAAATCACAGTAAATTAGTCAAAGCTAAGAATTCAGATAATGGCAAACAGATAAAAAATTCAAATGCATAAAGAAAGTTAGCTTTGTTTTGGATTTTGTTTTGTTATCACAGGTGAAGATAAAATACTAAAAGTGTAAGTAAGATCAAGGGCATCTTAAGATCATTTTAATTATCATTCTTAACTATATAACAAACAGACCTAGGAAATGAAATATTGGATTTGAGTTAGCTTTTTTAATTATTTAAACTCTGGAGTTAAATATTTTAGTATTTTGGATTTTTTTTCACTGTGCTTTATGTGAAAGGCAAGACAAAAATGCAATTCAAAAATAAAGTACTTTCCCATTTACTGTAAACTTTTAAGTTGTAATTTAATGGAATAAATGCTATTGAATCTTGTAGATATTAAAATATCTGACTTTTCTCTCTTATTGCCCATATGTTTGAAAAATAGTTGGAAGGCTTTTAAGTTGTAAATTCAGATTCAGTAAATCTCTAGAAAAACAGAAGAGAGGAAGGGAAGGAAAGAAGGAATGAAGGAAATTGAAATCTTTCATATTGCTTTCTTTACCAGATAAGAGCAAAACGGTGACTAACTGTTTTGTATCTGGGGAAGAAAATGTAGGTGTAGTTCATTTTATGAAGAAGATGTATCCCTTAAATAAAATTTAAAATATGAATTTCTTGTTTGAATTTTACATATTTATCATATACCAAAATATGAGAAAGCTTATCATCTGAAACACATGGAGTAATCTTATTGTAAACATAAAGATATCATTAAAAAGGCAATATTACCAATAGTTGAACACTTTTGTATGGCAGTTCTTAAGGCAAGTACTATTCCATTTTTGTCTTTTCTCTACTGTGGCTTTTATAACTTTAAAATGAAATTTCTCATTGGGAGACACATCTTGAAAACATCATAAATTAACACAAAGCAAATTCTCTTCCATTATTCTCTTCTAAATAGACACTTTCAAGTTAAAAGTTTTATTAAAATGCTCTGACTCAATATAAATATGATTCATAAGAATTTATGGATTCTCATAAACTTGAGAAAACACCTGTGCATTTGTTTATGCAAAAGTAATTGTTAATTCTTTCCACTTCTTTCAACATAGAACATTGAAACTCAAAGATCTCATAAAGTATTATTTGTACTAAAATTTTAAGCAATGTCTGAATTTATGACAATTTAGACATAGAAAATCACACCTAAATCAGAATAATATCCCATATTAACATAGCAGAATGCCCTCAGCCTGAGACTTTTTGCATGAATCTGACTAAAGCAAACACTGGGGTGTGAGATCAATTACTTCCTTTCTTTCCTTTAAAAGTTCATGTTAGGAACCTAACATTGAACTACCACCTCCCCATTGCAGAACAATTAAACTAACTCTCAAAAGAAATAGGGAAAAAGGGTAATTTTCTTTCTTATTTGCACTTTAGTCAGAAAATCATGGCTAGCTTTTGGCCATGACAAAAGTTACGTCAGCATCATTATGCAACGCCTGTGATCAGTGTGAAGTGGAAGAGCTTTAAAAGACAGATCTGAGTATGTAACTGAAAAGTTTTTCTACAATGTTTAATGCACTGCTCAATCCCCTCAAGTAAAGTAAATGGCCTGCAGCGAGGTCTGAAGAGAGTTGTGCAATGGCATGAATATAGCTACATGAGAGCTGGCACAGAGGTATTCAGTTCTGAACCTGCTTTGCTTCTAAATATTAAGCCCACAGTTGCTTGCAGCTTTTATTTCTGAGGCATTTTTAGCTCATTGTGCTGAGCAGTTGTACTTTCTCTGCTTGATTGACATTCTGGAAAATGTCGATCTAAATGTTTGGTGAACTTCATTTTGTGTTAAAGAAATGTTCATCCTATAATGTTATTTTCACTCATTCATTTCATATTTCAAAAAAATAATGCTTTATATAAAAAATAAAAATCTTTATCTTAAAATTAAATGTACCTAATAATTTAAGTTCAGATTTTCAAATATAGTCTGAAAAGCTTCCTTCTTTAGAATTAATTTAGGCACATGAGCTACCATTGAGCTACATCCTCAGCTCTAGAATTAATTTAAAATAAACACTTGCAAAATGAATAAGTCAACAAACATACAACAATCCTGAAAAAATAATCTTGTTTTCCTAATTACTGAACAGCACCAAAATTTCATGAAAAAAGAGAGCTGCTTCTGGCATATTCTATTTTTCTTGTGTTCTTCCATGGAAAAGACATGTCATGTCGGACAGCATTTCCCTTGACTCTCCTCCTATACATACATCTCTACTTCTCTGGAAGATGTTCAGTGTTCTAAAAGCCCAGAGATATATTTTGGCCTTTTTGGGACTTTGCTTATGTCCCCAGAATTGAATCGGCTATTCCAAAACCCATTATCATACTTCCTCTGTCTGTATTCTTCTGTTTTCCTGGATCAGTCTCAAATTACTTCCAATGAAGAAATCTGGTGGTGCAAGCATACAAAAGTTTCAGTTGTACAGAAAGAATAAATACGAGCAACTTATACGGCCTGATGACTACAATTTGTAATACTATATTATATACTTAAATTTGCATAGTAGATCTTAAATGTTATTGCCACATACACACACACATAAAAAATAGGAAACTGTGAGATAATAGTTATGTTAATTAGTAGATTGTGATAATCATTCAATATAATATACATCTATAACAAAACATTGTATTATATGACATAAGTATGTATAACTTTGTCAATTATATCTCAATGAAACTGGAAAAAAATTAAGTAAATAGAAGTTGATTGACTTGAAATCATTCTTCAACCTCGCTTTTGGGCTGCTCCACCCTCTGTGGGAGAAAGTGGCTTCTCTCTTGTCTATGTCCTCCTCTATGAGGTTTCAGAACTGCCCTACCTTTGCATTTTAATCAGGATATTTTACATACCCTGGAAATTTTCCAGTTTTGCTAAAAAAAATTGTATACTCCTCTCTAATCTATGTTGGTGGTTTAATTTCATTTTCATTTTATGGAGTCTTTGTATAAAGGGCCAGGAAATCATTGTATTCTTTTTTTCAATATTTTTTTCAATTTATCATCGCCAATCTATTCAATACTGTGTCTTTCCAAAAGTGATATTTAGAAAAAGTCATCCTTATATAAGTATTTTTTAAAATAATCTTGAGGGGAAGGTAAATCACATTAATTGATGCCCTTATCTATTTATATCATAGGATCAATAAAGAAGTCTAATTCACAAACTTCAAGACATTCTTTATTCGTATTTTTCATTTAAAATGGAAGTATATCTCCTTTAAATAAAAAGATCTTCAATTTTAGAGTACTGTTACCAGGTAGAATGATACATTATCTAGCACATGTCTACTATTCTTAGCAGGATGAACCCAAAACTGGAGAAAAAAAAAAATTAAGACACTTTGACTGAAGGAATACTCACCACAAAGAGAATTTTAGCTCTGGTAGAGGATTTTTTCTATTTATATTTTAATTTTTACCTAATAATCTCTTTCTCTTTTGCTAGGGGTATTCATCTTTTTTAAATTCCTTTTTTCTTCATTTTTTATACATTATATGATAAAGTCTATTTTATATAAAAATATTCAATTCTAAATGTGTTTTTATACTAGCATCATTTTTCATAACCTAGTTGTCTCATTTTTTATTCAGATTTTTCAGAATTTATTTTTTATACAGCACTTTCATGATCTTTATATATTGTTTGGAATAATTTTTTTTTTTTTTTTTTTTTTTATACTGGGCATTGAAATCAGGGGCACTCAACCACTGAGCCACATTGCCAGACCTATTTTGTATTTCATTTAGAGACAGGGTCTCACTGTCTTGCTTAGTGCCTCACAGTTGCTGAGACTAGCTTTGAACTCATGATTCTCCTGTCTCAGCTTCCCAAGCCACTGGGATTACAGGCATGTGCCACTTTGCCTGGCTGGAATGATTTTATGTTTTTATTTGTCTTCCATTTCCTGTAGAGTCAGTTTACCTTCAATTATCTTAGTATTTATCTGCAATGAATGTGTTTTCTCTTCTGTTACTGACCTCTTATTATCTGGACTTCAATATTTGTATTCCTGCTGAGGGTTCCTCTGGCATTAAACAGATCTGATTCCAAAAGGTCTTTTACTGAGTGAAAAGTCCACCTGTATGAAAACTCTATATAAAGGGGCAGGATGTATCTGTCTCATCTTGTCATGTGTACGTAAACTTTAAACACAGGCTGTGAGGCATCTTTGCAACTTCAGAATTAGGATGGTCCTTCCCACAGATAACTTTTTGCTTTTCCATGATATTTTGCCCAAATCTCTATCATGTTGGTTTAGGCTCCAACTTCCTCAATAAGACCCCTATAGCACAAGAACTAAAAACAAGAATCAATAAATGGGATGGATTCAAACTAAAAAGCTTCTTCTAGCAAAAGAAACAATCAGTGAGGTGAATAGAGGACCTACAAAATGGGAGCAAATCTTTATCACAAGCCCATCAGATAGAACACTAACCTCAAGGATTTATAAAGCTCTTAAAAGCCTTAACACCAAAGAAACAAATAACCCGATCAATAAATTGGCCAAGAAACTTAACAGACACTTCTCAGAAGATGATATACAAACAATCAACAAATACATGAAAAGTTCAACATCTCTAGTGATTAGAGAAATGCGAATCAAAACAACTCTAAGATTTAATCTTACTCTAGTTAGAATGGCGGCTATCAAAAAACAAAAAAACAATAAATGCTGACAAGGATGTGGGGAAAAAGGCACACTCTTACATTGCTGGTGGAATTGCAAATTGGTGAAGCCAATCTGGAAAGTAGTATGGAGATTCCTAGGAAAACTGGGAATGGAACCACCATTTGACCCAGCTATCCCACTCCTTGGCCTATTCCCAAAGGACTTAAAAACAGCTTACTACAGGGACACAGCCACATCAATGTTTATAGAAGCACAATTCACAATAGCTAGATTGTGGAACCAACCCAGATGCCCAACAGCAGATGAATGGATAGGAAACTTTGGTATATATACACAATGGAACACTACTCAGCACTAAAAGAGAATAAAATCATGGTATTTGCAGGTAAATGGATGGAATTGGAGAAAATAATGCTAAGTGAAGTTAGCCAATCCCAAAAAAACCAAAGGTCAAGTGATCTCTTTGATATGAAGATACTAACTTATAAAGGTGCAAGAGAGAGGGAATGAGAGGAATGAAAGCTTTAAGTAGAACAAAGAGGAGGTAGGGTGGGGAGGGGACAAGGAAATAGGAATAATGGCAGACTGAGTTATTCATGATTACCCTAAATACATGTATGAAGATTCAATTGTTGTAAAAATACTTTATATTAAACCAGCAACTTGAAAAAAAAAAAAAAAAAAAAGTTAAAAGTAGGGGCTAGGGTTGTAGCTCAATGGTAGAACACATGCCTAGCATGCATGAAGTACTGGGTTCAATTCTCAGCACTGCATATAAATAAGCAAATAAAAATAAAGGTTCATCCACAAATAAAATATATATAGTGTGTCTAACATATATATATATATATACACACACACACACACACATACATAGTGTCTAAAATACATATGATGTCTAATATATATGTATACATACATATATACATATATACATATAAATATATATATATATATATATATAAATTAAAAAAATAAAACTACACATTTTATCTAGTGGTTTTATATTTTAGTATGAGGTTAAGCACCGGGTGGTCCATACGTTGTAAATGCGGCAGGAGATCTAGTTCACCAATAAATTTTTTTTTGTCTGATTTTTCTTAATGTATATTTGTGTGTGTGTATGTGTGTATAAGGGGAGAGAGAGAGAGACTGAGACAGTCTTGTTTCAGGGCTTTGAAAATAATTCCTTCCCAATTATATCCTTAGTTGCAAAAGTATAGAATTCATTGCAACTTTCAGAGCTTTTACCTTGGATTCTACATGGTTTGTATATTTTTCATGACTTGTTGAATCTTTCACTAATATATTTTTTAAAAAGTAAGCATGGACTTTGAATAGCAGTATAAAGTAGTTTTGTTATGAAATTTTATATTTTAGAAAAATGGTATAATTTCATTCAATATCTTTCCTTTGCCAAGAACTTCCCTATATGATGAAGTAGCAGAAAAGGAAAAATAAATGAAATTTAATATTCTAGACTTATTTTATAGATGACATCAAATTATTATAAAACTTGATATAAAATCAATTATAATTATCAACATTTAGAACACATTATAAAAATGGATATGACGTTCAAATTTTTTAACTGATACATAAAAATTGTACATCATTATGGCAATATTATTTGATATTTTGATATATGTATATATTGTATAATGTTTGAATCAGGTAGACCATTCTGTCTCTTCAAATATTTATCATTTCTGTATGATTAAATTATTTTATGTGTACTTGCTTTGTTCACAAATATATCAGCTCTAGCTATATACTAATTATTTTTATTTGCTCTGAAAATTTATAATTAGTGTTGAAATATAATGGTTAATTGAAATTTGAAATAAAAGTGTATGAAGACATTTTGATTAATAAATTTGATATGAATCTAAAATTTTTGAACCAAATAAAACTGTTGACAGTAGTGTCTAAGGAAGAGCTACAGCACATACCTTGTATGATAATTATAGTAGCAGCTCTCAAAGGAGTAAAGCAATAGAAACTGCACTGCACCAATCTGAAATCAGGTAAATTAATCCTCAGAGGGCTCATGTACCACAGTCTCAAGTAATCAGTAATAATTGTATCATATTGCTGAAGCACACTCCAAGAGGTAGAGTTTTCCTAAGTGTTGAATTGTCTACAAGTGAAATTTATAAAGCTGCAACAGAAATCCAGGCCCTTGATCAGTGGAAATCCAAGAGATCCAAATGTATAGGTAACATTACTATAAGGTTTTCCTTTTTCTTACTTTTGTTTTAGCTTTATCTCTTTTATACAAGGTGAATTTTGAAAATAATACTATTGTATTTACTCTAATAACAAATACTTCAAACATTTGAATAAGTAAAAACAGAAAATAATTTTACTTATGAGATACTAAACATTTCAATAAAAAGATTTACTCATCAAATTTACACTCTTCTAACTTCAAAACAGAGTCTACATTCCAAGTGGTCTACCATATGGCTGTGAAAATCTAACGTTTTGTGGGAAGCATAAATAGAATATATATATAAATAAAAGGTGTCTTTCAGTAAGTAATTCTAAGGGCTTGGGTTAATGAATTTAGCTCTGGTTTGAATTATTTCAAATCCATCTTTTTAAATAATAATGTCCTTCACAAAGCCATGTAAGAATGTTAATTAAATTTGTGCTTTGTATCACAGTTGTGTTTAATTAGCTCAATCACTTTTTGAAATTTAACAAGCTATAAAAAGAACAATCTATTGACAGAATGTTTAATGGCAAATTGTTAGCTGCCAGATTTGATCCCCAAATGATCATTGGGAGTATGGAACAGTCGAATGCACCAAATCATAGCATTTTGAAACAGACTTTATAACTTCTGAGGTTACTACACACAATTCAAATGATTTATTTTCTGCATTTGAAGTGAGCAACACTAAACGAGTTTAATGGTATGTGTAGTATATACTGAAACTTTTCAATGAAGACAGAAAGTATATGTACTGTATCTTTAGTATGGTTATTTGAAATACATATTTGCCTAGATAGACCATAATCTTTAGAGGTATAAAGTGTCCTGAGGTGAATTCAACTTAGTTTCTGCTTATGGGATAGTTAAATTAATACCCTAAGGATATGTCCTCTGCAGAGAATCATAACTGTTACTAAGTCATTATAATAATACACACTTTCTTTAACAAACCTACAATAGATTTTCAAACATTATTTCAATTAACATTTACTCCTCAGAACATGAAAAAATAAGCTGTTTTATTACATTTTTGTAAAAACACACATAATCATAAATGTATCATTTCTTAATGGGGAGTAGGGACTATGTCAGTATGATTTTAATCTATAAAACTTCCAGTTTCAAATTACCAGTGAGGAGATGGTGATGGAAACTGAATTTAATCATACAGACATACGATGATGTCAATCAAAAGCAAATCTATTGAACAATTGAATTTTTTAAATTGCCAATATTTAAAATTTTTAGAAAATGTAATTGTTTTCTTTAATAAAGTTACTTGAAGTAACATTTGGTATTAAATATTTAATTTATCATGGATTAAGAGAACCAACTGTTTATATTATATAAATCAAATGATGATTAGGTAGTACTTTTTATATGTATGGAATGGTGCTAGTCACAATACAGAATAGAGGTCAATGATTTAATAATATTTAAAATTTTTAAAAATTTAAAAATAAGGTCATTTGACCTTGTTTTACATATCAATTTTACAGCATATATTATCTGCAATCATGATTTTAAAATTCTGCATCTTTCATAAAATAAGAGAGAAAAGGTTTGTATAAGAAATTATGCTGATTGAAAAGGTGTGAGGAAATGTACAAGTGTTTATCTTGATATTAACCCTTTTACTGGAATCAATAACACTATTGGTGAATAGATAGTACATTCTAGGCAGGCCCAGACTTGTAGATTTGACTTTAAAGAGTGCATCTTTACTATAGTAACATTCAACTAATTCATAGAATTAAAACATTTAAATCATAGAACAATAGTATGAAAACAACTAAACAAAACAACTGCCCTAGTAACACAAAATCTATTAAAGATTGGTAACATGGTGTCTGCACTAAGGATATAGCTCTACAATCTGAATCATAAAGCTGACTGGGAAGCTCTATGAAGTATGAAAAAAATAATGTGATTCAAAAGATTTTAGATTGACTGTTTGGAACTCTTTGGATTATTGGGCTAAAAATATCTACTTGTTTTAAATGTTGCAAACAATTTAACATTCTTGAAATTTTTTTTTTCTTTAAAAATCTTTATACCAAGTTATAAGACATGAGAATTCCCATCCTTTTTGGTATTTACATTTATATCACCCTTTTTCTCCTTAATTTTTGCAATGTTTTCTCTAATACTATATCATATCCCAATATTTGCTACATTCCTATACTACTAGATCTAAAACTGATTTTAGAAATCATTTAGTTATGGAAAGGAAAATTCACATTTCTTCATATGCTAACTTCACTGATGTGATGGATTAACTATGTCAGGGATTGAGAGCAGTATTCATATTAGGTAGCTTTCACTTTTTTAAGATTTTCTATATTTGTTGATTTTTTTTCCCATTTCTGAGTCCCGTTATCATTCTCAAAAAAATCAAAGATTTGCATAATTTTGGCTTAAATCAAGAATATATATCATCATGGCTATGTAAAAAATGTTAGTTGTTTCATGTAACTAGTGCAATGACATATTTGCGCGACTTTTTTTTTTTTAATTTTTTTTCTTTTTTCTTTTTTTCTTTTTTTTTTTTTTTTTTTTTACAATGGACACAATATCTTTATTTGTTTTATATATTTGTATGTGGCACTGAGGATCAAACCCAATGCCTCACACATGCGTCGCAAGCGCTCTACCACTGAGCTATAACCCCAGCCCCTGCACAACTTTTTATTTCATTTTTCTAAAGTCAATAATTGCCTAACATTTTTTTATCACAAGCTCTACTAAGGCAGATAGTAGAACAAGGTCTAATGTGTTCACTTATAAGCTCTAAAATATCTAGCACAGTATCACCTGCTATTAAAACCTTGATTTATATTTGTTAAATATACTTTTTTTATGAACTGTAATAAAATTATAAAATCTCTCTGTATATAATTAGACATTAAAGTTAATTTATTAGTTTAATTTTAATTCTTGGAGACAGAAAACTGAAAGTCTTCTACATTCTTGCTCTTGTCTAAACAAGTGTTCTCTTGGTCTACCACATAGCTATGATCCTACTATTTCCCTTTTGTTATCATCCTGGAAATTTCTTTTTTCCTATATATCTTTTTTCCTAATTCCATGACATTATTTTTCTTTGGTACACATTTGTTTTGGTAAAACACATTCTTTTGCAATTATTTTCTATAAAAGGGCCCCCCATCTCATACTGTAGGTCTGAAACCAATTTCAGGTAGAATGGGTCAATGCTAAAATTCTTTGGAAAATATTGTAAATATTTCATTTTTAATGAGGAAAGAATTATACTCATGAAGCAATTAAAAACAATAAAAAAACAGTTTCATTAAATGTTAAGTAGCATGATTTAATCAGTAGAGACATAAGGGTTCAGGAAAGAACAAAATTAATGTATTTTATAATCCCTCAGATGGTTGATATATATTTTTGAAGATATTTTTATATAGTTTGTTAAGTATTTCTGAGATATCCTTTGGATTTTACTAAAGCTTTTCTAATAGCTGACTTTCTTCAGTTAAATATTATTACCTGAAATAAGAGGCAGGGAATTGTACAAATTTCTCTTTTACATAATCCCAAACATTCTTTTGACTATTTATATCATGCTGTAAATCTATAAATTCTGGGAATTCATTTTGCAAACAAATTTTGGAATTCAAGTTAATTCAAAGATGGATTTAACATATGATAATTTATTCAATACATAATTTTGAATTCTACTTATCAATTTCTCTACTTGATATTTAGCAGTTATGAAAATGAATAAAACTGAGTTTTTTCCATCAATGAGTAGAGGAATTGGCAATTAAACAGGTCACATTTATTTACTGCAGTTTACTATAATAAAAAGTAGCCCATCTCAAAGTAGCAATGGAAGAAAGGCTTCCTAGCAGAAGAGGAGATACCCCTGAACTGTAAATGTTAAGAAGAAGTCAAATGAAGAAGGGGAAAACAGTCTGAGCAAATGAAAGAACATATGTAATGCTTTAGAATCTTAAGGAAGCACATTTGCAGAAACAAAATGTTTAAGCAAGAGTTTGGAAGTCAGGGGGAAAAAGGTCATCGTCATAACATTTATTTTTTAGCAAGATAAAATACCTAAGGATAAAAAAAAAATAATGTGTGTGTATAATGGACTATTCCAGTGTACAGCATTATGACACAATGGAATTATTACATAAACTAGTTATGATCAAATGCAGCTTCTACTGACTATAAATTTTGACAAATGCCTTAATATGTGTAATGACTTTATTGGGTTGGGACCATTTTATTTTCTCATTAGTTCCCGTTTCATTACTGAGTTTTTAAATACATGATCAAAGCCCAGTTGGCAGATCTTGATATTTTAGACATTCTACATCTCCCTCGTAATTTGATGGTCCCCAATGAATCTGACAGAAAGTCCATTTTTATGCCACATTCTCTATTTTAGCACTTCAGTGCCTCCCAATGACTCTTCTCTTTAAGGCTTGTTTCCTAGAGTGATACTATCAGAATTTGTGGAAACTAAGAAGTGGGGATAAGTGGTAGGTTTACTGATCTGTACCTTTGTGTCCTTGAAGGGGTTAGTGGAACCCTTGCCACTTTGTTTTTCTCTATTTACTCTGGGCAAGGAGGTGAGCAGCTGTGCCCATCTCATGATGTCTAACATGATGTACTTCCTCCCCACAGGCTCAAAAGCAGGGGATTGGACAACCAATCCTAGACTGGGATATTTAAAATTATGATCCAAAATAAACCTTTTCTCTTTATAAAATGATTATTATATGTATTTGTTGTATGATACAAAGCCAACTAACATACCACCCTGTGAAATGTTATACACATTACTTAAAATGTAGATTCACTCAATTTCCAGACTGCCAAAGAATTTTAGATTTCAATAATTAACAGTAGTGTGGAATTTCTAGTCATGCTATAAACTGTGGGCATAATCTAGTCCACTTACCCACTTAATGCTTGAATCCTGTCACAACCTTTCTGACTGTAGCCATCTCTACTATACTCCAGTGTTTAAATTGGTATTCAAGGACATAGTCAAATAATCCCATGCTTTGTACTAAAAGTTATTTATCACTCTTTTAGTCACAGTTCTAATTTTTATGGCTTTGGAGTTTGATTAACTGAAAACTCTCAATAAGTGTTGTTTATTTAGGTACTAGAGATGCTTTATAACTGAATTATATACCCAGTAATTTTTATTTATTTTTATATTACTTTTATTGTTTTAAGAAAGGGTCTTACTGAATTTCTAAGAGGCTTGCTATGTTGCTGATGCTGGCATTGAACTTACAGAAGTCCTATCTCAGCCTCTGGGATGACAGGTATGCACTACCCACGCAGTCATGAAGTAATATTTTAAAAAATGGTAATATTCTATTTAAGTGCCTAGCCCAATGATTGACTTTTGGGTAATGATAAAGTTTTAGTGATTATTTTCCCTTTGATTAGTTGAAGGTAGAAATCAAACTATCCTTCCAAATTCCAGGCTTACCTTTACCAGTGAATCATCCTAAATTTCTCTAATTATGCCTCAGCTGAATTTGTTTAGGTTGTTCCAGTTAGCTCTTTTATCATGCTTAGAATATTTTAAAAAGTCATCTTAAGGTTTAAAGAGTGGAAATAAAGAGAGAAAAGAGGCTGTTGAAATCACCCAGGAAGAGATGATGGAGGTTTGTCTAATGTAACAGCTCAGAAAATGATAAATAAATGTGGGGCAAATTTTGGTAATAAAGTCTCTAGAACTTCCTAATGGGTTGGACTATAGTTGGGAGAGGCTAAAAGGAATCAACAGTGACTCTATGATGTAGGGCTTGAGAAAAGAGGATTTGGGGGCCATGTCTTGAGATGGAGAGTATAGTGGAGAAGTAGATTTAGTTTGGTGTTTGTTAAGTTTTATGGGTCTAAAAGATATTCAAGAGGCGATATTAATTAGGATGTTAAATGAAAGATGGTGAACAGCAAACCTACTTCATATGAAAATTATGACAATGACTTCAAGGAGGCAACTTGTCCCTTGGAAAACCCTACCAGATTTCCCTTATCACTTGCTGATCTACCTGGTTAAACTGGAGCTCCTCTGAAGTGATACTCAAACAAATCCATTGGAAACGATGTTAAAATGTGAATTATGAAATCTGGTGATATTTTTGATAACCAGATCTTTAATGAACTCTCAGAGGATGCCATGCAAGCTGGTTCTCACCCTCAATTTTCTTTCCCCTTCTTCTTAAGTATTTACCCACTGATGCATCTTCATTACTCCCAGCTGATGACACTGTGGCTTATTTCATGAAAAAGTAGAAGATCAGAAAATAATTTGCACATGTTCTCACCATTAAATCTACCAATCTACTGATCTATTAGCTCTTCCTCCTTTTAAATACAGACTTCTCTAAGAGACAGCTGTACTTCCATGCTCATTGCCATGTTATTTACAATAGCCCATAAATAGAAACAAAATACCCATCAAATGATGAATGGATAAAGAAAATGTGGTACAAATAAACAAATTCAATACAATTCAAACATAATAAGAGTGAAATCCTATCTTTAGCAACAATAGCCATGGAACTGGAAGTGGAGAGCATTCTGTTAAATGAAGTAAGCCAAGCATAAAACAACCACTATATGATCTCATTCATACATGGAACCTAAATTATTGATCTTGTAGAAATTGAGAATAGACTGGTGATTACTGGGGGCTGGGGATCAGGAATGAGGAAGAGAAAGATGATGGTTGATCAATAGGAGCTAAATTATTACAATTAGGAGTAAAAGATTCTGGAATGCACAGTAGAGTGACTACAGATCATGATAATATGCAGTATACTTCAAAAAGCTATATGAAGGAAGTAGTCAATGTTTTCACTATAAAGAAATGATAATTGTTTGAGAAAATATTGTTTTCCCTGATTTAAACATTGCACAATGTATACATGTATCAAAACTTCACATAACACCCCATAAATGCATGTACTCTTTTTATGTATCAGTTAAGATAAATTTAAAAAACAATACAATTGTTATGTCTTTTTGATGTATAATCCCCTTAAGCAGTATGAAATGTCCTACTTTATCCCTTCTGATTAACTTTGCCTTGAAGTCCACTTATCTGATATGAAGATATAAACCCTGCTTGTTTATGTGACCCATGTGAGTGATATGTTTTTGCCCATCCTTTCACCTTTAATCTGTGGATGTCTTTACCTATGAAGTAAGTCTCTTGTAGACAGCATATTGTTGGCTCTTGTTTTTTAATCCAATCTGCTAGTTTATGTCTTTTGATTAATGAGTTTAGGCCATTAACATTCAAGGTTTTTATTGAGATATGATTTTTATTTCATCAGGTCAATATTTCCTGATAAACATAGGTACAAAAATTATCCATAAAATTCTGGCAAATTGCATACAAAACATTAACTATATAGTGTACCACAATCAAGTGGGGTTCATCCCAGAGATACAAAGTTGGTTCAACATATAGAAATCAGTAAATGTAAGTCATCACATCAATATACTTAAAGACAAGACTCATATGATCATTTCACTAGATGCAGAAAAAGCATTTGACATAATACAGCATATTCAAACACTAGAAAAAATAGTAAAAGTAGGAACACACCTTAACTTTGTAAAAGCTGTGTATACTAAACCCAAGTCCAACATCATTCTAAATGGAGAACAATTGAAAGCATTTCCTCTAAGAACTGGAACAAGACAAGGATGCCCTCTTTTACCATTTTTGTTCAACATGTTCCTTGAAACTCTAGCCAGAACAATCAGACAGATGGAAGAAATTAAAGGATTATGAATAGGAATAAAAGAACTAAAACTATCACTAGTTGCTGATGACATGATTCTATATTTAGAAGATCCAAAAAGTTCCACCAGAAAAATTCTAGAACTAATAGATGAATCCAGTAAAGTAGCAGGATATTAAATCAATACCCATAAATCAAACATATTTCTATAAATCAGTGAAAGAGAAATTAGGAAAACTACCCCATTCAAAATAGCTGCCCCCCCCAAAAAAAAATACTTGGGAATGAATGTAACAAAAGAGGTAGAAGACCTCTACAGTGAAAATTACAGAACAGTAAAGAAAGAAAGTGACGAAGACCTTAGAAGATGGAAACATCTCCCATGCTCTTGGATAGGCACAATGAACACTGTCAAAATAGCCATACTATCAAAAGCATTATACAGATTTAATGCAATTCCTATTACAATTCCAATGATGTTCTTCTTAGAACAAGCAATCATGAGATTCATTTGGAAAAAAAAAAAAAAGAAAAATAAGAGACTCAGAATACCCAAAGTAGTCCTTAGCAAGAAAAGTGAAGCAGGAGGCATCAAAATGCCAAACTATACTACAGAACCATAGTAACAAAAATGACATGATATCAGCACCAAAATAGACTTATAAACCAATGGTACAGAATACAAGACACAGACACAACCTCACATAAATACAGTTATCTGATACTAGATAGAAAAAGGTGCCAAAAACATATATTGAAGAAAAGATTGCCTCTTTAATAACAAATGGTGCTGGTAAAACTGGAAATCCATTTGTAGACAAAGGAAATTAAATACTTATCACTCACCTTGCATGAAACTCAATTCAAAGTGGATCAAAGACTTAGGCAATTGAATAGAGACTCTGTGCCTAATATAAGTAAAAGTAGGCACAAATCTCCACCATGTTGGCTTAGGAACTAAGTTCCTTAATAAGTTCCTTAATAAAGTGCAAGAAGTTAAATCAAGAATCATATAAATGGGATGAAATCAAACTAAAAATCTTCTTATTAGCAAAGGAAACAATAACATGAAGAGAGAGCCTACAGAATAGGCTCACCACATGCACCTCAGAGTGTTAATATCCAGGATATATAAAGAACTCAAAAACTAAACAACAACAACAACAAAAAAACCCAACTAACCCAATCAACAAATGGGTTAAGGAACTGAATGGACATTTCACAGAAGAAGAATATGTGAAAATATGAAATATATGAAAATATATGAAAAAATGTTCAACATCTCTAGCAATTAAAGAAATGCAAATCAAAACTAAGATTTCATCTCCTTCCAGTCAGAATGGCAATTATCAAGAATACAAACAACAGTAAATGTTGGTGAGGATATAGGGGAAAAGGTATATTTATACATTGGTGGTAGGAATGCAAATTGGTGCAACCACTATGGAAAGCAGTATGGAGATTCCTCAGAAAACTTGGAATGGAACCACCATTTAACCCAGGTATTCCACTCCTTGGTTTATACCCAAAAGATGTAAAATTAGCATACTACAATGGCAGCCACTTCAGTGTTTATAACTGCTCAATTCAGAACAGTTAAACTATGGAACCCACCTAGGTGCCCATCAACAGATGAATAGATAAAGAATATGTGTAACTCTATACCACATAAAACCAGAAGAATGAGAAGTTGTACTCCATTTATATATGATGTGTCAAAATGCATTCAACAGTCATGTATAACAAATTAACAACAAAAAATTATGCAGAGCTTCTTTACAAGGCCAATCCCTCCTGTGTGTATTTATTTAGATTTTATCCCTCTCACTTTATCAAGGCTATAACTGCTGCCTTCTTTCTAGGCATCATATATTTTTACTTTTTAATTAATCACTCTTTTTAGCATACTTACTTGCTGAGATATATGTTAGGCCAAAAAATATTGATTATTATTTAACACCCTCACTTCCTTGCATCTTTATAAAACAAAATTTTCAATACAGCACATAATTCTTTTCTTTGATTGCTTTCCCTCTATTTTGTTTTAGTTATTACAATAACACCTACTTTTAATGTCAATAGTGATTCTTACATTGCTAATAAATTATTAGTTTTCATTTGATCTCAACTATCAAGATCATTGACGTGTTTCTCTTTTGACACCATGGACTCTGAAACACCAGCTTTCTTTTTTTTTTTTTTTTTTGTTTGTTTGTTTGTTTGTTTGTTTTTCTCTTATTGTCCTGGTGTGTGTTTTCTGACTTTTTGCTAACTTCTCTTTCTGTTTGACATCTAAATTTTAGAGTACTTGGGAACCAAGTCCTAGGAACTTCTCTCTTTTACATCCATTCACCATGTCTCTAGACCCATTCACACTCTCAGTGTCTTTAAATACTATATTTGCTCTGGATTCCCCAAAATATACCTTAAGCCCAAATCTTTACCCTGATCTACAGTTCTCAATTTCTGTGATTTATTGCCCAAATTAGTACCAGTTTAAATTTTAAAGGGAAACTATTAATTATTCTGGAAAACTTGTAAACCAGGACTGGCACTGGGTAGACTGTTTTATATGATCACATCTATATACAATTACTTACTCAACATCTCTATTTAGATTTTGTGACAAAAATGGTTAGTTATCCACCAAAATTGCTTTTTGCATTCTTCTTTGATGGTACAAACTTGGATTTTCACCTCACAGATTTCAGAGAATAAGAACAAATTCCCAAACTTCTTTGGAGTTTTATGTGGCAAGGTGACTAACTCTGGACAATCAATGTAGATAGGAATTGGTATGTGCAACTTCTAGAATGTGGTTTAAGTGTAGGGAATATGCCTGCATTTGATTTTTCCTTACTTTTCTGTCTACATTATGAAAAAAGGGCTCATGTGGGGCCCCTTAATTAGCATCCATATGCTGAACAAGGCAGAAGAAAAATTGATAATTAATGTGTCACCACATTAGCCCCTTATTCTGCTGTGTTTAGATCAAAGATAAATAAAACATGTCATTATAGCCATTTTTAATTTACCACTGATTACAATTGAACCTAATACTCACTAATATATATCTCTAACATTTATTTAACTATTCAACATTTTTTAAGTAAATGTTACTGTTCTAGTGGTTTGGGATACAATTGTGAACAGAAGAGTGACCTTTCTAGAGTTTCTATGGTGGCAAATATAGTCTACAAATATCTCCTAATAAAAATTTAACATAGTAAATAAGAAACAGCATGATATATTACAATGAGAAAATATAAGGGGAAAAAAGTAAAGAATGTTGAAGGAGTTTAGAAATTCTGGGGAATTTATAAATTCCAGGGGGAAGCTTTATTGTCTAAGGTCAGGTGAGCTCTTAAACATGATGGACATGCGTGGGCAGGTAACATTTAGCATAGGAGTTAAGCCAAGTGACCAGTTTGCCAATGAATATATCTAGAGGAAGCTGCTTCCAAGCAGAAAGGATGATCATACAGACACAAGGTTAGGAGTATGCCCGTCCTCTGAACCTAAGCTAGTACAGCTTGAGTCAAGTATGCAGGTCTGACTCTGAAGGATGAGGTCTGAAAGGGAATAGACATCCAGATCACACAGGGTCTGCAGACTTGGATAAAGACATGTGATTTTTGTCTTGAGTAAGAAAGAGAGCTACTAAAAGATTTATAGTAGAAAAGTCCATAATCTGACTTGAGTTTTAAGAGAATCTCACTATCTGAAATGTGAGAATATATTGTAGGAGTAGGAAAGATGGGTCAAATATAGAAGCAAGTACACCAGTTTGTAGTTTACTATGAAAATCAGAATGAGGATAATGATTGTAAACTCAACACATTCTAAATAAAATGATTTCTCCCCAACCATGCCCCCGTGTCCCCACATACTTTTTTTTTTTTTTCTGCAAGCCTTTATATCTCAGTAAATAGTAATTTTTTTTTTTTTTTTTTTTTTTTTTTTTTTTTTTTTTTTTTGGTACCGGGGATTGAACTCAGCGGCACTAGACCACTGGGCCACATCCCCAGCCCTTTTTTGTATTTTATTAGAGACAGGGTCTCACTGAGTTGCTAAGTGCCTCGCCATTGCTGAGGCTGGCTTTGAACTCGCGATCCTCCTGCCTCAGCCTCCCAAAGTGCTGGGATTACAGGCGTGCGCCACCGCGCCCGGCAGTAAATAGTAATTTTGATTTTATAAGCTTAGGTCAAAACTTCACATTCTTCTGTAATCACTCAGGGATGAGAACTCAGAGATCATGTCAACAGGCGGCTTTTCCTGTAGTTTGTTTCTGAGGCCCAGTTGCATCCCTGCCTGTCTCAGTTTTTTTGTTTGTTCAGCCATTTTCCCAGCAAAACAAATATTCATGAAAATGCAATATTCTCCCAGCAAATTATCCATATATTGAATCTAGTTCACACTGATCTATTTTTCTACCACTAAAAGATGTTTTCTTTATACTTTGTATGAACAAACAGTGCTATGAGAAAAGAGGTTCTATGTGTGTATTATGAATTGTAATGCATTCTACTATTACAAATACAACAACATTGAATAAAAAAAAGAAATAAAGTGAAATTTCCCTCATTACTTTTGATGATTTTATTACATAAACATTATTTCAAAAAATAAGTGAGGAATATGAGCAAGATTTTGTATTATAAATTGTCACTGTCTCTTAATTGCATTACACTCATCATCTAAAGTATACAATATAAATGGAAAATCAATTACACTTTTAGAAGTTTAAAAACTATGATTTTTCTGTGGAATAGATGAATATCATTCTGAAAGTTATATGGTAAACAATGCATTACATTTATTTGTCTTTCCCCAGCTGATACCACAAAAGAAAACTAATGTTTAGAAGGTGTGGATAAAACTTTTGTTTTTTGAGGTGTCAACAATCAAAAAGTTCTGACCAAGATGGTCAAATTAATACCTACAGATATGATGCACAGTTTCCTTAACTGTATAAAAATCAATAGTGATACTATCCAAAATTTTGTATAAGTAAATATAAGGATGTCTAATATTTTTTCACCTGCTGAATACAATGATTTTCTATAGACATCAATTTATAGTCAGTCAAGTAGATAATTCAGAGTAGTAGCAGGAGAGATAACACTTTGAGATTATACTGAAATTTATATAAATAACAGAGAATTTAGAAGTTTTAGAAAGCACAACAATGATCCAGTTAGATTGAACTGGGGAATTAGCTATTAGGTGGTACCCATTACTGAAGTCCATGTCTGTTTAATTTGAGAATTCAAACAGGATTTTATGATGACTTTTTACTCATGCATAGAACATTTTATAAATGATTTTAATCCAGGGTTAAAATGCTATATTTTGATTTCTTCAATTAGCAATTAAAATTAAGGAAACAATTGAATTTTCTTGTGCCTTCTCAGAGGCAAAACCACAAAACAGTTAAGTTCTTTTTAAAACTCTATTCCTTAGCCTACTAAAGAATATGTCTGATCATTACCTGTCTTCTGTTTAAAAATAGGAAAGGTAAAATAGGTTTTGCATAATATTGTAGTTTCCTGAATTCTGCTTTGTGTCTTAAGGGTGACATAAATGTCAAATGCATTCGTCCAAAGCATATCTTTTCATTTTATTCTCCCTAGTATAAACTATTAATGGTAATACGTTTTTTTCTATTTTATTAATAGTTATATCTTCTTATTCTCCTTTGTCCCAGGAGTAAAATTTATAAATTGAAAAATGAACTGTAAATATCTACAATGGTATCCAAATATCAATATTATATATTAATTAAATATTAAATTTATATTAATTCATTTTACATTAATTTAAGGAATAAGTTTGAACTAACAAATGTAAATAATAATCAATTTAGGATATGAAAAAAATATTATAAGCCCCCAATCTGTCTGTAGCTACTTCACATTTTATTTTCACTGTTTTATTATTTGTACTTTTATAAATGGCAATTATGTTACTGGATATGTAAACAATAAATAGTTGACAATGATTTCAAAATACTACATTTCAGTCACAAGGGTCACCATATTCAATTTTTATCTATAGTAACCTTCCTTTTAGACACTAATTTCAATTTTCTTATTGATTCCCCACATATTTAGATTTACAAATACTCAAAACTACAAAAATTACTTTGTTTATTACTTTTATATGCAACTCATTCAGAGAAAATATGTACACTTCATATGTATGATGAATGGATATAATGTAAATTATAAAGTCAAATTTATAGATATGTGTTTCATATAATGATTTTAAACAAAAATGAGTAGATATTCACATATATATGAGCAGGATGGAAGGGGAAAAGGTGGGGAAAGGGGAAAGAGAGAGATCAAGGGAGTGAAAAAGGAAAGATAAAGTTATTAACCCTTGAATTAATCCAAAATGAAGAACACAACAGTTAACTCAGATTCAACTTTACTAAATTTTCATTATCTGAAAATTACTCAGGGTTTATGTATGTAAACTCTATTATCACTTAATTGTTCCTATGGTTATTTCATGAAAATAGTTTTCAAACCAAGCTTATGAATATATTTAAAAAGCAAATACAAGAATATATTACATCATGTACAAACCAACATGACATGGCATTGTTCATTTATAGACCACTGAGTTTTGGATACTGATTCAAACTGAAATTCTAAAGGTTGCGAGATTCAGACTTCTTCTATTTAATGTATAGTCTCATTTCTCTGGAGTGTTAATAATTATTATGGCTCCTCTGGAACTCAGCCTAGGCTTTTAGTGTCTTTATCATCCTTTCCCAGCAGAGAGAAGAGTGGGCTTGAATCTACCATCAAATCAGTTGCAGGGCACTTAAAGTATGCCATAGCAGCCATTGCTTATAATCAAGGGTAGTGCCATATAGTGAAACCTATGTCCACACACCCCGTTCTGTTCTATTGAGTTCTATTCTAATCTGCCAATTCGAGTTCATGAGAGGAAAAATATTGGATTTTTCTCCATAGCTATTATATCAGAAGCAGGGGAAAGTGGGTCTAAGTAATCTTAACTCACTCACACTTACTTTTTTTTTTTTTTTTGGTACCAGGGATTGAACTCAGGGGCACTCAACCACTGGGCCACATCCCCAGCCCTTTTTTGTATTTTATTAGAGACAGGCTTTTACTGAGTTGCTAAGTGCCTGGCCATTGCTGAGGCTGGCTTTGAACTCGCGATCCTCCTGCCTCAGCCTCCCAAGTGCTGGGATTACAGGAGTGCGCCACCATGCCCTGCACATTTACTTTTTTTTAGGTAGCTCAAGTAATAAGGAATTTCAAATTCTTCCAGGAACTCCCATGTCATTGTCTGATAGCCAGAGTTATCAAAAGGTTCTTTGTCATATTAAGTAAAAGTATAACTTCTAAAACTCTCTATTATTGACAGCCTGCCATTTATATCAATTTTATATGTTGTTTTCATGGCAAATTTCTCAAATATTTGGAGGGTATGTTTATGTCCTCACTGAATATTCAACTCTCCAGCTAAATATTTTCAATTCTTTCAACCACTCATTGTAAGATATTGTTTTTAAGTGCATTTAAATATGGTCTATATATTTTTCCGATACACCATAAATTCCAAGTATAAAAAATTAATAAAACTTTAAATTTACTAACAAAAATGTGAATGACAGTGAATGCAAGGCAGTGAACCCATTACAACTGAGGCATTGTTTTAAAACATGCCAATGAAGTTTAAATAAGAGGACTCAAGACAGGGAGAAAAATTGGGAAATATTTTACTTTTCATGCCAGAACTTAGCTGACAGAACTTCTGAAAATGTTAACAAACAACAATGTTTCTTTGTTAAAACTTCTATATTTCAATATTTTCAAAAAATTATGCAAAACTTTAACAGACCTAAAAATTATGCAAATTCTGAATGTATTAAATGTAAGACATCATTAATGTGATTTTGAAACAGTATTGTATATGCACCCTGTATTTATTATATGACTGCACAAGAAAAACTTCAAAATACCTATATATGAATTAAAATATGAGGACTAAACTTAAGCAACTCCTCTCTAAATATGATGTAATCATAAAATTAACAGTATGACACTTTACACAGAATTTTAAATGGCCCCAACATGGTATCTGTAGTGGATACAGTGATGTATAGCACAAACCTCATCTCTTTGAGATGGAATCACTCAATGTGCCAACTATTGTGAATAGTTCACAGCTATTTGCCTTCCAGACAGGAGAGTCATGTCACCTAGGGTGACATCCTTTTCTCAAGGCAAACTATCTGTAATGATGGGTCAATGCAGAAGCATTAAGCCCAGTCCTTGAGGCAAAGATGACTTTTACATACTTATTTAGAAAAATTGGAAAATAGAATCACATGTTTCAGAAATGAGGATTATATTTGAAGAATCAATGTTGATATTTTGAAGAATCATTTTTGGAGTAGTCCCAAGATTACATTCAAGAGCATTGCGTTTGTCAATTTTCCATTACTGTGACAAAATGCCGGAGAAAACAAATTGGAGAGGCAACAATTTGTTTTAGGTTATCGTTTTGAAGGTTTCAGTTCATGGGCCCATGGCCCCATCACTATGGGTTTGTAGTGGGGCAAAACATTATGACAGGTATAATAATGAAGAGCTTCTCACCTCATGTTGTTTGGGAAGCAGAAAGAGAGAGAAAGAGAGATCAAGGGGCTGGAAATGAAATAAATCCAAGTATATGCCCCCAGGAACCTACTTTCTCTAACTAGGCTACATCCTACAGTTTCCACAAACTTCTCAATAACCTAACTGGATGGGGACCTAGCTTTCAATGAATGAGATTTTGAGATTTTGTAGGGCATTCCAGATTCATAACATTACAGGGTTGTTAAGTTTGAGATAAATCTTGAACATCCAAGTAGAAACATCTAGTTGTCAAAAGGAATCAAGTTTGAAATGAAGGGAAAGAGTCTGTCAGCATATAGTTTTTACTTTTCAAAATATTAGCATTGAAAGAAAAGGGAAAGGATGAAACCTCAAAGAGAACAAAAAAAATGGATATGCTTCAGCATTTATGAGTCAAGAGAATGATGACAAAAATAGGTAATAAATATAGAGGCCATGGGAGCATGGGATAACTCTCCATGGGGCAAGGTGGAGGCCACAGCAACAGGACACTAGATCCCCAAGAATAAAGAAAGCACTATTGCTGCTGGAAAGGAAATGGAGGAGGCTCCTATTCTTTGCATTTTTTTTTTTAATGTTTTACACTGTCATTTTCCATGCAGCAGAACCTGTCCTCTACTCTTTTAGGAGGTAGGCTTTATTTAAAAATAATTTCCTTCTGTCATTAAAACCTCCACTTTATTGGACATTCCCACTGACTCTTTTCACTGAGCAGGATTTAAAATCTTTGGGGCACACCTTAAATTCTCAATACCAAATCGTCATAGTAACAATCATGTAGGGCTGATGTGGAGTTCTAATGAAATTATTAATGGTTTGTCATAAATTAACGCCATTTAAATTCAACTTATTTAATGAATTCCCTGGTTTTGTATATAGTAGAATATGTTCATAAAAAGAATACCTACAACTAAAGTAGAAATTTTGGTATGTGGTTTTAATAAAAAAAATTCAGTCATATTTAAAATATCAAGGATATTAGGACAGGCTGATTGCTTTACAATTAAATATATTAAGTTTTAAATTCATAAAAGAGAAATAGATATGTGACTCATGAAATAAATGAATAAATACCAGTAAAGCCATTGAGTTCTGGAGTTAATTATCATTTTGCTAAATTACATAAAATTACTTGAAGTCATTTTGGGAATAATTATATTTTAGAATGTCTTACAAACAGAAAATTTAAGATATAATGATATTTGGTTTGAAAAATCTTGGATATAATTTCTTAAATGATTTGAAAATATTGCCAGATCCATTAGAATGCTTTTGGCTCTTAACAAAATAACTAGAAATGAATTCTAGCCAATATGTGAAAGAGTTTTAGTCCTAAATGTAAAATTTCAAAGCGTGTTATCAAACTAAAAAAGCAGTAATAATAGGTTAATATTCCTTTTTATATTCTTTGGGTATATCTGTATTTATCTATCCTTTGTGTGTGTGTATGTGTGTGTGTGTATGTATGTAGGTATAAATGCACATTACAGATGTTGTACCACATCTTAATTCAACAAAGTTTATAAATATACAGGTCAAATCTACTTTTCTTCACAAGTGTGTGTTTTGAAGTATATTTGACCATGAGTACATTCTCCCCAAACAATTCTGCAGTTACCATGCACTACCAATGCAGTCCTATCCCAGACCCCCTGGCTCCTGGCCTCTCACATGTGTCCACTGAAAGCCTCTTTGCCAACTGTTCCTGGCAGAAAAAAAAAAAAAAAAAAAAGTCTCTTTTCATCTTCTTAAAAGATAAATATAAAACTTGACTAAGTTTTCTTAGAACATATAAAATAGATTCATTATGGAAAATATGTGTAGAAATGAGTAGGAATCAAAATTGTTCTCCTTATAGGCAGAGATTACCCATAGAAAGTGTGTTCAAATCTATGCATTTTGTGATTTGCATATTATTTAAAATATTTTAAAGATGTTCCATAGATTTTTGCTGTATCCAATTAAATCGGTGCAAAACAGTATGACAAAATGTAAATTAGTTGCCTTTCTGAATATTAGTTTTCCCATCTGATAAAATTAATAATGTCTTCTTATAAAGGCAACAGTGATTCCTCAGTATGCTAAATTTAAAGGAAATATTGTGCTTTGAAGATAGTAGCAGAGATTCATTCAAGAAACATTAGTTCCCTTAATTTTATTTTAAAGATCTCTTAAAAGTTATGATATACCTATACACAATGGAATTTTACTTAGCAATAAAAGAGAAAAAAATAATGGCATTCACAGGTAAATGGATGAAGTTGGAGAATATAATGCTAAGTGAAGTTAGTCAATCTCAAAAATCCAAATACCAAATGTTTTCTCTGATATAAGGAGGCTGATTCACAGTGGTGTTGGGTCGGGGTACATAGGAGGATTAGGGGAATACTAGAATGTTCAAAGGGGTGGGAGAGGAAGGAAGGGAGCAAGGGGGGATGGAGTGGAAAAAAGATGGATGTCATTATCCTAAATGTATGATTGAAGATTTGAATGGTACGAATATGAATATACTTTGTATACAAACAGTGTTATGTAAAAAGATGCTCTATATGTTTATTATGAATTATAATGCATACTACTATTATAAATACAACTTTGAATAAAAAATAAAATAAAATAAAAATTAAAAAGTTATGATATACCTATATGTGATTATAGTATTGTTTACATTTATGAAGCATCGTTTTATTAATTGTCTACAGTCAATTATGTTTCATTTTAGAAATGAAGCTAAAAACACTTAGATTCCAAAGAATTACTTGTAGTAATGGAAATCCATTTGTATCTGGGTAAGGTCTTCTTTTCAACATGCTGGTAAAGAAAAACAAAAATAATTTTAAATAATTTATATATTGTTTCCTTTGAAAATTCTTTCACATTAGAAGTATTATTTAGTCCCTATGCTTTAATAAATTATTAATAATGAAAAAAGGGCTTTGAGAAAAGTGTTTCAATGGAATGCAAATTAATTTTTTTAAATTTCAAAACTGCAGAATACTAGTTAGATAAAGAAGTGTGTATAGAAGAAGAAATAATATATGATTTTTCCATTTAAGGATATACAATGTCAACACTTTTGTTTTTCCCATTTAACTTATATACTTATTACACATTTACACTTAAATATATATGATTATATGCCTTTATTTATGTGTACTATTTGACATTTTTCTCAATAAAAAATGTGTATATTTTTGCACTTCATTAAACATTTTGATAATATAGTATTTATTATTATGTAACAGTCTACCAATCAATAGATCTGGTATCAAACTATTGATATATTCCTATTTGTTCAATTATAAATAGTTTCTCACTTTTCTATTCTTTCCTGGATCCTAAGAAATGGATTAAGTTGTATGAAAGACAGAAATTTTAAAATGTTGTTTAGATTTTACCCATTTAATTCCTAAGAGTGTTTATTTAAATGTACTTCATGGGGATTTAGTCTCTTTTGCATTTTGAATATTTTGGTGTTTTTGTTTTTGTTTGTTTTGAGGGGCATATCTTAACTGGGACTATTGGTTCTTGCTACCTTGCCCCGTTTAAATATCTTCTAAATCTTTAGTATTTCTTTGAAATTAAAAGTTTTGAAATAATTTTACATACCACATATATAGTTTTATTTTAAATATTGGTGTTTTATTTTCTTTTAAGAGCTAATCATACATCATTTTTAGTCATGTTCATTAATCCCATGGCACATGTGTGGCATAAAATGCTTCTAATTTTTAAAGATGCTACTTTTGTTGTAAATAAATATAAAATTATTTGTAGTACATTGCATTGACTTATTTGCCTTTATATTCATTTTTACTTGGTTATTTTGCATATAATTTTAAAAAGTATACAGTGATAACACTTGAAAAATTTCTATTTTTTCTATGCATTTCTATGTATCCTAGGTTTTTTTTTTATATAATTACAATCACACGATGAATGTCATTATTTATTTTATCCATTATATTTTGAGCTATTTGTCATATATTTAAACATTCAGCTAGTTTAGCATTATTTTTAGTTGTTGAGAGATCTTTATTTTTAAATATTTATTTATTTATATGTGGTGTTGAAAATCAAACCCAGTGCCTCACACATGCTAAGCAAGCACTCTACCACTGAACTACAACCCATACCTAGCTTAAAATTTTAATGTGTTTAATGGTGTAAATAAATTCCTCCAAATTTTATAATTTAATATTGGATATTTTTCCAAAAGCTTTACTCAATACTGAATTCTAAATTACTCACATATCATTACTACTAATGTGTATTCAATATAACAAAACACTTCCTGGAATACATGATACATTAATAAAATATGACATTCAAGTCACTTTTGTAAGTTATGTCACTATTTTGCAATATGAACAGTTGTTATTCGATATTTCATAGCTTTTCCCCCCGCATTGCTTAATTGTTCCTTTCTTTACTTCAGTCATGGAGTTCAAAAGAGGAACTAAAATTTATTATTTTTATTACTTGAATGATAAAACTAAATTATAATTTTGTTTGGGGGGGAGGCATGACACAGAGTAAGGCCAATTAAAAGGAAACAAAGAGTAAAGCACATTTTATTTCCAGGAAACAAGCCAAAAATTGTTATTCAGAACACATAAGGAGAGCATGATTTTAAACATTTAGAGGAAATCACAAAAGCTTGAAGGGCTTTCCCCCAGGGGCACCTTGGAAGAATTCATGTTTCTAAAATAAGAAACATTTATCAAGAATAATTTCAGGCTACAGTGTCAGTGGAACTAGAGCAAACAAACTTTCTGGCCTTAATGCCCACTGTGCCACTTTTTCCAACAGGGTTTGCTTTTCTGTAAAAGAATAAAGAGAAAATACAAACAAATTAATATTCTGCATTAGTAAAAATATAACAGAAATATTCATCCTCATATGACATAATTTATTTGTTAGGAAAAACGATTGTAAATAAATAGTATGCTGTCATTAAATTTTCCCAAGGCTCATTTTGTGTGCTTGTTTTATATCTGGAATCGAACTTGTGTTTGGTGGTTCTTCTCTTCTTAAACTGTAACACTTAAAATAGTCTAGAAGCCACTTTCTTTCAATGGAAGTGGTCATCTTAGAGTAATATCTTTGCTTTATAGAATTGATAAAACTATACTATGTGTGTGTGAAGCACATGTGTATATATATATGAAATATATATATTTTATTATGTATACATATATATTAATATATATGTAACATATATTTGTATATATATATAAAATAAGAAATGACATTATGGCACACACACATACATATATATATATATGTATATGGGTGTATGTGGATAGGGACAAATATGTATAGATAGATAGATAACCCCCTGCAAATATAATTTTTGTTGTAACATTCTGCTGTTTTGGGGGCCAATGTGTCTCTGGTCTTGCCAAAAAGAAGAGTATAGTCTTTTCAATTCTATAAAAGGAAACATATTACTCTAAGACGATCATTTCCATTGAAAGAAAGTGGCTTTTCTAGACTGTATATATGTGTGTGTGTGTGTGTGTGTGCACACGTGCGTATGTGTGTGTATCCCCCATATACACACACACATATATCAGCTATATATATATATATATATTAAATGTATAGAGTATATATATATATATACCTATATAAATTATATATACACATATATATACTTGTGTGTGTATGTGTGTGTGTGTGTGTGTGTGTGTGTGTATTCCACTTTATAGGCTGAACTAAGCCAGGTTACCTGGGATTTCTGAAAAATTATTTGTTGCATGTGTTTAACATGTAATGAAGATATCTTAGGAAGAAGCAGAGCAAAAACGGAATAGCAATATATAAAAGGGTTTGTCCTGTAATTGGTGATTATTAAAGTTTTGGGTATCATAATATACTATTGTTAAGTGTAAACATTCTTTCCTTTCTGATTCTGTGCTTATTTTTTTTCACTTTAAGAAGGATAAAATGGTTTTGTCATTTCAATTTTATAATTGGCAATTACCAAAATTTCAAAGAACTGGACTGGCATTAGCTTGAGTCAGCAAATACTTTACCTCTATGATATAATTTGCTTGCCTGCTAAGTTACTGAATGAATGTCTTGTTCATTTTCCCAATTCATTTCATCAAAAATTATTTTTATCTCTGTGTGAAGTTTCAGTTCGAGGATATGAGAATATACAAAATATGTGAATAAAATGAAGACAATGTGATCTTTCATTAGAAATAGAAAATCAAAGGACACTATGAAAGCATGAAGCAGGATGCTTTGTCCAGCCAGGGTGGGGCTGGAGAGAAAGGGCTTCCTGAAAAAAAAAAAAAAAAAATTGTCTTTAAGTAACTTTTCCCTAAAGCAGACAGTCAAGGCTTTTTATTTTCGGATAACACAAACAGAAGTCTTTTTTTTTTTAATTCAAAATTGTTGTATTTATAACAGTAGCATATATTACAATTCATAATACACATATAGAGCATCTTTTTACATAACACTGTATACAAAGTATATTTGTACTATTCAAGTCTTCAGTCATACATTTAACAGAAGTATTTATAGTGTTTTTTCATTGATGAATTGAATTGTGTAGTTAAGACTTCTCAAACATAGAGAAATATGGCATTCAATCACAGCAAGAGAAATTTATGTAATGCTTTTCTCTTATGTTGCTTTTACTGATAACTTTCCTGTGTCAGTGAAAATCCAATAAGAAGGATTCATAAAATTCTTATTTGAAACAGATTAAAATTTTACAGATCTAAACAATAAAAACATCCCCAAAGTATGTTGTGAATGGAAATCTGAATCTGGGGTGTGATTGGGTGATTGGGCAGGACACAGGTACCATACTGCACAGGTACAAATGTTTAAATGATGTTTCAAATCTGAAATAACAGTCTTTGTTTATGTGTGGTGATATTCCTTGACAATTGATTTTCTATGAGATATATCTGGGTCAGAGTTCACTGGCAACACTGGTGTTGAGTCATATTAAAACAGTAAAATGACTAAAATGACATATTAATGGCTTAAACACTCATATCTTAACCATATCTGACTGAAATATTTTTCAGTAAAAATTACATATTGCAATAAAGAATGAGAAGGGAAACAAAAGAATTAGAAACAAAAGTACTAATTATCTAAGAGATAGAATGAATTTGTAAAGCTAGAAAGGGAGCCAAAATTGAAAAATCTGTGTCCTTTTGTGCTCTATTCCAGCATTTAGCATGATATGAACACATATGAGGTACTCAGCAAACAGTTATAGACAATTTTCAGGCATTACAGAACTTATTACTTTTATGAAATTTTATAATATGATTTCACACACAGTACAGTGTGTACACCTATTATGGTACTTATGAAACAACTCTAATGAGTTGGTTTATGAGTTTGTTTCCTTCATCATGTCTGATTATCCTAGAGTACATAAGTCAACTCATAAATATTTTATTTATATTACCTGAGTGCCTAATAAATAATCATACTGTGCTTTACAATTTATTTTTAATTAATCAATATTGTTTGGAAACTTGTACCTAACAGGCAATATCATTTTTTTTTAAAATTTACTTATCTTAATTAGGTATTTATGCAGCAGAATGTATTTTGATACATTGTACACAATTGCAGCACAACTTTTCATTTATCTGATTGTACACTACTGTAGTGTGACACCAATGTGCAATCATATATGTACCAAGGGTAATAACGTCCATCACATTCCACCATCTTTTCTGCCCCCATATACCCTCACCTCCTCTTCCTTCCCTTTGCCAAATCAAAGTTCCTCCATTTTTCCCATGACTTCCCCATCATGGATCAGCATCCACTTATCAGGGAGAACATTTGGCCTTTGGATTTTGGGGATTGGCTTACATCACTTAGCATGATAGTCTCCTATTCCATCCATATACCTGCAAATGTCATAATTTTATTCTCTTTTAATGCTGAGTAATATTCCATTGTGTGTATATACCACAGTTTCTTTATCCATTCATCTATTGAAGGACATCTAGGTTACTTCCATAGTTTAGTTATTGTGAATTGAACTGCTATAAACATTGATTTGGCTGTGTTACTATATATGCTGATTTTAAGTCCTTTGGGTATAGAAGGAGGAGGAGTGGGATAGCTGGGACAAATGGTGGTTCCATTCCAAGTTTTCTAAGAAATCTCCATACTGTTTTCCAGAGTGGTTGCACCAATTTGCAGTCCCACCAGCAATGTATGAATGTGCCTTTTCCCCCACATCTTCGCCAACATTATTGCTGTTTGTATTCTTGATAACTGCCATTCTGACTGCCATGAGATGAAATCGTAGAGTACTTTTTATTTGCATTTCTCTAATTACTGGAAATGTTGAACAGTTTTTCATATATTTGTTGATCGATTATATATCTTCTTTGAGAAGTTTCTGTTCAGCTCCTTAGCCCATTTATTTATCAGTTGTTTGTGCTTTGGGTGTTAAGTTTCTTGAGTTCTTCATATATCCTGGAGATTAGTGCTCTATCTGAAGTGCCTATGGCAAAACTTTGCTCCCCAAATGTAGGCTCTCTCTTCACCTCATTGATTGTTTCTTTTGCAGAGAAGAAGCTTTTTAGTTTGAATCCATCATATTTATTAATTCTTGATTTTATTTCTTGCATTTTAGGAGTCTTGTTAAGGAAGTCGGGGTCTAATCTGATGTGATGAATATTTGGGCCTACTTTTTCCTCTATTAGTTGCAGGGTCTCTGGTCTAATTCCCACGTCCATGATCCTTTGAGTTGAGTTTTTTGCATGGTGAGTGATAGGGATTTAGTTTAATTTTGCTCCATATGTATTCCCAGTTCTCCCAGCACCATTTGTTGAAGAGGCTATCTTTTCTCCAATGTATGTTTTTGGCTCCTTTGTTTAGTATGAGATAGCTGTATTTATGTGTGGTTTTTCTCTGTGTCTTCTATTCTGTACCATTGGTCTATGTCTATTTTGGTGCCAATACCATTCTGTTTTTATATACTATAGCTTTATATTATATAGTTTAAAATCTGGTAGCACTAACGTTAAATGGACCCAACTGATGCAGATAACATTGTGTCAGTAAGTATCATCATCATCAAGCATTCTGACAAATTAGTCAGATTGCTTTGTCCATTACCAGTGGGGGAAAAATAAGCAATTACATAATTTCTGATCTAGAGGCACTTACAAAGTTAGTCAGGAAACCAAGATGAAATTGCTATTAGCTTCTGAGGCATAATTTTTAATAAAATGAACAAGTGAAAGCCACCTATATATTTTTGGGAATCAAGCAACACAAAACTGACAAAAGATTGTACTGGTAATTACATTTAAATTTACTCTGCATATATTTATAGGCAGACATTAACACTCATCTTTAATGGTTTAGAAAAATGGGGTCCTTTCATTAATTAAGTCAATCATCTTCTACATTCTTCTAGAAGATAAAATAAGATTAGGATGCTGAAGAAAGGACCAACAAAGGAAACTAAAACATATATTAAAATTGAGGCAAAAATGAAACACAAGAACAAATAAAATAGTTTGAATTAAAAAGCAATCAAGCATAAAGTATCTGTTATATAATTTAGTATCTTTAGAACTAAAAATAGTGAATCACCAGATTCCCAGAAATACTACATCTACTTAACCTTTCTAAACTATGTAACAAATGGCTCTGAATAGTAGTGTCAATTGTCCTGGAGGATACTAGGCATCATTGTTTGACTCTTTCTTAAAACAGTTGTAGTGCATTACATTCTGAGTATATCTGTTCTTCCAGTTCTGGGTCAATCTAAGAATATGTTAAAATATTTGAAAAATTCATTGGAATTTTGTTCTCTGAATTATATTCCCTTAATATGTTTCTATCTCCCATTATAGTTTTCAATATTTCAAATGAGGAATAGTTAACTGAGGGATATACATACATATTTGAAACAATTCTAACCTAAACTTCAGTGAGCAGTCAAGCTTCACTATTATGTTTCAGTCAATGTACTTTTTTTTATTCTTACTTATTTTTTATGTTTGTTTTTTGCTATCTCCAGATTATTAATTTTAAAAAAATCTCAAAATGGTGAGATTATATATAATTTTTCTTTTCATAACCTTTGCCCATTTTTAAAAAAAAAATTAATTTTTTGTATTTAATTATTTATTTTTCTCAAAGTTGTTGTATTCATAACAGTAGCATGCATTACAATTCATAGTATACATATAGAGCACCTTTTTACATAACACTGTTTGTATACAAAGTATATTCGCACTCTTCAAGTCTTCAATCATGCATTTAGGATAATGATATTTATCTTATTCTACCACCTTCCTTTTAAATTTTTCCCTCCATACTCCCTTGCTCATTCCTTTCCCCTCTTGACCTTTCTAGTGTTCCTCTGATCCTCCTATGTCAATCAATGTACTTTTAAGGTGAAAGGAAAATTAATCAGAAAAAGACAATCACCATGGCCAAAATAGATTTTCAGTAATCACAGAACACCCAGCATTGTACCTTCATATCTCGTGGCTTATAGTCATGAGCATGCCCCAAATCTCAAAATAACTGAGTTATCTTGGTTTAATAATCAAAATATTGGGGTATGTTCTTTTACTCCTCCTAATTTTGTTCCTTCATCATTTATTCCTTCTTTCCCTCCCTTACATCTTCTCTCATTGTCCCTCCTCTTCTATGCTTTGATTTTCTTTAGAATTGTCATGTAGATGCATTTTTGATGCTGAACAACTCAAATATTCAGCTTTTAGTAGTTCATTTACAACTTTATTCTCTGTCATTGTTAGTTAGCATAGTTAGTTTTCTATTCAAGTCATCTTGTTTAAGGTAACAAAATCATACTATTTGCAAGTATTAAGAGGCATGTTTTCCATCTCAAGAGGATATAGATATGTATGTAGAAGTTTTATCAGAACATTTAAACGAAACAATGAATATTTGGTGGGCTGATAGATTTGTTTTCAATTACATTTTCCAAGTTTATTTTTAATAATACTTATAACTCTTTAAAAGTATCACCAACACACACACACACAAGAAAAATCTGGATCAGATTAGGTCCAAATTCTGGTTCCTCTGCTTATTAGATCTATAAACATAAACACATTTTTTTATCTTCTCCAAACCTTAGTCTCCCCATTGATATGATAAAGATAATGAAAGTATCTTTATTATAGAATTTGTTTAAGTATTGTTAAGTGGCCTGATCGACTTCATTTTTATATACTTTGCTGGTGTACAGCATGACTTTTAGAAATGTCAGTTGTTAATAATGACACTACTATTACTAAAATTAAAACTGCATAATTATGCTATTATCATAATTTGGTACATTTCCTAGTCTTTTCTACCAATACACAGAAATATAGTATGAAAAATCCTCCTAAGTATACTCTTTTGCAGTGTTCCATTTTGCTTGGTAGTTATTGTGAATATTATAATTTAGCAGTTACTGTGAATATTGACACACATCATTAATATGTAATGTTAATGTGATATTTAATGGCATAATAATTTTCCATTATGCTGATCTTTAATGGCATTCCTACTTCTAAATGATCTGTCCCAAACATTATACTGCTATAAACATGCTTTTTAAACATCTCTAATAAACATCTCTAATTTTTCTTAAAATCCACTACAATTGAGCCTGCTCACTAATAAGTTAGGTGCATTTACAAAACTAACTATACAGAATATCTTCCTTCCAAAATTATATTAAATGCATACTGTCAACACCACATAATGAATGTTCATTGCAAAATTCTACCCACACAAAATGGTTTCATTATATTAAGGCTACACTAGTAGGAAAGAAAAAAATATATATTGTTGTTTACATTTGCATTTCTTTGATGACAATTGTAATTAAATATTTCATACATCTTGAACATTCATAATTTTTCCTTTAAGGCTGCATAATTGTATCTCTTCTCCATTGGTTATAATACTCTTTATTTTAGAATTTCCAATAAAATCTGTGTGCTTAGATATTTATTTCCTGTTTTTAAATTTCATATAAAATCAACAGCTTGAAGCCACTCCTTTATTTGCGTGATGAAAGAAGACTTAACTTTTACACAGTTGATGAATAATCTATACCATAATTCTGATGTTGGCATTATGTTTATAAAAGATTTATGCAAACAAAATCATATTCACCTATATTTTATCATAGTTTCAGATATTATACTTAATTTTTAAAATTCATCTGGACATAATTGCAGCATCTATATTTTGAGGTATATGTTTGAATTGAGTTAACCAGTAATGATAGTAATATTTGTATAAAACTCCTTTTTCTTTCTCTATTTATCTATTTCTAAATACTTGTATGTGCCTGAGTCTATGATTAATATGCACATTCTTACGTTGGTTTCACTATATTCTAAATATTTTTACTTCATGATGCATTTATGTATTTTTTAATGTCTATACATTATTTATTATTGTATGACAGATCACTTAATATTTTGGAGGATTATAAAAGCCAGTGTTTTATTTGCTAACAATACTGAAGTAGAGGAATTTGGATTGAAAAGCTGGTTCTTCTGCTGAGCTTGCCTGCCTGTGTCACTCATGGGACTGTAGGTACCTCCACTGAGATTAGATGATCAATTATCACCTTGCTCAATTGTCTGGTGGTTGTCAGGCAGTCAGTCAAATACTTTTATTTTCTTCCATGTGGTTTCTCCAATAAACTAGTATGTTCTCATTTACATTATATTCTTGGTGTATAAAGAGCAATCAAAGAGGGGACTTTCAATGTACAAATGCTTATCTAGACTCTGCTTGTATCACATGTGCTAATGTTCTGTAGCTAACACAAGCCACCTAGTCAAATTCAGATTCATAGAGTGGAGAAGTAAACTTCATGTACTGTCGAAGTATAAAAAAGTTGTGTGGAAAAATGTGCACATTGGCATGGAAGACATTACTGTAACTATCTTTGCTTACAACCTATATATAATTTAAGTAACTGCTCACCAATTTCCTGAAAGTATGTTCTTAACATTTTATGTTTATTTTTTCAGATGAAGTTTAAATTCATTTTCAAATTTCTCTTGGTTCTCATTCATTCTATTTCCTCATCCTTCTCAACATATTTATTATGTCTTCTAGTTCAGATATTTTCTTACATTTCTAAAACATTTTAATTTCTATAGGTTTCTTGAGTTCATTGCTGAGTTAATATCCCCTTTCCTTCTTTACTGTGGTACTCAGAATCAAATTTAGGGTTTTGCTTATTCTAAGTAAGTGCTCTATCACTGAACTACATCCCCAGCCCTGTAATCTATATTTTATGATATTTTAACTTATTATTGATATAAAGGAAGTTTTATTTGTTTATTTGAATATTCTTTTTTCTAACTACTTCCATGTCTATTTCAATTTAATTTCTAATCATCTTCAATTTATCCTTTTCATCAGGAAATAGTACCACCCACAAATATGAAAAATCTTTCTATTCCTTTTCTATATAATTTCTTCAAGCTCCTTTTTAATGCCACGTTGGTATAATTAGAATTACCTTATTTTTGTGGAATAGTCTTTCATATTTTAACATTATATGAGTGATACTATTTTTGCAAGGTAGATATCCTTTAATAGTGTTTAAAATATTAGCACTATTCTTAATTCATTGGAAGATTTTATTATTTCATTAATTTACTCACTTAGTCACAATAAATATTTACAGAATGGCTTGCATGTGTCAGGTATTTTAATCATAAATTTATAAGTGAATGAAGAACTCTAGAGATGATTTTATTTCTAAATTCCAATCAGGGGTTTAATTTTTGTCAGTGAAGATAACTGTTCATCTTATTTTAACTTTGTTTTTTATCTCATTACTGTTTACTATCCATAGGACAAAGACTAAGGATATGTTAATAAAAGCTATAAATTATTGTATCAATCCTGACACATTTTTCCTGAAGTGCCATGTTATATGAATAGCAGAGCTTTGTGCTATAATTATATAAAAGATCACAAATTAATTGTTACAAAATGTGTAACATTGCTGTTTTACAAGTTCCTTTGAAGCAATTTGTTAAGGGAAATCATGTGGTATTACATAATGCAGAAAATAGCTCACTGCATTTTTAAAATCATGTGTCCATTATAGATTATGTACATGGGTTAATAAAGAGCACATTTGTCAAACACATCTCAATTTGATCTAGAGGCAAAAGTCAATTGGCTTAATGCCTAGAATGCAAACAGTAAAATGCTTTAGAAAGGGACTGGATTCTATAATACACTGGACATTTTTAAATGAAAAAGTCATTTAAAACTTTAAAATTTTAGTTAAGATATAATAATTGAACATATTTGTGGAGTGCAGTGTAATATTTTAATATATACCTAGAATATATTCTGAACAAAGCAGAGTAATTAGCATTTCTATTTTCTTATCATTTCTCTTTTTGGATTTTTCTAGCTCCTGTCTTCTAGCTCTCCATAAAATTTATGATTACTGTGTATTGTGGTCATCCCACTATCCTATAGAATACTTCCATCTGTGTTTTACTAGCTTTATATTACTATTATTTTCCTTTTCCTTATTTCCCCTCTTCTCACCCTGTACTAGTCAGTTAAATTAGGCAGAATTAATTGACCAGGTATAAACTAGAATCTGAGCCTATGAAATCTCAATCTCATTGTTAAACTATGTTCAAAATCATCTACCATTGCTGGATTTTAAAAACCAGCTTAGAAATCTTCATAAAGCTGTACTTTAGTAATTTTTTGAAGAAACTTACTTTGGGAAATATATTTTAGCTTTGTTAAAGGAAAATTTTATAATAACATCATACAGTTTGAAAGCATTATGATTTTGGAACATTGCCTAACTTGGCAAGAGAACAGTTTGTGAATATGAATTCTAATTATCTTGTTACTGTGCTAAAATATTTTTTGTCAATTTTTTCTCTGCTTTCTCATATAAGAGTAATGTGTTTCTTGAAAATGTTATAATTGATAATATATGTATTCTGTCTAGATACAAGCGTCTAATCTGGTCATCAGATGACTTTTATGCAACTGTCAAAAGCCTTACAATGAGTAAATTGGTTAAAACAAAATTAAGACAGATCAAATGATAGCTGCAGGGATATATTGATAAGAAAATAATTTTTTATTTTGTACATTTATCACTGTAGAAAATTTGACAAATGTAGGAAAGTAATAAGGGATGAGAGGTAAATAATAACTATTCATAACATTTACTCCTAGGTATAGCTTTTGTTGACTCTATGACACGTCATTTTACATTTATACAGTAAAATATTTCTCTATTCCTTGTATCACTTATTTTTATTTTTCAATAGTTATAGAAATACTACAGCTGAATTATTATACAATATTTGGTCACATAACTGATGAATAAGAATATATCATTTTCAAAATAAATTTTCCCATTTAGATGCAATACTTTATAAACACTCAAGCTAATGAAGCTGAAAGAGTGGAAAGAATTGATTATGATTACATTCAAAGAGGTGAAATTAAATTGAGATCTAGTCAGGTTTAATTATTAACTGAAATTTTTTTAGTTATTTTCTAGTTTCATTTTATGAATTTTGAGTGATAATGTGTTTATGCAAGTATGATTTATGGATCTGTGATTTAGAAAGGTTTAGTCATTTCTGTTATAGTCATAATATCTCCCACATATTAGGTGACCTCTATTTTTCCATACAAATTACTTTTAAAATTGTTAATAAATGGATTCAGGTGTGGTAGCACATGCCTGTAATACCAGCAACTTGGGAGGCTAAGAGGCAGGAGGATTGCAAGTTCAACGCCAGCCTAAGGAACTTAGGAAGACTCTATCTCAAAAAAAGGGTGGGGATGTAGCTCAGTGGTAAAGTACCCCTGGGTTAAATCCCCAGTATCACAAAAACAAGAACAAAAAAAAAAACCTGTTGATGGATAGAGAATTACTAGGAAAATGTGAAGCTGCAGATCAACTAAGACTTTCCATATACAGTGAGATCCATCTATCTTTACTTAGCTCTCATATTTAATTAAAATTATGACAACCAATATGAAAGAAGACACCATGAGGGGACATGTTGTAAAAATGAGGCCTCCTATTTTAATACTGTTGTTCATGTACTATTGAGGCATCTTACTCCTAGTCAGAATAATGTTCATCAGTTTGCTATGTCACATCCAAGTTTCTCTGGACTATATAAGGAAATATTTATCTACTTCCCACCACATATGAAAAACCTTTCAGGGCTGTCTGAGGCCTGGCTGTTCACATCTTGAGGACAGGAGAAGGTTCCCACAGTCATTTTTACTTCTCCCCCCCTCCTCTTTTTCCTTCTGTCCATCATCTTCCTCCATTATCCTGCTCATTCTGGGAAAAATTATGGGGCCTTACACCTTTTGGATTCCTAAATTTTAAGAAATTTTATAATTTTTATGTATCTCAATTCTAAAGATTATATGAAACATATCATTAACAATTAAATTTATGTCATTGATCCTCAGTTCTGTCTCATTATGCAAATAAAAGCAAGCAAAATCTCAAAATTCTTTATCAGTAGAACTAAGGGGGAAAAAATCTCTTATTTGGATCTAGATTTCTTTCACGATACCATCTTACCTTTATAGCCAAATATACAGACCATGGTAATAAGGGTTTTAATATTTGTCAGGGGGAGGTTCTTGTTTCTTGCTGTGACAGTGGTCTTGCAGTAAACAGGTTGTTTGGTGTTTGACAGGTTACACCCATCTAAAGGAGGATGTTTGATCCTAAGGCTGTGAGCTAAGACAGGTGCCAACATGATCTGAGCTTTCTAGAACTGGGGAATGTCACCCATGAGTTCCCAGAAAGCAGTTTTCCTGTTGGCTCAAGCAAACCCATAATTCAAATAGCTTCCAACAGATTATGTCCTGTCTTTTGATACCACTTTTCTTCTTGCTTTGATGGTGAGAAATTTGTTCTGCTTTCTTGGGAGAGGCAAGTCACACAATGATCATCGCCTGATCTAAAAATGAATTCTTCTTTTAGTCTACAACATAAGCACTGAAATCATTAAATTCCAACTCCAAGTGGAAAGGTGGTTTTTTCTTATTAACATTTTCACACTCTGTGAAATGTTGGCCATGTAGTTTTAAAATATTTAAATATATGTATATCGATAAATAGAATGATTGATGGCTTTTTAAAAGACTTGGCTTGGCCAGTTTTTAAGAATTCTTTTCTTTTCCCCCTGTATTCTTAATCATTATTTCATGCATATGGTTCTTTTTAAAAGTCCATTTAAAGTGCTTAAGACTAAATAAGTTTCAGTAACACAGCTGATATTTTTCATCTCTTTAAAGATTACAATTGCAATCACATATTAAATAATCCAAGAAAGACTGTAGTAAATAGATTTAAAGTTTGCATTCTGTTATTTTCCAGGCACTGAATTATTTTACTGAATTTATTTTTGTAATTCTTATCAAATATTTGCAATTTAGTGTCCGACATTGCTTAGGAATTTTAAAAAGGCACACATATACACACTACAATTTCGTTTTATCATTCACATCCAATAACGTTAAAAAGTTGTGTTGTTGGATAACAGTGGTACCCCTATAGTAAACCACAGAAAAATTATCACAACAATACATGGTATTTTAACATAGGGATATAAAGGCAGCCAAAATAAATATTATTTAATAGCTTTTTGCAAATGGAAAACAATACCTGGTAGCAGGATTTGCCAAGAAGTTATTCAAGATGTTGAAGCAAAACATTGATCCTTATATTTGATGTCAATTAACATTTCAATGTTTGGTAGAATTATGGGTCTATATTGAGGTGAATAGGCAAGAAACATATTTCAAAGAAAAGAAATTCTTAAATATTACTAAATGTTTAATTATTCCATTCAAATTACATATCTGAATATGGCTATTAAATATTTCCACCTTCTGCTGGAAATTCATTGTTTGTCTCCTCCCGCTAGAATGTAACTTAAGAAGGGTGAACTATTTTTTTCTGTGTTTTGTTCACAACTCTAACCTTAGTACCTAGACTATGCCTGACTAATAATTGGCTTACAATAAATACCTGCTGAAACAATGAATTTCTATAAATTAACAATTTTTATACCTTTTAAACCTTCTCAGTTCTTTTTTCTACCCCTTCCTATTCTCCCTTTCCCAAATTGAATTCCTTTCAGAGTTGAGATATCCAGTGAATTGTAAACTTAAGCTAGGATTTCTGAACCTATTGTCTAAAATCACCTATAAAAATTCACCAGAAAGATTCATTCGAAAGTGCATACTTCTGGCTCTTGCACCATACCTACTAAATTAGACTCTTTGGTGTTCAGAAATCTGTGAAAAGTACCATAAGTGATACTTAGACACACAAATAATTTGAGAATTACCACCCTATCAACAGGGTTCAGAGGAATTTTACTGAAGTGTTTCTCTCATTTTCTTCCCACAAACTGAGTTCCTGTATACTTAATACAGGCTTTTAGAGGAATATTAGGAATGTTGAGCCCTTAGGTCACACTCAGCAAATATTGATTGAATAACTAGTTGTGAATAAAATTAGAGTCCTAGATAACTTTCATCAAAATCTGATTTTTAAGAGAAATATGTTTATTAAAACTAATAATAAATAAAAAGTATTTTGTTATACAGTATGAAGAGGCATGTATAATTATTAATGTAGCATACATTCAAGTTCTTCTTGCTTCATATACATGATTAATTTTGAAGTACCTAGATATATTTTCACTATTGGTCAGTGAATATGTCTATCAGCAATGAAGTCACTATAAAATATTGACTCATTTCTTGAGGCATACTGCATTTATGTTCTTTCCTATACTTCTATAATTTTTATTTTCATTGCATGAACATTTATGCACACTTTGGACAGTGGAAACGAGGAAACAGCCTGGCATTCCCCTGTTATATCCTATGAAAGGGTATTACTTGAAGTTCAGATTTCTGTCTTCTGAAAGTGGAATCTTCATCTTCAGTGCTATTAATATTTTGGGCCAGATAAGTAATTTTGCAAAAGTGTAGGAGACTGTTCTGCAGATAGCAGATGTTTACCACAGTCTCTTACCTCTACTGCCTTGGTACCAATAGCACCCACAAGTTGTGGCAATCCAAAATGTCTTCAGACAATGAAAATATACTCTGTGGAGCAAAATTATCCTTGTTGAGAATCTGTGATCTACAGAATTTGGTGGGACATTGGTATTCCCAGGACATCAACTGGAGTTACATCACAAGACATGTTGTGAGCTTAGGTCTTCTTATACCTATAATATAAATACATTGAGGCCAAATTATTTGTGCATGAAGTTCAAACACTTAAGTTAAATACTGATATATTTGATTCTACTTAATAAGAAAGATGAGATCTAAGGCCACATATTTGTATTACAGAGTTAACTAGAAAGGAGGTCGTTATCCAACCATCAAAATTTGTATTGTTAGCCAAATCAGGTAACACTGTAAGCGCTAGCATTATTCATCATCATTATAAACATTAAAATGATGTGAAATTACACTGCCCACACATTAATTCCATCTAATTATGTGATGATTGGCAAAGGTAGTGAAAGCAATGACTCTGAGTCATTAGGCTCTTGAGGAATTGGCATTCTCACTGTGTGATCAAGTTGGCCCAATACCAGAGGTTTACAGAATAATGGTAGAAGGTTTTCAGATTAGTGGTAGGTACAGATTTATATTGCCTTGGGGCAGGAGCCATTTTAAATAGAAGTGAATTGCAAATAACACCAGTCACAAGATTCAGGGACGTGGCATCGATATAAAATTAAAGCTATGATTGTCCCTATAAATGCATCCAAAGGCTATGTGCACAATGATTATGGCAGTGTATTCCAATACATTGCCAAATAGTAAACTCAAGTATGAAATCAATGTATTTCATAGTATCTTTATGAAATGAGGCTTATCACTGAAATTCTGGGAAAGACACAGCACTCAAATCTGATTTTTTACAAACTGGTTATTCATTCTTCTCTGAGTACAAACAATATTCAGACTGAAATTATCACTGTAAAAAAATCAATATTTGAGAAAAAGAACAATCATTGCTAATCATATGCTGATCTCTTATGCATATGAATAAAATAAAAGATCAGTGGAGAATCAGCTTAAAATTAGATCCAAAGTATGAACAATATCAATATATATGTTTATATACAAACGTATATATATATACATATGTATATGCATATATGTGTGTGTATATATACATACATGTATGTGTGTGTGTGTGCACACACGTTTTAACAACTAAATTTTTAAACAAAAGATTTTTCAAGGTCTTCATTGAGCATTAATCTTGATAGTAATTTACATCTTTTCTGAAAAGTCACCTCAAAGTCAAAATGACACACTTCAATAGAATAATCAAATGTTTATAAAGATTTGTTTTGTGGGCTGGGGTTGTGGCTCAGCGGTAGAGCGCTCACCTAGCATGTGCGCGGCCCGGGTTCGATCCTCAGCACCACATACAAATAAATGCATCCTGTACAACTAAAGCAAATAAATAAATATTTAAAAATTTTGTTTTGTGTTTGGCCTTCTTCAAAATAAAATATTGTTTTCAAAACTTTTTTGGATAATTATGTGACGTTATTGACATTTATTATTACAATGTTGGGAGAGTAGGAGAAAGATGCAGTGTAACAACAGAAGCATGAAATTTAAATTTAGAAAGTGAGACACAAATTTTTATTCCATTCCACTATTTAAACATCTAATTTGTTTCAATTTTCTGAACTTTATTCCCTTGTTTGTAAAATTAATTTTTGGAAGAAGTAAGTAGCATGATGGATATAAAAATACTCCAAAATTGGATGTACCCTAAACACACATTTTAAATAAAATGATGTAGTTCTAATTTACCCTTCTTTATTTCACTGATGTGAAAATAGATGCGACAAGAGCTCTATGAGAGGAATAAGCACCTAACACTATATTGACACAATTGGCATTCAATAACTAAGATCAGTTAACATATACGGAGAACAAGACAACATTATTAAGCAGAATTAGTGTTCAGAAATATGACAGGTAACAATTACAATAAATTATTGCATTCAAATTATATGCCAAAAATGTTCTAAGTTCTTTGACAGAGTTACTATATGGTTGGGAATCTGTGACAAAAACTCTAGCCATGTGTGATGGCACATGCCTGTAATCCCAGAGGCTCCAGAGGCTGAGGCAGGAGGATTTTGAGTTCAAAGCAAGCCTCAGCAATGGGGAGGTGCTTAGCAACTCAGTGAGAGCCTGTCTCTAATAAAACACAAAATAGGGGTGGGGATGTGGCTTAGTGGTTGAATGCCCCTGAGTTCAATCCCTAATACCAAAAACAAACAAATAAACAAACAAGCTTCTCTAATAGCTCATGTTTTATATAAAGGATTCTCAGAGTTAACACTAGATAGAATTCATACACTTATTTACCATTGTAAACTTTTGTTTTCTTCAAATTTTTAAAAGTTACAATTCCTCCTAGTATTGGTCAAAGAGCATTACAAACACTTTCAGTATTGAACATCCCTCCCTAAATACGGTCACATCTGGGGGCCTTTATTCACTCTCTGTCTGTATATTTACACAGGTCATAGTAGATATGATAGCCCAAGAAGAGTGGTTTCTGAGGTTTTTTTTGTTTGTTTGTTTTTCACAGATGATAGAAAAAATATTAATTCCTCCTTTCTGATTTGGAGGGTTTGGGGATGCAACCTCATTAGAATCCTTAGTTGTTCTCATTGAAGGCAACACAAAAATACTATTTTGCATGTTTGTGATAACTTAATTCAATAGACATTGACATTGTTCTAGTATATTGTAGTAATCAGGTGGTGGAGCTGGAAATACAGATGGCTTGCTCCTATATCCTAATAATCAATTAACTTACTTCTGCACTGCCTGCATGCAAACCTCTTGCACTTAACAGTAATCACTTTGGAATAGAGTTCTTTCATGTTGGAATCATTTAGTCATTACTTGACATTATAAATTCATTGGATGTTGATTAATGTCCAGTGCCCAATGCAATACCAGGAAATACATAAAGGATACTAAATCTTAAAATTGCTTGTTGTGGTAAATTCTTTACTCATTTACAAATTTTAAATAGCATTGGGAAAGCCACTTGTTACAGGTTTGACAGAAATGTCCATTCCTATAAAAGCAGATATAACTATATTAAAAATTTAAGTAAAGATAAAATATTTAAAGTTTGCTGTTTTAAAGTGCATGGTAAATTCTTTTTTTATTTTAAATTCTGATATATTTAAGAGTTTTTGTTGTTTCACCAGAGTTTACATCATCTTTTATTTGACAGCATTGGATTATAATAGAAAGTCTTGTATAGGATCAGTCAATTGAATGTAATCCTATTTCTGAAATCAATACTTAATGGCATAATTTACTGAAAGTCAATTATCATTCCTGGGGTCCTAGAAACTACAATAATATTAGTTTCCTTATATCTCCCAATAGACAAAATTTTAATATGAACATTATAGTCTGAAGAAATAGTATATAAGATATTGGGTTTGTTCATATAGTATAATTTTGAGTATTATAGATTTTCCTATAGTAAAAAGTTTTGATTGGGGAAAAAGTGGTTAATAACTATTTTCTACAATTAAATTTCACTAAAACCAGAGATGATTGTAATTTTACTGATGCCTCAATATCTCAGGGACCAGATATACCTCTTCAGGAAAAGTATTATAGATTACTATTCAAATAGGAAACATTTCTTAAAGCTCCCCATATCAGAAAGGAAAGTCTTCTAGGATATAGAAAGAAAATGGGCTGTTGATATTTTGTTGTCTCTACTTTCTAACCATTTGTAAATGTAAATGTTTATAAGTAATTTTACATAGGAAAATAATCTGGTTAGTTAAGAACATAATCAAATTTGATTAAAAATGTTTTCAGCTATACATGTGTATAGAGAACACCTGTTGGGGAAGACATGATAAATCAATTTAAGCCTTTATTTTATAAGTCTGTAAAGTAGAAAATAAAAGCATCAATTACTTAAATTATAGAAATAATATCTTCCTCATAATTTTAAGTATGCAAACTCAGTACACAATTAGGCTAGTAATTTGCACAATCAATGTAGATAGTAGTATGTATAACCTTATTTCTTAAAAAAGTATTGAATTTTGTTCTCTGACACATTTCAGAAACTCTTTTAAAATTGCTGAAATGTTAATTCTCTGGTTACTTATCAGCTTGTTCTTTCATATGATTTGGGCTATTTTTATTTTCTTTCTTGTGAAATGCCAGTTAAACTTTTATCTGAACGTTTTTATAGACATGTTTTTATAATCATTTGTCCCAAATATAATTATGCTGAATATATAAGTTTTGTTCTTTATGAGTTGTACAATTTGTGTTTTTGTCAATTAATGGCCTTACCACGAGGCAATAAAATATTCTTTGAAAGGTATTTTTTATTTTAACATTTAAATAGCATTCTGTTTATGGGTTCATTGTAAATATATTTTATTAGTTCTTTTGTCCATTCATAAGTCAACATCACATAGCAATAATTTCTATAATTTTTAATAAGCTTATCTTACACTTTTCCAAGAGTATTTGAGGCTTAAAGTTTTTGCACCTTTTCATTTTCATGTATATCTTAATATTAAGTTGACAATTCCATGTGTTGATTTTTTTCATTTAATTTCATTAAATTTATAGGTCATTCTGACATTTTCATTTTTAAGATTACTGAATTCTTCCAACTCTATATGGGATCTTTCCACTTATTTAGATGAATCTACTCTGTTAGATATATTCCATGTTGCTTTATGATTTTATTATAAATATAATTGATATTTTATATTATTTTTAGATTTATTATTTATGATATTTAGAGATGTAATTGATTTCAGATATTTATTTTTCACTGGGCAACTTTACTAAAACTGAATAATAATAATAATTTATCTATAGAAACATTAATATTATCTATGTGGAAATATACTAACACAGATATACATATAATATAAATACATGTATAACCATGTATATAAGAGTATCAATATTAACATATAAACTCATCATGACATATAAACTCATCATGTATTATGGAATCATGTTCAAAGCCCAGCTTTTTATATCATAAGTCCAATATTATATCTATGATTTGCTTTTTTTTTTCTCTTCATCTAATATGTTACAATAACATACTGTGACATATTCTCAGTTTCAAATACTGAAATGGGTTTCATTATTATTATTCAAATAAAGCTATGTTAGATCATATGAGAAAACATTATGGTGGGATGAGGTGGTTGAAATGACTTCATAGATTCAGTCTGCAGAGGAGAGGTGAACAAAAATTGGTAAGGAATTCCAGAGAAGAAAAATCATACAAACATATTCTAGGAAAATATACATGCACATAAAAAGTCAGTGATATATCACATTGGTAGAATGAGGTAAGTACTGAAAACTTTAGTCTAAATTCTTGCTCAAATACACAGTAGGAATCAACTAAGATTTATTCATTATGAGAAAAAAGTTTCTTCCATTGGTTTGGAAAATGAGTTAGAAAATAGCTTTTGCATTGGTAAAATTTATCTTTACTTGTAATTAGACTATGTTTTGGCTAATTTATTTCCTATCATTTTTGAAGACAGTAATAGAAATAATAATATGCACTATATTTGCTCTAGATTCCTTATTACTGAAATGAAATTGTTGATGTCTTGAATGGATAATTTTTGTTCCTGTTTTAACAATACTAGTTTCATGAAAACAAAACTATCTCAGTGAGAATATTGTCTATTTCAGTAGATGAAAGTAGCTACTTAAAGCAATATACTTTAATAATAAAATATGCTTTAGTTTAAATAATTATAAACATGGTCATTGAATATTATTGATATGATTCATTCTTCTCATGTTATCCCAGTAGTAACAGGTAGTAAATAAACTATGAATGGAGAAAATAATCATATAAGAAAAACATAGAGTCCTATTACTTTCATTAAGGAAATATAGACTATTCAGTTTGTTCAGGGATTATATTTCTTTAGACACCATACTGTTTTGAGCAAGCTGCTTTTTCTATTGATATTGAGATAATTATTGTTCTTGACCATAAAAAAAAGAATGACTTTATAACTTCTGCTGGTAAATAGACGGATATGGATGCCATCAGGCTAAGTGAAATAAGCCAAAAAACTAAAGGTCAAATATTTTCTCTGATATGCAGATGCTAACACACAACAAATTGGGGGTGGGGTATGGAGGTTCATTGGATTAGACAAAGGGGAATGAAGGAAAAGGAGGAGTTTAGGAATAGAAAGACAGTGGAATGAATCAAACATATGTTCCTATGTTCATATACACCACCAGTGAAACACCATATCATGTACAACCACAAGAATGGGATCCTAATTAGAATAAGTTATACTCCATGTATGTATACTATGTTTAACACTACTCTACTATTATGTATATCTAAAAAGAATGAAGAAAGACAAAAGAAATTGTGATTATACATACAAAATATAATATTACTCATCCATAAAGAAGAATGACTTTATGACATTTGCTTGTTGATGGGTCTGGAGACTATCCTGCCAAGTTAGATAAGTCAATCCTCAAAAAAACCAAAGGTTGAATGTTGTCTCTGATATGTGGATACTAACACACAATAAGGTGGGGGGATGGGAAAACATTCAGTGAATTAGAAGAGAGAAATGAAGGAAAGGGAAGAGGGATGGGAATGGGAAAGATAGCGGAATTAGTCTGACATAACTTCCCTGTGTACATATAAATACACCACAGTGTATCCCACCATCCTGTATATCCAAAAGACTAGGGCCATAATTAGAATAAGATATAGTCCAATCTCATATAAATGTATGAAAATTATTTCCACTGTCAAATATAACTAAACAAAAAACAACAATTCACTTACAAAAAATAGGCAGAAAATGAGACTGTTAATTAAAGTACTTTACTAATTTGGATGAGCACCAACAAAAAGGAAAAAATAAATGTTGGTATTTGGAATATATATACTATACAATCCATTAATTTAAGAATATTTTTCCACAGTATAAAGTCTCTTTAAATATTTTTAGTGACTAATAATATTTCATTATTATTAAAAATGTATTAATAAGTACTCCGAAGGCAGATATATAAGATAAAAACATATGCAAATGTAAAATGACTATCATTTTGCCATGTGAAATTAACCACACAAAGGATAATCTGGAAATTAATGGACTAGAATAAAATTTATATCAATTTATTAGCCTACAAAAATAAAGATATGATTACTAAGCTAAAGACTACATGGTATTCAAAGAATTGTATATCTTTATAAAAAAAAAAAATACGTACACTGTGTTTTTTCTTTTGTATCTGTTGGAGTTTATTTCCTCAGTGTGATAAACCTTAATAGCAGGTATAGTTGGTGAACAAAAGTTCCTGAAGTTGAGGGGTCCCATATTGTCACTGAGAAAATTTGGTTGTGTAAATCTATAGAGGATTTTTGGAAAAAAAAAAAAAAAAAGTGAAAAGACTTATTGGACTGTAATTATGTTTGTCCATAAAGGCAAGTAGTATTTTTCTCTTTTTCAGTTTTTGTGAAAGATACTTACAATTAGTAAGTATATTCCATTTCCATGTTACTTTTGGAACAAATGAAAAACAGAAAATAAAATATAGTGAAAAGTTTGTTTCTTTAAAGTTTTATACAATGTAGACACTCAGGGAATTTTTTTTTTTTTTTTTTTTTTTTTTTTTTTTTTGCTTAGGTGTATTCATTATACCTCTGGACACATGGATTCTTTAGAGTGGATACAAATGTCTAACTGTCTACAAATATTTAGATTTTTAAAATCATGGACTTTTTTTTTTTTTTTTTTTTTTTTAGTTTTACTGTAAAATTCTTAGAGTAGTGAATGTTTAAGTTGAAAATGTTCTTGTAGCTGTCTGATAGAACTTCCAAAGCCCATACATAAAACCATGAAGAATGTAGAACTATTATAGTTGAGTTCAGAATCTTTTACATAAAAGTTTTCCTGGGGGATACTCCCTTACTGTTATTAAGAAGAGGACAGAGTATCTTTCTAATATATTCCATGAAGTCTGCTGATATTTGTGCCTTCCTATTCAACTTTATTTTCTTCAAATTTTGGGTATAAAGAACAAAATTTAGGAAGCCTACACTAATACAACTAAAATTCAGATAAATATTTTGCATGTGGTACATATCAGTATTTTATGAAAAAGTGGTTTTAATTTAATTAATTTTTCAGGAAATTAATGATGATTATGACACATATACTATATAATACTAACATCTTTGTGTTTTCTATTGGCAAAAATTGATAATATTGAAAATTAATTTAAAATTGTGGCCCTATTATTTGGCACTCTAATTATTTGGCATAGTGCATAATGTAGCCTAAGGACAATAAATCTTGGAATGATTACACATCAAAAATAGCATTATTGAAGCTCTAGACAGATTGATTAGAGGTGCTGTAGCATGCAGAATGAAGATTGAAACATTTGGTGTCTTAGATGGAAGATTATCCCTCCCTAATGTTGAAAATAGGGAGGGACAGTCCCCCATGTTGAACATAAATTGCTGCTTGACTTTAAGGTGTTATTTTCAGGTGTTCTTGACTTTAAGGTGTAATTTTACATTTGCAGAACTTTGTCATTTTGTTTTATGTAGCCCACTCATATTTGAATTCAAATATTTGTATCATAGTAAACAAATTGTTGGTTAATGTGATAGTGAGACCTTCTGCTTTTTCCCTGATAATACAGTTTACTATCTAAGTGAATGAATTAGGCTTTAATAATAAAATCTCCTGAATTCAATAAGGAATTATTAAGTGTCTTGTATATACTATAGGAAAGCTGTAAGTTGGACATCAGTTACAGAAAGATGACTACAAGGTTATTATTGAATTGTTGAATTTGAATCTTAACAATGGAAACACATAAACAGAGCAGGAAAACATACAGAATGTGTTTTGAGATACAAATATATAAAACGTAAGACATACAGTGGATAAGTGACTTAAATTTGACAGACAAAGACAGAAGTAGTAGATTACAAAAATAAGTTTAGAGAAAAGATCGTGTTTGAGATGTTTCATGAATAATACCTTTCTAGACAAAATAAGAAAAGAAAGCATTTCCAGCAGATGGACAGAGAAGTAAGGGTAATTGCAGATAAAGAACTGAGAGCCACACAGTGTTTCCATGGAATTGCTGTTTAATGAGAAGAATCTGTGACCACTGGGTAAAAGGCAGATTTTAAAGTTTTGGTTTTAATAATAGGGAAAATTGAACTGAATTCTGTAAACAGCAGAGAAGAAAAGGCTGAAGAAGGGGGTTGGGAAGTAACAGATGAAGACTTGAATCCTAGAATCACTCAATTAGAACAGGATAGGAAGGTATGACATAGATTAAAAAAAAAAAGCCACTTAGACAAGGGTGAAAAGGGTGTTCTAGAAAGTTGATTAAGATCTGAAGCAAAGCATTTTCTATTGACAATACAATTCTCAGTACTAAAGTGATTCAGAGACAAATCAGATTTCTAGTTGTTTTAACAATAAATTGAATAACAACTTGAATTTATTATATCTTTAAGAAGATAAATGTTGAAAGTTTTCTTATAAATATGCACAGTAGGAAAAGAGAACACCTTTTCTTAATTTGCATCTCATTTTTAAATTTCAGTATTTCTAAAGACATAATTTTGGGTTTCTAAATTGTATTCTGTATTCAGTTCAAAAGTATAACAAACAAAGATCCTTCCCTGTCATGATAACTAGAGAATGGAATTTAATTAAACCCCTTCCTACATTCAATAGTAGGAGTCTTGTCAGTTTAATTGATACTTGGTCAAAGTAATATTGATCTGATAAAAGCAAATCTGTTTCTAACCCCAACAATTAAAACATTTAAATAGGCTCCATCTTCCTTTTGATGAAAGGGCCTAACACCACCATCACCTGCCCATAAAATCAATAAAAAACATTGAATTAGGCTGTATTTCAATAAATTCCATTCATTTAAGAATATTGAATAAATAAATTAGGCTATATTTCATTGAATTTCATCTGTTTTTTAACATTCAATGCACTAATACTTTAAAATGTATATTCAGCTCTGAGATCCATATATCCTGTACTCATCTTTCTGTCACTTGGGCCAAGCTTGGATGTTTTTCTTCTCTCATTTACCCAGACACACACACACACACACACACACACACACACACACACACACACAAAGTAAAAAGAGCCTAATTCTTTCTGGGTGCAAGTTGAACCAAGAGAATGCATGTCTACAAACAGATATACTTGTTAATGTATCTAGGATTTCTGGCAATTCCCCATATAAAGCGCCCCTCTGCTACTCTCTAGCTATTTGGTTTTGGACAATTTATTTAATATCTCTGAGGACAATTTCCTCAGTTTAAAGATAATATAGGATTAAAAGACATAACACATATAATATGTTTAGGATAGCACAGAGAACTCAGAGTAAAAGTAATAATTAAAATTAAAGAAAAACTTGTGAAAGTCAATGTCTGAGATGGGAAAGTACAAATGAGGAACTGGATGATGTAAAAAAAAAAAATGATTACAGTCAATAGGACTCTTAAAGCAGTATTGGAAAAAAATACTGAGGGAATACCATTATCATTCCCTGCATTGTTTGTCTTAAAAACAATAACCCTAAAAGATGTATATTTCTTGCATTTTATGTGAAAAACAAAACTTAATACCTTTAATGTGGAAACCAAAATGTCTAGTCTTATAGTATGCATAATCAATGAGGAATGATTGGATCAACAAAGACCAAGTATATTTTGAGCAAATATATTATTATATGTATTCATCTGTCTTTAAAAAATATAGATTTTAAAATAAAGGCACTCCTATAGTTGTTTGATTTATTTTATAGCATTGTTTCTAAAGCTTGCTTAATTTCCTTTAAAGCATATGTTTAGCTAGGGCATGACATTTACTTGTACCTACAGTTAACCTGGATAGAATTTACGAGAAAATTCTGTTGTGAAAAGGATGGTAATCTCCAATGACCCTACAATCAGAGTCGAGTCTTGTTCTGCGAAATCAATCTCTTGATGTTAGCATTTGGCTGATTTTATGCTGAAGAGCTGGCCCACAGCAATTGCAGGCTTGGATTTCCTGGCAAAGAAACAAGCAAGGATAGATTTCCTCTGTTTTATGTTTGTGTTAATTTAACCTGTCAAAGTTAATCACGCTGTCCAAGTGCCAAGCACCACGATGCTGGGCACCAGAGAGCTGCCTGGTGCCTTAATCTTATTTCCCTCTTTGTCAGAGACTTGCTAAGTGCCCTTTTGAAAACCCATTCTATTTTTTTTAACAGAATAATTAATTATCTCTGCTGTATGTGTATTACATATATGTGTATTGTACCATTTTGAAATGGTACAATCTGTATGTTCCTCAATTTGATATGTTTTTTCCTTATGGGGAAGAAAACCAAACTAATAATGCAAAAGGTATTTTCAAAAATAATTTGCTTAATAAGGTTGATCTATTCACACTTGCCATTTGACACTGAACTCCTTATATAACATATTTTCCTTCTAAACATGTATGTATTTTCAAACAAAAAATAGAGGATCACTCCTGGGTATGTAGCAAGGGAGGTATCTTTTAGACTGTTGTGCCCTGCGGTGTGGGACCCCCAAGAAGACCACCAGAGTCCTTGGTCAATGTAAATAACAAAGAGTCATTTATTAGCAAGCTGGAGCTTGGTCCTCCGCGCACTCGGTAACTGGTGACGCTAAGAGGCCCCAAGCCCAGATTTAGCAGGGTTTTTATAATGAAATACATACAAGTTAAGGGGGGGCTTCACAGCTCTCTTTTGATTGGTTAACATATAAAGTCACGTACAAAGCATTATTTTTGAGTTTTGGGTCAGCCTGACCGCTAGGGGAAGGGTGATCAGCCACTTGGTTTTGCAAGCTAGACAAAATAAGGGGCAAGAATTTTTTGTGGCTTTTCTAAAGACTGAGAACAGTTTTGGGAATGACTTATGTTTACACAAGCGTTTGCATTTTTCACCTTTCAAGACCTATTTTAGCTTATTTGTTGTCAGAGTAGAAGTCTTTCTCTCATGTAGTGAGGCTTTCACATAACAAAGGTATTGATTGAATTTCCATTTGACATAATTTCTTTTGATTCATCTAGAAGAGTGTGCTATTTGAAATGTGAATATACAATGAGATAATTATAGATGTATCAGAGAAGTAATAGATTATAAACCCACTCCTACAGGAGGATTATTTTTCATGAGCATTATGTCTCTCAGAACAAAACAATCCCATAAGTATTATATATAGATTGTCTAACTTGATTTTCATAGTTGACTCCATTTTATAAATTGCTTAGTGGATATGCATTTTTTTCTGAAATATTAGCTGAAAGAAATGCAGAAGAAAATAAATATTTGGATGTTACAGACCAGCATCACATAAAATTTAAAATTGGACTGCATGATCCTCTCAATTGTCTCACTTCCTCGCTAATCCTCTGCTGGAGCATTGTGCACTGATTCCACTGCTTCTCCTCCAGGCCTTCAAGCTGATCATCATTCATTTTTATATATTTATATATCCTGGTATTTTTTTCAGTGTTAGATATTGAAACTAGGGCCTTGCATACACTATGCATGTGCACTACACTGAGGGACATCCCCAGTTTAGCAAACTATGTTTTTTTTTTTTTTTTGTTATGCTTTTAAATGTATTTTTTAACTAAAATGTGTATGTAATTTTAAAGACACAATCAGGTAGATACTTAAAATAATTTACCAATTAGTGTATATATTTTTAAAATACCCCTTCAAATTAGCCTATACAGTTTTCAGTCTTTATATAAAAGCTTAACATCTTCCTGTTTTTCTGATTCTAATTGCAAACCAAGTATTTTTTTCCATCACATCTTCTTATGATAAGGATAATTAGGGGAAACCTATCCACACACCCTTTAGAACACAGTATCTTTGATCTATTTTGCCCTTCCCACTTTCATCAGGGTTAATACTATAAATAGTATGTGTCGGTATTTTCTCTATCTATAGTGTAAATGTTTCTGCATATGACCTTTCAAGTATCAAGATTCATATTCTGTTTTGGAATGCAAGGGTTCCTCGCCCAGTAAGAGAATTTGGTGATTTGAGAAGGAAACACAATATGAAGCAAGGATTTATTTCTGCATTCCTCAGCATTGCATATTTGCCAGAAGAAATGGTTAATGGGTGTGCAAACTCAAAGAATTTATTTGTTTTTCTATTTTCCATTTCTTCAATGGCTTAACTTGTATAAGAAAAATAATTTTGTTATATTAAAGTTAACTTTTGCCTTGAGATATAAAAGTTAATTTAATCAGACTTGTGAATTCTGAATGGGGAGCGATTAAGTACTTGCTAAAATAATGTAAGTCATTTATGGAGAGTAAATTTTTATTTGTTTTCAGTATTTTGAGAAAAACACATGATAAGATAGTATAGTTAATCTGGATCTTATTAATGTTTTCATAAGAATTATTAGTAGAAGTATAAGTTATTTTTTGCAATTATTATAGAGCATCTGAAAGAATTTTATTTATGAGATGGAAAAATAAGCTGTAACAAAATTTATTCATCTTTAGACTAACATTTCAAATGCAATATAGACTCTTTAATCATAATAACTCTCATGTTAGTTATTAACTTCTGTGTAAAATATTACTCTAAAATTAAAACCTTAGAAGTATGTATATTTATTATTTCACATTTTCTGAGGGCCAAAATGTGTGATCAACTCGGTTGGTTATTTCCCTCAAAGGGTTTCTTGCAGAGTTGTGGTCAAGGTACCACCAGGAAGGGCTACAGTGATCCAAATCCTTGACTTGACTTGACTTGTAGTCACCTCCACTGTGACTCACTCATGTGGCTGTCTCCAGGGAACTCAGGTTCTTACTGACTATGTTGCGAATACATAGACTTTTACCAAGTAGACCTCTCCTGAGGCCCATTGGAGTGTCCTCACAACATAGCAGCCAACTTCCTCAGAATGACTGATGCCATAGAATAAGACAGATGTGTCAATGTCTGCTATGACCAACTTTTGGAAGCCGCACTCATTTTTACCATTCTGCTTCACAGAACCAGTCACCCTGTAATATCCCACACTCAAATTGGAGGTGAATTAGGTATGTCAAAGCCTTCATGGCCATATTTTAACAACTTCATAGAACATATTACCTATTACATTCTAGTCAATCCTCTAAGGTTTATAACCAAGAACTTATTTCTCATTGCAATTTTATGGTGTAGGCATTATGATTAATCTACTTCCTTATTCATAAGGAAATTGAGCATAGGACACCTAAGTATCTTTTCTCTGATCACAAAACTAGGTGGCTGTTTCACATTTCAACCTGGGGTACACTGGTTCTAGAACACGTGCTTTTAAACATCTGCTATATAGTGACTCATTTTTTATTTACTTTTTATTTTATTTTTATTTGAAGTTGTATATGACAGTAGAATGCATTACAATTCATAATACACATACAGAGCACATTTTTACATATCTCTTATTGTATACAAAGTATATTCATGCCATTCATTCTTCATACATGCACTTAGGGTAATGATATCCATCTCATTCTACCATCTTTTTTTTTTTTCTTTTTACCCCCTTGCTCCCTCCCTAACCCTCCCTCCCCATTGATCTTTCTAGAGTTCCTCTAACCCTTCTATGTTCCTATGTGAATCAGCCTCTTTATATCAGAGAAAACATTTGGCATTTGGATTTTTGAGATTCGCTAACTTCACTTAGCATTATATTCTCCAATTTCATCCATTTACCTGCGAATGCCATTATTTTACTCTCTTTAATTGCTGAGTAATATTCTAGTTATGTTTGTCATAATCAAAGGGGAACTATTTAAGTTACAGGAGATTTTTTCTTTTTTATTCTAAATCACAATCCCTTAATTTTCAATTTATTTAGATTGTATCATTAAGAGCTTATAGAAAGATAACAAGGGTAAACTTTTTGAACCTAAGACATGTATTATTTTACTCAATATAGTTCACCTAAATTAATTATAATTTCAATTATTTATTTCCTCATTCAGATAAACCCTGCTCTAAAAACTTAGAAACTATGGTGAAATGCACACAGTCATAGAAATTAACCTATGATATGTGACTTACATTAAAGTAAGCATTTATTTCATAAATAAAACAAATGCTAAAGCCATTTCAATAGGTGTTCAGAAAACAACAGTTCCTTTGATTCCTAAATATACATAAACAATTTTCCTCATTAACCAAGTAAAGTTCAATTAATATTGGCAGAAATACAAACTAGTATATCTATGCCAGGGACTAAGTCGACATTGATAACTTATTAAAAGGAATAAATTATAAAACATTTAAAGAAGATACCCCTTGTAAAATATCATATTCAAATAAAATTAAGAAATCGAGAAAATTATGTATATGTTAAATATTCAAAACTGAAAGCACATATAAACTATTTAAAATTTACTACTCTATGGGAAAGTTATTATGCCAGGAGAATGGTCTTGCTTTTACAGCTCAGAGTGCTCTGAGTGGCAAATGGGGTAAAGGAGACCACTAGTGAGCTCTGTGTCCTGGGAATGTGAGGTGAAAGGTATTTTCCACTGATTCTTGTTTGGAGCTTGAGGAAGCAATCATCTGTGTGATTTTGTTCTCAAGTCTCTTTCATGTGCATTAGCATTGACAGAAAAGAGGAAACAAAATTTATTTTCTTTATCACCTTGTAGACTATTCTCAACATAAAATGTCAGCTCACTTAAACAAAATGTTAAATGTCATCAAACACCAGATCAACTGTTCTAGTAGATCCCAAAGGAGGAGGACTCAGCTTTATTGGTCCAGAACCATTTTTCTTGAGAAATGAAAACTATTGATCTATTCTTCCTCCTGGTGTTTGTCTCTCTCCTGCCTCATACTGAAGTGAAAGCCAATATGAAAGAGGAAAGAATTTCTGCCCTTCTCTAGCTGGGATGTCACACGTTCACAATATAGAAATAAATTGTTCACAAACCTCTATTTCTGTTGGTTAGAAATTGAATTTTGATACCTTTTTCCTGAGAAAATTTGAGGTAGCTAAATAACTTCTATGTTTTTCTGTGTATTGTTTCAGTCATTGCCATTTATGGATGTGATTGAAGTTAATAAATAGCTATGCTTTGCTGAAAATTTAGTTGTATTTCTATTTTAGGATTTTCTGAATAATCAAATCATTCAAAGCATACAAGATATATAATTATTTACTATTCTTCTGATTGTTTTTTGTCATTGACCAGTACAAAATGTTCTTTGCCTCTTGAAAACTTTTAGTGAAAAACAGACACTAGCTTTAGGATTGGTCCTATAAGCCTGTTTTTACCCACAGCCACTATTGAGAATTAAATAAAGACATAGTTCATTAGTACCATTACCCACACTTCAGGTGCTCAGTAGGCACATGTGGCTAGTGGCTTACCATCCTAGAAAATGCAATGTAGCAAACATTTCCATCATCCCAGAAAGTTACATTGCATAGTGCTGGTTTATCCATCTACATCTGAAGTCCTAATTAGAAAGAATAATTCTATTTCCTTGAGAAATATTAACTTTTATTAGATTTTCTTCCCTTTTTGAAGTAAATCCACAGTTTGAATTTATGATGCCAAGGAGTTAAAAGCTAAACTTAAAAATGCATGCTAATTTCTGTCTGATTTTTTTCTGAAATGTTTGTTAACATTCTTAAATATTTAATTACCTTTTGTTGTTGTTGTTCTTAACAAAGCACAGTACTGGTGGGAAGAGAAAGTAAATATCTGGCTCATTTTATAATTTCTTAAGAAGATTTTACTTAAATGCAACAAGACTCTGCTTATATCATTCAGCAAACTATAATTGCATATATATGTGTGTGTGTATATATGTGTGTGTGTATATGTGTGTGTGTGTGTGTGTGTGTGTGTGTGTGTGTGTGTTCAATTGGAGCTGGGAATGGTAGCTCAAACCTCAGTACGGCTACCTGGGAGGCTGAAGCAGGAGGATTGCTTGAACTCTTGCGTTCAAGACCAACTTTTGTGACATAGTGAGACTTCTCAAAAAAAGAAAAATAAAAAGAAATGTGTTCAGTTGATAAATACTACCTGTTGAGCTAATTAATGCAAATATTTTAGAGATAAAATTAACTGATATTTTTATGATCTCATAACAGTAAGATTGCAATCCCCATCTAGAGATTAGTATATCAATAAAAACTATCTATACAATACATCTTTATAGATACAGTGTATGTGTGTCTAATTTCTTATCCCAGTTCTGACATTTTATAACTACAAGACCTGGAAACAGTTACTTATCTCTCTAACCCTCATTTTTCAAAACAATTAATGGGGAAAAATATTAACTCTAAATAATATCAGACAATGTAAAACACTTATCACGGTGTCATATAATAATAATTATTTTATCAAGAATAGTAGTATTAATTGTCACAATTACTTAAAAATAAATTTAAGTACAATTCTTAATAATATTAAGAATATTCTGTATGGTAGTAGAAAATTATGCAAATATCCTAGGCTTTATGAAACATTTACTTAAGACACAAATTTGGAAATGAATATATATCTATAGATTTTGTATATAACAGTTAATTTAAAATATTTACTAATATATAATGAGTAGAAAAATGATTAAATTTGATAGCTTCGTGAAAAACCTTCCCATATCATGGATATTGTAGCAAAGCCATGCTCATTCAAAAATTCAGTCAACAAATATATCATTCATTTCTGTGTTTTTAATTCTTCTTGTCCTTATCTCCTTTCTTCAAATATATCTTCACTTCCCATATTTACCTTCTCTTTTCTATAGAGTTAAAACATTACGAATCTTACAGACATTTCATACTATAATTACATATTTTCATATTTTATCTTTCTACCCATGCAGTGCTTAGTTTAGTGCTTTCCTGATAATACTCCTATAATAGACACATTTTAAATGGGTCAACACATTATGAAGGTACTGTATTAATTAGCTTTTTTCCCATAACACTAAAATTCATTAATTAAAAAAATATTTATTTTTCTTCATAACTTTACTGGTCAGCTGAGTTCCTTATGCATCTGTGGAGAGTCATGACTTCTGTGAGTATATGATTGATCTTGACTGAAATTACTCATATGACCTGAGTCTGGTTTGGAACAAATAAGCTCATTCAAATAACCCCATCCTTTCTAAGGAGACATACTACAAATCCACATTGAAAGCACCTGGGTAGGCAATCACAGTGGTTCACATGTTATTCTAGTGACCTTGGAGACTGAGGCAGGAGGATCCCAGGTTTGAGGCAAGCCTCAGTAACATAGTGAGATCCTGCCTCAAAATACAAAATAAAGGGAACTGGGTATGTAGTTCAGTGGTAAAGCACCCCTGGGTTAAATTCTCAATTCACACAGAGAAAACAAAAAGAAAAAAAGAACAATAACATCCAAAAAAAGCTCATGGGTACAGGGAGTAGTGTAAATAATGCCATTTTTCAGGATCATCTACTACAGGAAGATGCATTCTATACTCCTCTCTTACCCACTCTTTCCCTAGGAAGCTGAAGTTATGAAGTCCATTGAAGGAATCCTTACCAACTGGATGGAAAATTCACAGTTCTCATGTCTTCTTAAATACTTCTTCAATTTAAATTTCTTCAATTATCTCATGCTGAAACCCTGAGTGTTACAGGTGCCATATAGCTTTTACAGCAAAGTTAAAATATTTGCTGCCTTCTGTTGAGATATCTTTACTTTAAGGAATGAATACTTTGTAAAAAAAAAATAAAAGTCTAGATTTTTAAAATACATTCACAAAGGCACACATATACATATTTATGTATTGTAATACTCAAGAATTTAACAAGAGAAATACTTAAAAGTGAGCTTCAAGTTTGAATTTTGGGTAGTATATCCATTGTTCAAATAATTTTAAAAAATTTAGTTCCATGGATTCAAATTTAAGTTCCTCCCCTTGATTTGTGAACACTGAGAAAGATAGTTTTCCTTATCTCTGAAATGGTAGCAATAATATTAATTATCTTAAGAGCTTAGCATAAGAAATATTTGAAATAATAGGTATAAACGATTTAGAAGAATGTCTGAAAAATTTTAAGTATTTAACCTATTGTGTCCCAAGTTTTCAATTCTGTGAATATTTCAATTAAATTGACATGGGTACATTAAAAATAGGTTGAAAATAAAAATCTAGAGTTTATGTATTATTATAAATAAGGTAATTAATATTATTGTACTATAATAATGTTACATAAAAATGTGTGTATTAATTTTATATATAATAATAGTTGTATTTTATATGTTATGTATTCTATTTTATATGCTATATTCAAGTTTTTATAAGTTTTCCATATCTGGAATGATAAAACAAAATGGGTTAGTAAATAGTAGCATACTGATAGGTGTGAAGTAGCCATTGTAGTGGTAGTCAAAAATAGAAGTACATTCTGAGAACTTCCATTTGAGTATATATAAAGATTATAATAAACATGTGTGTGTGTGTGTGTGTGTGTGTGTGTGTGTGTGTGTGTAGAAAGAGAATACATTTTGTTTACATAAATATTCTTTAAGGGCTAATGTGTCCATCAATTTGTAGTCATAATTTAATCATTCCATTTCTATAATTTAGGCATTCCTGAAAGAAAACTCAATTGTAATTTTTAGAATATAAACTTAATTTTTTTTCTATACATATGTCTATTACTTTTATTTTCCTGTTTAAAGCTTTGTGACTATAGAACAAAAGGGCCTCATTTTCTAAAGCATCATGGTTATTCTTATATAAGTCTTTGCTAATTTTATAGGTGAGAGAACAAGCCTGTGTTGCCTAGTTGCTGCAGAAAGATGGTTTGAACTAGGTACAGCCCAAGTTCCTAGAAGAAGCTTCTCTAATTGTTTTTAAATTTTATGCAAGACATTATTCCACATATTTATTAAGTAGTAATATTATCTCTATTTTGAAGACTGCATGCATTATTTGCCTCTTTGGGTATTATATCAAACCCCTGTAGCATTTGAACTAATACTTATTTTCAACTCGATGTCTGCATACAGTCATTTTCTAGCTTGGATGCTAGCCCTGCCCTCTGCAACTCATGCATACCTCACTAAGCTTCACTGAACCTGAATGGCTCTTTTAGAAGTCCTGCTCTCTTCATCATTACCACATTGCTATGTAAACATCAGCAACAGCCTGTTGTTTTATTCCTTGAATTGTGCTGATATCATTATTTTCTTTCTGGGACATTGTGTTTGAAGTTCATGACAAGAGGAAATGTGTTTTCCTTTACAAACTCTAATTTCAAATACGTAGCATCTTTGCTATTTGAAGAACCAAACTATATTTATAACTCCTTTAGTCAAAGAGGATACCCAGTTATATAACTAAAAGAAAATTTGGCTTCTTTGATTCTTTTTTGAAGCATATATCTCTAATGTATTTTGGTGACTTAGTATTTTTAATGGAGTATATTTGGGATTGTGATGCTAGGGATGTGTTTATTAAACTGAGAAAGCATTTACAAAAGCCTCTGGATCACTACAGGAGAATACAGGAGTTTAGTAAAGGAGAATTTTACAAAACAATAGAAGTCTGTTTTTCATAGAAGTGTGGATTTGAACATAGGTTTCAAATATGATATATTTCATGGAACCAGGTAAATGCCTTCCAGTAAACTAAGGCAGTCCAGAGGACCCCTTCAAATCCTGATACTTAAAATCATGCCAGAAAAATTTGAGACATGTCACTCAGAGTAATAGATGTTAGCTTATTGGAAGAGTTAGGAAAAGGGAAAAGGGTACATTCTCCAGGGAAAGTGTGGTTCCTCTTATGTAAGGACACCACACCTCTCCTGCCCTCCAGTTTTATTGAGGGGGTTTCAGGAAGGTTTGCAGAGTCCCACCCAGTCTCTTGACTTTTCACTGACAGAAGGATTACACCAGACTTTCATGTCCCCACTGCACATAACAGCTGATGTCCCAAGCTGATCAGTTCTAACGAAATCCTGTTTTTATAGATTTTAAGGTTAGGGGAAAAGAAAAAAAAAAGAAAAGAAAGGTTAGGGAGATTTATCCTTATCTATCAGGAGTTCTGGGATCTTGTCTGTGTAAGGATTACAAAATTACCCCACTACGGGGCAACTTGTGTTCTTCTTATAGTCATTTCAGTTCTGCATTTCTCCTGACAGATAACAGGTAGTCTGTTGAGGAATGTGACACATTCTGTCCACTTAAACCAGTCAGGGCTTCAGGTAAATTGCTTTTTAAAGGCTAAAGCATGTGGGAGACAGCACAGTGAACACAATTTACAGAATTATCCTCTTAGCCTCATGCTCCCATTGCTCTAGTCTGTCTGTTCCCTATCATTTCATATAAGTTTTGTCTACACCAAGACAGAAAAGGACACTCTATATTCAGACTAAGAGATTTGTTTGGCTCCGGGGTTAACTCACAAGGTGACATTCAACAGCACTTTCACCCCGGCCCCCTGCTGATACTGCCAGTGTTCCCAATAGCCAAATGGGAATCTATCATTATATCATAAGATGAAAATGTCTGGGAGGTCTAAAGGTGTAATTAAATATGTTTATTATGCCCTCACTATTTGCTAATGTTGGGTCAAGCTTTCACTTACTGTATTTCATTTACAACCTCCCTGTAAGGAGCACACATATTCAACAGACAAGGTAATGAGCAGGAAGAAGATCAAATAATATTCTAAAAACAATGAATGCAAAATTCAAATTTGTCTTATTCCAAAATTTAATTTTTTTCTTACTAAAGCTCATGTCCTAAAAGTAAGATACTTTATAGAACCTTAGATACTTGTAACAAATTATCCCCCATATTGTGTTCTGTTTTCTTTTTTTTTTTTTTTTTTTTTTTTTAGTACTGGGAATTGAACTCAGGGGCATTCGACTACTAAGCCACATCCCCAGCCCTATTTTGTGTTTTATTTTGAGACAAGCTCACACTGAGTTGCTGAGCACCTCCAGATTGCTGAGGCTGGCTTTGAACTCAAGATTCTCTTGCCTCAGTCTCCAGAGCTGCTGGGATTATATGCCTGTGACATCACACTGGGCAATATTGTGTTCTTGCCTGCACCATTGCACTGGGCAATATAAACCTTGTCCACATAATCACAAAAGCACTGTTATGCCCACATTACAAGCTGAAGAGACAAGCATTAACATGTCTTGCTCAAAGTCGGGTAGCTGGTAAATACCTCAACAGAAGTTAAGTAGGATGTAATGACCATTGTTTAGTACAGTTCCATATAGTAATCTATATTAAATATATGTTACTCAAATGCATCAAAAAGGCATATCCCATTCCATAAAGCATGTCATACCCATTATTTTCACACATTTTGGTGTTTTATTCTTTCAGTATTTCCCACTAGTTCTTTTTCTTCTGTCATATAGTTGAACCTATTGCACTGTCTACTTTGCATTTGTTAATGAGTTGTTTCTACCCTCATGAAAATCAGAAGTAAAAGCCACACCAAAGTACATATGTGTCTCAGCCAGTGAATCTCAGTGTGCTGATTGGCTAAGACATTTTCTGCTTCTCCTTAGAAAACTAGCTTACTGAAAATGCTTCACTCTTACCCACCAGAGGAAAAACAGTTGGAACTTGCTGTGCTGCACTGAATTCTAAGGCAGACTAATCAATCTAATTCCGTCTAAACCTATTTACCCTGTCCAGGAGATCCACTAATGAGGAATGCCAGTAACTCTACTTCTTGACACTGCTTTCCAAAAGTGAGTTAATGAACCAATTTAAAGGGACATGCTTGACATTTGCAAATTAGTTTAACTTGCTTGTTGGGGCAGCTTTGAACTGCACTGAACTGATATGGTTGTCATTCTATCATTCTGTCATGTGAGATTTTTATACTCCAGTAAACTTTAAAAGATATCTTAATAATTTAATTGGCTCATGTTAGCATCTAGTATTTTGAGAATTTCTTGATAATTTATCATGCTGAAATTTAGAAATTTGAATGGTATTCCTTTAGTCTCTACAAAAATATTGTCCAATTTAGTGATGATGCTAATTCCCAATTAATAGTAGCACCATTTTTGCTCAAAGTGAATATTGTCAGTAATTAAAGGTAGTTCCAATGAATTCACCAGAACTTGCATACAGTGGGTCTGATGTTTTAAGTGTCAATCTCATAGGGAAAAACATGTGACATGTTTTTAGGTTTCTAGGCAACATAAAATCCATTTAGAAGAGTCAAAACCAGCAAATTAGATTATTTTTGAAAAGGTAAATGTAATTAATTATAAAATAAATATGTTAATTTGAAATATAGACAACATCTACTAAGAAATCATGTATTTGCAAACAGATTGTAAACAGATCTATTTTAGGCTCCTGCCTAAACACTGGCTATATAAATATGAAAGATAAAAACAGGATACTTTTTCTTCTGGTACTTATTTTAGAATGAAGAAAAGGACCCTCAAAAAAATAAGTGTGGGCTTGGAATGTAACTGAGTGATATCTCACTAGCCTAGCATGCACAAAGTCCTGGATTCAGTTCCCAGGACTAAAACACACACACACACAAAACACACACACACACACACACACACACACACACACACACACATACACACACACAGAGTATAATAGGCAAAATTCCACAAATTTTCACATGTATGAAATAAACTGTTTGTAGTAGAGAAAAATAATGAGAGACAAAGGAATCCTATTATTATTAATCTACTTAAATTAAATTGGTGTATAATATCAAAACAGTGAGCCAAGGGATCATAGAAGACAAGTTTGGGGTCAGCCATAGGTATGGAGCTGAAACTGAACCCCATGTAAGGAGTAGAAACTAAAAGGATGCATATTTAATAAAACGGTTGACTGGAAAACAAATCAGTTCCCCCAAAAGGAAAACAAAATGTATATGTATCTGTTAACCTGGCATCTAAGTAGAAAAGAAAAGCAAAAAACAAAAGCCATTACCCTGAGGTTTTATAAACATAGATCCACTTCCAGATGGCTTTGTGTCTCTCTGATTTTTATACTATTTTTGTAATCCAAGAAATTTCAAGCTATTAAATTGACTTAGGTGTGAGATTATGGATTGTCTGTGATGAATATACCCTTATTTCAGGCTCCACAAAATGTCCACTTATGAATGATATGAATTCACTTATTAGTTCACAATCTAAAATGAACAGTCCTCTTTTAAATGCCAGGAAATAATGATTATATCATGATTTCAACAGAAATAACATCTGAATGAATTAGCTCAAGTAATTAATATATATTAATAATTTATTATATAAAATATTTAAAAGTATGTAATCAAGGAAATGAAAAGAAGGATAAGAAACAGGCAGATGTGAAAGTAGTGAAACAGGCAGAAAAGTCAAGTAGAATTTCTAGTTAATCATGAAAATTTAAAATTCAACCAATATACAAAGTCCCTGAGTCTCATCCCTAGCATTAAGGAAAACAAAAATAAGTAAACAGATGGATTGATCCCTAGATTCACAGCCAAGGAATATAATTCACAAAACAAGATAAATTTAAAGATATTAATCAGAATAAGCACAAATGAAAAGGAAATGAGGAAATGTAAATAATGGGTTAAGAGACAATTACTAGAGTTAATAGATATAATTAGGAATTCAGAATGGAGAGAGTTGTAGATATTGCTTGAGTGATAGTGGCCAGGTGCAAAAGAGCATGTCTGTACTCCCAGTACCTCTGGAGGCTGAGCCAGGAGGATCACAAGTTCAAAGCCAGTTTCAGCAATTTAGTGAGGTCCTAAGCAACTTAGTGAAACTGAGTCTCAAAATAAAAACAAAAACAAAACAAAAAGGGGCTAGGGATGTAGCTCTGTGGTTAAGTGCCCCTGGTGTCAATCATCTCTGGTACAATAAAAAAAAAAAAAAAAAATAAAAAAAAAATAAAGAAAGAAAAATAAAAGAAAAAGAAAAAGGTGGCTAGACTTCTAGACATCTAGAAAGACTCCAATTTTCAGATTTGGGAAGCACAAATTCCAAGCAATAATTTTTAAAAAGCTACATGTAAATACAATGAAACAACATTGCAGTACAGCAATGAAAATGAGTAAATCCTAAAAGATATTCACTGAATCAGGGTCAGGACTAGAATAAGGCAAGACAGACACTCAGGGCTCACAATTTCAAAAGGCACTCACTGTCACACTTTGAAAATTCAGAATTTACTGGAATGGCTGGTTTCTCCAGTGTGCCTTTGCCACCCCCTTAAGGTGGCATTCACACTTATGTCCTAGGTGACCGGGCTTGTGTAAGACCTCAGGATTAATTGCATCTTTAACTGCTCCTTTTGGCCAGGCCTGATTCCATCTGCTTTGTTTTATAAAGCCTGCTGTCTTTATAATTTTTTTTTTTTGTCATCATAACTTTTTACCATTTACCAATTGCTTCATTTTTGGCTCCCTGGATTGTTTGCTTTAGTTCAATATTTAATTCATATTTGTAGTAGGATACTGAACTTTCCTCTGAGTATGTTTTTGCCTCCTATAAATTTTGTTTAATAGTGTTTTAGTTAACATTATTTTAAGAATTTTGTTATTAAAATATCTTTGTTTCCCTAATCCATAAAAATATAGGCCATTCCTATGCTTTGATTAAAAATAAAAGGATTTTCTTGCATGGATATTTTAAAGTGGACTTTGAGACTCTGGGTCTATGATTTCCTGTATAAGACCAAAATTTTCTTACATGAAGCATTTTTATTTATGTCAACTTGTGGGCAATGTATTTATGCTCCAAAAATGACTTATTTTTGACTGAATGTGGAAGTATAAAAGATTGATTCTGGGAAAAAATAGATGCCTATTAGAATTGTTTACAATTCTGTTCCACTCTGGTGTTCAAAACTAGGAAATTTGATTTATGGCCTGGAAAAAAAAAAACCCTGCATAATCTTAGTAAACTTTTCCATACAAAGAGGGAGCTATTCTATCCTATACTGTGGAAAATAGACAGGAAAATCAACATTTACTAAGCAAGTGTTAAAACACAAACATGAATTAGAAACTGTTAGGATGGAGAGAGAAGTAGATAATATGCTAAATAGCTGATAGAAGAAGATAATAGTGGATCATAAATAACTCATTGTGAGATCAAGCTTCTTAGAGTTTGCTTGGAAGGAAAAGTGATATTTGATTTACTCTCCAAAATTAAAAAGAAAACCCAGAAAGGAATGTTCAATGTACCATGGGGAGAAACATGAGCACCTATACAGGGACTTCAATTCCAAAGGAATCTTGGGATAATAAGAAAGCAGAAATGAGGAGGCTTGCTTCAGGAGGAGTAGAGGAAATGGTCACAGCAAAAGTTAAGGATAAGGGATAATGAAACTTTATGTTACATTAGAACAACTTTTAAATTTTGTAATCTATCAAGTAATATTCATTCAAATTAAGTTTTTATAGAAATCAGTTTTCATTTGTGAAACTTTTTTCTTTTAAATTTTAACCTTGAAATCATAATCTAAGAATGTCAGAAGAGAACATAATAATTATTAATACTGAAATGTATTTGCATTCATGAAAGAATTTAAAAATCTTTGTTTTACTTCTAAAAAATACTACAACAGCTAAATTTGATTGCTATGCTTATTACATTGTTGATATTAAACCTTAAGTTGGCACATTTTTTAAAAATAAGATAAAATAAGATAAAATTTAAATTATTTTAATAAGAACTATATTAAATACTTTTTACACTATTTTTAATGTACCCTCAAATTTTTATGTGTTAGATATTCTAGCTGTATATTAGTTACTGACTAAAAATTAAGTTCTGACCTTGTGCCAGATGTCTTTACAACCTGGGAATAAGGAATTGAAAATGATGAAACTTTAAATTATAGCAAAGGGTGGAAAATAATAACCAAATAAATAAACAAGAAATATTTAGATCTACACAGAACATAAAATATTTGATGGTGAATGATGAGAGGGATTTTTGTATTTTCTAAACAAAGGAATAAAAACGATATAACTACAAAACCTACTCACAAAGATAAGTAGAGAACTCAAAGTTCCTCCTTGAAAGATGGCAAGGTGCCTACTGTCTTTGGAAAACTGCAAGGAAAGGGAAAAGTATTGAGAGATATCTTCAGAGACAGATAGTGTAACAGATCCTATGGAGCTTAGTAAACCTTGAGAAAATGTACTATAACGTGTTTGTAATGCTAGACCTTTAGGTAGCTAACTTAATCTAATACAAAAGCACATAGGTATGTACCTGCACACACACAGTCATCTGCTCAGTGGAGGTAGGGAATAAGTTGAAGAGTGGTAACTCTTAGAAATGACACAGCTAGAAGACTCTTACAGTAGGTGAGTTAAAGTGAGTTCTAACTTTGCTATGGTGATTGCTCTGGAGACAAAGCTCAGGAAGTAGTTACATGTAGTTTTGTGTATTTATATTTGCTACTACGAAAACCCTGGTGCAAATCAATGTTAGGAAGTTGTTGAGCATCATAGAAAAAATCAGATTAAAAAAAATCTTGGAAACACAATGAAATAAGAAGCAAATAACATAGTGCAACCTTATTTTCTCCTTAGTTTGTGAAGGTTAACTTTGGACTCTCATTTTAAATAAGATTTAAAAAATGTCTCATATGAGAGATGTCAAATAGAGTTCCTAAGTATCCAATCAAACTCTACAGAATCGTGTTAGAGCATAAATATTTAATGTCAGCTTTGTCCTTCCAAATATTAAGATAATAGACTTTTCTGTAAAATTCTAAGTTGTTTCTGTTGTGGTGAAAGTTATTTGCATTTGTTTCCAAAGATCTTTCTTATAGTTTAGATGCTAAAATTTTAAATAAAAAAGAAATGCACTCAATAGTCATGTTTAAAAACTTTGCAAAATTATCATGAGTCTTTTTTTTTTTTTTTATACCAGGGATTGAAGCCAGGGACTATCAGCCACAAGCCACACCCCCAGGCCTTTTTATGTTTTATTTTGAGACAGGGTCTTTTTAAGTTGCTTAGGACATTCCTAAGTTACTAAAGGCTGGCTTTGAACTTGCAATTGGTCTTCCTCAGTCTGAGCTTCTAGGATTACAGATGTGCACCACCACATGCAATGTGAGTGCCTTTGTTTATTTAAAGTATGTATCTATCCTCCAATAAACATATAATTACTTTTGTTTACCAATATAGTAAATGTTATACAGTTGCTAAAATAACTATATCTGTTATTGAGTGAAAACTGGTTGTACCATTATATCTTGCACAACTTCAACATTATCTTATAATATGCAACCATCAGCATCATTGTTAATATCCCTTTGGTGCATCAATGTTCTAGGTACCTGCATATACCTGCAAAAATAAAATATCCATGCTTTGCAGACTTTGGCATATAATTAAATCCATGTCTTTCTAAATCCTACATTTTGTAATATATCATATCTATCAGCTATTTGTTTGTTTGTTTTGCTCCCAATTTCTGCTACCTTATGCTTGGGAATACTGAAAAAGTCATATGCGTTTGTGTACATAGGCATGTGCAAGCACACACATGTGTGTATATTGGCATATCTTGGAGATATTGTGGTTTATTTCCAGACTAGGGCATAAAATCAGTATCACAATAGAATCATATGCATGTTTTATATTCCCAGAGGATATAAGTTTATATTAATCTATTCAATGTGCAATATTATTATGTCCAAAAAGTGTGTACCTTAATTAAGGATACTTTATTGCTTAGAAATTTAATCAATCATCTGAAATTTCAGTGAGCCATATCTTTTTACTATTGAAAGATCTTTACCTCAATTTTGATGGCTGCTGACTGATTAGGGTGATCATTGTTATAAGTTGGGGTGGTTTTGACCATTTCTTAAAACAAATAACATTTGTTACATTAATTGACTCTTCCTCCACAAAATATATCAGCTTAGCATGCACTGCAAATTTGTGTCATTTCACACATAGTAGAATTCCTTTCAAAATTTAAATTGACCCTCTAAAACCATTACTACTTCTTTACTAAATCCTTTGTTGCTATTCTGCAAAGTTTGTATCATCTTTACCAGAAGTAGATTTTATCTCATGAAAGAACTTTCTTAGTTCATTCATAAGGAATACCTCTGTATTTCTTATTTTATCATAAGAGTACATCAAGTTAAATGACATCTTTAGGCTTATTTATAATTCCAGTTTTTCTGCAACTTTCACCTTGTCTGCAATTAATTCCTCCACTGAAATCCTGAAATCCTCAAAGTCATCCAATGAGAGTTGGAGTCAACTGCTTCCAAACTCCTGTTAATGTAGATATTTTTACCTCTTTCCATAAATTTACAGATGCTCTTAGTGGCATCTAGAGGAGTGAATCCTTCCTGGAGGTTTGCAATTTACTTCCCCAGATCCATCAGAGAAAACACTATCTATGGAGCTAAAGCCTTATGGTTATGGTCTGCATATGAGGTGTCCTCCAAAAGTTTATGTTAAGCAATGGGGCAATGTTCAGATATGAAATTATTAAATTTTGAGAGCTGTAACCTAATGAGTGGCTCAATCCATTTGATGGATTAATAATTGGGAAAAATTACTATACTGGGTGCTAGTGGCAAGTAGGGAGAAGGTTGAGGAAGCAGGTCACTGGTAGCATGCTCTTGGAGTTATATTTAGTCTCCAGCTCTCACATCCTCTCTTTCGCTCCCTCACTGCTTCCTGGGTGTCATGAACCAAGTTTCTTTCCTCTGCAACACCTTTCTTTCATCATGTTCTCCCTTACCTCAGGCCCAGAGCCATTGCTTGGGTTAGCTGACCATGAACTGAGCCTCTGAAATTGTGAGACCAAAATAAATTTTTCTTCCCCTGAGTTGTTCTTCTGAGGTTCTTTTGTCACAAAAGAAAAGCTGACTAACACTGCTGAAACATATTTGTTAAATAATAAGACTTCAAAGTCAAAATTACTCCTTGATCCCTGGGTGATAGAATGAATATTGTGTTATCAGGCGTGAAAACAGCACCGATCTCATTGTCCATGTCCATCAGACTCTTGGGTGACAAGGTGCATTGTCATTTAGTAATATTTTGAAAGAAAACTTTCTTCCTTAGCAGTAGATCTTAACAGTGGACTTGAAATATTTAGTAAACTATGTTGTAAACAAATGTGCTGTCTTCAAAGCTTTGTCAATCCATTTATAGAAAACACAAAGACTAGATTTAGTGTAATTCTTAAGGGCCCTAAGATTTTCAGAATTATTTTAGTTAGCTTTTTTGCTGCTATGAACAAAAAACCTGAGAAGAAAAATTACAAGAGGAAAAGTTTATCTGGAGGCTCAAAGTTTCAAAGGTCTCAGTCCATTGACAGCTGACTCCATTTTGGGGGGCATGAAATGAGGCAGCACATCACCGCAGAAGCCTGTGGTGGAGGAAAGCAGCTTGGAACATGGCACCCAGGAAGCAGAGAGAGACTAAGCTCAGCCACCAAATATATACTCAAAGGCATGCCCATAGGGACCCACCTGCTCTAGCCACATCCTACCCACCTAGGGTACCACTGAATTAATCCCTTTCAGGACATTGATTAACTGATTGGGTTTGTAACCCAATCATTTTACCTTGAAATCTTCTTGCATTGTCTCACACATGAGCTTTTGAGGTAAACTTCACATCAAATTACAAGGAGCATTGGCTTCAATGTAATGTCACCAGCTTCATTAGTTCCTTACAAGACTCAGGCTGTTCTTTGAAGTTTTGAAGCCAGGCATTGAGGTGACATCTTCCTCTAATATAAGGCCATCATATATATTTGAAATGTATTGTGTGGCCACCTTCATCACTTATTTTAGAATTTCTGCATAACTTGCTGCAGCTTCTGCATCGGCATGTGCTGTTTTACCTTGTACCTTTATATTGTGGAAATAGCTTTTTCCCCTAAAACTCATGAACCAACCTGTGCTAGATGTGAACTTTACTTCTGTGGCTTCCTCACCTCTCTCTGCCACCACAGAATTGAAGAAAGCCAGAGCTGTGCTCTGAATTAGATTTTTTGCTAAAGGCTGGTTTGATCTATTGAGACCAATAACAGAATTTCCACATTAGGAGTAAGGCTGCTTCTTTCATGTTGTTAATGTATTCACAGGTGTAGCACTTCTTAATTCCCTTCAAGAACTTTTTTTTGCATTGCAACCTGGTTATAACAAGAGACCTAGGTTTAGACCTGTCATGGTTTTCAAAATACCTTTTTAACTAAACTTAAACATTTCTGATTTTTGACTTGAGGCAAAATATGTAAGATTCTTACTTTCCTTGAAAACCTATAGATCATTGTAGGATTATTAGTTGGCCTCATTTCAATATTGTGTCTTTGGAAATTGGGAAACCCACAGAGAGGGAGAGTGCTAGGGGAACATGGTAAATCAGGCAGAAAATATGCAACAGTTAAGTTCATTGTTTTGTATAGGTGTGGTTCATGGCACCCTGAAACAATTACATTAGTAATATCTAACTGATCACAGAACACAATGAAACAATTACATTAGTAACGTCTAACTGATAACAGATATAATAGTATTAAACAAGCTTGAAACATTGTGAGGATTAACAAAAATATGAACAGAGTTGCGAAGTGAGAACACACTGTTGAAAAAATGATGCCAAAATACAAAATACTTAAAGCAGGGTTCCCCAAACCTTTGTACCTAATATATGTGGAGCACAAAGCAAAATATAATAAAGCAAGTTACACTTATATGTAAAATATGCCTTTCACACTTCCATTGATTCTATTATAAATATTGTTCCTTCTGAAGATTCTTTCTTTTGAACTTTTACTTATTTTTATCAAAGCCTCTCATACATTTCCTTTATGAATACATTACCTGACGCTTTTGCCTTGTCCCATCTACAGATCTAAAAGCCATTTGTGCTTTTTTGTCTCTTCACAAGATATTGTAACTTTTTATTTACATGTTTGTGTTTTTGCTCTTTATTATATTGTGGCTTCATTAAAAGCAGAGATTTTTCTCAGATTTCAGATAACAGCCATAATATGAAAGAAAATTTATTGATACAAATTATTCTACATAAAGCATTATTTTAGGAATAGTATTTCATGTAGACCTGAATTTAAAATTATGTAGCTTATCTCTTCACAGTAGAAACTTCTTCAGGTAGTGTATATGAAAATGGTCTACTAAAATAAGTGTAATGTATTAAGTGATGAGAAAATATTTATTATCTATTGCAGAAACAGGTATTCAATCAGTCCAAAAAAGTTCTTCTTTAATATTTAATGTTAAGTTTCAGTTAATTATTTTGATAAGAATTTCCTGACTGGCCTCAAAATTGTGATCCTCCTGTCCCTGCCTCCTAAGTAACTGGGATTATGGGTGGATGCTACCATGCCTGGCAAACAGTTACAATTCTTCTGTTTTTATGTATCAGTTAATAATAATAAATACTAAAAAATTTAATGATAAAAACAATATTTACTTGGCTATACTTCCAGGAAATACTTTTAACATGAAGGAATATCAGTGATAAGTCTCTGAAATTTTTCTTTAATATATATATTATAACACATAACAAAAAAGACTAATATTTGCCACACATCTGCTATGGAAACATTTTTGGTGGATCTTGAAACTAAACAAACCAATTCATAAAAATAAAATATTTCATAGCACATATTAATTCATATGTTCAGGCAAACAAAATAATTAACCTTTTTATTATAAATTATTAAAAATTATTTAACTGTTAGAAGATTTAAACTAAATTATCTAAAGTAAAATATTATTATCTTAGACTCTTCAACAAATACATCTCATCATCGAAATTGCAAATCCTAACTAAACGTTTTTTTATTTTAACAATTTTCTAAAACCTGTGCTAGTGTTGGTAGTTTTGCTCTCTGAATTCAAAATATGCTAAAGACATCTGTTTCAGTTATAATTTTAAGTTTTTGAGAGAATTATGTATGTATTACCTGGAAAGAGGAGCTTTGGGAAATATGACAACTGTCTTTAAATATTTAAAAGTCTATCATGTGGAAAAAACAGTGAGGTATTCAGATCCTTTTCACTAGAAACATTTAAAGAAGATATGTAACAATTTGGGATACTGTGAGCAGAACACTGATATATGTAACAATTTGGGATACTGTGAGCAGAACACTTATATATGGGGTAGAACTTGTTGGTATTTGTATTTCATTCTATTTTATATTTATAAACAGAGAAAGCATTGCATTTGACAATGATAAAATATTTTGCAATGAAGATTTGTGGGTGTTGAGCATGAAAAGCAAACTTGATTTAGTGAAATTTTTAAAAATGTTTTAAACTGAGGTAGGAAGATCACAGTTTGATACAAACCTAGGAAACTTAGCAAGATTCTGTCTCAAAATAAAAAAAAATAAATAAAAAAAATTCTGGAATTAGACTTGGCTTCAATTCCCAGTATCCCCAAAACATAATTATTTTATTATTCTTGTTGCTTTATTATTATCAAGGAGAAGGGCAAGATTGTTTTACAGTATTGTTTTACTCAGTTCCACATTCTCAGGCCCTTTATCTTCCTCTTTACTTTGTTCTGCTCAGTGTGTTTTGTCAGCTCTATGCTGCAGATGTCTATACTAACATGGTAAAATGAACAGGAAATATCTGTTTTCTTTGTATTTTTCCTTAATGATATCCAAGCATAAGCAAAAATGTACATGAGCAATGAGCCAAATTATGATGGTTAATTAGCCTGTGGAATATATGAAAGGAAATTGTTTGCTATATGTAAACAGAGGGGTTTATAAAAATAAGATTATATTATCATTAAAGTGTATCTAGGGCTAGCCAATTAGGGAACTCAGTGAAATTTAGCCAATTAGAAGTCAACTCCGTAGTCATTTATACAAGTTCATAGAAAAAAAATTCAAATGGTTCTGTGATTTTAAAAATGATGCTATTTCATCATGATGTTCATTTATTCATGTTAAAAGAATGTAGTGATTTAATCTCTTTCAAATGATAACCTTTAGATTAGGTCCATATTACAGTATTTGTTATCATCTTGAGCTTTCCAATGAGGTAACTGATCTCATTGTTACTCTGTGTCAATTTGAAGATACATAATTTGCCTGACTGTCATTTATCACACATTGTAATCACCATGGATGTGACTACAGCTTTAATGTAGTTCTGTTTTTGATTAGTGTAATGTCATTTCCAAGTTTCATTATCTTCAGAGAAATATAAGAATTTTGTCTCCATGCCTGTCAAGTCTTACACTTTACATGAAAACTAAATTCACTTCAAAGGGTGTATTAAAACAATTTTCATTAAAGCATCCTTGCTTTAATAAAATGAGCTGTTATTTTGAAAAATCACTTATATGATAATAAGAATCCTTAACTGGATATTCAAAGAGCTAATATATCTAAGTCAGAACATTATTAAGTCTTTTTCTATAATCTCCAGAGCATACAAACATCCTTACTGGGATTTGGGGACTCCACGTGTGGTTCCAGACCCTCATGCAGGCATCATGAATACATGGCATGGACATAGTCAGTATTGGTTGTTTTCCCAGCTTCACTAGTTACTCCTGTTTTTCCCCCCTTAGGAAACTCACTTATTTTCTGATTCTCATTTTTTACATCACAGAAACAACAACATCAACTTCTTAGAGTTATTTTGACATGATCATAGATGTGAGAGCACCTATTATACTGACCAAATTAAGAAATATTCAGTTCATATTATACTTTTCCCTCCTTCACATTTGTTTCAGATATTTCTTTGTTACTTCTATGGTCTATTAGTGTTCTCTGTATTTTATAGGATAAGTTTAATTATTCACAAAATATCTATTAATTAGAATGGATTAGGAGATGGTTATTTGGTCAGGAAAGATATAGCCTCCATTTTCATCCTTATTCTGATGGTATACATGAAATATCCATATATAGCACACAGTGTAAAGTTCTGAGGTCATCTCAGAAGGAGGAGTCCATTATTAGGAGAGTAAGGTGAACACACTGGGAGTTACCTACTTCATACCCTTTCCTTCTTCTTAACTGGCAAAGTTATATTCATTTGAATGAAAGTAAATATCCATAACTAAACATATCTGGTTTTCCTAACCTCATTTTTGTCTCAGAACTTTTGAAATATTTTTGTCTTAATATACTCAGTACTCCCCAAATTATGATCATTCTATTAAAATTGTCAGAATAATCATTTGAAAAGTTTTTCCTTAAATCCTTCCTTGTTTCATCATATTGTTTTTTGATTCACCCTAAAGCTCTTATATCTCCTTTTCTAGATCATCTTTTAATCTGTCAGACCATTGTTATCTCTTTTTTTATTCAATAGGAGATTAAACTTTCTTAATCATCCATATGTCATGCCTCACAACTGAGAAAATGGTTTTACTTAAACCATTATAGATTAAACATGCATAGTATTTGTATTTTAATACAATAATAGGGTCCCAAGATTCAAACAAGGAAAATCGATTCCAGAATTTGCACTATATAGTTACTTACTCTGTTATAAACTACTATAGTGGAAGGTAATCCTTGGCAATATAGGCCTCAAATCTAAAATTAAAGAATTTCCTATGCATTTTTTCATCCATAGAGGATGATACAATTTCATTTTTTTTTTCTGTTAGTCATTTCCATTTAAGTAATATTTTTTAAATTTATTTTTTTTTTTATTCTAAGTTGTTAGAAATGCCAGCAGAATGTATTAAATTTCATATTATACTTATAGAGCACATTTTTACATATCTCTGGTTGTCTACAAAGTATTTTCACACCATTTGTGACTTCATACATGCACTTAAGGTAATGATATCCACCTCATTCTACCATCTTTTTTTTTTTTTTTTTTTTTTTCAGGAAGATTACAATTTCTTCCTCTGCTCATGTACTGATTTTTGAGTCCCTGATTTCAGAATTCTTATGAGTTTCCTTTTCAGAATCAAAATCCTATCAAAATTATCCAAGGTTCATCACTGAGTCTATTACCCCTGCCATTTAATATATATGTTCTCTTACTCCTTTATTTATTTATTTGTTGTTTTTAGATATACATGATAAAAGGGTACATTTTGACATATTATACATACATGGGATGCAACCCATTTTATAATTTTAATACCATTCTTATGGATGAACATGATGTAGAGTTATACTAGTCATGTATTCACATATGGGTATAAGAAAGTTATGTCTGATTCATTCTACTATCTTTCCAATTCCTATTCCCCCTCCTTTCCTTCATTCCCCTTTGTCTAATTCAATGAAATTTTATACTTTCCCTCCCAATCCACCTTGTTATGGGTTAGCACCCACTCATCAGAACAAATTATTTATTCTGCTTTATTGGGAAAGCAACTTTATGTATGTTCAATTTCTGTATGAATTGTCCGATTTTCTTTAAATGCTTCATGGAGAGACTTTCCCCACTTTTCAGCAACTTCTTTCCAACACTGAGTAGAGAGATTTTTGTTTAATCATAAAATAAAATATTTCTTGGATTACTCCTCCAAGATCTTTAATTTTCACTGGATTCTGGGATAATAACTTGCAGAGCTGGGCATCGAAGATATTAACAAGTTTTTTCAATGATTTCTTTTGCATGAGACGTTAGTCAATTCATTTTCTCTTCCAACAAGGAAGATAGTGTAGAAGGTTGAATCATTTTAGAGCTTTTCTTGTGACAGGACTGTTGTTTACATTCTCTTGGATTCCTTCTCATTTCTTTCTAATAGAGATTTAATATATTGGCAAAATACAAAAGATAATTAGAAATTCTCAATTATTTTAGAAAACATAGGTAGCTGTAATAGTGGAGCTTCCCACAAGGCCCACAGGTAATGTTGGTCCCCATAGTCACTAGAGGAACTCTGTTCCTGGATATGTATTTTTCATATGTTCAACAACATTTCTTAACAAATGTCAATCATAATATATATATATATATATATATATATATATATATATATATATTTTTTTTTTAATTTGGTATGATCTCAAATGAAGTTGCAACAAACTACTCTCTGAGTCAATAGGTTTTCTCACAATTACCTTGCACAGAACAGCATGCTTTTGCATGGGATAGCTCTTTTTCTACAGTGATATTGGTTTAGCATCTAATCTTTTCCACTTGCATGATTATAGTCTCCTTATGAAGCTATTCTACCAAAAAATTTTGAAATGCATATGAATTTTTAATTATTCTGGTAATATCACTCCTGGCTTAGCATATAATAATATTCTGCTACAACTAAAGTTAACAAAAATGAACTGCATATTTTTCAATGCTCAAAAATTCTATGTCTAATTTAAAATTATAACTTATTTACTGAATACTTACTGTTTGGCACTTTATAAGAATCATTAATTTTTACAAAGTTGTTGAAGAATATATATTATTATTCTTGCTTTAAAAGTGAGGATATAGAGGCTTTCTTGGATTATAAAACATTTTGTAAATAGCACAGACTGCATAAAAACTCTTGCCCTCGTAGCTCAAAAGCGGGAGATCATCACTCCTGGCCTTTTTGCTAAATCTTTCAGCCTGTGTATCTAGAAAGTTGAAGCAGCCACATGCCTTCAGGAACTATTAACTGTGTTAATACAAGGACTCTATGAAGTGATGCCAGGTTAGCAAAGTTTCCATTGATAGACTCACGGAAGAGCATAATAATATCCATCTTGTTCATCCACTTTTTTCCCCCTCCATCCCCCCTTGCTCCTTCCTTTCCCCTCCCTTCCCTTTGACCATTCTAGTGTTCCTCTAATCCTCCTATGTACCCCGATCCAACAACACTGTGAACCAGCCTATGTTGGAAGTAGAGATGAGATAGGGAAGAAATGGGTTACTTTTCCAGCAGCTCGTGTCTATATCATAAAGGAGATAGTGAGATTCCATTGAAAAGTATCACAAAGTACTTTTTCAGTCAATGGAACTCAAGAGATTCATTTCTTTTTTTAAATTATACTAGTAGTATATATTACAATTCATAATGCACATATAGAGCATCTTTTTACATACAACTGTTTGTATACAAAGTATATTCTTACCATTCATGTCTTCAATCATGCATTTAGAATAATAATATCCATCTTGTTCATCCACTTTTTTCCCCCTCCATCCCCCCTTGCTCCTTCCTTTCCCCTCCCTTCCCTTTGACCATTCTAGTGTTCCTCTAATCCTCCTATGTACCCCGATCCAACAACACTGTGAACCAGCCTCCTTATATCAGAGAAAACATTCAGTATTTGGATTTTTGAGATTGACTAATTTCACTTAGCATTATATTCTCCAACTTCATCCATTTACCTGCAAATGTCATTATTTTATTCTCTTTTATTGCTGAGTAAAATTACGTTGTGTATATATACCACATTTTCTTTATCCACTCATCTACTGAGGGACATCTAGGTTGGTTCCACAACCTAGCTATTGTGAATTGTGCTGCTATAAACATTTAAGTGGCTGTGTCACTGTAATATGCTGTTAAGTCCTTTAGGAATAGACCCAGGAGTGGGATGGCTGGGTCACAGGGTGGTTCCATTCCCAGTTTTCCAAGAAATATCCATACTGCTTTCCAGATTGGCTGCACCATTTTGCAGTCCCACAAGCAATGTATGAGTGTGTCTTTACCCCACATCCTCTCCAACATTCATTGTTGTTTGTGTTCTTGATAGCTGCCATTCTGACTGGAGTGAAATGAAATCTTAGAGTAGTTTTGAATTTACATTTCTCTAATTGCCAGCGATGTTGAGCATTTTTTCATGTATTTGTTGATTAATTGTGTATCTTCTTCTGAGAAGTGTCTTTTCAATTCCTTAGCCCATTTATTGATTGGGTTATATTTTTTTTTGGTGTTAAGTTTTTTGAGTTCTTTATATATTCTAGAAATTAGTGCTCTATCTGATGTGTGTGTGGTAAAGATTTGTTCCCAATTAGTAGGCTCTCTATTCACCTCACTGACTGTTTCTTTTGCTGAGAAGAAGCTTTTTAGTTTAAATCTATCCCATTCATTAATTCTTGATATTAATCTTGCGCTACAGGATCCTTACTAAGGAACTTGGGACCTAATCCGACATGTTGGAAATTGGAGCTTACTTTTTCTTCTATTAGACGTATTGTCTCTGGCCTAATTTCTAAGTCCTTGATCCACTTTGAATTGAATTTTGTGCATGGTAAGAAATAAGGGTTTAATATCATTTTGTTGCATATGGATTTCCGGTTTTCCCAGCACCATTTGTTGAAGAGGCTATCCTTTCTCCACAGTACATTTTTGGTGCTTTTGTCTAATATGAGATAGCTGAAATTATATGTATTATTCTCTGTGTCCTCAATTCTGTACCATTGATCTACCAGTATGTTTTGGTGCCAATACCATGCTGTTTTTGTTACTATTGCTCTATCGTATAATTTAAAGTCTGGTATGGTGATGCCACCTGCTTCACTTTTCTTGCTAAGGATTGCTTTAGCTACTCTGGGTCTCTTATTTTTCCAGATGAATTTCATGACTACTTTTTCTATTTCTTTGAGGAATGTCATTGGGATTTTGATTGGAATTGCATTAAATCTGTATAATGCTTTTGGTAGTATGGACATTTTGACAATATTAATTCTACCTATCCAAGAGCAAGGTAGGTCTTTCCGTCTTCTGAGGTCTTCTATTATTTCTTTCTTTAGTGTTCTATAGTTTTCATTATAGAGGTCTTTCACCTCTTTTGTTAAGTTGATTCCAGGTATTTTTATTTTATTTATTTTTTGATGCTATTGTAAATGGGATAGTTTTCATCATTTCCCTTTCAGAGGCTTTTTCACTGATGTACAAAAATGCCTTTGACTTATGGGTATTGATTTTGTATCCTGTTACTTTGCAGAATTCATTTACTAGTTGTAAAGGATTTCTTGTAGAGTTTGTTGGCTCTTCTAGGCATATTATCATGTCATCAGCAAATAGTGCTAATTTGAGCTCTTCTTTTCCTATCTGGATCCCTTTAATTTCTTTTGTCTGTCTAATTGCTCTGGCCAGAGTTTCAAGTACCATGTTAAATAGCCGTGGTGAAAGGGGGCATCCCTGTCTTGTTCCAGTTTTTAGAGGGAATGCTGTCAATCTTTCTCCATTTAAGATAATGTTAGCTTGGGGCTTTGCATAAATAGCTTTTATAATGTTGAGATATGTTCCTGATATTCCTAGTTTTTCTGGTGTTTTGAACATAAAGGGGTGTTGTATTTTTTCAAAAGCTTTTTCTGTGTCTATTGAGATGATCATATGTTTTTTTTTTCTTTAAGTCTATTGATGTGATGTATTATGTTTATTGATTTCCTATTGTTGAATCAACCTTGCTTCCCTGGGATAAACCCCACTTGATCGTGGTGCACTATCTTTTTGATATGTTTTTGTATCCAATTTGCCAGAATTTTGTTGAGGATTTTTACATCTATGTTCATTAAAGATGTTGGCCTGAAGTTTTCTTTTGAATGTGTCTTCCCACAAAGTATCTCTCTCCTGCTGCATGTTCTTCTTATATATATTAATTTCTATATATTAATTATATGCTTCTTCTGTTGGCTTGGTGAAACTTCTCTAAAATTTGCTAGGCTTCATTAACCTTATGCATTCAGTAAGGTTGATAATTTTGTCATTTTATATGACCTTTTTATCATATAATAACTCTTCTATACCTGGAAGGCTATCTAAGATAGTTTACACTGTCTTAGCACATGTACTGCTAGGCCCCTTTCTACAAATTTGTCTATGCAGATATCCATTGCTCTCCATCCAAATGTGCAAAATAATAACTTTGAAAAATGTAATTTTTAAACTCTGTTGATAAATGAAATAATCATATACTCTAAAACTATGAGATGGTATTTATTGTATTTAAACTAGAACATTCCTTAGTGAATAAATATTTGAATAAATACACTATTTACATTAATATTTCTGGTTACCACTCTCCTCAATTGTTTATTGAAAGGTTTAGGGAGAGATTTTCAAAGGCCATTTCTTGCTTAATATTTTATCTCTGATGCTATTTGATATCCTTAGTACACTGGAAAGATGACATCTTTAAATAAACATGATATTAAATAGTTAATAAAATCTTTAAAACATATACTATATTTTTATAGTAGTTGCATCTTTTCTAATTACTTTAAATTCAGTTTTTGAATGTGTTCAGTTAGTAATTAATTTTTTATTTTATTTTTCAAAATTTACTTTCTACAAACATGAATCTTCAAACAAATATGAAAACTATAAATAACAACATGGTTCATTAAAATAAATGTCATTAAAATAAGTGTGTGCAATTATATAACTTGTAGCTGCATATTGTATAACGTATGGCTAGATCCAAAAACTGAACAAATTCTGTTTTTAATCCATAAAAAAAGGCTTAAAGTGTTCTACCAAAAGTTCCTACATGAAAAGAGTTGTTTTGAATGTAATAAATGAGCAGGTGGCTAAGCAATGCATGTTGACTGTGCATAGTGGATTCACACTGAGGCTAACAACGCCTTTTATTGATAATCTTCTACCATCTGCTCTGGAGATTTATTCATGCAAAGAAAAAGGCAGGTGAGAAGAAAGAATGCAAATAAGTGGCAAAGCTGAAATTCCAAGTCATGCTGTTATTTTGTAAAGTGGATCAATGCTACTGTTGCTTTTAAAACCATGACAGTGTTTGAACGAACAAAGCTCCTGTATATCTTCTATTGATGGTATATTCGCTTATAAGGATATGAAGATTGCTCTATAAGTATCTGATTTACAAATTTAAAAGACTGGTAGAAACCATCCTAATATAACTTAACTCCTATCTGGGGATGATATTTTTATTCTGGCAAAAGGCAAAAAGTAATCTATATGTTTATGGCTATCTCAATTAATAGGAGTGAATAGGCAAAGGGACATGATAAATAAAAATTCTGAAAGCTTTCAAGGTCAAAACAGATCCATACATTAACAGGCACTTTCCGGCAGATCCCTTGAAAGGTAGGAAATTATTGAAATATAAAATTCAGTAGATAAAAGAAAGACTAAATCTGAGGGACACAGGAAGAGGAACTTCTCAGCAAAAGCAATGGTACAGCACCTAAGAGTAAAGAATTAACAAACGGAGCAAAGATGAGGAGATGTTGATATGGAGTTTAATAAAAGAATACATTGCTTGTCTAGGAAAAGAAGTAGTATTTCAAGATAAGTGCAAAACTGGTAGACATTCAAAAAGAAAAGTTTTTGCTTATGAGAATATAAGAGATACTAACTTTAGAATGATGATTCAAAAGAGAGATATTTACATTGAATTATGGAATGGTGAATGGAGGCCCTTGGTGAATTTGAATTCTTCAGAGAAATCCCCAAATCTTAGCAAGACAGTGGAGTATGTGCTGTTTTAAATGAGAGTTACTCTCTTTCCAATTCCCTTTCTTCTCATTGGCAAGGTAGCCAAAAATAAGCAGCTTGCAGATCATGGCAGGATCTACCATAGTTCTAACCAGTTCTAGGAAATGTACATTCTACAGCATATAATCACTATTTTTTTTAACTTGCATCTTCCTGAGAAATTTGTAATTTCACGGAGCCATGGCTATTTGATTTGGAGTTCAGTTGCTATAGGGGAAGACTGGTTAAAGGGTTTTAATGAAACAGTAACAAACTGCTAGCAGCATCTCCATGGCTTAAATTGCAAATCTAATTAGGACAAACCAGAAATTTTCCAGGAGTTTAAAAGGAGTTCCAGAAAGGTAGATTACCATAGAAATGTTGAAAGTACCCCAAAATGTTCCTGGTTTTATGAAAGGCTGGACATGTGCTCAAAGGCAGCGGATATGACCTCCAGTTGGCCTTAGGAATCTTGAGCAAGCACAAGGTGAAAACTACAGCTGTCTTGTGAACTTCTGTCCCTGAAAAATAATGAAGGACATGCACGCAAGTCATTTAAAACATCTTCTGAATAATCATGGACCCACAATTAAATTGCAGACTCATGAGTATTGCCTATGCAGATTCTTTTAAAAATAAAGGCAAGACGTTGGGGAAAAAGAAAAGATAATTTTAACAGAGATCCTAATGCTTATATATTGCAGATAACACAGTTGACAGAATTATTTCAGAAAAAATTTTAAAGTTGCACAAATAAAAACAAGAAAAATAACACATATACACACAAACATACACAAATAATAACAACAAATAAGGATTGGATTTGAGAAAGGGGACACCAAAACCGTTACATTATTTTCAATATCTGATTTTAAGCAACAGTAACAAAAAAATACAGGAGAAATAGAGAAACAGAAAAACATACCACGTGAACAGGAAAAGAAATGCAGCCAACAGAAAATATACCCGAGGTGCCACCAATGTGGGACTAAGTAAGCAAAAGACTTTAAATCATCTATGGTAAGTATGTACAAAAAAATAAAGAAAACCATATCTAAAGAATTAAAGAAATGTGGTAGGAATGAGACTATGAAAAAAGTGATAGAAGTTATACAAAGAATCAACTAAACATTCTAAAGTTGGTAATTTAGTAACTAAAGTTCTCAAGAACTGAAACAAAACACAATATTTAACTTGAAGATAGATTAATATTGATTTTCTACACTAAGATACAGAAAAAAATTATGAAAAATAAACAAAATCTCAAAAGCATGTGGAATGTCATTAAGTGTACCAATAAAGAACAACTGGGAGTTCCTGAGAGAAAGGAATGAAAAAGAGGTAGCTGAAGTATTTGAGGAAACAATGTCCCATATTTCTCAAATTTGATTGTATGCTTAGGATTAAACCTAGGACCTTGAGCATGCTCAGCATTCACTCTACCACTGAGCTATTACCCCTAGGTTATATAGTGACATATGATGAAGTATATTAATAGATCAACGGGCTTCAATTAGTATGAACTAAAATAGTTCATCAGCTGAATACATCACAGATAAAATTTCTAAACCTAAAAACAATGATATAGTTAACAAAGACTTACTATATACAAAGGACCTTCAATTACGTTAAGGGTCCATATCTCATCAGAAAACAGAGACCAGAAAACACGAGGTGGATTTTTTCAAAGTGTAGAAAGAAAAATACTGTCAATCAAGAATTCTATTTCAAGCTAAACAGTCCTTTAATATAAAGAAAAATAAGACATCTTTAAGTTTATAACAAACTGTTGAGAGAACTTATCACCATCATATTTTCCCTACAAAATGCTAAAGGGAATTCTTCAGGCTGATCTAAAAGGACACTGGAAGGTAACTTGAATATATATTAAGAATAAAAAGGAAGATAAAAGTAAATACAAAGATGTTGTAAAAGACAGTATGAACATCTTTTAAATAGTGATTTGCTTCTGTTTTTTAAAAAACACAAATGCATGAAACAATAAGTGTAAAACTGTGGGGGTTTATGAAGATGTCAAATATATATCCATACATATATACATATATATGCATATGTATGTATATATATATATATATATATATGTATATATGTATATATATTAGATGTGACTTTTATGTCATAAAAGACAAAGTAAAGTAGAGCAACAAAGGTATAGAGAAGCAAAGATTCTCATATCATTGATATGAAGTTGGTATTAATCTAAACTAAGATGCCAATTATAGTCCCCAACACATACATTGATAAACTAACTTAAAAATTACAGTATAAAAACAGAGGAATTCAAAAGTTACACTAGAAACTTGTTTGACACAAAAGAAGGTAGTAATAACAGAAAAGAGAAATAATATATATATATATACAACAAATACCTAAATGACAGATGCATATCATATATTATAAATGATAGCACTAAATGTAAACAGGTTAAATACCTGAATCAGAAAGCAGATATTGGCCAAATGGACGGGAAAAACAAAAACAAAGCAAATAGGTCCAATTCTATGCCATTGACGACATACATGCTATATTTAGATCACAGGACATGAAAAATTTTAAAACATCAAATTATAGCTAAAGATATATCATGTAAGATGTAATAAAATAATTGTAACAGCTATGCTAATATTAGACTAAATATATTGTAATATAATTAAAATACTATTAATGGAGATACATTCTCATTTTATAATTAAAAAGTCAATCCATAAGTAAAATATGATGAACATAAACAGTTTTTGCATCTGATAGCAGAGTCCCAAAATACATAAAATGGAATCTAGAAGAAATGAAATCAGAAACAGACATTTAGAAAGTAATAGTTATGACTTTAAACTCTCCTTAAATAATGTGTAGAAAACCAAGGAAGAAGATAAGAAAGTAAAAGACTTGCACAATGCTTAAGAACCAACTATATTAGAAATACATTTATTGAGCACTCCACTCTCTAACAACAAAATATGTGTTCTTCTTAAGTGCACATGACATATCCTCCATAATTGAACATAAACTATGCTAAATGATAAGCTTCAATAAGTTTAGAATGATTGAAAATGTACAAACCATGAAATCCAAATATGATACAATGAATTAGAAATAAGTAAGAGAATTTAAGAAAAACAATAAATATGTGGGGGATAAATGCAACTCCTAAGAATATTACATTTCTATTACTATTAACAATTAAAATTCTATTAAAAATCAATTATTAGATAACTTAGAGGAAATAATGGCAAATGATTAGTAAAGGATAAACCATTTATTTCTGAAGAAGTAAAAATTTTCTAAAATTACATTTTGCTAGCTGGATATATTAAAAATGGCCAAATTACACACTTTACAAATGGGTGAGTATTATGGTCTGAGGAATCTATCTCAATGAATTTTTTTTAGAAATTTACTTGAGAAATCTACCAAAAATTGTTTAAAATTTTTTCTTGGTGTTGAGAGGTTTTTTTTTTTTTTTTTTTTTTTTTTTTTTTTTTTTTTTTTTAATTTTTATTCAAAGTTGTTGCATATGACAGTAGAATGAATTAAAATTCATAATATACACATAGAGCACATTTTTACATATCTCTGGTTGTATACAAAGTATATTCATACCATTTGTGTCTTCATACATGTACTTAGGGTAATGATATCCATCTCATTCTACCATCTTTTTTTTTTTTTTTTACCCTCTTGTCCCCTCCCTTCCCCTCCCTCCCCATTAGACCTTCTAGTGTTCCTCTAATCCTCCTATGCTCCCTGTCCCAACCGCACTGTGAATCAGCCTCCTTATATCTGAGAAAATATTCAGCATTTATATTTTTGAGATTCATTAACTTCACTTAGCATTATATTATCCAACTTTATCCATTTATTTGTGAATGCCATGTTCTTTTCTCTTTTGTTGCTGACTAATATTCTATTGAGTATATATTCCATGTTTTCTTTATCCATTCATCTACTGAGGGGCATCTAGGCTGGTTCCACAGCCTAGCTGTTGTGAATTGTGCTGAAATAAACATTGATGTGGCTGTGTCCCTGTAGTATGCTGTTTTTAAGTCCTTTGTGAATAGACCAAGGAGTGGGATGGCTGGGTCATAAGGTGGTTCCATTCCCAGTTTTCCAAGGAATCTCCATACTGCTTTCCAGATTGGCTGCACCATTTTGCAGTCCTACCAGCAATGTATGAATGTGCCTTTCCCCCACATCCTCTCCAACATTTATTGTTGTTTGTGTTCTTAATAGGTGCCATTCTAAATGAAGTGAAATGAAATCTTAGAGTAGTTTTGATTTGTATTTCTCTAATTGCCAGAGATGTTGAACATTTTTTTCATGTATTTGTTGATTGATTATATATCTTCTGAGTTGTGTCTATTCAGTTCCTTGGCCCATTTATTGATTGGCTTATTTTTTTTTTTGGTGTTAAGATTTTGATTTTAAGTTCTTTATATATTCTAGAGATTAGTGCTCTATCTGATGTGTGTGTAGTAAAGATTTGTTCCCAATTAGTAGTTTCTCTATTCACCTTACTGATTGTTTCTTTTGCTGAGAAGAAACTTTTTAGTTTGAATCCATCCCATTCATTAATTCTAGATTTTAATTCTTGTGCAACAAGAGACTTATTGAGGAATTATAAGCCTAATCTGATATGATGGAGGTTTGGGCCTACTCTTTTTTATAATAGAAGCATGGCCTCTGGTTTAATTCCTAGGTCCTTGATCTACTTTGAGTTGAGTTTTTTTGCATGAAAAGAGATAGAGATTTAAGCCGGGCGCGGTGGCGCACGCCTGTAATCCCAGCACTTTGGGAGGGTGAGGCAGGAGGATCGCGAGTTCAAAGCCAGCCTCAGCAATAGCGAGGCACTTAGTAACTCAGTGAGACCCTGCTTCTAATAAAATACAAAAAAAAAAAAAAAAAAAAAAAAAGAGCTGGGGATGTGGCCCAGTTGTCAAGTGCCCCTGAGTTCAATCCCCAGTACAACAACAACAACAAAAAAAAGAGATAGAGATTTAATCTTATTTTGTTGCATATGGATTTCCAGTTATCCCAGCACCATTTGTTAAAGAGGCTATCTTTTCTCCAATGTGTGTTTTTGGCACCTTTATCTAATATAAGATAGCTGTAGTGTGTTAGTCTCTGTGTCCTCTATTCTGTACCATTGGTCTACATGTCTATTTTGGTGCCAGTACCATGATGTTTTTGTTACTATTGCTCTGTAGTATAGTTTAAGGTCTTGTATTGTGATGCCACCTGCTTCACTCTTCTTGCTAAGGATTGCTTTAGCTATTCTGTGTCTCTTATTTTTCCAGATGATTTTCATGACTGCCTTTTTCTATTTCTGTAAGGAATGTCATTGAGATTTTGGTTGGAATTGCATTGAAACTGTATAATGCTTTTGGTAATATAGTCATTTTGACAATATTGATTCTGCCTATCCAAGAACAAGGTAGAGCTTTCCATCTTCTAAGGTCTTCCTTAATTTCTTTCTTCAGTGTTCTGTAGTTTTCATTATAGAGGATTTTCACATCTTTTGTTCAGTTGACTCCTAAGTATTTTATTTTTCTTGATGTTATTGTAAATGGGGTAGTTTTTCTCATTTCCCTTTCAGAGGTTTTGCCACTGATATACATAAATGCCTTTGATTTATGGGTGTTGATTTTGTATCCTTTCTACTTTGTGGAATTCATTTACTATTTCTAAAAATTTTCTCGTAGAATTTTTTTGGATTTTCTAGGTATAGAATCATATCATCAGCAAATAGTGCTCATTTGAGTTCTTCTTTTCCTATCTGTATTCCTTTAATTTCTTTTGATAATTTCTCTGGCCAGAGTTTCAAGTACTATGTTAAATAAAAGTTGTAAAAGGGGGCATCTCTGTCTTGTTCCAGATTTTAGAGGGAATGCTTTCAATTTTTCTCCATTTAAAATGATGCTAGCCTGGGGCTTTGCGTAGATAGCTTTTGTAATGTTGAGAGGTTTTTCTTAAAATGAAATGGAAATCAGAATGCATTCTGGTTTCCAACTGAAGTTGAGAATTAATTAGTATTAAAATTCATGTAGATAAAATTTTTATTTAGTGTTTGTTATGATGTAGGTCATGTAAAGCATTGCACGTTCAAATACATATATGATTATGTAAGTTTATATGTATGTAAAATATAGCCAAGTATATTGTAGGACATTTCATGCCCCTAAGAGATAAATCATGAAGTTAAGTTAAAAAACTAGTATTTTTAAAAATATTTATCAATTATATGAATTTTGTAGTGATAAGAACCATGTATGTTTTTACATGCAGTGTTATTTATATGTTTATCAACCAGAACTCCATGATCCATATTACAATCTTTGTTTTTCAAATGTTGATTAATTATAGAAGATATTTAATTTTTAAATGTTAAGAATATGTTGTTAAACTAATACATGTTCAAATAGGCTGTTATGGTCATAATTTTCTAAACCTTGGATTTCATTAATCTCTAGAAAATATTCTGAATAGAAAGTGTTGCAATATAAAATACTAAACTTAGAATCAGAGCACATGATTTTAAATAGTAGATCACTGCACAATTATTAATTAGTATTACAAATTTGAGATACATTTATCTTCAAAGCAATTTAATGCAAATTAGAGCAAATGATTAAAGAGCAGCATAATTATATCTAGCTTGTGACCTACCAAAGATAGAATATGACACATGAGATTAATACTGGAGGAAAGAAATAGAAATCTTAACCTAAACTACTCTCTCCATAATTCAATTACATAGCACTGTCACCAGCTGTATCCTCCAATTTCTGCAGTTAGAAAACTTCAGTGCAATACATATTACCTACCATAATCTATGTTCAAAGTCCTTGAGAGGAACTCATCAGTGCTTGTACTCTTATTCTGGTGGTAAGCCACATTTTCCTTGGTGATTATATCAGAATTTGTAGGATGATGCCGAAGGTTTGACAATAACAGCAAAGTGACTATTAACATTGGGGACAGTAAATTATCTCCATCTTCATAATTTTTTTGAAGGTTACATTCACCCTTTAGTAACGCCATAGATTCTAATAAATAACCAATTTGTATGTACCTATAAATGATTTAATTTATCCCCCCTCCTAAACATATCCTTCATTGTTTCTTGTTCCTTGAAAGTTTCTTCTTATTAATCATGTTTTCACACTAGGTCTCCTTTCTCCACATTTCTTGTACTATGGAAATCACGACACCTAAAATGATTTAAAGTTAAATGACAGTTGTTCTCCATATATAGAAGGGATAAAGAGTGCAGAACTAATTCTAGGAAATTTGTCACATGAATTGTTTGTCTTTGAAGTGCCCTTTCTTCACGCAGGATTTGGCTCACTGTCTGCTGCCTACAATGCAATGTCTTCTCATGTGACCAGTATTGCACATGTACCCATCTCCCCAAAACTCTCCTTCCTTCAGCATTACATACTATAGTTGTTCGCAGTTACCTCTACCTTCTCCAGATGGCCCCATTTTAAAACATTTATTGTACATTTCATGAAAGGAAAGTAATCTGATGAAAATAATTCCCATAAAATTTCATTTGATTTGAGAGGACAAAGATCACAATTATTTACATTGCCAAATTAGAACTAATTCTGAAAATAAATTATTTATTCTGAAAAGTGCTGTGAAAATTTTTCTGAGAATAATTCATATTTTCAATGTATTTGGATGTTCCTGGATGCAATTGACTTATGAAGAAAAATTTAGGCCCAGACCTTGAGTCCAGAAAAGAGCTCACCATTACGGGCAGTGCTTTGAGAAAGGTTCCAGTGCTGTGCCTTTAGGCAAGAAACTCCTTGCTGTACAGTAAGAATAGAGGGATTGTTTGCCACAAGTCTTGCTGTGAAAGCATCAGTAACTTCACTCTTGAATGTGGTCAGCTCCCTTGTGGTATCAAGCAAAATGTCAAAAAACACAACCCTGTGGGCATGGTAGCTCAGGCCTGTAAGCCCAGCGACTTGGGAGGCTGAGGCAGGAGAATCGCAAGTTCAAAGCCAGGCTCCTCTATATTCTTATATGAATACATGACCAGTGTAACTCCACATTATATACAACCACAAGAATGGGAAGTTATACTCCATGTATGTATAATATGTCAAATGTCATGTAAAACTAAAAAGAACAAATAATGTTTTTTTTTTTTTTTTTTTTTTTTTTTTTAGAAAAAGCCAGGATCAGCAACTGAGTGAGGCCCTAAAGAACTTAGAACCTGTCTCAAAGTTAAAAATAAATAAAGAGGGGTGGTATGTGGCTCAATGGCTAAGTGTCCCTAGGGTCAATCCCAGAATAATAATAATAATAATAATAATAATAATAATAATAACAACAACAACAACACAATGTTAAATGTCATACTCCCAGATGCTGAAATCCCAAATGTCCAAAATTACTAAGGTCTAGAATACCCCCAAAATACACTCTGAAAGATTAAATTCCCAAATGTTGAAATCCCCCAAAACATAATTCTCAAGAAGAAATGGCTATGCAAGAGGTAGAAAGCCATACTCCAAAGAGATTGGCTGTACAATATGCAATGAAAAGAACTTCAGTTAAAAAAAAATGCACCATTGAGCCGGGTGTGGTGGCGCACTCCTGTAATCCCAGCACTTGGGAGCCTGAGGAAGAAGGATCAGGAGTTCAAAGCCAGCCTCAGCAATGGCGAGACATTTAGCAATTCAGTGAGACCCTGTCTCTAATAAAATACAAAAAAGTGCTGGGGATGTGGCCCAGTGGTTGAGTGCCCCTGAGCTCAAATCCCTGGTACAAAAAAAAAAAAAAAAAAAACAATAAAACAACAACAACAACAACAAATAAAAAATAAAAAAAACACCATTAGTCTGCAATGACATTCCTTCTAGCTGATAAAATTTTAGCAGTTTTTAATAAATTAAAGCCACTTTTGCCTGATGATGCCAGTAAAGTCATAACTACTTCAAAAAGAATTACATACAGGGTAGAATAAGATACTATATGCAGTGGTTTGCTGTTCCATCACTAGTATTGCTTCCCCTGAATTTGTGGTTGTATATAAGTGCATGTGGAGTGGATTTGCACATATCCAAGACAACACAGAAGCGTGCATGGCACAGAAGATGGGAGAAAATGAGTGGGGAATATTCAAGTCAGTGTATGCTGTGTATTTAAATTTCAAAAAGAGCAACATCACCTACAAAAAGGATATAAATTCATTCTGCTAGGAGAGCCAAGACCTGAAAGTAAAATAATAATAATAATAATAACAATCAGATATTCATTGTATTGTAAAATTTCAAAATAATTTAATGATCATGAAAGTCATACAGCTTATTTAGATTACTGTTTTAGTTGGGTTTTTTGATGCTGTGACTAAAAGACCTGGAAAAAACAATTTTAAGGAAGAAAATTTATTTTGGGGCTCACAGATTCAGAGGTCTCAGTCCATAGAAGGCCAGTCCCATTCCTTGGGGCTTGTGATGAGGTAGAATATTATGATGCAAAAGTGTGGTAGAGGAAAGTGGTTCACATGATGATCAGAAAGCAGAGAGAGAGAAAGAGAGAGAGACTATGCTCAGCTCACCAAATATATACTCCAAGGGCACATCCCCAAGAACCCCTACTCTATAGCCACACCCTATCAGCCTACAATCACCACTCAATTAATCCCTGCCAGGGGATTAATTCACTGATTTGGTTAAGACTCTCATAACCCAATCATTTCACCTCTAATCTTTCTTACATTGTCTCATATATGAGCTTCTGAATGACATCTAATATATAAACCATAACAAGTACTTATGTGTAATTGCCAGTAATTTATCCATATAACACATTTTCCATGTGTTGAAATTTCTTGAGTTTTTTGGTTTTGTTTTCTTTTTTAGTTTTATTTTATTTTAAATCTCAGCTTTATTATTATTTTTATTATTGGCTATCCTAGTTATTTCATCTTTGCTTCTTTTCTAATACTGGAGGCATGAATTGTGTAAAATCTTCTGGAGAGTTCTAATTTGTCTTATTTATTTATTTATTTATTGCAAATTTGACTTCACAAATATGAATTAACACATCATTGACTTTGAATCTGTGTGTAGTAAAAATGTTGAAACTTTCTCAGTGAATGAAAAGATGTCCTATTTGTACATTTCCTTTCTAAAGCAATTTTAAATTCAGCTCCTTGGACAGTTAGCTGCCTATGTGGTGGTGACCCATCTCTATTTCTCTTATGGTATTCATGACCACAGTTATAAAGAGTAGTACACCATTGCCAACCATAGTAATGTGTTTATTCATTTCTTTTACCTATTTCCTAATGAATATGGGTCATCTGTTCATAACTCTTATACCCATTACACTATCATTAGAGTACCAGAGTCTTTATGCTTACTAGAATATGTATGCTATTATTGTCTATTTTACTGTATAAAGTGGCCTGGGAAGTTTTTTTTCTAGTTTTATATGTTTCTATAATATATCCTCTGTTAAAAATGTAAATATGTCTTTTAAATAATTTTAAATTTGTTTTTCCACAATTATATTTTGAGCATTTTTTATCTTTGGGGGATTTTAATTTTAGGGGTTTTAAACTTTAGGGATTTTGATTTCTCTAGATTTCAACATTTGGGATTATGTTATTCAAGAATGTAACTTTGGGAATTATGGCTCAAACCCCCTATGTTGTATGATGCAAAAAGCCTTTACTCAGAGAAAGAAGCAAGGAGGAAGTTTTGACTGCTTCTTGTTGTGATAGTACCTCTACTTGACCAAGAGGAAGAGTGGACGAAGTGAAAGGGAAAGATAGATGTAATTCTCAGAAGTGGCTGCTAATAGATGCATTAGTCCATAGATCTGGACTAATGGTGTTTTATGTATTATTTGACTTTCCCATGCTGGTGAGTAACTTCTAAACAACCACTCTGAAGAACTGTTTGGGTGTTTGATTTAGAAAATGATCCCACCATAACCACTATAGAATGAAAGAAAAACATCTCTCTAGAAGCAAATTGCATTACCTTCAGACAACAGCAAAATGAAACAGTACCCAGAACACTGCCTTATAAAGCTTTGTCTCTCTGAATGAATTATGTTATAAAAATAAGTGAATATATAAATAATTCAGTCAGGAAAGTTTAAAGTGCTGGGAGAAAATAGATAAGTTCTATTCCTAGTATATTTTCCTAACAGGAGATGCTCACTAACATCTGTCAGAGTTTAATAAACAGTAAAATTTGGCAGTCCATAAAATTTTAATTAAATCAGACAGAAAGAAATTTGAGACTTAGTAAATTTTCTGGATTATTGATGCCTAAAATTTATGAAAATAAGGAATGAAATCCTGGATAAATGTTTCATTGATGTGTTGCATTAAAAATGTCCCCCTACCTCCAGACCTGGTATATAGTCTTGCAAGTGACAGAAGAAAAACATTTTCTTTTCTATATAAAGTAGCAGTTTAAAAGTCCACAGCAGTATGAGTGACAGTCATCATTACCTTTTTAGCTAAATAGGAAATCGAAAGTGTATATCTTTGTTTTTTGTTAGAAATGGTATTATCTTTGATAGATGTCTAAAAGAGCTATGATGATAATTAACTGAAAAACTGGAATTTCCTACAGTTTCTTGAAATATTGAAATTTGATCCAAAGCTACCAGCTTTTCCTAGGAAACTATGCTACTTAAGAGTAGAAAACTCTACTTTAAGTCTTTAAGATAAACAAAATGTTGTTAAGCTTTGTATCATGACAGAAAAATTAGATTTAAGTGTTTATACAATGGTTTAAAAATCCAAGGTATGGCACTAAGTATTACTGGACACTGGATAATTTGCTTATCATATATGAGTTTCATTTTTCTTCTATGGGGAATAATACCATTTTGGGGTTGTTGTTCATTCACACACAAATAAAGTAACATGTAAAAAATGAGGTAATTAAATAATTTACATAAAAGCAACACAAATAAGAGGAAAATATGAGGTATGTAAATAAGATAAAGGAAATTAAATACCTACCATAGTGTCTAATAAGTTATAGATACTCAGTGAACTATTAATTAATTAGCTCAAAAGTTATTATTGTGAAATGCTTCAAGTTGTTTCATAATATGAACTATTGATATGAATTTCCTTAGCATTTAAATGCAGGAGCCCTGTTTGGGGAGATGGCTTAAATTGCGGTGGACTACGGGCTTTGGCTTTGGACATGTTTGGGCATTGGCGCCTTTGGTACTTGGCCCGGGATCTTGCGAGACTTGGCCGGAGATCTCGAGGGACTTGAGCGAGATTGCGGATGAGGTCTGCGCCATTTTTGGAGGTTAGAGGAGCGTGGACGCGTGTCGGGTTGTAGTTAGAGCTAGAGAGAAAAGTTATCAGAATAAAGAGCTGTTTGTTTCCAGTTCGTCTCAAAACTTCTTCCCGCAGCTTCTTTGCTCCAAGCGGCCATCGCTTCAGGCGACTACATTTAAATATAAATTAAATTAAAATATTTTTCTCGTTCTAAAAATATTTAGTTGTGGGAAAGTACACATAATTTAAAAATGACCATCTTAACCATTTTAATTGCTATTTTCAATAACGCCAAGCCATTTAAGCTTTTGGAAGAGTTTTGAGCTCTTGTTTCTGATTACTTTTTGTATGTGTTTGCTGTAAGATGGAGTAGCCACTTGGGTTCAGCTTCAATTTTCCATTCCCCTTTGGTGTGACCTGCATTTCTACCTTCAAATTAGAAGTGAAAATGAGATAATCATGCATACTTGTTTCAATCTAATGAAATAAGAAAAAAAATTAACATTATTAGCTGCTTTTTTTCTCAGAGTTAGAATAACACTTTGAGCTCTTCACATGGAAGATCATAAAATCAAGGCCTACATCTATTTAGTTATCTGAGTAACAATAAAATTATTCACTAAAAATGAGGAGCAATGATTTTTAGTTAAATATTCTTTATAAAACTCCACCATAATTTTAAAAGTTGTTCAATATTATATTTTATTCTCAGAATATTTTTTCTTCTTTTTATGGCGATTTTCATTCTTCAATAACAGTGAGAAAAGTTTCTAGTTTTTTTTTTGTTGTTGTTGTTGTTTTTAATAAGACTAAGATAACAGTTTTTATACTTTTTTCACATGCTGAATGAAATAAAAAAGAATATTCAAAAATAAATGTGTTTTCCCTTGAAAACACTTAGCTTTATCTAATGGTAATCTCTTGGATAATTATATTGTGCTTGTGTTATTTATCATAGATTCATCTGTCTATACAGAAATTAATGTAAAGAGCTTCTGTTTGTTGGACCAGAGCTCTAATATCATTATTCAATCTGTGAGCTGCTCCCCATTTGAATCAATAAGAGGCTGAGGAGTCTTGACAAGCTATATTTTTTCTAATATTGATCTTGATGACCAAGCTGGTGCCCTAGAGTCTAACCATTGATTTTGAAGGGGAGGCCTGTCAAATTGGAGGCCAATTTTGTGCTATTAAACAGATCAGGTCTTGTAATTAAAGAAAATGTCAGCCTGTCATATTTTACAAGAGGGCCATGGGAATATTTTCACGCAGTTTTCAAGCAAATTAGAAAGCATGCAGACCTGCTGGAGCCAAACACATACACCAGCACAGGCTCACACAGAAACTAAATCAATATTCAAATGGTATGTGATTCATTGGCTTTCTATTTTCCCAAGACTCAATGATTTAAGGAATAATTTATGATTCCTGGCTTTAATAACATGCACTGCTGCATCAACTTAAAATGCATCAAACTCTTCTGAAAGAAAGTAACATTCAAATGAAAAGCTAATTTACTGTCAAGATAATGGAGAAATATCCAAACTATACTCTGCAGCTTTGGCTTCCTCTTCTTTCCTTTAGTATGAACTGTAAATCATAGCTTCTTACTCCATTTTTATGACATATTCATTTTATTCTTTTATCAATTCAAGAAAGTTTTACAGAGAATTACAAATAAAGAGATGTTGAATAGCTCACATTGATAGATAGCTTACCCTCCCCCGCCCTCAGAGTTCTCCACATCCTGAGAGAAGCAACCTTGTTTCATTCTCGGCAGGATGTTTCTTCCCTGGACAGGATGTTTTTTCCCCCGGGCAGGATGTTTCTTCCCTGGGCAGAATGTTTCTTTTCCCCAGGCAAGAGCCAATAGGCTTAAAAGGGCATCCTGTTCTAGCCAATGGTGTTGGGGTTGCTCTAGTGCACCCCCCACCAGAAATCCCTATATAAGGCCCTGTCTGAGAGACTCAGACAGACAGAGAGAGACACACGGACACAACATCAGATCGTCGCTGCTGAGAGGAGGAAGACATCGGCTCGTCGCTGCAGAGAGGAGGAAGCCACTGCAACAGCTCCAGACCCATCACCTCCAGCTCGACGGCAGCTGCCCCAGCCAGCAGCTCCAGACCCATCGCCTCCAGCCGAAGGCAGCTGCTCCAGCTGACAGCTCCAGACCCATCGCCTCCAGCCGACGGCAGCTGCTCCAGCTGACAGCTCCAGACCGACTACCTTCAGCCCGACGGCCGCTCCCAGCTGACAGCTCCAGCCTCCAGCCAGACAGCAGCTGCTTTAGCCGACAGCTCCAGAGAGCCGGTGCGACCAGGCACCCATCTTCTGTCCAGAGCTTGCACACTCCCCTCTTCCTGACTCCCTTCTCCCACCAGAGCTTGCACACTCCCTTCTCCCTGACTCCCCTCTCCCACCTCGTCGACCTTCGACCAGAGCACCTGTTCTCCGGTTTTCGCTACCAGCCACGAAGGCTGTTGAATAAATCTTTTGGCTGCACGGCTGTCCCCGGTGTGATGCTTTGCCCTTCATTGGTGCCGTGACTCGGATCCTATCTGAGCCGGAGGGCATAATCACCCGGAACTGCCTCAGCCTTCGCCCGGTTTTTGATCGCCGCTCCGACGCATCCACCACCGGTCATCGGATTGGTAAGCCCCCCGCCCCAGGGCTCCTAAACCTGTCGGGCCTTGTACAGTGGGAACTGACCGTTGATCGTCCGGCAGCCCCGCTGGTGGCCTGTACAGGGAGGATCGCACCCCACCTAGACCTTCATGGTCACAGTGGACCTCGTGGAGCTCTTTCTCTTTTTGTCTCTCTCTCTCCTTTTCCTGGGTAGGTCTCCTCATCCCCAGTGTGCCTAAACCCGTCAGGCCTTGTACAGTGGGAACTGACCATTCGCTCCCTCCCTCTCTCTCTCTCTCTCTTTCTCTCTCTATCTCCCTCTTCTCTCTCTCCCTTTCCTGGGAGTAGTTGAAGAAAGCCCTTTTTCGGCCTCTGGCCTCCGGACTTGGGTCTCTCCTTCCCGTCCAGGACGGGACACGGAAAATCCCTGCGCAGGGTGACCCATTGTTCTTCGGTCCCTTTGGACCCCATCTCTGTTTGACTCCAGTGACGACTGGGTCTCACAGACTTGGATCTCTCTGATATATATATCTTGAGGAGGACGCTCCTCAGGACAATATATCTGTCCCGTTCGGAACGGGAAAATGGGGGCTTCTTCTTCTTCTGCTGCTGCTTCTTCACCCCTCCTGGCTGACCTACTCCTATCCCTCCTGGCTGACTACTCTCCGATCACTCTCTTCTTTGCTCTTGTCCTCGCTCTCTTCTTTGGTTTTGCTATCACTCACTATTTGTCACTCTTGTACCCACTCCGACGCCTCCCAGCCGACTCTCCTCTACAGTGCCTCTTAAACAACCTAGCCACTCTTGGCCTAACTCCCGATATACAACCAACAAGACTTACCAAGTTTTGCACCCAAGATTGGCCCACATGCCCCTTAGATAACCAAAACAAATGGCCTGCTTCTGGGTTCCTGGATCCCTCTATATTGAGAGATCTTTTCTACTTCTGTGAGCGATCAAAAAAATGGGCAGAGATTCCGTATGTTCAGGCTTTCTCCCTCCTCCGTTCGAATCCCTCACTCTGTACCCACAGCAGCTCCAACAATAGCCTCCTAGCCTGCCAACCGGCTGCTCCCCTACCATCCCCCTCCTTTCTTGATTTTGATCCCGCGGATGAGCCGCCCCCATACCAATCTGAAACCTCTCCGCCTCCCTCGGCCCCTCCAGCCCCACTTCTACACACTCCTGCCACCTCCTCCTCCAGCCCACCCCTTACGCGATCTCGCACAATGTCTGCTCACCCTCTGTCACTTACTCCCGCCCAAGTCCTGACCCCACTCCGGGAAGTCGCGGGTCCAGAAGGAATTGTCCGTGTCCATGTTCCCTTCCCAATGACCGAGGTAGTGCAAATCGAGAAACGATTGGGCTCTTATAGCACTGACCCCACTACATACCTCAGGGAATTTCAATGGGTCCTCCAAGCTTATAGCCTTACCTTCCATGACATCTATATGATTTTGGCAAATACCCTCCTCCCTGAGGAGCGTAGGCGAGTCTGGGAGCAGGCACGGGCCTATGCCGATGAGAACCATAGAACCAACCCTAACCATCTCATTGGACCTCAGGCTGTCCCCGAAAGGGACCCTAACTGGGACTATAATTCCCCAGGGGACGTGGCCTTGCGAGATCAGTTTTCCACTTGTATACTAACTGGTCTTAAGCGTGCAGCACAAAAAGTAGTTAATTTTGACAAGCTGCAGGAAATCATACAAAAAAGGGAAGACACCCCCTCTGAATTTCTAGATCGACTAACAAAAGCTCTCCAACAATACACCAATTTAGATCCTGAATCTCCAGGGGGACGTCATGTCCTTATGACTTACTTTTTGTCCCAAAGTTACCCCGATATACGGGCTAAATTGAGAAAATTAGAGCAAGGACCTGCAACACCTCAGACCGAGATCTTGGCCATGGCCTTTAAGGCCTATCATAATAGAGATGAGAATACTGAACGCCGTAGGTTTCAGATCCATGAAAAGGCCGAACGAGCAAGATTTCAAATGCTGGCCCAGGCTTTACAGGGCACCGACTCTCGGGCCTCACAAACAAGGGGCCATTACCCCGCGCAGAGGGGACCTCCAGGGCTGTGTTTCAAGTGCGGGAACGAAGGACACTGGGCTAGAGCTTGCCCCAACCCCAGGCCCCCTATGCGCCCATGTCCTAAATGCTCCAAGATGGGCCACTGGGGTGTTGACTGCCCCAGTTCCCGCAGGGGGACTGGATCAGTCATGAAACCCAACCTGCTTGGACTAGCCGCAGAAGATTGACGGGGCCCTGGGTTTCCTCTCCCGACAGTTGACATCGACTTACAGGAGCCTAGGGTCACCCTTCTTGTTGATGGCCACCCCATAAATTTCCTACTAGACACAGGAGCCACTTTCTCGGTCTTGAGGGAGTTTTGGGGGCCCACCACCTTATCGTCCCCTGTTGTCGGGATAGAGGGACACACCATTCACCCCCACAAGACTCCCATGCTGTCTTGCCGCCTCCACCTCCATTCATTTCCCCACCAGTTTCTAGTAATCTCTCAATGTCTTGTGCCTTTATTGGGCCGAGATATACTGGTCAAATTTCAGGCCTCAGTTGTGTTCTCTGACCCGCCTCGCTCAGTTCTTCTCCCCGACTCGTCTCACTCCGTCTCCTCTTCCGTCTTCCTTCTTAGCATTTTAGAGCCTGATGCGGAAACCTCCTGTTACCCTGCCCCCTCTCATCTGGTAGACCCCAAAGTTTGGGATACCCAGACTCCATCCCTTGCTCACTGTGACCCTATACGAATACACCTTAAAGATCCCCAGTATTTCCCTAATAGAGCCCAGTACCCACTCCCAGCCACTAGCCTCAGAGGTCTCCAACCTATTATCTCAGACCTTCTGCGGAAACGCTTTCTCCGACCCACCCATTCCCCATATAATACTCCCATATTGGCAGTCAAGAAGTCCAATGGGTCATACCGGCTAGTCCAAGATCTTCGTCTCATCAATGAGGCTGTTAGGCCCATACACCCTCTGGTCCCAAATCCTTATACCATTCTCTCCCTAATTCCTTCCTTATCTACTCATTTCTCGGTCATTGACCTTAAGGATGCCTTCTTCACTGTCCCTTTAGCTCAGGAATCACAAGACATCTTTGCCTTTACCTGGACTGATCCTGATACTCAACGGTCCCAACAATTGACCTGGACAGTCCTCCCTCAGGGTTTTCGAGACAGCCCTCATATCTTTGGACAGACACTGGCTGCCGATCTCAAAGACCTTGAATTCTCTGACTCCACTCTTTTGCAATATGTAGATGATCTTCTCCTTTGTAGCTCTTCCTTCTCCACAGCTCATGTCTTTCTTGTTCTCAACCTTTAACCAGTTTCTCCTTAGGGATCATCTGTCACTTTTCATCACCTCAGGGCGAATTCATTTCTTTGGTGCCAACCTCCTAGGAATCCTTTTCACCCTCAAGCCTGACCTACCTGTCTTATCATATCCCCCCCCATAACACCCCACATCGCCCCGTTTCAGCAGGAAGTAGCCAGACTGACATACGACGTCCCACTTCCTAAGAAAACAAAAAGGGGGGAATGATAGATAGCTTACCCTCCCCCGCCCTCAGAGTTCTCCACATCCTGAGAGAAGCAACCTTGTTTCATTCTCGGCAGGATGTTTCTTCCCTGGACAGGATGTTTTTTCCCCCGGGCAGGATGTTTCTTCCCTGGGCAGAATGTTTCTTTTCCCCAGGCAAGAGCCAATAGGCTTAAAAGGGCATCCTGTTCTAGCCAATGGTGTTGGGGTTGCTCTAGTGCACCCCCCACCAGAAATCCCTATATAAGGCCCTGTCTGAGAGACTCAGACAGACAGAGAGAGACACACGGACACAACATCAGATCGTCGCTGCTGAGAGGAGGAAGACATCGGCTCGTCGCTGCAGAGAGGAGGAAGCCACTGCAACAGCTCCAGACCCATCACCTCCAGCTCGACGGCAGCTGCCCCAGCCAGCAGCTCCAGACCCATCGCCTCCAGCCGAAGGCAGCTGCTCCAGCTGACAGCTCCAGACCCATCGCCTCCAGCCGACGGCAGCTGCTCCAGCTGACAGCTCCAGACCGACTACCTTCAGCCCGACGGCCGCTCCCAGCTGACAGCTCCAGCCTCCAGCCAGACAGCAGCTGCTTTAGCCGACAGCTCCAGAGAGCCGGTGCGACCAGGCACCCATCTTCTGTCCAGAGCTTGCACACTCCCCTCTTCCTGACTCCCTTCTCCCACCAGAGCTTGCACACTCCCTTCTCCCTGACTCCCCTCTCCCACCTCGTCGACCTTCGACCAGAGCACCTGTTCTCCGGTTTTCGCTACCAGCCACGAAGGCTGTTGAATAAATCTTTTGGCTGCACGGCTGTCCCCGGTGTGATGCTTTGCCCTTCACACACATCAATGTGGAAGAAACAGACCAATAAACAAAATGACATATCCATTGTAGTATAGGCATAGGTACATTGCAAGTACTTTTAAAACTAAGAAGTAAGTACTTTTACTAGGGATATTTAGAGAAGTTTTCACAAACCATATTGAGCTGAGTTTGGATTTCAGACATAAAAAAGTGAGAGTCTTAAAATTCTTTAAAAAATGTGAGAGGGTCTCATTTTGGTATAAAACTGATTTATGAGGCTAGAGATACTAAACAATTGATAATAATGAAATATAGAACTTTTAGAAATGGAAGGCAAAATGTTAGAGTGTCAAAATTAGACCAAGAGCACAAAGAAAATACAAATAACTATAAGCATCTAGGAAAATATTATCTCTTTAGATATTGATTTTGTTCCAAGCTCTCTCTTCTTTAGAAATTCCTATTGCACTTAAGTTAGGAGTTTGGCCCATGTGACACAAATTTATTGCTTTTCTGTTCCCATTTTTATTTTTTTCTACCTGGCTTCAGTTTGTGTATTTGCTATTGACTTGTCTTCAAACTCACCAATTCTGTCTTTGGCTGTGCTGAGTCTGCTGTCAAACCTATTCAGTGTTTGCATTCAAGGTATATATTTTACCATTCCAAATGATGGATTTAATTTTCAATGTATTAGAATTCTCCACTACAATACTTCATCACTTATCCATTCTCTGTACTTTTTTCTTTCCTTAATATCCAACAACACTAATTTTCAAATTATTTTCTGTCAACTACAATATCTGAATCATTTGTGTATCTGTATATTAACTGTTTTATTTCTATTCCATCGTATTTCGTATTTTTTCTTTTTCTTTAAATAGGACTCTTTCTTTTGTAGGCCTATCCTAATATTAAAGAGGTCCACTATCAGTTTTGTTATATTGCATCTATGTTAGTTTTATTTTGCTTTGCTTTGTTTTTTGCTTACTCTAATGCATCACTTATATTCTTATGTCATTTGTTCCTCCTCCAAATTACCTATCCTTTGTGGAATTCCAGAGGAAATCACTGGCTAGCCATCAAAATCTCTCTATTCTGGCTGAGCCAAGGACTAATACCTTCCCATCACTCAGAGACCCCCGATCCTTTGCTTGCTCTCAGCCTCCTAACATCTGCTGCCTTAAGAAATTTTATAGATCCTTAAGAAATTTCTAAGCTGAAAGTGCATAGTTCCTGTGAATTTTCATCTGAGAAACTGACCAAGGATCTAAAAAGGTTTTATTCCATTATATAGGAGCCTCTTCTATCAATCACAGCTGTTGTAGCAGCCCCAACTTCCACTTATCAGTACTGCTGCTCTTTGTTTGCTATTGCATATATTTACTAAACATCAGAAAATGTATTAAGGTATAGGTAAAAGTGGTACTCACTTTATGCATCTTAATTTTAAGGGTATTGATTTTTAGGTGATTGTTTTATGGATATATATATATATATATATATATATATATATAATTAATTCCAAGTTATACTCAAAATACTCCAAATATGTGCAGTTTGGCATATGTAGATTATACTTCAAAAGTTGTAAATGCACACACACACACACACACACACACAAACACATCTACACATATGCATCTAAAGGGAGAGGTAGATGCTAATGCTGCTTGATATTTTATGGCAAAATCATAAATCAACACAATAATTTTTAAAGCAATTTATTAATATGAATCAAAAGAGTTAAAATGTTTCAATTTCTAAAGAATCAATCCCCAAGGAAATATTATGTACTATAAGCAAATGTATTTTTAGAAGGTATTTTACAATAGTATTATTTAAAACCTTGAAAAACTTGATTCAAGGACATAACTAAAAATGCACTCTTAAATAATGGCATTGACATGTAATGAATTATATAATGCTATAACACTGGAAACATGTTCATAATATTTTACTATTTTTATCTTATTTGTCTCTTTTATCTGTATTGAAGTTTATTATATACATTTAAATTCCTGTGTTAGCTTTTATTTGATTTTACCAAAATACCAGACATAAAAAACTTAAAATAGGAAAATTTTATTTTGGATCACAGTTTCAGAAGTTTCAGCTTGTGGTTAGCTAACTCCATTGCAGTAGACCTGGGAGAGACAGAATATCATGGTGCAAGGGTGTTGCATAATAAAGCTGCCCAGATCCTGGAAGTTGGAAAGTACTGAGAGACAGAGAAAGGTGCCAGGGAGAAAATATAGTCCCCATGGTACTTCAACAGTGACTTACTTCTTCCAACTGTACCCTACGTGGCTACAGTTTCTACTGTCTCCCAGTAATCTACTCATATTATTTGTCCATCACATCCATTAATCATCTCATGAAGTTAGGACCCTCATGATCCAATCACTTCCTAAACACCCCATCTCTGAACTTTGCTGCACTCGGGATCAGGCCCAACACATGAAACTTGGGGGGATATTACAGAGCCTTACCAGAACAATATCATTGTCAGATTCTGATTTCAGGGTTGATTTCATAAAATGATTTATTAGAGACTAAGAAAACTTAGCCTTCAATCAGAAACTGGGGATAAGGGAGCCCATCAAACTAGAGAGTTGTTTTCATCATGGTAAGCTGAAGGGGCATGGGGTGGGCAGTGAAGCCATAGAGTAGGCTGTGGATCAGTATCATAGACAAATTAGTAGATCTTCCTGAGTACATATCTATTTGCTGTATGCTTTTGGAACAATTTCCAATTTTATCTTTTCAACAATTTTCGCCAATTATAGTTCTTTTTCTATGGAAAAGTTCCAAAGAGCATGTCACATGCCATTCTGGAATTTGTCCCTTGGGTCAGAGACTGCCCATGGTACTTCTTTTTTTCTTTAACTAAGTAGAACATTCTTTGAGCTTTTCCAGAGGTATAAATATCAAAAACTTAATTTTCAACTGGTTCTTAAAATATAGGCCTTTTCAAAAGGTCTAACTCTTTTTTTATACTTAACCATTTTATTTAGAAGTTTATTCCAGTTGCTTTGAATCACCAGATGGACTGAATTATTTTTAATGGGGTTAAAAAGTAGATTGTATTCTTTACTAAACTGTACTTTTTCACTCTAATAAATTTTCAGTATTATTTGGAATGGAAAGCTTGGAAAAAAGGTCTAACTCTTAAAATAAATAGCAGAGTCATATTAAGGAAATTATGTCTTTTCCTTCATGCTAGTTTTTGTTATATATTAACATTAACATTAATCTTAATCATGTATACCATATTCCAGTGACTATAGCTATCTAAATGACCTCAAAACTGTAAGAATGATTAAGAAATATTTTCTTTTAGCTTATCTTTATTTGAAAATCATTTCTTAGGCATATTTACTATCTAGAGATATAACTTGCCAAATTATCTGCAGGTTTCCATACCTCCCCCACTAGTCTCCCAAGAGGATACAACAGATGGCTGTTTGTTGACTGCAACTTCTTTTTAGCCAGGAAAGAATTTTCAAGTGGCTACCATATCACTCTTTAATTGTGATCAGCCTGTTCATCTTAAATGAAGTACAAATAATACATTTGAGAAAATGTTCCAAAAATACCTGAGTACATATTTTATATCAGTCTAACAAAGAAAACAAAACAAATAAACAAAAACAAATCAAATATTTTATAACAGTAGCATACCTATTATTTGTTTGCTCAAAAATTGCAACGGCGTAACAATGTTGTTTGAGAGGGGAAAAGGTATAATGTGAAGCACCTAGGATAAAGACAACATATGTTATTTTGAAAAAATATACTGCCTCATGCATTTTGAGTTGAGGCAAATTATACATCCTCTTATGAGCCTAGGATTTATCATATGTTAAATATCATAATGATTATTTCTTTGTGGGGTTGTTGTGAACATTAAATAGTAGTGTTTCACACAATGCAGATGCTGCAGGAAATACCACTTTTTCCTTCCATGAGATACTTAATAGTTTTTGTACTATAACACCTTTCTCTCTCATTTAGGAGAATGGACTATAATGTAGCCAAGCAGTTAAGAAGATGGCTCTACTCAGTCCTCCTACAGGAAATTGTATCCTGGTGACAAATTATGTAGCCTTTCTTTATCTCTGTTTTTCACTGGATTACTGTGAAACACACTACAAATAAGCAAAATGTTTTGAATATTCTGCAGCATTTACTAAGAATTCAGAAAACATTAGCCATTGTTATTTTATTCTCAATTTATGATAATAGGAAGGGAAAAAGAATTCAGAGGAATTGTGTGTTTTATCCTAGGTCCCAAAGCAATTAAATAACCAAAATAGTCAGAAGCCAGGAAATATAAATGTAGGTATTCTATTAAAAAGAGAAGAAAACAATATTTTAATAAAGATGGTCATTCTGTTAATAGACTGGACATGAAGAGTTGTTTTAGCAGAAAGAGCACAAAAGGAAATTATAAAAATAGAGCACCTATAACTAGTTTGAATTCCACTACACTTAATTTTCAATAGAGAGATTAGCCTTCCTCTCAGGTATCATGTCCCATTGTCAAAGGGATAAAGAGTTTCCCCCACCACCACCACTATTATATTTTCTAGGATAATAAGTTTAAGGAACAGAAATCAAATGTAAGACAAATAAACTTTAACAATCAGTAGATAAGGTCATGCCAACCAAATAATTTAACAAATGTAGGTCATGATTCTAGAGTAAAAGCAAATTATCTTGAAATATGTAAATCATTGTGACCCACTTTTAGATTGAGTTATTTGTAGTTTCACACACATCTTCACTACTTTGGTTATAAAGGTGATCTTATTAATTCATTTTTAATTTGAATCTTTAATATCTAGGAAAAACATATCCACCCACTTGTTTATTACAGACTCATTGCTTATTTAGACAGCTAAAAATGGGGTATAAATGTGTTAAATATGGAACATCAGAAAAATTCTTGCCTATTGAAAGAGTGGACAAAAATTACTTATTTAGGGTTTTATGGAGATCTTTCCTGCCTAATGAATTCATCTTACCATAGAATATAGGAACTATGATATCTTACTTTGACTCAAAGTGTACATGTCAATGATAATGTTGTCACCTTTACAAAAAAGATTGATTAACATAAAGTTCATATTTAGTAACTGAATATTTTATAATTTTATAAAGGCCATTTAATAAAATCCATTTAAACATTGTCTGTAAAAGTTAAGACCATTTAGAAGCAAATATTTCTTCTAATAATTTACATTTAAAAATAAAAATTGCCTTTGCAAAAATGCACCATGCTATTATTTTGTGTAATTTCAGCTTTATTCATACCCTAAATTTTTACCTATATAGAAATTATCCACAAAAAGATATTCTACGATGAGTCCATGCTGGGCTCCATGAGGACAGTCTGCCCCTAAAGGTGTCCAGAATCATGAGTCACAAAGTAGATTTGAAGCCACATCAGTCCAACATGGGGGTGAGAAACATGTAAGGTGTAAAACCATTTTACCAGTTCAATCAAACTTGAAGATCCAGGTTGTCAGAAAATATTTGATAAATGACTGATTCCAGTCTCAAAGGTACACATGGTTTCCCAGTGGCATAGCATACATAAAAATTTAAGACACATAAATTTCCAATCATTAATATATTTAATCAGTAAAACTCTAATTTTTATTGCAAGCCAAATGTGTGTATGTATAAAATAGTTTAAACAACTAAAATATTTTAGTCATTTATAATTGTTCTAAAAGTATCTCATTACTAAACAGATACAACTTGATAGATTAGGTAGGTCTTATTATCCTACCACTTGAAGGATTTTAAACTGCTATTTCCTCCATTTCATAAAAATCAATTTTTCATACCACGTACAGTTAGTCATATAGCATCACATTCCAAATAATTATTTTTATTTGTTTATTAGTTACTGTTTGTAAAGGTTAGCTTTACTTTCATCATCAAATGATAGGTTTTTGATATTTGTTTTACTTTAATTAACATGTAATAATTGTACATATTTACGGGGTACAGTGTGATATTTTAATAGATCTAGATATCTGCCAAAGTAGAGTAATTAGCATTTCCATTTCCTTAAATTTCTATTTCTTGATGTTTACAGAGAGAGTTTTTACTGTCTGTGCAGAGATAAAACTGCATCCTTCTCCAGAGCAAGTGGCCACTAGATTGAAAGGAAAAACATGATTGGCACACAGCCATAGGAATGGGTCAATATAGCAACTCCTGTTCCATCTATGTTTATTAATAATGGATGGGAAAGGAAGGCAAGCAAAGAAAAAAGGGAGAGGAGAAGGAGGAAGAAGAGGAAAAGAGAAAGAAGATGAGGCCAGGCAAGAGCTGTCAGTATATTAAAAATATCCATACTCTTTAAGGTTCACACTGTGGTAGGAGTATAAAAATATATTTTGGTAAGATGAAAAAGAATGTGGCTTCAGGGAAAAGGTAACATTTGTTGTATATAATAAAGGGTAGTGTTTTGTAACATTGTGGATCCTCATTCAGTAGGTCTGGAGTGGAACTAAGATTCTGCATTTCTAATAAAGGCCGAGGTAATCCTAATACTGCTGTTCTACAGAGCATGCTTTGAGTAGCAAAGTAATAAATGGTGGGGTAGACATTGGTGTTCAATCTACTTGGAGTGAGGCATACACTCTACATCCTGGAATAATGAAAGCATTTGGTTTGTTAAGTAGTTTAATGAGCATAGGGACTATTAGATAATGGAACTGGGGGGAAAATAGACTGTAATAAGCTTAAGACAAAAATTTTGAACATTTTGTTGACAAAAGGAAACCTGTGGGTGCTCTATTTATAAGTGTGGTGCTGTAGTTTTGTTGAAAGGAAGTTATAGACAGTTATAGTTCAAAGACAGGACAAATTAATCAGAGAAAGAGGGACAGAAAAGCTGTTAGGAAACCAAAGCCATTGTCTGAGTAAGAAAAGTACCATGGTGAACTTTAGTATTGGAAATGGAAAACGAAGTCCAGAATTGGCATCTATATCTGACTTGTAATCACAAAATATAGCAAAATACTAGATCAGAATGGTTCAGGTAAAAAAAAAAAAAATCAGTGTCAAAAAATTTATTTTTTATATTTTTGTTTTTTCTTTCTTACTGTTTGCCAAAGAACTGAGTAGACAAAGCCATATGAAAAAATGTGTAATATTTAAAAAGTAAATGCTATGAGGTGGTATGAAAATCACGAGGTTAAGAGGCATATAAATTGTCCATGTGGTTTATGGACTAGATCTTAGAAGAATGGAAGATAAATACTAGAAACAGGACCTGTATGTTGATCACTTGAAGGTGAAGGAAGCTGAATTCATTGAAAAGACAGTGAAAGCCAGTGATATTTTTTCTTACCTTCTTTCTTTTAATTGGAAAGTTACTCATAACCTTTGCAAGAGCAATTTCAATAGAAATATCCAAATGGTAGAGAAGCAAGTGGATTTGTATATCTCATGGGAATGTGTATATGTGAATTTGAATAGTGGACTTGGGAAGGTAACACCCATGATGTTTGATCTTTTAGTTATATGACACATGAAACATACTTTATTTATTTATTTATTTATTTATTTATTTATTTATTTATTTATTTTTTGTGGTACCAGGGATTGAACTCAGGGGCACTCGACCACTGGGTCACATCCCCAGACCTTTTTTTTTTTTTTTGTATTTTATTTAGAGACAGGGTCTCACTGAGTTGCTAAGTGCCTTGCCATTGCTGAGGCTGGCTTTGAACTCACGATCCCCCTGCCTCAGCCTCCCAAAGTGCTGGGATTACAGGCTTGCGCCACCGCGCCCGGCATACTTTTATTTTTTTTAAAGAGATACTGTTACTGTTTTCTGATGATGACAGGTATCTTTAGAAAAGGTGTCCTTAAGCTATCATCCAAGGTCATTCTTCTATAGATATTGACAATTGTTTAGTAAATGATCATATCCAACATTGAATCTGATGATAACTGTAAATCATGAATTAATTGATGAGACCAGGCAGTTTGTCAATATTCAAATCCCTGGAGTCCTTCCCTAGGAAAAGGTATCTTTCTCCTGCCTCTTAGGTATTATGGCATTTTACCAATATCAGATTGTAAGGCAAGGTATAATACAATTTTCTGTAGGTCATTGTAAAATATTCTAAAGTTTCTCAATGACTGCGAAATCATTTCATTGATAAATCATTTCTAAAATACATTGAAAAACTTTATCTTCTGAAAACTCATAGTTATGAAAATAAACAAAGTATTATGCATCTCTCACCTATATAAAGAAATTTTCAAATATGTTCTACTCTCAAGGTGATTCTGAGGTGGGCTTTGGGGAATGAATTTTAATTCAAACCATTTCCTGTCATGGCATATATATTTATGAATTTCAGAAAGTTGGACCATAATGTTCTAAGCACCTCAATTAGTCTTCACTGCTGAAATCACACTTTTTTAGCAGAGTTGAAGAAATGCCCTTTAATTCCACTGATGTGGAGCAAATCCCTCTGCTTCAATTAAGAGCAATTGGAGGGAATAGTGATAATAGAAGTCCAGCTCCAAGCAGGGAGTAAGGAAATGATGATGGGCTCTGGCACCCAGCCAGGCTGCCATCCTGTTTTTCATGGGTGTTACTTCACTGACAGTACCTTCGTGACATTTGTACCTTGACACCAGAAGTGCTAACAGCTGCAGTGCCCGTGGTGGAAAGTCAAGAATCACCTTTTTCAGCTTTAGTTGCTCTCAGAGATTCTCAGGATTCTCAAAGAATACAGGCTGTGAAAAAACTGCTTTCAACCTATATATATATATATATTCTTATATATATATATATATATATATTTAGTGGTGTGTGAAAAAGCAGCTTTACTCCATAGCATTGGGTTTAAGGGAGATAAAAGTTTTTCGAGACAGAAGACACATGTGGCAAATATGAGACAAATGGCAGTAACAAGGTTGGTCTGGGAGTTCATGGTTTTGTGAAATGAAATATTTCAACAACCAATTCTATGCTTGGTTATTTGCTGTAGGCAGCCCTTTTGACCCTCCTCACTGAGGAAGCAAAAAAGGACTATGGAAGAAAAATTCTAGTTATCTTGAAGTTGAATGGTATTCTTAACTAATAGTGACAGGTGTAACAGTATGACTCCTAGTGGCTGCTACTAATGGCAGAGCTTCAGGCTATCAGGAAATGAGGAAGGTCAAAAGACAAGTGCATAAATGTGAGAAAGGAGTTCAAACGACATAAAGGGTGAGAGCAGTTGTATAAAAGTTTATTTTGGGAACTTTGCCAGCCTGTCTTGATGTGTTCAGCGTTATTTTTGTTATATTAGTGTTCTGCTAACATTTTGACATACTGTAGAGAACCAAAATCCTAAAAGACACCACTACCTACTGCTGCTGTCAGGACCCACTAAGTACTGACTGCTCTTTTTGTGTATTAAATTTTTTATCATTTTTATTGGTACAATTTTTATCTTATAAATGAGAAAAAATATGTTAAACATAACTAACTTTCCATAGTTTGAGCATGCTTAGGGGATACTCTGTAACAACTTACTATGACAAAACTTCCTATAAATATTTCAATCACAAATATTTTTGGCAGGTGGGAAGTTCTTTAAGAATTCTGTATTTTTATTTTGTAACAACATCTTTGCCTTTGCACTTTACTAAAAATACCCTATTTTAAACCCCAAGTATAAAACTTTGGCTTTTTTATATTTTAAACATTCTGCATATGCATGGAAATTATCTTTTAAACAATATAAAAGCCCAGAAATATAAGAGAGATATTTGAGAGAGAGAGAGAGAGAGAATTTTTTTTTTTTTTTTTTAAGATTAAATGGCAACCTCAAACCCTTGGCATTGTATTTTTTTTTCAATATTTATTTATTTGCTTTAGTTGTACACAATTTGTTTTTTTTTTTTTAGTTGTACACAATGCCTTTATTTTATTTATTTTTTTTCAACTCATAGTGCATGTATTTAGCATCTTTTTACATACAACTGTTTGTATACAAAGTATATTCGTACAATTCAAGTCTTCAATCATGCAGTTAGGAAAATGATATCCATGTCATTCAATCACCTTTTCTTATTTCTATTTTTTTCCTATCCTCCCCCTCCCTCCCCCCTTGCTCCCTCCCTTCCCCTCCCTTCCCTTTGACCATTCTAGTGTTCCTCTAGTCCTCCTATGGACCCCCCCCCAATCCAACACTACTATTAACTAGCCATTCTATTAATAACTTTAAGTGAATAAAACAAAAGGAAACATGAGGAGAGAAAAATTACACAGATACACATAATTCAATCACCTTTGGCTGTTAAATTTTGTTTTCTTCAATTGTAGTCTGAGGTCCAGAAGACATAATGGAACAAGGAATAAGGTGATTTTATATAGCTGATGAGTAACTGGAATTCAGTATGCCAACTCCCAGTCTCAGTGTTTTCCTAGTGCACCATTCCTGAACATGCTCAGCAAGCCAATTTTTTTCCCCAGCATTTTTATTTGGTTTATGTTAAAATGGAATCCTTGACTGCAGGAACTATAAATAAATTGATTAAGTATGATGGTGTCATCTCATAGGAATTTCAAATATTTTAAGAATCAAATGCATTTTTTCAATCAAATCTCAATTGGGCAATTGAAGAGAGAAACACATCTTCCAAAATGTCCACAGGGAACTCAGCAAATTTTTTCCATTTCATTGCTAATGAGCCATTTTCACCTGACTCCTGCTCCCATCACTCCCCCTTGAAGAACCAGCTGTCAGTTTCCACAGTTGAGCAGGTTTGGTACCAGACAGGTGGCAGCAGGGTGGGGAAGAAATCATGTCAGTGGGATGTAGTTAATCTGGAATTAGGATGATCCACCTGGTATCATTAAAAATTGACTGCACATCATGAATGGTTAGCTACAATATAATCAACACTTACATTAAAAGCTAAAAATTTAAATATTCTTGAATGATAAATAAGAACATGTGGCAGTAGTTGAAAATTTGAGGAGTTGCATACAGAGTTAGATCAATGATGTTCATTTAAAAATGACAGATTTTTATACTCTGTTTATAGGAAAAGTGGATTCTGCTTTTAAACATTTCTATAACCTTCTGTAGGCCACAGACTCTCTGGAAAAATAAAAACTTTTTGAAACAGCAACAATGATTCAAAGGCTTCGATGGTCTAATGTGTTTGGGAATGTTTTGTAAATTATGATACTAATCTGTGTATAAGTAAGGGAACAGTGTTATTATTGTTTTTTATCACATGGATTATTTTTAATTTTCACAACTTGGAATATTTACTTGACACAGCAAATAATATCTGTGAGCACATGATACAACTCATCTACCTTCTCATAACTGTGATCATATATACTTATTTAAGTTCCTGTCTTCCACCAGCCTAGAAATCATCCCTACTGAAATCCTCCCTTAAATGCTCAGCAATGGATTGGATGGTCTCCCTTTGATCTCACACCACCTAGGCAGAGTCCTATTAGAGCACTTACCTTGTAACATTGGCACTGGCTATTCACCAATCTCACTCATGGGACATAAAATGCTTATGGTCAAGATCCTCATCTTCTTTACTTTTGAATTTCCAATGATTAATATAGTTCATAGAACATAATGGATACTCAAAACATTATGTGCGTACTATTAGACTCAGTGACATGCATAAAGAACAGAAACAGGAACGAAGTACCCATATCCAGTACTTTTTCTGCTTTGCCATTTTAGCTGCATTTTGGCTACAGATAAATAAAACTGAACTGTAAAGGAGAACAGCAATGGAATTCAGGCAGAGAAATTCAGTGCCACCTGTAAGGAGGGGGAAATACTAATTTAAATGGAAGTAGCAATGGAGAAGAAACAGATCTGAGATAGACATAGAGGTCAAATAAACGAGATTTGGAAAATGAATAGAATTTATGAGTGAGAAAGAATGAGATGTTAGAAATGGCTTTAAGATTTGTGTCTTACAAAGCTGAGGATATGGTAGAATCACTCTCAGACTGAAGATGCCAGACAGTGAGGTGATTATCGTGGCTGCTGTTATGAGGGGTCACAAAGGAAAGCAGACATAGTTCCTGGTTTCAGTTTAGACATGTTAATCTTGTCATGACTCTGAGAAACCCAAGCAGGAAAATCTGAAAATAAATTTGAAAGCATTTTGTGTTTAAGTTGTATATTGAAGTTATGGATTGCCTAGGAAGACTGCAGAGAAGGAATTAAAGAAGACCAGGGTGAAATATGGATGAATCCAACACTTAGGAGCCTGACAAGATACAAGAAAAGAAAAGTAAAATATTGAGAAAAGTAGATAACAGTAAGTGGAATTTAATGTGAGGTATAAAAACAAAGCAAGTAAAGGTATCTTGTCTGTGGAATTGGGTTGCACTATGTAAGGACAGAATTCAGCAAAAAATGAAGCAGGTTGTGGTGTTGAGAAAGTGTGTGTGGTCATTTGAGGTCTAAAGAGCAGAGCTGTTCTTAAGAGTTACTATGTTGTCAGTAGATAGTGAATAACAATTCAAAGTCTTCAAGATAATTTTTATTATTTATTTTCTAGTCATCCATACATTAAGAATAGAAAATTATGAACAGATTCTATTAAAGATGATCACCCTGGAATAAGGCCAAAATGTTTTTCAAGTCTAATAAAGAGAACAAAATTACAAAAAAAAAAGATGACATATATTGTAGCTAATTTGAAATAGAATCATTTAAGAATGTTGGAGAAGAAAAATAGTGTGTGGTTGGGTGGGTTTTATAAATTTAAGATGAATGTAAGGGCTTATTTTTCCTTATGTAAAGTAAAATCCACATTAGATTTTTTTAAAAAAAAGTTTCATCAAAACCATCCAAGATAAATTAATGTTGACTGAAAGTGAGTGAAGCAGGGTTGTGAATAATGGGGTGATTCACCTTTTTTTGAGTAAGTCCCTAAGTAAAATTTCTTGAGGTATTAGGGTAAAATTGAATGTGATTTTAAAAGAAACAGAGAAAAAAGTGCATATGCTGCCAAAGTTTATAATGTTTCATAACATGTAACTTGAGATATAGCAACTGACATGTGTAAAATTATCAGTTTATTAATACTTTTATTATAACATTTTAGTAGGCATAGGTTCAGAAATCATTATCCCCAGGAATGATAAATAATATGCTTCTGATGTATAGTAAATTTGTGTCAGAAACCTGAAGAAATTTGATGTTGACTCCAATTGAGTAATTTCTATAACACAAGCTCTCTCAAAAACAGCCATGAGCTTATTAATAAGACAAAACTGAGAGGTTTTGCTTCTGAGAAATAAACTTTGAGGAGTGGTGATAAATGATAACAACCACCTTTGTTAATACTGTTCACAATAATTTCTTCTTTTTCTATATTCATGGGATAGTAATAATTCTTGATATTTATTACATGCTCAATATGTGCTGAACATGCTGGTAAGCTCATTCAAGTATTAAGTAGTATCTCTTTCAAATTCTTCAATATTACCAACAGAGAAAAAAGGTGATGCATTGTGTAATTGTAAGATGTACTGATAGCAATGGGAGCACAAATTCTGACTTCCAAAGACTTCTTCCTAATGACAACCCAAACCAAGAGAAACGTAACTCTTCAAATCCTAAGTATTGCTGTTCTCTTATGTCACTGACTACCAAAATTTGTAAATCTAAAGAAGAAAAAAAAGTTATGTATGCCTTTTTTAAAAAAATTTGTGTGCTAAGCCAGAGTAGAAATTTATAATTTCCAAAATGTTGGGAAAGAAGGAAAGAATGAAAGAAAAAAAAAGGAAAGATGGAAGGAAGAAAAGAATAGAAAAAGAAAGGAAAAAACAAACAAATTCATAATCGCTTTGTTCCTAATCTCTCAACAAAAATGACACCAGCTTGATTGTTAAAAACATCAGGATATGTTACTTGCTTTCTTACATGACTTTGTACTCATGGAATAAGCTTGAAGAAAGACTAACTTTCAATGTCACTTTTAAAAAGTCAATTGTGTACTCCAGTGATGTTTAGAATTTGGACTTGATATTAGAAATAAAAGCCAGGGTTAAAGAAAATCTGATGTTGACTCATATGAAATTGCTACCACCTCAGTCTAAACCACCTCCTGTGTTTACATCTAATATGAGATATAGTCATAATATCAATGGTCTTGGTGTGAACTACACAGAATTTAAATACGTTTTTCAATCTTATTAAATATGTACCTTAGGTTTCCCTTGACTCTTGGTATATTTTTAATATGGAATTAAAGTCCACAACCTTTAGTCATTAATATTCCAAAATTTCTATTTCTGTTTAGTTATTATATATATATATATATATATATATATATATATATATATATACACATACACACACACACACACACACTCTCACACACATATATGTGTGTGTATAGTTATGCTCTGTGTTTTATACTGGAACATTTACAAATCTATGAGAGAATAAATTCTATTTAAGTACAGTTTTCATTGAATGGTTAATTTCATTGAACAATAAATTTTGTTGAAATTAAAGAAAACAGAGGCAGCTCACATATGTAAATTTTACAGGTCACCAGAGAACAGGCACTAACAGTTCTCAACACGTTTTAAAATGTGAATAGCTTGTAAGCTTTTAAGAGGGACTACTACACATTTTAAATCTTTTAAATGAAGTAAATAATAGAATAAAATTACATATGCTAAGAATAGCTTGGGATTATTATAAAATAATTATGAAAACTAGAAGAGATGAATATGAAGGTATAAATTAATATGTTAAATGCATCAAGCTATTATAATTTATGATAGCTTACAGTGATGTTGTTATGTATTTTACTCAACACAATACGGAAAAAATAAATCTATAAGTATTTTTATGGGCAAAAATATATAGTGATTGTCTGTTTAGCTAAATAGAACTGATATAAAATGTTTAATAGGAAAAGTGGTTTTGGTCAAATAAAGAAAAAAATGGAAAAGGACCATTTTAATCACAATAATCTCATTTTAAAACAGGTGTTCTTAAAAGACTGCCATTTAATGACATTCAAGATCTACAAAACATGGTTTCTGCATGATCCCTACAGAAGGATTACTTTACATAAACCAGTTCCTTGTTCAACAGCATAATTTGGACCCTGTTTCAGGAAGCAGGTACTATTTTCCTTGTGTTCAACTGTATTTAAAACTAAAAAGAATGCTAAAGGAAATCAAAACCATAAAACCCTTGTTGCACATTTATGTAGCTTCTCATTTATAGAGTTGCTTCAATATGATGAAAGCTTACTATGTTATGCACTCAAATTAAGTATGTTTTACTTTGAATTGCAAACATCTTAATGGTGTCAGTAAACATAAATACTTTCAATATTCTAAAAATGTAAAGTAAAAATGGTAAATATTTTTATCTGATTTTAGTTTGACATTAGCATGGCAAGTATACAAAGTAGTGTAAAATTACAGAAAGTAGTAAGAGAAGTAATACTCTGGAATAGCCTCCTGCTTCATGATATTTTCCTCAATGTGCAGTGTGCTAGTGGATATACTTTGTGCTTTTGATATGTTTTAGTTTGAAGACTGCCATTAAGTAAAATAAACAGGAAGTCATTGTCAGAGAGAGGGGTAGAGTCATCTCCACCTCTGAAGGGAAATGAATTAGATACTGTTTGTGCAGAAATTTGACTTTCTTACATATATAATGATCATCATCATAATTCATTAAATATTAATTATACCTATTATGAGGACACTTTCTTACATAAATAGTGATCATTATCATAATTTACTAAATATTAATTATACCTATTATGTGGACAGATGACTGTTGTGTGACTTAATAATAGTACTTTAAAACAGATACCTAAAATACTTTAAAGTCATGATTAGATATACATTTAATAATAATGACTGGGGACCAATAAATATCTCAAATTAAGTCCATTGTGTGCTAATTAACTATAATACTTATGCTGTACTTTTTAGATAATCTAAGAAAGAGGTCATTGTATTCTTCACATATAATGATTTATATACTTGAATTCTAATTATTTATAAAATAATGACAATATCAGCTCCAATTTCAAAGATGTTACAGCTGTCCTCTAATCTGTCAGTTTAATTCATATTATTTGATTCTTCAAAATGGAGGATATTTTTATCAGTTTATTCTATAATTTCAGTGTCTGCAAGCTTGGGATTTAGGGTAAAGGAAGCAAAGAAACTAAATCTGAATTTGAGAGTGGTTCTAGGTGAGAGTATCAGGCCCTAGTACATTGAATTTTACTTTCTACCTAGTCACATCCAAATTTCACAGGTCATTGCAGAAAACTTTGCACTTCCCTGCCTTTAATTCATCCATTAAATTATGCTAATTTGCTGTTTTGATTGAAGTACCCAACTGTACTATATATTCTTAGGTTTGTGGAAAAAAGCAACCATAAATTTCTTCTTTTAAAACAAGTGAGAAAAAAAGGGAAGAGAAAAGATTTGGAAGGGAACAGAAAGTCACTAACAGTGAAACTCCAAACCATACAAAAATTGAATTTCTCATAAATTAGTACATCGCTGTATGCTAATATTAGCATAATGTTAAGACATTTTGTCATTGTAGTTCTGCATGTTAAAACAAGAATGACCTCAGAATAGATACCATGTACAAAATTAAAGTAACAAATTGTATTCTCTCTACAAATATGAGCATCTTGGAAAGTGTTATTTCCTATATATAAAGCATTTTTCCTTGACTCATAATGATGACAGCAGCCTCTTAATTAATCAGACTCCATACTAAATTTCTAAGTCTGAGATATCTGTGAATACTAGAAATAAATTAAATCTAGGCACCTTCATTGAATTTTGCAATGTTAGAAAAACTTTGTGTGTGGTGCTTGTGAAATTCAAAGAAAGTCAAATGAACACAGCATAGCAACTGTGAGGGTAAGGTTTCAGATGCCACTTTCACTTCCAAATGGGTGATGCACATGCAATGTAAATTTATACTAGACCTATTGGCAGATGGAAATAGAATGGAGTAAATACCTCTACCACCTGTGAACTAATAGTACATTTTATCAATTACCAACTGAATTGTATTAAATTCATGTAGTTCAACAGAGCTCTAATTAATTTTTGAGAAGAAGCTTTTTGTCAACCTATTAATAAATCCAGATTTCAAGTTGAGGATGTGGAGTTTATTCAACTGTACAGAAAACCTATGAAAGCTTGTTGGCAGAGCATAGCTCACTCTTATTATGTCACCCTTGTTATTGCTCTATGCAACTAATTGAAAAACATATTGGTAGAAAAGGAGGCAATTGAAACAGATGAGACAGATTGAACACTGCAAAAGGACATAAGTGAATTACAACTGATGAATCTGATGAGAATGAATTCATAGTGTCACTTTAAATAGAACACCATTTCATTCATGTCCAGTGCATAATCTGTCACTACAACCACTAAAAACTTCCAGGGGAGATACTGACAGTTTCATTTTGACACAACCAACTAAATTTCTGCCATAATAAAAGGTAACATATATTAAAAGGGGTCTTAAGTTCAGCCTCTTAGAATGAAATGTTTCACTCAGTACCTTGAACAACTGTCTGCAGTAGACATTGGCTCAGTTCCAAACGGAAGAGCTTCCTTCCATTAAAGAGGAGCCTGTGTGGCTCTTGGTTTATAGATTTTCACAGTTAGCAGGCTTCTCTTCAGCCGATGAAAGGAAACCTCTATTCTAAGTGGAGGGTACTATAGTTAAAAAGAATAAAGTTGAAAGTTCTCCAAATTTCAAAATATAATTTTCATCATTAATGGTCATGGAAAATTCCATAGAAATTAAAATATATATATTTTATATATATTTGAGTGACTGCCATACACACACACGCATACACACACACACACACACACACACACACACTAACAGCACTGTTACCCTTTAAAATGTTCAAAATGTGGTATTCAGAGTTGACATCTTATGGAAATTTCCATGGAGACAGCTTAAATACTATAAAGAATTTTCTAAGGATAGTAGTACCCACAGTAGCCTTTCAGGGCAATATGTCCAAATCAATAGAAAAGGGCATTGATAATTCTTACAACAGGAGATGGTACTGTTTCTTACAAAACTGTTATTCAGTAATAAGGTATTAATTAATTTTGAAATGATTGTTATAGACATCTGTATTTTGCCATTTGTAAAATTAGTTATTTTTAACTATATGTGTAGTTCTTTTTTTAATCATATTTTGAAATATTTTATTAGAAATTTTTCATATGAATTATATAAAAATGACTAGATATATGAACCAAAATAGTATGCATAAGCAATTTATCAACTGGTATGACATATTATTATATAATTTGAAGTTACATAAACTTACTAGGTAGAATTCATCTCTATCTGCCAGTTGTGGAGAGGTGGTTCAGTGGCTATCAGTGGATTATTCTCTATATAAGTCTATTCATACAAGACATATTGAAAAATGTTGCTGCCTGAAGCGATGGCCGCTTGGAGCAACGAAGCTGTGGGAAGAAGTTCAGAGGTGAACTGGAAACAAACAGCCTTTTTATTCTGATAACTTTTCTCTCTTGCTCTAACAACGACTTTAACACGCACCACACACACCACCAAACAACCAACACACCAAATGGCGCAGACCCGATCAGCAATCTCGCTCAAGTCTCTCAAGATCTCGGGCCAGGTCCCGTGAGACTACGGAAGGCGGCAATGCCCAAACATCTCTATGGCCCGTAGTCAACCGCAATCTTATCCATCTCCCCAAACAGGGCTCCTGCAGAAAAATTAATATTTATCAATTTGGAGTTCCTAAGGAAATGAAGGAAAACTGTTTATACAAAGCTGGAAGGAGAGGGATAAAAGTATAAATTTCAGTGTGATAATGTGACATGTTTTATAGTACAGAAACATTTGCTAGCATGATAGAAGGCGTTCGTACATTGTAAATATTCAAACACTTTGATTAATGTGAATTTATGTAAAATATTTCATATGTGATACTTGCCCAGTAAGTATTACAACTGTTGGATATTTATATCATGGAAAGAACTCATAGAGAAGAAATATTTACATTTAATCAGAACTGTGCTTCCTGTCTTTGTTAATGAAAAGATAAGGAAGACTGCATGTGGATAGCAAATCCCAAATGAATTTTCTGAAATTTATTTTTTAATATAAGATAATTTTCATCCAATTCTTGCATGCAAGCAATGAGATAATCTGAATTCACAGTCACTAAGGCTGAAAGGCTCCCCTACAATATATAAGGGACTTTATATGGAGTAGATGGGCAAAAAACTCAGTTAATCTCCCTGCACTAAACCTAGTACACAGGGCAAATTCCAGACAGACAAATAATTAATGAGATACAGACTCTTCTCTAAAAACTGTCACATTTGCAGAGTGTATTGAGGCAGTTAGGACAAATCGAAAGATTATAGGCTTTGGAATAAGGCAGACCTAAAAATGAATCTCTACTTTAATATTATCTATCTATATGAATTTGAGCTCTTATCCTAATTTTTATGAAACTCAAATTTTCATCAACTAAAAGTGAATAGTGCCTCATTTTTCCAGGGAGTAAGAAGTTGAAATAAAACATATCTACATTTATGTATACAGATAGTAGCACACATATGTACACACATACACTCACATAATCACATGAATTTGATTTGGAATTTGTAAGGTTTTTAAACAGATGTCTTCTATTTTTATAAAATAAGAACCACAGCCTTTTAATCACTGAGCAGAACAAATCTTTTTTGAGAATGTGATAAGATTTTCGAGACAGCAAAATAGTATGTAAGGAGCAAAAAAAAAAAAAAAAAAAAAAAAAAAAGACAGAGAGACAGAGAAATAAAGGGGAGAGGGGAGGAATGAAGAAGAGAGAGGAAGTAAATACATGTGACCCCATTTCTTGTCACTAATATTTGCATCCTGGGAGTTCTTGTGTGATACAAGAGTAACAGAAAAATGTTATAATACTGTCAAAATGGAATTGTAAAACAGCTCCCATTCATAGTTGAAATATTGATTATATAGTACTTTGCTGGATTTGGAGTTGGCACATTGCAACATTTCCTAATTCTCATGTTCCCCAGTATTATAGAGCACTGGGAGCCTAATACCTACATTTCTCATATCATTTTCCCACATTGTTCTGGATTTCATGTCACCAAATGGGACACACATGAGATTGGGAACGTGTAGAGAAACAAAAGTCCTGCCACTCTCCTTCTAGCTACTGGGGCTCCAGAGGCTTGTCTTGATGTCACATGTCTCAGTGCTGGGAGCTATGCTCATTGCTGTTAGACACTTAAAGTTCCTGTGATATCTAACTCTTCAAAAGCTAGCAATTAATCTAAGATTTCATTATGTTCTTTCCTGAAATTTTCCTTCAGCAATTCTTACTTTTTAACACCTAATATCTAAAATTCTTTCTGTGTAAAATACCTTGATTTTATGGTTTTTTTCTGACATAACCTTGACAAAAAGAAGATTCCTAAACACACACACACACACACACACACACACACATGCTCACACCAAGTAAACATGTAAATGCAAAAGTCTAGGATGGTACATAAAACGGGAGATATGTTATTTAAAAGACTTGGTTTCAAAAAGGTCATAACCCTCCCTCAGTTGGTGTTATCTTGGTGTAGCTTCACAAAGTTAATCTAACATAATTAAGACAGTGTGCTAATGGGACAGGTACAGTGCTGAGGCAGCCCACTGGAATAGAACAGAAAGCACAGAAATTTTTTTCATTTCTCTATGAAAATTTGATATGAAAGTGAAATGAAATTGCAGATCAGTGGAGACAGAATGTCCTAGCCAATAAATTGTGCTAGTAAAATATACTGTCCATAGTATAAATAAAATTAGATCTCTCAACATGTCATTAGCAAAGAAGGAAAAATAACCCATTATATTTAAAACCTTAATTTTGAACTTTAAAGAAGAAAATATTATATAACCTCAACATAGAGAAAATATTTTTAAACAAAGTGTGAGTCAGCTTTCTATTACTATAAAAATACCTTAAGTAATCCGCTTATAAAATGAAAAGGCTTATTTTGGCTCACAGTTTTGAGGTTCTAGACCGTGGTCAGTTGGCCCTGATGCCTCTGAGCCTGTGGCAAAACAGCACATCATTCAGTAGAGCACCCAACCTGATGGCAAAACCACTGGTCTAATGGTCAATAATTCAAAAAAAAAAGAAATGAAAGGCTGGAATCTCTCTATCCCATTCAAGGGCATGCTCCTTAGTAGCAGAAAGATCTCTCAGCAGACTCCACCTCTTAAAGGTTTTACTACCACCCAATAGCACCATGGGCTGGAGACCAAGCCTTACCACATGGGCTTTGCCGGTCATTCCAGATCCAAACTATAGAAAAAAAGCATATTCTATAAATGAACAAGATAACAGATATGTTTAAAATTGAAAAAAAAAATAGACCAACTCAATTTTGCCTGTGAATTAAAATGTAAGTTTACAAATTTGAGATCAGCATCGGCAACTTAGTGAGATCCTGTTTCAAAAAAAAAAAAAAAAAAAAAAAAAAATAATGGTGGGGGGTGAGGGTGGGAATGGATTATATGCCCTTTTCAGGAATACTAGTTCAAAATTAGGAAGTAGAAAATCCTACAGCTAATGTAGAGTGAATAAACATTAATTAAATAGGCTATTAGTAACAAAGATTACTGTAAATTATTTCTAAGTGACATTTTTCTGCCTTAGCAAACTTTTAAGAAGCAATAATGTGGGGTTCAAACAATAGAATGCTATCTAATGAATGGTATTATTTATTTAGCACAATAGCATTTCTTTAAATTTGAAAATATTTTTATTTTGTGCATTGTAATTTAGAAATTGGTACCACTTATGCTTTTGAGTGATTAGTTAACATAGATAAGACATAATAAATTGTCAATAAAACCTCTCTGGTACCTTTTAGATTGCACACAGTGGCACAAACTCTTTGCTTAATCAATTCTATTCTACAACCATGGTTACAAATGCCATTTAAAAATATTATGTTTTATTTTAATGCTTGTTTAAGAAAGTTGATTTTACTTTGGAAACCATTTTTAACTTAGTTTATTTCTGATATGTTAAAAAAGAGGGAAACAGAATGCTGTCCAGTTTTAATCACATGGGATTTAGGTGAATTTTTGAGGCTATGCTTTCACATAAGATGGAACAGATAATTCCATCAGGGAAATGAAAAAGCTTAAGATTTGGGTCTCCGTGTAAATACTTGCTTATAACTTCTCATTTTTTCTTCCTGTCTTATAGAATATTGGAACTCTAAGAATTAGCTTGACCACAGCCTCACAGACCTAATGTATAGACAATTATCTCCATTGTGATAAATGCTTCATACTGTGTATGTGCTTCTCAAATACATTGATAACCAAAAATACCTAATTGTTTCAAAATTATATCCTGAATATAAATTTTAATAACATTTAAGATGTGGTATTAAGCTAGTACTTTAAATAAAAACTAGTAAAGCATATGAGATTTTATCTGGCTAAAGAAGGAGAAAGATTACCCTTGTGTCTACATGTCACTATAGCTAATCATATTGTTCTATGACTTCAGTGATGCGTAGAAATGGAAATAACAGAGATGAGTACAGCAGACTTTTCCAAAGACTGAGTTTTCCAGGTCATTTAATCCTCTCTACTGTCTTCACAACTCTCCAACAGAGTTAATGATAACAGATTTTCATATTATTGTTCTCATGGTAACCTGTTTTGGTATAAGATAAAAATTCTATATTATCAAAGCATGGGTGAAAATACAATGATCATCAACTCACCAAATTTCTGACTCTCCCCCCTACACACCTTGTGCCTCTCTCTCTCTTGCACACACATATAATATGTGTTGATGCATTGTCTCCTTTTATTAGAATGTATGGACTATCAAGAATAAATCAATACCAGGGAATTAAACAAAAAGAATCAACACATACAAGGCTTGAGCAATAAACAGCATGTCCTTTGCTCTTAGATCTTCTTAGACTTTCCCAGCCACATAAACATCTCTGAAAGCAATTCTGACAGATTTTGTAGACGAGTTTCACAATTGATGATAATTTAATATACAATGTGAGAAGATAACAACACATCTAGATACAAATGCACTGTGATTCTAAGAATTAAGAATTAAGCGGGGGGTTGGGGGTTGGGGGGGAAACGGCGGTGATCCATTGGTTTGGGAGGCTGAAACAGGAGGATTGCAAGTTCAAAGCCAGCCTCAGCAAAAGCAAAGCACTAAGCAACTCAGTGAGACGCTGTCTCTAAATAAAATAGAAAATAGGGCTGGGGATGTGGCTCAGTGGTTGAGTGCCCCTGAGTTCAATGCCTGGTACCAATAAAAAATGAAGAATTAAGAATTGAAGCTGGGCTCCGTGGCGCACGTCTGTAATCCCAGCATTTTGGAGGCTGAGGCAGGAGGATCCCAAGTTCAAAGCCAGCCTCAGCAATGGCAAGACACTTAGCAACTCAGTGAGACCCTGTCTCTAATAAAATACCAAAAAGAAAGGGCTAGGGATGTGGCCCAGTGGTCCAGTGCCCCTGAGTTCAATGCCCGGTACCAAAAAAAAAAAAAAAAAAAAAAAAGAATTGAAAGTAGACAGCCTCATACTGGCAACTAGAAGAAAATTGCAAGCATGTTAAAGAACTCTACATGCAAAGCAACTTAGAAGTACTTCATAAGTAAACAATAGCTAGAAAGGTTCTGTATAAAATATTTTGGGTTAAATGTTCCTTAGCAATATATAAATAATTAAGGTTGTGTTGTATAATAAAGGTAACTGCTACACACACAGGTGCTTGAAATGTGACTAGTTTGTATTGAGATGTGCTTTGAAAATAAAATATAACACAGATCTCCAAGTCTCAGTATTACAAAAGTGTCTAATGTTTCATTGATAATTCATTGCATTCCACCATAAATAAATGTTTTATATATGTATATTTAATCAAATATATTATTATAATTATTTTTTCCTTTCCTTTTTTAGGTTTGATTGATAGAAAATTTTAAAATAAATGTATATGGCTTATATTTGTCGCTTGCATATTTGTGTTGAATAGAGCTAACCTGAGAAATTTTAGCAGTATCTTAAAATTGCTGATTAAAACAATTACAAAATATACTTATTTAATTTGTTCAAAAGGAGAACGGTGCATTAAAATTTAAGGATGAGAACACAAAGCACAAAACTGCACATAAAAAGTCAATAGTTTCAACACAGTAAGTCATAATTTTAAATGCCAATGGGGAGAAATTTGATTTAAAACTATTCATGTACTTACCTATGTTGGATTATACTGTCCAACATAATTCTTGAATTTGAAGATTTACATAAAATGATCATTTTCATTTTAATAAAAAAATGTAGTTCTAATGTACATTGTTGCTTTTGATTTAAGTAACCATTGTTTGACTTTCTTATCTTCACCCGAATATCAGTAAAGTCAGATGGGTTAAATAAATCAATAATGGACAGAAATAAGAAATAATATGCAGAGCTATTTCCTCAACAGCTTCTTGGCCAAATCGCATAAACTTGTAACATTAACAATTGCTGAAATTTAACATTCAGTTACAAACTATGAGAAGCTACTCTCTGATTAATAACGTAAAACCTCACCAATAGAAGATTGCTATGTATAATTAAAATGCATCAATAAAAATTAATAGATTCTATGAAAAAAATTATTAAATATTTCCCTCACTGACGTATTAGTTGAAGATTGAGACCATCTAAATCAGTACTGCCCTACACTTGGCTGAGCAAGTTTCCAAGATGCTGGGGAAAACATTAAAGCAAAGAAGCAGCAAGGCAATGTGCCATTGTGGACCCTTGAGAAGGGAGGGCCCTGGATATGGGAAAACATCAGTGGAAAAGCTTCCTGATGTGGCTGTTGGTGGAGCAAGGGATTATGGAACTGGAGCTATGACAAAAACTAGTATGAAATCATTATTCAAACATGGTCATATTCTGTGAAAACATACTGAATCTTACTATAGGTTTCTAAGGGGAATGTGTGAGTGTTCTTTACCCTCACCTTAATCTTGGGATAAAAGTAACTTTTCTGTTTTTAAACAGATTCTACCCTTTAATTTTTTGGAGAGGTATGTTGATACACACTAGTACATTTTTAAAAATATCCACTAAATCATGTTTATATTCACATCGTCAAACACTGGAAAAGTTCATTCAAAGCCATCAGTCAAATAAGCCATTTGATTGAACTAATTTGGCAAAAGATGGTAAAAATAAATTTGTTTACAAAATGTTTCCTTTTTTTATTGAAGCGCTCATATCTTGAAGGAAGAACCTAAGTGTACAGAGTTGATTTGAAGATATTCTTTCAAACAGATATGCTGGGCATGAAAGAAACTTGTGAAATACTTTAACTGACATTTATTATTATTTATCTTCTACTTCTAATGATATTGCCTTTATTATGGTAGAAAATTGTTTTTTTTCCTATTTACTTCATAATTATTTTAATGTCTTATAAACTGGATAATTAGTAGTAAAACCAGAATTATTCAGGTAGACAATGGGTATGGTAAGATGATCAATAAGACCATTAAATAGTAAAAGGGAAGGATTCTTATAGGTACGTATTTTATAAGAATTACAATGTATTAAAGACTTTTTACAGGGAGGGACTTGAAAGCCATGTGAAGACACATACAGAGCATGTGTTATGCCTTCTGAAGTTGGAAAGAAAACACTATAATTTTTTGACATTTTTTCTGCATAACTTGTTTGGTGAAGGAGCAATGCATTTAATCCTTTCCTAATATTAAGTTGTATGAGACACAAGGATATGCTGAATTTTAGAAGATAATTTAAAATGCATATTGTATGTAAGATTTTGATAGGTTTATAAATATAATAGAAAATAATGAATTCCATGCTTCTTCAGAAATACCTGTTTTTTTTTTTTTTTTTTTTTTTTTTTTTTTTTTTTTTTCTGCTTGAGGCTTTTTTAAAAGTATAAAGTTAAAGATTTAGGAAAAATTATCTTAAGAACTTCTGAAGTATAATAAAAATAGTTCTATAAAAATCAAAGAAAAATAGTAAATATATTCGAAATTTTGTTTTATTTAACATTTAAATACTACTATCATATTAAAATTGGAATATTCATCATAGTATTACATTTCAGAATATTTCTATGACATCATATATGCTTTAATTTAAATTAAACCCATGACATTATTTGTCTCTGAAAATTGAATTACTATATGATGTAAGATAGAAAATTGTTTTATTTTAAATTGTTCCTTCAACTCAAATTAATATTAGTACTAGACATTAATTTACACAGTTTTTAATATGAAGCATTTTTTAATATGGAATATGTCAAAATATCTACTCTATGTTATATAAAATATATGTAATTGTTTTCAATGTTTCATCAAATTGTTCTAAAATGCAGTTTGCATTGTGCCAGACCAGATAGATAATAATATTCTTGATATTATTATTAAAAGAATGCATTCGTTGAATTGCCTCTTGTTGTTTGCTATTAATTTCTACGAAGGAGCATAGCAAGGTACAGCAATACCAAAATTTCAAAAATGAAATGAATTTGTAGTATTTTTCCATTATGTCTGACTGTTCCATGAGAGTTTGGGATGGATTGGGAGTAAATAATGTCTCTCTACCTACTTACAAGATCAATTGTTCATTTATTAATTAGCATTATTTTACTCAATTTTATCTTGTTGCTTGTTGTTAATGTATAGTTTGGATAGTGTAGGTTATTATTTATTTTAATTTCATGGGTTCTGTTTGTAAAAATGTCACTTAGCAGTATTTTCTTCTTGTTTGACTGCTGGGAGTTTTAAATCCAAATTACAGACAAAATGTTTTATGCTGGATTTTATAATCTCCTACATTGTGTTTTTTATCAATATTTTCTCTTTGTTTTTATTATTAATTTTTTATACCTAATTTTTGGTTTACATTTTTGTAAATTATATCAATTTTATTACAAATCTGTTATACAGATAGTTTATGAAAATCATTGCATCTTTTATTTCTAATTTTTTGAAATTTTGTTAGTGCATTATCAATTTTAATAATTCCATTCATTTGTAGACATGTGTTCATCATGAGTGAGTTGCAAATGTATCCATTAATAACATTTTTTGAAATTGCCTTTCTAAAATGAAAAATGAATAATGAATAGATTAAAATGTTCACATTTTGAAGTGATTAATGTATTGGAATAATAAATCAAAGTTACAGGAATAGACAATTTTAGGAATGGGTGAGTTTTTGTTTTGTGTTTCTGGGATACCTTGGAAGATTTTTCTGCTCAGAATTTAAGAACGAAATTAAGAATTCCAGCCATTTGGATTTTGTGGTGTCAGAAGATACATCAGCGTCAAATACCCTAAGGCAGCCATGAGTTAAGCTTAATCTGTTAGACCAAAGTAAGATGGATAGTGGAAAGAAATGAGATATAGAGCTGATAGGACAAAAAAAAAAAACAAAAACAAAATCTCAAGCAAGTCAGTTTAAGGTATTGGGAAGACTTTAGTTTTCAAGGTCTGTGAGGTGGGAAATAAGCTGTTGGGGAGTTTGAACTGATGATTGTCATGATTTATTAGATGATTTCAGCCTCTAACAATATATTGGATATAATGTATAAGAAAAATAAAAGGATAAAAAAAATGATCAGTGTCTTATGCCTAAGAATCTGGAACATGAGATTTGCCTCAGCAACTAGAGAGAAAGGAGATTTTCCTTATTTAAATTGAGAAGATGGCAGGAGTAGCAGGTTTTGAGTGGGGAATTTGAAGGGTTGATTTTTCAGATAAATATGGGAAACATATTTGAAGTACAAATTAAGATGTGATATATTCATAGCACGCATGATGTGAAGCTTAGGAAAGATGAACTGAGATATTTAAAATCTGCATTAATTTTACAATAATCTAAAGGAAGACTGAAATGGAAGAATTGTATGGTCTAAAACAGATTATAGAGATGAGAATTAGCAATGGAGTCTGAAAAAATGTAGCTACAGAATTTTTTTAAAAATAGAAAGGAAGGAAGAAAGAAAGAAAAGGGAAGGAAGGAAGGAAGGAAGGAAAAAAAAAGTGATGCAGATGCCTTGTAAAAACAGTTTTTAAGAAGGACAAAATGAATGGCCAGGACAAAACCTGCTATCAGTGTGGTAAAATTAAAATTTAGAATTGAGTTTTTGTTTATTTTGATGTCATTGTTACTTTCCAAGAGCTTTTCCAGTGGGTTGATAACGATGTTGAGAAGGAAAGCCAGATTCAAGTGCACTTGAGACCAAGTGGAAAGAGTAGAGACAGCAAGTACACAAAGGATTTTCTCTAAAACAATAATTATTAATAGTCCTGTTATATAAAATAAAAATATAAAAGTAATTGCAAAATCATTTGTACCCAAGTTGCATAAATCTACAATGAACTTATTCAAAACTACCAAATATAAATCCATTGCTTTCCTTAGAATTTTTATTTTCAAGCAGAAAATTGTACTTTTTTATTTGCTTCTGCTTCTCTTAAGTCTCTCTCTAGTTCTTCTGCCCTGTTAAGCTTTAATTCATTAAAATACTTGAAGTCTTACAAAGCTTTTGGTAAGAGGCCATATTGTTATGTTTCCATGTTACATATTTTTAAATTAGATAAAAGTCTAACATGGGCTGGGATTGTGGCTCAGCAGTAGAGCACTCGCCTAGCACGTGTTTGGCCCGGGTTCAATCCTCAGCACCACATAAAAATAAAGGTATTGTGTACAACTAAAGCAAACAAAAAAATATTTTTAAAAAAGTCTAGCAAAACATGAAATAAGAATTCAGTAGAATCTTATAGCTGCAGGAGGGGCTTCTTCTCCATGAAAGGATTTTATTCTAGTAAAGAGCCAGAGCAACTGCAATAACTCCTGATATTTTTATTTAAATACAGTGTTAATAAATAAATTATTATATATTAATTAAAAATATATGAATATGCATTACAAAACAAAATGAAATTTTCCTAAATAAAATATCTAGAATTTGTCTTCAGATAAACTATATGTGAACCAAAGTAACTAGCACTTATTATTGCTTTTGATATTATTTTAAGGCCATAGTTTCATGTCTTGAATTTTTGTGCATTGAAAGTTAGAGGCAACCTGCAAATGTGGAATGATATGGCATTTACCATCAGAAAACATGAATTTTATCCCCAATTCTACTAGTTTAAATCTACGTGATTTGAATCAAACCCTCTTTTTCTCAGGTTCTACAAACCATAAAATTAGAATAATCACAATATCTAGCATACTGACCCAATATGGAATTTACTAGGATGTTGTATGTTGTATAGTTCACATGTTTTCTTTGCAAAAGGGAAAGTATTTTATCTATAAATGTTGAAAAAATAAAAGTAAAAGATAAATTAAAAATATTCGATATAGCCTTATAAGAACATCTTATTCCTAAAGATCATGAATCAGTATCTATTGAGGTATTGAGCAGACAAAATTCCAGGGAGAGACATCTTCATGAAATATAATTTGTGTTGAGTATTCCTCATTTGGAATTCAAAAAAACATTAACGGAAAAATCATGGCTAACGAAAATTACTATGAAAGAACAAAACAAAGAAACCAAACCCTGGTGTAATTGCTTTTCAATAGAAATCACAATAATAATTCAGCTTTGAATTATAAATTATAATAATAAAACAAAAGATAACTAAATTTGATTGAGGAATATCTTGCCCTGCTATCTAAGAAATTTGGATATAAATCAATGATAATTATATATCATGCTAATCTTTTCTATATTATAAAGATGTTTGATAGTATCAGAAAATGTATTGAACAAATAGTCGTAAAGTGGTTCCATTTCCAGTTTTCCACAGAATCTCCATACTGCTTTCCAGATTGGATGCACCATTTTGTAGTCCCACCAGCGATGTATGAGTGTACATTTTTTCCCACATCCCCTCCAACATTTATTGTTGTTTGTGTTCTTCATAACTGCCATTCTGACTGGAGTGAAATGAAATCTTAGTTTTGGTTTGCATTTCTCTAATTGCCAGAGATGTTGAACATTTTTTCATGTATTTGTTGATTGAGTGTATATCTTCTTCTGAGAAGTGTCTGTTCAGTTCCTTAGTCCATTTATTAATCGGGTTATTTATTTATTTATTTATTTATTTTGGTGTTAAGATTTGAGTTCTTTATATAATCTAGAGATTAGTGCTCTATTTGATGGACATGTAGTAAAAATCTGTTTCCAATTAGTAGGCTCTCTATTTACCTCAATGGTTGTTTCCTTTACTGAGAAGAAGCTTCTTAGTTTGAATCTATTCCATTTATTCATTCTTGATATTAATTCTTGCACTATAGGAGTCATATTAAGGAAGTAGGAGCCTAATCCAACATGATGGAGATTAGGGCCTACTTTTTCTTCTAAAAGGCACAGTGTCTCTGGTCTAATTCCTAAGTCCTCAATCCATTTTGAGTTGAGTTTTGTGCATGGTGAGACCCAGCTATCCCACTCCTCAGTCTATATCCAAAGGACTTAAAAACAGCATACTACAGGGACATAGCCACATCAATTTTTATAGCAGCACAATTCACAATAGCTAAACTTTGGAACCAAACTAGATGCCCTTCAGCAGATGAATGGATAAAGAAAATGTGGTATATTTACACAATGGAATATTACTCATCAATAAAAGAGAATAAAATAATGGCATTCGCAGGTAAATGGATGAAGTTGGAGAATGTAATGCTAAGTGAAGTTAGCCAATTCCAAAAAATCCAAATGCTGAATGTTTTCTTTGATATAAGGAGGCTGATTCATAGTGGGCTTGGGATGGGGAGCACAGGAGGATTAGAGGGACACTAGAAAGGTTAATAAGGAGGGAGGAGAAGGGAGGGAGAAAAAGGGTAAAAAACAAAAAAAGATGGTAGAATGAGATGGATATCATTAACGTAAGTGCATGTATAAAGACACGAATGGTGTGAATATAATTTGTATACAACCAGAGATATGTAAAATGTACTCTATATGTGTAATATGAATTGTAATGCATTCTGCTGTCATATATAACAGAAAAAATGTTCTTGTTAATAGTAAATAATATTTTCAGAATTCAAAATATTTAAAAAATTACTACCTATGGTTTGTAATTAGACTTGTATTTTTCAACAAGTTAGTTCCTATAATCATATTCAAAGACAACTGAAGGAAGCAGGTTATAGGCCAGATGCTGGAACCAGTGCTATGATGATATATAGTTAAACATAAAAGTTTTACCTATGGTTTAAAAAAATTAAGGTGATCATTTTGCATATTATCTAGTTTTATGAAAATATAGGTGGTTTCATTTTCTTACCATTCTATCTGCTTATCTTATTCAACCTTCTTATCAAGAAGCAGTTATCATTACTTTAAAAAAGCAGAGTTTATCAAATTTCAATTATTATTCTTTTATTTAAATTTTAGAAATACAATAAATCTTTGGATAAAAGAAATTGAAGTCAGATAATTTTAAGCTTTTGTCCCAGCTGTAGCAGAGAAAAGAAAAAAAAAAAAAAAGGATATTCAAAAATAAAAAAGACAACATTAAAAATATGAATAAAATATAAAAATAAAAAATATGAATAAAAAATATGAAAAGATAATATTACTTTGCTATATATCACATAGTAGTAATACTTGGCTACTAAAAGTGTTAGTAGGAAATCTTTCCATAATGAAGGCTGCTTGATGTCACTGTACTCTGTTCTTGTCAAACTCCATCTGGAAGAAAGACATCAGCAACCTGCAGGTGACTGGGTGAAGCGAGAGTAGGGGATGATGAATCTTTATCACTTGGGAAATGATGGAAGAAATTAAGGATATGTACTCCAGGGAAAAGAATACTTAGACAAAGACAAAATATATGCTCTTAGCTGTTTGAAGGGACTGTCATCAGTTTGGAAAGTGGATTAGAATAGGTATGCGCTGCTCTAAAGAATAGCCTCTTGCACCAAGGCTAACTGTCAGAGGGAAGGTACTTTAGCGCAGCATGATAAAAAGATTTCTGATCATTTTAATTACCTCAAATTAGTGGGTGCTTCATTTATTTCTAAGAAGTGCCTTGCACTTGGAAAAATGGATGAGATCTGATGTCTAAGGCTACTTTCAACACTAAAAGTCTTTGATTTTGTAAATTAAAGCAAATTAAAAATTTCCATTCTACATTTTCATAAGTTCTGTTCATGAATTTAAGGTAATCTAGGAAGTTTACATTATTGTCTTACTTGTATCTCTGTCTCTATATCATTTAAAATCTCTCTATATATACATCCATTATCTTTTGCATAATTTAAGCTTTATAAAGAGAAAAAAATCACATATCATGTTCTAATAATTGTATATTTTTGAAATGAAAATAACTATGATAATTATCAATTCACTTTTAAATGGTCACATTTTGACCTATAAAAATAGCAATTTCAAATAAATAAGTCAAATACTGCAAGTCAGGGCTAGTGTTGTAGCTTAGTGATAGAGCCCTTGCCTGTCCCCTATAAGGCACTGGGTTCAATCCTCAGCACCACATAAAAATGAATAAATAAAATAAAATTGTGACCTGAGTCTTCATAGTAAATTTTGATCATTATGTTTAAAAAAGTCTAAGCCTTGGCGAGGCACTTAGCAACTCAGTGAGACCCTGTCTCTACTAAAATACAAAAAAGGGCTGGGGATGTGGCCCAGTGGTCGAGTGCCCCTGAGTTCAATCCCAGACACCAAAAAAAAAAAAAAAAAAAAAAAAAAAAAAAAAAAAAAAAAATCTATCCTTTGAAAAATAGATATGTATTTTTCAGTTCATCATTTAACCTGAATAATAAAAATAAATACAAAGTAAATATTGAAAAGAATAAAAGATATAAAATTACTATAAGATAATAAGAAAATTTAAATGAAAGACCTTAAGTAGAGCTCATGATTTCTCCCTCAAAAAGTGTTGACTGGGGCAACCCTCTGGTGCTGTACTGAGGCAAGTGAAGAAAGACCAACTTTGAAGATCATGGGCAGTCAAAAATCAAAACAAGTATGTTTGAAGGAGAAATGAAAAGTACACTGAAAGTTTTCTTAAAATATAATTTATTGTTTGTTCCTCAAGTCCATATTATATTTTAAGGCAGTATCCTGTCCACACCTCTTATTGGATAGATAAGAAAGAAGTTTAAAATGCAATTTCCTACACTTGAAGGAAATGTGATGTAGCAGAAAGTATTGTGGACATTGTGGAATGTTTTTATCTGTTCCGTAATTAAACTGATACCTTTTGCATGTATTTATTTGAGAGTTTCATTCCTCAATAGGGAAATGGAGTACACTTGCAAAACTAGAGCATAAACTATTAAAAGGCATACATACATAAGAACTTGGTGTTTCAAAAAGAGGATTAGCCTGAGAACCACATGAAAAACAGAAAATATGGGATATGATGTCTAACTTATAATCAACCTATATTGTCTCCCAATGAGTTTTGCAATGTTATTAAGAGAATATAGTGTTATTAGTGACATCAGCTGAACCTAATGACTCACTAGTCATCAAGTGCCTCTCCATCCTTTGCTCTGAGGATCCCAATTGCTATTCACTTCTACATAAATTTCTCAATGTCACTTAAACAAGTTCATGATTATATACCCTCTTATCCTTGTGATAGAATCAGTTATCTGAATTCTTAAATCTTGAAGCAGCCCACTGAGGGTGACTTTACTCCAATTTTACAAAGAAGGAATGTGAGGCAAAGAAAAGAAATTTATACTAGCAACATAACAAAAATGAGGCAAATTCAAGATTTCATGTTATGCCTAAAGGCTGTTAAAGTCTGTGTCTGTCCTTCTTATAAACTTAAAAACTATGTACTTAGAAAGGCTTAAAATCTTTGTTTTGTTCAAATACTATTCTTATGTAAATTACCATTCAATTATCCTCAGGATAGCTGTACATAAGAGTTTTCATTTTGTATACTTTCTCACAGCCCCTTTGAAATAGAAATATTATAAATTTATTGTATCATTCCCATAGGTAATAGTAACTGAGTACCAAACGTCAAATATTTAAAATAAAACTTTCAAAATGAATTAAAATATATATTAGAGATCAATTATATACATTAATACATTTATCAAAATATTGAAGGAACAGGGGGATACAAGATGGTGGGCTAGAGGGAGGCTGCATTCTGTGTCACTCTGAGCCCTGGGATTCAAGTAGTAGGAGTACTTGAATAATAATACTGAGGGTTATTAGAGGACCCTTGACAGCTGCTCCCACGCAGGAATCATGGCCATTGTGCCCAGTGCAGATCTCCAAGCCTCAATGTGAGCACCGGACTCCCAGCCACGTGCCCACACAAGATATTTGGGTGCTTGAGCAGGACCACCTGTATCAGCACCTGTGCAAAACCCCTGGCTGCCCACTTGCAGAGGAATCCAGCCACTGTTCCCACGCAGGATACCTGGCCACTGCCCACACGCAGGACCTCCAGGCACCACTCCTGTGTGGACCCCCATCTACCAATGTGGGGCTCCACCAGTCACTTCCGTCTCCTACACACAGTAGCCTGCACATGGGGACACCGCACAGGGTCTGGAGACAGCTGCCAGCCACGACACTGCATGCCACAGAGCTACATCTCTAAACATGCCACCCAAGGCCACAACCCGGCCCCACCTGGCCCTACGACCCATGGCAGAAAGCAGCCGCCTCCATCTTGGGACACCTTTGTCATCATCTTTAGTTGGGGCAATTCCCAGCTTGGGACACTGGCTGAGGCTTAGAAGCAACATTAAAGTACTTATAGTTCCCAACTCCCTCCTCTCCCCAGCAGAGTGCTTGTGGGTACGCCACCAGTCCATAGCTCACAAAAACCTGGTTCTGAACTGCCCTATACCAAACAGCTCTCCATGGCAGGTGCGCAGCCCACAAGACCTCCAGAGACAGAGGTTCCTCATTGAGAAGTAGAAAGGGAGGGGGTGAATGAAATACAGTTTAGAGACTAAATTAGAGACCAGGAATTGTGAGGTCTACAGGTGATATAAGGAAATAAGACCAGATGCCAACATCACACAAGTGGGCCCCAAAGGAGATCCTTGGGATACAATCTCCCATCAGGACTGGTAAGTGCTATACCCTGCCTCCAGGAACCCTACCCCCAAGACCAACCCTCCCACCCTAACAACCTTCACCATCCTGAGGGTAGAGATACCAAAAAACAAAAGACAACTCTACCTATTGGCTGAAAACGGAAGCAGGAAAGATACTGATATCCAACAAGAACAATCCTTGATTGTTGAGATTTGGTTTTTTTCTTTCTCTTTTCTCTCTTTCTTCTCCTGCTCTCACATCCCCAACATTTGTGAAACCAAGTACTTTTCATAAATTAGGCTACTGAGAACTGGGACGACTGAATAGTATATTCTGGTGATGTTGTATATTATTTTATTTACTATTTTTACATTTTTTTGTATTTCTTAATATTTATGTTTGTTTGTACTCTCTCTATTGACTTCCCACTTGTCTTCCCCAAATCACTTTCTCTCTCCTGCTACAAACAAATTTCTTTAGATTCCTCTTTCATGCTTTTTAAGATCTAATAACTCTATATTCTCAACTCCTATGCCTTCAACATCTCATCCTACACATCACCCCCAGTTCTTTTTCCACCATCAGAAACTGTAGACCCTTTTGCAAACCTACTGTTTATATCATAGATAATAATTGAACTCACCTATTTCTGTATACTGTGACAAAACCATAAACGTCTTAATAGGATCTATTTGGTTTAAGCTATATATTGTTTGTATTGGGAATCTTTTGATATTCTTCTCCTCATTAAAGGAGGAGGTATTGTAACCCTGCAAAGACACCATGAGCATATAGGGTAAAAACTATAATGCCTCAGATCCTCAGTGGTAGAAGGGAAGACACATAAACAACACGAAAAAACAAGGGAAGAAAGTGCCCCAAACAAAGGTACTACATTATTAGAATCCATGGCCATCACAACAGAAGAAATGACAGAGAAGGAGTTCAGGATGTACATAACTAAGATGTTCTGTGAATTAAAGGATGATATAAGAGAGCAAATACAGGAAGATAAACATCATTTCGAAAAAGAACTACATAACAAATATAAGAAGCAAAAGATTACTTCAATAAAGAGATAGAGGTTCTGAAAAACAAACAAACAAAAAGAAATTCTTGAAAAGCTCAATAGAAAGCACCACCAACAGATTAGATCACTTGGAAGACAGGACCTCAGATAATAAACACAAAATATATAATCTTGAAAACAATGTTGAACACACAGTGAAGATGGTAAGAAACTGTGAGGAGAATATTCAACAATTATGGGATAATATAAAAAGACAAAATTTAAGAATTATTGGGATAGAGGAAGGCACAGAGTTTCAAACATAAGGAATGAATAATCTATTCAATGAAATAATATCAAGAACATTTTCCAAACATGAAGAATGAATTGGAAAATCAAATACAAGAGGTTTACAGGACACCAAATGTACAAAATCACAACAGATCCACACCAAGTCCCATTATAATGAAAATACCTAGCATGCAGAATAAGGAGAGAATTTTAAAAGCCACAAGAAAAATGAATGAGATTACATAAAGGGGGAAAACAATTAGGATATCTGCAGATTTTGTAACACAGACACTGAAAGTTAGAAGATCCTGGAAAAACATATACTAAGCTCTGAAAGAAAATGGATGCCAACTAAGAATCTTATGTCCAGCAAAATTAAACTGTAGGTTTGATGACATTGCTCGTGGGAAGGCAAATTGGTGCAATCAGTATGGACAGCAGTATGGTGTTTCCTTGGAAAACTTGGAATGGAACCACAATTTGACCCAGCTATTCCACTCCTTAGTTTATACCCAAAGGACTTAAAAACAGCATACTATGGTGACATAGCCACATCAATGTTTATAACAGCACAATTCATAATAGCTAAATTGTGGAACCAACCTAGATAACCTTCAGTAGATGAATGGATAAAGTAAATGTGGTATATATACACAATGTAATATTACTCAGCATTAAAAGAGAACAAAATCATGGCATTTGCAGGTAAATGGATGGAGTTAGAAAATATTATGCTAAGTGAAATAAGCCAATCTCCCCCCCACCCTAAAAAAAAAAAATCCTGAATCTTTTCTCTGATATGTGGATGCTGATTCATAATGGGAATGTCAGGGAGCATGGGAGGAAAGGAGGAACTTTAGATAGGGTGAAAGGGAAATAGAGGAAGGAATAGGCATGGGGGTAGAAAAGATGGTGCAATAAGATGGACATCATTACCCTAAGTACATGTATGAATATACGAATTGTGTGACTCCACTTTGTGTACAACCAGCGACATGAAAAAATGTGCTCTATATGTGCACTATGAATTGAAATGCATTCTGCTGTCATGTATAATAAACTAGAATTAATAAATAATTTTTTAAAAATTTTAAAAATTGAAGGAACAAATTAATTATGAGAAATAAAATTAACCCATATTCACACCACATTAATAATGATATATATTAAATTTTATATTTCCCTTCAGAAGCAAAAAATAATTTGACATTGCTATAATAATAGCATAAATATATTTCTATATTTCACTTTTTTACTTGATATTATGTCTGACTTACATGAAGATTGCCTTTAAATATTGACTCTCAATATTAAATATAGCTTATTAGCTTGCCACAGAGCTACTGAGGAGCAGAGTGATAATTCTATTTAATTGGTGATAAAGCAGAAAAATAGTGAATTAATTTTGAAGACATAATGCAAAACTGTGAGCTAATTTATTTTCAAAAATGTCTGGTAGCATTGAGCACACCTGCCTTCTCTTACACCCACAAATGCTCAGCCCAATCTGTGTCCAGAAGGCCTTGGTCTGTCTCGTTAGGCCTGGCTGCTAGTGGAACTTAACTCAAGGGTTAGGTTAGCTTCACAAACCCAGAAGACCAAACCACTGAGCTCTCAGTGTTCTGGCCAAGGAGGTCTCAACCCTCATCAGGGCAAGGTGCAATTGTGACTGAGGAGTAAGATGGGGATGCAGAAGTACAACTAATGTGGAGAGGACAGCCACTGCCACTTAGTAGCAAAAATGGTCATTTCTATGAAATGATTTGACAGGCCTATCAACCCAGAATCAATACATTCAGACATAAATAAATAGCCCTTATTTAGTTTTCCTCTAAAAGCGTCTTAACCAGAAAGTTAGAGCAAGTGTTTGGAAGGAATATTTGAACTGTGTAGAATCAAGAAATATTTATTTAAATTGAAAAAGGACATTTATGGTCTGATGAAGATATTTGCTATCCTTTAACTACTAGTTCAAAGGAGATTTTCTTGACTCTTTAATAAGGAAATCTTTTCTACTTTTTAACTTACATGGCACTTTTTCATGTCTCTGATAAGCTGCTATTCATTTCTGTTTTACATTTTAGTCATTTGTAGGCATGACTTATGCCCCCTTCCAGTTTTTATATTTATTCATGAAAAGATCATGTCTTATTCATTTTTGTAACCACTAGTGGATGTGCATCAGTAAAAACACTCTCCAGGCATACATCTGTTGGACAAACAGAAATATTGATACAATTATACATCCAGGAGAAATTAAGGAAAGCTATGAAACCATAACATACTCTCAACCAATATGAAATTAAAGTAGACTGCACTATGTGTTTCTATTAGCAATTTATTTTGTATTTATAGAAAAAATATCTATATTATTATCACTCTATATCTGCAAGGCTTCTGTTCCAGAATACCACATATACACACAGACACAGAAATCTGAGGATGCTCAGAGTCCTTGTATGAAATGGCACAGTATTTGCATATAACCTACATACATTCTCTTGTGCATTTAAACATGTCTAGAATACTTATAACACCTAATATAATGTAAATGTTATGTAAATAGCTGTCATCTTGTATTTTTAGAGAATAATGACAAGAAAGAAAAAAATGCCTGTACAAGTTCAGTACAGATGCAACCATCACAGGCCTAACTACAAATCAGCAGCAATGTAACATTTTCAATCCCCAGCTGGTTGAATCCAGGAATGCAAACCCAGCAGATATGGAATGCTTGACTCTATGTGATTTTGTGATTCAGTCATCACCAAAATTGTGTTCGATTTTCAAATCACCTTAGAATGGAAAATCTATCCTGAGAATACTTGACATTGTATAGAAGTTAAAAATTAGAAAAACACACACACACACACACACACACACACACACACACACACACATCATATCTGAAGCAATGTGTATTAGCTGGCTTGACTACAAAATATGAAGAAATTTTCACTGTACTTGTATAATGGAAGTTATAACATTAGAAAAATCATCCCTAATTTCAATAAAAATGAAAGTAACTCTGTGGAAATAATTAAAAACAAATTAGAAATATTAAAATTATTGTTAAATAAATTTACCAGAAATTTTAGGCCTTAAATCATACTTTGTTATTTGGCTTAAAACTGACCCCCTTTTCTGATCTTTTTCCTCTTTTTCATTTTAGTTCAAATTATTTGTACTTCTAATAAATAAAGCAATCTGAAAGTATAAGTGAACTTTACAAGAGTAAACACTGATAAAATTCTTGTTTCTCAGATTCCTCAATGTTTAAGAAATAGTGATATTCTGTGGTGGCCCAGTTCTGTCAAAGGTTTTAAGTTGGTTCAGAAGGTGAATTTCAATAAGGGAAATGTCTGTCCTTGTTTTAGTGAAGAAAATGTTTAAATTAGTATGTCAATAATGACCCTGAAACTATCATTTGTTTCTGATTTTATATTTATCATCAAATTATGGATGAATCATAATATTGGAAATCAGAGTATTTCAGATTAACTGGCTTGTTACCTCCAACTCTATATATTTTGTAACTTTACAAAATGTGAAATAATGGTAAATTGGAGTAGATAAAACTAGCCACATTCTAAAAATTCACACTTTAATATGTGTTTTGCTAGCAGAGATTTATTATTAGCATTGGAACAGATAAAAGAAAAGAATGTTACTCATCTCTGAATCATTTATTTTGAAGTTTCATGTTTTATAATTATTTGTTTTCAAGTACATTTTTGTTTTATTGAAGGTTTAAACTCTTTTAGTTTGCCTGGATATGTATTTGAAATTTAGCCTTCTTTATATCTTCTATAAGCTGGCATTTTATTATGGAAAAACCATATTGTGGAGATATATGCTTATCTTCTGAATCAATATTTCTTTATTTTTTTCTTTCCTTCCTTCTTTTTTCCTTTCCTTCTTTCTTTCTTCCTTTCCTTTCCTTTCCCTTCCCTTCTTTCCTCCCTCCCTCCTTCTTTCTTTCTTTTTTTTCTTTCTTTCTTTCTTTCTTTCTTTCTTTCTTTCTTCCTCCTTCCTCCCTCCCTCCCTCCCCCTCCCTCCTCTCTCCCTCCCTCTCTCTCTCTCTCTCTCTCTCTCTCTCTCTCCTTCCTTCCTTCTTTGTTCTTTCTTTCTTTCATTACTGGGAATTGAATGCAGGGGTGCTTTACCCCTGAGCCACATCTGTAGCCCTTTCTATTTTTTATTGTGAGATAAGGTCTCACTAAGTTGCTTGGGGACTTACTAAGTGCCGGCCTGTGAAGGGCAAAAATCACACTGGAGACAACTGTGCAGCCAAGAGATTTATTCACCAACCTTTATGGCTAGTCGGAGGTAGAAGAAGTACGGGGAGAGAGGAGTCAGGGAGAGGGAAGTGTGCAAGCTCTGGATGGAGGGTCGGTGCCTAGTCATGCTGGCTGTGGTCTCTGGAGCTGTCGGCTGGAGCAGCTGCTGTAGGGCTGGAGACAGTGAGTCTGGAGCTGTTGCAGCAGCTGCTTCCTCTTAGCAGGGACGAGCTGTTGTGTCTCAGCTCTGGGCAGGCAGGGACTTAAGTAGGGATTTCTGGTGGGGGGTGTGCCTGAGCAACCTTTAACACTATTGGCTCTTTTCCCAGTAAACAGGGCAACCTTTAAGCCAACTGGCTCCTGCCTGGGGAACAGAGTGAACTTTCAGCTGATTGGCTCCTGCCTGGGGAAAATGAAACCAGGTTGCTCCTAATGGAAATTTCCATGGGGGAGATGGCCTGTCAGCCCAAGCCTATCTATTAGCCTGGAACTTGTGATTGTCATGCTTCAGCCTCATGAATCACTGGAATTACAGGCATGGGACATTGTACTTGGCAATACTTCTTTGGCATGTAATATTTTGTCCATATTTTTTAAAAAAGCAACAAATTTTAAATAGGATCTTTATATACTGAAATCATAGCTTCTCTACAAAAATAACTTCTAAATGTCATAGAAGATGTCTATTGAGTTGACCCTTGGGATTTCTCTTCAACGTCCTAAATCATTGCATTTCTTTGAAATAAATAATTCAATTTTGCTTTTTCATTTTTCTGTAAATAGTTGGCACAATTGTTATTGCTCTAACTTCCTTCAGTTGGCTTTGTTCAATACATTGAGAAGTAAGTAACAATTGTACTCTTTGATTAAAGCTATCTACTATGGATTGATTATTTGTGTCCTGCCAAAATTCCTATGTTAAAACCCTAATTACCAAAGTGAAGATATTTGGTCATGGAGCCTTTGGAAGTGATTGGGATTAGCTGAAGACATGAAGTGGGGTCCTCATCATGACCAGTTTAAAAAAAAATAGAAGAGACATAAGTGCTCTCTGACCCCGTGTGAGGACATATGAAGATATATCAAGAAGGTATCCATGTGCAAATCAGAAATCAGGAAAAGAGCCCCTTCATACCCACCTTTGTTTGCACCTTGGTCTTGAACTTGTGTCTTACATTATGAGTATGGTGTATCTCACCATCCTGTACAAGAAGACTGGAATCCAAATTAGATTAAGATATATTCCATGTATTAAAATAGGTTCTATTGTCATGTATAATTAAAAAGTGCTGGGGTTGCTAAGTTATGAATGGGGCCGAGTTCTAAGCTATCCCCCTTTTGGGCCCTAAAAGGGAGTTTCCCCTCTGCCCGCAGAGGGAAAATATAACTTACCCAGCGAGAGTGGACATAAGGGCAAAAATAGTTGGGTGAACCTCTGTCTGATGAACAGAAAGCACGCCACACCCAGGGAGTTCTGTATAGCATGTGAGAATCCAGAAAACTCAGATTTATTGGCAAGGCACTGAACTTAAATAGGCCTAGAACTAGCCAATCAGCCAGCAAGGCGGTCAGGTCTCTCACGCTACATCACAGCCACACCCCTTTGCTTAGCCCCAGTCCTTTAGGGCGTGGTAAGCAGCCAAAGCCCTGCCCCTTGGCAGACATAGTCCCAACAAAAAAGAACCAGTAAAAATTAGGAAAAAATAATTTCTGTTATTTAAGCCACCCAATCTATGATGTTTTGTTAGAGCACTCCAACACTAGCTAAACATTATTGAGATGATTACTATGTACCAGGCACTGCTATTTCACATACAATATCTCATTTATATGTTCTACCAAATCTGTGAGGCATACAGCTACCATGATCTTTCAGAGATTTTCCATATCCAGCTTCATTATCAATTTCTTCAAATAATCCTTGTGCCTTAGCATTTAAATTTCAATCACAATTCTGATTATTCTCTGGGCTGTGTCTTTAAACTATTGAAACAATTCTGTTACAAGAACAAATAATTCTAGGAATATCCTTGCTTTTTCCTTTTCTGTACCAATGCAGAAAGGTCCTTATTAAGGTGTAAAAGAAACATATAAGATATGGGAAATGTTATAAACTTTGCAACTTAGAAACATTCTAGTGACCTTTTTTACTGCTGTGACCAGAAGACCTGACAAGAACAATTAGCAGAGCAAAAGTTTATTTGGGGGGGGCTCATGGTTCCATAGACTGGTGACTCCATTCCTCAGGGCCTGAGGTGGAAGCAGAACATCGTGGCAGAAGTGTGTGGCAGAGGAAAGAATCTGGGGACATGGCAACAGGAAGCAGAGACACACAGACAGACTCCACTCACCATGGACAAAATATATATCTCAATTGTTTGTCCTCAGTGACCTACTTCCTCCAGCAACACCCTACATACCTACAGTTACTACCTAGTTAATTCCTATCAGGGTATTAATACATTAATTAAGTTAAAGCTCTCATAACCAAATCATTTCACCTCTAAGCATTCTTGCATTGGCTCAGACATGAGCATTTAGGAAATACCTCATATCTAAATCATAACCCCAAATAAGCAATTTCATTGATCTCTTAACCTCCTTACTAGAAACTAGAAATGAAGTAATTAATATAAAATAAGATAGCCTATACATACAGAGAAAAAATAATATTTATGTAAAAATGACAGTTTTATTTAAATTGATGTTTTGTTTTTTTTTCATTTATAATCAAAGCATGGACTTGTTGTAATCACTTTTCTTAGGTTAGTGAGAAGCTCCATCCCATTTTTTATGGCTCTGATTTGAGATCAATCTATATTGTCCTTTAATGAAGGAGAAATAATTAAAGATATTAAGATGTGTAGTTAGGGTAAGCAGTGTATTTAATGTTTATTAATTTTCAATTTTTTAAGTACATAATAATTCTACCATATTTTTATTAATTTATTTTGGCTCTGGGGTGGTAGGAGTTGATTCAATCAGCAGAATTCTTTCCAAACTACTTAATTGTCACATGTAAATAATGATACAAACTTTACTTACTGAAACTGATGTCACTCTGCTATTTGGGAACAAATTATATGCATTATTTCAAGAATATTGTAAAGGTGTGGAGTTCATTATAGGCAAAAAAAAATACTCTGCTTCAATTTCTGAACAAATATAGACAGGGTTACTAAGAAATGCATTTCTTTATTTGTTTGAATTATCATGAATTAATGATGTTATTTAATTAAAATAATTCATTAGATGATTAACTATTTAAATTTAAACATTTGCACAAAGGATCTTTCTCTTAATCTATAGTGCTAAAATACATTAGCACAGTCTCCTGAAAAAGTTAGAGTACCTGAAGTTTTACTGCTACTACCATATATTTATAATATTCATGATGTTCCTAAAGATAGATTTACAGTTTTATATTATTATTATTATTATTACTTTTTACTCTAGAAGACTCCCTAAAGGGGTGTACTGATATAAGTTTACCCCTTGAAATGTGACCCATTTGGTACCTAAGTAAGCTCCACATAGTCATTCATTTACACAGGCATTCCATAAATATAAACTGAGCACTATATGCTACAAGCTCAGCAGCAGGTGCAAATGAACCAAATAAGCAGACAGAAATCCCTGTTATCACAAAATTAATGTCCTAGTGAGGGAGGCCCAAACAATGCACACAAAAATAAATAAATAAACTCTGTGATTATTAGAATGTGATAAGACCCTAGAGAAAAGAAAATGGAGAGAGAGTTCTGGGAGTTGAATGGCAACCAAAAAGACCCATCTGAAAGATAGCATTTGAGACAAGATCTGAACAAAGCAGGCTTTCCTGATGGAATTAAACGTAATTTTGACTCTGTATTCATGAGTTCCATATCCGTGGATTCAACCTGAATCAAAAATATTCAAAAAGGACTGAGGATTTGGCACTGACCTAGGACATACAAGGATCTAGGTTCGATCCCCTGTACTGATAAAAAAAAAAAAAATTCATCTATACTGAACATGTACAGGCTGCATTTCTTGTCATGTCATTATCTCCTAAATAATACAACTATTTACATAGCACACATACTTTAGGTATTAGAAGATGTCTAGAGATGATTTAAAATATAAATGAGGATGTGTGTAGGTTATAGGCAAATACTGTGTCATCTTATATAAGGGATTGAAGCATTGTCACATTTTGGTATCTGTAATGGGGTGGGGTAGGGGTCATGGAATCTACCCCCATTGAAACAGTGGGATCAATGTAAATGTTTTTGAGAAACCCAAATATTTCAATAATCCTGTATAGTCATGCTGTTGATTTATTTTTCAAGCAGTCAGTGAACAGATTTGGCAGAGAAGTCGGTGAATTGGTCATTCTTCTTCCCATTACCCTTAAGGGAGCAGCAGTTTTTCTCCCTGGCCCATATGACAGAGTTTTGTTTTTTCTTCTCTAAGTTTGATCCAATTTTTTGGCAAGCAGGATATAATTTGACTCAGTCCTTACATTCCCATTGCCAAGGTACACACAACATGTTTGGGCATATGGTCTCGTTTCTATGATCTTTTAACCTTTATTTATTATAGATACACATGGTGTAATGGATCATTTGAGGGAATTGAGCACTTGGAATGGCAGCAGGTCTGGTTGAGGCCATCTGGAGATGCTAGGGAAGGGGAAGTTTACTCCCTTGTGAAAAAAGCTTTTACAGAGAGTTAAATAAAACCAACCAGAAAACCTGCAATAACTTCATTTAAAAGTGGGATATGGTGATATTTTAGATAATGGAACTAAGGGATGCTTAATTGGATAGGTATGTGATAAAACAAGAGTACATCTCCATTCTGGAAGCTACTTTTCTAGAATAATTCATCAACTTTCTATTACTGTTCTCTGAGACTTAGAATGTAGACCATCTAATGTGAACAAAATGATTTCCTTTTGGTTTAGACAGGGGGGAAGATGAAATGAAGATGTTAGATGGTTAAAATAAAAAGTGCGCGAGAATATTATTTTTCAAATTATATTGTGGAAGTCTTTTAAGGTCACTCTGAATTTTGATGATAAGTTGTTTCCTAGCAATAATTATAAATATTTATATTTGATGCCATAAATCACTTTCACTATCAGGTATTCTAGCCTGGGTGATCAATGTGTTTTTCCTTCCCTTAAATGTGCTTTTTGTTCTTAAGAATTATTACATAGAGGAAAAGCAAGTATACACACACACACACACACACACACACACACATATATATATATTTATATATACAAATATATATATGGAGAGAGAGAGAGGAAAAGGTATGCACATATACACACGCACACAAAAATATGCATGTGTGTGTATATGTACACACACACACATATATGCATATATATATATATATATATATATATATATATATATATATATATTCTGATGGTCTCCATGCACCCACCAGAATGCCTAAAATTACAAACTAAAAAAAACAGAATGCCTAAAATTACAAACTAAAAAAAACAGAATGCCTAAAATTACAAATTAAAAAATAAGAACTGACAAAATCAAATGTTGGTAAAGTTTTATATAACACAACTTTCTCAATAATTATTGTGGGAGTATAAAATGATGTAGTGCCTTTTGAGAATGTGCCTAGAGTTTCCTATAAAACTGAATATATGCCTAGTCCATGACCCAGCAATTCTACTCCTGGATATTTACCCAAGTTAAAAAGATGGGCACAAAATGTTGTAAAAATAACCATAGCAGGATTATTTATAGCCTAAATCTAGAAACATTCATGGTGTCTATTAAATGTGAGTGGTTACTTGAATTGAGATATACTTAGATACACTTACACAGAAGCCACTAGTCAATGATCAGGAAGAACAAATTATTAGCCATGTAGCAGCAAGAATGAATCTCTAAAATATTATCCTGCATGAAAGAAAGCTTAATCTAAAAAAGTATGTACTGTATGTTTGCTTGAATATTAATTTTAATGTCATCTATAGTAGAAAAAATGATAAAGGTGGCAATGTCAGATGATTTGAGTATGGATAACTCAGAATTTATCCAGAATTTATTTATTTTAGATAGTATCTATCTATCTAGATAGTCACTACAAGGAAACTTTCTGTGGTAATACCCAATGACTTTCTTATAAAGCAAAAAAAAAAATCTTATTTAGATTATGAAAATAGTTAGCATTGTATAATAACTAAACTTTTGTTTCCTCTTTAGGAAGAGTCTATTCAAAGTAGCAAGAGTGACAAAGGATGTTTAATGTTTTACCATAATTTCTCATTTTATGCATTTTCAATTCCTCTACCTATTAGGTTAGTATTATCTCGCCAAAGTATGAAGTGGGAAATAGGTGGAGAGGTGAAGTCTAGAAAGGAAAGATACTATTTGATAGTGATGCCATAAGCTTGTGGGGAGTTCAGTGCTTGGCATATACCACATCTTTATCTCATTGTAATTTTGAGTGTTCTTTAGACTTTTCTCCCCTTCCCTTGTTCCCAATTTCTTCAGATTGCTCCCCTACAGAACACTTAAGATAAATTTATTCATTCTAGATAATCACTTACCTTGGCCAATTTGTACTGCCACACTGCCAGTGTCTTTTAGCTAAACTCTGCTCACTACTCCTGATAACTCTCTTTGCCAAGTTATAAGATAACACCAAGCAGCCTGGCTTTCATTCCGTGATTTTTTTAATTATGTAAAAGTGAATCCTAATGTTATACATAACTAAAAAGAACCAATAAAATAACAAAAAGGGGGGGGAGGACATGCTCCAGAGTCTAGGGAAAATATGTGACATGGGTCATTTTTGTGGTAAAGAAATTATTTCCCATGATTATCTCTGTTTATCTGTCATTCTTCCCATTTGTTTTTTTTTTTTTTTTTTTTTTTTATGTTCTCTCCTGAAAACAAGGCAGGAAGAGTTCCACTTTAACTTACTGTTATAGTAGCAGTTATTGAACTTTATTATATACTAATACTAGATGAAACCTATTGCTATCCTCAGTGTTTAGCGTACATTATCTAACTAATCAAAAGACAGTAATGATGGGCTGGGGATGTGGCTCAGCGGTAGAGCACATGCCTAGCATGTGCGCAGCCCGGGTTTGATCCTCAGCACCATGTAAAAATAAATGCATTGTGTACAACTAAAAGCAAATAAATATTTTTTTTTTTTTAAAAAAAGGACTGTAATATAAGAGTTATTGGATCCATTTTATAGACACAGACAATACTGTTCAGAGAGTTTGACACTGTTCCTTGCAAGCCTGTGCAGGGAGGGCCTAAGGATTGGAACAGCTAAAAATCATTATCATCATCATCATCATCAAATTTTTGTAGTACACACTCCCTCTTTCTTCTCCATTTTAGTGTTTTAAACTATAGTGTATATGTAAAACACCTGAGCATCAGTAGTTTCTGAAATAAATTATTGTACACACAGTAAATGCACAAATATAATCATTCCTGAATTTCTCTCCATGACTGGCTCCCCAAATTGGAAGAAATATTCCTATTTCTCCAATGAGGAACTGTGTAATCAAGTTTAAGAATATGGAGTTCAATGTTACTGGGGTTATCATTTGAGTAGAAAATGTCAGAAGATTCTAATCATTGCTTGTTCTCTTACCAAATAGTTTAGGCATCTGCCAAGGGATCTCTGATCTCTAACCAGGCATTAGCTAATGATGTTGTAGGACAAATGTCCTTAATAGAGAGGGGTACACGTGCTGTGTACAGCATGAACTGAGGCATGAAATTCCTAGCATTATTCAAAAAGATAGAGTTCAGAATTCTTCAATGTATCAGATTTGTACATAATACCTGTGTGAGTATCCAGAATATGAATAGATCCGAGGAACCTATGGCAGAGACCATTGTGTTGCCACAGAGCCTACTTTCTGAAAAACTGCAGAGTAACCATGCAGTATTGAAAAGACATTCTGGAAATAAATGTTATCTATTTAGGATGACTGTTAGAGCTGAAGTATTTTGTTCTTTAAATTGGCTTTCTCAAGCACAGTCCAGTATTTTGAGAGTATTAGTATAGTTGAGATGTTTTTTGCCATTTCTTTTCTTCTCCTAATAAATTTATTTTTCTGACTTACTTCTTTCTCATCATTTACATGATAGCAATAATAAGTTATGTAGGAAGACATAAATTTAATCATAACAAGACACATACACCAAAATTTTAGTTTCTTTATTCTCTTACTGATCTCATATTGCTTTGGAACCTCTGTTTCTAAAGTCTGGACCAGGAATACCAAACAAACCAAAAACAAACCAACAAAATATTTGCTAAATAAAACTTATTCTCATTTGCTTTTTTGTGAGGGGAAGCCCAGGAATGAACTCAAGGGCACTCGGCCACTGAGCCACATCCCTAGCCATATTTTGCATTTTCTTTAGAGAAAGGGTCTCACTGAGTTGCTTAGCGCCTTGCTTTTGCTGAAGCTGGCTTTGAACTCTCAGTCCTCCTGCCTCAGCCTCCCTAGCTGCTTGGATTACAGGCATGTGCCACCTTGTCCAGCTCTCATCTACTTTTCACAATTTTTGTATGAGTATGTATTTGGTGAGTTCACAGAAGTTCAAAATAGAACATCATCCCCATTATCTTCCACTACTCCTTTCCAAGACTGGCTGGGAACAGTGAGACCTTATATACTTCATCGTGATGAAAAGAGCAGAAGACTCTAATCCATTTGCTGATCTTGGTGTTGAGATGTTACTTGTCAGCAACATCCTCATCCTTGCTTGTCAACTGTTAGCACCTGCTCCAACTCGGAATGTGTTTTCTTGACTCTGTAAGTATGTAGAGATAGTCATCACCTTTGCTGATCAGGTGAGTCACCTCAGAGTCTCTCTCATATCACAGATATTCTGAGATCTGGGCTATAAATATCCTGTAACTTCTTCCCTCTGTGCCATTACTAGCACCTGATACCTATCCCTCAGTAAACTTAAGGATTCCTTATAAGCATTTGCAACCATGGAAATAAGAGGACAGCATATAAGGCCATATCTTGGTATTTCTCTTCATCAGTACCTTTGCTTATATTTCTAAATTGTTAGATGAGATGGGGTGGAAGCACAAAGCCATTCTGTTAATTTTGCCTTGGCCCCATATAAATCACACTTTTTATAAATCTTTGATGACTTTTTCGAATGAATGAAAAGTTACTTCATTTGTATTTATGTTCTCATAGTAAAATATAAAATATCTGCAAGATAAAATGACACCAAGAATGTTTGCTACCTGACCCACATTCTCCTTCCACAAAATCAAAATTAGTGTGTGCTTTTCCACAGTTATTTAGAAAGGCTAAGTGTTGTGAATGGTGATTTTGTTCTCATTTATGTATTCATTTTAGTGTATTTAGATGTCATATATTTTTGTAGTTCTGAGACCATTGGGATACACAAAATATAGTTGCTATGTCTTTAGCATATATCTGGAAAAGATTGAATCATGTTTATATTTAAACTTGTGTAGTGAAGGTTATGACAAAAGAGGGTATCTCACTCATTCATCATCTACAACTTTAGTTTCCACTAGTGAGAACCACTGGAATCTGTCACTGGATAATGTGGCTAATTCCTCTACTAATATATATCCTTGATTTGCAAACTTTGTACATTTACTTTTAGATAAATTAACCTTGTTTGATTACCTACATTATATCTGTGTTTGATCTTACCACCAATCTGAATCTATTATTGCTGTTTTTAAGACAGTAATTATTATATTCTTGTTTAGAAATTACTATTTCAAAAATATTTATTTATTTCATGTGAAAGTCATCTTCAGTTGTTTCATTGATTGATGAATATGTATATTTTGTCTCATTGGGTAGTATTACATTCTGTCAATCAAAAAGAAAACCCAAATTAATATACTATATACATTGATGCTATTTATAGCAACAATAGTATATTTTATATCAGTAAATAATGATATTAATATTCTGTTATTAAATCCCATACCTGAGGATTTCATAGGGATGATTAATTGGTCAGATTTTACTCTTTCTACAACTATGTCCATTTGGTAAAGCAATTGTTTATATAATATGTTTATGTGTATATATATGATCACACACAGCCAGGAGTGGATAAACATACTATTTGCAGTTCACAGGTGACCCTCTGAAATCTAGTTATACTCTGCCAATCAGATTCTATTTTGTGATAGGCTTGTATGTGTTCTGGGTGTAGATGAACATCAAGTAGAGTCCCAAGGTTTCTGGTTTAGATTCTGATAGGCCCAAAGTTTTTAAAGAAATTCTTATAGGCTAGATTAAAATATTAAAATGGAAACTGCAAAAGGGTTTAGTGCATTTTAAAGATTTATGAAAGACAACTTAAGATAACATAAATACAGACTAACTTTTCTATGACCCTGTACCTGAGAAGAGTTTTTCCAAATGTGATAACTCTTTTGTTCATAAAAACCATATGCAATGCACAAGAAATTTTTTTCATCATAACTTTTAACATATTTCACAATATGGTGACATTTTATATCCTTTACTATGTCCAAAGCATCATTCTCCCCTCAACTGTAGCAATCACCTTACTGGTCTCCCTCATCTCCACCTTGACCCCTCTATTCATCTTAAAGCAGCAAAAATGATTCTTTTAAAATACAATCTGGATTATAAATTTCCCTGTTCAAAATGGTATCATATTTGCAAATCACACAAAATAGTATAAAATTTTTATTACCAGTTCTCACAGGTCACTCATGATTTACATCTTCTGGTTATCTTTCCATCCTTTCTACCTCCGACTGCTTTGTCTAATGTACTATAGACATACAGGCCTACTTGCTGTCTCTTAAGTGCATATTTATCAGAGTCATTAAAAATTGTATTGCCTAAGTTGCAGGATACAAAATCAACACACATAAGTCAAAGGCATTTTTGTACATCAGCAAAAAAGACTCTGAAAGGGAAATGATGAAAACTACCCCATTTACAATAGCATCAAAAAAAAATAAAATACCTGGGAATCAACCTAACGAAAGAGGTGAAAGACCTGTATAACGAAAATTATAGAACCCTAAAGAAAGAAATTATAGATGAACTCAGAAGATGGAAAGACCTACCTTGCTCTTGGATAGGTAGAATTAATATTGTCAAAATGTCCATACTACCAAAAGCACTATACAGATTTAATGCAATTCCAATCAAAATCCCAATGTCATTCTTCAAAGAAATAGAAATAGCAGTCATGAAATTCATCTGGAAAAATAAGAGACCCAGAATAGCCAAAGCAATCCTGAGCAAGAAAAGTGATGCAGGGGGCATCACCATACCGGACCTTAAATTATACTATAGAGCAATAGTAACAAAAACAGCATGGTATTGGCACCAAAACAGACTGGTGGACCAATGGTACAGAATTGAGGACACAGAAACTAATACATATAATTTCAGCTATCTTATATTAGACAAAGGTGCCAAAAATGTACAGTGGAGAAAGGATAGCCTCTTCAACAAATGGTGCTGGGAAAACTGGAAATCCATATGCACCAAATTGAAATTAAATCCTTATCTCTCACCATGCACAAAACTCAATTCAAAATGGATCAAGGACCTAGGAATTAGAACAGAGACAATACGCCTAATAGAAGAAAAAGTAAGCTCCAATTTCCAACATGTCGGATTAGGCCACAAGTTCCTTAATAAGAATCCTGTAGCGCAAGAATTACTACCAAGAATTAATGAATGGGATAGATTTAAACTAAAAAGCTTCTTCTCAGCAAAAGAAACAATCAGTGAGGTGAATAGAGAGCCAACTAATTGGGAACAAATATTTAGTACATGCACATCAGACAGAGCACTGATCTCTAGAATATATAAAGAACTCAAAAAACTTTACACCAAAAAAACAAATAACCCAATCAATAAATGGGCTAAGGAATTGAGAAGACACCTCTCAGAAGAAGATACACGATTAATTAACAAATACATGAAAAAATGTTCAACATCGCTGGCAATTAGAGAAATGCAAATCAAAACTACTCTAAGATTTCACTTCACTCCAGTCAGAATGGCAGCTATCAAGAACACAAGCAACAATAAATGTTGGAGAGGATGTGGGGAAAAAGGCACACTCATACATTGCTGGTGGGAATGCAAAATGGTGCAACCATTATGGAAAGCAGTATGGAGATTTCTTGGAAAACTGGGAATGGAGCCACCCTATGACCCAGCCATCCCACTCCTGGGTCTATTCCCAAAGGACTTAAAAACAGCATATTACAGTGACACAGCTATCTCAATGTTTGTAGCTGCGCAATTCACAATAGCTAGGTTGTGGAACCAACCTAGATGTCCCTCAGTAGATGAGTGGATTAAGAAAATGTGGTATATACGCACAATGGAATTTTACTCAGCAATAAAAGAAAATAAATTAATGGTATTTGCAGGTAAATGGATGAAGTTGGAAGACATAATGCTAAGTGAAGTTAGTCAGTCTCAAAAATCCAAGTACCAAATGTTCTCTCTTATATAAGGAGGCTAGTCCATAGTATTGTTGGATGGGAGGGTACATACGAGGACTAGAAGAACACTAGAATGGTCAAAGGGAAGGGAGAGTAAGGGAGGGAGCAAGGGGGGAGGGAGAGGGAGAAAAGGAAAAAGAAAAGAAAAGGTGTTTGAATGAGATGGATATCATTTCCTAAATGCATGATTGAAGACCTGAATTGTACGAATATACTCTGTATGCAAGCAATTGTATGTAAAAAAATGCTAAAAAAAAAGGAAAAAAAAAATTGTATTGCCTTTTTTCTAGAATGACCCCAATAGTATTTTATGGTTTTCTCACCCAATTCATTTAAATCTCTGATGAAAGTTTAGCTCTTCAGATGAGCCCTGTCTCTATATGTTGCATTAAGTAGCATAACTCCTACTTCCCTCCAAAGTTAATATAGATTGTTTTTCTTCACATGATCCATAAGTGTGTGTGTGAATATACATATATATATATGTGTGTGTGTGTGTATTTATATATATACATATGTGTGTATATGTATATGTAAATATATATGTAAATATATACACACACATATATTTTATCTATGTAGTTTATATATAATTTACATATATATAATATATACTTTGTAATTTATGTATGAAGTGTCCACCAAAAGCTCATGTTTGAGACAATGCAGTAATGGGTGAAATGATTGGGTTATGAAAGAGTTTACCTAATCAGTGCATAATCCTCTGATAGGGATTAACTGGGGGGTTACTGTAGGTAGGTAGGTAGGTAGGGTATAGCTGGAGGAAGAATGTCATTGGGGCATGCATTTAGGGTTTATATTTTGTCCCTAGAGAATGGAGTATGCACTCTCTCTTCTCTTTTCCTTTTTTCTCTCTCTCTCCCCTTCTCTTTCCCCCTCCTTTCTCCTTCCTGTACCACATCCTGAGCCACTTTGTTTTACCACACCATTCCATCATGATGTTCTGCCTTACCTTGAGTTCTGAGCAATGATGTCTGCCATCCATGGACTGAGACCTCCAAAACCATGAGCCCCCAAATAAACTTTTCCCTCTCTAATTGTCTTGTCAGATCTTTTGGTCACAGCAGCAAAATAGTTGGCTAAAACTATACATATAATTATGATTATAATATAATTATATATACTATATATATATAATTATAATATAATTATCTATATACATTTTATGTTACATCTGGTCAACAATTGTGTCTTGTTTCAATAGCATATCCTCACCCTATATACCATCTCATTGGTGACAAGCACTGAATAAATAACGTTGAAATGACTAATTAATTAATTAAAATATAGGAATATGAAACCTGTGTTCTGGGAAATCTTTCTAGTACCAGTTCTACATAAGGTAAGAGAGACAGAGTTAGAGAGAGAGAGAGAGAGAGAGAGAGAGAGAGAGAGAGAGAGAGAGAATAATTTCAATGCACAAGACCTGCATTGTAACCAGTGTCTGAACTTATAGATACTCAAAAACTGCACTAGATTTGTAAAGCATAGAACTATAGATCCTTCTCTCTGATGCATTTGAATGATGGGGGTCAGGACTATGATCTGGAAAATATAGAGTATTTTGACACTCGTGATGGGATAAAAATGAAAAAAAAATATGAAAAGTTGTTTTCTTCAGTGACTTAGTATCTTTAATGAGGTTTTGTGTTTCCAAGTGCCTGTCTCCTGTGTTAAGAATACATGATGTCACTCTCATGTGTCTGTCACTCTTTAGACAGTGACTCATAATACCATCTTTAATATCTCATTCTCCACATTATTGCAAATATATGTAATTTTCACATATTTTTAATATGGATGTATTTTCTTTTCATTAGATAATATGCCTTAACAAAAAGAGATTTGTGTGGCTTATAGGATTTCTGATATTATAAACATTTTTAAACAAATATGTTTCTAAAATTTGACAAATAATACATGAGCATATCAATCTAATCATAAAAGTATATTTTTACAAAGCATTTGCTATGTGATTGACACTCAGCATTTAACCACATAAGATGAAAACTACAACCTCTTCTTTATAAGTGACAAAATTGGGGTAGAGAGAGGCTTATTTATGTAGCATGTTCAAGATTGTTCAGTCAATATTACTATTACAAGCCTACGTATTTGCATTCTTCTTAGCAGGATATTGATAGTCCTTCCTCTCATGAACAACTTTCTCCAAAGTCATCAACAAGCATTTTAAGCTTCCACAGTGTGAGGGAAATTATACTATTTTTCAAACATGTAGCTGGAGGAAATCTGTCCATGGTTCTGTCAACCTTTTAGTATAGGTTTAACTTTAATAATAATTAAAGAATAATTAAGTTTTAACAAATATAAAGATGAATTTCAGTTTATGAAAAAATAAAACCATATTTGATGAATGTTCATGAGAATATAAAGAAGAAAATTGAATTATATTTAGTCAGTCAAATTAAAGGAATTATTATTAAAGTAACTGAGTTTTCTTATTTGGCAGGTTTTGATTCCAGAAATAATTAGATTCCTAACTTGGTATTAAATTAAGCTTCTATTTTTAAAGACTATCTTACATTTAGAAGAATGAAAAGATCCTTATTTAAATTAGTAAAAACACACATTAATAACACTAGGCTTTGTCAAGTACAGGAGAACAAAACTAGTAATCATTAAGCATGTATTTAAAGCCACATTTTAAATTTAATTTTGTTTAATAAAATTTAATTCAAATTAATAACCTAGTAAGGTACATTTTATTACTCCTATTCACAGGTTGCAAGAAAACTCAGACAGCTTAGGGAATTTGACCAAGGAGACTTAACTGGTCAAGGATGAAAGAGGCATTCAAACTCACAACTATGAAAAGCCAAATCCTGCCAAATTATTTTACCAACACATTGTATCTCAAGGCATATTTGTCTTTTCAAATTCTTACCCTCCAAAATTCCTTTCATACTAACTATAGTTCCCAGCATATACCTGGGACTCTGTGGATGGTAGCAATTGACATAGTCAAATGATGGGTTGTTACCTAGGAGAATATTTTCTTCATAACTGAAATTAAATAGCAGTATGACAAACTTAAATTCACAGAACTCATTTGCAAGCTTAAAAACACACACATAAATGCACATACATACATACAGAGATTTTTTTTCAACAACATGAATAACCGACACATTGAGAATCATGGCAGACAGAAAAAGAATCTCAGAGGAACATCAAAACTCAGAAATGAGCTCTGCAGTATGTGCAAAATAACATGAGCTTTCATCACAATGGATTTTTAGCTCATTTTATAAATAGATAAGATCGTGTATAAAGAATTTCTGAAGAAACAGTGATAATAAGTGTACTTTAACACTATTCATGGTTACTTAAGCATAGAAGACACTGAGAAATGAGCTTTAGGAAAAGATAAGATATTCTACTTCCCTCTCTGTAACCACCTCTTACGTGTGCTCCACTTCTGTATGTACACAGCACTAACACTGTATTTTGTCTCCATTTTGAAAAAAATTGAGAGACTAAAACATCTCTATGATTGACATGGAATGAAATTACCTATGTGTAAAATGTTCCACCTTTTTATTAGTGTATTTCTTTGGTGGGATGTCTTAATTTGGTTAATGGTCATTAATAACTGTCATTTGAAATTTACAGTGGGTCTCAGGCCAAAATTATTTGAGACTGTAGTGCCCTGAAAGGTCACTAAAATTCAGAAGTCAAATGTAATTTCAACATTAAATAACCCAAATGATGAAATATAGATTTGCTTATTTTTAAAAAATACTTTATTTTATATAACTATGTGTAACCTAAAACATTCAATCTACTCATATTACTTGATGTGAATATTTACATTTATTACACAATTTGATTACCTCTGAGAAACACAAAACCCTCAGAATTATGTCTTCTTGTGATAGAATATACTTCTCCCCTTTATAGAGCAACAAAATTAAACAAAATGTAATTGATCTTTTCAGCCATTTAAAAGTGTAGAAAAATTGTAGGTGGAAAAATCAGTACATATTTCAGTTGTTAACATATGTTTTTGGACTTTTTTGATTTTTCTTCAGATTCTCTTTTAAATACAATTTTCATATTACTTCCAAAATGCAGATATAAATTATAAAAGTAAAATGCTCTATCTAAATTTGATTTTTTTTTAATTTCAAAAGTTTAAAGTGAATTCAATTGAAATAATTTCTAATATTGATTACACAAGTTTTCCCATTTTAAAGTGTTGTACAGTTTCTTAACTGCAAATTGCAGTATAAAAACTAAAATGTTTTTTATATTCAGAAATATATTCTAATGGAAATACATACACATATAATTAGATTATATATGGAATGTGTGTATGTATTTATATTTATTTTATATTTATTGTGTATATGTAAAACAAATACATGCATGATATAATCTACTTAAAATATATAGTCTAATGTATGTGAAATTACTGGAGATTTGTCCGTCATTAAACATACTCTAAACCAAAGGTTGATATTTATTGTGGTTTGGGTTTGGAATGTCCCCCAAAGGCTCCTGTGTTGAAGGCTTGGTCCCTGATGCAGCAGTATTCAGTGGTGGGGCTTTATTGGATCACAAGGGCTCTAACCTTATCAGTACAATAATCCACTTATGGACTCATAGCTGCATGAACTATTGGGAAGCGGTAGAAACTCTAGATGGTGGGGACTAGATGAAGGGAGCGAGTCCTGGGGGCATGCACTGGGGACTATGTCTTTAGTTGACCCTTCCCCCCACCTCTCTCTCACTCTTACTCTCTCTCCATCTTTCCCTACTTCTTAGCTACTGTGAGGTGAGCAAATGCTCTGTCATGTCCTTCTGTGATGATATTCTGCCTCACCACAGTTCCATAGCAATGGAGCCAGCTGACCAGAGTGAAATATTTGAAACCATGAACCAAGAAAAACCTTTCCCCCTTTGACTCAGGTATTTCATCATAATGATGAGAAGCTGATTAACAATTATAAAACTCTCAAAAAGTAGGTCAGAAGTCTTGTCTCAGGGAGCAAAGATAAAGACAAAAATTTGTAGTTAATATGTGCTTAGCCTGTGCCAGACAGTGATATCAACACTTTAATATGTACGTACCATTTTATCCTCATATAAATCATACGGTGAACGTATTTCACTCATCTCTATTTTGCAAATGAAAGGACTAATTGGTTAATTAACTTGCCCATTATAAGTAGCAAGTAAGTCAGTTGAGCCAGGATTAAATCAGAACAGTCTCACTTTAGAGATAGCAATTGTCATTTCTTCGCTACAGTGAAGTGTTGTCCTGAACTTTCTGTCTGATTATTATAGAGATCGACGAGTGGTAAACCTCACCACTTTTTGCATCTATAAAAACCAAATTAAATTAAGTTACAGAATCATGAGGATGGAAAAAGCTAGCATGTGTAATATGCTTAAAATAAGAGACTCAACAAAATGAGTTATACACTTCAAATTATGAAGTGTTCAGGCAGTGAGAGTAGGGATAAAAGTGCTTATTTACATACAACATGAGAAGCCAACCATGGAGTACAGCCTGGACTCTTTCACATTATAGCTGTGATATTATTTAGCTTCCCTTCATTCCAGATCCTTAGCTATTAAGGCAGAAATAATACCCCTTTATCTTAATCCATTCTTGCTACTGTACAAAATGCCTTAGACTGGATAATTTATAGATTGCATAAATTTATTGTTCACCTTTCTGGAAACTGGGAAGTTCAAGATAAAGGCTCTGGCAGATTCAGTGACTGATGGTTGTTCCTTGCAGATGGCACCTTCTGTGTGTCCTCTAATGGCAGAAGAGGTGAGAGCATCCTAGAGGCTCCCTTCAACCCTTTTCATAAGGGCAACAATCCCAATTACGAGGAAGATTTCTCATTACATAATCACCTCCCAGGATGTACTTCTTAATATTCTCATTTGAAGTTTAAATTTCAACATAGAGATTTTGGAGGGACACAAACATTCAGACCATACACTTCTACCGCTAGCCCCCAAAGTTCATCTCTCTCACACACAAAATACATTTGTTCCATCCCATTGCTTCAAAAGTCTTAACTTATTCTGGTATCAGTTCAAAATTGTGAAGTCTGTAGTCTGTTTTGTTTTCTAATCAGACATAGATTAGATTCAAGGTTTGATTCATCCTTGCCCAAATTCCTTTCCAGCTGCAAACCTGTGAAATCAAACAAATCTTTGCAAAATATAGTAATGGTATTAATATTGGACAATTATTCCCTTCCAAAAAGGAGAAATAGGAAGAAAAGTCATAACTGTGATGCCAAGTATGTGTAAAGCCTAACAGGGTGAACAACTTTAAATCTTAAGGCTGGACAATAAGCTTCAATTCCATATTCCACCTTGCAGACAGACTGGAGTGGGGTGGACCCCCACAGCTATGCAGTCCCATACCACCTTCACAGGTTATAGCTCAGGCACTAGCAGTTCTCATAGCAGCTCTCACATGTTGGAATAAAATGTCCATGGTTCTCCAGGATGGCAAGACACTGCGAATCCACCATTCTAGGCTCTTAGGGGTCCCTTCCCCCACCTCTTTTCTGGGTATTGCCCTAAAGAGGGTTCTGAGTGACCCCTTTCCCATGCAGTTCTCTGCCTGGATCCCAAGGCTCTACAGGACAACCTCTGAAAAATACGTGGAGGCAGCCATGCTCTCACAACTTTTATAATTGTACACACAGCAAAAATGGAAATTCACAGGCTCTGCCAGTGACAACCTCCCAGGCCTCCCCAGTGTGCCCTCTGCACCTGCACTGCTCCTAGGCCCACTGAGGCTGCACCCAAAGCACAGACAATAGGTCTAGTCCCCAGTCCTTGGCACTGTGGGCTCCTAATTGAAATTGCAGCCCACTATTCTTCAGAATGCCACTGGGGTCATTTCCCCTTGTCTTGATGAGTAGCACCACATCTTAACCAAGGTTTCCTCGGGTACACCTTTGATGTTCTATCCTCAGCACACCTTTATTTTTTCAATGTGGCCAGGCTTAGAATTATCCAAATTTATGTTTTCCTTGTGTTATAGTGATCATGTTTAATTTGCTTCTCTCTTCTCTCATTTTATGAATAAGCAATTAAGATAAACCATGACATAGCTTCAAGACTTTGGTTAGAAATTTCTTCCATCAATATACTAATTCATGGCTCAGTTCTACCTTCCACAAATCACTAGGATACAAACACAATTCAGTTAAATTCTTTGTCACTTTGTAACAAGAATCACCTTTCCTTCAGTTTCTAGTAACACACTCATTTCCGGTTGAGGCCTCATCAAAATTGCTGTTACTTACATATTTTTGTCAACCTTCTGTTCACAACCACTTATGTAATCTTTAAAAAGAATGAGACTTTCTCTACAGCTCTCTTCTTTTGAACCCTCATAAGAATCATCCCCATACTCAGTTCATACCAATATAGATTTTTCCTAGAATTCACTTCAAAATTATTCTAACCTCTAACCATTTTCCAGTGTGGTTATTAGGTAAGCGTACATGCCTAATACAGAATCTGCTATGTAATACTGCACTCAAAAAATAATTGTACCCATGGTTTGATCATATCAACATCCTCTGTATCAGTATTTTTCTATTAAGGATTGAACAACATTTTCATACTGTATCCCAAAAAAAAATTGTAAAATTATAGGTCAATAGAAACAAATTAAAAAATAGAAAATAAACAATGCTGAAGATCAAAGTCCCCAAACATTTATAGGTAGATACATAATCTATGGTGTTCTCTCTCTCTCTCTCTCAATATATATATATGTGTGTGTATGTGTATACTGTAAATGAATTACGAAATGCATTTGAAAACAAACAATAACAGAAACTTAAGAGTTTCTGTTTGGAATAGTGAAAGTTCTGGAAATAATTATGGTGGATATACAGATATACAACGTTGTGAAAGAACTTAATGCCACTGAATTGTACATGAAAGATGACTAAAATGATGTATTTTATGTTATGAATATTTGACCATACACATACAAAGCAATACATTGTACATATTTATCACATTTTATTTAGCCATTCATCCACTGAAGGACATGTGGCTATTCCTACATTTGAACTATTAATTATAAATAATGCTGCTGTGAACACTGGTATACAAGTACTTTTGGGGCTCTTGCCTTCAATACTTCTTGGTGTATGCCTCAGAATGAAATTGCAAGATTATATGGTAACTCTATGTTTAAAATTGTTAATAACCATCAAACTGTTTTGCACAGTGACTGTACCATTGGAAATCATGTACATATTCACCATCAATGTACAAGAGTTCCAATTTCTTATTTTAAATAATCTTTTGAAAGTTTATTTCATTTATATTTGAAGTTATATTCTTACTGGGATTTAAATTTGTGAGTGGTATATTTTAAGGTTTGCCATTTTGCATATACTTATCTGAATCACATGTCACCCATCTCTTTTTGTATGTGTATGGTCAAATATTCATAACATAAAATACATCATTTTAGTCATCTTACATGTACAATTCAGTGGTATTAAATTCTTTCACAATGTTGTATATCCACCATAATTATTTCCAGAACTTTCACTATTTAAAACAGAAACTATTAAGTTTCTGTTATTGCCCGATTTTTAAATGTATTTCATCATTCACGGTACACACACCCACACACACACACACACACACACACAGAGCATACCATAGATTATTTACCTATCTATATATGTTTGGGGACTTTGATCTTCAGCGCGGTTTAGTTTCTATTTTTTAATTTGTTTCTGTCAATCTATGATTGTACATGTTTTTTAGAATACATTATGAACATTTGATACACATATACAGCATATAATTATCAAATCTGTATAATTAGCTTTTCTATCTCTTGAAACATTTTTCATTTCTCTGTGCTAATAACCATAAGTCTGTTACACAATTTGTTACACAAATTCATTAAATTAATTTGTTATAATATATATTCATTTATAAAGAATTAAAACGTTTCCTACTTTTTTTTCTAGCCAGCATTTGCGATTTTGTGGGGTTTTTTGTTTTATTTTTTAATAATAGCCATGCTAATAGGCATGAAGTGAGATCTCACTGTGGTTTTGATTTACATTTCCCTAATGATTAGTGATTCTGAGTATCTTTTCATATGCTTATTTGTCCTTAGCACATTTTCTTCAGAGACATGTCTATTCAAGTCCTTTGCCCATTCTTGAGTTAGGTTGTTTGTTTCATTGTCCTGTGTTACAAATTCTTTATATATTCTGAATAATAATGTCTTACCAGACATATGATTTGCAAATATTTTTCCCATTCTGTATTTTCATTCCTGACAGTGTCCTTTCATGTGCAGAAGTTTTTAATTTTAATGAATTAAAATCTATTTATTTTGCCTATGCTTTAGGTGTCATAGCCAAAACCTGACAATTCTAAAGTCATGAAGATTTCTATGTATGTTTTCTTTTAGACTTTTATAGGTTTAGCTATTACTTTATATGTTTGATACATCTTGAGTTAATTTTTGCACATGGCATAGGTAAGGGTCTAACTATGAAGTCCTTTTATATGTGGATATTCAGTTATCATTGTTGTAAAGACTATCTTTTCCATTAATGGTTTACCACCATGTGGAAAATAAATTGACCGTATTTATGAATACTCATTTCTTGCCTATCTAGTCCATTCTGTTGGTCTCTTTGTCTGTCCTTATGTAGTATCATACCATTTTGATTACTATGGCTTGTCATAAATTTCAAATTAGCAAGTGTGAGTACTCCAACTTCATTCCTCTATTTCAAGATTGTTTTTGCTACTCAGAGTTTCCTGAGATTGGATATGAATTTGGGTAGGAATTTCCTATTTCTGAAAAAAAAATGTGCCATTGGATTTTGATAAGGATTGCTCTGAATCCATATATTGCTTTGAGCAGCACTATCATCTTAATATTAAGTTTTCCAGTCCATGAACACAGGATGTTTCACTTATTTGCTTTCTTTAATTTCCTCAAGCAATGTTTTATAGTTTCAATGTGTAAGTCTTCCATCTAAGTGTTTATATTTTGATTATCATGTGCTTTTACAATAGTTATTTACTGATCAAGTAACCTGTCAATATTTTTTTAAGTCAGATTTAGAAACTGACATGATTCTCTGTAGAGGTAGAAAGGATATACTATTAATCAACTTTTATTCAATTATAATACAAAATAAGAAACAATGTTATAGAAACCAAGTTTATTTGATACTCACATTCATATGAAGAGTGTTTTGGAGATGGGCAGCCTTATTGTTTAAGGTTTTATATCTGTTTAATTTATCTTCTCTTTCTAGGACCCATTTTGAATTCAGCCCTATTGAGAATATGAAGCAAGAGTGTGCATAGAAACAGTGTTTTCTAAAACTAATCCTAGGAATTCACCTACTAATTTTGTCAAGCTTGTTTACATTTTATGGGTCAAATCAAATCATATGCCCATGCCCAAGCTCTATGGGGCAGGGAAATATGTCAAAGAAAATGAAAAAAAAAATAATTGGGAACAAATAATAAGCTCCATCACAGTTATAAATAAGATAATCTTCCACAGTTAAGATGACAATTCTTTTAGAATTGTGTTTTACTGTTATTATGGGGCTATCTTTAGATCCATCTGCTTTCTTTTTTTTAATATTTATTTATTTACTTTAGTTGTACACAATGCAATACATTTATGTTTACGTGGTGCTGAGGATCGAACCCGGGCCGCGCACGGGGCAAGCACTCTGCTGCTGAGCCACAACCCCAGCCCCATATCTGCTTTCTTTATTTGTGAAACAGAGAAGATAAATCCTTTTTCCCATTGTATCTGATAAAATAAATGAGAGAATAGTTGTAAAATAGTTTGAGAAAAGTAGAGCAAAGGTTTATTAATTCCGAGTTTATCATATGTATTAAAAAGAATAATATTATTTTTATCTTAAAATAGCAAATATCCATGTAAAAATGCCACAAGAATTACAGGGGGGAAATAAAAATTAACTTGGATAAAATTTATGAATGATGCAATATTAGTAAAAAGTTTTTTTTTTTATAAACTAGAATTTTAATTAATGTGCTAATCATGTTTATATTTTAATTAGATGGTTTTAACTAAACTGAATTGTTCATTTGCAAAGCTTGCAAATATAATACGGTATAATAACTACCTTAAGTATAAAAGTTCACAACAAAAATAAATTCTTATTTCACTCAAGTACTCAAATGGTTATAGGATTAGCATAATATGCTAATTTTATAGCTTATCTAATATATATTTAGCATATTTTGCTCACCCAATACACGCAGTATTGCTCAGATATTTTCTTTTTCTTTTCCTTTCTTTTCTTTTCTTTTTTTTTTTTTTTTTTTTTTTTTTTTTTTTTTTGCTGGTACCAGGGATTGAATTTAGGGGCTCTTAATCACTGAGCCACATCCACAGCCTTCTTTTATATTTTATTTAGAGACAGGTTCTCACTGAGTTGCTTAAGGCCTTGCTAAATTGCTGAGGCTGGCTTTGAACACACAATTATCCTGCCTTGACCTCCCCAAATTGACAGGATTATAGGTGTGCACCACTGTGCTGGGGCTTTGTTTAAGTATTTTCAAATAAGCCTATGTTCTTGCTAATAGTAACTCCAGACTCTCCTCTGAAATTTTGTCAGAGAAAATGAACACAACTACTGAATATGGAGATTTTGCTTTAGTTCATCAAGTGGTATTTTGACCATTAGTAGTATCCAACATCAGAACATAAAAAAAATTGTGAATTTTTTAAATTCAAACTTAAACAGAACTCTCCAAACATTTTGAGAAAATATATCATTTACCAGCATGACAATATATTTAGACATAGTAGAGAAGACTCTGAAAAAGGATAAGAAAAGAGATGCTAATAGTGGCAGACCCATGCAAAAATTAGTGGATCATAGTGGAGGTGGATATTTGTATCTTGAAGAATTTCTATTCTTAAAAGATCTATTAGTGCTATTGAGGAGTTTAAAGGCAGCAGTGAAATATTGTCAGTTACACATGTTAAATAGATCACTGTGGAAGCTGAATGAGGATGATTTTCAGGAGAGAAGACTAGGAGGCAGAGACACTACTTGGAAGACAACTGCATTTGTTTAGACAAAATGGAATGAAACCAAATTAAGATCTAAATTAGACCAACAGGTGAGGCCAAGAGACATACGAGTTAAGAGCATAGGTTTGTCTATCAAACTGACCTGGCTTCATTCTGCTCCTAAGCTCTGCTGCTTAAAGCTTTGATACTACTTAATATGCTTAATCACCCTAATTCTCAATTCCCCTATCTTATATTTAAATTAGAGTATGATGCTGGTACATTTCTCATAGAGAGGATATATGGATTTAATGAAAAATACATGCATATTTATCATTTTACCTAAGTATTCAATAAATAAGAGCTAATTGTCACAAGGAAAATGGGGTTTTGCAAAGTTTAAAGTTTTAGAAAATGGTATAGCACAAATCTGTTGAGTTTTACTCAAATTTTAGGGAAATTCTACTGTATAACACTGCCCCATAGAATACATTGAGAGAAGAGAAAACACTTTTGGGGAGACTTAGTGGTAGTACAATACAAAAGCTGGGGATATGCTGAAAGATCTTACCAATCCATTTTCATTTCATTTCAAATATTCTAATAAGTGTCTCCTGGTATCATAAATTGGCTATTATCTGAGCTCTAACTCTGAAACTGGGTTTCTATATTAATGAGCTACAATATGGAATAACTATTGTTTTTTTTAAGAATGCAGATGTTTTCCAATTAATTGAAGATTTTCCAGTGCTTATTTAGGTTCTAGCATATAATAGCCCCTCAATAAATCCTTACTGAATGATATATTATTTTTTAAGAAGTAGCTAATCAAATGTAGCATAATTAATTTGAAATAAAAATAACAGATCAAAGCAAATGACAATGAACTAATGGCCAAGGAAGGTAATTCTCACATACTCCTAGAGCAATACATCATGGATGCTTTTTCTTAGAGATTTTTTTTTCTATCTGGGTGAGCCTAAGGGAGAGAGTATTACAGAAATTTTCAGCCAGAGAATATCCCTGAGACCTTAACATTTCATCTACCCTCATCATTAACAAACCCTCTGTGTAAGAATCTTTGTATCCTTGCTTCAATATAGAGTAGAATTACTAAAAGCCTTAGTTCTATTGCCAATTTGCTCATTAATGATTATTTTCATCCCCTGTTACATAATGCCCTATCTGGAAAAATCTTTTGCAAGCTAGTGATCAGAATTATAATTTTTCTAAGGAAGTGATTTCCACACCTAGTTAATGATTTTGCAGCCGCTATGCTCAACCTTTATTCCTGTCCATTCCTGCCCAACTCATTTGGTTATGGATATTAGTCACAATCACAGAGCAGGAAATATTTTATTTTAATGTTTAATAAGTTTATAAACTACTCTTCAAATTGATTCTTGAAGCGTGGCTGTTGGTAATCATTACACTTTAATGCCATAGGCATCTCGGAAAAGGCAGGAGAAGGAAGGTCTCCATTGACACCCAAGATGAACAGCAAAGATTCATGCAAAAAGATAAAATGTACTTTCTTCAACTTTAAAGAAGATTAATAGTTATAATTAAAAATCACCCCTATCAGTGTGCATCGACAGCCTGGCTGTGCTCAACGAATACTGTTCACAGACTCAATCCAACTCTGCATGCTAGTAAATGCCTCTGTGACGTCGCCACAGGGAGTTGGCTTCTCTCTACATTGACAGAAATGAGTCAGTAATTAGAAGTGAGTGACAAGGTGCTTTTCATCTTTGACAAGGAAAGATTTTTTTTGTCAAAATATCTCACCAGAGGAGTAATTTTCTCTGTGTGCATTTCTTGTCCTGAACACATTTTGCATGATAATAGAAATGGAGAAATTGTTTCTGAATGTTGCTTAGTGACAAATAGCAGATTCCCTGGCTTGGCAGATAACAAGTATCTGAATGCTGTCATATTGTAGTATCAATACAGAGTGCCCATCTTAAGCTGGGGATATTTATATACGGGAAAAATAATTTGTTTTTGATATAATAAAATCAAAGATATTAAAGTGTTTTATGGTATTATGCCTCTAAAGGCTTAAAATTACCTGACAAGATTGAATCACACAATTCTAAAGCATGTTTTAAGGGTTTAATCACCTGAAATTTTGAACACAATGAGGAGACAAATAACCAGTACAGTGTATTTGCTCTTTTATAAAACCTGCCTTGTCACTCAACACCTAAGCTGCTGTCAGTTCAATCCACTTTCAAACACTTTATAATTATCCTGGGAAATGGACTGCATTGACTACACTAAACAGGAAAATTAAAAAACAACTATTCATGACTTTTAAGTGGTTTGCAACCTTTTTAAAAGTGAAACATTAAAAACTCTTTGTAATTATAGCTTTGCCTGGCAATAGATTCTATGAAGGTGAAAAGAATAGTTTGGCCTTTAAGTTAGAATTTACGTTGTTGAAAGAACGCATATTTTTCTTCATTATTTCTTTGAAGTGATGAGAAAGCATTTTGTGGAATGTAAATTAGCTTATAATTAATCAAATAGAATAGCAGGTAGAAAGAAAGACAATGCTTATCTTGGAGTATGAATTGATACCTTTGCTGTTTGTGTAACACAGTTGGTATAAATATGGAAAAAACATAAGATGAACAAATTAAAAAAAAAAAAATTAGTAAGTACTATTATCCAGCAATCTATAGCAGAAAAAAAATACTTTGAGTCAAAAGCAAAAGGGGTGGTTGGGAGGGCAAGAAAGAGGTGATTAACACTAGAATTTAAAGATGAAATTCAATGACTTAAGAACACCAATGGCCAACTACGAATATCATAGCCTATGACCCAGATCAAACAAATAGAGGGAATATGAAGATTTTTAAGTGTCTCTTGCCATATCACTGAGATAAAAGTAATAGATTTGAGAATAACATACTACCACAATTTCTAAAGTTCAGTTTTCTGAATGCCTGTGTTAAGTTAAGGGTGATGGTATTCTTTGACATCAGTATTCAGCAGTCACTTTGTAACTTATCTTCTAAAATCCTCTTCTTCAAGGGTTTTTGAGATGACAGTACCTGAAAAAAGTGGAATCACAATGATATTGTTTGCTCAAATCAGATAGCCAGAAAACTTATTAGTTTTGTGTCTTCCCCATTTTCTTATTTCTCCATCCCCTTGTATCAATTAATTCAGAATAATTGTAAGAATTTAATTTTATTGGGTCATTTCAGAGTACCCTTGAGTGAGCTACTCAGAACTCTCAACCAAAAGAAACAAATAACTCCATATTAATTTTAAATAGCCACAGTTATTTTAATTTTGAAATAGTTTGGAGAACATAAGCCTTATCTTCAGTTCCCCAAATAATCAATTATAATAAATGTGATAATTGTTGATGTGCTTCATTAAATTAGTACCTATAATATGTGAGATGTGGTGTGCATTGAGTTCTTTACACACATAATTCTTATTGATACAATAGGAAAATAAGGACACACAATGCAAAATAACTACTACCAGTTTTATGTTTTCTAAATTCCTCATATGTGACATCAGCTCTCAAAGCAAAAATTTCATTGAACAAAATACAGGCAAGGAAGAGTTTTCACTCAAGGCTATTCCAGTGGAGGAGAGAGCCTGAATTCACACCACTGTCACAAAAAGTGTAAAGAATTTAATGTACTGGGGTGAGCTACAGCAAGAATACTGGAAGAAGAGGTTGACCAACGGGATGTGATAAGTAGAGTCAATTACGGTTGCAAAGGATTTTGTCTGATATTGGACCCTCTGTGTTTAGCACCTGTGGAGATGAGGGCCCTATCCTCCCCCAGAGCCTGGGGATAGGGCTGCTATCTTCCCTGATGATTTATTCCAAAAATAGGATTCTAGGTCCTTGATAAAGATGTGTGTATACTTCTATAAAAGGTGGAGACAAGGTCTATGTACATTTCAAAAAGGCAGATAAATAATTTACAATTGCAAATTTTCTAAAGTAAATGCTGTAAGAAAAGGAAGGTCAAGGACTGATAATCAAGAATGAAATTCTCTAACATTTAATTGAGACTAACAGTAAGGTCACCTTGGTCAGAATCAATGTCTGTCAGATACCAATGTAGGAGTTCTTATCCTTGACATGATACTGAATCTAAATTGTAATGGTTTCCCAATAATAATTGATAACCACTAAGTACATGTATATAAACACAAATGGTGTAAAAATACTTTATGTAAAACCAATGACTTGAAAAACTGTGTTCTTTATATGTAATATGAAATGAATTGCACTCTGCAAGCATGTATAACAAATCAGAATAAGTAAAAAAAGAAAATCAATGACCTTCAGGTTAAAATTTAATTAGGTAGGGAGAAAAACCAAAATTATAATTATAAAGTAGTAAAATAAAATAATAATAATAATAAATGAAATTAAATTGATGACATTAAAGACTCAGAGAAATGATCAACATAAAAGTAGTTAGTTAAAAAGATTAAAAATTCTGGCAATTTTAATCAAGAAAAAAGATACAGGATATGAGTAATAATATTAGGCATTAAAAAGGAGTAAACTCTATTAAGGATTTTAAAGTTATGGAACAACATATGAGAGTTATGAAAATAATTTTGGTAAATCATAGATGAAATAGGTATTTTTAAGAAAAATATAAGTAACCAATACTGATTCAAGAAAGATATTTTAAAAATGCAAAAATACCAATGTACATTGGTGATGATTTATGGTCCAAACTTTCCCTCCTCAAAAGGCATTAGATCTGGAAGGTTTTATAAGTGAGGGAAGGGTATGAAAAATAACAACCCTCAAGAAAAACGGAAATAACAAGTGCTAGGGAAAGAGGAAAACAGCCATACTCAGGAGAGAAGGCAAACAATGGGCTCTGGACTTTCACCCTTTCCCAGTAACAATGGGTTTCAAACTTTCACAACTGTTTCCTCTGATTTGAGCTTTGAACTTGCACAACTATTCTCCCTGACTACCAGACCTATGCATTTTTGCCATAATTCAAATATCACTTGTCTTGATTCTGATCTCTCTTAAACCCTATAAAAATCAGATCCTATGGATAAAGAAAACTGTGGTATATATACACAGTGGAATATTACTAAGCATTAAAAGAGTATAAAATTATGGCATTTGCGGGTAAATGGATGGAGTCGAGAATATCATGCTAAACGAATTAAGCCAATCCCAAAACACCAAAAGCCAATTGTTCTCGCTGATAAGTGGATGCTGTTTCATAATGGGTGGAGGGGCATGAGATGAATGGAGGAAATTTGAATTGGGCAAGGGGAGGGGATATGGGGATAGGAAAGATGGTGGAATGAGATGGACATCATTTACCTTAGGTACATGTATGATTGCATGAATGGTGGGACCCTACATCATGTACAACCAGAGAAATGTAAAATTGTGCTCCATTTGTGTACATTGAATCAAAGTACATTCTGCTGTCATATATAAATAAGTAGAGCAAATGAAAAAGAATCAGATTCTAGTTGGAACCAATCCAAATATGTGCCATTCCGCTGCTTAATAAAGAAAGCTTGCTGATCTGTTAAAATACTAATACTAATACTAATAATAATAATAATAATGTCATTTTAAATGATTGCATTATTTTCTGATAATGTTCTCTTAAATTGTCATATAATTATAACCAAATTGTCATATAATTATTTTCTGATAATGTTCTCTTAAATTGTCATATAGTCATTTATATTTATCTGCCACATACAAACATAAATGTCTTAGTAACATTTTAGTAAAAACTGGGATAAATTATCTCAAAATACAGTTGAGAGACTTGAAGCTGGCCTACAACAATGTATGTAGGTAATGGTAGTGATGAAATGACAATTCAGGTTTTTCATAATCCAATGGTCCATGGTTCTTTTTTCATTATCCAAAATATGTGGGAGTTTGTTATTTTATGCAACAAATATTTATTGAATACCTGTATCTGCCAGGTACTATGCCAGGTGGAATAGCTAAATGGTGAACAAGAAAAGATTCCTTCTTTTGGTATTTGAAATCTAGGGCAAAACAGATATTTAATAACTAACTTTACAAAAAAATTAGTTACCTTTGTGAGATATGCTATGAAGGAAATACTTAAAAGTACATTGAGGACAAATATAGAAACAGTCCAAATTTAGATAGGAAAGATTTCCCTGAGGATACAGCTAGGATCTAATTCTGCCAGGTGGAAAGGAAATCTAAGAGAAAAGTTTTGAAGTTCTTGAAGCTTTTGCATAAACAAGCAAAGGTATTTCATATCTACAAGATAAACAAAAGTTATATTTTAGATTATGTAAGGGAATCAAAAGCTGTAGCAAAATGAAATAAACCTGGCTTTGCCAAAGACTCCCTCTGTAGGATTCCGATGGCTCAGACATAAATTAATGTGCACAATAGATAATTTATAGAATAATGTTCTGAAGTATCTTCATCACACTAAACGTTTTTAAGAATCTGCTTTGGGTTTGCTGGTGAAACATCCCAGGACCAGTTTTTAGGCACGAGGAAAGGTTTTATGTTCCCATTTTCATTTTGACCAAACATCAGATGTTAGTTAGCTTTCTGTTACCATAACCAATACCTAAGATAATCAACTTATAAAGAGAAAAGTTTTATTTGTATTCATAGTTTTGGAGATCCCAATCCATGATCAACTGGCCCTGTTACTTTTGGGACTGTGATAAAGCAGCATACCAGCACATGGTGGAAAATGTGTGGAGGAGAAAGCTACTCACCTCACGTGGTCAGGAAGTGAAAAAAAAAGAGAAAGAGACCAGAGTATCACAGTCCCCTTTGAGGATATGCCCCAGTGACCTAAAACCTCCCACTAGGCCCTGACTTTTAGAGGTTCCACCACCTCCCAAAAGTGCCAAATTAAGGACTAAGCCTTTAATTCACTTAGCTTTTGTGAGACATTTGAGAACCAAATTACAGCACATTGTATTTCTGAAATTATTCTTATATCTTATTTGCTACATTTCATTCTGAAAAAGCATAGAACACCTCCAATGTGCACAATAACCTTCAAAAGCTAACGTCTTGCCACCTTTGAGAAATTCAAGTGTTTGTGTTATATAATAGAAAATAAATCCCATTAAAAGTTACACCATTTTTGAGTTCTTTTGCCTTTGCTTAAATATAAATCATGTTCATTAATTGTCACACCTAATAAATATTCCTTGGGTAGCCTAGAGCCAAGTGTGGGTGAGTGTGAGGGGATAGGGTTGCTGCTTTGTATTACAATGCACACATTATAATTGGCTAAATTTGATTAGGGCTATTTCGTATAAGACACTCATGGTGAACCTGCTATGACTTTCTGAATTTTAGGAAGACTAGAATGCCATGAAATTTAAATAATGGCAATGAATAGTAAAAGCCTAAATCCCTATCCTCTCTTCTACAGGGTATGGGAGAACACCCCCTCCAGGGCCTTGGTGGAACTTGATTTTCAGCAGCTGTTACAGAGACAGGGAGCTGCTCCAGATCAGGAATAGCCTTCTCTGCTCAGAGTAATTGGCTCCTCAGCCTCTGTTCAAGGGAGGCAGCCTGACTCATCATGTTCTATTTTTGTTCATAAGTTTGCTTGTTTTAGAGTGAAAATGCATGTCTTCTATACTGCTCACATATTATTACCTGGGGAAGAAATCTTTGTTTACAGAGGTGAGAAAAATCAACTACTAAACATTAGTGATGAGGGACACTTTAAAATATAACATGCATTACTCTACACTCAAATTAATGCCCATTTTTAAAAGTATAGATTTTAAAAGTATATGTTATATAGAATTATATAAATACTATTTTAACATACACATTTGATATCTATGTCCTTGGAATGATTACATACTTGCATTGTTTTTTATATAATAACTTACCTTTTTTCATCACTATGAATGTATAATGAATAACACTGAGGACTGGAGAAATATGCAAATTAGATGGTGTGGATCAGTGATTTTACCTGATTCCATTAATTTTCCACATGGATTAGGTTTCTTAGATGATAACTAAAATGGGATTAAATCTATTTAGCGGATTCCCAATTTAACTTCAAATCCAATATTACAGGGAAAAAAAATCAAGATTACCCTAGATTTAGAGGTCAGATTTTGTCAGATTGCTGCCAAATTTTGTTTTTAGCTTGAGTGCTTTTGATTGTGGATTACATGCTATTTTTAGCTTCTTTTAATAATGCTTTTAGTTTATATACATTTAATATAAAAAACAAAACACTCCTCACTGAAAGAAAAATTTTGAGATGATAAAGCATAATTTCTGTGGCCTTGGATATATGGTCATCTTTCCACAACACACTTGAGTAGTAACAGCCCCCATCAGTTTTCTCTGGTGTGGTATATCATGTATACATATTTCTGTATACATGTTTAATTATGGAGTACCAAATGGACTAAGAAAGTATGAGATCTCACAGAGTTATTGACAGCATAAAGGGGACGGAGAAGAATCAATACAAAGTAAATTAGAGAAAATTACATCTCAACTATTATTATGGAAAATGGCTGAAATAAACTTGGCTTTATATCTTTTTTTTAATTTTCTTTTATTTATAATTTTAATATGTACAACTCATAGTGCATGTATTTAGCATCTTTTTACATACAATTGTTTGCATACAGAGTATATTCGTACAATTCAGGTCTTCAATCATGCATTTAGGAAAATGATATCCGTCTCATTCAACCACCTTTTTTTTTCTTTTCTCCCCCTCCCTCCCCTCTTGCTCCCTCCCTTACCCTCCCTTCCCTTGACCATTCTAGTGTTCCTCTAATCCTCCTATGTACCCCCATCCAACAACACTTTGAAATAACCTCCTTATATAAGAGAGAACATTTGGTACTTGGATTTTTGAGACTGACTAACTTCACTTAGCATTATGTCTTCCAACTTCATCCATTTACCTGCAAATGCCATTAATTTATTTTCTTTTATTGCTGAGTAAAATTCCATTGTGCATATATACCACATTTTCTTAATCCACTCATTTACTGAGGGACATCTAGGTTGGTTCCACAACCTAGCTATTGTGAATTGTGCAGCTACAAACATTGAGATAGCTGTGTCACTGTAATATGCTGTTTTTAAGTCCTTTGGGAATAGACCCAGGAGTGGGATGGCTGGGTCATAGGGTGGCTCCATTCCCAGTTTTCCAAGAAATCTCCATACTGCTTTCCATAATGGTTGCACCATTTTGCATTCCCACCAGCAATGTATGAGTGTGCCTTTTTCCCCACATCCTCTCCAACATTTATTGTTGCTTGTGTTCTTGATAGCTGCCATTCTGACTGGAGTGAAGTGAAATCTTAGAGTAGTTTTGATTTGCATTTCTCTAATTGCCAGCGATGTTGAACATTTATTCATGGATTTGTTAATTAATCGTGTATCTTCTTCTGAGAGGTGTCTTCTCAATTCCTTAGCCCATTTATTGATTGGGTTATTTGTTTTTTTTTTTTTTTTGGTGTAAAGTTTTTTGAGTTCTTTACATATTCAAGAGATCAGTGCTCTGTCTGATGTACATGTACTAAATATTTGTTCCCAATTAGTTGGCTCTCTATTCACCTCACTGATTGTTTATTTTGCTGAGAAGAAGCTTTTTAGTTTAAATCTATCCCATTCATTAATTCTTGGTAGTAATTCTTGCGCTACAGGATTCTTATTAAGGAACTTGGGGCCTAATCCGACATGTTGGAAATTGGAGCTTACTTTTTCTTCTATTAGGCGTATTGTCTCTGTTCTAATTCCTAGGTCCTTGATCCATTTTGAATTGAGTTTTGTGCATGGTGAGAGATAAGGATTTAATTTCAATTTGGTGCATATGGGTTTCCAGTTTTCCCAGCACCATTTGTTGAAGAGGCTATCCTTTCTCCACTGTACATTTTTGACACCTTTGTCTAATATAAGATAGCTGAAATTATATGTATTAGTTTCTGTGTCCTTAATTCTGTACCATTGGTCCACCAGTCTGTTTTGGTGCCAATACCATGCTGTTTTTGTTACTATTGCTCTATAGTATAATTTAAGGTCCGGTATGGTGATGTCCCCTGCTTCACTTTTCTTGCTCAGGATTGCTTTGGCTATTCTGGGTCTCTTATTTTTCCAGATGAATTTCATGACTGCTATTTCTATTTCTTTGAAGAATGACATTGGGATTTTGATTGGAATTGCATTAAATCTGTATAGTGCTTTTGGTAGTATGGACATTTTGACAATATTAATTCTACCTATCCAAGAGCAAGGTAGGTCTTTCCATCTTCTGAGTTCATCTATAATTTCTTTCTTTAGTGTTCTATAATTTTCGTTATACAGGTCTTTCACCTCTTTCGTTAGGTTGATTCCCAGGTATTTTATTTTATTTTTTTTTTTTTGATGCTATTGTAAATGGGGTAGTTTTCATCATTTCCCTTTCAGAGTCTTTGTTGCTGATGTACAAAAATGCCTTTGACTTATGTGTGTTGATTTTGTATCCTGCAACTTTGCCAAATTCATTTACTAGTTGTAAAAGTTTTCTGGTAGAGTTTTTTGGGTCTTCTAGGAAGATTATCATGTCATCAGCAAATAGTGCTAATTTGAGCTCTTCTTTTCCTATCTGGATCCCTTTAATTTCTTTTGTCTGTCTAATTGCTCTGGCCAGAGTTTCCAGTACTATGTTAAATAGCAGTGGTGAAAGGGGGCATCCCTGTCTTGTTCCAGTTTTTAGAGGGAATGCTTTCAATTTTTCTCCATTTAAGATAATGTTAGCTCGGGGCCTTGCATATATAGCTTTAATAATGTTGAGATATGTTCCTGATATTCCTAGTTTTTCCAGTGTTTTGAACATAAAGGGGTGTTGTATTTTGTCAAATGCTTTTTCTGTGTCTATTGAGATGATCATATGATTTTTGTCTTTAAGTCTATTGATGTGGTGTATTATGTTTATTGATTTCCGAATGTTGAACCAGCCTTGCATCCCTGGGATAAACCCCACTTGATCATGGTGCACTATCTTTTTGATATGTTTTTGTATCCGATTTGCCAGGATTTTGTTGAGGATTTTTGCATCTATGTTCATTAAAGATATGGGCCTGAAGTTTTCTTTTTGGATGTGTCTTTGCCTGGCTTTGGAATTAATGTGATATTGGCCTCATAGAAAGTGTCTGGAAGAGCTCCCTCTTATTCTATTTCTTGGAATAGTTTGAAGAGCATTGGTATTAGTTCTTCTTCAGTCTTACAGAACTCAGCTGTAAACCCATCAGGTCCTGGACTTTTCCTTGTTGGTAGCTTTTTGATGACATCTTCTATTTCTTCACTTGTAATCGGTCTGTTTAAATTGTGTATAGCCTCCACATCCAGTTTAGGCAAATCATATGACTCTAGAAATCTGTCAATGCATTCAGTATTTTCTGTTTTATTAGAATATAAGTTTTCAAAGTAATTTCTAATTATATTCTGTATATCTGAGGTGTTTGTTGTGATATTCCCTTTTTCATCACGAATGTTAGTCATTTGAGTTTTTTTCTTCTTCTTTTCGTTAGCATCACTAAGGGTCTGTCAATTTTGTTTATTTTTTCAAAGAACCAACTTTTAGTTTTGTCAATTCTTTGAATTGTTTCCTTAGTCTCGATTTCATTAATTTCTGCTCTGATTTTAATTATTTCCTGTCTTCTACTGCTCTTGGTGTTGGTCTGTTCTTCTTTTTCTAATGCTTTGAGGTGTGATGTTAAGTCATTTATTTGTTGGTTTTTTTTCCTCTTAAGGAATGAACTCAGTGCAATGAATTTTCCTCTTACTACTGCCTTCATAGTGTCCCAGAGATTTCTATATGAATTATCTGTGTTCTCATTTACCTCTAAGAATTTTTTGATCTCCTCTTTGATGTCTTCTTCAACCCCTTGTTCATTCAGTAGCATGTTGTTTAGCTTCCAGTTGATGGAGTGGTTTTTCTTATTCCTTGTTTTGTCGTTGATTTCCAATTTCATCCCTTTATGGTCTGATAGCATGCAGGGTAGTATCTCTATTTTTTTATATTTGCTGAGAGTTGACTTGTGACATAATATATGGTCTATTTTGGAGAAGGAGCCATGTGCTGCTGAGAAAAAAAAGTGTATTCGTTTACAGAGGGATGAAATATTCTATATATGTCCGTTAGGTCTAAATTGTTAATTGTTTTAAGGAGGCTTAAAGTTTCTTTGTTTAGCCTTTGTTTGGATGATATATCCATTGGTGAGAGAGGTGTGTTGAAGTCCACTAGAATAACTGTGTTGTGGTCTATTTTACTCTTGAACTTGAGAAGCGTTTGTTTGATGAATGTAGGTGCTCCATTATTTGGGGCATATAGATTTATGATTGTTATATCCTGTTGATGAATGTTTCCCTTAAGTAATAAGAAATATCCATCTTTGTCCCTCTTGATTAGTTTTGGTTTGAAGTCTACCTTATTTGATATGAGAATGGAAACCCCTGCTTGCTTCCGCCGGCCATGTAAGTGATAAGACTTTTCCCAGCCTTTCACTTTCAGTCTGTTGATGTCTTTTTCTATGAGGTGTGTTTCTTGGAGACAGCAAATTGTTGGGTCGTTTCTTTTAATCCATTCTGATAATCTGTGTCTTTTGATTGGCGAGTTTAGGCCATTAACATTCAGGGTTATGATTGAAATATGATTTTTATTCCCATCCATTTTTATTTGAATTATGGTCTTTAGCTTGATTAGGTTTCTCTTCTGGTTGGTATTTCCTTTAGTTTAATATCTCCCTTTGTTGATTTTCATTATCATCTTTCTCTTCTTCTTCATGAAAAATGTTGCCCAGGATGTTCAGAAGTGCTGGCTTTTGAGTTGTGAAATCTTTTAACTTTTGCTTGTTGTGGAAGGTTTTTATTTCATCTTCGAATCTAAAGCTCAATTTTGCTGGATATAAGATTCTTGGTTGACATCCCTTTTCTTTCAGAGCTTGAAATATGCTATTCCAGGATCTTCTTGCTTTTAAGGTCTGGGTTGAAAAATCTGAACATAGTCTGATTGGTTTCCCCCTATATGTGATCTGCTTCCTTTCTCTTGTGGCTTTTAGTATTCTCTCCTTGCTCAGTATATTAGGCATTTTCATTATAATGTGTCTTGGTGTGGGTCTGTTGAGATTTTGTTTGTTTGGTGTTAGGTATGCCTCTTAATCTTGGTTTTCCCATTCATTCCTCAAGTTTGGAAAATTTTCTGTAATTATTTCTTTAAATAGATTACTCATTCCTTTGGCTTGAAACTCTGCCCCTTCCTCTACGCCAATCACTCTTAAGTTTGGTCTTTTTATGCTGTCCCATAATTCTTGGATGTTATGTTCTTGATTTCCAACGAGTTTTGCTGTAAGGTCTAAATTCTTCTCTAGGACAAATATTTTGTCTTCATTGTCTGAGGTTCTTTCCTCCAAGTGGTCTACTCTGTTGGAGATGCTTTCAATTGAACTTTTATTTTGGTTTATTGCTTCTTTCATTTCTGGAATTTCTATTTGATTTCTCTTTAGAGCCTCTATTTCCCTATTGAAGTAATCTTTTACTTCCTGTATTTGTTTTTGGAGTTCTTTGTCAAAATGATCTTTTTCCTCCTGTACTTGCTCCCTCATCTCATTTTTGAGTTCATTCTTAAGTTCCCTAAACATTTGGCATATGTAATTTCTAAATTCCATCTCTGGCATTTGACCAACTGTGTTTGCCATGAAATCTACTGATGAGGAATCTTGATTTGATTGTGTCACTTTCTTCCCTTGTTTTTTCATGCTGCTTGTGTGTCTTTTCTTCCTGCACTGTGGGACCTTGACTGTTTCGATTTTACCTTAATTCCTTATGTTGTTCCTGTAGTACGAAGCTATCAGCTCCCCTTATAATTCCTTTACACTTTAAAACCTAACACTTTCTATTCAGAAAATTCAATTTTGATCACAATGTACAGATTTTGTTAACCCAGATATTATTTCCAATTTACTCTGTATGCTTCTGATGGGGTTTTATAGCTTCAAGTATTGGATACAGAGGCATTATGTTTAAGAAGAAGGAAGTGTCTTGAATTGTTCTTTCTTGGAAAGTATGAAAGGAGAGTTCTATTGACGTGGTTTACTGGAAGTGTTTTAGTATCAGTAGAAGAGAGAAGATAGAGAATGGAGTAGACACTTAGGTGGAGAGACCAATTTATATATAAAGTAAGATGGAAAAGAAGAAAAAAAATGATAAAATAGTAGAAATTCGTGTAAGAGAGAGGAGATAGAGAATCAAGAAAATGGAGAGTAAACTATATATAGCACCTCTTTGCTATCCAGTTCAATTGTGCTGTTTCTAGAAATCCCAAATTCTGTGTACAGCTTGTTTTTGCCTCTGTTTAGTATGCACTGGCAGGGTGCAAATATGAAAGATGAAGGAGGAAGAAGAGATGCCAAAGTGAGAAGGAAGAAAAGAAGGAATGAGAAAAGGAGCAGAAGCAAACAATCAAACACACTGACAATCAATGCAAAAAAAAGCAAAACAGAACAAAGCCAAAAAAAGAGAAAGAAGAATAAACAATCTAACAAAAACCAATAACACAAGCAGACCGACCAACCAAAAAAAAAAAAAAAAAAACGTCGAACCCCAAGTCTCAAACAAAACGGGTCCTGGGAAGCCCCCCTCTCTTTTCCCTTTCCAGTTTAAGCCAACTGCATTGGATCACGTCCAGAAAGTCTGCGAGTCAAGTCTGCACCCTATGCCAGTGGCCGCTCAGGAGAAAGATTGACTCAGGGTGATTGTGTGTCAGCAGATGAATGGCACCGGGAAGGGGACCCTCCAGAAGGCACCCTTTCCCCACGCCCACCCACAGTTGTAGCTTCTTGTGGCCACTGGGCTGGCCTCAGACACGCCCTCCCCTGCTGGTTACCCGAGTCTCACCCAGGTGTGCGCTGCCTTCAGAGCGATGGGGCTCCCTGGATGTCTGCAGCTGTGGTCTCCTCCGTCTTTTCCCCTTTGTCTGGATCAGCCTCTGCACTTCTCAAAGATGGCGGCGTTCTCCTCCCATTCAGCAGCTGCTCCGCAGACCCTTGTGTGAGTCCAGATCCTGTGGGGTCGGCTTGGCAAGCAGTGCGAAAGAGCTCCACGTGGACACCGCCCACGCCTCTAGGCCTCTTTTTATCCCTCCTCGCCGATTGGTTTCAAAGCCGCTGGGTGGATCATCTCCTTGCCGAGATGGTCTTGGCCCCTGCACCTGCAGCACCGACAGCGTTGTTTCGGGCTGTGGACCGCTGGGGCTCTGTCCCTGGTTGTTGTGGTCCTGAGAACTTTGTATTTCGCTGTCCAGAGGTGCAGGAATGTCTCTGCTCCCTTTCAGTTGTGATAGAACCGCCAGCAATGCGCTCAAACTTCCCACTCCGCGTTCTTCAGCAACTGCTTCCAGAGAGCACCTCCCTCCTGTCGGCCATCTTCCCCCGAATCGCTATATCTTTTTTTAATTTAGTTATTCATTTACTTATTCATAATGCACAAGTATAGCCTCTTTTTACATACAACTGCTTGTATACAAAGTATATATGTACCCCTAACTTCACAACATTGAAGTTCCCATTACTGTTTGCAAACTTACACATTTTATTGGAGGAAATGTAATCCATTGGTTATTCAGTTTGATTCTTAAGTATATACATTTCTACTATTAAGATAATGTGGTTTTTTTCTATACTAAGAGCTCTTTTATCATTACTATTATGATCATTGAACACACAATTGAGGAAACAAACATCTGTGGTATCATATAAGGTATAGTCTAAGAAAATGAAACTAATATTTAATTAACATGTGTATCATTGAATAACAAAATGTAAAAGTGATGAACATGAGGACATACAACATTCAAACACTCTAAAGGAAAGCATTAAGAAGGCCATGTACCTGGCATGATGCAGGGTTTCCTGAGGAGGGGAGGAACTGGGATGGTTCCATATCTGGATGAAAACCTCATCATTGATCACCTACTGGCCTGCCATTACAAGAGCCATTTGGAAACAGGTGAAAGACATGGCTGGAAATCAAGGCTTAATGAGGCTGTATAGTGGGGTACTTTTCCTTTTATAAATGTCTAGTTCATACTGTTTACCTGTAAAGCTGAGATTTACTACAAAATCCTCAAATACTTTGACATTTAACACTAAACAGCACAAATCATTGAAGGCATAAAGTATCCTTTTTTTTAATGAATAACTTGAAATATATCATCAAATCATTGGCCATTTTGCAAATTATAACTGATTTATTTTCAAAAATCATTAATAGATCACTAACCTATATATTTGGATATGTTTGCATTAATACCTTTTATCCTGGGAATTCAGCATCCACATGAAAAGAAGAAAACAAAAAGAACATCATTAGGAACATAATAAATTCATGAAATAGAATATAGACAGTTTCTAGAAAGGTTCCTCATGATAGAAATCAAGTATTCAGACATGTTTTCCATGCTCCTTGGATTTTTCTGTAGGCCATTTATCATATTTTTCTATCAAGAAAAAAAGATTTTTTCTAGTACCTTTGTATCTGAGGAACAACCTTGTTGAGACACAAATTGACAGTAGAGAGTCAGATATTGCCAAATAAAGTGAGGGAAAAATAGACTTCAGATTGCAACTGTGGGTTTTAGTCCATATAAGCCATAGAGTAGAGTTTAAAAAATAGATGGATTACTGAAAACAGAGAGATGAAAAGAAATTGTCAGTAGAGAACAAGAGGAGGTCGTTCTTAAGGGACATCTTGAAGGATGGTTACTACATATCCTATACTGAATCTTTCATGCTTCCCTGTTTTTATCCATTTGAAGTTAACTAATGTTTTCCATTATTTTCAATTAGAGAAACTAAGCATAAAATGGAAATCAAGTATATATGTGTGTGTGTGTGTGTGTGTGTGTGTGTGTGTATGTATGTATTCAGATTATGTACATATGAATCAATTTTATTGTTTCTTTAATAGTTCCATGAGTATATATTTATTACCATATACTTTGTAAAAAATCACAAGTAAATTTTTCTCTTTATAAGCCTCAAGAAGTTAATCACTCTGTTCCTCTAAAACATGAAAAATATCTAATAAAATAGCATATGCATTACTCCCTAATTCAGTGTTATAAATATCACACACACAATTCGAGGCATAAGCAAGTAATAATCAAGGAAATTATAAAACATTTTACTGTTTTCAAAGGATTCTGAATAAATTAAACCAGAAAGTCATTCATTTGCAATTCACTAATTAGAAAATAATACAATAGAGTATAACACATTTAATTTTCATCCACTAATGACCAGGAGACAAAGGTCCACAGTAAGAACTGGAAAAATGTATTCTATTTTCAGCACATCTATTTCTATTTTCATGTTTATTTTTTTCTTCTAGATAATATTAAAATGTAAAACAATAGGAAACCAGCTTGACTAAATGTAAAGCACCAAGCCTTTGACATTAAGTATATTTGAATTTTGGCGCTTGTGTTGATTTCCCTTGAAGCTCTGCTTAATTTAATTAATCCCTCTTGGTCTCAGTTTCTCAGTACTTATGGTAAGATAACAGAATCTGAATCTAGCATGTCAATTGTTGAAATAAAACAGGAAAGAGAGAGAAAGAGAAAAAGAAACCATTTTTGACCCCAGGCTTAGATGAGTGTATGGATAGTGGTAGAACCAAATATAACAGTAAAGAAACTGGGTCTAGAGAAAATGGAGATCAAGTGATTGAAGATAGAAAAAGGAAAAATGGAATGTTATAATAGGACCTAAACTTATCAGAAACATAGTAGTTTAGACGACAAGCTTGAGAATAAAGCCAAAGATGTTTTCCAGGAGGGAAAGATTATTGAGGATGAGACTAATAAAAGTAATAAATCATAATTTTTGAATCATATATATATATATATATATATATATATATATATATATATATGTATTAGGACAGTTGCAAATCCACTTCAAAATGAGGTGGTATGAAAACAAAGGATTTGATATTACTCCTGAGTCTCAAAGTTGGAATTGCCTTCTGCCTTGGAAACTTTATTTCCCTTCTGCAATAAGCTACACTAGTTTCCATATATTATGGTTTTAGGGCAGGTCCCAAGCTGGGGAAGCCAGGAAGCCAGGAACTGCAAGACTTTGTGAGCTGTATATACTAGAATTTACACATAATCACTGCTGCCATTTTATTTTTCTGATAGTAAGTTAAAAGAAGAAAAAGTACTAGATTAAAGAGTGAGAAATTTTATCCATCATTTCATAAAAGATTTAAAACTATAACCTTTTTAAATGTATGATGAATATAATATCTGTATGGATAAGAAAATTACCCTGGATTGTGACTGGATGTGAGTTGAAAAAAAAATGACAGTAACTCACCACCAAACATATTATGAACCTATTGCAGACACCAGAAGAGTTGCTGATGATACAGAGGAGAAAGAGAAAGATTCAGGGAATTGGCACAAGTCAAAGGAATAAATACTGTTGTACTACTGTACATGTATGTTGTATGATTGTAGAACATCATATAATCATTTTGTTGTATGATTTTGTAGAAGGTTGCACATGAAAAATATTGACTTCATGTGCCAGTCGAAATATGCACTTTGTTTTAGAGATCCAATGTATCAGCAATTTTCTGCTGCTATAATAAACAATCCCAAAATATCAGGAACTTAAAGCAATAGACATATATTTCTTGCTTATTACTTGAGGACTACAGTTCAGCTGAGATTCTGCTCCTTGCATCTACTGCTTCTGGGACTTGGTTGAAGAGTCATCCCTAACAATGGCATGGTTTTCTCTTGGTTGTGAAGGTAAAAATATTTAAAAATGAATTTAAATACAATTTATTGTTTGGTATTTGGGCTTCATATCTCAGATGCCTAACAATGAAAAATTATATTAAACATACAATTGACCTCTTCCTTAAAGATTATCAGGATCATTATTCATGCTAGAGGCAGGAGGTGACTCCCCTATGCAGTGGATACAACTGGAAAATACGGTTTCTTGCAGATACCCCAAGAAATGTCACTTACCAAAATGACCACTAATATATGTACACAAGAAAAAGAAGTGAGCTGATAATATATGTACACAAGAAAAAGAAGTGAGCCCCTTCTCTGATAAACATTATAAAAATAGCAGCAATAATGTGGTAACAAATTATTTCATTATCCTGTAAGTGTGGCTTACAAAAATTGTAAACCTTCCCATTCTCATGATGTGAAATGTTAGTTCATTTTGGATGATAAAGCTAGTTAACAAAGTTAGGTTTCCTAAATTGTTAGAGGAAGTTATTGGGCTTTTGCTGAATGATGTAGGGAAGGGCTTACTAAAGGTAAAGGGAATCTGATTTGGAATAGAATTTGTCAGGAAGCAGGTTAGTTATACATACTAGTTTTCTACTTTTTGGATGGGCATCTTTAAACAATGTTGGTGTACAAGGTGTGAGGACTGAAGTAGTGTAGAGTTGTTTTTTGAAAAAGAGCAATAGTAGCTCAAATTTGTTAGGAGTTGTGGATTTAAAAATATAGTAATGCAGCGTTGTTGTATTTTTCTTATATTCCAACATACTTAGAAAGTGGTCTTGTTTTTGCTTAGTTTTACCATGTCACAGAGTCCCTTGCCATATTATTGATGGCATATTGTAGAATTGTTTGATTTCTAGAGAAAGCTGTTGAATGTTTTTGTATTATTTCTTTCCCCAAGGATTCAATGTTCTTCTAAATTTGTTGCATTGCTCCACATTCTTTGTTGGGAGCAATTACTAGTTTGTTTCCTATATACACAACTTATGAAGAAAATCACATCCTCCACTTTCTATAAAAGGCTGAAGTACTTAATCATCATTTAGACTTTCTATAAGCCAGTCCCTGACAATGATGTGTCATGAGTTCATCTCTACCTTTTTAACCAGCGATTGCAAATATAAGACTTGGTCGTGACAACTGGAGTGTTAAAATGTTTTCCTCTCAAGAAGGTGTCTGGAGTTATATGTCCTTAGTGTTCTTGAGAACAGTGTACAAATTAGTTCTTTGCTGAGACTTAGAGATGACTAGGCATTTTTTCTTTTCTCTGGTTAGCAAATAGAAACAAAGTTCTTCTCTACCCAGGTAATTTCTAACATTTATGAGCACAGATTTAACACTTTATCTTCAACTAGCATTTCCTTCCTTTGTTCTCTTAAAATCATGTTAGAGAGCCAGGTGCAGTGGAACATGCCTCTATTCCCACTGGCTGGGGAGGTTGAAATAGGAGGATTGTGAGTTCAAAACCAGCCTCAACAATTTAGCAAGGCCCTAAGCAAATCAGTGAGACCCTGTCTCTAAATAAAATACAAAAAAGGGCTGGGGATTTGGCTCAGTGGTTAAATACTCTTGGGTTTAATCCCTAGTACAAAAAAAAAAAAAAAAAAAAAAAAAAAAAAATTAGAAAGAGAAGCCTTCTTCCTCACATGTCATTATGCAAGACAGTGAGTTCCAAGACAGCATAAAATTATAGGGTATATCACCAATGCCAACATAATTATAATCTTTTCTGAACTCAAACCTAAGAAGAACAAAAATTTCTTCTTATGTGATTTTCTCCCTTACTTTACATTTAAAATTTGTGGGATTGTTACTATAAAGTACCTGTACTCATTGCCTTCAAAGACATTTTTCTCTGCTCTGGGTTCTATTTCCAACTGAGTTTACTAGTGAACTTACTTTACCTTTCTAAAGCCATTTCATGTTAGTGTCTCTCTGAGTCACCGTTTGCTAGTCATCCTATCCATTCTTATTTTCACCAGATTTATTCTTCTAATAACAAGAAAGAACTCATTCATAGTCATAACTGTCCAGCTCTGCATTGGGCTGTCTCCCATAGTATCACTGGATATAATCATGCACTCTACTCACATTGATTGTCTTGGCTCGTCTCTTATGGAGGGAACGCAAGCATGGAATATTGAGTTACACTAGAAGATATTAGAAATTAATTTCAACCTTGAGAATCTGTGATAAAAAATAGTAATAGAAAAATCATAATTTTGTACAGCCTTGAAATGTATCATTCACTTTCTTTATCTGAGGACCCATACCTAATTTTCTTATATTAAAAGCACCCCAGAATGAATAAGTAAAAGTATTTATTATAACTATGAATTATAATGAGTATAACTTATAAGCAGTTGACTGGATGTGCATGTATAAAATCAAAGGGCCAAGAGAAAAATGTGATAAAGGAAAATACAATCTATAGGTTCACTGCAATTAATTCATCCTTTCACATATAGTTTATGAGAACATATACAAAAACTATATGATGTACACTGAATATATTAATATGATGACTCTTAGAAGAGAACAGTTTGACAATGGGGAAAGTGATAAAAGTGAATAATAAATTAACCAAACCAAAGTCCAGGTAATATCAATGATGACAGTTCAGCATGAATTGGAGAGGTTTTAAACCTAGTCCTCTCCACATGATAGGCAATAAGATAAATAGAAAATAATATGACTCATCTCCATCTATTCCCATGGCCTATTTAATTTCCATTTGAGTAGTTGCAGCTCCCCAACAAAGAATTCATTCATTTATCTTCACTTCTGCTGTTTGCCTTTGTTTGCCTTTCCTGACTTATTAGTTACTCTTAATAACAGGGGATTTTCTTTTGATTCTCCTTCTCTCTTGCTCTCTCTCCTCTCATGCATTCCCTGACTGGAAAATAATGCCTAAGAGCTATTAAATCCTTAAATATTGATTCTAGAAATAATAAATTACATGAATAACTATAATGAATTTGAGATATGTCACAAGTCCCATCATTTTCATATACTATCTCAAGCTGAAAATTTAAAAATTAAAAGGATCCGTGTTAAGTGTACAAAACATGTGGTAATGATGCATAGAAGGTATTCAAATCATTATCAGTGAGTGACTGATTTGTGGTTCAATAATTTTCTTAGTTTGTCAAACCAAACTAGTGATTTAATTTAAGTGCCATATTGAAGAGTACAATGTAATCAATATACTACAAAAGATGTTAATTATCAAATGTTATAATTTGACCCAGGGAAAACACTACTCACTCCTAGCATGGCTACTTTATCAGTTTTTTTTTTTTTTATATAAACTGATAAAATTCATCTTGCCTTACAATGTGCAACTATAGAAAAAAAATGTGTATTAAGTATACACACACAGATATATGAATGAAAATATAGTGTATGTGTATATATAGTTAAAAAGAAACATTTTGCTCTTGAAAACCATAATGAAGTCAATTCTCTTATGCCCAACATAATGACTTGAAGAAATATTTGACCTTTGATACAAAGGAGCTAATGATGTTTCTGTTTTTTAGAGAATATTGTACATCTCAGCATGAAACCAGTATCTTGCTGTAAATCCAGTGTTCTTTAATTCAAGGGCCTGTATTGTCCAAAGTATTCTCAAAGAAATGAGAAAATAGAAATGAAAGTGTTTTCTAGTCTATAAAACCTTTTATAAATGTGCAATGATCATGATACTATCCCTGAATTATTTAAATGAAAGCATTTGTAAAATTTGTTCATTCAAATAATGTTGTTGAGTACTGCCTGAGTGCCAGGCCCCTTTGTAGACACTGGGTTTATAACAATAAGAACCCTGATCCTTTCAAATTTATTATTTGGTCCAGTGGTTTTTAAGCCTCTTTAAATAATAGAAATAGTCAAAGGAGTTAAGAAACATCACAGCATGAGGCCCACCTCAGGCCAAATGAATTAAAATCTCTAAGGGTGAAACTTAGGCATTTGAGAATGTTATAAGATCTTTAGATAATACCAGTATGGCTCAGAGAAACAACAGTTTGTCCAAAAGGTGAATAAACATTCCAAATCTGCTGGTAAGTGCTACCTTAATGTAAGATTTAGTGAAACTTCTAAGCCTGGTGGAACTCATCTGTAGTTCCAGCTACTCCTCCATAGGCTGAGGCAGGAGGACTACTTGAATTTAAGAGTCTGAGACCAGTTTGGGAAACATAATAAGACCCTGTCTCAAAAAAATAAACAAATAAAAATAAAAAACAATAACAAAAATATTTAATGAAATACAAATGAGAAGGAAGAGGAATGTGAGGGGAGGGGGGAGAGATTGCCTTAAAATCTCCCCCAAAAGGGAAGACTCAGATCTGAAGAATGAAAAAGTTGGTGATAGTTGATGGGGGTGATATAGATAGATAGATACAGATACACAGAGATATATAGAGATATAGGTATAATTACTCAATAAACCCAGGATTTAAAAGAGAGAAAGGCTTATTTTATGAGTAGAAGAATTTTAATACAATTGGAATAGAGCATGAAGAGAGCAGAGAAAGGACTGCATGCAGACAGCTTTATATGCTTTGTTAAAATGTATGAACTGTATCCTAAAGAGGCCTTGACTGATTTTAAATAGGATAGTAATTTCAAAGGAAAAGTCTCTTAATTTTCAAGATTGATTAGAATTTGTCTTTGACCTTTCTCACAGTATGTTTATATGTTTAGAGTATGCTTTACTCTTTATATATATATATATATATATATATATATGTACATATATATATATATTTACATCCTGTATACATAAATATATACAGTACAGTGTCCTATTTTTCACAGACACAAAAGTATACTCAAGTTTCTTGAATAAAAATTTATTATGCTTCCTATTATTTATAACTTCTATGATTTTTGATGCTTTTTGGACACATTTTCCTTAGCTTTAGGGAAATGATTATCACATTAGAAATAATCATTGATGCCGGGCGCGGTGGCGCACGCCTGTAATCCCAGCACTTTGGGAGGCTGAGTCAGGAGGATCGCGAGTTCAAAGCCAGCCTCAGCAATGACGAGGCACTTAGCAACTCAGTGAGACCCTGTCTCTAAATAAAATACAAAAAAGGGCTGGGGATGTGGCCCAGTGGTCTAGTGCAGCTGAGTTCAATCCCCGGTAAAAAAAAAAAAAAAAAAAAAAAAAAAAAAAATCATTGATTATACCGATTATTTTTTTAAAAAGGAGAATAAGTATTTAGCAATTTACTGACTACTGGGGACTCCTAAGGCTTGAAAAGGACCCACCCTCCTTCATCTGGTTCTCCTTGAGAGTTCCAAGGAGGGATCCCAACTGTACAACATTAAGAAAATCTTAATCTCCCTCTGAGTTGAAAAGGAAAACATCAATTTCTTGCAGTTAGAATTAGGGGTTTAAACCCTTCCTCAAAACTTTCAAACACCACAGAGAAACTATATTTATATACTAGCTGTAAGAATATAATGATCACATAATCTGGAACCCAGCATCCCACTAAAAACTAACCAAGTGTTAAACCAGCGACAAAGGCCAAGAAAGATAATAGCTTCTTCCAGAACATGTTGCAAGAGCTGAGAGAGAATTTGTGCCCAACACAGCCATTGAAGGCACTGAATGGTAAGTAGCCCCCTGACCCTTAGGTGTCTACAGAAAATTATCTAAAAATGAAATCTGCTAGACACAGCTCAGCTAGGCCCAAGCTCATGGAGAGACATAGAGAGGCAAATAGAGAGGGAAAAGGGAAAATATGATTAAAGAGGCTTTTATTCTAAATAATCATTAAGAACTGCCACTCTCCTGCTATATTTGACAGGCTCCAATATAAAGTGTGACTTATAGTCAAAATAGTTGCTACTTTCCCCCATATTCTATGACAAAAATTAAATACCAACAAGCGGCTTATGTAGTTTATTTACTATTTTTTTCAATATCCACTTGCCATTTCTTGCATGAGCACCTTGTAAACATCCAAGTGATATGACATTAACTTATTCACTCATGAAACTCTTGAAACACAATCAGTGACAGGCAATCTGGAAATATCAAACTTGGTTTCTTCACCATTCTTTAATGGTTTCTTATTTCGAGGGTGTCTTGAGCTTCCAACAAGATTCAGTAATATAATTATAGTCACAGGTCAGAGGAACTAAGCAGAAAATATCTCAATGTTTATAAATAATTTTTATTTCGTTAAATATATTTTTATTAATTTGAAGAAGACGTCATTTTATTATCAATTTCTCTTGTATTTGAATAGTAAAACTTTCAAAATAGAAGCAATTAAAGACCTGAAAGACAAGAAAATAGCTTTACTGTTTTTCTGACAGCCTGGTCCCATATGTTTGTAGTTATGCGCTATGGAGGGGGGAAAAAAGGAAAGAAAAAAATACAAAATATTTTAGAAATTGGTTTACTAGTGATTGCATATATGACAGAAATTATTAGGACCCATACTGTAATTAATCTCTAGTTACAATTTTGGGGTTTTGCCAGATTCAATTCTAAGTGATTCTATATAGGAATAGTAATACTGTGGTAGCAAGCAAGTTATCTTAGGAAATTATTACCTGCCCATAGTTGGTACTCATTAAATGCCCATGTTTCATATGTTAGACTGAGAAGCTTTTCTTTTTGTCATCAAGCCTACATAATTATAATAATAAGTTATGCCTCTATTTTATTGTGAAGGGCTACCAATAATTGACCTCACACATTTTTGTAATTTTCCATGGCCAGTATAATTTTTAAAGTACAGTATTTGAAAATGTTTCTCTTAACTGGGCAGAAGCTGCCTTGCCTTGGGTTTTTCCACATGGAGGAGCACCTGACAATAATGACACATTTCCAACAGTAGCAGAGAAGCGACCAGAGACACAGACGTCTGAACAGATGCAGGATGCTGGGTGCAGCATTGCCATGGTGGATGCACCCCAAGCTTAAATTTTGTTTGAGTTTCGTTCACAAAAAAAGAGGAAATTTGAAGTTCAGCCTCTAAGAAAGAGTATTAAAAAGACCAGAAGGGTTTCATCCAAGTTCCAAGGGTGATAAAACACATCAATCTGAAACATCACTAGTGCGTTGCTGATTCCCTAGTCATTCTTCCATTTGCTGTAGCTGAACAATGATGGCACTGTTCCATCAAGAGAAAATGATCCCAGCTCCTTTCAAAAAGCTTTTTACAGGGCAAAGCTATAAAGTGCTAGATTTATTAACAATTTCTATTTCAAGAGAGACACTGTTTATATGGCAGTAAAGCTGTACTTTAATGCAAATGCAGCACTTCAAGCCTGTTTTCCTAATGCCTTCACAGCTCCTGTAAATAATGCATCCCTGGGTGGCATCTTTCACTTTTAAACAATTTGGGCAAACTGGTTCAAGTTGTAAAAATACGAATGTACTTCCTTTAACATAATAAGAGTTTGGGAAACACTCTGGAATCCGCCAGCATACTTTTCCAAATCTGATTGATATTTGATTGACAAAATGGGAACAAATGTGCTTAAGTGAATTTCCCCTCACTCCCACCCCAGCCAAGGAACCCAGGACACCAGGAAAGTGAGTCATAGTCTAACATATTTTGAGAAAGTATAAAACTGGTTCATGGTGTTGAAAAGAGAAAAGCTGTATCCAAGTAGTATAAACTGAAAATATCCTGGGAAACTTCTTCATCTCACTTATGTTAGACCTTTTGAGTTCAAGCAGTTTTTATTGTACTCTTTTAATTTTCTTAAACAAAGAAACCTAATTTGACCTTATCCAAATCTTGATTAATCTTTCCCTTAACTGTGGGTTTTCCTTTTCGAAATGTTTAGTTTTAATTCATAAATAATGCTTGTATTTATTGTCAAAGGATGACATTACAACAATTTACCTTTAAGATATTAATTTGTTCCATTTTCAATTATAGAATCAGGCAACACTTCATTTCATAAAATAGAGTAAGTGTTCCAATGATTTGAGTAGATGTGTTTTTTAGAAAGAAGAGAGCAAAAGAAGCATCTAAAAACAAAACAAAACAAAAAACAAAACAGACTGGTCATTTCAAAGTTACTATCCTTGTAAGGTAGGGACATGGAGACAGAACAATGGAAAAATAGCTGACTGGTTAACATCAGATTATTTCAGGTTACTTTTTGGAAGGATTAAAGGAAGAATGAATTAAAGTAGAAGGTGATCTATTGTCATGCCTACTGGCCTGTTTGAAAAACACAACTCTTTCATTCTGCAGATTTCTCAGAAGTTTAGATAACAACTTGGTTTCAGTTGGTGACAGTATAAGTGGAACTTTAGCATGGATGACTCTAATTTAATTATTAGTCTGGCCTGTGAGGGCCCAGTGCAGGACCTTACTCCAAAATATCAGTCTCTTATAATTTTTATTTGACAATATTTATGAGGTATAATGGGATGTTTTGATACATTATATACACATTGTGGAATGATTAAATCAAACTTATTAACAAATTTATCACCTTACATACTTATTATTATTGTGAGAACATCCAAAATCTACTCCTTTAGCAATTTTAAATACATGATGTTATTATTAATAAGTTTGATTTTTAAAGACATTTAAAATGTCAGTTTATTGGTTAAAAATTAAATTTTTGCAATTCCCAATTAACTGTTGGCAGAAAGATATGTCTTCTTAGTGAGCACAGAGTATTATTTTTATGGTAAAGTACCTCGGTAGTATACTACCTAAAGGGAAAATAGTAATTTTGAAAAATAATCCTCTCTTTGCATAGTGTAATTTGTATAGCAAGAAAACTTTATATCCACGTTCATAGAATTTTTTCAAGAATAAAATACATTTAAGCTGCAGTCACCATGCTAAACAACAAACCACTTAAAATTTTTCCTCCTATTTAACTGAAACTTTACATCCTCTTACCAACATCTTCCTGATCCCCCTCATCAACCTCTAGACCCAAAAGTGATATAAACCAGCTTGGGTCAGAACACTGTATAACAAATGACTTGGATTTGAACAGAGAAGAAATGATAGGTATTACATTTTATTCATAAAACAATAATGATATAGCAGTATGTTACCAAGGGAGAAAATATATTAAATGATTTGGTGAAAAAATTGAGTGATAGCTGAATTGCATAGGAAAATAATCTATAGGTCATGATACAGTAGCTAGAATTTAGAAAATTTGGAAGAATAAAAATTTGGAGAATTTAGGAGAAGAAATCTATTTCTGTCTTTTGACTACTTGGATATTATTTGAGGCTCTTTTTGTTATTGTTGTTGCTAGTGGCAGACAAACCAATCTCAAATAGCTTAGACAATAGAAAGAACTATCAGTCCTTTCTATTGGAAAGTCCAGAGTTAACAAGAGTTTTAGCTCAAGATTATCTATTGTCAGAGATCTCATTTAATCCAACTCTCTAAGCTACATGCTACAAGATTGGCTTTATTCTTAGCCTTCCTCATATTGTCAAAATGGCTTCAAAAATTTAAATTTCTACATCCATATAAAGAACAAAAACACCTTTGGTATGGATATTTTAAAAGACAGGGAGCTTCATGACCTGGGGTCCTCAACACATTTATCTCTAATGAAGGTCATGTGGCTCCCTGAACAAATTTCTGAAAGCAAGGACAAGGGGCTGATCATCTCAAGACCCTTTCCTGAATTACTTCCAAATCCCACAGAGAGGTGGTTAGCTTTGCACTTGTTCAACTTCAGAACAGGACCCACCTCTGAAATTTTTGTAATATCAGTATCCTCTCAAGCATTTGAGTAGTGTAGGGAAATGAAAGATAAGTGAACAAAACTTTCTATTTCATTAAGAGAACACACAAGGAAACATGCTAGCTAAGCACCCAACAAATCTCCCCTATTCTAAGGCATTTCTCCCTACATTTAAATGTCCATGTCTACTTACTGTCATTTAAACAAAAGCATTAAAATTCACCTGGCTTGGCCATTTCTTTCTTTGCATTCATGTTTTCTTACAGATTTAAAGAGACTTCATTTATTTAATTCCTGCTGGTTATTGTATTGAAACTAGCCATTCATATAGCTTTTGTCCAGCTGGTTATATTTTCTCTCCAAGTTTATGTCATTTCTTTCTAGCCACATATTCTCTCCTCATCTAAGCTTTGAATAGCAGGGAGAGTAAATAATAGAGGCTTATTTTTATACACATCTATTTACCCTGGGAAATGCATAATTCATGAGAAACTGTCACAATTAATCAATGCTGTGATTGTCCCATAAAAATCCTATCTTCCCCCAAATTTCATTATTCCCCAGTTAAGACCAATGCTTTACTGCATTCTCTGTTTTCAATGCATGTGTGGTTGCATACTCACAGCTACCTAATTTTATTTTTGCAAAGGGTATTTTATTATCAGAGTGGATGGCAGGAAATTTAGTTCCAAATCACCTACTTGTAAGTAGGTGATAATTTCATGAATCTCTTGTCATTATTACAACTATTTCCACTAGCTTCTCATTAATTTTAAATGAATTTCAAACCATTTTTTTAGTGAGTGACAGTATGTAGTCATCTATAGAAAGTTAGCTCTATTTGTCTATGATTGTTTGAACTATCATTCCCCCCCCCCACCTCACCCACACACACCTGATAATCATGAATGGTTTATTCCATAAACAGAAACACCCTTTCCTCATTCAACAAAGGATTCTGCTTCCTTTTTTTTTCTGAACCTCCTACATTGCATTTCCACAGCTACTCCTGCTTCCAAGGAGACTTTCTATCCATCTTCTACCCTTCCCCCACTCCTCTTCTACCCTTCCCCCACTCCCTTTTCAACAGTTGGCAATTGCCACTCATGCTATTGCCACTTCCTAGAACTATGAGTGGTTCTTAACCCTGGGCACACATCAGAATCACTGATGGAGCCTTGAAAAATCTCAGTGAACAAGAATCACCAAGCTAAATAAAATCCGAATATCTGGGGGGTGAGGCCCAGGTATCAGTATTGTTTTTAAAGTTCCCAGGTGCTTCCATTGTGCCACCAGGATTGAGAAATGTCTTTATCCCCTCTACTCCTGATTCTCCTTCAGATCGCTGCCTATATGATGCTATGTCAAAAAAAACTCTTTCCTCTTCAGATGAGCTTTGGGCTTTAAAAATATGTTTTTACAGTTCCTCTTTTTCTCTATCACAGCACTTTGCATACTTGTTAACTACTTGAGAGCAGATACAGTGTCATTTTTTCCCCCAAAAGAATACCTTTGGTTCCTGAATGACAAGCTATCAGTATATATGAACTTATTTATCCCACCTGTTAGGAGTAGTCCATTGAAATCAGATGACTACTACTAATAAGACCAATATGGAGGTCCCTGCTTTATTTTAACCTGTATTTAAATTTCTAAATCAGTGAGAAAAAAAAAATTATTTTACAATTGCTATTTTATGATGTGGCTTTATTCATAGCACTTAGATCAAAATCTGCAAATAGAATCACAAATAAGCACAAACTTGCACAGTTCCTGAACCCTTTCTATGACAGGTACAGATTTTTACACACACACACACACACACACACACACACACACACACATCATACCACCACCAAATGAATTGCTCTGGGTGTAATTTGTTGCGGAGACTAAACCAAATTACCTAGACTAAAAGAAAAATGAAATATTTTATCATTAATCCAGTTTTAGACCTAACTCTCTGGTATCACAGAAGAAATCCATACTCAATGAAATGAACAGTGGAAATAACCATTACTTTTTTCTTAATCCTACAACTCATATTGTACTTAATGAAGTTCTCATAATAATTTAACAATAGCTTATTCGATGTATTCTTATTATTTATTTTTTTTTTATTTTGTAGATGAAAGTCAGTCTGGTAAAGACATTGCTTTCTTGTAATTCTACCCTACACACACACAGACACACAAATGAAATTCTGATATATTTTAGATTGGCAATAATGACATTTGTTAAAAAAAGTAGCAGAATAACTAAAGGATATGGATTGTCAGATTACAAGCAGATGTAAATCAGAACCTGGAATTTGCCCCCAGCAGTGGGAACAGAATATGATTAGAGGTTTAAATTAATTTGGAAAGATATGGTGCAGGATTTCATTTAGTTATTCCTTAATGATTTCTTAATTAATAAAAATCACATTAACCAGAATGGGCCTTTTCTTTAATCGAATTTGAAAGTTTGATTACTTTATGAATCAAGTTAAAATTTAATTTTAGCCAGTTATCATAATTCATAACTCTTAGACTGTCCAGTCTTGAATATCAGAATCTGAATCATTTTTGAATTATTGAATAAGTCCTAATGCTTAGCACAGTATCTGACATACGGTAGGTGCTGGACAAATACTATTGAATAATTAAACACATAAGCAAAATAAAACCCTTGGCATAAAATAAAAAATAAAATAAAACATTGATTTTTAAAAGAAAGACAGATATACTTGTTATATATGAGAAAAAAATTTATTTTAAAACAAGTTTATTGTTTGCCTAATCAGGCATTGATGACATATATATGTTGTAAAAATGTTAAAATTTGACTCATAAAATCAAAAGTCTTATTTTAGATTCTTATCATATCATGTCAGTTTCATAATTTTGACCCATTTCTAAATAAATTAATGAAATGTTTTAAAAATGGGAATTACATTGTTTTAAATTCAGTATCTCTTAATTTTCTTTCATGTGTTTTATTCATGTTTTTAAAGTAACATAATTGCCAATAGGCTTTGTGTCTCTGATTACATTTTGAGACTTCTGAGACATTTCTGAAATCAACTTTCCTGAAATAATTATATTGCAATGAAGAATTCACAATATAGCAAATCATTATCCTAATAATACCAAGATAAGCATATAATTGACCAGTGATTATTCTTAAGCTGATATTAAAATTGTTGTGAAATTGCATTATGGTTAATTAGATTTTTTAATGTTTTGTTATAGTTCATTCATATTAGTAATTATTTAAGTGGTATTTCATTGTTTTGGAAAATTAAAAAGCATTTAATTAAATTAGCTTACTTTTTAAAGGAATTCTCTAATAATATAATCCAATCAAACTAAATAATAACTTTTATATTATTAACTATGTGCAATTTAAGCTTTTAAAAGAATTTACAAAACTCCAAGTTTATTTAATGTTTTTCTACAATGTAAAGTTGAAGTCTCTTATATACAACCTGTCAAAAACAAACATAATATCAATTCAACAATTAAAACCAGATTTTCAAATCTCAATTCTCTCTGCTATTAATCATAAAAACAGGATGGTTATTAGAAAATATTAGAAGTCTTCCTAATTCAAATTTCTAGCAATTAGCAGTGTGGAAATACTTTTAGGTCTTCAATAAACATTAGCAGAATGAGGAAACTAATAAATGGAAATGGAAAGCACTGGACTTATATCTTGGTGCTGCCATGTATTATGTGAGTCCCTGCACCACATAGACACATGCACTGCTACAACACATATAATTGTGTATAGTTTGCAAAGTGTCTTCACCTGTAGCATTGAAATTGATTCTCAGGACGACAATATAGAATTGGCAGGACAGTAATATATTTATTGACAATTTAGAATACAGAAAGATGAAACTGAGACATTAAGCCTCAGTTCCCTTGTATTAACTTGGGATGATATCATTTATAGTTAAATTCTGTCAAGAAGTTGGTAAGGTATCTGATCAAAAATTGCTTTTTTACTGGGTATGGTGGCACATGCCTGTAATCACAGCAGCCTAGGAGGCTAAGACAGAAGGATTCCAAGTTCAAAGCCAGTCTCAGCAACAGTGAGGTACTAAGCAACTTATTGAGACCCAGTCTCTAAATAAAATACAAAATAGCGCTGGGGATGTCGCTCAGTGGTTGAGTGTCCCTGACTTCAATCCCTGGTACAAAAAAAAAAAAAAAAAAAATTGCTTTCTCCTGATCTCCCTGAAAAAATTTTGAGTAAGTTTCTGTATGGCCCTGTGATACCACTTTTATACACAGGAGCACCAGATTCAGAATATTTATGTAAATCATATTCTGATTATCAGCAGGATTTTTCCACCAAAGTGGCAAATTCCCCAAATAAAAAGAATATCTCAAGAAATATAATAGAATTTTTACTAAGTTAAAATGAAATAGTACACAGAAAATGTTGTATGAAGTGAAATATGAGCAGTGCTGAAATGATTTATATTATGTGCTTTGTAACAAGACAACATGGTTGAAATCCTCAATTCATTGCCTCTCAGTTCTGTGGAACTTGGATTACACTAAGACTCAATTTTCTCTTATGGAAAAAAAAAAAATTAAAATGATGCCCTCAGGGCAATTGTGAGGAACAAATGAAATAATATGTGATGCTTTTAGTATAGATCTCATGACATAATTTGTACTCAATAAATGGAAACTATTACAGTTAGATTTACAAAACAGTAGATTTCTCTAGGAAGTACATTTCTCTGGGAATTGTTGCTGTTGTTATTAAGTTGATAAATGTGACCCCTCCTTTATGTGATGTAGATGAAATTGAAAGTCCAAAATATTGCATGATAACAACCCTGGTTTTCCTGCTCAAATGTTGGCAGTGCTGACAGGAGGGGCTAACATCTTTCATCTATCCCCACCAGTTGATATTGAATTTCACTGCCATCTGCATTGCCAATGATCATGCTGACCTAAATGGTCACTTTATGTACTAATACAGGTCCTGAAGACACTTAAGAAAACATCCACTAATGGCATTTTCAAAAATGACAGTCTCTTTTCTTATAAAAATTATCAATTCAGAGGCCACCTAAAAGCCATCTTCCATTTACACTCACAGTGAAAAACAAATGGTCTACCATGAACAAGAATAGTTATGTTCAGAATGTCACAAATCTGTCAGATTTTAATTTTTCAAAGTCAAATAGTAAAGAACAAGAGCCGATGTTTTAATCCAATTAATCATTTACTATCCAATTTTACAGAGAAAACAACAGACCATGCCTAATTATTACACAAAAGACATGGAGTAGTTACATTCTATTTATTATAAAACAGAAAACATTCATTGAATATTTGTTTTGAGTAGTACATGGAGACAATACCAAGATGAATAAGACTGACTATTGAGTGAGGCATGCATGCAAACAGAATACAACATCTAATTTTTGTTGTTTAAAAAGTTGCTACAGAAATCCAGAAATGAAATAAATTCTTCCTTAACTCAAGATACCCTTACTGAATTAAATCCAGGCCTTTGATTTGAAACCAAATACCAGACCCATCATGGTGAAACTCAAAGCTAGACAGAGTTCATGGCCACTACCAAAAGGTGAATACTCATAGACTGAGCAGCAAGAACTGCTATTTGGGTGGTGAAATCCATCCTGCCTTCCCCAAATTCATGTAGTAGAGGGAAAAGCAAAACTTCACCCACTGAGTAGCAGTGCATGAAAACTAGCAGAGACCTTTGTATCAAAGTTTAATGCCAAGCCTGACACAGAGCAACCCAGCACCATTTAAAAATCCAAGAGCCCTTACACAAACCAGTGGTCCCAGACAGAGCCTCTATTCCTGCTGAGGCATCACAAAGAGATTTGTGCAATAGTAGGACAAACTAAAATTTTGACCTACATTATTGCCAACCTTTGGTTAGGCCGGCAACATTACCTCCCCCAAGATTGTGCAGCTCTCTGCAAATGTGAGATACATGTGTGACCAAGATTAGTGTCAGTCTTAGTCACTGAGGAAAAGTCTCAACCACCAGAGCCCTAACAACTGGCATTAAGATTATTGCTAGGCCAGTTATTATACATGGAGCTCTAGACTAACCCTAGCATAAAGCAGAGGTACACATCCCAATGGATGAACTCATGGTATGAACTTCATCACTCACAGCTGTGGTTTGGGCCTTAGTACACCACCAAGATTTGAAAATCCTATGACTGTGAGAATCTTATAGTGACTAAGATTAGTGACTATGAATTAGGTGTCTTGGCCCTACTCCTGCCCTAGGAAGATGCTTATGGGGATATACAACCATTTGTATGTATTCCTCTGGTTCATCAACTGCAAATTTCAGACAAACCTGGATTTAGATTTGTCTCTAGTGCTGCAAAAGTAACAATGCACCAACTACAGACTCTCAGGAAACCTGGACATGGCGGTATCCATTGTTAAAATAATGGAAGTAATTACAGACAGAAAATAAGCAACTTGCTTAGAATTTCTGGAAAGAGAGTCACATACAAAGCCAGATTAGGTAGAATTAAATAAATACCTAATTCTTCAATGGCCCAGACAAGAGCACATATCAACAAGGATCATGAGCTTTTAGAAACGTATGGTTACACTTAATAAGGTCCAAGAAATTGACCAAGTAGTAATCAATATGGGAAAACTCTCAATTAAATAATTTAAAACGTTAGTTTTAAAGAAACTCAATAAGCCTGAAGAAAAATAAGAGAAATAGCTCAATACTATAAAAGAGAAACCTAATGAAGAAATGGAAATGTTTTAATAACGCAAACAGAGATACTTAAAGTGAAAAATACACTCAGTGAGATGAAATACACAACAGAAGTGTGGTAATATATTTACAAGGTAGATCATGTGATGGGCTAAAGAATAAATCTCAACAAAATTTTTAAAAAGTAAAATCAGGGCTGGGGTTGTATCTCAGTGGTAGAGTGCTTGCCTAGCATGTGTGAGGCACTGGGTTCAAATCTCAGCACTACATATAAATAAATAAGTAAATAAAGGTCCACTGACAACTAAAAAATATCTAAAAATCTAAAGTCATACTGAGTATATTTTTAGATCACAATGGAATAAAAATAGAAATCAATAAAAAGGAAATATTTGGAAACTATATAAACATATGGAAATTAACAACTTATTTTGCACAACCAATAGATGAAAGGAAAAATAAAGAAGGCTATTGAAAGAAACCCTTCTTGAAATAAGAGGAAATGGAGATGCAAGATACAAAACCATGTGGTATATCAAACGCAGTACTCTGAGGGAAATTTCTAGAAATCCATGACTATGTCAAAAAGCAGAACAAGGACTTAGGTTGTTGCTTGGTGGTAGAGCACTTGCCTAGCACAGGTGAGGCACTGGGTTTGTTCCTCAGCACCACATTAAAAAAAAATAGAAAAATCTCAAACAATCTATCAGTGCATCACAAAATAGAAAAATAGCAACAAACCAAACTAAAAATAAAAACTATAAGGAAAGAAATAATAAAAATTAAAGAGAAAATAAATGAAAAAGAAATAATGCAAAATATCAATGAAATTAATAGCTGATTCTTAAAAAATATAACATAGATAAACTCTTAGCTATGCTAAGATAAAGGGGAAAGACTTGAATAAAATCAGAGATTCAAAAAAAATTACAAATGACAAAACATAAATACAGGGACAATCAGAGCTTATTAAGAACACCTATATGCAAACAAATTTGAGAACCTGGAATAAATGGTCAAATTCCTGGATACATACAAATTTCTATGAGTCATGAAGAAATAGAAAACTTGATATATTAAAAATAAGTAAATAGACCGATCACTAATAAAATTACCTCATCAAAATAAAGTTATATTTACTGATGAATTCTACAAAATATTTAGAGAAGAACTAATACCAATTCACTATGAATTATTTGGAAAAAAAATTGTAGAGGAGAAAGTTCTTTCAAACGCACTCTATGAGACCTGTATTACCATAGTATTAAAACCATATAAGGTCATAACAAAAAAAGAAAACCTCAAGCCAACATTCTTAATGAACATTGATGCCAACATCCTCAGGGAAAAACTATTAAACCCAATCAAAAAGCACATTAACAAAGATTATTCACCATGATCAAGTGGGAGTAATCCCAGGGAATCTAAAGTGGTTCAACATACACAAATCAACAAATACATATACCACATCAATAGAATAAATGACAAAAATTATATGATCATTTCAATAGATGCAGAAGGTCTTTAATAATATTCAGCATCCCTTTGTAATAAATGTGCTGCATAAATTAGGTGTAGAAGAAATGTAACTCATATATTAAAGGCCAATTAAAATAGGCAGTAGCTAACTTTAAGGAATGTGGAAAAGCTGAAAGTTTTGTAAGATATGAAATAAGACAAGGATGCTCACTTCCACCACTTTTATTCAACATACCAATTGAAGTCCTAGGTGAAGCAATTATGAAAGATAAAAAGAAATAAAAAGGCATTCATGTTGGAAAAGCAGAAGTGTAATTATTTCTGTTTGCTGATAACATGAACCTTATATCTAAAAAACCTCAAAGACTAGCAAAAATTATTAAAACTAATAATGAAATCAACAAAGATCCAGGATATATTATCAGCATACAAAAATCAACAGCATTGTTATAATGACCATAACAAATTATCTGAAATAGGAGTCAAGAAAGCAATCACATTTACAAAAGCTACAAAAACAAAATAAAATACCTATAATTGAATTTATCCAAAGAATTGAAAAAATCTACAAAATTAAAATTAAGAAACATTGGTGAAAGAAATCAAAGGTGAATATGTGTGCATGCATGCACACACACAAACACACACACATACAAATTGAAAGATATTTCATGTTCTTGGACAGGAAGAATACATATTGTAAGATGTTCATACTACTCAAAGGGATTTACAGATTCAGTGCACTTTCTACCAAGGATATTATTCACCTAATTAGAAAAAACTATCCTAAAATTTATTTGGAATCATAAATATGCCATAAATAGCAAAGCCTTCTTTAGCAAAAACAATGAACCACAAGACACTCCCTCACTTCACAACATAAGTCAAGGCTGTCATAATCAAAACAGTGTGGTACTGGCATAAATACAGACACACAGACCAAAGAAAAAGAACAGAGGACTTAGAAGTAAATCTAAGCATCTGCACCAACTGATTTTAAACAAAGGTCTTAAGAACACACAGTGGAGAAAGGCCATTCTTTTTAATAAATGGTTCAGTTTCAAAATTAACTGAACATGAATTAAAGACTTACATGTAAGACCTGAAACTATAAAACTACTAGAGAAAAACAGGTGAAATCCTTCACTGAAATGGGCACAGATTGTTTTGGACAAGACTCCAAATGGGATTACGACAAACTAAAAAGTTTCTGCATAGCAAAGTAAACAAAGAGTGAAGAGACAATACATAGAATGAGAGAAAACATTTTTTTAGCTCTTTACCTAAGAGAGAATTACTATCCAAAATATATAAGAAAATCAAATAACACAGTAGTAACTAAATAATATGATCAAAAATGGGCAATAGACTTAAGTAGATAATTCTCAAAGAAGACATAAATGGCCAACATGATGTGAATATATGTTCAACATCACTAATCCTCAGGGAAAAGCAAATCTAAATCACAGTGTGATACTATCTCAACCTAGTAACTATGTCTATTTTCACCAAAATTAAGACAACTAGTTGAGGATATGGAGAAGAGAGCCATTGTTGAAAACAGTATGGAGGTTCCTTGGAAGCATAAAAATAGAACTACCATATGATCCAACAATCCCATTTACAGGGAATATATCAAAAGGAAATGACATCAGTACAGCAATGAAGCATCTATACCCCCATGTTCATTGTAGCATTATTCACAATAGCAAAGAAATTGAAACAATCTAAGTATTAACTAATGGATAAATAAATTGAGGACATACACACAATTTAATGCTATTCAGTCAAAAAAATCATGTAATTCTATCATTTTCAATAGCATAAATGGAAATGGAATTCTTCACATTAAGTGAAGTGAGACAGAGGCAGAAAGATAAACACTTTGTGTGGAATCTAAAGAAACTTATGCCATCAAAGTTGAGAATAGAGGAAACAATTGGCCTTTGGCTTTCTGAGCTTGGCTTATTTCACTTAGCATGATAGTCTCCAGTTCTATCCTTTTATCGGTAAATAACATAATTTAATTCTTTATGGCACAGTAATACACCATTTTGTTTTTGCACAACATTTTCTTTATACACTTAGTTATTGGAGGGCATCAAGTTTGCATCCATAATGTGGTTATTGTGAATTGTGCTGCTACAAACATTGATATGGCTGTGTTCCTATAGTATGCTGATTTCAGATCTTTTGGATCTGAAAGTATTGATTTGATCTAAAGTAGTTGGCATTCACAGCCACATACCAGGCTCTGGAATCACTGTGCCATGTTAATATTGTTTATCCTCACAACTATATGATGTAGGTTGTGCTGTGACCTCTTTGTCACAGGAGCCTAGGTTGAGAGCACTAAGTCAATCAGCAGGATCACACATGTTGTAAGTGATAGAGCTGATGTTCTAGCCTAAGCCTGCAGGCCTGCCTTCTTGGAGTCTCCCAACCTGTCATTTACTACTCACTCCTTATCCCTTTTGCAGGCTTCTTTTCTTCCATTTTATCTGTTCTTTAAATATTAGGGGATCCCCAAAATTCCATTTTGGTAGAACTGAAAAGGAGTATTTACAATTTTGTAGTAAATTTATATAAATTATGTGAGCACTGTACTTAGAAACAAAACAATGAATGTTGTGGAGACATACCTGAATGCCTTCAGAGACTACCTTGATTTGATTAGTGGGCAAGCATTGAATTATTGGCTAAAATACAGAAAACTAGGTAAATAGCCTATAGGTACCCATCAAACTGTTTAATTAGTGAGAGAATAAAATGATTAAAAATTAAAATTACTTAAGCAAGTTCTCAGGCAAATTCTCATTTCTATTTCTTTCTTAACGAGCCTTTAATTAGCTGGAATTACATTAGGGAAGTTTCATGCCTTCTATATCTTTGCCAATGTATGAAATACCCTCTTTATTCACAAATGATGGGTGTAAGTGGATAATGAAACATATTCCTCAAGAGAAAGGGAAATTGTAGTCAATTTAGTATTACTGAGTATCAACTTGTGTATATTTTTGGCTGAATATAATTAAAGTCAACAGCAAACAAGGGAAAATTTGGTTAGAAATATTTTATGTTATGTTTGTTTTTAACAATTTCCCTGAAAAATTATTTGAAAGGAGAAGTGTAAAACTTATTTTATTATAAATGTTTGATGCATATTTTAACATTGCAACAAAGAAATTAATTCTGATCCACATTAAAATTGTCATCTTCCAAAGTGCAAAATAAAGACTTGGTCAGGTTTATAAATAACTTCATCTTTCTTATGTTCCAGAATCAATTTAGATGCTAGATTTTTCATAGTTTATAAGAAAGTGTGCTATGAGATAGTTTTCAAACTAGTGATTATTTTGTGCTTATTCATAAGAAAAGCACAATAGGAAAGGTCAACATTTGCTAAGCTACAGCATAGAGAGGAAATTAAAATTTTTAAAATTACTGAGGAGTGGCAGTTCTTAAATTAAATTTGTTTCTAAGTATAGGAAAACCCTGGTTGTATCTAGTCCGTGTTATTCTAAATGTTTGTCATTTTTTACAAATGTGGCAAAAATCCAAGCACCATATAGTTGTGGTTGTAAAAACACAATCTGTCTTCATAAACATTAGTCAGTCATACCCTTAAAATTGTGTAAATGTTAACAAGTGTAATATTTCCCTCTGGAATGAAGAATTTGTATAAGATATTTGAAATTAACTTGGATAAAAATGCTACCATTACTATTGTAAGAGAATGGCATATACCATGCAGCAGAACAATCAAAACTGTACAAATATTTTAATAGTAGGAAAGCATTTTTAGGTATACCATCTTTGTCATAAATTCAATATATATTTAATGGTGCTGCAGAAAAGAGCCAAACATTCAGGAGATAGACACTTTTTGTGTTTTATTTTAATAAGGAAGAAAAAGGAAAAAAAAATAGGAGCTAGCAATTAGGAACATGATGTTAACCTTTATCACACCAAAATGAATGTAACTCCTGATAGAGTATTTATTAAATGAGAAGGAAAGAAAATCAGTGTCAACATTCCAATAGCTGCTAGTCCTTTTATTGCATTACCCTAGTAAACTGAACCCTTAAGCTTGGGCATGGTCTTCCCAATTTTATAAAGCAGAAGACTGAGATCCTCAAAACGTTTGACAACTTACCTAAAACCCAACATCTAGAAGATACAAAGTCAACATTTAATCTCAGAACTCTGATTCCAAGGTCACTTTTCCAAGTTAGGAAAGTTTCTTCTTCATTTCTACTTGCCAACAACCTTGACAATTTGAGTAGTGTGAGTCAGGGAGGCCTTTTGTAGAATTTGTCTTTTCTTTGTTTCTTTCCCTCTTTCTTCCTTTCATCATTTCTCTCGTACTGGGGATTGAATCCAGGGATGCTCTATCACTGAGTTATATTCCTGGTTTTTTTTTTTTAATTTTTATTGAGTCAGGAACTCCCTGAGTTGCTGAGGCTGGCCTTGAAGTTGCAATCTTCCTGCCTAAGCCTTCCTACTAGCTGGGATTACAGGTGTGTGTCACCTTACCTAGATGTAGAATATCTGTTAATTAAGATTTGTCTGATATTTTTATCATTATTAGATTGAGATTTTAGATCTGGGGCAGAATGATAATAGAAGTAAGGTATGATTCTCATCAATCATATCATTTCAAGACTGCATATTATCAATATGACTTATTGAAGATTATGATGACCTTATCAATTAGCCAAGGTTTCTCTATGGAAAGTTATCCCTTTTTTCTCCCTTTCTATAGTAATTCTTAGGAAGAAAGTCATTATGTACAGACCTTGCTTCTACTATGGGCATTAATGATATGCCTCCTGTACAGCAACATAGCTACATGAATTATTTGGAATTTTTCTGCATGGATATTTTTCTTTTTTTCCTTATTTATTATCTATCCAACTACCTATCTATATGTTTAATCATTTACTTATACTGGTTGGATATTTATTTTAGTTTTTTAATTGCAATTTAAAAATACTTTATTTCCTTGCTCAGATTTTTCCAGTTTTGGCCATGAGGATCTCTTTCAAATGGATCCTAGGTCCTTTTGACATACTCTCACCTTTGTTTCATTTGTTTTCTGAGTACTTCCTTTTTTGTGGCAGTACAAGGAGTTCCTTTCTCAACTTATATATTTCCTTATCCAGTACTGGAATAAATCATTTATCCAAGGATCCTGAATTGCTGTTATCAGAAAATTATATTAGGAATCTAGATCTGAGCACTAAGTTTGTTGCTTCTGGGATATTATTACTTTTAGGACCTCTCAGCTGATAGCACAAAGAAATATATGGGGTTATTCTGTCTATGTGTATATGTTTATAAATATTGCTATATACAATCATATGTATCCATATTAAGCTAGTCATGAGTTCATATTGATGTTTCCAACTCTACCCATTACCATATTGATAGCCTTAGGTATTTCATTGTTTACCCATACGCTCCCATTATAGCAGTGAGAAACCTGCCTCTCAACCTCAGCCACATATTGACTTAATTCCATATCTCCAATATATATGTATAATGTTTTCAGAATTATATTAGCTCATATCCCCATGGAAAAAGTTTTAACAATTCAAGTATTGAGGATATTTTGTTCTGATTTTTGCTCATTCTCATAAACTCCTTTTCCAAAGTTATGTAGGTTCAACGCCTTAATTCCCCCCTTATTAAGGTACTTCTATATTTGTAATATATTTAATATTTCTTTTGCATTTTGCGTTCTAGCCTTCTAAGTGAATTTATGATTTACATACATAAGGTTTACTCTTTGGGCTATAAATTCTATTGCATTTGGGCAAATGCTTAATGTTTCATATTCATCATTGTAATATCATATAGGATAGTTTCACACCACCCCCCAAAAAATTTCCCTATGTTTCAAATTTTCAAACTTACCCCAAAGCCTGTATTTTTTGCTTTTTGACTATCATATGATTGAAATAATTAAGTATGTACCTTTTCAGGTTCACTTCTTTCCATTATTCATATGTATTTAAGATTCACCTATATCTTTTCAAGAGCTGATAATTAGTTTATTGTCATCACAGAAAATATTTCATTGTAGGGATGTTTAGCAATTTTTATTTAAAGATTATATGCTTGCCTACATTTTGGGACAGTAATCAATAAAGGAAGTTGTGTCACTGTGTTCAGCCACCTAGGCACTGAAAGGCTCCTACATCTATGGTCCCTGGAGGCCTGGCTACTGTTTGAGTTGGTGGCCAACATTGGTGTTAAACCATTGGCACTAGTTCTGCAAGAATGCAGGATGCTGGAGTTACAGAGTCATGGGGGCATCCACCAAGATTTCAAAGGAAGACTTGGGATATTAGGCAAAGTGTAACAGTGCCAGAGACCCTGCAAGCTGCAGGCTGAGAGGGTTATGCATGAAAAAATGAGAAGGAAGCCAAAGCTGCAGTGACCACCCCCCAAATTAAGATATGCCAGTAATATGCACCTTTTGCTGAGGAAAGCTGCAAAAATCAACAAGAAACAACCCAAGAGAGAGGCCATGTGCCCTGAAATCAGCAAAGTCACACGTGTGGAGCCATACAAGTCTTTGAAGAGAATATTATGATGCCATGTGCCCCAGATGCTGGACTTGAAGCTATAGAACTTGTTTGTCCAACTCAAATCTGGTCTTGTTTGGGTCCCATCCCTTCTTTCTATGTCTCTATGTCTCCCTTTTGGAATGGAAATGTTTTGTCTGTGCCAAATACACATACACACACACACACACACACACACACACACACGTATATGTATATACATATCCAATATATATAACTTGCTTTTGACCTTTACAGGGGCTGATAGTAAAAAGTTTGCCTTGAGTCTCAGATCAGAGTCTGAACTTGGACTTTGGACTTCTGTCAATGGTGGAACTGTTAAGACTATAGGAACTCTTGGAAATGGACTAAATAAATTTTGCATTGTGAAATGGACATGAGTTTTTTGGGGCCAGGAATGGAATGTTACAGTTTGGGTATAAGGTATCCCCCCAAAACCTATGCATGAGACAATGCAAGAATTTAAAGAGATGAAATGATTAGATTATGAGAGCAATGACCTAATCAGTGGATTAATCTACTTGAATGGATCAACTGGGTGGTAACTATAGGCAAATAGAGTACAGCTGAAGGAATTAGGTCATTGCGGGCATGCCTTTGGGGTTTATATTTTGTTCCTGGAACCTGGTGCTCCCCTCACCCCAGCTTCTTGGTTGCTATGTCCTAAGCAGCTTTCTTCTGCCATCCCCTACCACTATGATGTTCTGCCTCATCTTGGGCCCAGAGTTATGCAGTCAGTGGACCATGAATTGAATCTCTGACACTGTGAGCCAAACTAAACCTAATTCTTGTAAGCCCATACATGTCGCTGCCTGAAGCGGAAGTCGCTTGGAGCAGCGAACGCCACAGGAAAATTCGGAGGCAGGATGAAAATGAAAAAAGGTCTTTTATTCTTCTCCTCTCTCCAGCTCCAGCAATCACTCCAAATGCTCTAACTCCAACCACCACCTTCTTCTTCCCCACACACACTAACGAACCTCACCCAGTTATATACATATAGCTTTAACAAGGACACGTGCTTACAGCTCAAGCTTACAGGTGCGTCATGCAGTGTTCACGGGCATACAAAGATTCTTTGAATAATGTATTAATATCAGGTGGAAACTAGAACATCTTTTATGGCTCTCAGCTAACCGCAATCTTTAGCTATCTCCTTGATTATAGGCTCCTTCATTTCCCCCTTTTAGTTTTAAAAGAGGGGATGTTCTAGGACGTCCATGTGCAACCGACATTCTTACCCGTCATGGGAGTCTAGGCTGTCCTGACTCCTGGCTTAGGTTGACATGCCGGCCACATTAGACTGTCCCGTGCGACTGTGCCGTGTCTTAGGTTGTCCCCCTCTGGGGATCTTACCCGTCATAGGCTAACCAGCCATCCAATAGAGCCCTTCAGGATCGACTGTGTGTTGACTAACAGCCGTCCAATTTTTAGGAGATGCTGCGGCTTTAAGGCGGCAAGCCTACTGCTGACGAGCCAAGTTTCCATAGCGTATCAAGTTCTTTAAGCCAATCAGCTGCCCTTAGTTTCATCAAGTAACGCACTGAGTTCTCTTAGACAAATACCCGCAAGGCATTGTCCCGCAATGTCCCAAAATAATGGAAAATCAAAATGTCCATAAGTTATAACACATAGATTCAGGAGGCCCCATGCATGCAGAGCAGAGGCCACACTGCTGGTGAGGTTGTTGATGCTTGAGCAGCAGGGATGCTTGCAGCGACCGCGGTCCCTGCAGTTGTAGCAGCAGCCGTCTTTTTTATGTCCAGACATTTCCACCGGCAAATCTTCAGGGCCCGCTACCTAAAAACTCAAGCATCCATTATTAAGGGAAAGGCAGTGCTATTCCAGCACTGAGATCAAAAGGTGAGCTGTCAAACTAAAAAAAAAGAACTATTAGAGTAGAAAATAAAAGTTGATCTCTGCTCACACACATTGCTGCTCAAGCTCCCACAAACATAAGCTGGCAAAATATCACATTCAGAAATAATCAAAGAGAAACTGAGGGGTGTTTACTGCATTAAAGATAAAGAAAAGCTAAAGGCATTTTGGAAAAATAATTTGTTAGCTGGAATCCTCGAGTCTCTATATACACAGCAATCCTATACCTGTTGAAATAATTCAAATTAATCAGCTACTAAACAAATGAAGTCAATAACAAATAAATGATCCTCTGTCGGAACACCAAAATATCAGGTTATATAACATTAAACATATTCACAGCTGAAGAGAAGTCCCGGAGACAACTATAAATCAAAATTGATTATCATTATAATTGATTATCTAAAAATATTCTGAACTTATATAAATATCTATTTATCTATCTATCTATTGATTATCAAATTAGAATATTCTAAGCTTAAATGAATTAACGTTATTTGTTATTTGGATCTATATCTATCTACCTTTTTTTTTTTTTTTTTTTTTAAGCGCTTAATTATTTGTGACGTCACACTAGACAGATGCACATATAAACATATTTGTGACATCACATTAACATGAAATTTAGACAAATGCACAGACATAAAGACATATATAAAAGAGAAAAAAAAAATTACAATTGTGTATACACTGAAGAGAGATCTTCTTGTCCCGGCCGGGAAGAATGAAATTTAAGTTGTAAATTTAATGGAGAACTCTTTTAAGGGAATCACTCCATACCTTCATTTTGGTCCTCTTGACCTTGCACTTGTTTATTCAATCTAGACTCCTCAATAACTTCGTCTTGATCCCTTTGACTTTGTACCTGCTTTATCAATCTAGATGGTATCCATATTGGAGAGGATTCGTGCTTTGGAAAAACACAAACAGATCCTCTCCCCCAAATTAATACTGGGTCTGGACCCTTCCATGTACCTGAGAGAACATCCTTCCAGTAAACCAAAGGTTTATGTTGTTGGTGTGGGTTCCAGTGTCTATCTCCAGCCGAATGTCCATTAGAATCTAAAGTTAAGAAATTTAGGGTAAACAGGGCAACTGCCAATCTGTCCTTAGGATTTTTCCAGTTTCCATCTTTTTGCTTTAGTAACATATTTTTAAGTGTCCGATTTGCTCTTTCAATTATTCCTTGTCCCTGAGGATTATAAGCGATACCTGTTTTGTGGATAATATTGAACTTTGTACAAAATTGTTTGAAGGATGTGGATGTATATGCAGGGCCATTATCTGTTTTAAGCATTTTGGGGATGCCCAATGCAGCAAAAGCTTGCAGACAATGAGATATAGTATCTTTAACTTTTTCTCCGGAATGTAAAGAAGCAAAAATCATGCCTGAGCATGTATCTATGGTGACATGAATAAATCGTAATTTTCCAAAACTTGGCTCATGTGTGACATCCATCTGCCACAAATGATTGGGCATCAAACCTCGTGGGTTAACCCCATAATGTGGATTGGGCAAGAGTGTTACACAAGATGGACATTCTTTTACAATTCTACGAGCTTGTTCTTTTGTGATTTTAAATTTTTGTCTTAAGGTAGTGCTGTTAACGTGGAACTGGGAATGAAATAAAGTAGCTTGTTGTACTGTAGTAAATATAAATATTGTTTTAGTGAGGGCGTCAGCTTTTTGATTACCTTCATGGAGAGGACCAGGCAGATTAGTGTGAGCTCTTATGTGACCTATAAATAAAGGTTCTTTTCGTTGCCATAGGAGATTTTGGATTTGAGAAAACAATTTAAAAGCTGGAGTATGTGGTGCTATTGGACCTGCTAGCTCCAATTTTGGGACAGCATGTACAATATAATGGCTGTCTGAAAAAATATTCATAGGCTGTTCTTTAAAATTTTCCAGAGCTATTATTATAGCTTCGAGTTCCACTAATTGAGCTGATTTTTGATTAGTGATATGAATCATTTTTTCATTTTGAGTGACTACTGCAGCAGTACCGTTAGAGGATCCATCTGTAAATACATTAAATGCTTTAGGAATGGGGTTGATTTTTTATTACCTGTGGGAATATGATAGGATGATTGATACAAAAGGACAGTATAGGAGATTTAGGAATATGATTGTCAAAATTTGCAGAAGTAGAGCATCTAGCTATAGCCCAATCATTATCATTGAAGCACAAATATTCAACCTGTGACGATGAATAAGGAGTAATAATAGTAGCGGGATGAATTCCAAATATTTTAGTAGAGGTTTTAAGTCCTTGAAGAATAAGTTTAGCTACCATGGAGGTATAAGACTCAATTGTACTTTTAGGAGAGACAGGCAAATGTATCCATAATATAGGTCCCTGTTGCCAAAATACTCCTGTTGGAGTATATTGTGAAGGAATAATAATCAATATTAGTGGTTGTGCAAAATCAAATCTATCGCAATGGGATCTTTCAATGGCCTGTTCTACTAATTTTAGAGCTCTCCTGGCCTCAGGAGTTAATGTTCGAGGTGAGGATGGGTCAGGGTTCCCACGAAGGATGTCAAATAAGGGTTTTAATTGTCCAGTAGTGAGGCTTAGTGTAGGGCGAAGCCAATTAATGTCACCCAGTAATTTTTGGAAATCATTGAGGGTGGTCAAATGTTCTTTACTTATTAGAATTTTTTGGGGTTTAACAAAAGTATCCATGATTTTAAAGCCTAAATATAGTATAGGTGATCTGCTTTGAACTTTTTCTTCTGCTATATATAATCCATATTTTTTTAGATTTTTTGTTATTTCACTAAATATATTAAATAAGATTTGTTGATTAGGGTGAGCTAATAAAACATCGTCCATGTAGTGTAGACACATAAGGTCTTGATATTTGTTTTTAATGGGCTGTATAGCTCTGTCCACATATAGTTGGCACAGTGTAGGGCTATTTGCCATTCCCTGCGGCAATACTTTCCATTGATATCTTTTATCAGGGCCATTATTATTAATAGAAGGAATTGAAAAAGCAAACCTGGGGGCATCCAGAGGATGTAGGGGAATGGAAAAGAAACAGTCCTTTATATCAAGGGTTATAAGGTAATAGTTTTTTGGAATAGCTACAGGATTAGGAAGTCCAGGTTGAGTAGGGCCCATAATTTGCATTGTTTTGTTAATTTGTCTTAGATCTTGTAATAGTCTCCATTTACCTGATTTTTTTCTTAATTACAAATATGGGAGAATTCCAGGGAGAGGTGGAAGGCTCTATGTGTCCTGCTTCTAATTGTTCTTTAATTAATTGATGGGCCGCTTGCAATTTTTCTTTGGATAGGGGCCACTGAGGGACCCAAACTGGCTTATTAGAGAGCCATGGTATTTTTAAAATTGTTTTCTCAGTGGCCCCTAGAAAAAATGTCCTTTGCCTTTTTTATTATGAGTAGGATTTTTTATTCTTAACACCTGCAGGCTTGGTCGCTAGGTGTAGCCCATTTGATGTAAAATATCTCTTCCCCATAGGGTAACTGGCAAGCTGTTTAAAACATAGGGTTTGAATGTTCCTGTATGGCCTTCATTGTCTTGCCAATTTAAGATTACAGCACTTTGAGCTGGGGTATTACTGTATCCCAAGCCTCTTAAACTGGGTTGAGGCTTTCTGTAGAGGCCAGTGCTTAGGCCATTGTTGTAGATTTATGATGGAAGAGTCAGCTCCTGTATCAATCAGCCCCTCCATCTCTATACCTTGAATTTTTAATTTGCACATAGGCCTCCGTGAACAGTCCTGGACCCAGAAAGCCATAGGTCCTGAACCAGTGGAACCGAATGCTCTGCTATTTCTATTTTGTGGCATGCTTTTAAAAGAATTATGGAGACTGGGAATGAGGAGCAGCTGTGCGATTCTGTCTCCTTGATTTACGGAGATGATGCCCCTGTGTGTACTTAGCATTATTTTAATCTCTCCATTATAATCTGAATCAATAACCCCTGGTATAACATTAAAGCCTAATAAACTTTTGGAACTACGCCCAAGGATTAGTCCCACAGTTCCTGAAGGGAGAGGTCCCCTGATTCCCGTAGGAATCAGCTGAACCCCCATTTCAGGTGTCAGGACCATCCGGGCAGTAGAACAGAGATCTAATCCTGCACTTCCTCTTGTCCCTCTGATAAGGGAGTTAATGGGTAGGAGGGACTGTGACGAGGAATCATTTGAATCTGAGGGCCTTCCTCCTCTAGTGCCTCGTACATTTGTGGGCCCCGGGGCATTGGGCCCCGTGCCCCGTTTTTTGAAACCCTTGATAAATCATTTCCATATATATCATATCTAGAATGGCATTGATTGGCCCAATGTATACCTTTTTTGCATCTGGGGCATCGGCCTGGAGCACGGTATGAATTTGATTTTATTACCCTTGGGGGATATTGCTTAGCATATCTTGGTTGATTATAATAATTTTGTCTGGAATATCCTGTTCTAGGTTGAAACCTTTGGGAATTTTGAGGGGAGGAATTTTTCATCACTGCAGCAATTACGTTGCCTGTGATAACAGCCTCGTTAATGTCTTTGCACAGTCTGATATAAATTGATAAGTCTTTTTTACTTCTCCATGGCCTTATTGCATCCTGGCAATATTTATTAGCGTTCTCGTATGCTAATTGGATAACTAGGGGCATAGCTTGCTCGACTTCTCCAAAAACTCTAGATGTTGTTTTTAAGAGCCTATCTACAAAATCAGCGTAAGGTTCGTTAGGCCCTTGTATAACTTTTGATAGGCTGCCTTGCAGATCCCCTGTGCCTGAGATTGTCTTCCAGGCTTTCACAGCTGCAGTGTGTACCTGGGCATACACACCTGGATCGTATTGTAGCTGATTTTGTAGTTCGGCGAACTCACCCTCCCCTGTGAGCATATCTATATTGCGTTGAGGGAAACCTGCTGCAGCATTTCTCTTTGCTATTTCTGAACAAAGTTCCTGGAATTGAGTTTTCCAGATTAGGTATTGTCCCCCACTTAGTACCGCTCTGCATAGACTTTTCCAATCTGAGGGGGCTAAGGTTAGGGTGTTAAGTGACTCTATCATACTTAATGTGAACGGAGCTTGAGGCCCATAGGTCATTACCGCCTCTTTAAAATTCTTTATTGTTTTAAAGTCTAGGAACTCATGATATCTTTGTCCCTGTTCATTTTGAAATACTGGCAGTTCTAGGTGCTCCTGCGGTCTATGTTGTTCGAGAGCGTATAAGCGCTCAGAAAGGCCGCCAATTTCTACCTCAAGGGCACGTATACTCTGATCCATACTCTTTATTGTTTCTGTTAGGGATTCTATCCATGAAGGAGCAGAGGGCGCTAGTGGTTCCTCTATTTGACGGCCTTTTCTCTTTTTTAATTTCTTTTTGTTCTTTTTATTGGAGACTGTGCTCTCCGAATCGCTTTTTGATTCCTCTTCACTACTAGCTTCATAATTCCTAACCGGCTCAGTAGAGGAGACTGTACTTTCATGGTTTGGCTCCTTGTTACTATTATTACTTTCACTAGTATCCTGAGTTTCAGTTTCTAAGGAGAGTACATACTCCTCAGCTAATTTTATTAAGCTTCTGATGGCTTTTGCAGATCTTACTTTTGAATTTACATTCCTACTCTCCTTGCTGGTCTCCACTGAGTCAGAGGATATGCTTTCTTGTTCACTTTTCTCACTATCCTCTGAGTTCTCAATATCAAAAATTTCATTCATGGCTTTTATAAACCGACTTTTTGTTATATTTGCTCCCATCTTTTTAAATTTTCTTTTTTCTTACCTTGCCGCCGAATGCCCCGTACAGGCCACCACCTGTCGCTGCCTGAAGCGGAAGTCGCTTGGAGCAGCGAACGCCACAGGAAAATTCGGAGGCAGGATGAAAATGAAAAAAGGTCTTTTATTCTTCTCCTCTCTCCAGCTCCAGCAATCACTCCAAATGCTCTAACTCCAACCACCACCTTCTTCTTCCCCACACACACTAACGAACCTCACCCAGTTATATACATATAGCTTTAACAAGGACACGTGCTTACAGCTCAAGCTTACAGGTGCGTCATGCAGTGTTCACGGGCATACAAAGATTCTTTGAATAATGTATTAATATCAGGTGGAAACTAGAACATCTTTTATGGCTCTCAGCTAACCGCAATCTTTAGCTATCTCCTTGATTATAGGCTCCTTCACATACATATTACAATGAGTGAGGTAAAGAGTTGATTTTTTAATAAGTGTTGGTGGAGAATTTTGAAAATACTACTTCTTCAAAATAAATTTATATATTCATTAACTATAAAAGATGTCAGAAAATGCATATTTATGTAAATATTTGTTGTAAATGTTATTATTTATAGTTTTGCAATTAGAACAGACTTTGAATCTTTTGATGTTAAATATTATAAAGACATGTTTTCCTTATTTGTTTTTACTCTTAAATTTCTTGACATTTTTGAAGGCTTCTTTAAATTGTATGCATAAGCATCACTTTTAAATTATATATGCAAACATTCAGAAAGCAATATTTTTCTCATAAATTAAAAAGTTTATGCAATTTCTCAAATTTAACCTTCAGATAACAGAAGTTTCTATTTTTTTAAATATTTGTATCTGGTCATGCAATTAAACTGGAATCAGATCTTGCTTATTTTAGATTACAGAGAAAATTATGCTGTATAGTTTTTATGAAAAAGGTTTGTTCACTGAATAACAAAAGGAAATCTATATTGAACTGTTTTTGATGTGGTGATGAGTTATTTGAATCATTTTAACTTGGATTCCTATGAAAATTTTGAAATAAATCCCTGGTAAGCTTTCTCTTTTGGCAAACCATCTTTTGTGGCTTTAAACCTGTTTTGTGAGTCTATTTAATGTAATTTTTATTGCAACAATACTAAAATATTATGCTGATAAAAGACTACTTATTTGGTCATTCTTATTTGTTTAGTAGTTTTTATTACTTTAATTCAGAAGGAAGTTATTATTACTTTAATTCAGAAGGAAGTGCCTTCAAAGGCACTGAGATATTGCATTAGTGTTAAATGTTACTATTCTAATCAGGATCTTTTAGTTGTAATTAAGTTGATCTCTATATAGACAAAACCAAATTAAGAATTAATATATGTTGGAGATTTATTTTTCAGAGTGGTAGATATAATGAAGAAATAATAGGATTGTGAAAAATGCAGATCAGGTAGAACAAGGATTGGAAACTGGTATAGTGACTGTTGTGAGAATGAGGGAGATGGGTGAACTCATTGAATTGCTTAGAGGTCATCACAGCAAGGAAGTCTGGGTTACATTTTACTAGAATAACAAAATGACCTAATAATGCAGCAAGGGACTGCAGTTAATTTGTGTGAATAATGTGTCTGTTTAGTAGAACAAAAAATAAATGATCCTGAGAAAAGTCTATTAATGAATTGTCATTAAGAAGTAAAGTCAACTGGCATTTATTAAGTATATACTATATTCTGAGATTTATGCTTGATGTTTTCATCTGTCATCCCACATTGCTATCAAAATGTAATTTTATAGTAACTTTTATGATAAAGGATCTTGTTTCTCTCATCAAACATTCACTAATTTCCTGGGAGATATAAGGTGTTTGGGCAGGGATACTGATAACTAATAACATTATATCCATGCTCAAGGCCTAGTATGTAAAACATACTTATAAGTAGATAATAACAAAAGAGTGATAAATATCTTGAAAGAATAGCACATATTGTGGTGAATTATGGGAATAAGAAGTAAACTGCTTTGCTTTTATCTTAGAGTTCTATTACTAGAAAGCGAAGGAGATAAAATTTAAATTCACTGCACCAACCATGCAGTTTTGTTTTATTTGTCTCAATTTGTAATATTCTAAGACATGTCTTTAGGGTGTGCAGATGAACTGGTATGTTAAAATGATAGGTGAAAACAGTGCTGAGAATTAATTTGTGGAGGGAAATTAATTTACCTTTACTTTTCTTCATGAAAGGCTGGCCATCTAGATGGGTATTGCTGAAGCTACGATAGAATGCTCCAACTGACCAACTGATGTGAATCTCATGTGAGTCCTAACTATGGAGTGAAAAGTTCTAAATAGGTTTTCTTTACAAGTGTTTTTTTCTTGGTGACTAAAGGAAGGAGACCCAGAACAAGAGGTAAAGAGAAAGAGAGGAGGAGATAAGAGAGACAGAAAGAGAGAAATTAACCAGCTGTAAATTTCTCCAGAAAGTATTACTGAAATCCTCCTTGAGATTCCCTGGGCAACAATCAGCAAACTTCTCATTAGAAGGAACTTTAAAAGGTTTTCTGATTTGCAAAATATGATATGAACGAAGTGTACATTACTTACATAATTGGTTTTGTGCATACATATGGCACATGCTATTTTGGAAACGTACCCCCTCTGTGTTCATTATAGCTATTGCTCACTCTATTCCCTGATAATCATTTATAGTTACTCATCACAGTTTATTATTAGAAAAGTAATGAATCAGCAGTTTTATGCACTTGCCTTTAACAATCTACTCTTAAGAGTTTTCTGAACCACAATATGTAGTAATAGAAAGCAAGCAGATTGCCCACATTTATTTTTAGATATTGAAATGCACATTTTACAGAGATTATTTTAATGTTAATAAATGAAATTTCCCCTTTTTATTCTTAATAAACTATTCTACTGCATTCAAGGCAAACAACTTAATTTATGACATAATAATAAATATTGCATTTATAATAAGTCTGTATGGATAATGTAATTTATTTCCATATTTTCTCCAGGTTTTACCCAGATGAATTTTTGCACTTAACCTGTTGAGAAACCCACAATATAGAACTAGAGTTGTTCAGTTGGCAAAGCCAGAGATCGGTTGAACAAGAAAAGAAGGGTAGAAGGGTATCTGGTATTAACTCCAGGGTTCTCAGCCTTTTGTGGCATGGACATGAGTCCAAGGGGAACTTTTCTCAGGAGACCGCTTTCATTTGTATGTTCCTATTTCAAATCATCCCCTACTCCTATAACTTAGAAACCAAGAATTAGAGGGTTGTTTGTTTTCGAGAAGTGCTGGTTCCTCAGACAAGGATTTCAAGCAGTAAACTGTTTACAAATCACTAACCTGAGCACTGCAATCACTTTGTAAACCCATAGAACACCAATCTCATTCCTTAGATATGGCTCATTGGTAAAACAACCCATATACTCCACATACATTCAGGAAATCAAGAACAACTTAATCCATATTTTGGATATTATAAAAGACATTTGTCTCCTAAGTATAGACCCTTAACTACATCCTCCAGGCCAGACAACATATATTACTTTGAATTACTTTATTACATTAAGAAACATACCACCATAAAAACAAATTATTGGGGAAATGAGGCTTTTAAATACCACTATACAAAATTATTTCAAATTATTTTGTACTAAAATGTCTCACAGAGATGTATGACTTTCCTTTATGTTTTCATGTAGAAGAATGATAATATTTTGTACCTTCTTAAGAAGAAAAAATGGTACAATTTTTCAGACATTTTAAATCATTGTAGTATAATTATATTATGTTAAGGCACTGTTCTATGTGTTAGTGAAGGACAGGAATAACAGTGATGGATAGATGATTTCTGACCTCAAAATGCCATCTGACATGTATCAAATATTTTCTTTATAACAGAGCCTACTGGGTCAATTATAGGGAATGTTTGTGGGGTGTGTGTGCGTGTGTGTGTGTGTGTGTGTTTGTCCCATTTGGAAATTACTCATCTATATATTGATTTTAAGACTTTAATAGCAAATTCTGAAAGCTGTTTCAACAATGAATATTATTTAGCAATGTAATCAATTTCACCATCTTATCACATACCTACTTCAATAACCACTTTCATTACACTTGTTATATACAGTACTATGTGCCAGCTACTGTTCATTATTTCATATGGACTTCTCACTGGCTCCTGAAACAGGCCATTTTAATACCATTTTACAGAAAAGGAAACTGAGCCTTGAAAGAACCAAACAAAATTCCCAAGATTATTATTCCAGAGGTTCTCAAAATCAGTCATAGCTCTTCTCCACAGTATTGGACTGCATTATGTTCCAGTTTTTTCATTTATACAATTATTGATATTGGGAAACTATTTTAACCTGTAAGTTAAGTGGTGTTTTCCCCCCTTTTTAAATAGATGAATCAGTAAATTGAAATTTGATTATCAACCTATAATCAAAGGAGAATATAACAAATTTGTTTAATGACTCAAAGTAAATCAGCAAGCAGATACCACCAACCGATTGCACCCTTGACTTTATGGCTTTATTATGAACTGCAGCAGCAGATGGATTCTAAGACTAATGACACAGTTTATCTGTTTGCACCTTGTTCACTTTATTTCGCTCTTTAAAGTGGGAACTCAGAGTCAGAAAACCATATGCCTCTGCTTTTTCTATTCAGGCAAATTTATCTATATCAAAGAACCCTGAAGAAAATACTTGGAGTCAAATGTTAAAAGAGAAGGTTCAACTTTAAAGAGAGCAAAAAAGAGGAAGATTAATGCCCAGCAGAAAACAAACCCAGAAGCAAGGAACTTAGTTGAAGATATCCCAGGCAAATTAAAAGGGATAATGTAGCAAGTTTTTACAAGAATATTTAGCAGGGATAAATTGTTAGTAATCCTATTCTGAAGTGCAATTATTTTTCTCTTAAGTCTTTATTGTACTGACAAAACTGTACAATCCACGGGTCTCATAAAATATTTTTTAAAGTTTGCAAAAGTAACATAGTAAGACTTCTCCATCTGTAAGAAAAAAAATTATATTTATAATCTCAACTATCTTGTCAAAACCAATGCTTTCTGTCTAGAATAAATTGATTTTTGCTTATGCATAAATTAAATGTCAACACATCTTTTACAAATCTACTTATGGCAGCCAAAAACCAGCCTGTTGAGCTAGAAAAAATTTAATACAAATAACTAGATCTTCTGTTTACTCAACAAATAGATACAAAAGAAAAGGAGCTTTAGTGATTCCAAGTATGTCAGTGTTAATTAGTTGATATTTGAAGAGAGATTCTGCCTCTTTCCTGCTAACCACCATGGACAGGAAAGCTGTTATATATTATCTTTCTGTCCAGTTATGTCTTATAATATATTAGCTCCAGCTGAACAAACACTGAGAGAATAATAAAAAAGAATTATATTTATATTGCAGTATTGGTGTCACAGTGTGAATACACTCAGTCTAAATTTCAATTGAGTGCATGCTAGTGATGTTCTTCCTCTGTCCCACAGAAAGGGTGTGTGTGTGTATGTGTGTGTGTAAACATGCATATGCATTTAATAAGTGCCTATGGAATGCCAAAAACTCTTCTAAGTACTGCAACCTATAAAAACAAAAATACTGGACTTTAGAAAAAAGTCCATCAATGAAGAAGCACATATACAGTATGGCATGTGGTTGCTAAACACTGGACAGAAAAAAAGCATAATTAGGAAGATGGACAGAGCAGAAATGTGGCAGGGGGGTTTAGAGAGTTTTTCTCTATTAAGATGCCATTTGAGCAGAGAGCTGAAGTATGGAAAGAATTAAGGTACGCAGGTATCTCATGACAAGCATTTGAAGAAGAAGGTAGAGGGTCCAAATCCCTGAGCCTGAAACCATTTTGCTATAATTTTTATTTCTACCAAGGATTAAACCCAGGGACACTTGACCACTAAAACACATCCCTAGCCCTTTTTTTAATTTTTTGAGACAGGGTCTCCCTAAGTTGTTCATGGCCTTGATAAGTTGCTGAGGCTGGCTTTGAACTCATAATCCTTTTGCCTCAGCCTCCCAAGTCACTGGTATTACTGGTGTGCACCACTGCACCCTTATAGATTCTTGCTATTCTTGAGGCATGGGAATCAGTTGTGTCTGAAATGAGGACAGATGAGAGGATGGTAGGCAATCAAAGGGGTACTCAGGGTAAGAATATTTAATTTATCTTAACAGTGTAGGGAAACAGAAGATGGTATTATCTGTGTATTTTAATTCCCTTTGACTTAATGTTATAGATGACAGCTATTTCGTTTCTTTTTTTAATATTTATTTATTTGCTTTAGTTGTATACAATGTGTTTTTAGTTTTTCGTGGTGCTGAGAATCAAACACGGGCCGCACACGTGCTAGGCGAGTGCTCTACCGCTGAGCCACAATCCCAGTCCTACTTCGTTTCTTAATAAGCCTCAAATAAAGTTGACAGCAATATTGTAATTCAACAAATATTTGTTCTCATGGATTATGTCAACAAGTCCTGGGTAAAGATAGATTCTGTGATACCTAACACCACCAAAATATGAAGTAGTTAAAAAAAAAAATCATTGTTTAATCAGCTTTTTATATTATCATACGTTAAGTAAGAGTTTAATACTCTATAGTGCTATAGGGACACCAATAGAATATTATAAAGTAGGATATGAAAGCCTACAGAAGTCAAGTGACTTGACTAAACTAAAAAGTCAATCCTGTTTGGATTTGGTCAATGTTTATTTCTTTCAAAAACTTCAGCTCATTAAAACAAAATCAGGCCATGTAGATCTGTTTAATTTCCCATTTTTATGTTCATCTCTTCCCAACACAGCAAAGATATTTGTTGGTGTTCTGAAGTCAGCCATGTTGGGAACACTTATACCATGGATACTGGCTAATACTACAGATCAGGGCTTTATTTCTTTTTTTCTCTTTTTGTCTTTTGATTACTTAATTACCAACACACTGGTAATTTTCATTGCATGAAAAAGGAACACTCTAATACTACTCCTATATTGAACTTGCTACGTTTTATTGAAAGTATCTGCTTGTAGAGGCCCTAGATACCAAGAGGCTGAAACTGACTTGTTTATCTATGTATGAAAAGAATAGTCTAACCACAAATGTAGACTGACTTTAAAAGATATAACCTTAGCCAAAAAAGTACTAAGTATTTTTGATGTTCTAAAAATTATATTGGTTTAGTAGGAAAACCTTGATTTATCAAAGACGACACTGATTATTATTAGACAATGGTTATCCTAAGGAAGAAATTAAATAAAGACACAAATGAAAATGTCAGTCTGCCTTTGGTGTTCAGCAAAACACTGTCTACAATATGTAGTCAACTATTGTTGATGTTCTGATTCTGCTAGAAATGCATAAAATATTTCATTAAAGATCTAAGTTTATTTGTAGAGTGTTTTAATGGACTATTATTTTTGCTGTGTTGAATTGGAGTACTCAATTGTTCCTACCATTTTATATTAAGTTGTATTATTACCAAGAAAAATAAAAGGCTGAGTTGAGCAATCTAATACATATTCAGTTATAAATACTTTGAAGGCAGCAATTCTTCATTTCCATTATTTTGCAAATTCATGGCATCACTAGTGGAATTTAATTTTTTTACTTTTAATCTTCAACAAACACAAATTAACTAATATTCTTTGAATACTAAAGTGATCACTAGGTATTGTTAGACTTAATAGGTGTTATTCTTATTCTGCTAAGTTGAATCACTGGGGACAATAAGATGTTCTAATAGTAGAAAACTTTCTTGTTTGAACAGTGATCTCTGAGAATCAACTCATAAACTTTATATTATGCTGATTTAGGCTACATTTTTAGATTTGTGAAAATATAGCCTTGATCACAGAAGCAATTTAAAGATTAAACTGTACAAGGTTTTTAAAGTATATAATTCTCCGCTCTTTTATTCCTACTGGTTACAAAACTACTAGAAAAGTCAATATTGCAAAGGTTAATCCAAGATTACACTTTCTATATGACTTTAACCAGAATACTAGAGAATAATATTGAGAGAATTCTATTGACAAGACCACATTGCTAGAAATAAGTCACTTTTAGTTTCTGAATGGAAAGAATATTTTTAAAAGAATCAGTCTGAAAACAACTTTAAAAAAATATGTGGAGTTGGTCTTAGTCTACTTGGAAAAGAAATTGTGCAGAGAATGTGTTTTGGCTTATGTCTTGTGTTGTTTAACTAGATCCATAAGCAGGAAAAGATAATCAAACTCCAGTTAACATCAAGCCACTAAAGACCTGGAAAGAGTAGTTGCATAAAAAGCTCTCAAGTTGTCAAATTTGAGAATGTGGTGTCTAAAGGTGTCATTGATACTGCAAATGTCTATCAGCTATGAATAGAAATGACCATTTATATCCCCTAATTCCTTACACAATTTTTAAAAAGGCACTATGAAATATTTTCTAAGTATTTTCTTCTTCCAATTATCTCCTAAAATACAGATCTTACAATGCATTCCAAGAAGGTTCTCCTTAGTATCTTCATACTGAAGATCCTTCGGAAGGATGCAACTGTCCTTTTCCTGGTATTCCATAGCTTTGCAGGTTGGAATACTCTCCTAATGCTTAAACATTTATGTACTTCCACTTTTTTTTTTCATTATTTCTCACCTCTTAATTTTCCATTTTTGGATTACTTGGTCATCAGCTAAAATTAATTTTCTTATTGAAATTTTTTGGCACAAATGATTCCTGGCTATTGAGACTAGTCTGATACACTTCATTCAGGAAATCAACTCAACTGCCGTTAGAAATAATGGATTGTGGTTTTGTTCTTCCCACAGCTTTCATATAATTTACTGTTGCCTTTACAGTAAATCCTACCCAACACCTGATCTATATACTCTTGCTAGATGGTTTTCTATAATATCTATCATGTCATGATTCTGAATGAAACTCCTTAAGTCTTCTTATTGCCTCCAACTAAAGTCCTTGTCCTACATCAGAACATACAAGTCTTCTAATCATTCCAGAATTACTGATATAAATTTTGGAAAAGTTCAAGCTTTGTAGGCAGACAAATGATAAAAGTTAACACATTGCCTCTTAGCTATGAACACTTACTTGTGCTTTTCATTATGAATGACCTAAACTATAAAATGTGATAATGAAGGATAAAGAACATCAAGTGTCCATATACCACAGTGTCTACTACTAAGTTAGTGACAAGTAAACAAACAACAAATTTTATTCCCACATCCTTATTTCTATTTTTCAGAAAATCTCATCAACTAAGCAGAAGGCAGAGATTTTGCCTCCATCACCTGTGTCAGAGCAGCTGCCCTGCACAGTCCCAGTGATGCTATTTAAACTGCAATGGGTGTGAATTACACCCTCTGGAAACAAGAATGGATCATGTTCCTCTATTTGATGACCTCACTCATTTTCTAGAGCTTGGGGTATGATTGTTAATATGTTGAAAGGATCATAAAATAAACAATTCCTCAGAAGTTTGAAAGATTCATTCTATATCATTACTTTTTTTGTTTTGTTTTGCTTTACAAATTGTTGTAATTCTTTATTTCTGGGTTAAGTGGTTGCTTCTGCTTTTATCCTCTAACAAACACCAAATGAATGTTGAAACCATGCTGTGCCATGAAGGGCTAATTGGTTGCTTTAGCTTATTAGGGCTGGAAATGTTAAATACAGAGCCTGACAGCAATGAAATTAGGGGCAATACTAAGCCAGAGTTATATGGACTGTAGCTAATGAATAGTATATATCATGCCCAATTTTAAAATAGCATCTTTTACTTGGTAGATTAGGTTCCCTAGTTGGTGTGTGGTCTGAGATCTGAAGGAAGTAATATAGTTTTTTTGGAAATTGAACTTGGCAACAGGTTGGCAGTTTTTCTTTCCAAATCTTTCCATTGTGATCTACCCTTAAATAGTTGCATTAATTCTAGTTATTTTATACTCCCAATGAATAACTGTATAGATACATTTTAATTAATTATATAAATTCATAAATATTTAGCAAACACTACACACCACACATGCTGATCTTCACCAGATATATGGTAGTAAACAAGATGGAGGCATTGCCTGCAACACACTCAGTCTGAAGAGGGAGACAAATAATTAAAAATAAAACAAGATAAATGCTATAGTCAGGGTTATTCTAAGGTGCTAGGGATTTCTAGGGTTGAAAGGTGGTTGAGGTTGATTTAGTACAGTGCACTGTATAATAAATTATCTGGATGTGAGGCTGCAAAACCATGGCTTCATTGACTGGTATTATTGGTTTGGTCCAAATGCCCTTTTAGTGGACAACCAGTCATTCAGTCTCCTTTAACAGAAAGAAAATTACTGCAATGAATAGTAGAAAAAAAAAAAACAAATAAAAATATAAAAATGATGTTTCCAAATGGATGTTTTAACTGTATATCACAACTTAAATAAATATTAATTTATATATATATGCAAACATTGGATTTTAAAAAGTTAGCTTAAAGCAAAAAACAATGCATCTCAGTGTTAGTGATGATAAATAGTAAGAATTCACACTCACAGGCATGATGCCATACTCATAAAACAAACAAAAATGCACTAATGTTGCAATCAAAACGACAAGTTTCTGGAGCTCAAATTCTCGTCCATTTGGAACTTGAAAAAAAACATGTAGAATACCCTTGAGCCTCAGAGCCCTTTTCTGAGAGGAGAAGTAGGAGTACTTACATAACTGAGTTGTGAAGGGTATTACATAATATAATGATGCAATAGTACTTCATTGAATGCCTGATGCATTGAAACCATTCAATGACAGGCAGTGTAAAATAACCTGCTGTTTGACAGGTAACTGTTGGCATGATAGGTCTTTTCTTGCTTTGGATGAAATGAAATTCTGATGGCATTTCCAATTTCATATGTGAATTTTGTTCTCATGAGGACAGGAACCTGGGCATCTCAGTATTCCTGCCACCTGTTATCCATGAAAAGGCAGCTCTGATCCCCAGTTGCAGAGTTGTGGAAGTACAGATGGGAGGAAGCAGGTGCAACAGGACCCCTCTCTGTATCCTCTTCTCATTCTCTCCTCCCTTCCTCCCTTATTGCTTGAAAATTATAATTGCATCTTTCCATCAAAACAGGAACTCAAATCCACATAGAAATAATTTTTTGTGTGTACCAGAGATTGAGCTCATGTATGCTTAACCATTAAGCCACATCTTGATTCGGAGAGAGAGAGAGAGTCTTGCTGAGTTGCTTAGGGCCTCACTAAGTTGCTGAGGCTGGCTTTGAACTCATGATCCTCTTGCCTCAGCCTCTCAAGCCACTGGGATTACAAGCATGGACAACTGTGCCTAACTAGGAAAAAATTTCTTTTGTATTAAAGGTGTAATTCAAATTCCTTATTAATCATTGAATTTTTTCCCCTAATAAAAGTTATGGAATGCCTACTTGTGTTGGGGAATGTTTTACACACTATGAATAGAGGTGAACAAAATTCCTCACATTCCTTTAAAGATCTTCTTATATGACACTAAGATTAAATGAATGAATAAATAGGAGATACTTTTTCATAGTTAAGAATTTTGACAGAATTTCAATGACTTTACTCTAAAGAGGCTACCCAGGGAACTAGGAAAGAGAAGGCTGGATTTTCATCCTTGTTGAAAGAAATAGGAGCAGGCATCATCTCTCCTTCTCTATCTTAGAAACCCTTCAAATGGAACTAGTTTCATATTCATATAAAGAAAAATCTAGTATGTTCAGAAGTGTAAATAATGTGCCCTCTGCTGAATGACTTTGCCTTCTCAATCTTGAAGTATGAAAATAATTTTTCATTTTATGTCTGATTTTCCACATTTCTGAATTTTCCACTTTCCCCAATTTTTAATGCACTGCATCTTCAGAACTCTATGAGCTTAACAAATACATATTTGGAAGTAATATCTATAAGATTTTCTTAGTCCAGTAAAATTATCTCAGGATGCTGTCTGCTTTGTAAGTGTAATTTAGAAATTTGAGTCAAACTTCTAGTTTCTTCAAATGCAATTTGCTGCCTTATTTACATTGCCTGTTAGAAATGTGACTTTAAGTGGGAAAGAAAAATAGTTGTCATATAAGCCTTGCAAATAAATCAACAACTTATCATAGATTTTACATGCATGACAAATTTTCAGAGTCAAATTTTGTGGTAATAATGTCATCCTGAAAAGAACTGCAGCTGTCTATTCATGTGTGTTCAATCTCTACTTGATAGGAATAATTACCTTCCACCCTCACTAGGTAATTGCCTTTTGATTGAGGTCATCAGAGCAATCAAGTTAGTGAGAGGTGGAATTCCAGAGTAAGGAAGGAGACAAAGGGAAGAACCATGAACAGAAATTTGAAAGGAGAACAAGAAAGAAATTTAATTTATTTCTAATGTTTCACTCTACAGTAATAATTTGAATAGTGGCAGTCATTGAAATCACTGTAATGTGATACCTAGGTTAATTGGTTTGATAGTTTTATTTTTGAAGTGAAAGACTAAATATTTTTAAGCACTTGATTAGAATCATTAACATATTCATGTGAATGACAACTGACTGATTTAGTCTACAAATATTCATTACATACTTATATAAAAGGAAAGTGTTCTATGTACTAGAATAATGACAGGAACAAAATAAAAAAAATTATGTACTGAGTTTAAATTCTAGTAAATAAGAAAAAAAACCAAGAGACTTGTTTTCGATTTTTAGAAGCAAAGAGAAAAATAAAGTTTCATAAATAGAACAATGAAGAAATCTTTGATAAGTTGACAGTTTTCCTAAAGGAGACTCATCTTGGGATGAGTTTTACAGGCAGAGAGAGAACAGCAGTATAAATGTTTGAAACATTTCTTTTTTTTTTTTTTTTTGGGGGGGGGGGGGGGTACCGGGGATTGAACTCAGGGGCACTCTACCATTGGGCCACATCCCCAGCCGTTTTTTGTATTTTATTAGAGACAGGGTCTCACTGAGTTGCTAAGTGCCTTGCCATTGCTGAGGCTGGCTTTGAACTCTAGATCCTCCTGCCTCAGCCTCCCAAGTGCTGGGATTATAGGTGTGCGTCACCGCGCCCGGCTTGAAACATTTCTTATTAAGAAATTTGAAGAGAGCCAGCATGGCTGAGAGTGGTGTGAATATGGGGCAAGTTTTAGAATTTTGCAAACAAGTAAGTATACCCCCACAATTTCCAAGGTTTGATTTTCAAATATTGGGGAAATGTTTTTAAAAATAAAATCTTCTCCCAACCCAGATTCCTCTCTACAGAAGTTGTAGAAAAAGAAATGCTTTTATTATGGAATAAGCATGGAAGGGGAATGTGACATTATCACAGGCAATCTATTAGAAGACTGCAAAGACAGGGAGACATTTACCCTTTCCTGTAACCAAGCAGAAACAAGTCATTACATGTGTTTTCAAGATGAACAGTAACTAGTCTGCAAGAAGATGTGACAGCACCATTTGTCATGTATAGCTCATCTTAACTTTACCTGGTAATTGGATTGGCTATCAGTGTTAGATAATTGGCTTTATCCAGAGAAAAACCAAATTCATCTTTATGACAGAAGTTAATTTTGCGACATGGAGCAAACTGGCCAAGGAGATTAGGCTTCTACCCTCCCAGGGAAGCTGGGAGATTGGAGTGCTACCTTCCTTGATGCTTTCATTTCAAAGAGATGGCTCTCAGCTCTTCCAACAAGACATTCATTCCTCCTTCCTAAGATTGTCAAAAGTCTTATTTAATTTCTAAGAAAATTTGCATACATTCAAATGGATGGAGAAAGCGCATACATTTTCAAATTTTCTAAGGTAACTTATCTAACAAAGTGGTAGGGGAAGGAAAATTTCAACAGGTGGAATTAAACCTCTTAGTTTATATTTGCTTTTGTTCTGATCTTAGCAATACAGCCTCTTTGCTCAAACTTTAAAATACACATGAATTTCCTGCTGATCTTTTTAAAATGCAGATTCTGTTTTGGTAAATGTAGAGCAATGAAGTCATGACTTGGACCCAGGTGGGGACAGGTAGTTAGGACCTTGTCATATAAGGCCTTGTAGAACTTTTTAAAGATTTTTGGTTTAAAATGAGATTAAAGCCTCCAGAGTGCTTAACCAGAAGAAAGACATGCTGTGGTGCAGGTTTATGAAGGACCACTGTGGCTGCAGCATGGGAAGTAGACTCTAGAGAGATGCTAGGAAGGCAGAAAGGCATGATGAGGAATTATTGCAATAATGCAGGTAAAAGAGGACTGTGGCTGTACCACAGTGATGGTGGTGGAAGTGATAAGCAGTATGATGTGGGGTATGAGAAACAGGAAAGCCAAGGATGCCCAAAGGTTATTGGTCTGAAAAAGTTTTTGAAAAGTGCCAATCAATGATATTGGAAAAACATGGGGAGGGTAAGCAACTTTGGTAGACAAAATCAGGAATTATATGACTACCAGGAGGAGGGTTAGTGAACATTATGTATTGATGGCCAGATCTTCAAAGCTGAAATGATTTGGCGAAGATAGAAAGCAAAAGTTCTAGAAATAGCAATTTGGAGTAAAGAGGACTATGCCTCACCTCCCAGCTAGTGCACTGAAGGTGGGATGAAGATATCATCCCTTGATGGCCCAAAAAGGAAGCCATGTCTTCTGGGAGAACCAGAATTTGTTTATCAAGAAGGTGAAGGGAAAGGTCAGACAAAGGTATTGAAATAATAAATAATTTTGTTAATAATTGAATTCACAAGGAACAGAAGAAAGACTGTAACTATAATTTTCCTTTTGTTTATTTAAAAAATAGTGTGTGTGTGAGACTGTTTGACTTTTAGAATCTCTTTACATTGTAATCATACCATTTAATGTAGTCAGTTTATATTCACATCTCTAATGATATGCTCGACATTAAAGATTTTTTCTTTTGATTTACTACATGAGAAACAGTCTCATGTTTAACTTTATTTGTGCTTGATGATATTCAATTAACATATGGCTGAAGTCATCAAGGCTAACTTCTGACCCCAATGAATATTAGATAGAATAATACAGTATTATTCAACTTTTCTAACTTGCACAATACTTAAGACCAGAAAAGTGTATGAAGCCAGTTCCATTAATGCAGGAGACTTGATGATGCTAACAGATGTGATTTAGGGAACAGATGGTTTCATAAAGTAACTTTTAAAGGAGGGAATTGAATCTGAACAATGATTATAAATCCCCCTATGTTTGATGGCACGGGAATGCTGCTGATTTGCTACTTACCTAAAACAGGTGGTGTTTTACTGTGTTCTATAGGGCTCAAAGAAATGAAAGTCCCTTTGTTTCAGAAAGCAAAGAAGCAGATCAAACAAAACTTTTTAGAAGATGCTGTCATCGTTACCATTGTTTGTTATACATTCACTGACACAATGTACTCAGTGCCGTGCCTATCATAAGAATTATAGTTTTCAGCCCAGAGACAATCTTAGGCCAAGAGACAGGTGGTCCAATTTATTTTACTATTTAATTGCCCTATTAAAAAAGTGGTTGAACAAAGCAGGATTAGGAATATGTGGCACATTTTCACAGCAGCCTTGATTTCCGGTTCAATGTTGGGAAAAAGTTGAAAAATATATTTCGATGCAATGTCAGTATTCTATTTGTCATTCAGCATGTTTCTGAATAAGTAGTAGATGGCATTTATTCTTTTGGAAATATTTTGCCATTTCTAAAATTATGTATGGAAACTGGCAATATTCCATGCTCAAGTTAGCATAGTAAATCTACTTTAGTGAGTCAAGATTTGAGAGGCTTTGCTTTATGAAACAGTGTACAACATTATATTGTATATTGCAGGTAAAGCTAAATCATTTAAATAATTTCCTCTGGTGCTATGAAACAGAAAGTAAAGTGCATAGTTTTTAATTTTCTTTGCTGTACTCAGAAGTCATTACCATAATCCAAGTGTTGTTACACTTTTTTGAAGTCTGTGTTAAGCAATAATATAAGTCAAGTTCATTCATTCAAAAAAAAAAAAAAAAAAAAAAAAACAGAGCTTTTCTAATAAGAAACATTTTAAATTGCTTCTTGACCACAGGAACTTTTGAAATTGACTGATAATAACTGGAGAGAGATAGCAACATGACTTTAACAGCTGTGTTTGTTTTTATTACTCATTTTCAAAAGCTTGTTCCCATATAACAGGTGCCCCCAAATTGCTGTGGATATGGTGTACATATTTAGAAAGCTCCTATTTATACTAGGCATGCTGTTTTGACAATTTAAGGGAAAAAAATCTTAATGAAAATGAACAGCATATTCCTCAATTTTGCAGCCAAGACCGTAACTGAGAGTATTATTTAAGATTTAATCTTATGCTCAGTTTAGGACCACAGTTAATATAACTCATAGAAATTAACCTCAACCATTTAGTCAAAATGCTTGAAAGTGATATGGCTTAAGTCTGGACAACTTTGCCGATGCATAATTCTGGATTCTCTTTTAGAATCAATGCCACCTTTTATAGTATAAAATGATGCTCATAAAATGGAGTACTTCTACATGATATTGGAAGGGCAAATATATTCTTCCTTTCATCATAGATAAAGTAGTTTGACAATTCTGACAGAGTAAAAAATATTTACTTTTTACTAATGATATCATCATTACCATTTTTGAACACACACTCATTTTAATAGATTATTCATGTACCTTGTTTACATATTTATAAGAAGCCCACAAAACTGTCATCTTTTTGTAGTTGAGAAGTACATTTGTCGAGTTACCATAGCTTTCCTAAGAAACAATCTCCAAATATCAGTCACTTACTAATAATTTTACTGCTTCATTCTCAAGAATATTCTACTACTCTCTAGGTGACCTATCACATGTTGCCAATGAGGATTCATATAGTATAAGTCTTCTGGGATTTTGCAGCTTTGCTTTCTCAACAGAGATCCTACACACAGGCAGCAACAGACAGAGAATATGCAGACACTTCATACTGAATATCCCAACTGCTGCCTCTCTGCTTCAGCCCAGAAATGACAGATATCTCTTCAGTTACAATACTTTGCCCACACCAAATCATGTGAATTCACTTCACCATACATAAGCCTGGAAAAAGTGAGAATAGGAAATATTTGGTGAGCATTAGTCACTTGGATAAACAGAGAAATCACTGAAGTTTCAGGTCAAATAACTTGTCTATAGAGTACAACTAATACTATGTCATACTTGAAAATGGACCAGTCTGTATGTAACCAAATTTATGCTATTTCTATGGATGTAGCACTGACATCCTTTATTGGAGAATAATATGCATGTAAAAGCCTGAATAAGGTAGTCATTTATGTAGTCTCATATTTATGGCACATGCACATGGGCCATTAAATTATATATGAAGATGTGTCTGAGATAACACTTGCAAATAGAAAATCTGTCTCTGTCATAGAAGTATTCAGAATTACAGTGCAAGATTTTATAGTTATTAGGAAAGGGTGAAATTTAACTTTAAGATAACTCACTATTGCATGAAATTTTAAAAGACATTTCAGAGTTGAGCATGTTCTGCAAGGTCATATAATCCGAAAAATGAATGAACTCCTTCTGTAACAATCAACCAGTGATCTTACTGTTGTAAAAGAGTAAGAAGAGATTGTTTGGGAGGAGCGACACCTCATTTGAGTCCCAGATGAGTGTAGTGGTGGTAGCAATGCTAATGACTACAGAGTGAGTGCTATGTTGGGTGTTATGATAAACACATTACTAACAAGATAATGATTATATCTACAGAGAGTCCTATGAGGTAGGTGCTATAGTAATTCCTATTAAACCCATGAATAAATAAATAACCAAAGAGATTAAATTACTTGTGCTGAGATTCAGAATGAGATTGAATCTGCTTAATGTCCTGCCATCTAATTAGTTTCCTCACAATCTTGGACAACTTACTTTTCATTCTTTGTCACTTCAATTGATTTGCTCAGAATGTTCTGCTAAGGTAGTTTTCTTACCTTGTAACCATTCTTTCTAGTGATTCATGTTCTTCTCAAGATTGCTTTTATCATCAACAAACTTTATTATGTTGGGTTAGTTCATCTGATTGTTATCCAAAATCTTTACTATCATCTCCAGATCATTTCTGGCCTGACACTGTGTTATCTAATGACAGTAACAATAATTTACTTTACATTATGTTTACAAAATACTCTCAAATTCAAATTCAACATTTTGTTACCTCCTCACAATAACTATCATAGCAGGTCCCTTGGCCTCTCACATTTACTTTTCTTCCTCTTAATCCTCCCTCCTCCTTTTTGAGTGCAGGATCTCTTTCACCTATTCGACATCTAAATGTCTGAGTCCTTGAAGGTTTCATCTTGGGTCTTTTCATCTCTGTTTGTAATCACTTCTAAGAGGTTTTCTCTACCTTCATCGATTAATTCCATCAATTTGCTGAAGACCTCGAATTTAAATCTTTAGCCCCGGTCTATTCCCTGGGGTTTGATTGCCTAGATCCAGCTGTTTCCTCCAGTTTTTCTGCTCTCACATACAAAGTGTTTAAATGTGAACCCTGAGTTCCTTCACCAAAGATTTTTTTTACCAATTCTTAAAGTAAATAATTGAAAATAAAATAAATATTATGTACAGACCCAATGATCTAGTATTTTAATGGCAAAGAATAGTCAACCAAATTATGCCAGGTATATTTTGATCATCTTCAATTTTAAATAAATGTGACTTTCTTTAAAGTCACACAGCAAGCAACCGGTGGTGTGAGAATTCAAGGTGAATTTGTTGCTCTTTATTACTAAGATGCTTCTTTCTTTACTTAAAATTTGATGTCATACTGAAAGAAAAGTGGCACAAGACTGATCACACAGCCACACTCCAAGGATAGAGGCATAAGCAGATTTATTGTCAGGCCCCTGACAGGCTGCTCTTTGCATAGAGAGAAAGCAGCAGCAAGGGAGGGAGAGCAGCAGGAGAAGAAGAGCAGCAGCAATTCCCCCTTGAGTATTACCTGTTATAGGCCAGAATCATGGGGCCAGATTAGCCCTTGCTACTGGCATAGCAAGCATCACCTGATTTTGTGGATGGCAATTTACTGTTTCTTGAGAACAGAAAAGAGCAAATTTTATCTCTCAATGAGAGAACAGAGACCAGCAAGTCTCTATCTCTTGAGAATAAGAACAGTATTCATAAAGTAGAGGTGGGCAAAGGAAGATGGCTGTAGTTATGCCAACACATACATTATGCTATTATTAAGAAATATGTTTTTTGTGATAAAAATATCCAAAATAATCTGAAATGATTATGAAACAATATAAAATCAATCTTCATGTTGATAACATAAAACACTCATACGTTATTTTTCCTTTCATATCCCTTTTTTGTTTTTAAGCTGGCCATAAAACATATCCAAAGTGATAAGTTTGAAAGAGTAAAAGCTCTAGATAACACTCATAAACTCTCCCATAATTTTTTAACCATCATGAGGCAGTTATTATGACAATGCTAATGTGTTTCCTATTTTAGTTTTTCGTGTTCAATGTACAATAAGGCATCTTGTTTGTCACTTGGCATAAAAGTGTTTATATATCATGAAATGTTTATAAACCACACGTTTAGTTTGACATTTAACTAACAAGGAAAAGTTTATTCATGCTAGCAACTTTATAATTAAATAAAAATGATTTATTTTAGGTCCCCTAAAGATGCTCCTCAACTTCACAAATTCTGGTTGATTCAACAACACTTAATGAAACATAATGAAAATGCTAATTCATAATTTATTTATAAGCACATTTTAGAATTCTTTTGTAAAATGCAGGTGTTTTGAATAATAAATGAGTCATTCATTGATGTTTGCTGTAGGTCTGAGTCTAGTATGAGAAAGTATTGTCAATGAAATGAGAATGAGTCACATGTTTCCTCTCTCAAAGGTGGTAACTGTCAGATAGGAACTGAAACCTGGTATTCCTACTTCAGAATCAGGGTGCTTACATTATTTTAGGTCACCAAAATTATTCAATTCCCCTGTCACCTCTTTATTTTCCTGTATGTTCTTGTTTCCTCCATTCTCTCTTTTTTTCCTCATTCTCTCTTATTCATGTGAACATTGTCTTTCTCTCTCACACACACATACACTATATATGTGTGTACACACATACACACATATTTTTAGCTAATTTTATTAATTTATGAATATATTATAAATTAGCATGCTTTGAAGACATGAGCATTACCATACTGTCATATACTTTCCTACAAAAACCTAATCCCTTATTCATTGAAGCCCAATGTCAGTTTAATACTCACTAACTTATGTATATCAATCCAGATTTTTATGCATGTCAAGTATACACAAATATGTATATATACCTCTGGCATTTGTTTTACAGCAAATCAACAATACATATTAACTTTCCTACTTAAGTATATGTTAATTCTTAACGCTTACACACAGTGTCACGGTGTTGCCTATGTTGATTATAATGTAATTACACAATTAGTGAGCAAAATAACAAGTAAATATATATCATAAGTTAAATGACTTCCATCTGTAATAAGCTCTATGCATAAAAATCAAAGCAGAAAAAAGGATGCAAAGTGGTTATGTACAAAGTTTGTATTTTAGGCAAAGTGACCTAAACAATTGGGCATGTAAAAATTTGCACATCGAATATCCAAGAAAGACGAATAAGCTTATATTAAAAATTAAAAGGCCAAACAAATTTTATGTAATCAAGAAATTTAAAGACAATGGTTATAGGTATAGCACAGACAGGGCAAGGAGGAATGAGATCAGGAGGCAAATTAATGAGCTAGGTCATACAGAAATGTTAGGCCACTGTGTATAGTGAGGAGTTGGAGACCACATATGCACTGAGAATGGATAAAAATGCTAAGATGAAATTTAGGGTCTCTATTTTTAAATATATCTGTTCAAATGGACTAAGTACCATTTAAAAATATTGCACATTTTAATCTAAATTGAAATGTATACATATCTTTAAATATAGTTATAATAAATGTTTCTTGCTTCTGTGCAACAATTAAGATTTATAAATTATTTTATGCAAGGAAATGCACAAGCATTCAGTGATGAAGTGGAAAAAATTTTAAATATGCACAAAATATGTAGGTGAAAAAGATGTGGGTAAAATGAAAAAATAAATGTACAAGATAAAACAGATAATTCAAATAAATTAGAAAAGCAACAAATGCTAGAGCATTAAAATGATTGAAGACAATAATGACTACATTAGTAGTTTTGTGGTTATGCTGAGGACTTAATTCACTCTAGCATGTTTCCTTCAGTTGAAAAAATGTTTTCTTCACATTTTTCCATAACTTTCAATAAATGGAGATAATTACATCTAGAAGTGATTCATCTTGATAAGTGTTCTTATAAATTACAGCAGCTAATTTTTAGTGAATTAAGTTTATTGGGATACTGCTGAGTTAAAAGGGGTATGTTTTTCTGTTGAAATTTCCTTATTAAGTTAATGAGTTCTTGTGCTGCTAAAATGACAACTGGAATTATTACTAACATTAAAATCTAAACTATTTTGTCAAACATAAAACACAATTTCCTTTTCCTTGGTTTGAGACTCTGTAATTCAGGATATTTTTTATATATTAAAAAAATGTTATCAAAAGGCTATTTATATCCCATTATGCTTAACATGAGTAGGCAAGTTAGGTTTTCTGATACATAGTGCTTTTTGCATAAATGTTCAAAATTATTTATTGGGTGGCTATTACAGAAGGATAATCACTACTTAGGCCAGATTGTTAAAATTATCATAGATTATTTGGCTTTGATTCCGTGATCTTTGTCCATAACCACAAATAGCATATCTTCTTTATTTTCTTCCATTCTTATATAACATTCCTCATATTATTCCTTTTCTATGTGGTTCATATTTGGTAAGGTGAAGTGATACTCTTGAAAAGATCAGCAAAAAGGGAAAAAGTATTGAGCAGCAAGTCTGGGAATAATAGGGGACCAGACACATGGAGATGTAGAAGTTACATTCCATTTGCTAAAATGTAATCTCAAAAACACCATACTATATTGTAAAGAAGGCTGTGAAATGCCCTTAGCTGTGTGTTCATTAAGATGAAAATACACAACCTGTGATCCCAGAGACTCTGGAGGCTAAGACAGGAGAATTGCAAGTTCAAAGACAGCCTCCACAATTTAGTGAGGCAATAAGACTTAGGGACATCCTGTCTCACAATGAAACATAAAAAAATGGGCTAGGAGCCAGGTGCAGTGGCGCATGCCTGTAATCCCAGCACTTGGGAGGCTGAGGCAGGAGGATGGCAAGTTCAAAGCCAGCCTCAGCAATGGCGAGGCACTTAACAACTCAAGTGAGACCCTGTCTCTAATAAAATACAAAAAAGGGCTGGGGATGTGGCCCAGTGGTCGAGTGCCCCTGAGTTCAATCCCCAGTAAAAAAAAAAAAAAAAAAAAAAAAAAAAAAAAAAGGGCTAGGGATGTGGCTCAGTGATTAAGCACCTCTAGGTTAAATCCCTGGTACCAAAAATAAATAAATAAATAAATAATTTAAAAGAATGGAAAGAACACAGATCAACTGGTCAACTACTTAATTAGTTTACTTACTATCTCTTCTACTCTCTAGACAGTGTCATGGCAGAGCAGGTCAGACAACATACTGTATTTGACATGTATCCCAAGGATAAAGTTATGTGATCCTTACATTTTCTGTTTAGCAATCAATTTATAAGTGGTACTCAGTCTCTCCTAAAAGGGTACCAAAGCACTGAGATAATTTCTGGTTCGTACAACTCCATCTAGTTACCTCTTCTTAACTTTTTTTAAACAATAATATATGGGGTTATCTTCTGTATTGCTTTTAATGAGAACATTATTCAAACACCAAAATGATACCAAGCATCATGCAATTCTACTTTATTCTAATTTTTGTCTGGATATTTCCTGAAACTTTTGAACATATGTCAGCTATGATTTTTTTCTGCAGTAATATGCAGCATCTAACAAGTTCTTGTGTTCCTTGCTTTTTATGGGTGCATATGTTCTTACATAGCTCATAATTCCTCCAATGTGAAACTTGACATTTTATGAGTACCCACTTAAGGGGCATTCTTTTTTTTTAATATTTATTTATTTGCTTTTAGTTGTACACAATGTGTTCTATTTTTACGTGGTGCTGAGGACCGAACCCGGGCCGCCCACTTGCTAGGCGAGCACTCTACCGCTAAGCCACAATCCCAGCCCAAGGGGCATTCTTTTTTTTTTTTTTTTTCCCCACTTTTTGTTCTATTTATTCTTTTTTGTTGTTGTTGTTGTTTGTGTTCTTTTTTTTTTTTTTCCTTTTTTTTCTTTTTTTTATAATTTTTAATATGTACAACTCATAGTGCATATATTTAGTATCTTTTTACATACAACTGTTTGTATACAAAGTATAATCATACAATTCAGGTCTTCAATCATGCAATAAGGAAAATGATATCCGTCTCATTCAACCACCTTTTTTTTTTTTTTCTTTTTCTCCCCCTCCCTCCCCTCTTGCTCCCTCCCTTACCCTCCCTTCCCTTGACCATTCTAGTGTTCCTCTAATCCTCCTATGTACCCCCATCCAACAACACTTTGAAATAGCCTCCTTATATAAGAGACAACATTTGGTACTTGGATTTTTGAGACTGACTAACTTCACTTAGCATTATGTCTTCCAACTTCATCCATTTACCTGCAAATGCCATTAATTTATTTTCTTTTATTGCTGAGTAAAATTCCATTGTGCGTATATACCACATTTTCTTAATCCACTCATTTACTGAGGGACATCTAGGTTGGTTCCACAACCCAGCTATTGTGAATTGCGCAGCTACAAACATTGAGATAGCTGTGTCACTGTAATATGCTGTTTTTAAGTCCTTTGGGAATAGACCCAGGAGTGGGATGGTTGGGTCATAGGATGGTTCCATCCAAGGGGCATTCTTAAACTAATATCATCTCCTTCTTCTCTTTACCATTGATAATTGGATTCAGGTAAGCCAAAGTAACATATAAGTTGATAGTGAATTGATTCATTTAGGTTGTTTTCTCAACTTAAATTATAAAATTTCGAGTGACACTAGATGTGAGTTTTTGCAAAGGAATTTTGATCATATTATTAACTCTAAAACACTTTGATAATCTTTCCAATTGACTCAGAACTGTTTTATCTTTTTTACTGTATTTGTATGTTATCAAGAAAAGACTAAAATCATTAAATATTTTTTATATCTTCTGAGATATGAATAAACATGCACTTCCATTGGTGTCCTGCCTCACTGAACTATTGGATTGGGCTTTGAGATTTCCTATCTCTTTTCTTTTCCTTTTGGTAGAAGTGGGGAGCACATTTCAAAACACTGAGGTGTTTCTCTGTCAAATCTTGAGTCAACTGCTGTCTCCTCCAAAATGTTTCCCTGTTCAAATCAAGTAGAATTGTTCTCCTTCTTTGGTGGCATTTTAATATTTCCCCTTGTGTTATAGTTTTTTGAATTATTTGAGTGTTTATCTTTCTGACCTTGTTCTGTGGCATGTATTGGACTCATTTTGGCTACTTATGTATGGAGAATATTGTTTAAGTAAAGCTGTGTCCACCAAAGAGACAGAATTTTTACAAGTACTATGAGGAAATAAAGTTCATTGTATTCTTCAGTTTCTTTTATTTTAATCTTGGTTGTTTGTTGTGACTCTGTATGTGCTTATATATATGTACATATGCCTGTGATACCTAAAATGAGGTTAGAACAAAGACTTCAAAACCAGTTTTTTTGAATTTGTAAAATCTTGTCTTTCATTTCCTCCCCACTACTATCTATCTTCACCTCTCCCAAAAAACAAACAAGAAAATGCTACACTTCAAGACTCTATGGACAAGTACCAAAGAAGCAGAAGGACATTCATGTAACATGTAGTAATGAGAAACACATGGCCTGAACCCAAGTTTCTGAACCAAGTGTGTCCTAAGGATCGTCAGAGGTTGAAGATGTGGAAGGGCAATGTTGGTGAGACGTTGATTCACCAAAATGCCATAGTATTGACTAGTTTTACACCTGTCTCACTGCCCATACAAGGTGTCAAGCTTTCTAAATTTTTATTGTTTTATTGTGTCTAAATATTGTGCCACTTACACAGTAAGTATTCAGAAACAATTAAATAAACTGATAAAAAAAATTTACAGAAGTAGTATAGTTTGAATATGAGAGCGCTTTAATAAATGAGACAAATAGACAAAGGTCATAGATAGAGAAAAGAAAGACAAGCATTAAAGTCTCGAGTGGCTTATTGGATAAAAGAATGTCTGGATCTACTCATCAAAATGCTCATACAGATGAAAATGTGGATATGTTTCTTTGATTCTAAGACAGGTGGATCTAAATTACAAGTCATTCAAGAATGGTTAGCTGCTTTCTTTTTTCCTTTTTATCTTAGTATGTAATTGTAGTGAATTATTCAGGATGCTGCATAGTCTCAAATGAATTGTTGTTATTGATGCTTTAGTATGTAAATATTTAAACATTGATTTTTTTAAGTAGTGGGTAGCCTATGTACATTTTGAAGACATTTTGACAAAAACTTTCCAATAAGTGTCACAAGTCAGTTTTTGCTGACAGCAAAACCAGAACTGCAAAAGAAATCCAAATTGATGTCACTATTCATTTGTAAGAAACTTGAAAATTATGAATTTATAAATATTAAATAGCAACGGGTCAAACAGACATTTGGTCTACCCATTAGAGTGTGTGCTTGTTTACGCATGTAGTATGTGGAGAGAGATGCTTTCCTGAAACAGTGCTCCATGGATTGAGAAATTGGATCCAGAATAACATCATGTGATTTTATAGGAAGTGGGTCATTGGCTGGTGACCTATATATTGTACTTAATATACTGTTTTTGCTCCATTAACTTCTCAGTCTGAAGCAGATAGGACTGCCAGTGGCATTCAAGTTTTCCCAGTTTGGAATATAAAGAAGCATGACTATTTAGACTTTAAATAATTTTGTTGAAATTACATTGTTTATTCAAAAGAAAAAGTGATTCAACTGACATCTGACTCCTCAATTTATCTATTAGTCAGAAGACAGACTAGAAAATGAAGAAAATAATAGAGGAACAAAGCACACAAACTTAAGTGATATTGTGATGTTTGAGTAATAATCACAATGCATAGTCTAAAAGAATGACACTAGAAGAGTGAAGAACTGAAAAGCCTGACCTTTGGTGGGAGAAAATGTCTGTGAAAACAGTGTACATACACTTCCTTAACCTACGTGTACTTCCTATCCTATGCTTCTTTTAATAAACAGATAAGAAATTTATGGCTTCCTTATTAACATTACTTCACATGGAGAAAAAGCTTAAGTGTGCATATTTAAATATATCATCTTTATTTTATTCTACCTGAATAAACACTTCAAAGGCTGAGCGGGGAATAGCTATGTTATACATATGTGTATTTGGTTTGTGTATCTGTATACATAATGCTTGACTTGATAATTTTTAAATTTTTATTTGAAAAATTAGGCTCACTTAAACATCTATACTTATCTTTTATTTTCTATTTTATTGAATATTTGACCTGTAAAACAGAATGTCATTTATAAGGAACTTAGGTCATAATTGTAAAAATAATAGAAAAATAATAATAGAAAAGTAATTTGAAATAATTTTGATAAATTGCTTAGAAAGTAAGATTATCTTGAAGCAGAGTGATGTAAACATTTGCATGTGTGTGTGTGTGTGTGTGTGTGTGTGTGTATAAGTTTAGTTATATCTCTAGGATCCCTAATGTAAGATTTTAAGATAATTTTGCTTTACCTATAATCAAATCTTCCCTACTCATATAGGAGGAACATCATCATCCTGACACCAAAAGTTAATTCAGTTTTTCTTAATTTCCTAGTTCAAGGGTTGTTCTGAAGGCTAAATTAACATGTGTACTAGTTATGTGGGAATTACAATGTAAGCATCAACTCAATCTCAGAGAAAAATCAATCTCTAAAATTACCATGAAAGTGCTCAAATAATTATTTGATGTTAATGTTATACATTTATTGTATAGTTTTATAATTATGAGTTAGCATTAAAATATGTTTATTTGAAATTGATTTAGTTTTGGGTTATTTATTTTAGAGAGTCAGTAAGCATGCAAAGGAAAGAAGGCATTCGTAACTTATTTTTGTTGGGGAAAAAAATGAAAAAGCATAGCTTAGCATCCCACAATGTATTACTACAGGAGTACCAAGAAATGATAAATAAAATTCTTGCATATGCTATTTATAGAAAGATAGAAATGTGTTTGACAACATTAATGACATAAATCAGAAGCAGCTAAAATCTGTACTGTATTCTATTGCTAACAGCTAATGAGTACATCATGCAGTTACACACTTTATCACAAGTGTTTCAAAGAACCTTATGAGAAAATAGCAATGAAAGAAATAGAGCCTAGAAGCCTTTCAACTCTATAACATTATTCATTTTTCCAGTTAAAAATAATCATGCTATAATCAGATATAACCATAATTTATTTGACTATCAAGAGTAACCTTTGACCCTAGAAACTTGCATTTATAGGTTTCATAAAATTATGTACATGATGTCCTTGTGGTACAGCTTTACTCTTGTTACTTCTTAGATGTGGAATATGAGACTTAAAGTTTTCATGATTTGTCCCAAATTATACAACTATTTTATGTGACAATTCCTAACTACCCCAAATTAGCTTGCCATTATATTAATAGACCTAAAGAAGAATAAAATGAATTACTTGTTCCTTCAAGGAGATTCCAATTGCTTAGTAAACTTTTTAATGAGTTTTCACAGTTTTCAGAAGTATGTTAAACGTGTGTGAATTCTCCTAACAGTACTGAAAGTTCATGGATAATGATCTTGAACATTAATTTTAATGCTGACTTAAATAAAAGCCATTAGCTTAATAGATATTATTGAATTTTGATCTTCCTCTGCAGTCTGTTTCCCTAGGGAGTTAAAATGAAAATGTTAACGAACTTTAATTGCTTCCTCAAAACTTATGTTTGTATGGTTTGAAAATTAATATCAATATTTAGAATGTCCTTTCTAATATGATTGAATAATAATATTTCAGGGATTTTTGCTAAACTCGTGTTTAATAACTTACATCTATGAGCCATTCTTGAATACCAAACCATTCCAAAACTTAGTGGTTTAAAACAATGATTTATTACTTCTCCTAAGTACATGGGTTAGTGAAGCTCCTCTGCTGTTAAAATATTGGCCCACTCATGATAGATTTCAACTGTTATGGTTAGATGAGGACTAGCTCAGCTGGAACAGCTGGTGTAATAGGACCTCTATTTCTCTCACTAGGAGTTCTACCAGGCTTTTTCCTATGGTGACAGGACCGCCCCCCAAGAAAAAATAAAAACAACAACTATCTACCAAGCACATATTAAGCATCCACTGACCCACTGGCTTCATTTACACAGATGTCCACTTACTCAATACAGGTGATGATGGACAAGACCATACTCAATATGGGAAGGGCCTATGCAAGACTGTGGATTTGTTTTTCACTCCAGACAACGTTATTACCCCACTTTACAAAATGTTATTTACCAGACTTTAAAAATGAAATGTGGAAGGGATGATAGGAACCATCAACATTTTATTGATCAAACAAACAAACAAAAATCTGATGCAGAGAAAAAAGTAATTAACTAGGATGAAAAGCCAAGTTATATGTAGAGAAAGATTTAATATTAGGGCAATTACAAGGAATTCTAATTTAATGCAATTTTCCTATACAATTTTTAATTTATCGATAGGACTCAGTAATTACAGGTAGATACTTCAAATGATCCTACAACTTCATGTTAATATATTTAAATCAGTTTTTAAAATCTGTCAAGAATATTCTAAAATATGTTTAAGGTTAGGGTATTTTTCACCACCAAAGCTTTTGCTGAAAAGAGTTAATCATGCTACTTTAATTAATTAAATGAAGGTTTGTTTTATAAATGCTTAAAGCTGAACTGATAAATGTTTGCATATTTAACTATTAAGATAATTGCTTTCTTCATAGTAATTTTATTGGTGAGTAAATTATAAAAACACTCCATCTGACATGGTGGACATAAAATAACTTTTTCAAATACAGTTTGAGTTTAAAGTAAATCCTCTTGTGTAAACAAGGATTACAAGAAAACTCATGAAAAAGGCACCACATATATCAAAATAAAAAATTTGTACAAAATAGACATAACTACATGTTAGGTAATAAAACACAAGCATAATTAAAATTTTAATGTCAAAATTTTGATTTAAATGTATAAGGGAAGGAGCATGGTATAGCACAGAGAGTGTGAGGACTCCATTACACTCTTGCCATGTCTTCTTGGGCAAAAATAACCCATCTACTTGTACTTTTACTCTGTCATAGCACTGTATATTGTACCCCTGGTACTACTTAGTACATTCTGTGATTTTACATTTAAATGGTTGATCTCAAATTTCAAATCTGTGTTCCCCATGAGGAAATGAGACCCCTGATAGTAGGGAGCTTGACTATGTAGTTTGATACTATATCACCAGTATCTAGTATAAAATAAAGAACATAGCAGATACCCAACAAATAATGGCACCAAAAAATTAGCCAAGATAAAGAACACCTGAACTAGTGCTGAAGACTAGTGATTCAGGATGGAAAATGTTGAAGGATTTGAATGAAAATTGATTTCAACACGAGTTATCAGCAATTGACTCATATATTCTATTTGTCTAAGAAGTATACCACCCTTTTCTGTTCCCTCTATTCTAAGTACTACTTGAGCAAATCACAGATAGTATTTTTTAAAAATTTTAATAATCCCACCCATAATTATGGTTACCAAAAATGACTACGCACCATCCGGCAGTCTAGATTCATTTATATTCATTATCTCACTTATTCACATAGCAATATAACAGAAGGTTGACCAGGGTTACATTCAAATCTCTGGATTCCAGTGCTGTGCACTCTGTTATATATTTAATGGTTCTTACTTATTCTGCTATATCCCAAAATAGAAGCAAATATTTTCAGGACAAACTATCTACTAAATTTGGGAGAAATATAGACTGGTCTGTAAACCATTACTTTTAAAAAAGGTACACATTTTTTTAAGAAAAGTAAAACTGATCTTTGAAACCAAAAGTTAGAAATCAGACAAATTGGTACACACCTATAATTACAGCTAATTAGAGGCTTAGATGGAAGGATTGTAAGTTCAGGATTCACCTACATAATAAGTAGAGACCATGTATCAAAAACAAAGTAGAAAATTATTATTCATGATTTTGTAACTGTTTTATTTAAATTTCAAGGTTTATTTATTTTTAGGTTATTTACCTTGGATCATTTAAAGTCATTAGATACCAATTTGCTTAAATATTATACCCTATGGATTTAATGTGTTACGAAAAGAAATATGAATTTTTTATCTGGTATGTATATTTTTCTGCTAAAAACATAATGAAAGGTAAAGGTTAAATTAAAATAATGGATATATGAAAGGTGTAGACAGACATGAATTTCTATTATGGTTTTATTATTTCATGCTTTCACATTATGTTTATTGGTATTATGGATAGTCATCTTTCTGCAGTCAATTAGACAGGATGTTAACCCAATTTAAACATGAAAAAAACTTTTCTGCATTTAGGAGTTGTACAGTCTGAATCAAATTCAGGTTTGTGAACTTAGAAACCAATTACATCTCTACTTTCTTTAAAAAACTGTCATGTATAACTGATTATTAAAAATGTACTCAGCAAATAAGCCAAACTCAGAACATCAAGAGTCATGTTTTATCTCATAAGTGTAAATCTAGAGAGAAAAAAAGAAACAAAAGTGGGGGGATTCTCATGAAAATAGTAGACAAGTAGAGGATAGGAAGGAGACCAAGGGGCAGTAGGAGTGAGGGGAAGGGAAGTCCTTGGGGAATGAAATTGACCAAGTAATAATGTAATATTGTGTGTCTATATGAATATGCAACAAATCCATTACATGTATATTGTACATATAATATGTTATATGTACAATATACATATATACACACATATGTATCCCATTATATGTATAATATAACAATAAAAAGAAAAATTAAATCTACTCAGAAACTATGTGCTCAACAGTAGGGATTTAAAAATCATCATAAGATTCTAAATATCTATGGTACCCTACACATTTTCTTTTATATGTATTGGTCTATCAATAATCACACAAAACTCTAAATTATCTGAGCTAATGATTAGAAAGTTTATGTCCCAAAGATATTTTCCTAGTAGGTGGTAGGACAGCAGCCACTCTCAAGCTCCGTTTTCAATGGTATTAAGCCCTATGCTTTGTTTAGATATCTGGATGGAGACTAAATTGTTAACTTTGTTTAAGAATGAGCAAAGGTTAAAAATTTGGCTGGTCCTGATGTTCAGTTTTAGATATTTTAAAATCACTGAGTCTTTGTACAATATTCAGATGAAGAGGCTTAATAGTTAGATAGACCTGCAGATATATATGATCTTAGCACAGAGGTCAAGGTAGATGATATAAAACTTGCAATGTTATGCTTCGAATAGCTTTATTTGTTTTTTCTTCTCAGAGTATTTAGCAGATATTCCTGCAGGAACTCTGATAATAAATATTTATAAGTGTATAACATAAAGTATTGCTGTTGGAAATATATACCTAAATATATGTGTGTATATATGTGCATATATGTGTGCATATATATATATGATATGAAATATATATATATATTCTTCTCATTATCCATAGTAATTCTTTACAAAGTAATGTAAAGAATGTGTATATATATATGAATATATATATATATATATGTATATATATATATATTCTTCTCATTATCCATAGTAATTCTTTACACAGTAATGTCACCATAATCACTGAATTAGTGAATATTAAATTATTACTCCTAGGAAAGATATATGTAGGTATGTGTGTGTATGTGTGTATCCTACAAATTGAAATCTTAAATCCTATAGATAAGTCAAACTAGTAGATTTTACATCTTTATTTTACCAAAAGAAAAAAAAAAAGCAAAATTGAAAGTGTGGACTCGCCTGAGGCCATCCTACTCTTGGGTGCTGGAGCTGGGATTTAAAACCTGTCCATCTAACCTCAGGCTTGGAACTTCTCACACGGCACTGCACTATCAGCTCCATCCTCTGGCCATTTCAGTGTGTAAACTGGAACAAGGAAGCAAATTATCACCTTGTTTAACTTAAACTGGATGCATGCTCTTGGAATGGCCCAGATTTCTCACTGCTCTACACACCTTTGAAGGACTAGAAAAGTCAAATTTTGAGTACTGATTCAAGGATTAAAAATAAGTTTTCACAGTAAGCAAATTTGCAGTTGCAAAATATATGATAATATATCTATATACAGATAACAAGTTTTTCTACTATGAATGAACTCAATAAAGTAGGGATAAGAGGTACAAAAGGTATGGGAAAGGGAAGTCATAAGCAAACCCTATCCATCTTCTCTTGAACATATTCTCTGATTTTTTTTTTTTCATTTCCCTAAACAATCAATAACATGGCATTAATTTGTGGAAGGAGTTGTTTATAGGGAATAGAGTTAACCTTTCTTGTCCTCAGTGTGACCTGATATCATAGATTAACTTTGAGGGAAATATACAAAAATTAAAAGTAGGTAAATTATTTTCAAATAGCAACAGCCTAGAACCATTTCTTATTAAAACAGCTAGATTTCCACCCAATATTTCCTTAGAACAACATTGAGGCAGAACAAAGCATTTATGCTGAAGTAAAATGATTCTGTATCACATTACAAAAATTATAAGATGAAATTCATTTTAGCATATTTTAAGAAATTAGGGAGGGATGAAGATCTACAGATAGTTTACAAATATTTAAAATGTAATATTTGAAGCTATGAAATGGTAAACATTGTTTCTATTTAGAAATTTATTTTAAGTAAATACTGAAATCTCAACAATTTCAAATAAACTCTATCAAATTTCAACTATACAATATCTACTACAAATGAGATTTGATCACATGCCAAAGTTTTCTTTTCTTTACTGAAATTATTTGTATGTATTAAAGAGCATCATAATAGCAGAATTGTTTTGTTGTCCTTTATGAGGGACTAGGTGGTAGATATAGAATGACATTACTCTTCCACTTGATGTAAGGTATTTATGAATAATGTTTTATTCATCTTTTAGACACAATACCTAGACAGAAGCTTCACATGCTGTGCATACTCAATTTTTTTATTTGAACTAAATTAGTTTTGGAGACAATCCTTTTATGTTTTAATCAGCCTATAGAATGGATTTTGCAATTGGAATGAACATCAGTCTTGGAAGTCACTAGAATATTCCCCTTTACCTTGAAAGAATAATTCAATAAATGCTGTCCTAGTGGACAAATAGAATCAATATCCTTGTAAATATTCAATTTATTGTTTGCAGAAGTTGATCCAAAGTAAAAATTGCATGTGCTAAAATAGCACTGTAGAGTTCTGATAAAGAAATATAATATTAAATATCAATTTTCATAGACTCTTGGAACCAAATAACTCCTTTACAAATCATGTAATTCTAAATCTCTTGAATTTTAAATAATAAAGACCAAAGTTGTTTGTTGACTTGATTAATTGATACAAAATATATTGGAAAACAAATTGTGAACTATAAAATACTGAATAAAATTGAAATAATATAATTATTATTTCTGAAATTCATCCCAAATAGTATCTGTCAATACCAATATACACGTGTCAGCTGCCAGTCAAAAGTCCTTGGTCCTCTGACAGATAGAAACAATTAGTTGTTCTACTAAAGAATGATTGTACTCTTGCTATTTGATAGTAATTTGCATACTTCTCTGCTAAAAAATCTTGGTTTTTATGTCTATATACAAGTTTAAAAATAATTAGGAAACCATAGAGCTTCCAATAAGTACTGTAGTAGATTGTCATAGTAATATGGAAGATTTTTTTAAACATTGAAAGACTATTGGTACAAATCTTAAATCATCAGGCACACACTTGCAGCAGGTAGCCCTGCTAAGATTGTTCCTTACATTTTCTTATGCATATCGTAGATAAATCCTGAGGAGTATTTTTTACCTTTTTTCCATATTCTAAAACAAAAAATAAGAAATATAACTTTGCGAATTTGATATAGCTAAGAAATGGCAGAGCCTGAGTTTGCTCCTCAAATCAAAATATTTTCCTTCTAATTTTTTTTTTTTTTCAAATTTTGGTTCAAATATATAAAGTCCTGTAGATATGACAAATGAAATTAGGTTCACATTTGATGTACAGTATTTATGGATAATGCATCTTTTAAATATAATGGCTAGATAAAAACCTAACATGCTCATTATGTAATAGCATGGTGGAGGAAAGCCTTGGAGAAAGGGAGGAACTCAGTGAAAGAGCTGAGAATAGTGATTGAGGAAGTTCTTGAAGGAGTTTCTTTAACAGTTGAAACTACTTCCTATAAATTTCCAATGTAGAGATAGTTCATTAACAGAACAATGCTTGATTTAAGGAATAGAAGGTTAAACCATTAATAAAAAATTCTCTCATTCCATGGCAGTCTTTGTAGACCCTTGTTGGCCAGAGTCAGATGTGCGGATATTTTTAGATGTCATAAAATGCAAAAATCTAATGTTGATAACATTATCGTTAAAAGAACTATTTAATACAATGGTGACAGGGCCAGTTATATTACACTTCCTCTAACAATTTGGCCATATGTGAAAAATGTATGTTTGGTTTCTAGAAATTTATCCTAAAGAGACAAAAATGTGTATAAGAATCCAGCTATTAGAATCATTATCACAGCTCTCTAAGATCTAAGCACTATATTCCATGCTTTTATAATTGTGTCAGAACGAATTCTAATATTATGTATAACAAAAAGAACCAACAAAAATTAATTATTTCACACATAAAAAATTCTCTCATTCAATGTCTTTTTAATAAAAACAAAAACAGAAAAGTACAACTGTCAATAAAAATTCTTCCATTCAATGTCTTTTTAATAAAAGCAAAAACTTAAGTACAAAACCAAATAATTTTTAAATAAAACCAACCAAATACAATTAGAACCTGAACCTATGGAAAGCAATTTCAAAGAAAAGAAACAGAAGGTTCTGAAATGATACAACCAAACCTTGAAAATTATTTTTACTACCCCAAACCTATAGAGAAATTAATAAGATCTGTGTTCTCCCGTTTATCCTTCTATAGTGGAAGATAATGGGAATGCCTGCGGTAAGGAAATAAGAAAAACAGGGAAGGTGAGTAAGAGGAGTGCTCATTGACATAAACCAAAATTGTAGGGTTACCCGACAAATTGAATAAGTCTTGTGTACCCCTCTGGGAAGAGATGCTTCCCTACCGTGCAAATCCTAGAATAGAAGCACTAAGAACTTCCCGGAAGAGGTAGGAAAGCACAATTAGTCTATTGAAGAATGTTCATTTAGTATCCTAACCTTCACTCAGGGAACAGAAAGATAAATTAAATTTAAAATTCTTAGTTCTAAAATTTACATTAAAGGGTTTAGATGGAGAGAGAACACAAGAAATCACGCACAGTGTATCTGCCTAAAACACAACTCTGAACAGTTTCTGGAGATAGCGTGATGAAAATGAGACACTTGCGAATAATCAAAATATACCAAGTGAAGAGGAAAAAAGACAACTAAAAGAGAATATAAAAAAAGGTAAATATTCAAACCTAGAAAATAAGAAAATAGAGAAAGGACAATTTTCATAATTATTTTGATTCATAGAACTACTTGATAAATTATACATATATATTACATATAATTATACATAAATAATTATAACTGTATTTATGTATATAATTTATCTACATTTGAAATGAATATAATGGGTGGATTTGCTGAGCCTAAGTTCCTCAGAGTAAGTCAGTAACCTGAAAGGTGCGCCAGGGGCCCTAATTAAAGAGTGGCTTTTTGCCTCAGTGAGAAGTGAATGAAAATCCTTTCTGGAGAAAAGTATCTCCGGATTTGACCATAAAGATATTCACATATAAAAATTAGCTAATTATGATCCTATAATTAAAGAAAACCTGGTCCTCAGGAAATTAACCACCACTGAGGAAATGAAAGGAACAAGGTGTAAAAGTTTTAATTCTCAATTCCGAAGAACACTACATATTGCAATAAACAGAAGTAGTATATCAAACTTTCACATTTAGTAGACATCTAGTTAAAATAAGAGGAATTTGGAGGAAAAGGCTATAATGAGGGATGAAGATTTTATTTTCCCAAAATATATGTAGGGTAAAAAAAGAAAACAAAAACAAAAATAAATAAAACAAAACAAAACAAAAACACCTGTTGCAGAGCCTGAATTTGAACCTACTATGATGTGCTGTCAATCACTTCATAGAGCACTTCCCTTATCAAAATATTTTCCCTCCAATTTTTGTTTTATATTTGTGTTCAAACATATAGTTATACTAAAAAAATTCCTGTAAATATAGAGATACAAGAAATAAAATAAGTTTTATATTTGACAGATTCAAGAAATAAAATTCTAGAAATAAAATTATTCAAGAAGCAATGACTACATGAGGGGAAAAAAATTATTTTCCTGGAAGATATGCAGGGTTTAAAGAAAAGCCTAAGAAAAGAACACTTGAAAAAGAGAATAAATAGGTAAGGCTGAGATAAATATTGAGGAAACAATCAGCATTGTGTTGCTGAAATCAAGAGAGGCTTTCCAAGGAAGAAGGACTGGTAGCTAACGTCATGCAGTAGAAACACAGGATCATAGGCACGCCCCAGAATTTAACACTAGAGATCTTTGACTGATAGAAAAAAAAAAAAATGGAAAAATTTTAAAAATTATCCCAGTGCATACATTATTCCAAGATATTAGAAGAAATTTTGTTAGTACTTAAGGATTGTATTGCTTTGCTTAGTAAACATATTTTTTCCTCCATTTCTCCTATGCCTTTTTTCCAAGGCTGTTGCCACCTGCAGCTATTGCTGCCTGCAGCAATGATACTTCGGGAAAGAATTCAGTGGCAGACTGGAAATGAATAGGTTCTTTATTCTTCCTTCTTCTAACTTTCTCTCTCCGGCTCCAACAACCTCTCCAACTCCAACCACTGCCTCTAGCCAAACTCACCCGGTTAAATAATTTTTGCCTTAACAAGTATACACGTGTTAACAGCTCAAACTTACAGGTGTGTCACATAGTGTTCACGGGCATAGAAAGATTCTTAGATAAATGCATGAATATCAGGTGAAAATACTTAAACACCTCTTTTGGCTCTCAGCTAGCTGCCAACTTAGCTATCTCCTTATTAGGGCTCTTACACAGGCCAGTAATTTTTTTTATTCCCCACGGATAGCTTTGGCTCTACGTATTGTTACAGCTAATGCAGTTGCTGTGACAACCAGGGACTCTGTCAACACACATGTCTTTTTGTTTTAAAAGTGTGTTTAATGCAGAAATTCAATTCTAGTTTCTAAAAATAGTTTTCATAGAACTTTGCTATTGCTGACTTTCCTTCTTAACCTATTTCATTCAGATGCTTTCTGAAAATGTCTTTTATTGCAAAACTCTTTAAATAAAATTATTGTGTTAAGTTGAATGCAAACTTTTCTAGAACTAAAAGAAGAATGAATATACCAAGTCAGCCGACAGGACTTTTAAAAGGATTACTGTGTTGCTCAGAGGAAACATGAGATTGTTTTAGATCATTCACCCTGAAGAACATTGAAAGAAAATATGTATTGCCAATCTATTACCTTTGAATACAATTTCTGGAATAAGAATGAATGTTATATATCCAAAATGAAGCACATTTGAAATATTAAGGACATCTTGTAGAGAATTATTAAGATAGTAAAATTTCCCCTTATGCACAGAGGTATCTAAATCAATCTTTAGGACTAAACTGAAATCTTTCTGCCATGTTTCTAAGCAAGGGATTCAGGACTTAAAATGACAGCTTTAATTTAATATAACGACAAAAGATTTCATCTTAAAAATATATATTTCTCTGGGACCTACAATTTCCTCTGCTACCTTTCTAACTATTCGTTCTTTAAGCGTTTGAAATTGAAGGCCTCTGCTTTGTTTGGATATATACTGAAAAAATAAAAAAGAAGTCCTCATGGTACTTAACCACATCAGATGAATGAATAAATATTACTAATAATCAATGTATGATAATATCACCTGTAAGTTATACATAATTATTATTATAAAAGTGATATACTTAAATTTTAGGACATATTCTCAAGAAACATTTCTAGACAATTTTAAAATACTTTAATAAAAGTAGTCATTGACTCAATCAATTCAACAGATGTTTGAGTATCTCTTGTGTGTCTAGCAAAATGATAGATATGTTTGATAAAAGGAAAGACAGGCAAGATCCTGGCTTTAATGGGATTTAAGTTCTATTCAATAGGAAATAAATTTTCTGTAGAATTCCAAAGTTATTTGAGATCATTGAATAATGTTAACAACATCAGAGTTTCAAGGAAGGTATGTGCAAGGGTACTCAAATGTGGTATCATTGTCTCACTGATTTGAAAACAACCTCTTTTAATATTTAGCTATAAACTGCAATCTATTTACAGGTAACTGAAGGATCAATATTTATTGAATGTTCTTTTTGATCAAAAAGCAAGTCTACTAAGTGCTACAAGAGCTATTAAAAGAAAGAAAAGTGCAGCCCTAGGGAAATTAACAATAGATATTATATTATGAATGAGTAACACAAATAGTACAGACCTAGAGAACAAACGAGCATGCTGTTGTTTTACCTGGCTTGATCAGAGTTCTAAAAAGGAAGTAGAATTTAATGTGTCTCTTTTAAGAATAGAAATAATTTGATCTCTACCCAAACAGAAACCAAAGGCTGTAGGTATAAAGGTGGGGAATAGATATTCCTTATCCTCATATCTACTGTTCTTACTATATTGCTACTATTCTTATTATTTTCTGGATGAAACATATTTTGTAACAGAAATTTTACAAAATTACATGCTTCTTTGAATATATTTAATTTGAAATTTAATTTTTTTAGCGGGGTACCAGGGGTTGATCTCAGGGTCACTCCACTGAGCCACATCCCCAGCCCTATTTTGTATTTTATTTTGAGACATGGTCTCACTGAGCTTCTTAGCTCCTAACCCTTGCTGAGGCTGGCTTTGAACTCTCCATCCTCCTGTATCAGCCTCCCGAGCCGCAGGGATTACAGGTGTGTGCCATTGCGCCTAGCTTAATTTTAATTTTTGTAACAGAAATTTTACAAAATTTTATTCTGTTTAAATTGAAATATAATTGTAATCATAGTTTAAAAACCTGAGGGTTATAATTTCTACAGATTGCTAAGACTGATTATATTAAATGAAATTATAATATCACCATAAGAAATATGGCCAATGCAATTAAAATGAATTAACAACTTTCAATCATAATTACCTGTTTTAAAATAATTATCATACATATCTTTAATAATTACATGTTGTAAATAATTCATTTGTCTCCACAAACTCAATTTTCACTTCATTTCCCCTGCAGAATTTTATATTACTGTAATATATTTATTCTCAAAATTCTTCTTGTAGTTTTCAGAAACTCTTTTTTAAATTTCTTATGACTGTTAGACTCTTAAGGTTAATATATATGAACTGATTTATCATTACAATGATTATAGTACATAACTGATCAAAACTGTACAAGTATATATTAAAATTGTGAAAAGTTATTGATTAGATAGTTTTCACAGTGCATCTCTTAATGAGAAGAAGAGGCATTTTTTCACTAAATTCAGGCCATAGATGTATATTAATTATTGCTAGGAAAAGAAGAGTTTCAGTGTTCTTTCCTTTTTTTTTAATAGAATTATTGAGAAAATTATTTACATAAATATGTAAAAGGAAATAAAAGTTTGAAATATCAATGCCATTTAATTCTTTGAAATATTTCATGTTGTATGTGAAAATCAGACAGTATTTCATCACTAATGGTCAATCATCTTATACCCAGTGTTCACACATTTGTTTTTATAAAGTAAGAAAATTATGTATATAACAGAAAGTTACTTACAAATTGGCAAATGGTAAAGGAAAATATCCATCTCCATCATCAACGTGTTATCATGTGTACCAATTTAAGAACAAAAGTGTAAATTGAAGTTCAGAAAACTTATTCCTTAAAGTTCTATATACTGATACTACATATTCTTGAAATTCCTTTATGATACTTGAGGGTCCCTCTACTTGAACTTGAAGGCCACAGAAGAGAATACAATGGCAAATATAGCCTTGGTGCTATGACTAATTCCAGGAGAAAGTTAGTACAGGAAAGTCCTAAAGTCTGTGATCAATTGACCAAATAAAGTTACTGTGGGGAGGAGTACATGTTTAGACAGCGAGTGATTGCACTTTAATCCATTAAAGGAGCAGGGAAATTATGTATCAAATGAGGGAATTAGAAAAAGTTTCAAATCAACTGAGGTAGAGTATATAAGTCAGAGATTGTTAGTGGTGTGGCTAGAAAGGTGTTTGGAGACAAGATGAAGATGAGCCTTGTAAATTCATCTGTGAACCACAGAATTATCTTGAGGACAATGATGAGCTACTAAAACATTTTAAACAGAAGAAAGAGTTCCAATGTTTTTTTTTTTTTTTTTTTTCCGTCTGTTTTTAAAGTCCCCTAAAAGCAATAAGGAAGTATATTCCAGGCCAACATGAGATAACAAGAAGATCATCTAGAAAGTGCTTGGGGAAAATAGGAAAAAATGATAGTCGCTTGAAATGAGTTAAAGAAGATAGGAGAGAAATGCCAAGTCTGATAAATATTAAGGATGTAGAATTGACTAAACTGGAAAATTGATTTTCGTAAGAGGACAATTTATTTTTATCACTAGATATTTTTGAGATGTTAGAATGAGATTAGATATGTAGTTTTTAGATGTGAGTTCAATGGGATGGTAACACTGGGCTGTAGGTATTTATAAACATTTGAAACATTTTGAGCAGTGAATAAAATGATGGAAATAGTGTCAATAAGCATTGATATTACTACAATATGCAATTAAAATTATAATAGTAGAATATGGGATGAATGGACTATAATTTTAAGGGACACTAGCATAAAACATTGTAGATACAGAGTACAAAAAAGACTTTTGACTCAGTAGATGTTACACAATAAATATAAGCTTAATTCAGGATGTTATGTAAAACTTATGAAATTTAAAATATTCAGAAAGATAAGTTAGGAGTTATAGTAAAAGGAATTTGTTTCTGGAGAAGTTGTAGTAACTTTCTGCCTAAAATAATTTATTAAACTTTACAAATATGCAAACCCATGGGTTTCAGTTACTGGATGCTATACAAACTAGAATAATAAATTTTGAAAGATAGAACTGGAAATCGGAGCTGGGGTTGTGGCTCAGCGGCAGAGCTCTCGCCTCGCATGTGCGAGGTCCGGGTTCGATCCTCACCACCACGTAAACATAAATGCATTGCATTGTGTATAACTAAAGTAAATAAATAAATATTAAAAAAAGAAAACTGGAAATCTCCTTAGTTGGGGACTGTAAATTGATAACGACATTTTGGAAAGCATTTTAGCTCCCTCTTAAATAATAAAATATACACAGTCCAAAGAATCCACACATTTCAATCAAAGGTGTTCATTCTAAAAAAATTAAAACAAATGACCATATTGAAGGTTTGTTTAAAATTATTCATAGCAGGTCTATTGGAATAACTAAAAGTTGAAAATAATCCAAATGCCTAGCAGCAGGTGAATGGGTGAACAAATTGTGTTTTATCCACACCAGAGAATAGTACTCATCAAAATTAATGAAATATTGATTCATTCAAAAACTTTACATTGACCTCACAATAGGTATTTGAGTAAAATAGGCAAGAAAATAATGTAGTTCCAGTAATATAAAATTATCTTAAAATGTAAACTAATACATAGTGACAGAAAGTAGATCAGTGGTTGCTGGGTCTTGGGCTAGGTAAAAGCAGGTAGAAACTGGAGGGATAGTTTGTCCAGGGCAAGAGAAAAATGTTTTGGGGTGATAGATATGAGCTTTAACTTTATTATAGCAAAGATTTTATAAAAGTAAACATATGCAATGTTTTATTAAATTATACACTTTAAATAGGAGATTTGCTTATATGAACAACTTTCCCTGCTTTGATCACTCCTGGGATTTCAGCACTAACCATGACACTTGCCAAATTAATGTGTTTTTTTTTTGTCCTTCATCCATGGATGAATAACTTCATTAAGTATTGATATGGAACATGAACAGGATACAAATTCATAAAAATAATGTGGTTACCTGTGACCCACTGTCTAGATTGATTGCATAACTCACATTCCATCTCAAATTTCCCAAGTCTTTGGAGTTAGATAGGATAAGTGGGCTATATAAGAAAATTCTCAATTCATATCTTACTTGACAACCTATTAAGATAATTTGCTTAATATATATCTTAGTGTTCACATGCAAGGTCCATGATGTCAGGGACAGTGGCTATTTTTTTTTTTTTTTTTTTGGCCAGGGGCTTCACAGCTTTGTACTCATCTGACTGACATAAATATATAGTAGTAAAGATTATATATATATATATACATATATATATGCATATTAAATATATATATACATATATGTGCATATATATGTATGTGTATGTATATATATGTATATATATATATATATGTATATGTATACACACACAACACTCCAATTTCAACAAGTGATTCTCTATGGTTTCTTACATTTTAGCAGGATAATTCTTTAACTAGGTAAGAAATGTAGTAGTTTTACAATTTTGGTTCCCTCCCACTAAATATCAATATCACCATTCACTTATGTTTAAATAAGATGTCTCCATATTTTTTAATACAGCTAATGATCCCCTTTTGAGATCCATAATGATGTGAAAAAAGAATACAGCCTAACTCACTAAATAAATAAAATGCCTGCAGAATATATTTGTCAAGGTTTTTGAATAAATTTGAAATAGCTTTCTATACAAACATTTGCTCAATAACTGAAATGAAAGGTTCATTAAGGAAAACATTAAGATATCACTTAGTCCCTTGAGATGTTCAGTATGATAGTAAATTCCACTCGATCACAGCCTGAAAAAAGTTGTGTTTTTTATCATACAGACAATATTTTTCTTTGTAGCATTTTTTCTGACTCCAGGTTGGACTCAAAACTGTGCATACTTTTCCCATATCTGGACATTCCTCTGTAGTGCTAACGCTTACAAGAATGTGTTCACTTCAAAATGTGCAAAGGGCACATTATGCATTGCCTTAGTTAAAATCACACCATTACCCTCCTAAAAATGTGCAATTTACAATAGAATTGGGTTACAGTGTCAGATTATTTATATAAGTGTAATACATTACAAATAATTGTTTTTCCTTTGTTAAGTTTATGTCTAAAATGTCATGGCATGCTCTATTGATACTGCCTAATACAGTAGCCACTAATAATTGTAGCTACTGAATACTGGACTAGTAGCTTCTTGGACTGAGAGCTCATTTTAATTTTATTTAATTTAAATAGTTTAATGTGATTTTTATGACTACCATATTGAATAGTGTAGTTTCAGTCACTGCAAAGGTGTATCCTTGGAGATTTATATAATCAATTCCTGTATTTTTCAATCTATTCTAAAAATAACTTAGCAAACTTTCAGTTAGTGGAATTAATAGAAGTTTGTATTACATTCAGAGAGAAAATGATGAAGAAACTAGAGCAGTAAAAATGATAAATGTTTTCTCTTATGTTTCCTTTTTTAATTAGTTATTTTAGTTATATGACAACACAGTCCATTTTGATATAGTTATACAAGCATGGAATATATCTTATTCTAGTTATGATCCCATTCTTATAGGCCTACATGATGGTGGGATTCACTGTGTTGTTTTCATATATGTACATGGGAAAATGATATTAGATTCATTCTAGTGTCTTTCTTTTTCTTAAATACCCTTCCTTCCTTTCATTCCCCATTGTGTAATCTACTGAATTTCTATGCTTCCCCTCACTCACGCTTATTGTGAGCTAGCTTTCACATATCAGAGAAAATATTGAACCTTTGGCTATTTGCAATTTCTTACTTCACTTAGTCTGATAATCTTCAGATCCATCCATTTGCTGGAAATAAATTCATTCTTCTTTATGAGTGAGTAGTAATTAATTGTGTATATTTTCTTTATCCATTAATCTGTTTAAGGGCACCTAAGTTGGTTTCAGAGCATTGATTTCCAGGATATATAAAGAACTCTAAAAAGTTAACACCAAAAAATCTCCACAAATAAAACAATAATGGGAAGTAACTGAACAGATACTTCACAGAATAAGAAATATGAATGGTGAACAAGCATATGAAAAAAATGTTCAACATCTCCAACAATTAGTAACACACAAATCAATATTCTATCTCACTCCAGTCAGAGTGGCAATTGTCAAGAATAGAAGCAGCAATAAATGTTGGCAAGGACGTGGGGAAAAAGGTATACTCATACATTGCTTGTATGACTGCAAATTTGTTCAAGCATCTGGAAAGCTGTATGGAGATTCCTCAGAAAACTTGGAATAGAACCACCATTTGACCCAGTTATCCCATTCCTCAGCTTTTATCCCAAGAACTTAAAATTAGCATACTAAAGTGATGCAGCCACATCAATACTAGCTTGCCAGGTTTTCGCTATTGAAAACTGACTCTTAAATAGTCCCCCCTAGTATTGTGATCAGCAAAGCCTAAATACTTGAAGTGTGTGCATTTTTTTTTTTTCTAAGAATTAAAATGTAGTACCGTCCCTGGAGAGAAGGCTGGAATTAATATCCTCCCACAAAATTCAGTAGCATTGAACACACCCACCTTTCACTGCTACCTGGAACTTAATATTTTTACCAACTGTCTGATACTTTTTTGGGAGATCATTTACTTGAAAATTGGTTCTGCAGGGATATGAGAAAAGATTCTAAAAGGTCTGCCTTTGAATGAAGATTTTAACTCATCGCATTTGATTCATTCCATTTAAAAACAGTCTGATGTTCCAGGCTAGTTCAATTCTTAATGAGTATATAGTACTTCAGACAAAATCAATCCTTCATAGTTATAAAGAGAAAAATAGCAACATTTAATACATTGTAGATAGCCTTGCATGATTCATAATATTTCTTTGACTAAAAGAACCTGTGACATCTGAAATAAAAATACAAACTTTTTATTTGTGATATTATAAATTAATTCTTCTTCTGTAAATAAATCTGAATACATAAAGACAGATAGTAAAGAATATAATTTTGTGTTTTCTATATTTAGAACCTTGTTTTATTATAGAACTACATGCTTTAAATAGCAATTTTTAAAGAAAAGTAGATGTATTGATTTTTCTGAATATAAAAATGATTCTCCTATGGAAATGCAATCAAATAAAACAAAAAAAATGTAATATTGTTATGAGTGCATATTTTGAGACTCTAATTTCTTTAACCAGGTTTGCAGTTTTCCTTCATGTTACACCAGACAGATGCAACTATTGAAAGACTTGGAAAGCACATTGTGGCTTACCCAGCAGAATAGTGCTAAGTGTTCCTTGTACTCTATTAGTGATTTCTGTATTCAGCATATACATTTGGAAAGTGTCATATTCTGCCTTTGGGCATAATCAGAGTTTGTTTTTTTTTGGTTTTTTTTTTTTTGTTTTTTTTTTTTTTTTTTTGAAGTATGCTCAGCTTATAAAACTAAACAGCTGTTCCATCCAGGCGAACTGGGGATAAATGAACACATGTTAGCATTGGAAGTGGTTGATATAATCTTATATATTCAGTTATTTCAAAAAAATAAGTAAACTTTCATTTTAAATCACCAACCAAATACCAATCAAACATTTTTATTGCTGTAACATTTTGAAGGTATGCACATATGTGTCCAAATTGGAAAATAGATTATCCATATGCAAGAAAATGAAATTAAACCTCTATCTCTCACCATGCACAAAATTCAACTCAAAGTGGATCAAGGATCTAGGAATTAAACCAGAGACCTTGCACCTAATATAAGAAAAAGTAGGCCCAAATCTCCATCATGTTGGTTTAGGCTCCAACTTCCTCAATAAGACCCCTATAGTGCAAGAACTAAAAATAAGAATCAATAAATGGGATGGATTCCAATTAAAAAGCTTCTTCTCAGCAAAAGAAACAATCAGTGAGGTGAATAGAGAACCTACTAAGTGGGAACAAATCTTTACCACACATACATCAGATAGAGCACTAATCTCTAGAATATATAAAGAACTTAAAAAACTTAACACCAAAAAAACAAATAACCCAATCAATAAATGGGCCAAGGAACTGAACAGACACTTCTCAGAAGAAAATATACAATCAATCAACCAATACATGAAAAAATGTTCAACATCTCTGGCAATTAGAGAAATGCAAATCAAAACCACTCTAAAATTTCATCTCACACCAGTCAGAATGGCAGCTATTAAGAACACAAACAACAATAAATGTTGGCGAGGATGTGGAGTAAAAGGCACACTCATACATTTTTGGTGGGACTGCAAAATGGTGCAGCCAATATGGAAAGTGGTATGGAGATACCTTGGAAAACCTGGGTTAGATCCACCTTATGACCCAGCTATCCCACTCCTTGGTGTTTACCCAAAGGTCTTAAAAACAGCATACTACAGGGACACAGCCACATCAATGTTTATAGCAGCACAATTCACAATAGCTAAACTGTGGAACCAACCCAGATGCCCTTCAGTAGATGAATGGATAAAGAAAATGTGATATATATACACACAATGGAGTATTACTCAGCAATAAGAGAGAATAAAATCATGGCATTCACAGGTAAATGGATGGAGTTAGAGAATATAATGCTAAGTTAAGTTAGCCAATCCCAAAAAGCCAAATGCCAAATATTTTCTCTGATATAAGGAGGCTGATTCACAGTCGGGTTGGGATGGGGAGAATAGGAGGATTAGAGGAATACTAGAATGGCCAATGGGTAGGAAGGGGAAGGGAGGGGGCAAAAGGGTCAAGAAAAAAAGATGGTAGAATGAGATGGATATCATTACCCTAAGTGCATGTATGAAGTCACGAATGGTGTGAATATACTTTGTAGACAACCAGAGATATGTAAAAATGTGCTCTACAAGTATAGTATGAAATGTAATACATTCTTCTGTCATTTCTAACAACTTAGAATAAAAAATAAATTTGAAATATATATATATATATATATATATATATATATATATATATATATATTTGTAGGCCAAAGAAGCATAAGAAAGAACACTTCTTTTTCCTCCATATATTATAGTTATGATTTCTTGATCCTTTGAAACATAATGGAAAAATATGACTGTTTCTTTGGTTCTAACACTGAAATAGTTACACACTCTTGAGTGTTTTTTAAAACCTTGAAGCTATTTATAGAGTTTTACTGTTGCTAACCTATAGATTTGAGCTGGAAATTGAAACTACATAAATTTGGATTATTTTGAAATTATTGGATTGGCATGTGGAATACTTTTCTTCCTGAAAGTAACAAATAATGTTACAGGAAATGTTATAATATTGAAATAAATTGCTAAATAATTAACCAATTAATACTAATTGAGATAATTTACTGACTCACATCAGTTCAAAAGTCTTAACTCCTAACTGATACCTGATAGCAGCAACCATGGGAGCTGTTGCTTAGTTTGTTGTTTCATTATGTTAAGTTAACATTTACAGAGTTTTGCTGTGTTTTTTGTTTGTTCGTTTGTTTGTTTTTGTAATTTCTAGAGGTAACCACAGAGGCATATTTATTATACCCAAATATTCTGTAAAAAGTTCTTTAAAAATTTAATAATACAACTCAAGGAACAGAAAATACATATAAAATACATGTAAAAAGGCAGCAATGTAAATGTACATTAATGTAAGAATTTTGAGTAAACTACAGAACACTTCCAGAAGCAGTGAACCTGTGGGTCAGGATGAAAACAGCTGATAGATGCTTTGTTTATTCATTTGATTTCCTTCTCACAGCTGGTCTGTGCACTTCGGTTGGTCTAAGTCCCTCCAGTGTCCTTAGTTGCTCCAACACCAGTGTCAACTTCCACTTATTTTTTATTGCACATTACATTAACACACTTATTTTGCACTATGCCTGTATTTAATATTTACATATTAAATAATAGAATTAATCTATTAATATTATTATAGTTCCTAGCAATATATTGTAAGTTATTTCTAGAATAAAAGTTTTACATGTTGGATTTTTTTTTTTTTTGTACCAGGGATTGAACCCAGGGGCACTGAATCACCAAGCCACACATCCAGCCCTTTTTTATATTTTATTAGAGACAGGGTCTTGCTAAGTTGCTTAGGGCTTCCTTAAGTTGCTGAGACTGGTTTTGAACTCATGATCATTGTGCCTCAGCCTCCTGAGTTATTGTGATTACAGGCATGTGCCACCATGCCCAGCACATGTTGGATTTTCTCTACACTCAATTCTGTTGTGTTCAGTGCTACATAATTTAGTTCATTAATAATATATTTTATTTACTTGAGGAATGGAAGATCAAATAATAATTAATTAGACTAGTAAATTAATTTGGTTTATTGTAGTTTCTACAAAATTACTTGGAACATAGTGAAAAATCAATACATATTTATTAAAAGAATGAAAATTTTGGAAGCAGGATTTTTGGAGCATTCTGGAATTTTTATTGTCATGGATATTCGCTTTATTTCTTTCGTATTTTTTGAAATTCTGTATCTAGAATCCCATGGTGTATTCTTTCTTGGTGTGGTGATCTTTGTTCTAGTTCAATGCCATTCACATACATATAGTTTACAAGGGAAATAACTATTTTAATTTAAGATAGATTAGGTTGCTACTGTGAAATAATTACTTCCTAAGCCTTAAAATATTACAATGAAAGTTAATAAAAAAAATTATACTGTCATAGTCTAATGTGTGAAGGCAGGCTTCAGAAAGGGACTTCTAGTGGCATGCCAACAGCAAGGACAATGCCATTGGTAGACTATGGATAAAGGCATGTGAAAGCACATTTTTGTAGATAATTTAAAGACAAAAGACAAAAGTAATAATGGCCTATATATTTTTCTGACTGTGAACTGGCATATTTACAAAATGGTAGTGATAATTTGTAATTAAAATAATTAATTCTTCACTTTTTTCCTCTATGTACTATATAATGTTTGGATTTTTATAACTTATTATGTAGTTTATAAAAAGAAAATGTTTACTGTCTATGTTTTTCATTTCCCACTTCTTAACATCTATTCTATATCTTTCATGTCGACCACTAGGATTTTTTCTTGTTCAAGATACATTGTTTGTTTTGTAGTAGGAGATAGACTCTCCAAACTTTCATTTGTAGTACTTATTAGAATGAATTTTGTTCTCAGTCATCACAGACATATATTTAAATGTTCTTTATTTAAACTTCTTTGCTGCTTACCTAAAAATTTTCTGTTCATTTCTTTTATATATGTATGTGTATATTTTTTGTGTGTAATAACATAATGTTCATTCACAAATAACATAATTTTCATTCACAAAAACACTAGTGTGCTGAATATATAATGTTAAATTGTGTTTTGATGAACCATCCTTTGGAAATTCTGGAAGCTTTTTAGCTACTTGAAAAGTAGAATTAAAGAATTTTGTTTTCAATTTTTTTCTTTTTGTAAAAAATTCTATTCTTCCTTCATCTTGTATGCCTATATATTACAAAACAGTATATGAACAATAACACATTTTTTGCTCAAGTGGGTCTCTAGAAAATATTTTTATTTCATTATTTATCTATTTCTTTCTTTATTTATTGGTACTGAGACTTGAACTCAGAGGTACAGAGTCACATCCCCAGCCCCTTTTGTTTTTTATTTTGATACAGGTTCTCACTAAGTTGGTTATGGCCTTTCTAAATTCTTGAGGCTGATCTTGAACTTCCAACCCATTTGCCTTAGCCTCCTGAGCTACTGGAATTATAGGCCTGCATCACCATACCCAGCAAGGAGATTTTTTTTTTTTTAATCACCTTATCTTTTCTTTGATGCCTTCATCAAATGGAGCTCTTTGATAGTATAAATTATTATTTGATTTTTTGTTCTCTCCAACACAGTGATTGACACGTTTGATATATAGTATAAATATTTGAATTAATTAATGCTTCCAGAACAAATAATTTTGATACATCTTTTTGTTTGAAGGATACATACTTATTTCATCTATTTCTAAAAATATTCCAATCTAAAGAGAAAGCTAGTTCTTTGACTAAAATACATTAGTTTCCTCACGAAGATAATTTCTTTTTATTATTTATATTAATTTGCTTTGATTTTTTAGTCATCCAGGCAAATCTCTCAACATCAAAAAAGAAAGGTTGTTAGGATGGATTTTCTTTTCTTGGTATCTATAGCTAAAGTTTGATTTTCCGTTTAAAAATAATACCTACTTGTCAACTATTCTGAACGACTATCTTTACAAAACTTGTAATAATACAACTGGGGCCAAAAAATAACTTAAAACAGATTATTTTCCTTTTGCAAATACTGAAAAGTAATTCCTAACACATTGATATAAAGGTTAGGAACATATTTCTTTCTTATGTAGTAAGAAGAATTTGTATATGAAATGTAGTATATGTTTAAATTCTCTCCTATATAAATTCAATATTCAAATTTCTACTTTAGTAATTTTTTTTCCAAGTGAACATTAACAAGCTTCCTACTCTCAAAAGCTGAGGTTTATATGGCCAATAATCAAGATTAATGTGTTTATATACCATTCAGTGAAACTACCACTTGGTATCTTTCATTTAATGAATACATAGTTCAAGTAAAGACACATTTAAATTTGAACTCTGTTTTACAATGTAGTTTTCTTAGTCAGAGAAAGTATTTATTGAAACAAACTGTCAAATCAAAATATATTAAAATATAATAGATGTGAAACAGTTAAATATAAACATACACATTATTGACCTCTGTATGAATCATAAACATGTGGCCACTTATCATAATCAACTAGACACACTGGTTACAGCACATAAGTAGTGTAAAAGTCCACTACTGAATTTGGACTTCACTACTACAATTTACATATAATCATTTTAGAAAACTATGAAGAATATTTATCTCACAATAGATAGTAATCAACTCTTTAGTTTATTAAAACAATATTTAAAAAAAAATGGGGAGTAAGTACCCAGATTTTGAACTGAAGAAGTTTATCTTCTACAGTATACCTGACTCCAAGCATTCTAGATGTAAGATATTTATATATAATAAATGCCAAATAGTAATAACAAGTGCTAAGTTTTGAACTACATTGCTATTCTCACATAAAGCTTGTTAGTTACTTGAAGTTTTATTGTAAAATATAGGAGAAAAATGCTTAGGTACCATTTTATTTTTCATCCATCCTAATTCCTTGCATTCTTATTGTAAGATCAAAATAAGTGTCCACATATGACTGCTGACGAACACAGCTAACCCCCCACGATTTGGGGTCACTCTGAATCTTTCCTTCCAAGACTGATTTTTTAACAATACCTCTGTTTATTCTAGTATAATCTTACAGTTGAAAGGAATGCTTTTCAGATACATATAAAAATTCTAAAATTTAGGCATTTATGCAAGTTTCAACAAATACAAAGTACCAGCGTCCTAACAAGATTGATTTTGAAACTTCCTGGGACATTAAGATGAAAAACCTTTTCTAAAAATTCATCCTTGATTTTAGGTGAATTTTGTCTCTTTGAACACAGATAGTACTGTTTAAAGAAACTGTTCTTATCACAGTAATTTTTAATTATTTTTGTTCTTTTTCCCAGAAACCAAGTTTATACTGATACAATATCTGATGTCAGGAGGTATAATTGTATAATTGTTTTTCCATAGTTAGAAGTTTCCTTTCAGTTTATTATTATTTTCTTTTAGTGAAGAAGAACAAAACACCTCTTTCCATGGCAAAAGTCTCAATCATCCCATTTTATAGTTCCAATTTAGCCAAATACATTAGCATTAGAATTTAAATCCCATTTTTCTACTTTGGCAAGTATCAATTTTATTTTATGCCCAGAAAGCAGAGTATGAGAGTGTATATTATAATATCTCAGAAAAGGAGGTATCATGAATTAAAGCTGTTTTTAATCAGTGTTTAAAGGAAAATATAATCTCTTACTTTTAATTTGTCATAATTAAGCCTGAATGTTACGTGTGTGTATATATATATATATATATATATATATACAATTTTTATTATTAAGAAATACATTCATTATGGAATAATTCTTCATGAGTAAAATAAAATGTTATTGATGAATACGCAAAGAACACATTAGTGATAAGAGTGCTGCCCAACTGTTTTAGTCAGCTTTTTCATGTCTGTGACCAAAACACCTAACAAGAACAATTTTAGAGGAGGAGAAGTGTATTTGATGCTCACAGGTTCAGAAGCTTCAGTCCATAGAAGGCAAACTCCATTGCTCTGGGCCCAAGATGAGGCAGGACATCATGGTAGAAGGATGTGGTGGAGGAAAGCAGCTCAGGACATGGCAATCAGGAAGCAGAGACAGCTTTGATCACCAAGGACAAAATATATACTCCAAAACTCATGCATGCACCCAAAGACCTACTCCTCTAGTCACACTCTACCTGTCTACAGTTACCACCCTGTTAATCCCCATGAGCAGATTAATGTATGGATTATGATAAGACTCCCATAGGCCAATCATTCACTTGTGTGCATTGTCTAATATATGAGCTTTTGGGAGATACCTTATATCTAAACCATAATACCTACTTACTTGCTTTATGGTGCAGAGGATTCATCTTAAGGTGCAGAAGTTTATATATAAAATGAAATACAGTAGTCTTTCTTATCTATTGTTTAATTTTCCATGGTCTCAATTACACACCATTAACCATGGGTCAGAAATATTAAAGAAAACTTTCAAAACCAAACAATTCATAAGCTTTAAATTACTATTCTACGTAGCATGAAGAAATCTTGTGCCATTCTGCTCTGATCCTCCCAAGATGTGAATCATTCCTTTGTCTGTAGGAGCCAAACCTTAATGTGCCACCTGCCGCATGCTGCTGAGTATGTGTGTGTGTGTGTGTGTGTGTGTGTGTGTGTGTGTTTGTGTTAAAATGTGTATGCATGGTAATTTTTTCTTTATGGGTCTTCTTTTGTGTTTGTTTTAAGTAAAGTTCTTTTTCATTTGAAGAATAAAAGTTTTTTATAATTTTATAATGTCTTCACTATTTCTTCAAGAGATAATGGTATGTTGGAACTCAAAATTGATCCCGGACCATTAAAAAATACCCCTCCTCTGATTCAAAATGCTACCTTTATATTTTACACTCATATTCATATAAAATGTGTTTTTTGGGCTCTCTGTATTTTTTCATAGTCTTTACTGTCCTTGTGCTCACAATATGCTCTTAATTATTAATAATAATATCACCATGGAAGTTATAGGCTATATTTAAATTGTAATAAAATAAACCCTGTTCATTAAGTCTTTTTTTAAGATTGGTAATTTTGTTCCATTTAATCATCTAGATGAAACTTAGAATTTAATAATCAAGATTCATGAAAAAATTTATTTTCATTTTTACTAGAAAGGTGTTTCTAAATTTAATTTAGAGACAGTACCAATCCTTGCAATACTTAATCATTCAGGGGTGTATTTTTCACTCAAGTTTTGGTTGTGCTCTGTAAGTTTTATTCAAGAAGATTAAATACATCTTAAACATTTCTAATTAAATCTGTCTTAAAGTTTCCATCATTAATGCATTCTTCTTGCCCTCTTTGTCAGTTACTTAATGTTTATGGTGTAAAGAAATATTTGTTGGATGAATGTTATTAACTTTTCCTATATCTAATGGCTTTTTGTCTTTGGCTTTCAAGATAGGCAACCATATGTATATTCACAGGCAACCATAAACAAGCATTTTGCTATTTAGTAAATAAGTACCTGTGAAGTGCCACAACAGACCAGACATTCCTAATCCTATATATTGATGATGTGTTTTTTATTATTTCTATATCATATTGCCTGATTTAAACTTCTTGATTGTACTATAATATTGGTCATATCATAAAACCTTGTCTTTTCGTACTCAATAATGTCAGTGCTTCCAGTACATTTCACTAATATTTTTTAAAGAGTAATGGAAGAATTTTGTCAAAAGACTTTTTTCTTTTATGTCTTTTAAGATTTTTTATTTTCTCCTTTGGACATGACAAATGGTGCTTCAGATTAAGTTCCAATGTTAAAATTAAAAATGCTCAATATCTCTGGCAATTAGAGAAATGCAAATCAAAACTACTCTAAGATTTCATTTCATTCCAGTCAGGACAGCAGCTATTAAGAACACAAACAATAATAAGTGTTGGAGAGGATGTGGGGAAACAGGCAAACTCATACATTGCTGGTGGTACTGCAAAATGGTGCAGCCCTTATGGAAAGCAGTATGGAGATTTCTTGGAAAACTGGGAATGGAACTACATTATGACCCAGCCATCTCACTCCTGGGTCTATTTCCAAAGGACGTAAAAGCAACATACTACAGGGACACAGCCACATCAATGTTTATAGCATTATAGCAATGCAATTCACAATAGCTAGGTTGTGGAACCAACCTAGATGCCCCTCAGTAGATGAGTGGATAAAGAAAATGTGGTATATATACACAATGGAATATTACTTGCAATTAAAGAGAATAAAATAATGGCATTTTCAGGTAAATGGATGAAGTTGGAGAATATAATGCTAAGTGAAGTTAGCAAATCTCAAAAATCCAAATGCTGAAAGTTTTCTCTGATATAAGGAGGCTGATTCACAGTGGGGTTAGATCAGGGAACATAGAAGGATTAAAGGAACACTAGAAAGGTCAATGGGGGGGAAGGGAAGGGTGGGAACAAGGGGGTGTGAAGGGGGAAAATAAAGAAGATGATAGAATGAGATGGATATCATTATCCTAAATGCATGATTGAAGACATGAATAGTATGAATATACATTGTGTACAGTGTTATGTAAAAAGGTGTTCTATATGTGTGTTATGAATTGTAATGCATGCTACTGTTATATATACAACAACTTCAAATAAAAATAATATTATGTTTGATTCCTGGAACAAATTCTTCTTGTTTTCTTAATCTCTCTCACTTGCTTTTCTATCACATGGAAGTAGATTCTTCCTCCAGACTCTTTCTGATATTTGCTTACATAACTTTTGCAAAACTGGTTCTAATAAATTATTGAAAAGTAATCTCTACTATTTTTTGATATTTTATTTTCTGTTTATTCCATTTATTTTTTAAAAGATAAAGTTCAGCATGTTTGTTGTCACTAATCTTCTGGCACAATCCCCAGAATTCCTCTCCATTTATTATATATTTTTTTAATTATATGATTCTATTGAATCTATCATACAATAATCAAGATAATTACTGAGACTAAAACTTGTTCATCTGTTTTCCCATTTTATTGTATTTTCGAGCATGCATCTCAACATCTTATTAAACTCTTATTCAAAAATTATCTACTCTTGGGCTGGGGTTGTGGCTCAGCAGTAGAGCGCTGGCCTAGCATGTGCGCCGCCAGAGTTAGATCCTCAGCACCACATAAAAATAAAATGCATTATGTACAACTAAAAGGAAATAAATAAATATTTTTAAAAATTATCTACTCTCTGTTCTTGGAATTTTCTGTAATGTAAATGAATTTCTACTTACAAAGTAATAAAAATATGTTAGCATATTAAATATGAATGATCTAAATGCATGATCTTTCAGAATTAATTTAATGATTTATAATGATACATGTCACCTAAATGTGTGGTAGGTAGCACACTTTAGTACACAATATATGGCAGACGTTTTATTATTTAAACACTCTGATTAACTTTCTATAGAACTTAGTCTTTAGAGTTAATTGGCATATGTATTAGTGAACATTTCTCTGAGGAGTGGTTCACCTTAGATTCTAGCCAGTTTCTTTTGTTTGTTCACTGATGCTTTAGCTCAAATTATTTCCTCTTGATTGGTGTTGAATTCATTCAGATTGAATTTTCTGATCTAAGAATTTTGGCAGTTTACTTATAATAACTCAAATTTAACCAAAAGGCATGGGTAATCTCAAAACACAGGACTGCCTAATTATGATACTAATGACACTGAGTTACTGTCCTTCTTTTTTTTTCTTCCTTCCAGATGATAGGATATATTTATGCCACTATATGTTGGTGTTTCCCTTTATTTTTTCTGGAATATTGTTTCCTTATACCTTTTCTCCAGTGATATTTTCATTTTTTAAAACTTCTTACTTCTTTCTTCTTTTGTCGCTTTTTTCCCAGATTTGAATACTGCATGCACTATGTAATAAGATCTAATTTTGAATAACTCTCACATGAAATGTTAATGAGATATAAATTTATGAATTAATAAATTTGAATACTTAATAGTTGACTTAAGGAAATTATTAACATAATAAAAATTAAACCTTCTGTTTTTGGTAATTTAGTTCCTTTATCTAGGATAAAGTTCTTTGTATTTGCTGTCTAATTTTATGTTTAAATATTTTTATAGCTGTCCTTACTTTTTTTTCGGTGGGGGGTGGCTACCAGGAATTGAACTCAGGGGCACTCATCCACTGAGCCATATCCCCAGTCCTATTTTGTATTTTATTTAGAGACAGGATCTCACTGAGTTCCTTAGTGCCTTGCTTTTGCTGAGGCTGGCTTTGAACTCGCTATCCTCCTGCATCAGCCTCCCAACCCTCTGGGATTACAGGCATGTGCCACTGTACTTGGCTAGATGTCCTCTTCTTGAGAAAAGTAATTCAATAAACTTTTTGAAACATGATCAAGCCCATGTTGGAAAATAATACTCCATATTTTAAATGGTGTTAATATTTTTTCTCATTATAGAAAATTAGCTTTTTTTAATGAATCACATCATAAATGACTTTTGGCTTAGCATACAAAAAGGCGGTAGAACAATTATATTTCTGAAGTAACTTGATAGTACTCAAATTTTGTGCTTCTTTATTGAAGTTTTAATAGTTCTTTTCTAATTTTGTAGTATATACATATATATACATACACAGTACATATACACATTATATATATACATTATATACATATATATACACATACATATATGTGTATATATATATGTATATACATATGGAGAAAGAGGGAGATAAATTTAGAAAACTCTAATTAGAAGTACCTAAAGCTAAACATTACCAAAAAAATTCTAAATTATAATGAGACTTGAGGAAATAATACTTTAACTTACATAGAATTAGAAAATATTTCTTATTAAATTTCAAATTGTTTGAGCTACAACAATACATTTGGTAATACTGAAAGCAAAAGTAATTCTGCAGGTGTAGAATCAAAATGTGAATGAATAGTATGCAGTCATATTTCTTAGATTTGGTTGAAGATAATTGTTTGTCTCAAGAAAGATTGTGAAATCAAGTCAGTTGTACCTAATGGGTAGTACTTCAGAAATCCTTCCTGATTTTACTGTCTATTGTTGCATAGTAAATTACCACACACGAAGTGGCTTAAAGCAGCATGTGTTCATTATTGCAGAGCTGTGTGGTAACAGAGGAGAAAGGGCATGGCTGACTCTGACCCCTGGTCCAGTACCCCATGAGGCTACACCAACCAGCCAGAACAGGCCTTCCCCTGAAGCCTCCCCTAGAAAGAATCTACTTCCAAGTTCATTTCTATAGTTGTTGGCAGGGTTCAGTTTCTTTGGTGTTTTTGGATCGAGGGTCCTTGGCTAAGACCACTCTCAAATCCAACAAAAGAGAGTGTCTAAAGCAACCTGGGTTAAAATTTCTTGTAACCTAATTATAGATGAAGCATGTTCTTAAGTCTGCTTTATTCTGTTGGTTAGAATCCAGTTTCCATGACAGCCTATATTTAAAGGAGAGATAATACAAAAGAGTGTAAGGGGATCACTGGGGCCAACCTTGAATAGGCCTGCTACAGTTGTTTCTTCTCTCCTGGCTCTCCAATAATCAGCACAGTCAACTATGTCAATATATGAATCATCTTTTCCAAAATGAATGATAAATGGAAGACAACAAATGAATGCACAGTAAAAATAGCAAAAGTATTTTAAAAATTAAAATCATTAACTTATTTGAAAATAATTTAAAGAACACTATGTAGCTTATTTCTGCAGTGACATTACCTACGTTTTAAAAATAGATGTGTATTTCAATAAGTCCATTTAATAGATATCTTTATATTCCACAGAGCAAGCACCTTAATTTATATATCATTGTACTAAAAAGATTTTCTATCTAATCATTGAGTACCTTCTGTTGTGTTTTAAATTGTGTGTGGGATTTCTTTTAGCCCCAATACTAAATTTTTTGAAATTAATATAAAACCAGAATAGGATCCATTCATCAAAATGAACACTAATGCTAATGGCATACATTTAAATGTAAAACAATGATTTAAAATTTATATGGCTTTCTGGTTTCTGGGGAAAATAGAGCATGAAAGGATCAACTAGTCAAACTCTGCCAGTTTCTTTAATTCCTCTTTTTAGAAACCATATGCATATTGGCAAAAATGATATCAAATTACTTTTAATCTATGAGGTTCACAATGCATTTCATGCTTTTTCCACTTCATAAGGAAATGTTATTTATCATAAAATATATTAAATAATTTAACAATTTAATTTTTAAAAATTATTTTAGTTATTTTTCAGTCATGTAACAGACTTGAAAAACTGAAAATCCTCCCTTAGTTTTATTTAATTTCATTTTATTTTGAGTAATACATAGCAAAACTTAAAATGTGTCATAAACTTTTAGATAAATGCAGAAAGCTGGGTAATGGGGTGGGGTACCAAGTTTAATTCAACCCAAATAATCTAATTAGATATTAGTAATGACTGCATTTTTATTGCTTTTAAATCAGATAAAAACAAAAGAGTCCACCAGGCCATTTGGAATAAAGTTTAAAAAGAATACCACTTTTAATGTGTTAAATATTTTTAAGTATTCTTTCAACATTTTAAAGCAATAAAATAGAATCTGTTTCCCTAAATATGTATAACAATGCCCTACCTATTTAAATTTAAAAACTGAAGTTTTATTATATGAGTAATAAATATATATGTTCTGGGATACAGTAAAATAAAATAAAACATTTCATAAATAGCCAATACAATATTTTATTTGATTGCCATTATTTTCTAAGCTGTTCACCTCTTTTATGTCCAGTTCAATTTATATTTCTTATCAAACTGGATAAGGACGTCTAGTCTGAGTTCATTCTGGGGGCAAAAAATAAAATGAAATTAAAATAAAAAATCTAAACATTTTATATAAGACTCAAACTTTTATTTAATTAAAAGAGAAAACACAGCCTAAGGTATAGAAATTAGGTAACACATGACATTTAAGGCTGTTCCTACTCAACTCTGATCAGATTTGGGCTACCTTTGGCCCTGGCTGTAGATCAAAAGCATGACTTTCCTAGGATGCATTAATTATGAAAGTATGGCCATTGATAGAAAACGTCTCCATAACACGTTTACATACTTAATGTCTCCTGCTATTATCTGTTCTGCATTTTTTACTGTGCCATTTTTGCCACTTTAAATGGAAAAACTTCTAGTGCCATTTTGAGTGCTCACTTCTATCTGATAAACATTGTTTTTCACCATTACAGCATGTTTTGTCACAGTTGCCAACATTTTCCCAGGCTCACAAATCTTAGGCATCATTAATATCTAAACATTTGTTGCTTTACTCTTTTCTTAGGTGACCAGGTCTTAAACAAAAGTAATTGCTCCATCTCCTGAGCTTTCAGATCCCTTTCCTCCTGTTCCATTTTTATTTCAATTATACAGGTATAACATCCCAAATCCAAATATCAAAAGCCCAAAATGCTCTAGAATTGGAAACTTTTTGAGCACTGACACGATCCCACAAGTTGGGAATTCTACACCTGACTTCATGTGGTGGGCCACATTCTAAACAAAGCCATGCTAACAGGCTGCACAACTATCAAGCCATGTGTATAAAGTATATGTGAAACATAAATGCATTTCATGTTAAAACTTGGTTTCCATCCCTAAGATGTCTCATTACATATATGCAAATATTCCAAAATCTAAAAACATTTGAATCTGAAATACTTCTAGTACAAAGCATTTTGAATAAAGAATATTCAACCTATAGACCCTTTGCTGCATTCACTATTATATCCCTACCACGAGAAACCAGCAAAATACATTTAATTTAAATAAACATATTTGGATAATGTGCTAAATCATTTAAAATACAAAGCCAATAATTTTATTTCACTGTGTAAATTATTATTAGGAATTCATTGTCATAGAATAAAAATCTCTCCACATATTGGTTCTGTCTGTGGCTTTGGGCTCCCATATGACTTCCTCTTCCAGGTGTTGGCAACCAACCTCATTTCTCCCCCTGAATAACTACATTTGGTTTTGAAGAATCAGTTCAAATACTTATCTCTTTAACTCCTCCAACAGCTAATTATTTTCTCCCCGTGACACAAGTATATTCTGTAGTTAATCCTAGCTTATCCATAATTCTCTATACTGCAATTATATTATTATATTTCTGTGTTTACTGAGAGTGATAGTTTTTACAAGAAAGAGATTATATTTTCTTAAATCTTATGTAACAAGAACATGATCAGTGTTCAAATATTATAGGAATGAGTCAGAATTAATGAATAAGTTGATATATTGGTAAGGTTTGATATCCTTAAGGTAATATTTAATTCTGAATTTCTTGGTAAATACATGTAAAGAAAAAAATGAAAATTTGGAAGGTTTTTTTGTTTTTTTGTTTTTTTTGGTATGAGGGATTGAACCCAGGGATACTTAATCACTGAGCCACATCTCCAGCCCTTTTTTTTTTTTTTTTTTTTTTTTTTTTTTTTTTTGTTTTTTTAACTTTGAGAAAGGATCTCTGTAGTTTCCTTAGGGCATCACTAGATTGCTGAGGTTGGATGTGAATTTGTGATCCTCCTGCCTCAGCCTCCCTGAAGCTGCTGAGATTATGGGCGTGCACTATCATGCCCAGCTAAGTTTGGAAGTTTTTAAGGAGAATGAAAAATAAATAAAAGTGTACCATTTATTCCAAGTAATTTATTACATTGTACATTTCCCTTTCTTTCAGAAACCAAGCAAAAATTATGCACTAAAACATGTTACTAGGACAAACATTTAAGCAGAAATGTCACTTTTAATAAAAAGGATTCTTAGTTCTTTAGAGACAAAGTATATATATATATATATGTGTGTGTGTGTGTGTGTGTGTGTGTGTGTGTGTATGTCTTTTTAATGTAGCAAATATTAGTGAAGTAATTCTACATTGCTTTATATAATAAATATATTATAATGAGAACTTTAGTGTTAATTTCTCGATAACTAGCATCATTTAGAATTTATATCTATGAGTGGATCTACAATTATTGAATTAGCATTCATATACAAATATAAGTTTTAGAGAACCAGAAGAGATAGTTTAATAGTGGCTTGTGACTTCAGTCTGTTGCTTTAATTTTATTGAGTTTAAATGTGACTTTTTACCAATTGAAAACACTGTATTAACTTTTCAAATATTTATATAAATCATTCTCTTGAGATTAAAACTGAGCTCCTAACTCATAATCAATCATAGATGTAAATGTAAAATACAGGAGTATAAACTCTTGGAAGATAATATAGGAAAATTCTTAGATGACCTTGGGTACACTGGTGACTATTTAGATACAATACCAAAGGCATGAACTATAAAATAAAAAATTGATAAACTGAATGTTATTAAAGTTGAAAACTCTGTGAAAGACAATGCTGAGAAAATGAGAAGACAGGAGAAAATATTTGAAAATATTTGAAAAAGATATGTCTGCTAAAGGACTATTGTCAAAAATAAACCAAAAATAATCTTAAACTCGACAATATAATAATGAACAACCCTAAAACATATGACAAAAAGCCTGAATAGACAACTTCAACAAAATAGATACAGTGGAATGAGATGGACATCATTACCCTAGATACATGCATGTCTGCACATATGGTGTGACACTACATCGTGTACAACCAGAGAAATTAAAAGTTGTGCCCCAATTGTGTACAATGAATCAAAATGCATTCTGCTGTCATATATACCTAATTTTAATTAATTAATTAGTTAAAAATGGTACATTTTCAAACAAAACTAACTTGCTAAAAATTTATAGAGTTTTTACTGAATTAACTTTAAGCTAAAACATAAAAAAACAAATTATACATATTTATGGGGTGCCATATGTAGTTTGAATATATGTAAGCATTGTATAATATTTAAATAAAGTTTGGCATAGCTATTTTTGCACACGCAATAAAAGAGTTATTGGAGAAGCCTCTCTAAGAAGAAACTTCATCTCTGAGTAGAAATCTGAAGGATAATCAGGAGGCAGCACTGTAAAAAAAAAAAAAGTATTTATTTATTCTTGTAATAATACTGTTGATACAAAGTGCAAAAAGAAAAAAGAGGAAAAGCAGCATTTCAATTATTTATTCATTTATTTATTTATTATGTGTCTATACCCATTTATTTATTCATTGGCTGTAAAATGAGGCTTTAATGGATTGACTTCAATATGCTATACAGTAGGTGAGAGGCAAATTTGGGGCAATAAGCACAGATCCATTTGCTTTCAAATGCCAAAATTTTAATTGGTTTTTCTCACCTGTGAGTGGAAGGTAGAGTCATCCAGAAAGGTGGAGAAAAGCTACAACTCTTGCTCCATGCTATACTACTAAAACACATTGCTTAAAATGGGTTCTACTAAATGATATATTACAAAAATTCCCCCCAAGTTATTATGTACAGTCAAAATTAAAAAAACACTGACTAATTTATTACAATATTCTGGCATTACTTACATTTAACATTAATATAAAATAAATGTTGATCTCAAGTGACATGCATAAACTAGAACCAAAAATTTAAAATTGGATCAGAGTTAGAAATTTATTCAGTGATAATTACCAAACAGTCTGTTTTCTGGGTACCAATGTAATATGGGAATAAATATACAAATACGAAAATAAAAATGGATACAAATGGCAAGCTGCATATGTAAAGTTATTCAGAATCAGATATAATCAAGGTAATGCAAATTAAAATTAGTTACCACTACACATCATTTAGAATGGCCTAAATCCAGAAAAATTAAAACATCAAACACTGGCAAAGATAAAATCAATCATGAAATTCATCTGAAAAAATAAGAGACCCAGAATAGCCAAAGCGATTCTTAGAAAGAAGAATGAAGCTGGTGGCATTACTATTCCAGACCTTAAATTGTACTACAAAGCAATAGTAACAAAAACAGCATGGTACTGGCACCAAAATAGACCAGTTGACCAATGGTACAGAATAGAATACACAGAGACAAACCCACACACCTACAGTTATCTTATATTAGACAAAGGTGCCAAAAATGTTCACTGGAGAAAAGATAGCCTCTTCAACAAATGGTGTTGGGAAAACTGGAAATCCTCCTGTAATAAAATAAAATTAAATCTCTTTCTCTCACCACACACAAAACTTAACTCAAAGTGGATCAAGGACCTAGGAATTAAACCAGAGACCTTGCACCTAATTGAAGAAAAAGTAGGCCCAAATCTCCATCATGTTGGATTAGGCCCCAATTTCCTCAATAAGACCCCTATAGCACAAGAACTAAAAACAAGAATCAATGAATGGGATGGATTCAAACTAAAAAGCTTCTTCTCAGCAAAAGAAACAATCAGTGAGGTGAATAGAGAACCTACAGAATGGGAGCAAATTTTTACCACAAGCACATCTGATAGGACACTAACCTCAAGGATTTATAAAGCTCTCAAAAGCCTTAACACCAAAATAAATAAATAAATAAATAAATAAATAAAATAAAATAAAATAAAATAAAATAAAAAATCAATAATTGGGCCAAGGAACTAAACAGACACTTCTCAGAAGATGATATGCAAACAATCAACAAATATACGAAAAAAATGTTCAACATCTCTAGCAATTAGAGAAATGCAAATCAAAACTACTCTAAGATTTCATCTTACTCCAGTCAGAATGGCAGCTATCAAAAAAAAAAAAAAAAAAAAAAAAAAAAAAAAAAAAACAATAAATGCTGGCGAAGATGTGGGGATAAAGGCACACTCTTACATTCATTGCTGGTGGAACTGCAAATGGTGAAGCCAATCTGGAAAGCAGTATGGAGATTCCTAGGAAAATTTGGAATGGAACCACCATTTGACCCAGATGTCCCATTCCTTGGTCTATACAAAAAGGACTTAAAAACAGCTTACTACAGGGACACAGCAACATCAACGTTTATAGCAGCACAATTCACAATAGCTAGATTGTGGAACCAACCCGATGCCCATCAGCAAAAGAGAATAAAATCATGGCATTTGCAGGTAAATGGATGGAGTTGGAGAAAATAATGCTAAGTGAAGTTAGCCAATCCCAAAATCCAAAGGTCGAATGGTCTTTGATATGAAGATACTAACTTATAAAGACAAGGGAGTGGGGATGAGAGGAATGAAAGGACTTTAAATAGAACAAAGGGGGGGAGGGGCAAGGGGATAGGAATAATAGCAGACTGAGTTATCCATGATTACCCTAAATACGTGTATGAAGACACAATTGTTGTAAAAATACTTTTATATAAAACCAGCAACTTGAAAAATTGTGCTCTTTATATGTAATATGAAATGAAATGTACTCTGCTAACATGTATAACAAATTAGAATAAAAATAAACAAATAAATAAATATTTTTTTAAAGTCAAGGGCAACCATAAGAATGGGAAGTTATACTTCATATATGTATAATGTGTCAAAATACATTCTACTGTCATAACTAAAAAGAATAAAAAGTTATAAAAATATATGGAGCAATAGGAACTTTCACTGATTTCTGGTGTGAATGCAAAACAGGAAACCCCCTTAGGAAAACAGTTTGGCAGTGCCTTAAAAAGCCACACATGCTATTATCATATGATCCAGCAATTATGTTCCCTAGCATTAACCCAAATTAACAGAAAATATATCCACAAAATAACCTTCACATGAATGTTTATCAAGTTAGTAGAAGGTGAATGGATAAATAAATTGTGGTATATCCAGATATTTATATATCATTATTTAGTGATAAAACAACCAAAAATCCCAGGCTATCAAGCCATAAAAAATGTCAAAATTTTAAATGCATATTGCTAAGTGAAATAAACAGCTTATAAGCCTGTCTGAAAAGGCAACATACTGTACAATTTCAACTGCATGAACTTTTGGAAAAAACAATAGAGGCAGTGCAAAGATCACTGATTTCTAGGGACTGGGGAGGAATAAGGATGAGTAGGTATAACTGAGGAAGTTTTAAGAGAGTGTAGCTATTCTCATAATATCACAATGACAAATATCTGTCATTTTACATTTCTACAAATCCATAGCATGTACGATACCAAGAGTGAACCCTTATCAAAACTATCGTCTTTTGATGATAATGTTGTGTCAATATAGGTTCATCTATTGTAACAAATATATAATACCTCTATGATGTGGGATGTTAATTATGGGGAGATTATGCATGTACAGGAACTTCCTGAACTTCTGCTCAATATTACTGTGAACCTAAAACTATTCTGAAAAAATAACATTTATCAATTTAAAAGATTCAAATAAAAAAGCTGGCAATAAATGAAATCTCCTAGTTTAAGCAGCATGATTGAAGTAAATTTTTTTTAAAATATTTATTTATTTGTTTTAGTTGTACACAATGCCTTTATTTTTACATGCTGCTGAGGATTGAACCCGGGCCGCGCACGTGCTAGGCGAGCGCTCTACCGCTGAGCCACAACCCAAGCCCCCCCGATTGAAGTAAATTTGAAAAGGCAAACATACAAACAGAAAACCTGAGTTCCTATCTTAATGTTATTATGTCTAGATTATACTTTGGACCTCTTTACAATCATGAAATTGCTCATTACAGTTTTTATTTTCACTCTAAAATCAGGGAGGGTTAACCAATACAGAGCTCTATGTTCATTCATCATATGCAATCAAGAAATCATTTCTCATTTACTTGGTTTCAAACACCTATAAAAAGTCTTTGTGATCATGGACAAATACTTTCACAAATTGTTTTCTTTTTTTTCTGATTCTATACCTGGGCCTCACAATTAATGATTCTATGGTTTCAGTCACCATACTGCTAAATACTACTACTTCTGTCTCCTTTCTCTTCCCTTAAGAGTTTATTGCTACTGTGTATTATTTTGAGGAAGTGTTTTAGTTCATTCCTATAATTTATTTGGCTTTCTTGATTGTAGTTAATAATATTTGTTTGAAATTCCTGTTGAGTCATCTCTTTCAGATGTCTGAACCAAATTGCTTCTTTCGCATCAAGCATTACATTAACTTTTAATAAACAATTTTAGATACTCTGTCATCTCATTATAATTATATAATAGCATTTCCCATCATGCATTATAATTTAGTCTATGTGTATGTCTCTATTTTGTAATGGAGCTTTGAAAAGCACATGCTGTTAATCATTTCCTATATCCCTTGGTTCTAGCATAATGCACAAAATATATAAATTCATAGAGATGTGTTTAGTTAACAGTCATTATTATTTAAACTATTAAAAGTTTATTTAACATGAATGAGGTGATTGATGTGTATTTAAATGATTAAAGCTAAGTGTAGAATTGTAATATAAGAACCCAAAAGACCTCAGTGTAAATAAAAAAAATTAAATTTTGATTTTCAGTAGTCTTAAAATCTGTGCCTTTCAAATTGAAAAATAAGAGAGTGATTTTTTTCTATTGTCATTGATTTTAATTATTAAAAGTATTATCTTGATCATCAAGAGTAGTATTAAACTCAGAGTGCAGAAGTTAAGTGTAAATTACAGAGGAGGGAAGGAATGCTGACATAGGACTGTTTTCACACCTTACAGAAAAGGCATACAAATATTTTTCAGTAGCTGCAAACTGATGGGAAATAGAGGATTATAAATTGTGGAGCTATAATACATTATTCCCAGATAAACTTAGGGAATTCCATGGCACAAAGGACCTGTGCCTCTCTTTTTCTCTAGGATTTTTAGAAGAGTAAGTCTTAAAGAATAAACTGTAGCATGGGTTGGTCACATTTGAGTGAAAATGGTAACAGAGCAGATGCTAGTAGAGAAAAGGTCACCAATACTTGAGTTCTACTTAAGTTCTCACAGACACCCAAAACCATTTAGCCTTGTTCTACATGTTCCAATGGAGGGCAGTGTCCCTGCTTTGTGTTCAGCATAGTGTTCAGTTTTAATGCTTTCACAGTGAGACAGACAGGTTACCTACATGGTAAGAGGTTAACAAGAACCTGAAGACGATAAGACAAATTTAGTATGGGGCTGTCTTCAACAAAAGAAAACTGCTGATTTTATAGGCATTATCCCTATTCATGGTCTCTGTACTGTAATAAGTTCAGCAATGTAGCAGGTATGCAGAAAAATGATCACAGGCAAGATAATCTTTATTTAATGGAAAGATATTGTAATTGGATTCATTTTCAATAATTATAGGGATGAGGAAATGTTCACTCATAATTTGAAAGTCCAGGCATCCTTACAGAAGTTCACAAGATAAAACTCTTTCTTTAAAAAGGACAATGAGGTTTTTTGTTTGTTTGACAAAACATCCTCATGAAGATTTTTCTTCCATCCTTTGTGTTTCTTCTTGTTGTCCTTAATGCAATTTCCCACCAGTAGATCTCACTTGTATCACTTGTGTCATCTCTCTCCTTCAGAATAAATAAAATCTAAATAACAGAACATCAAGACTATCATAAACTCTTTCCAACCAGAATTCTTGGTGCCTATGAGGAAGTCTACTGCCTCACCAAATACCAGATCCTTATAATAAAATGTATATAGAAAAGCAATTTTTAGTGAATCAGTTTCTGCTCTCTCCTTCAAACTATTGTCTATATCCATATAATTACCTAACCAATGTGCTCACTCAAATGTTATGAGAGAATGGGAGAAGATCTTCCCCTTGGCAACTACCTTTCCATCTGTGTTTGAATATACTCCCCCAAATCTTGTTGGAAGTCTAAATGTGTCCTGGTTTGTCCCAAAAGCCAGCCAAATTCCTGCTCAATCCTTTCTTATAAGCACTTCTTTCTTTTAAATATTCCTTACTCTTCTCTCCTCTTAGTATTTTGGTCTCAATTCTTTTAAAAAAGGTAAAGCATATATAGGGCTTTTAAAAAGTTACCCCAAAACAACAATAAAGCACATAAGTCATTTGTCAAAACTTTTCTTCTTGGAAACTGTAGTTCTCAAAAGTAAACTGGTTTATTTTTCTCCTCTCAATTACCTCAATAATTATAAATAGCACACTTGTATCACTATTCCTTGCATTGATTTCAGCCACTAAGCATTACCTATTGCCTATCAGATACGAAGCTTAAACGTCTAACATTATTTCCAGTATCTTTGTATGCCAATATCCATCTACATCTATTGACCTCTTAATTCTCCATGGCATCATTTGCTTATTCTCCACATAAGAATGAAATAAGCCAGGTGCTGTGGTGCATGCCTATAATCCCAACAGCTTGGGAGGTTGAGGCAGGAGCATCATGAGTTCAAAGCCAGCCTCAGCAATTTAGCGAGGCACTTAGCAACTCAGCAAGACCCTGTCTTTAAATAAAAATATAAAAAAGGGGTAGGGATATGGCTCAGTGTTTAAACACCCCTGGGTTCAGTCCTCAGTACCAAAACTAAAAGAATGAAATAATGCTCTGGCCCATCCCTACTTCTCCCTTTCACTTCCCAACTTATGCAGCTGTATCTTTAACTTTATCAAGGATTAAAAAATGCTCACACACTGTTAATACTCTTGTCTTCTGTGTGCTATATTACAGGTTAATTTGAGAAAGAAAAAAAACTAAAACAAGATTTATTTGATCATGTATTTATTTAAATTACTGAAGAACAAATCGTGTGCTAGTGTTCTGTTTTCTCAGTAGTTCTAACTCCCTTACTCCTCTATCATTTTATGTATAATATTTATGGTTTTTCCGTAAATATTTGTATTCTAAACAGCATCAATTATGATAGTCATTACCTATTTTAGCTTGCTGCAGATTGGGTTTTCTATAACTTTCTTGTATGTTATCTTTACACAACCTCCAAAGCACCTAATGGCTTTTCTTTCTTTCTATAGAAAAGAAAATCCCATTTTTCATGTATCACCAATGTTTTCAGTGTATGCTCATACCATGAAAAACAGTTTTATCACAATTATCACCATATTAATTTTTACGAAGAGCTGGAAATTGACACTATAAAAACAACTGGGCAGGACTCCGTAGTGGAACATAAGGATGCCACACTGCCTCCTGGGAAGTAGCGTTCCTTCAATTGGGCTTCTATGATTGCAGCTTGAGAAGAAGAAACCTCAGTTCAAGTCACAACAAAGGTTATGATTTCCGTGGTTCCCATGTTCAGATGTTAGATAACCCTACAATTAAATTGCTATTTCTCATCATTCATTCAACAGTGTTTCACTAAGTAAATGTATGTGAGATGATTAAAGTAAGGTGAGGAGTTTCACACATCAACCTGCTCTTCACTGCAGCTCAGTCAGATGTTTTTGACCTTCAGGATCACTGAATTTAACCATATAATGAAGGTACTTAACATTAGATGCTACAATTTTCCAAATTTTAGCTTAAGCCAATGAGAATTTTCTTGTTTCTTTTTTCTTAACTGATGTGAATGGGATATATCTCAGGAAATGTCTCATCTGATGGGCACTGTGTTCTGGAATCATTTGATTGTATGGGTTTGGTGTCTCAAAATCTTTTCTTATAGCCATTAGGATGGAAGTTAGTTCCTCAGCCAACAATCTTTTAGGAAATTTTAGGTGCTAGGATGGAAGTCATTACTGAATTCATTACATCATTATTGAAAAAGAGTGGACAGCAAGCATCATTCTGATGACTAAAAATCTAAAAATGATTTACTATAAAAAGCAAACAGATAATGTTAAAATTTTGCAAATGTCAACAGAATGCTATTTTCTACAGCCTTTATCAAATAAGAACATAAGTCATAGAGGCCTACTCTCTGACTTGCCATGGATAAAAAGGTTTTATTTACTCTTTTGTCTAAAAATTAAATACCCTTTTATTTTCTCTATGTATCCATTAGTGCATTAGTATAATTAACTACTTTCTTTTCGTTTGGGTTTCTATAAATTCAGAGCCATTTCCATTGGGTTATATTGGTGCCCATTGAATTGCTATACTCTAAACCCTATTTGCTAAACTATAGGTAATTCAGCCAAGAAGTAGGTTAAATGACATGCAGGTGAGTTTCATTACTCCAGAGAGTCAAGTAACTGGATAAAATTCAGCCCTCAAATGCAAGGGAGCATTATTTACTCTGAAATGTAAGCATGTAAACATGACAAAGTAGAGCTGTTAAAACAATGAAATATTATTCCTCTAAAGATATAGAGCACAATTTAATATTTTGTAGCACCAGCCTTAGTCTTAAGAGGATGTGATTTTGTCATATATATCTTTTAACTTCTCATGCTCTCTAGTGGTTCATGGCTTTAGGCAACCTTAATGTTGCTTTCTTTACGAGGACTGACACCTGTGATTAATGAGATCTTATCACCTGATAGAGTTTGGTCCCTCTTGGATTTTCTATAAAATTACAGACTTTACACATTATATACTTTATGCTGTGTATTATTTTAACAAAGGGATCTAACTAATGTAATATTTATATGAATGATAGAGCAAGACATCCATTCTGTAACATGAGGTCTACTGAGAGATTGTACAGAAACATAAGGAATTCAAGAAGATCTGGACATTGTCATATTTGAATTGCACACCTTTTGCCATAGAGTTTGGGAGAGTAAGCAATGAAAGAGCTAGAATGATAATGAAAATGAGAGAGGGGTGGGGTGGCAAGAGATGTGCATTGAATGTCAAATAGAAAAGCCTAACAAAAAAGGGAAGATGGATGATTTTGTATTTTATGAAGGAATTGGAAATTAGAAGTCTCTTAAGTTTCAGTGTTTAGTCTTCATTTGAATCTCTTATTCTATCTGGCTATATTCCCTCCTAGAATTCAGACACATTTCTTATTTAGTAATATGGCTTCACAGAAACAGATTTACTGTTTTCCTTCAAAATGTATTGAGATTATCATAATAAGCTCATATCTTGTCAAGAAGTAATTTTATACTGTGGTATTAATTTTGAAGATATTACAAAAAGAAAGAGATAAATTTGACCACAATTCCCACTTTTTCATCAACCAAAGAAAAAATTAGGTGCTAAGTATTCAGGCATTATGTTATTACATAAATTTAAAAAATAAGGAAAATCAAAATAATTTATTTGCAAAGTATTAATCTGAATATAAAATCCATATACAGGACTCTGAGAGGAGTGTACCAGTGCTATCTCAATTCATAGTTTTGATATCTTCAAAATACACTCTTAAAAGCATTTTTTAACTTCAGAAATATCATGCAATTATAAGAGAGATTTTTAATCTCAGTCTGGATTCTACTGAAAATATAGCCTGAGCTAAAGGACTTCATTTCTATGACTTATTAGGCAGTGCAATCACGATGAGCAGAGGGATGGGAAAGAGAAGTGGGTTAGGAGTCAATATGAGGATATGTTTGACACCTGGGATTGTTGGCGGCTTGATGCCTGAAGATGGCCCCAGAGAAGCCACATAGACTACTGATAAGTTTACATAGGACTGACCATCATGGGATAAGGGAAGCAGAACAACTGGTTCATAGTTTTCCATCCCTCATTGATTAAATTTTGCTCTGCTGGTTATTAAGTCCTTACTGCTTGATGGTTGTTCATATGTGAGCACTGAGCTGAGTCCCATTGAGTCATACTTAGGGAATCTACTGCAGATGGAGCAGGCATGAGGTAGAGTGGGGAAGTTACTTTCATATGGGTAAGTCAGAACTCACACAGACCTAATGACTGCATGGCAGCTAAAACAATACTGGAAGTTCTTGAGTGGTGTATGTGGCAGGATGATATATTCCAACCCTATAATAGCTGGACTCATACTATAATGCAAAGCCTCTATAGTTATAAGAAAAATAAAACCTCATTTATTTCCCAACCAGAGAAGGAGAGAATGGGGATAAAGTCCAATTACCTGTAGAGACTTGCCTCAGTCTTGGAAAGACTTAAGGGACAAGGATCAATGAAGTAAGCTACAGGTTCTGTTACTGGATTTGGCCTGTCTTTCTACCGTTAGCAATACTTATTGCCTCTGAACTTCCACAACTGTTCTAGATCCCCTTCATACTCAGACTCTACTTTGTCTAGTCTATATCCTATACAGGTGGAGTGACTTCAGATTCTTAGTCTTAAAAAAAAAACTATGGCTATAGTAACCTTGGCTTTGTCAGGTCATGTTTGTTGCTGTTCCCATAGGAGGTTTAGTGGATGAGGCAGGACAGTTCCAAGAGTTGCCCAAGTGAATCATCAGGGTTCCCAACTTACTCCTATCTACCTTATCTACACCAGAAAAATAAGTCCAGCTCCTCATATTCATAAGCCTACTAAAATATAGTCATGAGGGATCCAAGATGAAACAACTATATTTGTAGTTTTATGTTCAGAGGAATCCTTCTTATTACCCCTGATGGAAATCTCCTCCCCACCCCTCAGTGACAGTGTATCTAATATAGTAGGGACTGAGGTTTTGAGGATGGGGAAACACAATTTCTCAAAGGATAAGTCTGGAAATTATGATAGGGGGAACAAATCCTTGTATTCCTTGTCTCTGAAACAATATGCTATTGGGGTCATATGAATTAATGATTCAGCAAACATACTATACCTGCAATAAAGGTGTTTCAGTTCAATTGAGACTTTGTTCTGAGAGGGCATCTTAACTGAGGCTTTAGTAAGCCAATTCTTCATTAGCGTAACTGTGTAGATGAGGAACTTACATTATCAGTGCATTTTGTACTCATTTTCCTATAATTGCAGCTTCTATGTAAAAAAAAAAATATCTTTATTGGCTATAATTTTGGATGAAATTGCACATCAGTACATTCATAATTTTCTAAGTCCTTGTTTGTCAAACTTCTTATGATAACTAACTATAAGTATATGTTAAAATCTCCCCAAAAGCTACACACCTCTAAGGAAGGTGATTAGTGCTCTAGGGACATGATTATCAGGGTATTGTTTTTCTTTATTTTTTTTTCTTTATAACTGATTTTCCTTTGTGTAGGGGAGAATGAGCAATTTCTTATTATCCATAACAAGGTTCATGACAGAGACTCTGTAACCAAAGAGATATTAACAAGAGAAAAGCATAAAAAATATATTTAATATAATTATTACATGACATGGGTGCCTTCAATAATGCCCCAAAGAAACAGAAAACTGTGCCTATTTATACTTAGATCTAAGGAAGAGTACATAGCAAAATAGCAGTAGGATTTAATGAAAGAGGGGTATGATCTAATAGTTAAGAACTGAACGGAACTTACTAAAGTTGGGTTGAACAGATTCTTCTGCATGTCTATGAATCTTCACAATTAAAAACATAATGGTACTCTGGTTATACATTTGTTCTCTTTGGATTAAGGGTCTAATGAAACTTCTGAGGAAGGTCAGAGAGTTATTTTATGGCTGGCTTAAGGGGAGAATGGCAGGAGAAAGTGAAAGAGACATTCCTGCTTCTGCTGTCTCCTCAGATGCCAAGTTTTTTCCTGAAACTTATGATTTTGTTGTTTGTTTTAGTTACATAGTAGATGATGTGTGATTGAAACAACGATAGTCTGAGATATGTTTATTTCTTCCTTTTGAAAGCCAAGATTATTTAAAGAATGAACTAGAATTCAAAGTTGGCTTAAGTCACTGGTTCAAAAAATAAAATCAGCAATAATGATGAAAACAATTGATCTTAGTCAAATCTAAAGTTCTATTTTTAAAGTTCTTTAACTTGGATTCATTTGATATACTCAACCAACAATCCCCCTAAATGTGATATTATTAGTGTTTTCATTTTACAGATGAGGTTATGGAGGATACATAATCCTCTCCCTTTTACCATTATGACCAGTAGCTAAAATGAACCCTGTCTATCATCAGATCTATCAAATGTAGAACCTTAAGCTTATGAATTTAGCTAACAGATATTAATGGAGAAACACAAGTATCAGCAAAATGGCGTTGATTCAAAGTCCTGTATAGTGGAGACTCAGAAAAACCAAATAAATGCATAGTGTCATGTCAGTAGAGGTGGATATGGAGCAGAAAAATAAGGCAGGGTAAAAGCTAGACAAAGGAGGAGGATTGGGGTGATCAGGAAAGTTCCCCCTGATGAACTGAAACTTGAACTCATGTATTTTTGACTCATTTATTTTTAACACATAAGGAGTTAAAGGGTTCACTTTTCTTGTATGTGATCTGTACCTCTCATTGCTTTAATAATGGATTATAATATAACATTTAATTTTCTATAAAAGTTCATTAATATTTATCTAATGTACTAAAGTTATAAAGCAATGTATATAACCATACTAAAGTACATGTTCATTATGTAATTGGTTGTTACAGGGTTTTATTAATCTCTTAGTGGTCATTTATTATAGGAAAAAGAAATATTGCAGGAAGCTAGTTTCCTGAGAATTAAAATATATAGAGGTGCCTACACATTCACTTAATTTGACATAGCACCACTCTGAGACATTCAAGTCAGAGTTTACAGTTCTCCCCTGGAATTGATGAAACTCACTATATAGCATTCTATCAAATTTAGAAGTAATCAACTTCATGTGGCAAACCAAGGACTAAATGAAATGCCTCTTAATCTTCAGAGGAATGTGTGTACTCAGTATTTAAAGTTCAACTCCAAAATAATGAAATTGCAGTACTCTTTTGCTTTCCCACCAGGCTGTATCTCACCAGTGAGCTTAAAAAGACTTAATCCTAAAATACATCCATTTGTCTAACATATTTAATGGCAGTGGTAAATCCTTTGAACTGTATACCTTTTATCTTAATTGGAATAAATAATTGCTTCATGATATAGTAACATTCTTTGGATCTTGAGTTTAAAAGGTGAAGAATATCTTGTTACTTGCTGGTAATGGACTCCAACAAGCTGATATAACTTTAATGCTTGAAGAAAAACACTTCAGGGATTCTGAAAAGAAAAAAGAAAAGGAAAACTCTAATAATCTACTGTGGAATATAAAAGTTTTACATGCATTTTGTCCAGTCTGTTAGCCTTAGGAAGTGTGAGAATTGGCTTGCCACAGATGAGCATGATTAAGAGTAACATGCTTTCTTTAACAGCTGAATCAATGCAAACTAATAGAACTGATGGATACATTACCCTGTTCATAAGTAAGTAAAGGTGTTGTGTAATTTTCCAGTACTTTATGTTAATGGTAAGATATTCACCTTGACCTAAGTCAAGTAGGGTTATATATAAAAGATTATTATTTATATAAGATAGAGCAATAGAGTATTGGAAGAAGATCACAAGTGGAAAGGCAAAGGGGAAGGCATGGGGTGGGAATGGGGAATGATATTTACCATATTAGGCTATGTCTGTATGTTTGCATATGAACATACCACAATGAATCATATATATATATATATATATATATATGTGTGTGTGTGTGTGTGTGTGTGTGTGTGTGTGTGTGTATACTTATATATGTACTTATAATGCTCTAATTAAAATAACAACAGTAATAGAAGGGGATCAATAGATTAAAGCAAGTAGATGGTAGGAAGAGGGGCGGGGAAGGGGAACTACTGAGGAATAAGACTGATCAAATTATGTTATATGCATGCACAAAAATGAAAATAATGGAGCCGAGCACGGTGGTGTATGTCTGTAATCCCAGCACTTGGGAGGCTGAGGCAGGAGGATCCTGAGTTCAAAGCCAGCCTCAGCAATGGTGAGGCACTTAGCAACTCAGTGAGACCCTGTCTCTAATAAAATACAAAAAAGATGTGGGGATGTGGCCCAGTGGTTGAGTGCCCCTGAGTTCAATCCCTGGTACCAAATAAATAAATAAATAAATAAAATGAAAATAATGAATCCCACCATTGTTTACAATTATAATGCAATATTGGAATTATAATTATAAAATTGAAACAATAAAATAAAGAACTATAAAGTGAAAGAATAATATCTTCTCTCTTTTTTTCAAACATTTTTAAAAAATTGTCCTAAGATACTTGCTAATACTTTAAAACTGATTATGATTTTCACAAAGGTAGTATTTTTCAATTTAAACTTTATAAATTTAAAAAGAAAAGTATTATTATTGTTCTTAATGCATTAAAATTTTGTATATGAATATTTGTAGTATTTGTAATTGAATCATTCATCTCTCTATCTATCTACTTATCTATACATAGAGAGAGAGGAGCCATTCACTATGCACCTATCTTATGGGATAGGATGGTTTGTAGAATTAGCAAATATTGGAATGACCCACTTGGAAAGTCAGAAAAGGGGTTAGCAGCTGGGAAACAAAGGCTTTGATGTATTATGAGATTCCGTCTTGATAGCAATGAAGGATTTCCAGCAACAGAGAGCTTAATCCATTAGAAAGACCACTTTGATAGCAGGGCAAAGATTGAATTGGAAAAGGGGAAGTGTTTCAATTCAGAAGCGCATTTGAGAGGACAGTGTACAGATCTAACAAAGAATTAACAAATGTTTGATCTGAGGTAGTAAGAAGTAGAGAGGAAGATTTGACAGACACAGTAAGATGAAGCTGACAGGATTTGGTGACTGAGTGGGGGAGTAAAAAAGAAGAAACAGTCTAGTTTTCAGGACTGGGTGAATATGATTGGACTCACTCACCACTTAATAAGCTGGATAATATCCTAAGAAGAACAATGTAGAAGAGGATGAGAATTCCTTTTAGCCACATTAGCTTGAAACATCAGTACAAATGTTTTGAGAACTATTTAACACATTAGACTATAAATAAACTAATAGAATTAGGAGTTAAAGATTAGTTATATGTTTGTGAAATTTCAACGATAGAAGTACTCGTGCATTGGTTTTTCATGGAAAAAAGTGGACTGAGATTAAACACTGTAAATGTTAATATTTGTCATGTTCTAGATGTGAAGTATCCCCTAAAAGCTCATGTGTGAGACAATGCAACAAAGTTTAGAGATGAAATGACTAGGATATAAAAGGTTTAACCTAATCAGTTAATCCATTAACTTGGTCTTAACTGTAGACAGGTAGGGTGTGTGTGGAGGAAGTATATGGATCCCTGTAGGCCTGTCCTTGGGTTTTTTATTTTGTCCTTGTTGAGTGGAGCTGCTCTCTCTGTCTCTGCTTCCTGGTACCATGTTCCCAGCTGCTCTTCTTAGTTACATACTTGTGCCATGTGGTTCTGCCATATCTCAGGCCCCTAGGAATGGACTCAGCCATGTATGGACTGTGACCTCTGAACTGAGCCCTAAAATAAACTTTTCCTCCTCTAATTGTTCCTGCCAGGTTTTTTGTTTGATTATGGCAGTGAAAAAGCTGACTAAAAAAAAAGAGGGGATGTGTCAAAGACTAGACACCCATGAAAATTATTTTTGAGAGTGGCCAGAAAGGTTGGATGAAGTCCAAGATTCTTTGACTTCCAATAAATCCAAAGAGAAGAACGTTTCTTTTCATTTTCTCATTCCTAATACATACTATAGTGTTTTTGTTTTCTTTTGTTTTGGGGTTAAAAAGCCAATTTATTTTTCCATTTCTGTGTACAAACAAAGAAAAAAGAACCAAGCTATGTAGGCTTGATGTTTCCAATTGAAGCAGGCTGAAATAGAAGCAATAGCAGTTAACACTTATTGAGTACTTACTAAAGTCAGTCACTGCTAAGCCCTTTATTTATATTATATATAAAAACACTAGAGATAGTGTAGGAGCCCTAATTAAGGAGATAGCTAAGATTGCGGTTAGCTCAGAGCCATAAAAGATGTTCAAGTTTCACCTGATATTCATACATTTTTCCAAGAATCTTTTTATGCCCGTGAACACTGTGTGACACACCTGTAAGCTCGAGCTGTAAGCACTTGTCCTTGTTAAAACAAAATGTATTTAATGGGGTGAGGGTTAGTGGCTGGTGGTGATTGGAGTTTGTAGTTGTGGTTGGAGTTAGAGGAGAGTTGGAGTTGCGGTTGGAGTTCGAGAGGTTGTTGGAGCCGGAGAGAGAAGTTAGAAGAGAGAAGAATAAAAGAACTTTTTCATTTCCATCCTACCTCCGAATTTTCCCCAGCAGCATTGTAGCTGCAAGTGGCAGCAGCAGGCAGCTACGAGATAGGCCCTATTATTGTCTCTATTTACAGGTAAAGAAACACAAGCTCAAAGAATGAAAGCATCAGCCCTCTGCTTGTCATTAACCCACTAAGGGCATCAGATAGATCTGCTTCTACTTCAGTGGCCTTTACCCATTTTGTTCCTTTGTTTTCATAATTCCAAGTGCCACTGTATAGTGTTTGATACAATAAAAAGTTCTCTGTATGTCTTGAAAGAAGATAATCCAGTTTTAATTCTCAAGTTTTACCTAAGGGAGATTCCCTCTGATGAATTCAGAAACAGGAAATAAATTAACATTTGTAAAGGCTATCCAGGAAAATGCTGAGGAAGTGAAATGCCAGCATTAAGTAAAGTCTGCTCTCTCTATGCAACCATTAAAGATATTCCAGATGAGGAATTTGTGTGTGAAATGTGCTACAATCTCTGTGAAGTTGTTTGGATGACTTCTCAAGAGAAAAACTTGGTAACTGGGACTAAATGTAGTGGAAACACTCCCTGATTATAAATAAATATGGATTTTAATATATTTTCAGTAAGTATAATGTCAAAGCATGAACTGTAAAAGTAGACTCCTGTTAAACCTGATTAAAAGGAGAAATAACAAGCAAAATACAGTGATTAAATGGATCAAGTTTTTAGTTTGATAGTCCATAATTCAAGTATCTACTCTTATACTTCCTAATAGTTTGATTTTAGGTATTTTATCTTCATGGAGCTCAATTTATTCATCTGTGAATAGTGGATGTTAGTGAACTATATATATATATATATATATATATATATATATATATATATATATATATATATACATATATATCAAACTTGACCATTGAAAGAGCAAATATTTGTGAAGAATCCTTAACCACAGTATGGCACATGTAAGTGCTCCAAAACGATTGATACACAAATTCAAGACCCTCCAAACAATTGTGTAGCAATCCAAGGTGGTAAAATATGAATATAATTACAGTCTATGAAATTTTTATAGAAAAAGTTAAGTAAATCTATATATTTATAAAAACACAGGACAGATGGTGATGACAGAAATACAGTTAGATATCCTGGAAAGGCAGGTCAGTTAAGAAACCATTTGTGAAAACATACAAGAAAATACTGACTTTAATGGAAGTACAGGCTGTTAGAAAAAAAAAAAAATTATCAAAGTGGAAGCTAAAGAAAAAGATAGAGAACCCAGATAGACAATTTGCCTTTAAACCAGGACATCAGAGTAGAATAATCCAGAGAGAGAACATAGTACTCAGTCTTCAAGTAAAGACAATAATGACATATAGCAGGACAACAAAACTAGCAAACAAAGAGGGAGAGAAAAAACAAAACCCAAGAACATTCTAGAAGAAATGGAACAGTATACATGTAGCTCAACCCAATATATAGTCATAACAATGAACTTGGAAATAAACACAACTAAATATTGTTGGAAAGTGGAGTTTTCTTCATACAGTTATAAAAGTGGAAAGCACTTTGCAGCTTTCAAAAACATGCGGAAAGTATATTACTATATAGGTAAAATAAGAACGTATTAGGAATCATCAAGATTTATTGCAGGTAACTTCTTTATAAATATTTAAGTGATAACTTTAGAAAATTACCTAGTAAAATTGGCCAAAAAAAATAAATAAAAATAAAGAATCCCCTGAGTAGACTTATATGTGGTATATTTGAAATTGTCCCAAACTTCTTTTCAACTCACAGTTCTCCTAGAGTTAATCTTGACTAGAGATATCCTTTTCCACATTGTTAGCTATTGTGTGTTTAGTCTCATGGTTTTGGCCATTTTATACTTGCTGCTTTGGTAACATCTTTATAGTTACCTAATGGGTCCCCACAGAGCCATAGTGGGTTTAGAACCTGAGAGACAATAGGTCACATTGTTCATGTATTTTTGTCATTTTTGTTGCTTTTCTCTAGTTCCTCTTAAATTGTAATTTGTAAACAGTATTGATTTTTATAATAAGGCATAACATATAGCAATTATACTGCATTTAGTTTTATAGCTAAATAGCATTATTGCAGTTTAGGGTAAAGTTAGTGGGTCATTTGTTGTTATAGTTTTTGGCCTCCCATATCTTTTTCTCTCTCCATTACCACAGCTATTATCTTGCTCAAAGCTTTTATCATCTTCAATCTGAGTTATTCTAATTGTTTCCTATCTTATTTTCTTCATTCTAATTCAGCCTACTCATAGGAAATCTTTATTAAGCATGATTCATTGTTTAAATTTCTCTATATCCCTCTTCCTAACTAGTACCAATCTCCCCTTTTCTGAGATTTTTTTTTTTTTTTGTAAACCTCCTCTCTTCAGCATTCAGACATAGGGTCTGAATACATGTGACTTCCTGACAATGATATAAAAATAGGCTCTGATTTGCAGAAGCCACTCATGTTACTTCATATCTCTGTCACCAGTAGTGGCTTAAGAATGAATTCACAAGACAGCAAGAGAAAGAGAGGTGTCATTTGTTGTTAGGAAATCTAGGAAAAAAATATTTATTTTCCCCTTGGAGGGAGATTAAAGAAAAAAAAAAAAAAACTGCCTTCTTGTACACACTACAGTGAGAAAGCGTGCGGTCCATTTTAGTCTTAGGGGAACTAGTTTTAGGATACACCTGGTGCGCATTGGAATGAGTAAGGAGAAGGAGCTTCCATTGGCATGGCAAATTCTCAGCGAGAGTAAGATAAAAGCCAGCCATAACTATGACTTTAGCAATCCCAAGAGCCAAGAAATTCCCTCATTGACTTAGAGCAGCACTGATGTTTTTGCCTTTAAACACAGTTAAAATTCAAACAAAACAACAACAGCAACAAACAACTTCCAATCAGAAAGAATATATATATTTTTTATCAATAATATATCTAAAATGAACCATTGCTGCTCTAAATTCTACCTCTAATAAGATAGATAACATCCCATTATTTCTAAATTTGAACTTGGATTACTTCCTAGTAATTTGTGTTTGTCTTAAATTTTTGACAAAAGCCTGAAATATGATGCTGGGGCTTGATTGTGTGAGAGTATGAAGTGAAGCCTTTAAGAGATGACTAAGCCACGAAGGGCTCTGCCTGGTAAACAGGATGAAGGCTCCTACAAAAGAGGCTTTACTCAGCCAGGAGTGGTGGCGCATGCCTGTAATCCCAGCACTTGGGAGGCTGAAGCAGGAGGATCTTGAGTTCAAAGCCAGCCTCAGCAATGGTGAGGCACTTAGCAACTCAGTGAGACCCTGTCTCTAATAAAATACAAAAAAGGTCTGGGGATGTGGCCCAGTGGTCCAGTGCCCCTGAGTTCAATCCCTGGTACCAAAACAAACAAACAAAAAAAAAAAAAAAAAAAAAAAAAAAAAAAGAGGCTTCACAGTGTTCAGTCTCTTGCCCTCTGCTTTCTACTATCTGAGGAGACTGCCAAACCAGACAGCAAGTTCTTCTGGTGCCATGCTCTTGGACTGCCAAACCTTCACACTGTGAGAAAAAAATCTCTATTCAGTATATTGTAGCTGGTCTCAGATATTCTGTTACAGCAATGGAAAAGGGATCAGACACCTCCTTAGTATTAATGTTTTTTCAAATAAAAATCCTACATAAGTTCCTGACAAAAAGTGTATTCCAACAAAGAGTCTGTGTTGAAATGTTAAAGTCAACCCAATTCTGATCTTTATTTGACATACTTGTCTTATTTCGTTTTGTTAATGATGAAATTTTTAAATTTTATTAATCAGTTATATTTTCCAGATCATATTATTTTCTATTCTGATATGTCTTCTATGAAACGCATACTAAAAATAACTAAAGTTGTACTTCATTCTTTATGGTTTTCCCATCATAGAAAAAAAAATATTAGTTTTATATAGCAATTGTGTATGTGTGTGTGTGTTACCAGGGATTGAGCCCAGGTTTCACAAATGCCAGGCAAGTGCTATAACATTGAGCTACACTACACCTCCAGATCCTATGCTTATGTTTTATTTCAAATAAGAATGGCAGAACTGGCTGGCACCAAATGCTTCCCCATGTTGAGTTCTGGATTGCGACTTCCAAGGAAGCAGAGATTTAAGAATTGGAGAAACATGAAAATAGGGAAATAAATATATGAGTACATTTTATTTGTCATAACGAAAGAAACAGAGGCACATCATAAATAATGTCTTATTTTAAGTATGTAGCAGACAAAATAGAGTATCCTGGATTTTATCTTATAACTATAATTGAATATCAGTATTTACTAATTACTCTCAATTTTTTTTTATTTTGACAGACATTAAAAAGCACCATTAATGTATATTTTCTTTTTTGCAACTAGAGAAAAACAGAAATGAAATTATTAATGAAAATAAAAACAGTGGAAATTGCCAAAAATATTTTATTGTAAACATGTTGAACCTTGATCATCCTAGAATAATAAGAGTAAAATGAATACAAAATTAGAAAATATTTGCTCAAATAACAAATCCCTCTATAAAGAATTAATTTATGTTGTTTGAAATTCATTCAATTTGAATACAATCCATAAGAGAACAGCAATCTATGGCAGAGATGGCAAGCTGGACACCAAAATCTATTTTATAACATTCTGTTTCACCTAAGAGGTGGTAGCTGAAAGCAACTCCATTTTCTAGCCTCATCACAGGGGTGACCTTGTGATTGGTTTCACCAGTGGGGGTTCACCAGTGGAGCAAAGCATGCTGCTTCTCAGCCAACTCAGTTAGTAAATAAGCATGCCTCCCGGGTGATCTCTTTCCTCCTCCATCCAGAGGACTCAGGGTATGACCAGGCCACATGAGACAGGGTGTACATCTTGTCCTCAGGAAAATGAGGCCCCTGCCCCATAAGAACTGACAACTATCAATTGCCCATAGTTAAAAATCTCTATGTGATTACAGCATTTTTATTGGAAAGAAATCATATTGCAAATGTCTAAAGAATTTTTAACCATATTAATAAGCAACAGCATTTAATCATGACATTATGTTTTCCTTCCTTCATTCTTTCCTACCTTCCTTCCTTCCTTCCTTCCTTCCTTCCTTCTTCCTTCCTTCCTTCCTCCCTCCCTGCCTCCCTCTCGCACTCCCTTCTTCTTTCTTTTCTTTCTTTCTTCATATAAATTATATATAAATCTTGCTCTCTATTTAGCTCACAAAAGAATAGTCTCAGGATATGTGTTATCAATAAATATCTTTCTTTTAAATGGCTATCTAATATTCCATGATATTTATTGCAGTATTATTTATTTAAGCATAATTTAATTATTTCCAGGTTACGATGTACGAATATAATAGCAATAGACATATACTAATTAACAGGTGCCTTTTAAACTTATACTATTCTTTTTTTGTATGAGTTATGATCTGAATTTGATTTTCAGCATATATTCATTTAAATACTTTAGATATCAAAAATTCCTCCAAAAATGTAGTATAATGAGCTTTATTGGAGACCATACATACATATGAATTTGCATATTATAGTGCATTTCTGTATATATGTGTGTGCCTATGTATAGTCCATACACACACACACACACACATACATATATACATATGCATATATATGTATATTTCTTTTTGAGTGTGTATTGTTTTTCTATGTCATTTGCATAATTGACTTCAAACATTTATCCCACTAGACTGTAACTGGAGTATTTGATTACAAGCTTCTCAGCAACTTGCTTTTGGAATGATTGCCCTGCTCTTTCATGAAATGGATGGGGTCCAGGTCAAGTCAATTATAAAGGGAGAAAACACTGAAATTTATCCTTCGGAATAAGTTTAAGTAACCCTAATTTGTTTAACCAACATTTAGTTTACATACTTGAAATCCCACCTCCTCTGTGAGTTGTTCTGTCTCTACTGACCTGAACTGTTGATGCAGCCTTTAAGAAACCACTGACACAGCAAGCCACATTTCCTGGCATCAAGCATGATGTTGCAGTTGCAAAATAATTCATTTGCATCTTCAAAAGCATGGTGGCCCATTTCTAGTACAAAAACTGTTTTAGATTTGATACATGGATAGAAGATATTCCAATTACCAAAGAAATAAGTGATTTAACCATTCATTGAATTACCCACTTAGTAAATAACTTACCGATTTATTTTTAAAACAAGGCCATCATTGACCCTTAGAAATTAGGCTCATCTGCTTTGGGAACTCATTTTATCTCTGTTTGACTTTAAATATGTCATTCAAATTCTCCAAAATAACATGCTAATTTTAAAAATAGGGGTTAAAAAAGTCTCTTCTTGAGTATGTTCAGCATTTAACAAGATAACATGTATAAAAACTGATGAATAGGAATTTAGTAATTTTGTGTTCTTTTTTTTCCCCATCTTTGATCAGTGTAAATAATTAATTTGATAACCTGGCCATCATCCAAGATTCATGGCTTTGAACTATCTGCAGTTACAACACTGATGACTCCTCGGAAATTGCTGGGCATAGTTAATCCTCAAATAGCACATGTGTCTAATCTTCCCACCCCATAGCACTGTGCTCTTTCTATGCTTATCAATACTTATCAATAGACTTATCAATACTACCTCTGTATTTCCTACATATTCACCAGATAATTTAATTGTATTTGTGTTGCTCGTTGTAAACAACCCAGTTTTATGGCTTCATACACCTTCTATATTATAAAGAATAAAACATAATTTATGCTACAGTGTTCTTAGTTTTGTCACATTTTTTTTCTTTAGAATCTTGCTGTTTCAAACATTGCTTTCTGTTTTTTCTTTGTTTTTTGTTTTTGTTTTGTTTTGTTTTGTTGCATATTAGTGCCACAACAATTACTTCTCATTGACAAAAGCACAGTTCTGTTTTAGGGCCCCACCTCTCTCCCATCCTTACACTGTCTTAGAGGTGAACATAAGATCTATATATGATCCACTTTTCATTTCCATTTGTACTTATGAAAGACACTTCAAACTAATTTTTTCATTATTTAATGTGCCATTTCCTTCTCAAAAAATTTGTAATAAATTTATTAGTCCACATTTTAATCACTGATGTCATATTTCAGTCATTCCACACTGATGGCAAATGGGAAAAATTGAGAATTTTTGTAGGTTACATTCCCTGCCTTTAAATTGAAAAGTTTAATTAACACTGTTAATTTCACATGCTAATTGTCATTTGTCTATCCTAATCTATCTTTACTAACAGCACTTTTATTTAAAGCCTTTTAAATTTTTACCTGGAACTTAATAAATATGATCTTACCAGAATTATGATACACATTCCTCCCACTTCCCTCCTTGATGTATTTTGTTGTTTTGTTCCTACCATTTTTATCATACACTTGAGAGGCTGGAATGTGAGGACAACCTGACTTTAATCCCATCCTCCCTTTGAATGGCCAAAATGCATGATCCAGCCTTTTTCACTGCTACACAAGCATGAATAAGCTTTGTTCACAGCAAAAGACAGAAGCTTACTGAGGTAAAAGAAGACCATATTTTCTGTAAAAAAAAATGTTAGATTCCCACCATCTTGTTCATTCTTCTTAGCTACCCAACAGTGTGCATCCTCCAAAGCTCACACAGGCATAATAAAGCCCCAGAAATCTTTTCATAATTCTGGGAGTTTGCAATAAAGCCATTTTAAAATGTGAACTAGGCAACATCAAGTGTGTGGCACATGATTGTTGATTTGTCTTTCACATTTGCTATGCTGAAAACTCCTGAAGGGCAAGAGCTGGATTTTTTATTTAGTCATCCTTAGACTCTAATAATACTGTGTCTGGCATATAGTAAATAATTGATACATAGATATACACACACAAATATATATGTATATGTATATAGATACATATATGTGTCACATAGAACACAGATACATTTAATATGTAGTATGTGTCATGCTATTTTGATGACAGGGTTTTTGTCTCATCCTTTATTTAAAAAAAAATCTTCTATTTTATTGTCATAATCCACCTTAGTTAACAAGCATTCAATAAATATGGAGCAGACTAAGTTAAATTAAGAAGAAATATGGTTTCAATTACAATGTATTTGCATCAAAACCTTACTTTAATAGAGCAATTTACACATTCTATTTCTATATTCATTCTCTACATTTGTGTGCTAATTGCTCTATTGGCTGCTTGGCTTACAAGTTTGTCTTCACCCACATGTGGCTAATGTACTTTAATTATAAATCCATGGTGAACAGGGATGCAGAGGTGTAAGATAGTTACAAAATGACCAACTAACATTTGTAAAGAAAATTTGCCGTTTTTAATATTTTCATAATAATCTTAGCACTCATGGGTTTAGACAAGTGCTTTGTCATATTGTCTAAAGAATAAAACTGTTTATAAAATTCATAACCCATTAATAAATAAGCAGTCTAATTTAATTTTTTTTTGTTCTGTACCAAAGCCCATATTTTCAATAGAACTTTGAATTTGAAGCAGAAGTTTAGTCTAAAATCAAGCAAATTGTTAGGAAAGTATTCTTTGAACTCTAAAATGAAGGATTCTCTACTTAATAGAGACTTCTGTCTCTGACTCCATAGACACACACCACTTGCTACTAACATTCTTTTGACATTAAAATTGGATCACAGTTTTTTCCCTAATATGTCACAGACTCCTTGGGTACAGGATACATAATTCATAGTTCTCAGAATCCTAATGGGGGTGGGGGAGGAAGAGAGAATGTAGAAAGCCAAGAAAGGAGGCCAGCAGTAATAGAATACGTACTGAGTATTTGGCATTCACTTCATGCATTCATAGATCCTATTTCCCCTTTACTAACATCTGATTGGTTTTGCTACAAGAATGTCATTCTATCCATATTCATTTGTGTTTAATACATTTTCTTTCCTCACTGTCATTATACTAACTACCCCAAGCAATATTGTGAATTAACTGGAAAGAAACATTTGATTTAAAATTAGTTAATATTAAAAATTGGTGACCATTCACTGATTTTATATGGTGTTCTATTAAGGACTTAACATTTAAAAGAGGTGCATGCTACCTCAAAGCGATTAATCTCTAGTGGTAAAATTTCCTGTACAGTTTTGTGATATAAGGACATCAATTAACTGTACCTGCCTCTCTACTGCTCTACTGAATATTATTTACAGAAGAAAGAGTTAATATGAAAGCTAATTTTAGAAGCAACTGAGATGTGGGGAAAATAAGAGTTTCATTTGAGAGCATAAGGGATTTTTTTCAACATGACTTTTGAATAATTCACTCTCGTCTTTTAGAGAGTAGACCCAAACAGTGATGCTAAATGCTAGCAAGGAGTTTGCTATGCACCATAAATCCAGTCTTTGAGAGATTTCATAGTATTCCTAGCTATCTATTCATTTCTTTATACACCCAAGACTTGCAGGCAGGAAGATAATACAATTATATGCTCTTCTCCCCAATCCCTAAATAGAAACTTCTCAGTTTGAGGATTTTATTTTTGTTTTTCAAATAATATGAAACCTCTGCATTCCTAACACAGGCCTCACTCCACTGCTGAAGGATCTTCCTTTTCTGCCCACATAGAATTTTCTGAACCTAATCAGCAGGAGCATTTTGCAAGGTTTATGGTCATTGGTCCATAAATGAATGACACTCTCCAGGCCAAGGGCTCGCTAATCATCTAGTCTGAATTCTGTGTGGGTTTACCAGTGTGTGTTCTTTCCACTTTTCAAAGTCATAAGGGATCAGGAACAGTGGCTCTGGCCTCCATGTTCGAGCTGCTTGACTAAACAGGAGGTAATCCCTCACCTTAGGCTACTGCATAATGCATTCCTGCCGGTTGCTCTGAGTATTTTTGACAGCTTTAACATTTGTTACTGGGAGTTGATCTTGGACTTTTCAATCCATGAATCTCAGTGGTGTGGCCTGTCCCCATGCTTATCATTTCTTGGTCAGCAAAGTAATCAGGGGTCTACTTCAGCAATAAGCTAAAAATGAAAATCTTTCATAAATAAATATTTCTGTAATTCTGAATAGCTGCTCAAAAGGGGGGAAAAATTATCTCCCTGCATGCAATGGTACAAGATTGTTCTTCTTCAATCATGTAACCATATTGCAGATTTTCATTCATGAAACTTTTATATTTGTTAACTGAAAGTTATTTTATACCCTTCTCTTGCATTGATCTTTGCAGGAACCACTGCCTCCTATTTATTCTTTGCTTTCTTTGTTGCTGTTTGTTTTAGATGGATAATTTGTGTTTTACATAATATTCACTGTAAAAAGTAGGTGCAAAATGAAATTACTATTAATGTATGTATATTAGGAATAAGGTGTTATTTTCTCATTTAAAGATTCTGAGAGGTCATATTTTTATATAAATAAATAGTGGAATTTTAATATAGTAAGGTAAACATAATAAAATAAGCTTAATTATAAATGTGAATTTAAGTGACTATATCCCTACTTCATTATAGTAATTCTAGGGATTCATTTCAATAGCATGAATGTAAAATCCAGCAAAATTATTGGATAATTCATTACACAAAAAAAATAGCAACAGGGCTGGGACTATAACTCAGTAGAGTGCTTGCCTCACATGTAAATGACCCTGGGTTCAAATCCCCAGCACCACCACAACAACAACAAAAAAAATCACCAAGAAAAACAGCAACAACCAAAATGCCCAAGGATGAAATAATTGGTAAAATTATGGCAGAAGAATCTTTTCAAATATTCCATGACATAGAAAATTATGTTTCTTTTCTTCTTTTGTTTTTTGAAAATTATGTTTCTTAAGAATGTCAGAGGAGTTAGAAAATGCATGGGGAAAGTAAAATATGACGTCCAACATAAGATCTAAATCAATAGTATTCAAATATTTTGATCCCTACCTTCAATAAGAAATATACTATATGGGCTGGGGTTGTGGCTCAGTGGTAGAGCGCTCACCTAGCACGTGCGCGGCCATGGTTCGATCCTCAGCACCACGTAAAAATAAACGCATTGTGTACAACTAAAGCAAACAAATAAATATTAAAAAAAGAAATATACTATGCATATTATTTGCATATACACATAATATATAAATTCAAATAAAACAAAAGTTTCTCAAAACAATGGCCATCTTACTAAATATAACATATTGACATTTTCTTTTTTCTTTGTTTTAAATTAATCTTAAATAATACTGGATTATGACATATTAAAGTGATTTCTTGACAAACAAATGGGTTGAGATATATACATAATTTACACTGATCTAAAATACATAAAATATCTCATGAGAATATTCCTGAAGAACGTTCAACATATATTAGTATATTTGTACATTTGGAGTTGTTGTATTATGTTTTTCCCTTATTCTATTCTGATTTTTTAGTATTGGCAATAAAAATATATTAATAGTTCAATCATGACTCATTTTTCACTTCCCATATTTTTTCATTAAATGTAACCTTGTTCTATATTTTGTAGTTCAAGATAAATAACTACTATATGATTGAAGGTACTCAAAAATGTTTGAAAAGCTTTATAAAACAACTCAACTGTGCTTTCATGAAGTGTGCCTTCTTTTTTCTTTGTTTTTCACTGTATTACTGAGAAGCATAAGTTCTATTAAAACAGGAGTTAATGTCATCAAATAAATGATATTTTCATACTCAAAACAAATTCTTCCCCAAAAGATGTGTTCAGGGTTAGGACAGAGTTGTGTTTTAGAGATAGTGTATTATACAACATACTTGTTACTATGAGAGCATAGATGTAAGCCCTGAAACAGTGTGAAGCCTGGGTACACAACTGCCTGAACAGGTCACTAAAGAATTTGAGAATTCAGGACTTCACCAAACTCCTGCTTCCCTGGTTAGAAAATGAGAATTATAATACTTGTTTCTTAACCTTTTTGAATAAATAATAGAATTAATACATAGGAAATACTTAGGTGCATGCCTAACATGTATAAGTGCCTTTTTTTCTTTACTTAGATAATATTTTTAAATAATTACAATTTTAAGGAGTATAGTGGACATTTAATAAAAAATATAAAATGATCTTTAAAAAATATAGGCTTTTTTTTTTATCAACCAAAGTATCTCAGAGTCAGATATTCACAAAGTAATTTTTTTAAAAAAAATACATAAAGTGTCTATGAGGTAGAAAAAACACTAATAAAAATATGTGGAGAAATTTTACAGATATATAAGAAAAGTATCATCATAAGTGGGGGAAGATCATCATAGAACCAAAAGCTGTATATATAGATAGACATAGATGTAAATCATTTCACAATATATACTTATAAAAAGTGAATGATCATACATAGTTTAGACATTTTGTCCAAAAGAATAGAAAGTGCTATGTTCAGCCCTAAATGTGCAATGTAGTGTCACACATATGTGCAGCCATACATGTACCTAGGATAGTGATTTCCATCTCATTCCACCACCTTTCTTGCCCCCATGCCCTCTCCCAACCCTCTCCCCTTTGTCCAATCAAAGTTCCTCAATTTTTCCCATACCACTCCCCTATGGGTCAGCATCCACTTATCAGAGAGAAGTGGTTTGTGTTTTGGGGATTGGCTTACTTCGCTTAGCATGATATTCTCCAACTCCATCAATTTACCTCAAATGCCATAATTTTATTTTCTTTTAATGATGAGTAATATTCCATTGTGTATATATACCACAGTTTCTTTATCCATTCATCTATTGAAGGGCATCTGTGTTGCTTCCAGAGGGTATATACCTTTCTGAGGTCAACATAGGAACAATAAACAAAAACTGCATGTGTTGGTCATTATTATTATTATTATTATTATTATTATTATTATTATTTTGCTGTGGCAAAACACCTGAGAAAATCAACTTAGAGGAACACTTTATTTTGGCTCGTGGATTCTGTGGTTTCAGATTAATCGTCTTCATTGCTTTGGGCCTGAGGTGAAGCAGAATATCATGGTGAAAGGGTGTAGTGAAAGAAAGCAGCTCACCTCATAGTAACCAGAAACACAGAGAGAGAGGAAGAAAAATAGAGAAGATGCAATTGACCAGAAATAACACATAGTCCCCAGGTTATGCCCCCAAGAACCTCTTCACTTCAACTAGGTCCCATCACCTATAGTTTCCACTACCACCCTATGGTCTGTTCAGCTACAAATCCATGAATGGATTAACCCATAAATGAGATCAGATCCCTCATGATCAAGTCACTTTCCAAAAGTACCACCTCTAAACATTGCTGCAATGGGGTCAAGCCTTTAACACACAAGCCTTTGTGGGGGCATTCCAGGTCCAAATTACAATAGTGTACATACGATTTAACCCACTTTTAAGATTACTGATCTGTAAACGTGTCTACAATACTGTTCATGGAAAAACTAACAAATGTAACAGTAATTCCACTATGAGTAACATGTGCTTCAGGAAAGTGCATATCCTACATATACAAAATATATGTATGTATGTATTTTATATATGCAATTAAAATTACTGTAAAAATAAAAATATTTGATAGCAGATCCTTAGAATCAGTGGGACTATGAGGATGGAAACTACTATAGTGAAAAAAAAAAAAGGATATTCCTTTTTTATCTTATACTTTTTATAAATAAAAACATGTAAATTTTTTATAATAAAATAGAGTAAAAATATATAATGTTTCAGTCATGTAAAGGTATCAACACACAGACTGAGCAGTATAGAAACAATTACTGAATAAAAAGGACATTTATAAAGCTCTTCTTAAAATCTGTTGGTCCAGTTCCTGTTTACACATATTTGTGGAGCAAATTATTTTATGTATTTTTTCATAAAAGAAACAATATAAGATAACACTGCTGAATGTACTCTCAAAGGAAAATGTTAATAGCAGTTGGAAATTCTCATAATTTAATAATTTTGATAACATATATGCAAAATTAGAATTGATAGCCACAGCCTGAATAGATATAGTGAACATCCTGGTAAAGAAAAAATACCCTTTTTCTTCAAATTCTGTCTACCTCTGGAATTCAGAGGCAAAAAGTGTTTTTGTAATATTATTAGGTAAAGACATCCAGTCAATACAATGAACTGACAAAGACACCTTTGTATTTTTTTGCCTGTGTTGACATTCATATTTTATAATAGGAAGTAATTAATAAGCCTTAGAATATACTTTGAGAAAACTGATATATTTTATAAGTTCAAAGTGGGAACATGTTTTAAAAATATGAACACTTAAACTTTCTCTCTTCTCTAGTACTCATAGTTAGAATCATGGTGATTTTCACATTAGGGTTCAAACATTAAGGCATAAATGAATAAGTATTCTATATGTATTTATGCCATTTTTTATTTATGTTTTTACTAAAAGGCTTTTAAACAAAATGGAGAATTTTAAAATTATCTGTCTAAATAGTAAATATTGCTTATATAAGTTGCTATTATCTTGTAAAATGAATAATTGCTAGTTATACTTTGAAAGATAAATATTTTTAAACTACATTATAAAAGTTTATACATTTAATACAATTGTGTATATCTACAATGTTTATGGAAAACAAAAAGAATATGGTCATTCCTATACATTTGATCACACTGAAAGTTTTCTGTCAGCTAGGTATATCTGGCCACTTTCCATTTATCAAGAAAATGATTCACATATGATCAATTGTTTTATAGACTGTTGGGCACGCAATAAGCCATACCCTAAGTGATAAAATAAAATAAAAATCAAATTATTAAGAAAATCATTGTCTTAGCAATGTTTAAATCATAATTAAAACTTGTCTTTTATTTTTAAGTTTAAGTGAGATATGTGAATAGCAGGACTTAGCAATGAAAAAAATATATTCACCTATTTTAATGGTCTTTTTTTTTTTACAATTTTATTTTTTTTCTTTTCAAACAAGACCTACTTACAGTGGAAAAAGATTTGAAATAGCTTTGAAAATTATAATATCTGGCTCATATTGTATGATAAGAGAAAGCCAACTTCATGTAGTCTAGAGTTTGTCTTTGCAGTAAGTATGTTACACTTTTTTTTAAGGTTTTTTTTTTTGTTGTTGTTTGTTTGTTTTTTTATTTTGGAAGAGAGGAATGATGAGCAAAGTAAAATGTAACAAGGGCACACATGCAACCCATGCACAGACAGGAATGTCATCCCAGCTGAGAACATGAGAACATGACCTGGGAGAAGATGGCTAGAATCTGTGAATTTCTTTCTCCATTGTTTAGGTAGTAGATTGAAGAATTTTAAACATATACTCGCTTATAAAATATAATTTTTAAAAAAGCTCCATTTTACCTCATTCCTAACCCTGGATTTTAAAATATTTCAGGCAGATTACTTGGCTTTTTCATGAAACTCGATGCCATATGTAAAAATTTTGATATTAAAACATGTAAGAACCTGTATATATTCATTTCATTTGGAATGCACATAAAAATTAGTCTGTGAGATACTTAGATGACATTTTGCATGGGATTTTTGTTAATCCCAGGTGAAATCATTGACAACTTATACAATAAAAAATGAATCAACAGTAATTTTAATTGGCATTAAGAGTATTTCCCTAGTTATTTTAAATTATCTGGTAAGTAGAAGAAAAGGAGGAAGTAAGCTAAGTTTGTTTGAATTCCTTATATGTGTCATACACATAGCAGGATTCTCCACAAATACTATCTAAATTTATTCCTTACACTATCTTATACTCAGGTTTTATCTCCACTTTAAAGAATAATCAAATGCAAGGATGTTAAGTGTAAGTCAGAAATATGAGAAATAGCATACACTCTTTCTTCTCATTCCTTTACTCACAAATAAAATTAGTCACTAAGATGTATCAAAATTTTCTTTGTCTTTTATAGCAAACTCTTTTTATTGGTATTTCCTCCTTATTGCTTTTGACCTTCATCACCTCTTGCTTGGATGCCTACAACATTCACCTTACTAGTCCCTAGAAAATGCAGATCTTGCCCACCACCTTTCTTTTCCTACAGTGTAAAGCTAATCATGTGACTCCTTTGCTTAATATCCTTCAGCATATCTAATTTTCTTAGGTTGTAGTCAGAAATTCTTGGCAAGTTATACAAGATTCTTCACAATCTGGTCCCCACTCATTGCTTAAGGTTTATTTTTACCCACTGTTCTTCTATTTCTTTCCTAGACTTCTCAGCCATTCCAAGATAATTACAGCTTCGAATCTATTTTCTGCTGCTTTATGTCTGAGTGTTTTCTCACCTGTCTCCCTCTGACTTGAGCCGTTCCCCCACAAGTGCCAATTTCAACTAGATTCTCTAGATCATCTTCTATAAACTACTGACGACACTGCTTCCTTCTTGAAGCATTTGCTCACAGCGTCCCTCCTACCTGACTTCTTCCTCTTACAAGTGAATTGACAAGATCCAATACACACATTCCGCCATAGTCCACCTAACTTTCATGGAAATATAAACTTTAATATTTTTCTGTAACTAATAAACTGACTTCTAAGAATAATGAAACTATATCATATTTTGCATGCAAACTTTGTAACTAGATCAAATTCTTGATACACAGCAGGCAATAAATTAATTATTGTGAGTATTAAAGAATGTTGCCAGAGAATACAAACATTAAATCAAGAAAAAGGTAGAGCAGCCATCCAAAACCTAGAAGGGAATGAACTAAGAATCAATTTAGGGTATCCCAACAGTTCTCAGTTATGGCCCTTCATTTAGAGTATTGTACTTAATGTGAAACAGCTTTAATTAGTCTACATCTGTATGTGTGTGTATGTTCTTCTATTACAGGTTTCAAATTCCCAGTAGATTAAATCTGATTCTCTTGATTCAGGTATGTATAACTGAATCGATACCAACTTAGACTCATGACCACTTAAACATGTCCAACAGATACCATATATATAGAAACGGGCATTGTTGAGAGCCAGACCATCATGGTATAATGTATCTACTGCAGATATTCAGTTTACTTAGTTGACTAGGTAGTGTTAATAATTAAAGAAAGCAAGCACATAAACAAAATTTTATCAGAAAGCCAAACAGTGAGCCCCAAAGTATAAAACCATTAAAGCTTCTGAAACTAGAAAAGCCAGAAAAAAAACTATTTAAAAATCCATGAATAAGGTCTTCAAGATATTTTGAAACTCCTAGGTCATAAATTATGTATATCATGGCAGTAACTGCAATTTGGGAAGCATTTTACTTACAAAGGAATGTAGCAACAATAAAATTAATATTTTTCATTGTAAAATAATTGTTCACCATGATAATATGGCAGCAATGGATATATTACACGGCCAGTCAACTACTCTACAGGTTATGCTCTCTTTCATTGTTACTTATTGAAATGAATGTTAATGCCTTCCATTTTGTTTGTAATCCAGGAAATTTCATGTCATTCCTCCTTTCTTCTCTCTTTCCATCTCATATTTGATTTCTCAATCAATTCTAAGGATTATGCCTCTATAATGTCTTTTGAAATTTCTAACTTGCTCACCTCCCCTGACACACTCTACTTTCAGTCACCATCATCTTTCTCCTGCAGTAGGAACTAGCTTCCTAACTTAGAACTTCCAATCTGCATCATTCCAACTTGTTCTTCAGACTTTATCTAGGGGTGAAGTTTATAAACTCAAATCTAAGCATGCCCCTATGTCTTTTTCAGTGGTGTTCCAGAGCTCCTAGAATAAAGACAGAATTCCATGAATTGGCTCTTTGGTACCCTGTCTCCAACTCTAACACCTGACTGCTGAATCAAACAGGCTTTTTATCTTTTCCTCTGTATTTGGATTTCTCCAGTTATTTTATATGTTATTCTGTGTATCTTAAGTCTCTTTCCATACTTTTTCTTAATTTCATCCATTCTTATGTTCTCAGCTACAGCTAACTTCCATAGAGAAGACTTCCTTGATCTCTCTACTAGATCAAATCCCCCTTTATCCATCTCACTCTGTACTTTGATTCTTAGCATTTTGTTGCTCTCTCAAGAATATAAAGCAGTTTTACTCCTTTGAATGTAAATATTTGATTAATGGTCTCTATGTCATACTATAAGTTTGGTTAAGAAAAACATATATGTGTTTCTGTTTCTAAAGTGTCTATCCCATGGCAACATAGTACATAATTAATAAGTATTTGTTGCATGCATACATGAAAGAATATTTGCTTACTCGAATGTCAGAGATCCCTGGGTATAAATTTTTATTCTTTACACCTCTGTATATACTTTGTATAATTTCTTTATTATATGAATTAAAAAAAAAGTTTTAGTTGTAGATGGACACAATACCTTTATTTTGTTTATTCATTTTTATGTGATGCTGAGGATCAAACCCAGTGCCTCACACATGCTAGGTGAATGCTCTACCACTGAGCCACAACCCTATCCCTATTATCTGAATTTTTAAAAATAAATCAAATTAGTTTATATTAAATTACCATTTTACTTCTTCCTAATTATGATATTTCTTGTAATACAGAACAACAGTACTTGTATTTAGAACCATTATTGACTGAAAATGCCATTTTAATATGGAATTCATTTATGAGTATATAAACTTTTTCTAGTTTCACTGCATAAAAATACAAATTTTCTATTCAGTGGCTATTCAAACTAGTCTGGGAACACAATTCTATAGTTTACAGGGGGGAAAAAAAGCACTTTGTACTGTCAATAGAGTTGATATGCTCTAATTCACATCCTAACTAGACAGCAAGTTTCTCTGTAAAAGACCATGCATTTAATATGTTTTTAGCCCCAAAGAACCAGGAGAATTCAGACTTTAAGTAGGAAGTCGATAAATAATTTACTCTATTTTTCTTTCCACATCCATGTTCCCTTGGCTGTTTTAGATTACTTATCTGCCATTTCTGCAGCAACCTTTTGTGCCAGTTCACTGAACCAGAATATTTAAATATTTCTGTATAGCATTTATTTTATGCTTGCCCTGGCTTTTACAGTATATGAGAATTCAGTACAATTAGAAAAGCACTTGGTGAATTGAAAATTAAAGCATTTCTGTTAGATTCCCTTGCAGAATATTTACAGCTTAGACTCCTATGCAATTATTGAGATAACTTAAATATAAAATGTGAGTTCTTAAAACTTTCAAGTAACTTAGAAAGTATCTAAAAGTCAGAAAACAATAGTAATACTAAAGGTATTTCCCTCCCAGATAACTGCTTTAGTAAACTATTATTCCTCATCTTCATTCTCTCTGTACTCCTCCTCATCTCCTTTCAATGATGCTTAGGTGAACTTAGGTGCACAATCAAAATGCTCCCACAGGAGATTAGGAATTCATTACTGGAATGATTGAGAGAAACAATCAGGGGGAGAAGTTGCTTAAGCATTTGACCAAAGTCAACTAGATTCCCTACATTAACCTGTCAGGTTTCTTCAGCCTTTGAAGGAGTACTGAAGTGAGATTTGAAGGTTCCAAGCCATTCAAGTATGTGGTGCTAAGGGATCAATGTCTCTACAGCAACAACTTTCATCACTTGATAAAGGAAGGAAAGAGTAAGGGATCACCCAAAGAAATGTCGTGGAGAAGGGACTTGAGTGAAACCTGAGGTGTGGATATTTATCCCTTCCTGCTTTTTGATATTTTCTTAGTATATACTTTGAAATCCAAGGGGGAAGCAAAAGTATTTGCTTTGGATCAAAATTGTTAAAAATTTACGCACAAAACCATGGAGATGTGCAGATGACATGAATAAATCCAATATCCCAACTGGTGACCTTTGCTTAGACTGCTTTAAGATGGCAGATAAATATTAATTAAGGCAAAGCGAATTGTGCAGGTAAGCAATTAATGATCACACTAACTTTCAATTGCATAACAATAGCAGTTTATACAGCTCTTTTAAAATCATTATATCCTTTAAATCTCATCATAACACAAGATTTTGTGATTAAAGTCTGTAAGAGCCAGAACAAAAATCTAATCCTTATAATCTTAATCCACTGTGCTTTCCACTATGGATTGCTAAATCCTCCCTTCCTCTTCCTCTTTCTTCTCCTCCTTTTGATACCTATACTGTTAAAATCAGCTTTGAGAGCTCAGTCGGAGCTGGGGAAAGTGGATGAATGTTGCCAACATCCTTCCTTCAAGGCACCTTCCTGAACTTCCAAACATCAGGCTTGCCATTTAACTTGCTGGATGGACATAGGTATCTACGTTTTCTAAAATTAAGTCACCGCATGTAAAATGAAGGCTTCACTTCTCATGTATAAATCATAAGCTTCTTTTTAAGTTTGAAACAAAGTATTTTATATAAAAACATTGTTCAAAGAGGAACAATGAAATAATAATTCAGTTTAACATGTAAATATTTTAAATGATGAGTATAAAGGTGACTTCATATTTTATTTTAGAGAAGAGGAAATATTCAAATATTCAAAACAAAAATATTAAAAAAAAAACCAAAAAAAAAAAAAAAACATGACTTTCATGAATATAGTATGCTTAAATTGTCTTGCTATTTCCTATCATCAGTAGCACCCTCCTCCTTGCTCAATAAACAATGGGTACAGAGTACGTTTGCTTTTCTTATTTTTATTGTTGGCCATGGATGCTAATAATCTTTCCTAGCTTGGATAAAAAGAGCTAGAGCATTAGCAATTATCTCCTCATGTTTTGCTTTCCTTTAGGGAGATATTTTAGAACAAGATCCATTTGGTATATTCCTATATGAATTAGATGGGGTTGTATTTCTGTGTTACTTGGAAAAATAGCAACATGCTCAAAATGTAGAAATATTTGTCATTTTCTTTATCTTTGCAATAAATTTCCTTCTGTGAGTAGCCTTATGATAACTAAGAATTTGAACCTTGAATAATGAAAAGCAAGAATAGAAAATAGTCTTTGATGAGACTAAAAATTGTAAACCCAAAGGCACAGAGGCACAGGTCACATTATAAGAAATCACACCTGGGGAAACTGACACCAAGGAGAGGAGATGTCTCCTTTTTATCTCTTTTCCCAAGATTTGGAGGAAGCAGAAATAACAAAATATAGGAAAAATTCTTTTTTCAAGTGGAGTAGGGCTATATTCCTGCTAAATTACAACAAGTTGTCATCATTAGAATAGCAGATACTATAAATGAACTACTTTACCAAATTACAATCATTAATTCAAGCTACCCAGTCTGATTTGAAATATTGGGAACTAAGTGGTTATTTTATTAACAGTACTGTAGGATAAAAATATTAAATATTGTTTTCAAATATGCTTAGGGAATTCTACTATAGCACAGGGACAGATAAGAATATTCTGGGAAAGTATTTTCACCAAAGGAGTTTAAAGAAAGAAGAAAAAAGACATTTGTTTTAATTCTCCAGGGGAATTAATTTTAAAAACCTAAGTTATTTGCAGTATGTAAATGAATTATTTAACATGTTATAACACTATCAGTAGATCACCCATCTTATCAAATTTTGTTCTCTGCTTTCAATGTAATCAGAGCAAGATAGGATTAAGGTAGTAGTAATGAAGATTTTTTAAAATGGTATTTTCCAGCTGCTAATTTTTAAAGGGATGTTCCTGTTTAAGGTGGCATGTATTTTTGTTGTTGTTGATATTTTTTAAGTACTTGAGTACTACTCTCATAGTTGGTTAACTACTCTCCTGTTGCCAACCTCTTCACTTCCAACCATCCTTCATCAGCTGCATGCATCATCCTTCTACACAGATATGATTAGGTCATGCTCCCACTTAACACCTTTCAATTACCTCTCCCTGCTTTCATGATGAATTCCAATGAAGTCCAGGATACTTATTCATACTCTGGCACTAACTAATCTTTCACATTATGTTCTAAATGTGCAACCTTTCAGTTTCAGCTTTTTTTTTCTTTTCTCCTTTCAATGCCTAAAATGACTGTCACGTCTTTACCTTGTGAAGTTTTTCTCATCTTTCAAAGACTACTACATTTGCCAGTTGACACACCATCTTTCTGTACTACTGTCTGCATACATTGAGACTACTCATGTTATTGCTCTTACCACACTGTAGTTTTGAACATATTGGTAAATGATTACATTCTTTTCAAAATACAATGGTTGCTTATTTTTTTATTTATTTAATTTAATTTGTTATACATGCTTTTAGAGTACAATTCTTTTCATATTACATATAAAGAGCACAGTTTTCCAAATCATTGGTTTTACACAAAGTATTTTCATACCATTTGAGTTTTTATACATGCACTTAGTATATTGATGTCAAATTCCTTCTGCTTCTAGCACATGTTGAGGAAGCAAAGTTTAGCAAAAAAGAGGCTAGATTTGATGCAGTAGATTCAACAGTACTCAGTGTTTTTGTATATTATATTTTTGTTGACTTTGAAGCCATATTAAAGTTTATCAGAAGCTGATGGGTGTTGGCAGTCAGTGCTAACTCTAACATTTGACATTTCTGAATAACCTAGACTCTATAATTCCTTTTCTCTAGAGCCCTGCTGTGCCAAAGATAAAATTTAAGTGCTGAAACTGAGAGAAATAACAAGGAAGTTGTTTAAAAATTTAAAAAATAAGGCAATACATGTCTCTTCTCAATAATTTCAACATAAAAACACATGGAATAAAAATGATCTTTCCAAAATCTCCTGAGGAGCAGTTTTTGTCTGAACCTGTTATAGTGTCCAGTAGAAAATGGTGAGTAACACCCTTTGATCTGGATCACTACTGACTGTGCTTCAGTCTGGAGATAGAAGGTGGCTATTTGGAGGTGTTTCCCTGACTGTGCTCTTACAGCTTCTGATTACACAAGTTTGTTTTGTGTATTTCTATAAGATGACCATTTTAAATTAAAGGTACAATTACATCCTTATTTCTTGTTCGGGATTTGGTGTTTGCCTATATGTAGATATATTTTCCTAAATATTTTCATCTAGTTTGTTAAACTAAAATTAAATCTCATAAAAACACTGATTAGTGAGAGACTATGAAAGCCTATTGTGGTGTTTGTGAGGATAAATCACAACATAACTCATCAATTAGGTATATTGATACTTTCAATAAAAATATAGCAAATTATAAAAGTATTAAAATGCTTCAATATTCTTTTCCCAGTTTTAGTTTTGAAATCACTATGATCAAATAGCTTTCAGAGCATAATAATCAGTCTTCCTTAAAAGCAAGTGAACATTTCAAAGGAAATGGTCTTAATTGAATCATTTTAGAGTGCAGGACACACATGAAAGAATATTAGTAGAAATGTCTCATCTGCATAGAAATCCTGTTTAACATATACAGATTGCATCAGATTTTCCCATGGTATTATCATTATTAATTATAAAAATTAATTTAAAAGGAAAGCTAATGCTTTTTACATCAGGAAGACTTTGTCTAGTTCTCATCCAACTGCTTTAAAAATTAAAGAAGGATTAAAATAGTTGTGAGAACACTAGTTAATGAATAGAAAACTTTATGAATCAACAAAGATTGACTGGACTTTGTGAACCAACACATAACAATACAAAACAACCACCAGAAACTCTACAGCTTATTTAAGAAAACCTGCAAATGCTGCTGTGTCTTAGAAGTTTTGATCATTTTTAAGTGCCTACGAAGTACAATAGTCACTGTCCCCAAGGAACTTCTAATATACATGTGAAATGATAATGAATTACACAAGGTCTAGTTGATGTGTGCAACTAGATATTGTGCATGAACAATAGAGAAATTTCAAAGATGCAGATTTCACTTAGAATTAGGATGATCTGAAGTCATTTAAAGGATGGTTAACCTTACTTGACAAATGAGTGATTAGAGGATATTCCCGATGGGCACAGGGAAATTAAGATAAAAGCTACAAGCTAAAAATGTTTGGGGGAAAGTCTAGATCTGCTAGAGTAGTATAATGAGTAGAATAGTGAGTCCACTTTGCAAGAACAAAAGAAAGTCATTTCAGTAGCCAGGCTGAGACCACAAAAAGTTGTTAGAGACTTGAACATGTAATTCTAACAAGAAACACAACTGCTCTGGTATATTTTGTTGTTTAGTTAATTTTGTTTAGTTTCACTTTTTCAAGACATGTCCCCTAAGTACAATATGAAGAGGGTTATTACTAATCTGAATTTTTTGGAAGACTTCTCTCTCTCTCTCTCTCTCTCTCTCACACACACACACACACACACACACACAAAAAAAAAAAAAAAAAAAAAAAAAACCATGGAATAAACAAAAGGAATGAGTGTATTTTAATTACATCAAAACAATTCTACCTTTAAAAGCCACTATATTTTCATTTTTTATATTTTATTTCTTATACAAATAACATTTTTGCTTTGAAGTAATAACTGAGTTCAGTTCATTGGTTTTACAAATAAAAGAGACACGTTACAATTCTCTTTAAATAACTAACTGTGAGGTTACATTAGAACTTATTCATCTGTTGACAGCAGAGTCCGGTTCCGTCTTGCCAATAACTTCACTTAATAATAATATGTGAAAATACATGGAGAAAAAGATGTGATAAAAGAAGAAAAAAAGAGTGTGGTTTTCTTTCAGATTCTTCAAAATAGAGCTCATCCCACACTGACTTATACATCTACTTGTGTGGTCCAAGACCTGCTAGCTACTGTGCAGTCTCCTTTGATACTTAGAAGAGCCCAAAGTACCTCATTCAATTTATGAGATGACTTCATTTCAGAAATCATGCTTTTTACTGAAATCTCTAAGCAGAGAAGTCCGGAACTGCTTTCACAAAGGGATGAAATGGTATATGCAGGAATAGCTGAAAAAGAATGTGGGTTTGAGGGATTTATTTATTTATCTATCTATCTATTTATTTATTTATTTATTTATTTATTATTGCTTGTGGCTTCAGTAACACTACTGCATAAATATAGGTTAGAGCTGATCAACAAATGAGAAACTTCAGCATATTGTCTCAAGTTGTGATCATTGATTCTTTGATATACGATAATACTGTATTAAGGACAGTGTGCAGTTATTTAGCCCTTACTATATACAAGGCATTGCCATATGTGTTTAAGTCTGTGTTTTCTCTTATTTCTTCACAACAGAACTTTGCATACATCATGAGTGCATGTGTTCCCATTCCAAAGTTAATTTGATGCTGTAAGATTCCATAGCCTGTAAAATTCAACCAAAATACAAACACATCTACTACAATTTCTCTTTCCAAGATCATGAAACTGCTCTGATGTTTTAGTCACTGAGAGATAACTTTATACCATTTCAACAATTGGATGTAATTATACAAACAGGCTGTGCAGTCATAATTAAGCATGTGCAAGGAAAATACAAAGTACCAAATTACCTATGTGCTCACTGTAATCCTGTTAACATCTCAACTGTCTCATGAGATCCATTGCCCTTTTAACTAAAAGTAAAGCTACCTGTCTGCCCTGGGAAGGCTGTGTGTTGCAGCTGAATGTTTGCTTTCAGGTTAAATGCTTCTCTCACTGGTTTATCTATTGATAAACTTTAGTTTATGACTACTTTGCCCTGAGATTTTGTGCAAGGATTATAATCCAACATTTATCCAGCAGAGCTAATGCCTGTAGTCTTTAGGGTGTCCTGAGGGGTGTTTTACTGATTGACATTGTGTTTCTTTCAAGAAACTACCAGAGTACAGGAAAGAGGGACATTAGTACTATTTCTAGTTTAAACATCTTTCCAATCTCTTTCTGTAATTACTATCTTAAAAACCCTGACATCATGTTCTTAAAAATATAGTTTCTTTAAAATTCTAAAATAAGTCTTGACCAATTGCAATAAATTTAATACTACAAAGGAAATGAAAGTAAAACTAAATCCTAAAACTTTCCACAAAAACATGAAAGAGAACCATAGTGACTTACTTCCTGTACTACATATTTTATATATAAAAGTAGCAAGGTAAACATGTATTCTATTTTCATTGAAATTTGAAGGCATATATCATTCTGACTGTATGACTCACACTGAAACCTAGAAAGGGAAAGAATCACAGAATAGCTGCCCAGGAAATGCCAATAAAAATACTCTTCATAAAGGCATAATGCAGATTTGTGATGGGGAAATTTCATCATTTGCCTCAAACAAGAATTTCAGGATCTAAAGAAAAAAGGCAAAAACTAAAGTAGAAATTGCATGGAAGAAGGTAGGAAGAAGGTGAAAAGGACACATAAAATGACCAAATATTTCAGGGATGCAAGTTTCAGAAAAGGAAAAGAAAAATCACCTAATATTTGAAGGAGATTTCCATAAAGAACTGGACCAGGAAACCCTACTGATTCATTGGTAAGCAGTGTAGAAATTTAAAAGAATCAGCATAAAAATACCAAGGAATATTTGCTACAATAATGATGTATCAAAACAGAAAATTCACACCAAACATTTTACCATGACTTAAGTAACACAACTGTTGTGTTAATGTAAGAATAACAAGAAACATGAAATTCAAGAGCTCATCAAAATGACAGTGAGGAAATATTTGTTTATTAAAATAAACCTGTTCAACACATTATAGAAATAAAAAAGTAAACAAATACAAAAGTCCCAAAAGCAATCAAACTATAAGAACAAAATCCTACAAAAGAACAAATTAGAATGAACAGTATACTCACAACCCGGCCAAAGCAGTAGGGACTCCACAAAAAGAAGTCCCTGCTCACTGGTGAGGCACAGGCTCTGGAGTTTACCTAAGGCTAAATGTCTACAGGTTGTAGCCATGCCATATGCCCATTGCTGCTAATGGTAGATGGAAATTATGGCCTCCTTGGAATATCAGCTGGGAGAAACCAAAACAGCAGAAAATAGAGTGTCAGTGAGGACAGCTGAGGATCTACGTAGCACTTGGCTTCATGCATATGGGGAAAATGCACTTTGATTTGGTTTAGAGGAGATTACAACTGGGAATGCTAGGAAAAGGTCGCTGTTTTCACCATCTCTATTAATTATTACTCATAATGTAGCAAGTCTGTTAAAATCTATCATATGTCTGCCTTCCTGACCAAAAACAAATTTATTATATACATGAGAGTCAACTAGCACACTGCGGTACTTCCCATCTCTCTCTTGAAGGAGTAAGTAAGTAAGCCTAATTAAATGAGATGTTGCAATAAGTGATTTTTGTGAGTTAGTCAATAATATAACTATAGAATTTGTAAAATTATCATATTCTATCCCATTCATTAATTCTTGGTAATAGTTCTTGTGCTACAGGATTCTTATTAAGGAACTTGGGGCCTAATCCGACATGTTGGAAATTGGAGCTTACTTTTTCTTCTATTAGGCGTATTGTCTCTGGTCTAATTCCTAGGTCCTTGATCCACTTTGAATTGAATTTTGTGCATGGTGAGAGACAAGGGTTTAATTTCATTTTGTTGCATATGGATTTCCAGTTTTCCCAGCACCATTTGTTGAAGAGGCTATCCTTTCTCCACTGTGCATTTTTGGCACCTTTGTCTAATATAAGATAGCTGAAATTATATGTATTAGTCTCTGTGTCCTCAATTCTGTACCATTGGTGCGCCAGTCTGTTTTGGTGCCAATACCATGCTGTTTTTGTTACTATTGCTCTATAGTATAATTTAAAGTCCGGTATGGTGATGCCCCCTGCTTCACTTTTCTTGCTCAGGATTGCTTTGGCTATTCTGGGTCTCTTATTTCTCCAGATGAATTTCATGACTGCTTTTTCTATTTCTTTGAAGAATGACATTGGGATTTTGATTGGAATTGCATTAAATCTGTATATTTAAACTGAAAAGCTTCTTCTCAGCAAAAGAAACAATCAGTGAGGTGAATAGAGAGCCAACTAATTGGGAACAAATATTTAATACATGCACATCAGATAGAGCACTAATTTCTAGAATGTATATAGAACTTAAAAAACTTAACACCAAAAAAGCAAATAACCCAATCAATAAATGGGCTAAGGAATTGAAAAGACACTTCTCAGAAGAAGATACACGATTAATCAACAAATACATGAAAAAATGCTCAACATCACTGGCAATTAGAGAAATGCAAATCAAAACTACTCTAAGATTTCATTTCACTCCAGTCAGAATGGCAGCTATCAAGAACACAAACAACAATAAATGTTGGAGAGGATGTGGGGAAAAAGGCACACTCATACATTGCTGGTGGGACTGCAAAATGGTGCAACCGCTATGGAAAGCAGTATGGAGATTTCTTGGGAAAATGGGAATGGAACCACCCTATGACCCAGCCATCCCACTCCTGGGTCTATTCCCAAAAGACTTAAAAACAGCATATTACAGTGACACAGCCACTTCAATGTTTATAGCAGCACAATTCACAATAGCTAGGTTATGGAACCAACCTAGATGCCCCTCAGTAGATGAGTGGATAAAGAAAATATGGTATATATACAAAATGGAATTTTACTCAGCAATAAGAGAGAATAAAATAATGGCATTTGCAGTTAAATGGATGAAGTTGGAGAATATAATGCTAAGTGAAATTAGTCAATCTCAAAAATCCAAGTACCGAATGTTTTCTCTGATATAAGGAGGCTGGTTCACAGAGTTGTTGGAAGGGGGTACATAGGATCAGAGGAACACTAGAATGGTCAACGGAAAGGGAGGGGAGGGAGGGAATAAGGGGGGGGTTGGAAAAAAATTGGTGGTTGAATGAGATGGATATCATTATCCTAAATGCATGATTGAAGATCTGAATGGTACTTATATACTTTGTATACAAGCAGTTGTATGTAAAAAGATACTATACTTGTGCATGATGAATAAGTAAATAAATAATAAAAAAAATAAAAAAAATTATCATATTCTGTTATCATGGTTAAAAGCAAGTTAAAGTAATTGTTGTTAAATTAATAGTAGCTAAGATGGTCAGTACCAGGCATATTGTTGTTGATATAAAGAGAAATCCTCTGCTTATTGATACTGTCAACTAATGGCCATTATTTTATGAGATTGTTATTTAGAGTATTATCTGGCTTCTTGTGTTAAACCATAGTGTTTAACACTTAACTCATGACAGCTATTTAAACAAAATATCACAAAAATTCTTTCTACAAATCAAATAATTTGGGCATAGGTAGAAAAATTCGATGAGCAATTTATGCTGTAGACTATTTTTTTAAATATTTATTTATTTTACTTTAGTTGTACACAATGCAATGCATTTTATGTTTACGTGGTGCTGAGGATCGAACCCAGGCCGCGCTCGTGTGAGGTGAGTGCTCTGCCGCTGAGCCACAACCCCAGCCCCTGTAGACTATTATTGAGTGGATGGCAGTTTATATATACATACACATGTATACTGTATATTATTTAGAGAATAAAGATTATACTGTAATAGAAATAAAATGCATAAGGATGTGAATTTTACTTATACATAAATTATATATTACAATAACATGTAATATATAATTATATATTACTGTACAGGTTGTTACATAAATATCCCAGTAACCTCATGACTGCTGAATATCATGAATATCTCAGTGATCACACTAATGAATTTAAAATGCAAGATTGGGATTACCAGTCTGAAGAGGAAGAGTGCAATTCCAAGAGCATGTAATACACATTTCTATTCTCCAGTGGCCAGGCAGTGATAAGTCAATTACAATACAAGGATGACTGGAAATAAAAGCAGTCCTGACATTAGCAAGGCATGAGAAAAGGAAGTATGCTGGAAGAGAGCTAGTTGTGTTCATAGAAGTAACTGAAAGAAGGCTGGGGGTTGTAGTGGAGTGAAAGAAAGAGAGCAAGCTATATGTTGAGACGTGAGTAGTTGGAGGACAGATCATGTGTAGTGTCATATGCTGTGATGACATACATGGTTTGCGTTAATGCAAAAGCCATTAAAAAGGTTATATGAGTGTGATGATATGATTATATTTGAATTCAGAAAATATCACTCTCACTGCAGTGCAGACATCAAACTGGTGGGGGACAACTGCCAATATTGGAGGAACAGATAATAGGAATTATCAGTAGTCTAGACAAAAAATATAATAATAGCTAAGTCTACTATTATAGCAATAGTGTGATAAATAAATGAGCAAAATTTATTAGGATTTATGAGGAAGCTAGATATAGAGGATAAAAAAAGAGGGAGATAAATGTTTGATAGAAGACTGAAGTACAGTTTTAACCTTCCTGAATTTGAGCTACTAATACTGAGACACATTAATTCCATTTTCTCCTTCTTTAATAATATAGGAAATAAATGGGACCTCAAAATATTATTATTTCCCAAATCTATTTGGACCCCATTAAAATCACCTGGGAACTCCTCTTAGAGTTTCTGATTCAAATGGTCTGGAGTGGGGCCTGGGCTATGGGAATGTCTTAAAATTCCCCAGGAAGTTCTCATGCACAGCTTTAGTGAGATGTGGGATTGGGCTGAAGTAAGGGGATATAATAGAAAGGGAATAGGCAGCAAAGTAGAAATGTTTTATATGTGGTTAAGACATTACACAGTCATTATAAAAGGCTAGTCTCAGTCTGTCTTTTCATGCTCTACCTTTAGATTTTATTCAATTTTCCTGTGGTAAAGATCTTCCAGATGAAGGAGACTTAATTCAGTCCTCTGAATATAGGATGCTTTCTAGAATTGTTTATTTTTTATTTATTTTTACTTATAATAATTACAATTCACAGTGCACATATATAGCATCTTTTTACATACAACTGTTTGTATACAAAATATATTCGTACCATTCAGGTCTTCAATCATGCATTTAGGATAATGATATCCGTCTCATTCAACCACCTTTTCTTGTTTTTTTTTTTCTTTTCTCCCCCCCTTGCTCCCTCCCTTCCATTCCCTTCCCTTCCCTTTGACCATTCTAGTGTTCCTCTAATCCTCCTTGGTACCCCCATCCAACAATACTGTGAACTAGCCTCCTTATATCAGAGAAAATATTCAGTATTTGGATATTTGAGATTGACTAATTTCACTTAGCATTATATTCTCCAACTTCATCCATTTAACTGCAAATGCCATTATTTTATTCTCTTTTATTGCTGAGCAAAATTCCATTTTGTATATATACCACATTTTCTTTATCTACTCATCTACTGAGGGACATCTAGGTTGGTTCCACAACCTAGCTATTGTGAATTGTGCTGCTATAAACATTGAAGTGGCTGTGTCACTGTAATATGCTGTTTTTAAATCCTTTGGGAATAGACCCAGGAGTGGGATGGCTGGGTCATAGGGTGGTTCCATTTCCAGTTTTCCAAGAAATCTCCATACTGTTTTCCATAATGGTTGCACCATTTTGCAGTCCCACCAGCAATGTATGAGTGTGCCTTTTTCCCCACATCCTCTCCAACATTTATTATTGTTTGTGTTCTTGATAGCTGCCAATCTTGCTTGTTATTTGATTTCTCCTTTATAGGATATGAAAGAGAAAAAAATCAGAGGAATTTTTACTAATTTAGGTTTTAATATTGCTAGTTTGTGGGTTGTTGGACTTTCAAAAATAATAATTTCAGTCACTTTTAAACTAATTTATACATAGATAGGGAGTGAAGGAGACAATATGGGTCTATGCAAGCATATGAAGGAAAGAAGAAAAACATGAATCATTTTGTTAGTAAAAATTTAACTTCAGTGATGGTAATGCTTTTCTTCCATCCTTAGTAGCTACATATTTAAATGTAGCATTTATTCATGAAATGGTGATAGCTGTCAACTTATTCTCTCTGTATTTGGGTTATTATTTGAATAGATAACCATAGCCTTCAAATGAGCAAAACAAAACAAAAAGCATCTTTTCATATAATTAATAGCCATTTATAGTTAGTTTCGAATACCAGTGTTTCCTTCAGAAAGTATTTACAAACACACAGTCTAAATTAAAATTATGAAAATGGGGTTGGGGTTGTAGCTCAGTGGTAGAGTGCTTGCCTAGCACATGTGAGGCCCTGGGTTTGATCCTCAGCACATAAAGATAAAAAATAAAATAAAGGTATTGTGTTCATCTATAACTACAAAAAAAACCCATTTTTTAAAATTCTGAAAATTATATTTATCCCATAACAGGTAAAAATATAAAGAGCTGCATCCTGGATGTAAGAGGTTAGGTAAAACATGTTCTCTGATTTCAGGAGTCTTGAAGAAAGGCAGACTGAAAAAGAAATAAACTAAATAAAATACTAAAGTTTTAGAGTGGCATGTAACATGGAAAAATTACAGGTAATCAGCACAATCTTTTAAGTCCTATTTTAAGGGTACGAAACAGGAAAATGTAGCAAAAAGGATCTCACATTTGATCTCTTTGCCATGTGAGAGAGAAAAAGAATTACACAATGACGATACTTAGGTTTACTAAGTTTGAAGCATTGGAATAGTGCTTATTTTTACATGGCAATTTCAATATCCATAGAAACTCTTTGGAGAAGGTATTATTAACTCTGTTTTACAGATGAGAAAAATAATACTTAGGAAACATTTCCAATAGAAATATAAAATGAGCTACTTATGTAATTGTAAATTTTCTAGTAGTAACATTTAGTTAACTATAATAAGTCATTTCATATAATCTAATACATGGGGAAGGGGTTATGAATCAGCAGTAAAATGCTTGCCTAGCATTGGTGAGGCCCTGGGTTCTATCCCTAGCACCACATAAAAAAAAAAAAATAATAATAAAGTAACAGTTAAATTCTTTTTAAAAATCTAATACACATATAATTGAAAATATAATCATTTCAACATATAATAAATGTAAAAACACTGGCGTATTTTGCATTTTTTTCATACTGTCTTCTTTTTTTTTAATTCTAGAATAGCTCAATATCTATCTTTCAAATACTTAGTAGTCAAGTACGGTTAGTGGCTACTGCAGCTCAGACTTAGAATTTTACATAAGTTTTCCCATATTTAGTTACTGGAAAAGGGCAGAGTTGAAGTTTAGACCTGGATGATCCCACCGCAGGGCAGGAGTTCTTGAACACCACCCCGTGCTGCTTGGGGAGATGTGATCTGAGGTTCATAAACATATATGTATCCTCCTTTCACATATCAGCAAATGGTCTTAAAGAAATTAGGTAAAATCTGGAATCACAATTAGTAGACAATACAGTCAGAGGATGAATTCACGTCTGTCTAGTTTCAAAGTCTGTATTTCAACTCCATCACCAGTAAGTAGCTCAATTCACTAAAGAAGGAATTCAAAAGAAAATTATATACTGAATGGTTATAATAGATGATGATTATAAATGATGGAGGGGATTTCTTATAACTAAGCACCCCTGTCTTATTTTTAAAAATTATCATGTCTTTTCATTCTTTTTAAAAATGAAACAATAACCAATACTACCACAAAAGCAAGAAATTTGATTAATAGCTTATAGCCCATTGGGCTGCCACTGTCCTTGGTTTAATATTGACAAACAGCTCTAAGAAGTATAAGATAAGCGTCCCTGAAGGAGCCTGGTGTTTAGATTCTGCTTGTGCATTAGGAACACACTCCCCGTGGGTGTGATGAGCAGTAATGACACAGCCTTCTGGGAAATACCAGAGGTAGCCTCAGGCAACAGGAGGTGGGAGGCCACCCTAATGCTTTGTCATTAATGGCGGAGAAGATTTCATGTTATGGTGTCTTGGGTTTTAAATTAAATGTCAAATACAATTTGCCATTGAAAATGTGAAGTGTGGAATTGCCCTTAGAGACTCTAGGAACTTGGTGCTCTAATTGGTGGCTGCCTAATACTGAGTAAAAATAGTTAAAGATCATTATTTGGTAAATTGTCACACCAGACTGTAGAAATGTGTTGGTTTTTTACCTCTTAGACTGAGTCTGTAATAAAATCTTGAGACAGTATTTAAAATGTGCAATGTTAAATACACTAGAACTGATAAACTTTTTTCTTTGAAATTATCCCACTGTTTATGTCCTGATCTCTACAACATTTAGTCTACATTATCAGGAAATTTGTGAAAGAAACTGGAGTAGCACAAATTCCACCTACAGTGGTTTATTGTTTGTTGGTTTTTATCCTCTCTGCTGACAAGGTCTTTGTTAATAATCACACTAATAATAGGTTTTCCAATCCACTTTAATGTATTGGCATTATATCTTTCTGAACTATCTGTATATTAGTGCTAATTATGAGGTATGTTGAAGTCTAAAAATGCAGGCTTAAACACAAAGACATCATTTTTACTACTGGTTTTAATTAGAAACCTAAAGAAACACGTACAATTAAATATGCTCATAAAAATAATAGATACATTCCTATAATACTAGTCAATTTGTTGCATCATTAATATCATTCAGCATGACTGTTTTAAAAACGTATTGGAGTAATTCAAGTGGAAAATGGCTAATAACAAAATTACTAGTATTTAAACCACCATAGCTGTTTTAGAAATGTTGGTAGTACTTGAAGTAATTGAAGCAATTGCTGTTTTGCTTTGCAACCACATTTGAAAGTCAACTGTTTGCCCATTTTAAGGACCCCTTATTTCTAAGAATGATTAATCTTGTTAAAAAATACATAGTTTCAGAATACGATTAATTTAACTTCAGAAATTTACAGTTAGAAACAATTTTTAAGTAAATGTTAATGTCTAGATGAAGCAATATATTTTACTTTAAAAAATACATATTACATGATGACAGGCAATGGCACATGCCTGTAGTCCCAGCAGCTCAGGAGGTGGAGGCAGGAGGATCTCGAGTTCAAAGCCAGCTTCAGCAATTTGAAGAGGTCCTAAGCAAGTCAGTGAGACCCTCTCTCTAAATAAAATACAAAATAGGGCTGGGTATGTTGTTCAGTGGTTGAATGCCTCTGAGTTCAATATCTGATTACCCGCCCCACCCCCAAAAAAATATTTGGAAATCTCCTCCATGAAGCACATAAACCCAGATCAAAGTAAAAAACCTACTTAGGGTGTCTCTTATAGCCTATGGAATAAGCTGCTATATAGCCTATGCAATAGCCCTGAAATAAGGCTTAGGTACTAATCAATAGACTTACCTGATATTATGAGGGATTTACCACCAGGAATCACCTCCTTTTTTCTCTTTACCCCAATCCTTCTGAATATAATTAACACAAACAATTATATCTGCTTTACTTTCAAAAATCTATCAACAACCTTATAAGGGATGGTATCACAATGTCATTTGTTCAGGTGAAAAAATGCCTCGGAAACTTGACCAGCATCACAATATTTACAATAAAAGAACACTATCTTTATTCACAGAAAATTGAAACTTTTTACCAGGTCTAGTCTAAATAACCACAAACTCTAAATCAGTAAATTTGATCTTAAGATTTATCACAATATTATAGTTCATTGCAAAGCAAATTTTATGCTGCTAGTTAATAAGTAAATATTATTATGGTTGCTTATCACATAATCTTGCTATCAAACATCATTTGATAATATTACAACAATCTTAGAAGTCTATAAAGGAAGCACTAGATGTTAAAAAAACAGATCCTTATTTAATCTCAGTGGTATAAATTATAGTTGAATCCTAGATTATTTATGAGCTATTGTCTATTCTCCCAAATCTCAAGTTCTTTCATTAATATTACAAATTTGTCCTATGTCACTAGGGCAAAAATATTTAAAAGTTTTTAAAGTCATGACGAAAACGGGTCCAATATAAATAAACATGTACCATATATTTATGTAAGTTTTCTTTCCTATAGCCCCACAGTTATAATCATAACTAAAGTTGTTAATTTTGTTATTTGATCTAGTATTCTCTTTTCTGTAAATATTTCAAATTTCAGATTTTTTTCTTTGTAAAAGTATTAAAATTATTACACTCAGTATTTTAAAATAGTGAATTTTTCTAGGTTGCAAATTCTTTTATCACCCAACTTGTCTGAGAAAATGTGAACAAGCCCCATAAGCACTGTCCTCAACATGCTTTGCTCTTGGCAGAAGTAGTCTGCTTTGATGAATGTTGTGGAAAACAAGTTACATAGACAAGAAGCCTGTTGACTAAAGGGCGTCTGTGTTGGGCAAATCCACAAAAGTCAGCACAGAACAGAGAAATATTCAATAAAATTAAACGTGTTGAATTTTCAAGTTGCAAAACAAACAAAAGAAGAAAAATGCATACATTTTATGTTTGGCATTAGGATTTTTGTTTTTTCCTTTGATAAAATTTGATCACAAACATCTCAAATGTGATAATTTATTGAGGGCCTAGTTATGCCACATACTTTTCTGGGTTCCTGAGAAACAAATACAGAAAAGATGCATCTTATACCTTCAAGGAGCTCAATATAGGAGATAAATTCATAGTTGCTATACTACCACCACATGGGTGAAAACTGCGATATGAACAAAATGATACAAAGGCACAAGAAAGTGTTAGATTAATGTGGAGCTCAAGGAAATGGTTTTGAAAAGCATGAGACTTGAAACAAGAAAGAACTAGACTAAGGAGCATGAAGGGAGGTATAGTCATTGGAAGAAGCTTTACAAAGAAACATCCTAACCTCAGAAATGGGCCAGTAGTGCTCAATGGCTAGGAGCAACTTGAGCTTAGGGGATGTGTCTGCCTTTCTCATTGTTTCATCTGCCTAGCACAGAACTTTGGTATGTGATATACATTCAGATGCTCATTGAGGAATGAATGAAAACACTAGGGCCTATATAGAAGAAATGCTAGCTAAGTCTAGAAAAGCAAATTATAGCTGCCTCAGAAGGATATCAAAAAGCACATGAAGCAATCTAAATTTAATTCCATAGCTCAAAGAATTCCAGTAAATCTACTTTCAAAAGTAATTATCAGTTTGCTTGTAAGCAAATATTACATCTAGTTAAATGTCAAGATCTCTCTGCTTTTGTAGGATTTTACCCCTCATCTTCTCATAAATGCTACTGAATCCCATCTGAATAATCATGCCAACTCTAAACTGCAGTAATAACTCTGTCCTTACATTGGCAAATTCAAGGCCCCATTTTAACAATGAACTACCACTGGATTGATTCCCTACCATACACTGCAAGCATGCCTACCTGTACTGTTCCATAGAACGGAGCTTTTGTTTCATTTTCTTGTGGTAATGTTTATTATATTATGTGCTATGGAATTTTCTATCTCCTAAAGCATTAGTTCCTTGAGGTAGACCTCATATCTTGCCCACATTTTAATCTTAACAGTTAATATGATGACTAGCCATACTAATGATCAATAATATTTATTAAATGGTGTCAGTTATACATACCAGATATCATAAATTTTAACTGAATTAAACAGTTACTACCTGGAAAGACAAAAAGGAAGTGAAGCACAATTGAATAAGAAAGTCTTTGAACCAGCATGCAGCCCTGGCACCAATGAAAAGAAAGGGAGCAAAAAATAGGATTGTGCAGGGAGATGCTCAGGAGACAAGACAAATTCTAAATCAAGCACTATGTCTAGGTCTATCAACACTAAAATTCTGAACCAAACAATTCTATGTTAAGGAAAACTGTTATATGAACCATATCTTTACTGCCATTTGGGCCTCTACTATTAGATGCCAATAGTATACCCTCAGTTGTGAAAATAAAAATAAAAATCTCTAAATATTGAGAAATGTCCCCTAGAAGGCAAAATCACCTCTGGTTGAAACCAATGCCTTAGGCTGACCCAATATGTACTTGGAGAACAAAGATTGTCTTGCTATAGATTCTCCCACTAGGCAGAATGGCCATGTCCTTATACCACACCAAACTCAATTTCATCCAACACTGGAAACTGTTAGCTAATTACTGTTCTTGCAAATGAACTAAAAAAATGTTCTTCAAAAGGATCTCAAGAGTGGTGCTATCTTCAAGGGTGCCCCATAAAGGCCACAGATTCCCCTTTGTGAACTGAAGGCCTTATATGGTGACAAGTCTTGTATGCGTTATTTGGCCAATCCAACTAAACATTGCTAGGACCTGTGATTTGTGCTCCATTCTGTATCTGGAAGTAGAATTCGTAGGAATCATTCCTGAAACTTTACCTAGCTTCCTTTCCTAAGTAATCACAATCTCAGTTTGACTCTACAGCATTATATTTCTCAGCATTTGAAAGTTGAAATATATAGTTCTTAGACTTTGGAAATAAAATAAATCCTGGAAATAAACAAAAGTAAAATAATAGCAAAATATAATCTCCATTAGTTTAATGCAGCATATCTTACATTTAGGTCACTGCCCAATTTACTGTGGTCACCTATTCCTTATACCTTCTATTCTTATGGAAAACATTCAAGGTATCCGTCAGAGAGTTTTTTGCGGTGGATGACTATGCTGACTATCACATCTATTTGTACTTCTAATACTGAAGTCAGTTTGACTAGCCTTACTTTTTTAATTGGGTATGCCATTTCTCTGAGGCTGGTGACATTTCAAAAATTATGTGAGCTAATCCCAAGAGTCAAACAATATTGATGCACAATGAACCTAGATATAGAATAAATATTTGATCAATGTTGCTTTATTACATACAAAATAACATAAATGAAATAGATATAATATCTAACTTTAAAACTTTTTCCAAATATAGGAACATTTTCTAATCCACAGCTTTAAAAACATTTAAACATGTAAGTTAGATGAGCTTTTAGTATAACGTGTAATAATTTTTCAGATTATTTAAGTACTATGTTAGTAATGGAATGAAATTGTGATGATTTTGTAGGTGGGTTAGGGATTGGAAAAATCAACAGCTAATTTTTTTAATAGCAAATGTTTTGAGGTCAATTCTGAAATAAGAAACTGAATATTAAGAATTTTTAAAGTCATTTACTGATTGAAAGTAGCAATGAGTATCATTTAGACATCTTTTCTGTGAAATTTCAAAAGACTTAATGAATCAAGTAATGTTGCTGAGAGTTGGGAAAGACTGGTACTTACAGGACATAGATTAAAGAAACCAAGGCAAAGAGAGGCAGTTAATTTGGGACTTGATATTGAACAGAATTCAGGTTTCCTTACATTTCCATAGTCCCTCTCTACTTGATCACAATACTTCGTAGTTACTGTGTGAAGGAAAAAGAAATCAATAGTAGCCAAGTTTGAGGTACAAAATTATCTACTGTCTACCCCTATATAGTCTTTCTTTTTTATTCACTGAGATTTCTTTATGACTCCTTTGATCAACAATATAGCCACACTTCCAGAGTCTTATAATTCCAAATAAAAGTCCCTGATATTTTATAACAGTATTATATATTTTACATAAATTTACAAGTTTTTTGTTTCTTTGTCATTTAAATTTTTATCAGTTCTGTTTGTCTTGCCTTAACAGAATATGAATATTCCAGGCAAAAGGATTTAATATGAAAATAGAAAACAAAAAAATACATATGATTCTTGAGGGGATTGCTTTAGCAGTTTCAAACATTGCCTTGGAATTATTTATAATTCCCAGTTTAACCATGTGCCTGTTTAAATGCAATTTAGTCCTGTGGTTTCAACTGCCAGATGAAGATAATGATTCAAAATGCCAATTTTCCAATGTAGGTCAAATTTGAAATAAATCATTAAAAATCCAATTAAACCAAGAATACAATTAATTGCACGTGTTTTAACTATTTTCAAAGGATCCTTGTTTTCATATTTAATTAAATTAAAGAAATATTAAAAAGTCAAATAAGTATGGGACTCATGTTTTCATGCAAGGAAATCTTTAGTACTCAAGATCCTTTGGATTTCCTTTTTGCATTGTTCTACCTACCTGTCGGGCATTGGAATTCCCTCTCAGAAACCAATTCATCAGAAACCAAATTTATTTATCTCAAATTTTCACTACTTCCCATTGTTCAGTAAAGTATGTAATCCTAAAACTGTAGATTTAAACTCTTAGTAAGAATTCAGTTGACTTTCTCACCCACGTGGATCTAGTTATCTAGTTCCTCTCTGTTCACAGATTCCTTTTCCAGAGTGCAGTCATCCAAGGCCATGTCTCCAGAAGCCACAGTGTGGCCCTCACTGAGTCCCTTTCCTCATGTTGCCAGCCTTTAAGCCCTGAGGCATCCTGGCTCATTTTCAGAAACTTTCCAAAATATATTCCAATATTCTCCCTTAAGTTCTCCAACAATTTGAACTGAGAATATATTTTTTCCTCAGTAGGAAATGGAAGAGGCAAGGTGCATGTATTATTTAGATCTCTCCAGGAATCAGACAATGGGAGTGCTAACTCCGATGGTGACTTCTAATTACTCACAGCATTAGGCAAGTCCCATCAGTTTTTCACATCTCTTTGTTCAGTTTGTAATAATGGAGTATCATTTGTTTCAGTGTACATTACATGACAAATAGAGATGTATATGATGATTTTAGAAATTAATTTGTGATATGAATACTTTATTTTTATTATGATGGTATTTATAATAATTCCTTTCCCTGACCTACCAATTGTTTGTAATCTGGCCTGTTAAGTCTTAAACTCTTACTCCCTCCTCTTGGGCATTAGCTTAGCCATGCTGGCCTTCTCTCTGCAGCCCGGATGTGCCAAATCTATTCTTGCATGAAGGTCTTTGCAGTTCCCCTTGATCAAGCAATTTAAACATTTATTTCATTCCTTCCACAAATAGATATTTTGAAATAAGAAATTTTATGCTGAGGAGTACAAGTGTGAAGTTTTCATGGAAGATATACAAAACAAATTAAGTTCCAGATACCTGGGCTACAAAACATTTAAGATGGAGTAGTAGGAGGTATAGCAAGATAAATAACTTTTGTCCTCTAAGGCTAGACTAAAGAATGTAGGTTTTTCATTTTAGGAGATAGAAAGTTGCCATATGTGCTAAATTCTGTGTAAAAGAGTTTTAAATATATAATTTTAATATCTTTTCTTCTTTCCAAAACAGTGGGAGGTGATAAAGATTTAAGAAGAATGTAAATTGGTTTTTTTTTTTTTTTTTTTTTTTTTTAATTTTTTTATTATTTATTTACTTATTCATCATGCACAAGTATAGTATCTTTTTACATACAACTGCTTGTATACAAAGTATATAAGTACCATTCAGATCTTCAATCATGCATTTAGGATAATGATATCCATCTCATTCAATCACCAATTTTTTTCCAACCCCCCCTTACTCCCTCCCTCCCCTCCCTTTCCGTTGACCATTCTAGTGTTCCTCTGATCCTATGTACCCCCTTCCACGTAAATTGTTTTTTGACAAAGTTTTATCTTATCAGTTAATCTGGAAATTTTAACACAGTTGTTTTGCAAAAAACCTAAAGTTAATAGCTTTGCTCTCCTTCTGCATAATACATGAACTATTGAAATACTTAATGTCAGTCACTTCTCCCCTCATTTTTATGCCGCTATTTTAATGTATTTTAGCTTTACATTTTTCTTACATTTTACCCTATTTACTATTATTTGTAAAGATGATCACTACACATTTTTGGTCACTTCTTTCAGATAGTGAAGTATGTTAAAGTCACAGCTTCTGAAAGTTGACTGTCTTGATATTAACACCTAGCTTACTCAATAGCTGTGTGGCTTTGGAAATTTTTCTTAAATTCCTTATGCCTAGTCTTATTTATCTGTACAATGAGAATAATAGATTTACCTTACAGGATTCTTTGTGTTAAATAAATTCCTATGGAAAAGTATTTAGGACACCCTTTGGCATATAGTAAGCATTATACACATCAGCTATGGTTATTAACCCTTTATGCATTTCAGAGATTACCTCTGCAATTACTTTTTTCTTTATACCTGATGGATATCATTTATTATTTTTCCCTGTAAGAATTTACTTTTAGAAACTTTAGTTTTTGATTCACTGTAAAGAGACATTTTCTCTCTTGTCCTTTAAAGAAAGTTTCACTTGGTCTAGAATTATAGATTGATAAAAGAAAAAAAAAAAAAAAAACTTTAGACCAATTAAATTTAACAGTTTATTAGAGCAAAGAACAATTCATAAATCAGGCAGCCCTCAAAACCAAAGCAGACTCAAAGGGATCTGTTCTGGTAGTGTGAGCAGAATAAGGGAGTACTGAGGCAGAGTGGAGATGAATGGATTGGTCACATCCAGGGGTTTCCTCCATTGGATATGGTCTGAGGGGAGGTACTTAGTTGTGCAACCAATCACCTGCTTGGAATTTTGTGATTGCATGAGGCTCATGTTTTTACGTCCGTTATAAAAAAAAAAATGTTTCCAAGTTCTGGTTTGTTGCTAACATTACACAGAGAACCTCAGGCTGATAACCTCCTTTTGATTTTCGATAAATTATTTCCTCATAGCACATCATTGCTTTTTTTTTTTTTTTTTTTTCACAGCCCATGATTGATCAAGAAGTTAATTCAGTCTGATTTTCATGGTTTTATAGCTATTTTATTTTTCTTTCTGGATTTTTGTTTTATTTTGCTTTATCTGCATTTCTTGGTACCCTGCATTTTCACTATGATGTTCATAGATACCCATCCTTCTTGGTGTTTTTTTTTTTTTTTTAATTTTTATTTTTTTAAAATCTGGTCTTCCTGAATTTTAAAATTGTTAACTTTTATCAGTTCCTTAAAATCTTAGCAATTATCTTTTTTTAATATATATATTGCCTCATCCCATTATCTCTCTTTCTAGAAATATGATTAGATGTGCTCATTAAAACCCCTGTTCTGTTCATCTTCCTTTTTAACTTTCTGTTTGCCTTTATGGGATTCTTTCTAGATAAGTTCTTCATTTCTGTCTCTTCTTTCTCTTTTATCTCATGGTACCGATTCTTTTATTTTTTTTAAAGACCGTGTATATACATGTGTGTATGCACGCATGTGTGTGTCTTATGTATATAATCCATCTGAAAAGTCAAACATTCTGACATTCATTTTTCTCTTGATTCTCACAGAGATTTGTTTTCTTATGTTTTATAAATATTAAATATGGATTTTTCACTCAGATTTTCTTTTGCCTCTCCATTGAAATCCACAAATTAAGACTGAAAATTTTATTTTACTTTTCTCTGAGTAGAATCTCTCTCTGGAGAGAGATCTATTTGGGAACTACACATTTGGATTTTGCTATTTGAATACACACCTGTAGGGATCTAGACTTTATTTTTAGGTATCTACTTTCACAGTAGCCTTGAACATTATTCCGAAGTTTATCAGAATTTGGGAAGTGACCTAACAGTGAAAGTTAACTTCAATTTTCAACCTGTTGCTCTTATTTAGCTTTGACTTCTAGTGGTTTAATTTATTTTCTTCCAAAATATTTTATTAAGGCATTTATAAACACTTTACAATATTTTGAATATTATTTTTAGAAGGAAATTTAGTCATTAGATACACTTCTCAAATCACTAGAAAGAGAAATCTCTATCACCTGGCCATGGACAGGTACTCTGGATCCCAACAAAACACAAAGCCTGTCTGACTTTATGTGGTGGCAGGTGCAGTGACCCTGTCTTCATGTCAGTCACTGGGTGATGGGAATCATGAACTATGACTGATGGCTGGTTTCTAGAGTAATTGTCTTTTTTTTCAAGCTCTAGTCATCATTTAAGTAAACTACTGAGCCATAAATAATTGTGAACTATATTTTTCTCTACTTTTATGTTTTAACTACAATGATAAAGTTGACTTGATGTCTCAGAAGACTGGCACTATTCCCTATTGAATCTTTGCTGGATTCTCTTTCACAAGGGCAGGTTCTGTTGGGGTCAAAAAGTGGTCTTAGATTAAAATGAATGAGAAAAATAGATTTTCAGTATGCTTAACAACACATGATAGAAAATCATGAAGAATATCTATAAAACATGTAACAATGGTGAACTCCATCTCCTTACTACATCCCAGAGCACCTTGTCAGGGTACAAAACTGTCATTTGTTTTATTGTGATTCACAATATCATAATTCAGTCAAGTTATATTTAAGAGCCAAAATTCTGTCTACCCATTTCCTGACACTGTTGCTTGGCCTTTAAGAGATATATGATAACAAATATAACACAAACACACATTCTTATTTTTATTTTATTTCTTCTAAATCTCTGTTGCATCCTATTGTCTATTGTTTTGCCCAGGTACATTGAGCTAGACAACTTCAAGTTTATCTAGAACACAACTCCCATCAAAAGCATATTTTATATTCCTTTTCTGTGAGCTCTATTTTGACCTTGCTCATTCCTTAAAAGATATCTTGCATGCAAAGATGGCAGTAGCTCCAGCCTTAGGGAAATGTTCTGGTTTAGATGGAGCATACAGCTTCCAGAAAAAAAGAGATCTTTCATAATTTTACTTCCTTCTCCAAAATTTATGCCCAAGTGTCTCATGTTATAGTTCTGACATATACAAATGGAATAGGACACTTTCATTTAACCTACACTTTTCCAATTTGCTAGAATAACTAACATTCTTTATTACCTCCATAAATAAAAATAACTCAGAACAAATGAAATGTTCACATTTAAGTCGATTTATCTCTAGTTAACTAGCTGCCTCTTTGTAAGTTGGTAAGTTGCATGCTTACTAAGACTCAGTGTGCATGTCTAAAGTCTGTTTATGCAGATTGCACATGTTATTGTAATTGTATTATTTAAATAAGCATTATGGAGATCCTAGACTTATGATGGTACAAGAGTAAGAGTATTTGGATTATATAAATAAATAAATGTGAGAATTTATCCACTAAACTCTTCTTAATTATGAAGACTCCTTTTTTAAAATTTATTTTAGTTTTATAAAATACCAGTATACAGCCGGACATAATCACAAAAGCATGGAACACAACGTGTTCCAATTCAGTCCTCAGCTCTTCCCATTCCACCTCACCATCCCAACCCTGCTCCCCTCCCTCCACTCCACTGATCCCTCTTCAATACATTTACAATTTACTTTTTTTTTCATTAGTTTCCTGTAGATACACCGGATGCTGGGAATTACTGTGCTACATCCTCATATGCACATATGAAAATCTGACTGGATTCATTCCACTGTTCTTCCCTTTTCCTGTCATTTCTTCCTCATCCTCAATCCCCTTTGTCTAGGAATATAAAAATGTATTAACAAGATGACAACATTTAAGGTATACATGTTTGAGTCGTTTTTAATGATTCTTATTAACTCAATAACAGTCTCAATTATGGTAGAAATAATAGTCTCAATTATGGCAGAAAAGATGGCTCTAGATACTGTTGGAGGGACTGCTAGGAATCCTATGTGAGATGAGACAGCTTAAGGGTTAACAGAGTTCTCACCCCAGCTCTGTCTTTACTAGTTAAATAATATATAAATTATCTTGGAAAATTATCTTAGTTTAAAAGACATTTACTAGAAGTTGGGCAGTGAAGGGCTTAGCACAATGTTACAAGTGCTACAGAAATATGAGAGACAGTGGTATCTTTCTTCTTATAACAGATAATTTGCTTACTGCAGGCTAAAGTTCATTCAATAATTGTTATCTAAAATAGAGTAAATGAATGCCTACTGAATGCCAGTCATTTTTCTAGAAGTTGAATCTATGAAGATAAATGAAACAAACATCATTACTTTCATGGGTATGACAGTGAGTGGGAGAAAAAGATAATAAATAGACAGATAAAAGTATAACCTTAGGCACCAAAAATTGCTAAGAAGAAAAATATGGCAGGGAAAATTAGTGACAGGACTAGTAGGAAGTGGCTTGCTTTAAGGAGAGTGATCAAGAAGTGCCTCTAGAAGGTTGAAAGATCAATCTCTGATGATTTACAGCAATAAGGTAGGAAAAGAACTGATTTTGGAGATGTCCAGACAGAAGACACAGGAATGCCTGGCCTATTTAAAAATCAACAAGAAACTGAGTCTGGGAAGTTTAGAAAATGAAGACAGAAAGGTGGGACCAGAGTACAAATGGCCCTGTAAACAATATTAAGGACTTGGGGTTTTATTCTAAGAACAAAACACAGAAATATGGTGTAGTTTGATTTATGTTTTAAAATATAATTCTGATTGCTGTATGAAAATTGCCCATAAGGCACCACATCATATAGAACTGGGGAGAGGTCAGTAGTCAATAATAACATCCCTCCCCACTCTCTGTTTTCACATATGTCATTGAAAGAGATCTCCTATGTGAATCTTTAAAAGAAAGACTAACTTGTAGTCAAGTGAAAATATACCTCATTTATTTTATACAGCATATAACTAGCCCTATTAAGATGTGATGTTTTTAAGTGCTTGTGCATATAGTCAATCCTACAATGCATTTGTTCTTTATAATTTATGACTGAAATCTGATACAATGATTACTTATTACAATTTGCTTACAAATAATTGCAACAATTCGGGGAAATGCAAAGAAATAGGGCATTCTATACACTGGTCTTTACATATCACAGGTGATAATGGGTATATATTCTAAGCAGTGAAACAAATTATTTTAAAAATTTGAAGGCTTTTAAAATATGTTTCTGATTAATAGTTTCTAAATTAGTATTGCTGGCTTTTCAATCTCTCTGTGAACAACAGTTTAATATTTACCTGTTAATCTCCATTAAGGCATTTCTAAATGTATACCATTCTGGTTTACTTTAGTGACATTTATTTACTGATTATAATTTAATCTGGCATCTAGTAGGAACTTAATATGTGTGATAAATTACCTTTCATTATTGGTTTGATATAGTAATTTTCTTAAAGTCATAGGATAAATGTGTTTTGAAGGAAAGCGTATAAAATGTTCACATATTTAGAGTTTTGAAGATTGTTACATATACTTTTTACTTTAATCAAAGAAAGAGAGAGAAGCTTGGTACTGTGGCACAGGCCTGTAATCCCAGTAGCTCATGAGGTTGAGGCAAGAGGATTGCAAGTTCAAAGCCAGCCTCAGTAACTGCAGGGCACTAAGCAACTCAGTGAGACTCTATATCTAAATAAAATAGAAAAATTAGAGCTGGAGATATGGCTCCATAGTTGAGTGCCCCTAAGTTCAATTTCTGGTATCTTACCACCCCACCCTAGCACCCCCCCCCCAAAAAAAAAAAAAGAGAGAGAAAAGGAATAAAGAAGAAAAAGAAAAAGGAAGAAATAATGTAATTTATATATCTTAAAAGGAACAAATCAGCTTTCTCTTAGACAAAATTTCTAATATAATCAACTTATAAGAAGAAAAACATTTGGTTCATGGTTTTTGAGGTTTTAATGCATAGTTAATTGTTCCATTGATTTCCAGTCTGTGACAAGGCAGTACACCATGGCAGGGAGCACGTTTGGTGGAGCAAGCTGCTCACCTCCTGGCATGCCAGGAAGCAAGGATTGAGAGAGAGACCAGGTCCTCTTCTCCCCTTCCAGGGCATGTTCCCAATGACCTACTCCTTCCCACTAGGCCCCCACCTGCGAAAGTTTCCACCACTCTCCAATGTCATCACAGGAAGACAGTTACACTTCAATACATTGGTCTTTGGAGAGCATTTGAGGTCCAAACCATAGCACATCGTTTCATAAAAGCTATTATTTTTGTGTGTTTAATCCCTCAGAACCAAGTATTGATGCTTGAGAATGCACACACACACACACACACACACACACACACTTTTTCTTTTCTTAAATAGCTTTTAAAATAAAATGGATTTCTTAGCAATCAAATCCAGTCTACCATCATTTATATTTGATAATAGGGAAAAATATGTCTGGAGTATACATGTAAAGACTCTTTCAAAACAGCCCACATGATATCTTATCAGAGAGGCTTTGCCTGAACCCCTTCCAAAGTTGCCCTTATCTCTTATGGTGGTGAGGCCACCAGAAGGCCTTGCCATTTTACTGAAAATCCGGCTCTACTGTTCCCAGCTCCTGCCATCTTTAGGAGTCAGCTCTCCTTTCTGTAGCTCTTTCTCTGTGTAACACTTAAGGCATCCTGCTGGTGGCTCTCTGCTATGCTTCCCTTCTGTGTTTGTAGAATGCAGAGGAGCACACATGTATGTGGATTTTCTCTTCAACATTCCCAATGCACAGCACACAGTGCTCCAGGAGCACTAGCAGTTTTGATGATAAATGTTTAAGACAACAAAGAATACTGAGACATTGATGATAGAGAGAGGAAGGACAATTTGGGGGGACTTAGGGATGAGTAGAAGCTGCTCAAACAAGTTCAGGTTCACTCAAAACTATATTACATTCACAGGACTCACATCCAAGAAATGACAATTTTCTCATGAAATGAAAATTAACTAATTCAAATATTAATTCATGCTATTTCCATGAATTATAATTACATTTCTAGCAAACTTCAAGTTTCTTTAATTGCTGCATGGGATATGTTAATTTTATTATTTTTTTCTTTTATGGTAAAAAGTAGTTTATAAATAATAAAAATGTTCTAAACTGTGAGAATTAGCTATGAGGCCATTGCTTTGTGCTTTAAATTGTGTTTGTTTCTGATATTTATTCAGTACAAAATAAAAAAGCAGTGAAAAGGTTGTTTTTTGGCTTTTTTTTTTTTTTTTTTTTTGGAGGTGGTTAAAAATAAATCAGCCATTATAAACTTTTAACTTTTTTCTCTACTAGTGATCCATATCCATGAAATTATATAGACTACCTAGGCATATATTTTAAAATGTCAATGCAATGGAACTAACTTTATTCAGGTAGAAAAATTAACAAAGAGACACCCTCCTTTGATATCATTATATTAAATTGTATGCAAGTAAGGGGATGGTATAATTATATTAAATTGTAAGTAAATAAGGGGAAGAATGCTTGCCTATATTTTTAAGATATTCCTTAAAGATAGACATAACCTGGACCTCTAAGTCAATAAGGAAGGGCCACACCAAGAAAGCAGCTATTGTATAAAAATCATCAACACACTGTGCAATTATTTCTCAATTGAATCATCTTTGGCCAAGAAAATCATAGCTGGCACCCAAAAAATCTGAAGCTCCTTGTATAGGACAGGAATTTTCAATATATATTCATCAAGTTCTTACAGAAAGTTCAGTGTTGGAATTTTATATTCTTTTATACTTATTCTATCATTCAGGGAAAAAAAGAAATTAAGGATATTAATGTGCTATACTGGTTATTGTTTATAAAAATGGCATTAGACAAAGATATTAAATATTCATGAAAAGCCTTATTTCCCCTAGGTTCTGGCTAGCAAAAGATGCTGAGAGAAATAACTCACCAAAGGATGGAACTCTAACAAGTACAGATAATCACAGGAGTTATAAACAAAGGCAGTTGACATTAATAATTAAATGAGAAGTATTCCCTGTGGAGTTTACAGGCACAATGTGTAAAATCACTTGGATAACTGATCATTAGTTATGTACTATACCAGAGGAGTATATATTAATGTAACTGGTTCTCTACCCTATTTTTCTAGTACAATAATTTGTCTAATGTAATAAATATAGCTATTATACATTCTCTGTGAGGAAAAATTATCCCCATTAGAACCTGATGTTTTTACTATCTGTAAGGGAATATCCTACATAAATAAATGTGATAGTGAAAGTTTCTCAATTCTCTGAAGTTTTTGTGCTGTGCATTAATTGAGTTGTAACAGAAACTATTTTACTGTTGTCAACATTCAAGTGTATATTCATCTGACCTTTCCACTAGGTTATTTATCATGTTAGGAGATTTTTGTGTTGGTGTGCCGTTTTATTTTCTCTGTTTTGAAAGCTGTTATCTATTACAACAGGGCAATCTTTAATGAAGAAATATCAGCACTGATAGACACGCTGGAGCACACAAGATTCCAGTGACACAGAATGGCTTCCTCTTGGACACTAATTCTGTTTCTCTCAGTCACCGGGTGTCTTTCAGGTAAAATTAATTAATTATTTAATCAATTAATTATTTAATTTCCTGAGTATCAATTAACAGAACTATATCAAGATCTCACTAACAAAATGTCCTCTGGTGTTCATTTAAATTTACATTAATTTTCATACCTTTCAACAAGAGAAAGACCAAACAACCCTTAAATTTCTGTTAGCAGAGCAAAAAGTCATACACAATTCAATATTATAAAAATATGTAACAACATCAAAATATGTAATATAAAAATACAGAAATTTAAATATTAATGACATAGGTATCTACTTCATTGATTTTTATTTATAATACAAGCCATTGTTAGCTTTCAGGAGACTTGGTTTTGTGTGAGTATGTATACATATATATTTATATTTATATCAAGTTATTATGAAAGTTACATCATAATAATTACAATGCTAAATTTCACCGTATAAAAACAGAATCATGGCTTTACTTTAGACATGTATTATATATTTTTATATATTAGATATTTACATGTTATAAAGATACACATATGCATATATATGATGTTATTTAAAAGAAACTGTAACCATGTGTTTTTCTTTAGTGTCTCAGCTTCCCTGACATTGTTTGGATCAATATTATTGTTCTGCATCTTGGACATAAAGTGTGACCTTTTATTTGGCAAAAGTAGTTTATGAGCATGGTGTTGAGGCACACACCTGTAATCTCAGAGACTTGGGAAGCAGAGACAGGAGGATTTCAAGTTCAAGGTCACCCTCAGCAACTTATCAATGCCCTAAGCAACTTACTGAGACCCTGTCTCAAAATGAAAAATAAAAAGGACTAGAGGTATATAGATCATTGGTATAGTGCCCCTGGGTTTAATCCCCAGGAACTAAAATAAATAAATAAATAATATAAAAAATAAAAGCAGTTTATGTTCTTTGGAGTAATAATAATTACAACAATTAATGTGGCACTTTATTGTCTTTAATGTCAAGAAATAGAATTGTGGTTATAATTTAGATACTATGCACATATAATTTTAGCTTGATTTGATCTAACTCAGTGTCTCTGTTACAAATAATTTTTTTTTTTGTTTTGTTTTGTTTTTTTTTGGTACCGGGGATTGAACTCAGGGGCACTTGACCATTGGGCCACATCCCCAGCCCTTTTTTGTATTTTTATTAGAAGCAGGGTCTCACTGAGTTACTAAGTGCCTCGCCATTGCTGAGGCTGGCTTTGAACTCCCGATCCTCCTGCCTCAGCCTCCCAAAGTGCTGGGATTACAGGCGTGCGCCACCACACCCGGCTACAAATAAAATTTAAGTAACATGTATAATAAGGGAGTTTCAGAAAAATGTAATTATTTATAATTTTAGAATGAATGATTGTTTTTACTTTAAGCGTATTTGTAATGTTTTAAGTATACTAAACACAATTTTTAAAGTAATAAGATAATTTGATGTATATGTACATATATTTATACATACATATATATATATGGTAATTCAGTACTCTGCAGATACTGAATGTAAGTATGCATATGTAACATATGCATACATATAATAATGCATAGCCTATATATGCATGAAAATGTGTATAATATAGACTATATAGCCATATGAAGATACATAGTATGCATTTTATAGATGACCACAAATAGCCTTAACCTTTATATCTTGTTATATTACTATGCAACAAAAATTGACTATACTAATTTTTTTTTTGTTTCAAAGAATGAAACACATTCTCCTAGCAATTTAACCTTTCCTGTATTGAGTATCATTAAGCAAACTGCAGATTGTCTAAAAAAATACAGGTAGCAGAACAAACCTGGAGATATATATATATATATATATATATATATATATATATATATGTATGTATTATATATTATAATATATACACATATATATAATATATATGTATTATATATATGTATATTATATGTATATATATATATATACATATATATATATAATACATATATATAACTTTCAGAATCACTTGAACCATATTTTTATCATTCTAATTTTACAGCAGATATTCTTTGACTTTCACAAAAGGTTTACTATTCATGAAATACTACCAATGTAAATTCAACTATATATATGATGTGTGGTTTTCCCTAACATCAAAGTTAATCTTTAACTTACAATCAGATTGTGCTCCAAAATCTTTTTGAAACCTAAAGGTATTTCTTTAAGTACAGAGATAAATTTAATATTTCAGTCACAAATCGTATATATGTTGTCACATCTAAAACATTCATGAATAAATCTAAATGCTTTAAAGGATAGATAAAAGCTTCTTCCATCTTTTATTACTGATCCTTGAAAGGATCAGTTTTCAAGAAATTAAATAACTGCAAAGTAACAAATTAAATAGTTATGTATGTATTGTATTAGTTTTATAAGCTGAACACAGTGCTTAAAAAAAAAAAAAAAATGAGTGAAGTAAATAAGAGATGTGAAAGACAGAAAGAGCCCTCTATAAAATGTTGGTAGATAGATCTGTGGTAACATAAAAAGGTGAGTAATTAAAAAGACATTGAAAGTTAAATTAAAATTAGAGTTCATCAAATGAAATAAAGGAGTCTATGGATATTTTGTCCTATCTCGGGTTTTTCCCTTCTGCACAGTATTACTATCTGATGATCTTTTCCTATTTCTTTCACATCTTCTCAATGTCATTCTCCGTTTAAACTCACAACCTAACTGGTGGTAGGGTTGTGAGATGAAATTTAAAAATGTCCAGTTTGAACTTCAAATAATACCAGATAAGTTTTTGTTTGGTTGGTTTTAGTTCTATGTTCATGTAATATTTTGTTTCACTTTAACTGCTGCCCAGTGTTTCTGTTTGTAAATCTGAAATGCTAGATAAATGGGAAGGTAATAGTCTAAGTAAAAGTTCTATTTTTTTTTTTTTTTTTTTTCTCTCTTGTACTGGCCCAACACTATTTTCCCAAATAAACTCACTCCAAGAGAGGCATTTTATTGTGGTTGTGGAAAGAGAAGCAGACTCAGCCTGAAGTGGGGTCTGTAATTGCCAGGTTCCCAGCTTATTTGACTACCCAGTTGTTATTCTTCCAGGAAGTAAATGAGACTGTTAAAGATAGCAATAATTAGGCTGATTTGAGGTAAGTGGTATTTCAAATGTAATAAGCAAAGCAGAAAGATAAGAGGAAAACAAAGGACATTTGTAATTATTATGTGGGATATAATCTTTATTCATTATACCTGAATTTAACATGGAGCAAATACATCAGTTATTTTTTAAACAGATTAATTCCAGCACTTCTGTAGACATCTGTGAAAAAAAAAAATTAAATTTTTATTTATAGTAGTAGTATGTATTACAATTCATACTGCACATATAAAGCATCTTTAAAGTATATTTGTAGCATTCAAGTCTTCAATCATGCATTTAGAATAATGATATCCATTTTATTCAACCACTTTTTCTTTTTTTTCGCTTCCTCCCTTGCTTCCTCCCTTCCTCTCCCTTCCCTTTTACCACTAAAATCGTTTTAATGTGAAAGGATCAGTTTCCAAGGATGATTATAATCAAAATCTTTTCCTTATGTTTATTTTTTAATTTTAATATTATTCTGGAAGTAGAGGTCCTATTCTGCTCTCATTACTTGGTCAATACTTGTATTTAATATTTACTTCAGTGTTTTGTAATTTGGTATTTTACTCTTTGATTTTTTTCAATCATTTCTTTAAGTTGTGAATATCACACTATGGGCTTATTTAGCACACAAATAAGTCAATGACTATTACAGGAATGAGGGTAAGGAAACTCTAGGTCATGAGCACATTTTTTGTGGTTGTTACTGTTTGAATCAGAAAAACTGATTGAAGAGATATGAGAAAACCCAGAATTTACATATGTTTTCTTTATTTATTCAGTTTTTTGTTTGCTTGTTTGTTTTTAGTACTAAGGATTGAGCCCAGGGGCACTCAACTACTGAGCCACATTCCCAGGCTTCTCTTTTCAAAAAATTTTATTTAGAGACAAAATCTCGCAGAGTTATTTAGGGCCTCACTGAGTTGCTGAGGCTGGCTTTGAACTTGTGATCCTGTGTCAGCCTCCCAAGCCTCTGGGATTATAGGCGTGCACCACGGTGTCTGGCTATTTATTCAGTTTTTAAATGAATAGATTATTTTAGGTGTGTTTAAGAAATAGAAAAGAACTATTACAACCCTATGTTTTTTAACTGGATGCTGAGGATAATGAAGGTTGGAACTTACACAAAACCTACAACTTTATATTCAAAATAGATCTATAAGTAAAATAAGAAACCACCACATACATCAAAATGACTACAATAACAAAATAAAATAAGAATAGAAACAATTTCAAATGTTTACAAGGATCTGGAGTAACAGGAACTCTCATTCATTGATGATGAGAATGTAAAATGACGTAGTCACTTTAAAAATGTCAATTTCTTACAGACTGAAAGCTCAACTGATGAAGCAATTGAGCTCCTAGGCACTTATTTAACTTATTTGAACATAGTTGCAATTATTATGTGTCAAACAAAAAAATTCATGTCCAAATAAAAACCCCTCTATCAATATTTATAGTAGTCTTAGTAACAATAATTGAAAATTGGAAATAAAGGTGTCCTTCAATTAATGAATGTATAAACTAACTGTGAAATCCAAATAATGAAGTGATTTTAAAAAGTGATAAAAAAATTAGTTATAAACCATATAAACACATGGATGATTCCTCTGTGCATGTTGCTAACTGAAAGAAGCTACTCAGAATAGGATTCATAACTATGTTTCTATTTATGTTACTTTTTGAAAAAGTAAAATCTATGTAGATAATAAGCAAGTCAGTGATTGCTAGGGGCTGATACGGGGTGATTGAGTAAAGGGAGCAAAGGGCATTTTTTTTTTTAGGATGGTGAAAGTACTCTGTATAAAACAGTGATGATAAATGCATGATGTTATGCACTTATCAAAACTATATAGAACTTTCTATCATAGAGTGAACCTTAATGTGTGCAAATTAAATAGAAATAATTTAGGAGGCAAGAAATACTTAAAACAGAACATACGACAAATAATCAAACTATATTACCAATGTATGAAGCAACCTTGAATTAGGAAAATCCCGGGGTTAATGTGACCTAAGAAACGTTTGAAATGAGTTTGCAGAACAAAAGGCAAAAGATACCATACTTAAGCATGATACTCTGTTTTATAATATTGTTTAGCATTTCTGAAGCCAACATAAATGCATACTAGAATTGAACAGTTAAGCCAAGGGCTAGCAGATGGTAAAGGCCAGATTTCTCACTGTTGGAGTGGGTAGTTACATTTCAAGCAAAGGGTAAGGCTTAGAATCTTCCACATGGTGATGAATTAGAGTTGCAGACATTAGCATAAATTTATATTTGACTCAAGATAGATGTAGATGCTTACATATAAAAGTCCAGTTGAGAAGGTTTAGAAGCAATGCATCCTGACAGAAACCAGCACACAGGGTATTAAGATCTTGCCTTCTAACACCCATTATTGCCCAGAGGAGCCAAGGTTGTTCAATAAATGATGTTCTAGGACTGGGATAGAAAACAAATAAATCATAAAATATTACCCTGTGGTGCTGGAAAATAAGGAAGTGCTAAAACAAACTAGCAAATTTAAAGAATATAAAAAGCATAATATTACCAGTATGACTCAGAAAACAACTCAAAGAATTCCCATTAACCAAAACTTGAACAATTTGGGCAGCAAAATAAATAAAGAAGAATTAAGTTATAATTTAAATAATAAAATAAATACCCACAAGTTCATACTGATGAAAATTAAAGATTGAATAAATAAATGAATTGGGAGAATAGACAAATCTCCATGTAGATGAATTTCAAATAATTTATGTAGACACTTCCTCCTTGAAGAGGTTGTGGAATATTCTCCCCTTAAGAAGGAATTTCACAGAGTAACTTGCCAAAGTACTTTTCAAAGTGTACAGAATAAAAAAGGAGATAAAAAGACTAATTTTACCATGGTTGAGCTTGGTCAACATTGCCTCAGCCAGAGATGATCAAAGTCAATGATTTGATACAATTTACACTTGATAGAATGTAATGAGAATGACACCTCATTCCTATGGTTTTCCTTCCCAAACCTATAATCCCAGACAAACCATGAGAAAAATATGATGAGACAAAGTCCAACTAAGGGGCACTGTTAAACACCTGACTAGTATTCCTTGAAGTTTCCAATATCATCAAAAGTAAAGAAAGTTGGAGAAACTATCACAGAAAAAAACATTAGGAAAGATGACAACCAAATATATGGTGGTATCCTGGATGGGATGTCATTAAAGAAGAAAGAACACTATATTAATACTAGGGAAATATGAATAACGTGTGAACATTAGTGATTGGGCTCAGGATGCTCCACGCCAAAGTATTTCTGCAGGAGACCATAATATACCACCCCCAAATACGCCTTTTGGCATCTTGTCATATTTTGAGAAACTTTCTGTTTCTCACATATGTTAACACCAACAGTGTGAACCCTGATAAGACCATCAAGTCTGGTAGCCATTTTAATTATTTTAATTATAGCTCTTCCCTTTGCCCACCTCATTTTTTTTTTTTTTTTTTTTTTTTTTTTTTTTGAGATCAAGGATTGAACCAAGGGTTCTTAACCACTAAGCCACATCCCCAGCCCTTCTTACATTTTATTTAGAGACAGGGTCTCGCTAAGTTGCTTAGGTGTTTGCTAAGTTGCTAAGGATAATTATGAACTATGGATCCAGACTCAGCCTCCTAAGCTGCTCGTATTACAGGTGTAAAATTATCCGATCACATAGATTATAAACCCAAGTTCCTCTAATCAGGGTGAAGGGCAGCACTTAGGCAAACTGACAGCACAGGCCCGCTTTGGTAGCCTGGTTCTGTAGCATGCCCTTCTGGCAGAAGTAAATCTTGCCATGCCCACTCACTTTCCAGCAATTGTTTGATTTCTTGCCGAGTATGGGTAGTTCTAACAGGGAAGTGCCTTAGGAGTTAGCCACATCTCTGACCATCCAGCAGACTAACCTGGGCTCTTTCTAGGTGATTGTGGTTGCAGGTTTCTAGGTACAGCAGGAAAAAGCATAAACTCCAATCTGCAAAGCACTTTTCAAGCCTGTTTTGTATTTGCCACTGTATTATTGGTCAAATTAAATCCCATGGGCCAAAGTCTGAATCAAGGAGTTGAAGACTCAGTTCAAATTCTTGAAAGAGTAGTTACAAAAGCTCATTGCAAAGAAAGTACATATAGAAATAAAAAAAAAAAAAATGTTTATTTGTAGTTCCCTCACATATTTATGTATTTCTGTGATATGGCTTGGATATGCATATGCGGTGTCCCCAAAAAGCTCACGTGTGCAAGAAGGTTTAGAGGAGAAATGATTAGATTGTAAAAGTCTTAGTTCAATCAATGATTAATCCCCTGATAGGGATTAACTAAGTGGTAATTAAAGTGGAAGGGTGTGGCTGGAGGAGGTGGGACTTGGGGGTGTGGCTTCAGGGTAGATGATTCTATCTGGTGAGTGGAGTCTCTCTTTCTCTGCTTCCTGATCATCATGTGAGTTGCTTCCTTCAGTACACTCTTCTGCCATGATGTTCTGGCCTTACCTCAAGCCCCAAGGAATGGAGCCTGCTGTCTGTGGATTGAGACATCTGAAACCATAAGCCCCCAAATAAGCTTTTCTCCTCTAAAGTTGTTTTGGTTGGGTCTTTTAGTCACAGCAGCAAAAGATGACTAAAACATACTGTGATTATTTCATGTGGAAATAGTAACAATTCTAACTATTCACAGTAAACAGTAAAGAAGAATGAATATTTCTCTGTATTCTTATTCCAGATACATTAGCAAATAGAGAATTGTGATTTAAATTTATTTGGTAAGCTTACAAAAGCTTTAAAATCAGTAAATGGATTTATTTTCATCAATCAAAATTAACTTCAATAAAAGCTAAGCTTTTAGATTCTATGAAGCCATTTGGAGGGAATCATAATTACTATAGACAATTTATGAATATATACATGGGGAACAATGCATTTTAACTTTTACTCTGTAAAAAGTCATATTGTTGCTATGTTTCAAAATTATACTTTAAGGATATTTCTCTAAGTATGTGCAGAGGTAACAATTGGAAGGAGACAATTTTATTCACACTTCATATATTTTGAATTTAAAAGCAAATTTCCTGACATATAGCTGTTTATAAATAGCTTTTCACTCAGTGTCCATATTCAAAGGAACAACATCAAAAAGTAAAATGTTCAAATTGACCTAGTCTGTTATGCAGAATACCCCATGTAATAGGTTTTTCAGTATTCATAGTCCTTGGACTGTGGCTAGCAATTATAATTTCTTTAGAAGTATTTAACAATTGGAGGATATCTTAATAGTATTTATTATAAGTAGGTTCCTTCCTGTGAAATGTAAATGGGTCCTTATTGGTGAAGCATGAAAACATACATAGTTGTTTAGGTTATACACAGTAGTCTGGGTTGGTAATAATGACAGTGTTGCCTTCAATAGGAGCAGCTTTATTAGAGTGAGAAACAGTTGGAGGTGCTTTTGACTTATTAGCACGCACAAAGATTAGCACTTTCATCTCTTTTCCTATTATTATGTTTTGTGTTCTCATAAGTTTTGCTTAATAACACATGATTGTTTGTTACTGTTAAAATTTTTTAAGCATATGCTTAATTAAACTCTGAACCATAGGTAAGAATCTAGAGGGACACACACAGAGAGAAGCAGTGAGTAGCCCATTCAATGGGAATTCCCAGAGAAGTGTTTTTGCTTACATGTGATGAAGTCACTGAGATGTATCTGATTGTTTCTTTTGTTGAGGAGGGTTACCAGAGATTGAACACAGGGGCACTTAACTACTGAGCCAGATCCCCAGCCTTCTTAATATTTTATGTTGAGACAGGGTCTTGCTAAATTACTTAGGGCCTCACTAAATATCTGAGGCTGACTTTGAACTTGTGATCCTCCTGCCTCAGCCTCCCAAGCTATTGGGTTACAGGCATGTGCCACTGCATCCAGCTCTGACTACTTCTTCTTCTTTTTTAATCTTACTCTTTTTTTTAGTTATATATGACAATAGAATGCATTTTGACATGTTATATATACATGAAGTACAACCTCCTGTTCTTTTGGTTGTGCAGGATGTGCAATTCCATTGGTCCTGTATTCATACATGATTCTATGAAGGTAATGTTCACGTCATTCTATTTTCTTTCCTATTCCCATTTCTCCTCATTTCCCTTCATCCCATGCCCCATTGTCTAATCCAAAGTATGTCTATTCTTCACTACCTCCTCCATTAAAGTGAGCTAGCAACCACATATGAGAACATTTGGCCTTTGGTTTATTGTGATTGGCTAAATTCACTTAGCATAGCATTTTCCAGTTCCATGAATCTACTGGCAAAAACCATAATTTCTTCATGGCTCACTAATATTCCGTTTTCTATGTATACCACATTTTCCGTATCCATTTATCTGTTGAGGGGCAGCTAGGCTGGTTTCATAGTTTAGCTTTTGTGAATTGAGCTGCTATAAACATTGATGTGGCAGTGTGTCCTTGGGGTATGTACTGAGGAGTGGAATAGCTGGAACAAATGGTAGTTTCACTCCAAGTTTTCTGAGCAATCTCCATACTCCTTTCCAGAGTGATTGTACCAACAATGAATGAGTGTACTTTTTCCCTCGCATCCTCACCAACATTTACTCTTATGTGTTTTCTTGATGCTTGCCATTCTGATTGGAGTTATTTGGAGCCTCAGTGTAGTTTTGACTTGCCTTTCTCTAATTGCTAGAGATGTTGAACATTTTTTTATATATTTGTTGACCAATTGTATTTCTTCTGTGAAGTGCCTATTCATTTACTTTGCCCACTTATTGATTGGAATTTTTTTCTGGTGTTAAATTTTTTGAGTTATTTATATATCCTGGAGATTAATGCTCTATTTGAGGTACAGGTGGCAAAGATTATCTCCCTTTCTGTAGGCTCTGTTCACAATCTTGATTGTTTCCTTTGCTGTGAAGAAGATTTTTAGTTTGATAACATCCCATTTGTTGATTCCTGCTTTTACTTCTTGTGATTTAGGAGTCTTGTTAAAGAATTCCTTTTCTAAGCCAACATGATATAGATTTGGTCCTAAATTTTCTTCTTTTAGGTGCAGGGTCTCTGGCCTAATGCCTAGGTCCTTCATTCACTTTGAGTTGAGTTTTGTGCTGGGTGAGAGAGGTTTAATTTTATTTTGATACATGTGTCTTCTATTCTGTAGCATTGGTCTACATGTCTGTTTTGGTGCCAACACTATGCAATTTTTCTTACTGTAGCTCTGTGGTATAATTTATGGTCTGGTATTGTGATGCCTCCTGCTTCACTTTTCTTGCTACAACTGCTTTGGATATTCTGGGTATCTTAATTTTCCAAAAGAATTTCATGACTGCTTTTCCTATTTCTATTAAGAACATCATTGGAATTTTAATAGAAATTGCATTAAATATGGATAGCACTTTTGGTAGTAGGGTCATTTTGACAATCTTAATTCTGCCTATCCAAGAACATGGGAGACCTTTCCATCTTCTAAGGTCTTCCTCAATTTCTTTCTTTAGGTATCTGTGGTTTTTATTTTAGAAGTCTTTCACATCTTTTGTTAGATTAATTCCCAAATATTTTATTTATTTATTTATTTATTTATTTATTTATTTATTTATTTATTGAGGCTCTTGTGAGTGAGCTAGTTTTCCTAATTACACTTTCAGTGGATTCATCACTGATATATAGGAAAGCATTTGATTTATGGGTGTTAATTTTACATCCTGCTACATAACTGAATTCATTTATGAGTTCTAGAAATTTTATGGTGGATTTTCGGGATCTTCTAAATATAGAACCATGTCATCAGCAAATAGGGATATTTTGAGTTCTTCTCCTGTTCATATCACTTTATTTTCTTCTGTCCAATTTCTCTGGCTAAAGGTTTATAATGATGTTGAATAAAAGTGGTGAAAGAGGGCATCCTTGTCTTGTTCCAATTCTTAGAGGGAAATGCTTTCAATGTTTCCCCATTTGAAATGATGTGGGCCTTGGCATTAGCTTATACAGTTTCGACAATGTTAACATATGTTCCTACTATCCCTAGTTTTTCTACTGTTTTGAACATGAATGGGTGCTGTATGTTGTCAAATGCTTTTTATGCAACTATTGAGATAATAATGTGATTCTTGTCTTTAAGTCTATTGATGTGATGAATTATGTTTATTGATTTCTCTATGTTGAACCAAACTTGCATCCCTGGAATTAACCCAACTTGATGCTGGTGCACTACCTCTTTAATATGTTTTTATATATGTTTTTCCAGTCTTTTTTTATTTTTTATTTTTTAAAATTTATTTATTTATTCCAATTTGTCATACAAGACAGCATAATGCATTTCAATTCATAGTACACATATAGAGCACAATTTCACAATTTTTCATTTCTATAGTTGTACACAGAGTCACACCATTCAAGTCTTTATACATCTACTTAAAGTAATGATGTCCATCTCATTCTACCATCTTTCCTAAACCTATGCCCCTTCCCATCCCTTCCATCCCCTTTAACCTATCCACAGTTCCTCCATTCCTCCCATGCTCCCTCCCACCCCCATTATGGATCAGCATATACATATCAGAGAAAATATTTGGCCTTTGGTTTTCTGGGATTGGCTTACTTCATTTAGCATGATAATCTCTAACTCCATCCATTTGCCAGCAAATGCCATAATTTCTCATTTAATGCTGGGTAATTTTTTATTATTTGTCAATGACATGATTCTATACCTAGAGGATCCAAAACATTCCACCAGAAAATTTTTATAATAATAAAATTCATTTATTATTTGTAATAAATGAATTCAGCAAACTAACACCCATAAATCAAAGGCATTTCTGTACATCAGTGACAAATACTTGTATATCAGAAGATGATATACAATCAGTCAACAAATATATGAAAAAATGCTCAACATTGACAAATAATAATAGTTTGAGTTCTCTTTTTCCTATCTGTATCCTTTACTTTCGTTCATCTGTCTAATTGTTCTGGCTAGAGTTTCAAGAACTATGTTAAATAGAAGTGATGAAGGAGGCATGCCTGTCTTGTTTCAGTTTTTAGAGGAAATGCTTTCAAATTTTCTCCATTTATAATGATGTTGGCCTTGTGATTAGCATAGATAGCTTTTATAATGTTGAGATATGTTCCTGTTATCCCTCATTTTTCTAGTGTTTTGAACATGAAAGGGTGCTGTATTTTATTGAATGCTTTTTCTGCATCTATTGAGATGATCATATGATTCTTTAAGTCTATTGATATGATGAATTACATTTGTTGACTTTTGTATGTTTAACCAACCTTGCATCCCTGGGATGAACACCACTTGCTAGTGGTACACTATTTTTTAAATATGTTTTTGTATTCGATTTGCTAGAATTTTATTGAGAATTTTTGCATCTGTGTTCATTAGGGATATTGGTCTGAAGTTTTCTTTCTTTGATGTGTCTTTGTCTGGTTTTGGAATCAGAGTGATACTGGCCTCATAGACTGAGTTTGCAAGTGTTCCCTCTTTTTCTGTTTTATAAAATAATTTGAGGAGTATTGGTATTAGTTCTTCTTTGAAGGTATTGTAGAGCTCAGCTGTGTATCCATCTGGTCCTGGGCTTTTCTTGGTTGGAAGGCGTCTGATGGTGTCTTCTATTTCATTGCTTGAAATTGATCTGTTTAACTTGTGTATATCATCCTGACTCAGTTTGGTTAAATCATATGATTCTAGAAATTTGTCGATGTCTTCTTTATTTTCTATTTTAATGGAGTACAAATTTTCAAAATAAGTTCTAATTATCTTCTGTATTACTGCAGTGTCCATCATGATATTTCTGTTTTCATCACAGATTTTAGTAATTTTAGTTTTCTATCTCCTTCTCTTCCTTTGCATGGCTAAGGGATTATTAATTTTCTCTATTTTTTAAAAGAACTATCTTTTAGTTTTGTCAATTTTTTATTTGTTTCTTTTGTTTCAATTTCATTAATTTCAGCTCTGATTTTAATTATTTCCTGTCTTCTACTGCTTTTCGTGTTGATTTGTTCTTCTTTACCTAGGGCCTTGAGAGATAATGTTAGGTCACTTATTTGTTGACTGTTTTCTTCTTTTAAGGAATAAGCTCCATGCAATGTACTTTCCTCTTAGTACTGACTGCCTTCATAGTGTCCCAGAGATTTTGATATGTTTTATCAGTACTCTCATTTAACCTAAGAATGTTTTAATCTCCTCTTTGATGTCTTATGCAATCCATTGTTCATTCTATAGCATATTATTTAGTCTCCAGGTGTTAGAATAGCTTCTATTTTTTTATTTTATTATTGATTTCTAATTTTATTCCATTTTGATCTGATATAATGTATGGTAATATCTCTACATTTTTGCATTTGTTAAGAGTTGCTTTGTGCAGTCATGAAATTCATCTGGAAAAATAAGAGACCCAGAATAGCTAAAGCAATCCTTAGCAAGAAGATTGCAGCAGGTGGCATCACTATACCAGACCTTAAATTATACTACAGAACAATAGTAACAAAAACAGCATGGTATCGGCACCAAAATAGACTGGTAGACCAGTGGTACAGAATAGAGGACACAGAAACTAACAGATATAATTTCAGTTATCTTATATTAGACAAAGGTACCAAAAATGTACATTGGAGAAAAGATAGTTTCTTCAACAAATGGTGCTGGGAAAACTGGAAATCCATATGTAACAAAATGAAATTAAACCCTTATCTCTCACCATGCACAAAACTCAACTCAAAGTGGATCAAGGATCTAGGAATTAGACCAGAAACACTATGCCTAATAGAAGAAAAAGTACACTCTAATCTCCAACATGTTGGATTAGGCCTCAATTTCCTTAATAAGACTCCTGCAGTGCAAGAATTAATATCAAGAATCAATAAATGGGATAGATTCAAACTAAAAAGCTTCTTTTCAGCAAAAGAAACAATCAGTGAGGTGAATAGAGAGCCTACTAATTGGGAACAAATTTTTACCACATACACTTCAGAGAGAGCACTAATCTCTAGAACATATAAAGAACTAAAAAATCTTAACACCAAAAACACAAATAAATAAATGGGCCAAGGAACTGAACAGACACTTCTCAGAAGAAGATATACAATCAGTCAACAAATACATGAAAAAATGTTCAACATCTCTGGCAATAAGGGAAATGCAAATCAAAACTAAGATTTTATCTCACACCAGTCAGAATGGCAGCTATTAAGAACACAAACAACAATAAATGTTGGCGAGGATGTGGGGGAAATGGCACACTCATACATTGCTGGTGGGACTGCAAAATGCTACAGCCAATCTGGAAAGCAGTATGGAGATTCCTTGGAAAACTTGGAATGGAACCACCTTATGACCCAGCTATCCCGCCCCTCAGTCTAAACCCAAAGGACTTAAAAACAGCATACTACAGGGACACAGCCACATCAATGTTTATAGCAGCACAATTCACAATGGCTAAATTGTGGAACCAACCCAAATGCCCTTCAGTAGATGAATGGATAAAGAAAATGTGGTATATATACACAATGGAGTATTACTTAGCAATAAAAGAGAATAAAATCATGGCATTTGCAGGTAAATGGATGAAGTTGGAGAATATAATGCTAAGTGAAGTTACCAATCCCAAAAAGCCAAATGTCACTTGTTTTCTCTGATATAAGGAGGCTGTCTCACAGTGGGGTTGGGACAGAGAGCATGGGAGGATTACAAGAACACTAGAAGGGCCAATGGGGAGGGAGAAAAAGGGAGGGGCAAAAGGGTGAAGAAGAAGAAAAAACAGATGGTAGAATGAGTTGGATATTATTACCCTAAGTGCATGTATGAAGCCACGAATGCTGTGAATATATTTTGTATACAACCAGAGATATGTAAAAATGTGCTCTATAAGTATAATATGAAATGTAATGCATCCTGCTATCATTAATAACAACTTAGAATAAAAAATAAATAAATTTTAAAAAATAAGTTGCTTTGTGGCATAATACATGGTGTATTTTAGAGAAGGATCTATGTGCTACGGAAAAAACAGTGTATTTACTTGTTGATGGATGAAATATTCTATATATGTTAAGTCTATGTTATTGATTGTATTATTGAATTCCATAGTTTCTTTGTTGAGCTTTTGTTTGGAGGATCTATGCAGTGGTGAAAGAGGTGTGTTTGATTGGTTTTTCCTTTAGTGTAATATCTCCCTTTGCTGATTTTTATTGTTGTTTTTCATTTCCTCCTCATGGATGTTCTGTAGTGCAGGCTTTCTAGTTGTAAATTCTTTTTAGGTTTTATTTATCATGGAAGGTTTTTATTTCATCATCAAACCTAAAGCTTAATTTTGCCGGATATGAGATTCTTGGTTGGCATCTATTTTCTTTCAGATCTTGGTATATGTTGTTCTAGGATATTCTTGCTTTCAGGGTCTGGGTTGAGAAATCTTCAGAGATCCTAATTGGTTTCCCCATATATGTAATCTGATTGCTTTCTCCTGTGGCTTTTAAAATTCTCTTCTCATTCTGTATGCTAGGCATTTTCATTATAATGTGTCTTGGTGTAGATGTGTTGTGATATTATACATTTGTTGTCTTGTAGGCCTCTTGTATTTGATTTTCCAATTCATCATGTTTGAAAATTTTTCTGACATTATTTCATTAAATAGATTTTTCATTCCTTTGGTTTGTAACTCTATGCCTTCCTTGATCCCAATAATTCTTAAATTTGGTCTTTTTTGTGTTATACCATTATTCTTGAATATTCAACTCATGTTAATGATCTTTTGCTTCCTGTATTTGCTCTAATATCATACTTTAATTCACAGAACATTTTAATTATGTATATCCTGAACTCCTTCTCAGCCATTTCTTCTGCTGTGCTGGGCATGGATTCTAATAATGTAGTATCTTAGTTTGTTTGGGTCTCTTTCTTCCCTTATTTTTGCATGTTCTTAATGTGTCTTCCCTTCTAGTAGTGCAGGTTCAAGTTGTTACAGTTTTTACCATACAGGCTTATAGTGTTCCTGCAGGGTTCCAATACTTCTCCTTTAAGGAGGAGAACAATATTAACAGATCCCAATACAAAAAATATACATCCTTATATCAAATAGCTCCTATTAATACCTGTACGGTTTTGTCACAATATACAGAAATGGTGATTTCAGTTATTCTCTACAGTATAAGCAGGTAGGTTTGCAAAAGGGTCTACAGTTTCTGATGGTGGACAAAGAGAGAACCAGGGGTGGGGTGTAGGATGAGATGTTACAGGGGTAGCGAGTGAGGATACAGAGTTTTTAAATCTTAAGGAGTGTGAAAGAAGAATCTAAAGAAGTTGGCTAGTAGCAAGATAAAAGAGAAAAAGTGATTTGGGGGAGACAAGTAAGTGAGAAGACAATAGAGAAAGTACAACAAGCAAACAAACATTGAAAATTAAGAAAAAATTTAAAAATGTAAAAATAGGAGATAAAAGAATATATAACACAACTGTAATATACTGCTCAGACATTCCAGACCTCAGCAGCCTAATCCACAAAAAGTATTTGGTTTCACAAATGTTGTGGATATGAAGGCAGGAGAAGAGAGAGAAAGAAAAGAAGAAAATCTCTAAGGAAAATATAAGGATAGTTTTTGTTGGTGTTCAGTATCTTTCCTGCTTCCCTTTTCATCCAATAGGTGAGGTTGTCTGTTGTTTGCTGGTGTCTCCACCATCAGGATGGTGAAGTTTATTAGGGTGAGAGGGTTGGTCTTAGGGGTGGAGCTCCTGGGAGGGTTGGTCTTGGGGGTGGAGCTCCTGGAGATGGGGTATAGCACTTGCAGGGCACAATGGGAGACTGTACCCCAAAGATCTCCCTTGGGGCCTACTCATGTGTTGTGGGCACCTGTCTTATCTCCTTATATGACCTGTAGACCTCAAAATTCCTGTTCTCTAATTTAGTCTCTAAACTGTATTTCACTCACCTTCTCCATACTTCCAATCAGGAACCTTTCTCTCTGGAGGTCTTGTGGACTGCACTCTGCATTGCAGAGAGCTGTTTTGTATTGGGCAGTTCAGGACAAGGCTTTGTGAGCTACTGATGTTCACATAGCCATAAGCACTGGGTTAGTGGCTGTAGGGAAGTGGGTAGTAGAGTGTCTCCGAGTTTTTGATATGTTGTATTGCTATTCTCATTTACCTCTGGGTATTTTTTTATATCATCCCTGATTTCTTCTGCTATCCATTGGTCATTTAATAGTGTATTATTTAGTCTCCAGTTGTTAGAGTATCTTCTATTTTTTATTTTATTGTGGATTACTCATTTTGTTCCATTATGATCAATATAATGGAAGCTATTATCTATTTTTTTTTTTTATTTGCTAAGAGTTGTTTTGTGTTCTAAGATATAGTCTATTTTAGAAAATGATCCATGTACTGCTAAGAAGAAAGTTTATTACACATTGATAGATAAAATACTTTATATATGTCTGTTAAGTCTAAATTATTGATTTTATTATTTAGTTCTATAGTTCTTTGTTTACTTTTTATTTAGAGGATCTATCCAATGGTGAGAGAGATGTGTTAAAGTCACCCAGAGCAGAAAGATTTGGAAGACGTGGACTTGAAAGGCTAGAGTAAACCTAGGGCTAAGGAAGTTGCAGTTGTTAAAGACATTACCACCACTAAAGAAATGCTAAAGACTTTGCCTAAAGACAATAAGAAAAATGGCTTGTGGGAATCTCAGTAGCTGGCCAGACTACACCCATCTCTAGCTCAAGGGAGTAAAAATGAAAATTGTCTTGAGACTAGTGAGGAATCCTTGCACAAGGGAGTCTAGGAAGTTTTTTTTTTTTTTTCAATATGCTCAGCCACCTAGACACAGAGAGGCTGCAGCAGCAAGGGTAACTGGAGGCTTGGCTATTGCTTGAAATGGCAGTAAACCTTGGCATCAAGCACATGGTGCTGGTTCTGCCTGAATGTAGGATTCTGGAGTTAGGGATTCATGGAGGCTTCCATCAAGGTTTCAAGGGAAGGCCTTGGAGGCCAGGCAAAATGCACAAGATCGGAGTCCATGTGGGCACCATCTGAGAAAGCTAAATGTGGAGATTTGAGAAGAAGCTGAAGCTGCAATGGAGACCCCCCAAGACTAAGAAATGCTAGTAACATTGTCCTATGAAAGCTGCAGGAATTGAGCAGAGACAAGCCAACAGAAAGGTCACTTGGGCTGCAACCAACATGTCCTCAGGGGCACAGATACGCAAGCCCTTTGGAGAGTACATCACAATGCCATGTGCCCCAGATGCCAGACAAGGAGCTATAGGACTTGTTTGCCCAGCTGGATTGCCATCTTTCTTTGGTCCTATCCCTTCTTTCTATGCTGCTAATTTTGTGAGTGGAAATGTTTACTCCGTACCATTTTATATTGGATACTTGTAAATTGCTTTTAATTTTATCTTCCCTCTGTGATGTTCTGCCTCACCTCCTGCCCAGAGGAATGGAGCCCAGGCTTCTATGGACTATGACCTCTTAAACTGTGAGCCCTCAAATAAACTGTTTCTCCTAAAATTGTTCTGGTCAGATCACAGCAGCAAAATAGCTGACTAAAACAAAAATCAAGAGAAACAAACGAGAGGAAAAAAAAATATATATATATACACACATATAATGTAAAAATTTTAAAAATTGGGGCTGGGGATGTGGCTCAGCGGTACAGCGCTCGCCTCTCACGTGCGCGGCCCGGGTTCGATCCTCAGCACCATGTAAAAACATAAATGCATTGCATTGTGTACAACTAAAGTAAATAAATAAATATTTTTTTAAAAATTGAAAATAGAAAAAAAATAGAATATAAAACAAAACTGAAATGTACTAATCAAACATCCTAGTCCTCAATAAACTGATCCATGAAAAATAACTGGTTTCAAAAGTGGTAGAAATGAGAGAGGAATAAAAAAGAAAAAAAAAATCTTGATGAAAAGTTAAAGAATTGTTTCTGTTTTAGATCAAGAGATTCTCAGCTTCCCTTCTCAGCAGTGTTAGGTCTGGAGTATGATGCTTGCTCCACCCTCAGGGTGGGGTTGCTAGGATGAGAGGGTTTATCCTGGAAGTAGAACTCTTGGAGGAGGGATTTAGCATTGAGTAGCCTCTAGGCTCTTCCCTGAATGCCTATTGGTCCTGAGATTTTAAATCAGAACTTCTTCAGGACCTAGTTATTGCTTGTCCACACTGGAAGCCTTCACCCTAGGGATCTTCTTTGCATTACACTGTGTGGTGTAGGAGCCAATTCTTAGTCCACTACATCACCTGCCAACCGCAGGTTTCCTGGTATTGTGTTCGATCTCCAAACTCAACCACTCCCACCCCTGCCCTTTGGAATTCTCAGCCAGGTGGCCCTGCAAGCAGCCAAATTGGAGGAGAAGGGGGAGAGCTGGGTGGGTTTCTACGACCCATGTTCTCCTGTGTAAACCTCTCTACACATTTGGTTCTCTCCTGGTCATTTAGGTATAGTCTCTGTTGCACAGCGTATGTTTGCCAGGCCTGTTTTGGGGGCCAGACACAGGTTTGCCAGAAATTGGCTCCCTCAGCCACTGGCCCCTGCCCTGTGACTGCAAAAGGTTCCTTCATCTGACCTACGCATGCTGCCTAGATCAATGAGGTTTCTTTCCTACACAAGGATATTGTGCAATGCAACTTTCAGTCTAGTTGGGCAGTATCTTTGAACTCTAAACTATCCATATCCAGACATCCCTTAGCCCTCCTAAAAATGCGGGTTCCTTTGATTCCCTTATCCCTTTACTGTGCTCCCAGAGGGATCATCTGGCTTGTACTCTCTGACCAGGGCTGTGGTGCTGGGGATTTTTTCCTTATTATATCTGACCTCCTGATTACCCAATCTGTTTTGAGTTTCCAGTATTAAATTCCAGTAAAGTCCCCCTATTTTTATTCATTCACCCACCTTGCTGAGAAGCTGACTATCTGCTTTTCTTGGTTTCACACCATAGAGCAGCCAGAGAAGTGACCTGCTCTATTCTGTCATCTTGAAACCCCCCTCTCTGATTGCTTATTGATGGGTATGACAGAAGCTCTAGAACAGCAGCCTGAAAGGATACAGATGGGGGAGACAGTATTTGTCATCTACAAATATTATTATTTTTTATTAGAATGGGTTAGAAAACAAGTATTATTACATTCATCATCATACTCTCATTTGGTTGAAGTTTTTTTGTTTTTTTTTTAAACATTCATTTTGCACTTCTCAGTACCACAGTACATTTGTCAACATCCCAAATCTATTACATATATTTCTATCAAAAGTTATAAACTTAATAATATTTAACTGGGTTTACTCAAAGCATAGATGTTTATATTCCCTGCCTAAAATTATAAGCCTCAATTAAATATAAGAGATGTGTGGTTCAACTCCTTATATAGGAGGAAATAAAATATAGAGTGTTTTCAGCAGGGGGAGGCTCAGGGAGGTAGTATCTGTCCCGTGGGTGACAGCTAATGAAATATCAAGAGGGGACTAGGTGACTGCCTCTTGCACCCATGTCTTTTTTTAACATACCAGATAGCATGAAGGTTAGATAAGAAAGGAAACCCAGTTGATGGGAGCTACCTTCCTCCTAGACCTACATAAGTATAGAACTGTATAAGTATATGGAGTTCCTGTCATCTAAATTACCTTCAGATGCTTCTGTTGTAGGCTGTATTGCTTTAAAAATAACAAAAACAAGAAAAAAGCATTTTTTTCTGTCTACTTTGACCTCATTCTTCTCCGTGGGGATAAATCCATTTTATTGAAGAGGTGACAGTTTGTTCTTTCTGCCAAATGGATGATATACTGTTGAACAGAGAGTGTCTGTCATTGATAAGCTTATACAAATTCTCTCCTCGTTGGTGGCAGTGTGGTAAATCTCACAGAACTTTGTCACTGCCAGTTAGTGCTGCCTCAGAACCTACAAAGGAAAATGAAAACAAAAGTGTTACAGCAAACAGGTGCATGATAATATTAATTCTGACTGGCTGACTGCACTTGAGAAAGAGAAATGGATTATGGCTACTTCATGATCATTTTTAAATTATGTATTTGCACATTGTATTGTTCCCCTGGGAAGGAAGTCATGATGATAATGTAGACCACCTTCGTGTAGGGTTCCAACGTGACTCTTATCAGCTGTGCACTGGTGGTATTAGACATGTAATTAATCAGAAAACAATTTAATTTCTCCTTGTCAGCAGGGCAGGAGGTTGGATGAGTGTTGGGTCACCTGAAATTAGTAAGTTTTGTTATTTTTATCTTAAAGGCAAAGAAAATATTACATGGTATCTATAATTGTCAGCAATTCCTGGGGTGATAGAAAATTAAACCATCAACTAAAGAGCCAGTTCAGCATCCAGAGAAATTATTGTAAATATGTGTCTTAGTGCATTTAAGTTTAAAAAGAGAATTAACTAGCTTATCAGGTCAGCTAAATGTTATTTCTTTTATATAAAAAAATTATTGAAAAATATTTTCCACTTGAGTATTGACTAAGGAATAAGCAATAGATATCAAAGTATTTTGCAATCTTGAAAATGCCGTGAAATTTATCTTATGTTTCTTAAAATGAACTGACTTACTGCAGTCATTATTGGGAACAATGATACATCTTTCCTAATAGAAAATTAATCTTATAAATTGATTCTCTTTGTTAGAAAGTAATACTCCAAGAATTCATATCTTACCATGTCCATGAGAGCTTGTGAATTAATATATACAACATTATACTTTAAGCAGAGATAAATTTCAACCACAGCAATACTAATATAAAATGTATCTATTAATAGTAAAGATTATATTATTGCTTATTATAGGTGCCTGAAGAACTGTCACTAGGTAAGTAATTTGAGTAATTTCAAGGAAACAGTTTATTTCCCTTTTTTCCCCCTATATCTCATTGGTTCAAATACAGGTCTATTCTAAATATAAAGTGGATAGAAAATTATATTCATTGAGCACCCAGGCACACCAGCAAAATTTGGATGCAGAAAACATGCTCTTCTTGACTTTTAAACAAATGTTATTGTTTTTTCAGGACCCAAATACTGATAATATATCAGTGATGTGTCATATGTAAATATATGATGTGTAAGATAGACTATATATAACTAATTGTGAGAATGAAAAACAATTACATGCTACATATTATCTTCTGTTTAGTTTAGCTCTTTGGAAAATTCTACTTTGCTAATATTAAACAAGTTAAACACAGATTTCTTGAAACTTTGTCAATTTCAATATTTACTGATATTTATTTGATATGGGTGTTAGTCACAATATTTTTCTTTTCTAGCATCTGGAAAAGACTATTTTCCAACCTAATTCTTGTTATAACTCTAACAGGATTCGTCATAGAACACTATTCTCACTGATGTGTCTGGGCTGGTGGTACACAGCATACACAGCATGACTTTGGCCTCTGTTTAGGGTGTGCTGGATCTCTCTGAGTGGTCCAGTTCAGATACAGCGATGGCTTTAAGTGATGATCTTTTTATCTGTTGCACTTGCAAATTTTGTAATTGGGATTTTAGATGTTTATATTAAAAATACAAGACCATCTGTTGTATAAGGACAGAATCAATGTTTGCACTATGTGACATGTCATACCTAAGAGCTAGAAGAATTCTTGCTATAAAATATTAGACTCCCATTTTAAAATTAATAAAAAGAAAGATTTATTTGTTTATTCTTATCTTGGGTTAGGAGGGGCAAACACTATGTTTGTGGTTGTAGTAATTTATGGGCAGAAAATATCCAAACAGGCTGATTCACTTGGGGTTTTCTAACCTGATCGTCCTGATGTTTTTTTGATATCAGGAACTAATCTCTGGCTATAATCCCAGTGATTGAGGAGACTGAGGCAGGAGGATCACAAGTTCAAAGGCCAGCTTCAGCAAAAGTGTGGTGCTAAGCAACTCAGTGAGATCCTGTCTCTAAATAAAATATAAGGTAGGGCTGGGGATGTGGTTCAGTGGTTGAATGCCCCTCAGTTCAATCTCCAGGACCCCACGCCACCCCCCAAAAAAACATAACTAAGCTGTGGCTTAGTGGGATATTCTGAATGTCTTCAGTGAAAGCAGTAGCAATGATTTTAGGTAGATGGGGGGATTATGAAAGCAACAAGTAGAAAAAACATGGAAAAAAAGAGAAAAGTAAATAAAGAAAAAGAAAGTGAAAGAGTAAAGTCTTGAGGAGAAAGTACATTCAATCAGCCTCTTCAGCCTCATTTCACCATTGCCACGCAGCATGCAGCATATAGTCCTGGCAGAATTTGCTTCAAAGAGGTTCTAAAGGTCACCAAAAAGACAACTGACTTATATGCCTTCGTACTTGCTCCTCTAGTAATTCAGAGAGATGCACTGGCTGTCAGTGCCTTTGCTGGCCTAAAGCTATTTGTATTTAATGCCCAAGTTTAGAAAGAACTATTTCAACTTGGCCCTGGGATTCTTATTAGTTCCAGAATAACCCTGGAGGAAAGGACTGTTTGTTAAAATGGGATTCTATAAAATTCAACATGTAACATTTGTTTCATGCTTCATTCTGTCCTCTAGAAAAACCATAGCTATAGATAAAATGTTTCATGTAGACATAGCATATATAATTTGTCAAAGATTGCACCTGAGAATAGAGGTGACAGAGATAAATGATATTTTTAAATATTCTAATTCCAAGTTACAAATTTAAGGTTCTTTAATTATAATTCATTCATCTTTCTGTTACTTTTACAAATATTTATTCAATGTCTACTAGATGCTCTAGTAGGCACTAAGGATATAGTAGTGAACAAGACAGACAAATCCCTGTATTTGTGGAGCTCCTATTCTACTGGAAAAGATAAATAAATTAGCAAGAATAGAAGTAATAAAAAATCTTATAAAGTTCACTGTAAATAGGTTTCTAAAGAAAATTTGGTAATGTAGAAAAGCAAAACACATGAATATTTAGAGGGAAAAAGGTGCTTTAGACAGGGGAAAGCAAATGTCTAAGCCCTTGAGAAGGAACAGAGTTCATGAGAAGAACTGATATGTAAGAAGGACCTGTTTGGATGAAGAGAATGTGTGTTTAAGAAGAATGACAGGTTGTGAAATGTAGAGACAGGCAGGAGCCAGATCATTTTGAGTTGAGGAGAGAGATAATTTGATAACACATTAAATGACCATCTTTACCCATATGTGTGAAATAGACTGTGGAATTCAAGAAAGGAAACATAGAGAAAAGGCAAGATGCTTTTGGAATAGTTTCGGAGTGAGAAAACCGTACAGGTATCTGAGTGCTATTTGTTGACTTCTTTATGAGGCAGTATTGATTTCTGCCTACCCCAGTACAGTTAACATGATTCAGCCATATTAAAAACAATATTTAGCCATATTGAAAACATCTAGAGAATGGATCTGCTTTCCATCTCTCATGCTAATTATCACTGACCTAGTATGGTCGATTCCAGGCTCTGTCATATCATGGAAACGTGGATAATCGCAAATGTATTCAGGAGAGGGAAACAAAGTGATGAATAACCTTGGAACCAGGTTATAATAGAAATGACTGGAAAAAAGTAAATTAATGATTCAGCTAATATTTACTGGAGTTTTTGACCAAAATTCAAGGGATACTTCCTTCTCCTTGCAAAGTCTTCATTGAATTAATCGACTATTGCTTTTTGGGGGGTGGGTTTAGGGGAGTGCCAAGGTCGACTGCACTCAGGTGCACTCGACCACTGAGCCACATCCCCAGCCCTATTTTGTATTTTATTTAGAGACAGGGTCTCACTGAGTTGCTTAGCACCACACTTTTGCTGAAGCTGGGTTTGAACTTGCGATTCTCCTCCTGCCTCAACCTTCCGAACTGCTGGGATTACAGGCGTGCAACACCGTGTCTGGCTCAACTATTGCTTTTTATAAGCCATGGAGTGAAAGATGCAGAATTGTAAGATAATAAACAAAAGGGTTTATTATAGTTGAAAGTAGGCTCTTATCCTATTTATATATCCGTGGAATGATTTGACTTGTCTCTTTCTTTTATACCTGGTTTAACAGTAATTACTTTCAATTTCAAATTGTCTTCTTTACTTGTTATATGGAGAGTTGAACTCTGTGTATTCTTTAATAACAAGCAACTATAATTGTGCATGACAAGATATAAATACTTGAAGAAAAGTAAACTTTTTTTCCCTATTGTAACATACGTAAATATCATTTTCAGTATTCTGCTCTATTAGTGAGATGCAAATGCCTCTCACTTCCCACAACAAAGAATTGCCACATAGCCAACCATCTCAACTCAAAATTCAGAGGTAAATATTACATGCAATTGCTACCTTAAATAACTAAAATTGATCATATTCAATCAGTTGAGACTTATATTAAGAAATTCAAATTGACAACCCAGTAGAAGCTACAGAAAAGCAAGGGGTAGAATGTATTAGTCTAAAAAGAAAGCCATTTTAATCAACCAGAGGTTGCTCAGTGGTAGAATCAGCTATACCTCAAGGCATTCTGTCAGATCTTTTCAAATAAAGTTCAGCCTTAGATAAATGATCATTATATGATTTTGGTAACATACAGTTTGCTCTGATATACAAAAGTCCCCTGCAATTCTTAGAAGTGTGATTCTACAAGTTAGACTTTAAAAACAGCTATGTTTTTATTTTTAATATTTAATAATAGGTGATTTTTTAATACCAGGGTATTATGAAATGAGAGAATGGTGCATGATGACAGGTAGAACTATTAACAGAGAGAAAATATTGGAAGTTAGAAACAAAATATGGGTACATTTAACAGACCTGATATCTATTGGATATAATAGATAATAGAAGAGAGAGTAAGAAATATTTCTGTCTACTCTTTTGAGCCAGCATGTGTTGAGAATCATGGAGACAGAAATAAAAATAAAGAAAAACAAAAAGAGGAGGTTATTTTGAGAGTAAAGGTGGAAAGATATGATGTAACATTGAATTTGGAAAAGTATTGTCAACTAAAAAGCAATGAATTGAGTAGAAAAATTAATACCTTAGTGTGTGTGTGTGTGTGTGCGTGTGTGTGTGTGTGTGTGTGTGTGTGTGTGTGTGTGTGTGTTAGTGGAGCATAAGAAAGAATATAATCTGTTTTGGATTCCATTCAAGGGAAACTTTTAAAGTAATATAATAACATGGACCTCATTATAAAATGGCCTTTTTATGTACTCAGATAATTTCATTCTGCAAGGTTATTCTATATGTTTAGAACTATGTTTTAAATATAGTTTCCTAATAATCTTCTAATATTAATTACATTCAAAATGCAAAATATCATATTTTGGAGAAAATAAACTTGAATTTGGAGGCCTGTGTACTAGTTTCAATTTTGCCATGAATTTTGGGACCTTGAGTAAGCCATTGCTTCCTTTTCTGTATCAGAGTCCTTTCAGCTACATAAATCCTCTTTTACATTCTAATATTTTCCAATCATCTCAGAACTTCTAGCAGAGCCCCAAGAGAAAGATGACATTATTTGCCCATACATTTGAAAGAATGGTACTAGACACATCCATGTAGTATTTACTAAAAAATGTTATATATGGTCCAGATTAAATAATTAGATCTTTAAAGAAAGCTAAGAGATATGGAAAATGGAGTACCAAACTCCATAAAGCTGATAGCAATGGTCTGAATTTTATTTCGTATGAAGGGGAAATAAAGAGGGATACTTCCCTCCAACCAAAAGAGAGATCTTCAAAGAAACCACTTGCATTGATTGACATGTCTGCAAAAGAAAAAAAGCCTTTCATCCCATGCCAAACACCACCATTCTACTACTAAATGATATAAACACTGATATAAACAAAACATGATAAGAAAAATCTTGGGAATACCTTCTATAGATTTTAAGAGTGAGTGACATAAGAGAATAGAAATTGGCTACCATTCCCTGAAGTCAGAAAGTTGATAAGAGCTGCTCTTAAAACAGAAAGAGATTTGAAGATAGCAGGGGATACACTAAGTCCTGATACTTGGAAGATTTCTGAGGCTTGTGTGGGTCAGAAGTCGCTGTGTCAGATTTGAGCCATCTGGATTCTAGCAAGTACCACCTGACAGGAGGAGGTGACTAAGAATAGGGTAGACTATACCTTAATCAATTCTATGGTGATATAACAAAATATTGAATCTGAGTTCTTTATAAAGAAAAGTGACTTATTTAGCTCACACTTCTGGAGCTCTAAGATCATTACACACTGGCAATCTGTTGAGGGGCCCCTGTCTGGGTTAAAACTTGGTGAACAATCTGAAAGGGAACCAGCAACATGCCAAAAATGGCAAATGCCTGTCATTGCCTTACATTATACCAACTCACTCTCCTTAGAATTCAATCCACAAGCCACTATTAATCCTTTCTGAGGTGGATCCCCAGGATCTTATTGCTTTCCACTAGGACCCACATCTTGGGTGTTGCCTCATGCTACCACACTGGGGACCTAGCTTCCAGCATGTGAACTCATTGGGTAGCACTCAAATAATACCCAAACCATAGCAGACTACTAGTGCCTAGAACTGGAAGGACGTTACCCACATAAGACATCAGTCAGAGTGTGGGTTGTCTTGTCTGTGAACTAGACAGAATGATAAATTAGAAAGTACCACCAAGGAACCAACATATGCAACACACTAAAGAATCAGCATTTGGGCAAATGCCATACATATAGTCCCTGTGGACATATCACAATTTGCCCAATCAACTCAGACTATGAACAGAGTAAGCTTTATCTGTGAAGAAGAGAGAAAGGAGGAATGAGAGGTTAAAGACTGTTTGGGAAGAACTAATGTGTTAATACAGACAGCTCTTTGCATACACAGGTTCTGCATACAAGAGATTTCACTAATTACAGATTAAGAATCTTTGAAAAAAATTACACCTGTGCTGAATACATACAAGCTTTCTTTCCTTGTCATTACTTCTTAACAATTCAGTATAAAATTATTTACATAGCTTTTGCATTTTATTAGGTATTATAATTAATCTAAAGATGATTTAAAGTATACAGAAGAATGTGTTCAAGCTATATGCCAATACTATGCCATTCTACATAAGTGACTTGAACGTCCACATCCTGGTATCTGGAAGGGGTCCTGAAACTAATCCCTTGTGGATACCAAGGGATAACTATATACTAAAAATTAATTTTAATTGCTAAATCATGCATTGTTTTAATAATTTAAAGAGTATGGACAGCTGGAGACCCATCGAGAATGTCATCTAGGGCAGGGGAAAGGAAATTCGGCAGATGTTTAAAGCAGTAATTGGAGAAACATAATTTTTTTTCAGTCTCTGTCTTAAATGTATTACATATAATTGGACATTTTCTCCTTATTGATATATAAACTCATGATAATCTTTCATTGGTATTATTTTTCAGTAAAAATAAATTGGATGCTACTGTGAGTCAGGGAACATAGACACTAGAAACAGCAGATTAACAAAGATAAAGATTCCCCATGTGATTTTTATTCACATAGGATACAGACTCTCTAGTCCATTCAGGCTACTCTAACAAAGTACAATAAACTGGGTGGCTTGAAAGCAACAGAATTATATTTTCTCAGAGTTTTACAAGCAGGGAAATCCAAAATCAAGTCACAGGTGAATTCGGTGTCTCCTAAGGGACTACTTTCTCATGAATGGCACCTTCCTGACATGTGCACATATCATGGAAGAGGCTAAAAATGCTTTTTATAGGTGCTAATCCTATTCATGAGTGCTCAGCCCTCATGACCTAATCACCTCCCAAATGATCCCTCCTCTCAATACTATCACCGTAAGGGTTAGATGAATTGTGGAGCGACACAAGCATTAGATCACAGTACAGACCTTTGGACCCAATGATCAAATCTTGAACTACGTTGAAGGAAAACATGCCCAGGAGTCTTTATGGTATAGACCATTCCTTATGTTAAAAAATAGTTTCATTAGAGGTCTTTTTTGGACCCTCTCTAGGGCATATGTTAGTAATGCACATTCGAATAATTCAGAAAACAGGGCTTCTAAGAGGGTGATAAAATATTGAATGTATTTAGATAGGAGGAAAAAGAAGAAAAGTGCATTAAAACAGGGAGCAATACATTCACAGTTTGCATAGAGCTCTAGCTCTGCCTGCTTATATCCTTCAACACATTACAGAGATTCTTACTCAGCTCCCATGCCTTTCTCCAAGCACTCATATTCCATAACCATAAGCTCAAATTGGCTATTCAAGCTTAGCAGAATAAATTGAGAATATGTGACTTGTTGATTCATGAATGATTAATCGTACAGTTTGGATAAAGCATAGAATCCAGAACAAATAGATGCTTTGTCCTAGATTAATGTGCGGAAGTTATGACATTTGTGTTTTTACTAGGTATTTTGCTATAACTTATGTCAATACAGTGGTTTGTTACAAATGTTATGCTTTTAATTTAATTAAAAAAACATGAGTGGCAATTTTTTTTCTATTGAGAGATTGTAGAAAAATCTATTCTTAGAGTAATAAATAGAACAAAATGGAATGTTTGAGAGAGCCTATGGGAATATCACATGATAATTCCCATAGACATATATTAAAAACATTTTTGATAATCCTTCATTTGTTGCTTCTGAAACATTTAAATATGATTCTACATTCTTATGATGGAGAATTAATTTTCAAAAGTTTTCATTGTGTTTATTTAGTATTGGCTATGACCAATAGGCATAACCATAAAATTAATTTCATAAAATAGGTCAGAAAATTATTTATTGGTGTCAAAGGCACTAATAAGAAAGACATGATTTCTGCACCAAGTGTTCCATACTGAGCTCCTCAAACCAGTTTTTCTATTTGCAACTATTAACTTTAAAATTGAATATTTAAATTATTCAGCTTTCTTCTCCCTTGTGGGTAGAAAACATATATGGTATTTTACTAGGTCATGCATATACAGTCCTAAAATTGCCTCTGTATTCTCCTATTTAAAATATAATTGCACAGCTTTCCTCCTGACTCACAGTACTCAGTCACATGGACCTTAATTACTATTCCCTTCCTAGTCTGGAGCCTTATATTGAGTAAGCCACAGACCAGAGGATCTTAGAGACACTTCAGAGGGTCCATGATGGAAGATTATGTTTATACAACTATAAATATGTTGTTGGTCTTTTTGAAAATTGTCTTGACATTTTCACTAGTGATGCATAATCAACCTTGAGAAAAATGCCAGATCCATGGTTTAAACTTGGCAGTAGCACCAAATAATATTAAGTAAAATTTGAACTTTAGTCTTACTCAATATCCTTAATGAAACTGTAGAATACACTAATTTTTATTAAAAGCCTTGAATACATGTATTTTCATAATTCGTGTGATAAAATGAAAAGCATGATAAACCACTGCTAGTTCATGCAGAAGAGCCATGGTTCCTTTAGGAGAAAGCATCATGCTTTTATTTGAAATCGTGTGATTTTTGATTTGTGAGATAACCAAAAAGCCACTTTTCCACGAAACACCAATTTACTTGAAAGAAAGACTGACAAACTGTGATTCAGATGTACTTGGCAGATATTTTCTTTAAAATGAACTAAGTAGGCCTGTCACTTCAGGAAAAATAATTGATAGTATTTATTACCAAAGACAAAATTCAAGCTTCCATCCCCAAACTAACTTTCTTGAAAACTTATGTTCACCCCCATGAGCCAGATCACTTCCCAATAGTTAAAGATTTTTATGATAACTTTAATTTTGATTTTTTTTTCTTTTTACAAATTGTCTAATGAAGTGGGAACAATTCATTGATGCAATATTTCCCAAATGAACAAAAGCATGGAGTTACAAGGTCATACACAAGTAAAAGAGCCAGTCAAAATAAATAGCCAACAAAAGGTTAATTTAATTTGGCAAAGTGTGAAAAGTTCACTGATGTGAGTTTTAGAATATACATTACGTTGTTCCTTTAAGAAACTTACTCCTTGAGTTTTGGTGAGGTACATAAGAAGAACATACATGCTTATTTGCAAAGGATATTAAAATATCCTTCTTTATTCTCTCTCTCTCTCTCTCTCTCTGTGTGTGTGTGTGTGTGTGTGTGTGTGTGTGTGTGTGTTGAGCTGGGCTTTCTTCATTTACTCCACTCAAAGCAGCATTGAAGCTGATTGGACACAAAGGAGGTATGAGGATCCATCCAGCTTCCTTTATTAAATCAAATTTTGTTTTTCAAAAATGCATAATAATGCTACTCTTTTTTATTGGCCTTTTGTTTTGATTTGGAAACTATAGTAGCTATTATTTCAATAATATATCATTAAGTTAACATACAGTTGGGTTAGTATAGTAGTTTTAAAAATAATTGGTTTATTTTTAATAATATATATTAATAACAAGTATTTTAATAATATATGATTACTTTATTTTTATTGAATTATTTATTTATTCTAATTTGTTATGCATGATGACACCATGCAATACACTTCATATTATACATATACAGCACAAATTTTTAAGTCACTGGTTGTACACAAAGTATCTTCACACCATTCGTGTCTTCATACATGTACTTAGGATAATGATGTCAATCTCATTTCACCTTCATTCCTACCCTCTTGCCCCCTCCCTTACCCTCCCTCCCCTTTGCCCTATCTAAAATTCCTCCATTCCTCTCATGCGTTCCCCCCACACACACCCATTGCTATTATGAGTCTGCATCCTCATATCAAAGAAAACATTTGGCCTTTGTTTTGTTGGGATTGGCTTACTTTACTTAGCATTATATTCTTCAACTCCATCCATTTACCTGCAAATGCCATTATTTGTAACATAGTAAAGATATGGACAGATATAACTCACCTATACACAAGTTATTGGAGGACCTCAGTAATTTTTCAAACTGCAAACATGCTCTAACACCAAAAGATTTGAGAACTACTCTTGTACAAAGTTTAATGTATTGTTGACACTAAAAATATATCTGATGACTCAAAACATGAGATGAAGACTAGAGAGGAAATCATGTTTGAGACCAGAAGGTAATACCTGAAGAAACTCATGAACCATAAAATATTCCAACTTTCCTCATGTAAACCTTGATATATCTAAGGGAACCACTGAATTTAACATTCTCAAGGGAAAGCAGAAAAATACAATAACAAAGACCAGATTTTTTTCCTCTGAATTTAGTTACTCATTCAGTTCATTTCTTCTGTTATAACATCTCACGTTTTATATATATATATATATATATATATATATATATATATATATATATGCTTATTTAAAATCATTACTAGATCACCTCATGTCTGGTTGGCTAATTTATATCTGGCTATCAGTACCATCATTTTATTCCTATTTTAACCCATCCTGAAATATGCAGACTGATGACCCATTTTAACTTAGTCCTAGCTACATCTCTATCAACCTTATACACAATCAGGTATAAAGAAATCATTATTGTTAAAAACATTGATGAAATAATAAATATTATACTTCTCAACACATCTACCATTCTTATAATACATTTTATTCTCTGTAAATAAGAACTGTTCCAATGAAAGTTTATTCATGTTCTCTTTAAGCATGTCGAATCTATTTCATCCTTGGTATTTTTCTTTGCATTATACTCATAATCTTTCCATCATCATCTTATATAAGATGTAACCATTGTACTTATTGCCTTACAAAGCAGTAAGTACAATAGCTAAAACATAGAACGCACTAAGTAAATATTCATAGCTTTTCCTATTATTACTACTATACCATAAGCTTTTGGAGGACAGAGACTGTGCCCTCCCTGCATCATATTTCAGTCACAATTATAGAGTAGGCTATGTGTACGTATAGGAAATGCCCACAGACTATATATGGCTGATAGTCATGATTATTCATATGTTGACTAACTTTCAAGCTTGAGGAGGATCCACTCATCTAAAAAATCCACTCAAAAAGCCATCATATTTATAATAAAGAATAGCACTCAAACCCAGGACACTTTATGGTGCTAGACATGTAACCCTGTCCCAGAATATTATGCACCTGGATCAAGAATCATCAATGGTAGTCTAGTAATTGGCAAAAAGTCAGATTAATCAATTTTTCTGGTTAAAATAATACAAACAAAATTCAAGTTTATTTACCAAATTTGTACCATATATGGAAAACTGCATAATATCACAAACATTAGCTATTAACACACAGTGGCTCAGAATTGGAGAGGTTTGGTAGCATGGAAAATTCTGGTGTTGTGCTGCTGACACACAGGGTGAACAATCATAGTAAGAGCCTATTCTACCTACACTGCATAGAATCTACTTATAGAACAGATCTTGGAAACAAACCTACAATTGCTTACATTTTGGAGAGGGTGAACATTTTTTTGGAAGAAAATACATGTGCTGAGCATCTGCACAAAGTAATGCACATAAGAAACTAGCTGGGAGGAAGAAAAAAAAAATCTCACATAAAGGAGGCAGAAGTTCCAGAAGAGACACCTGGTATGGGGAACAAGTGCCCTGAAAAGAACAACCAGATTCAGTTATAGGACAGCTGGGACCAAAACACCCTGTTTGATGTTATTTGATACTAAGGAAAATCCACTCTCCCTGGGTAATGATCAGTCTGGGAATCACATGTGTAGTTCCATTAGATGGTGTGTTTCAACTCTTCAAATACCACTCACTGTGTAAAATGTATGGGAATAGGGGTGGATTCCCAACTTGGAAGTCATTTGCCGATAATAGAAAAATATTCCTAAAGGAAACTGTTGAGGACATTTTTACATTTTTTTTAAATAATGGTCAGTTTAAAAGCAGATAGCTGAGCTCTCTTTAACAAAATAAATGTCAGTTGTTAGTAAAACATTTTGAGGGATTATTTTGGTTTTCAAAAGAATGCTTTTGAAGTTTGGATAAAATGGGCCATGCTGAGAGACATTAAGAGCTGAATGGTTCTGCTTATAAAGTGGAGGGATTTTTAGTTTCTTGGATCTGACCTAGAGAATGAAGAAGCAGAGAAGTAAGATAAGAAGAGGACAAGAACCTGAGGAAGATATTTGGTATAATAGTCCCAAGACACCATGTGCAATTTCTTTACCTAAATGAGAGTTTGCAGAAGTCAAGGCAGAGGCACTGTCTTCCACATCCGTGACATTTTCAGATCAAGAAAAGGAAATGAAAATCTTTATGGGTAAAACAGAAGTTCAGGGGAACCAGTACTTTGAGACAAAATGTAATAAAGAGTCATTAAGTCTCCTAGTGAACGTGTAGACAGCAGGTAGTGCAAATAGGAGAAACTGAGCTTTCCATCCTGTGAGGGTTCCAGGGGGCTCAGAGTGTCTTGTAGCTTTTATTTGAACATATTAAAGAAAAAGAAAAATTGACCCCAGCAGTTGCAATCTGGACTGACATCTCACCTGTGTTCAACTTCAGCAATTAGAGAAATCCAGGACAGGATAGTAAAAGCCACATCAGCATGACAGTGAAGCAGGTCTCTGTGCAGACCATCCTTAGCAATGTTCCTGTCTGTACTGGGAGCTAAGTAACTGTAACAAGTTTCTGTAATATGATTAGAGTTTCTTAGAATGAGTAATTGTCACATTTGCTGTTGTGGAAAAGTAATTAATTATATGAAGTAATTATAGTTTTCCCTCAAGTATACTTAGGCTTGATATTTTTTTCCAGAAATAAAAATAGCAAAAGCAATATTGTTTGTATCTTGATAGATAGTGTATTGTTTAGAACCAGGATTGTAAGGTAGAAAAGGGCATTGATGGAATGTGACCCAGAGGTGGAGCAAAATGTTAATATAAGCACTGTCCTAATGTAAGGGATGACTTTGAAGGGGCAGTTTTAAGATGAATTTCCTTTTCAGTAGAGTGAAGCACTTAATAAAACACTGCCTGAATAAGAAGATGGGAATAACTCAAACATAGTCCTACTACATACGATTTTGCAATTTCAGAGGAAATAACCATCAATAAGATATGCAATTGCAATAATTTCAAAGTGTGTTAAATGTGCATATTTGAGTCCTTTGATTAATTTTAATTTAGAATTCAATAACTTCTATTCTGTTCATTCAGTATTCATATATTCAACATTCTAAACAACCCAAACCAGAAAAATGTTGCTTCAGAAAAAGGATCTAAAATAAAGTACATGTATATTAAGAATATGAAAAGTCATTTTTCCTTGAAGAAATGTTGTAATAGAAAATTAATCCAGAAGTGATCTCAAAAATAGATTGTTCACAGTGAATTTCTCATGATAGTTGAAAGCATAAAATTCCTATTCCCATAAATATTTGAAAAATACATTTAGATTAATTAATTTTACATTCAGATTATGATTTTAATATGTTTTGAAAATAATTGAGTAAAAATAAAAAAATTCAAATATACATACATTCACATTAGTATCACCTTAAAATTTGATCATTACTACCAGTCCAATGTATGTGATACTCATACCATGTTTCCAGCACTGGGATAGAAGCAGTAAGACATGGTATTTAAAGAAATATAAAGAAGCATTCTGTCCTTATAATATTTGTATAATAGTTTTGGGTGTGAGGAAAAGTTAATGAGCAGGAAAAATGAAGGTGAATAATATGATATGAGTCATACTGTAGAGTGTCCACGTGCTATGCAAATGGTCAGAGAAGGAAGTTTTATAGAATGATTAGAGAGAGATAACACTGGTTATAGCCAGTCCTTGAAAGATGAGTTTGAGATATGGAGAAGGGAAAATAATTCAAGGGAAGAGAAAAATGTTTTGAACAAAGACAATCAGGCCTATATTTAAGTAAAAAAGAATCCAGTGAAGGAAGTGGGTAGGCAGAAAGCAGGGCAGCAATGATTACATAAATCAAAGAAAGCATAAAAAAAGCAGGTACACAGAGCACAATGTCAAAAAAAATGTCACTAATAACAATGAAAATAAAAGGGAAAACTGCTGGGTACAGAAATGAGAAAAGCGGGAATGATCTGAGAGACTAATGAAAAGAAGAGCAAATCTGAAATTAGACATTTGAGTTCAAACTTTGGCATTGCTACTTATCTGCATGGCTTTATGTGTCACTGAGCCACTTAAAATACATCAACTCTAAAAGTGAAATAATATTACTTCACAAGTAGCAAGGATGAGCTAGAACAGTGCTTCTGAGCATATTAACAGTATCTAATGTCATAGAAATGCTTGGTCTATATGATATTGGATATGTATTTGGGAAGGAAAATTTATAACTAGGTACAAATTATGTATAGTAAAAGTATGTCAGAAAAAAAAAAGCTATGCAAAGAGTCAAAATAATTACATTGCTGGTGGAGCTGCAAATTGGTGAAGCCAATCTGGAAAGTAGTATGGAGATTCCTAGGAAAACTGGGAATGGAACCACCATTTGACCCAGCTATCCCACTCCTTGGCCTATTCCCAAAGGACTTAAAAACAGATTATTACAAGGACACAGCCACATCAATGTTTATAGCAGCACAGTTCACAATATGTATCTTGTGGAACCAACCCCGATCCCCATCAGTTGATGAATGGATAGGGAAACTTTGGTATATATACACAATGGAACACTACTCAGCACTGAAAGAGAATAAAATCATGGCATTTGCAGGTAAATGGATGGAGTTGGAGAAAATAATGCTAAGTGAAGTTAGCCAATCCCCAAAAAACAAAGGTCAAATGATCTCCTTGATATGAAGATACTAACTTGTAAAGGCAAGAGAGAGGGAATGAGAGGAATGAAAGAGCTTTAAATAGAACAAAGAGGGGGGAGAGAAGGGAGGGGACAAGGGGATAGAAATAATGGCAGACTGAGTGATCCATGATTACCTCAAATACATGTATGAAGACACAATTGTTGTAAAAATGCTTTATATTTAACCAGCAACTTGAAAAAAATAATTTTATTTATAGAGAAATACTGTAAGGGGAATAGAAATTTTGAAAGTACTTGCCTATGCATGATGGAGATTTATAACAAATGTTATAAAAAGACTCTTTCTGTGTGATAAAAACATTATATTTCTTCATTGAGGTGTTAATTTCATGAGCACATTTATTTTTCAAAATTTCAATATACATTTAAGACCTATGCATTTCCTTGTGTGTAGAAATCTAGCTTAATAAAAGCTTTCTAAACCTAAAAAAAGGATCATTCCAGACTAAAGAACCAGCAAGTACAAAGGCTGTGCCAGTAAATAATTTAGAATGAGAAGCAAAAAGGAGACAGATATGGAAAGAACAGAGGGAGTTAAGAGGAGAATGGTTCAAGATGAGTACAGAAGTGGGTGAATAGCAATCACCTTGATCATACTAGTGTTTATTCTTTTAATACCATAAAGAATAACATTAAGAAAAAAGTGTCCATAATTAATTTTTCATAATAACCATTAAAATAAATATTTGCTACAATTCAAATAAAGATAGTATAATATTATATCAAGTAAAGCATAAACTAATAAAACTATAAATGCAAATAATAAATTACCAAAAAGCATAAATTATGAGCCACTAATGTCTGTTTCCTTTCAAAAGGAAGGAGGGAAGGAAGGAAGGAAAGAAAAGAACAAGGGAAAATATGCAGGGACAAGGGATTAAGTGAAAGGGAATATGAAGTTAATGTCTTATAAATAATATTTTTGCTTTACCTTTTTAAAAACTTGAAATAGAACAAAATCATTTTCAATGTAAAAATGGGGACTTTTATTAAATTGTAAAAGAATGTTTGCCAGTGTGTGGTGGGGGATGAATCTGCTTCTAATTAATAATCAGTAAAGACAGGGCTCAAAGTGGAGATAAAGCCCAAAGATGCTTTGAGGAGACTGAAAAGATGTTCACAATAGCTATTTGGGAAAGTGGGAAAAACATAAATTTAAGAATAAATCTGAAGTTTAAGTTCTGGAATTTAAAGGAAACCAATTCCTGAAAACTCCTCAAAAAATTGTTAGATCTAAAAAATTATTTCAGTAGTGTTGTAGGATATAAAATCAAGATACAAAATATCTGTGGCATTTCTAAAAATAAATGATGATGTAGCTAAAAATAATTCAAGGAAATAATCCGATTAAAATGACATCAGAAAAGCTCAAACATTCTCAACATAAAGATGCTAATTACCTTGATTTAATCATCACATATTGTAGACATATTGAATTATCATATTGTACCCCATAATTAGTGTCAATTTAAAAACTAAAATAAAATATTATTTAGGAATAATTTTAATCAAGGTGGTGAAACAACTGTATACTGAAAGCTATAAAACATCGATACAAGAAATTGAAGAGGATACAAATAAATAAAAACATATTCCATGCCCATGGATCAGAAGAATTTATATTGTAAAAATTCCCCACATTACTTAAAAGTAATTTCTATCAAAATCCCAATTATATTCTTCACAGAAGTAGAAAAATAATCCTACCATTTGTGTGAACCAAAAAGATCAAGACTATCTATAGTGATTCTGAGAAAAATAAAGAAGGTTGAAAGTTGAAGGAGCCCTAATTAGGAAGGGCTGTTGTAGCTAGCTGGAAGCCATAAGTTCCACCTGATATGTATGTGACGCACCTGTAGGCACCCGCAAACCTGAAGGTATATAACCGGGTGAAAGCGGTCCGAGTTAGGAGAACGGAGAATTCAGTCAGCCGGGCAGTCACTCGGTCGGTCAGAAGAATCAGAGCGGCCAGAACGTAGGCAGAGCGGTTACAGAAGAGAAACCAGATAGAAGAAGTAATGACTGGCCAGAGTTAGGCCGAGGCTCCAGAGGACTGGTCAGAGTAAGGCCGAGGCTCCCGAGGAAGACAGAAGACAGAAGACAGAAGAAAGAAGAGAGAAGAAAGAAACTCTAATCTTTCTCTAAGCTAAGCTCTATCTTTCTTTACTCTAATCTTTAAGCTAAAGAAGAAAAATCTTTCTTTCCCTCTCTAAGAAAAATCTTTCTTTCCCTCTCTAAGCTCTAAGAAAGTAGCAGTAAAAAAGTAGTAAAAGCTTAACTCTGCCTCCGAGTGTTTTTATCCCGGTTTACGGTACCAGGCAGCTTACAGAAAGTATCTTACTTCCTGATTTAAAATTATACTACAAAGCTACAGTAATCAAAATAATAAGGTGCTGGCATAAAAACAGACACATAAACTGAAACAGCATAGAAAGTCCAGAAATAAATCCAAACATATATGGTTGACTAATATTTGACATCGTTACCAAAAGGACCTCATCGGACATATCCTCAATAAATGGTTTCAGGGAAACTGGATTTACACAGGGAAAAGAATGAAATTGGGTCCTTATAAATACACAAAAATCAGCTCAAAATATTTAAAGGATATAAATGTAAAACCTTATGCTATGAAATTCCCAAGAGAAAACAGTGATATTGGCGATGACTTTTGGATATTACACCAAAACACTCAGGTTTGGCAAAAATGAATTGGTGGAACTATATCAGACTAAGATCAGCAAAATGAAAGTGCAACCTACAGATTGGAAAAAATATTTATAAATCATGTATCAGATAAGGGGTTAAATCCAGTATTTATGAAGAAGTCATGAGACTCAACAGCATTCACCTACAAATGGTCAACAGGTTACAAAAAAATATGCTTAAGGTCACTAATCATCAGGGAAATGCAAATCAAAACCATAGTTAGATGTCACCTCACATCCATTAGAGTAAATATTATGGAAAAGTGTTAGCATGAATGTGAAAAAAAGGGAAACCTTTATACTGTTGGTGGAAATGTATATTGGCACAGCTGTTACAGAATACAGTATGGAAATTTCCAAATCTATTAAAATTAGAATGACTGTGTGGCCCAGCAATTCTTCTTCTGGGTATATGCCTAATGCTAATATAAGTACAGGAAATAAGTCAGTTAAATTGTATAGCTAATGTGTGCAAAGTGACATAAACTAGACAAGGTAAAATATTACATACTCTTACTTAGGTGTGGGATCTTAGAAGAAGATCAAATAAAGGAGTGGTTACTATGGTCAAGGTTGAGGGGAGGATATGGGGAAATAAAGGTCAAAGTTACAAAGTAGCAAATATGCAGCCTGAACTAGTTAAAGGATATACTGTACAGTCCGGCGCAGTGGCACATGCCTGTAATCCCAGCACTTGGGAGGCTGAGGCAGGAGGATCACAAGTTCAAAGTCAGCCTCAGCAATGGTGAGGCACTTAGCAACTAACTCAGTGAGACCCTGTCTCTAAATAAAATACAAAAAAAGGTTTGGGGATGTGGCCCAGTGGTAGAGTGCCCCTGAGTTCAATCCCCAATACCAAAAAAAAAAAAAAAAAAAAAAAAAAAAGCTGTACTGTACAACAGAACAACCAATGTTAATAGAGAGTATTCAGGATATTGTGAAATCAGTAGATTATAGCTGTTCTTGTCATGGAGGTAGATGGGTATATATTAGATAATGAATGTTATTTCATCCTCTGAAGTAATAAATAAATATATATGTGTGAATATATACACACATACATATTAAGATAGACATCATGTTATTTGTATTTATGTATATGTAGATATATATATATATTAATATTATGTTGCATATTTAAATATACACATTAAAATTTATTTAAGAGAAAGGAAGGTAGTGAGCCCAGTTATGTTAGTTATTTTCCAGTTAGTTATAGGCAAATGAAATGATTATAATTATTGAAATTAACTAGGGCCGGAAATATAACGGGAAAATGCAATAGGGTAGGGGTTAGAGGAGCAAGAGAGGTCTGAAGACCTTGGCATTGTTCTGGGAAAAGAGGAGAACGAGGGAGGAGGAGGACAAGCATGGTGGAAATGAGATTGGGGGTTCATGGTGGAGCAGAGGCAAAACTCCTAGGTGAGGCAAATGAATTAGAAGATAAGAGGTGACTGTCTAAAGAAAGTTGCTTGAAACTTGACATTTTTGTTGGAGGGAATGTAGTTACTAGTTATTACAAGTTCTTAGGAGTGTCTCTGAAGGCCTGTTGTTGGAAGAGTAAGAAATACTTTTATATCCTTTTATATGTTTCTCTTGGTTGCAGTTGAGGATTGTGCCCCCATCCCTGACTTCTCCAAATTCTCCAATTTTCTTTAACTGTAGTCAGATGAGCTTATGGGTTGTTTTTAAGATATGTCTTTTCATGTTCTCTCGTCTGTCATTTGAATCATTCTAGTCCCCTTCCCTGACATATACTCATGTTTGTTTTACCTATTCAGTCCTTATTTATTTTTTTAAGAAATTTTTACCATCTTTCAGGTAGATCTTCTCATAGACCACCAACTGAGAATGATGGTGCCTTCTTGCAGTCATATGGAACGTATAGACTGCATAATTTATTTGGCACAAATTATATGCCCTTTGAATTATCTTGTGTTACCTTGATACATCATGGTGCTTTATTCAGGGTGTGCTAACTCTCTGCATAACTTACCCACATCCAGTGTCATTTTCACTCAGGTGACCATCAAATCAGTGCTCTTGTTGGTAGTGGTATAGAGAGAGTTGGTTTCTTTTTACCTAATAGATTGTAGCTTTGTTGTCTCATAGAGTCCTGGCATTCTACCCAGAACTAGACATCTGACCTGACCAGCCAAATCATGGGATGAAAGAGCCCAAATCTCTTTGAATACTATACTTAAGTCACTGTGAAGACTTTGGCTTTTACTCTGATTTAAATATGAAGCTATTGCAAGATTTTATCAACAGAAGAACACAATGAAATATATGGTTTTGCAGGAACTATAAGAGGTAGGCACCAGGGAAGTGGGCTAATGTCAGTAGTCTGGATAAGCAATGATGGTGGCTTGGACCAGTGTGGTAAGGAGAGGTGTTGTTAAGTATTAGGTTTCCAGATACACTTTAATATTAAGGACAATAATCTTTTCCAGTAATTTGTATATGCAATATGAGAGGAGAAAGATGGAAGGAAGGAAGAAGGAAGGAAAGGAAGGAAGGAAGGAAGGAAGGAAGGAAGGAAGGGAAGGAAGGGAGGGAGGAGGGAGGGAGGAAGGAGAGATGACAACTCTTAGAAATGACAACATAAGCATCCCTCAAATAATTTTTAGAAGTGAGTAAATGTTATCTTTTCTCCATCAGGATTGACTTGTAGCTAGATTAAATATTTCTGTAACTTCTACACCTAGGTTTTCCTTTTCTAGCGGGGAGTACATTTTCCTTCATTATAGCCCTGAAATGTAAATTCATATTTTAGGCGTTTATAAATTAAAAGCATAAAGATTTTTTATCACCTCTTGTAATATCCCCTTGATCGCTAGAATGCCCAAAGGAAACATAACCAAAGAACCATCTCTGTTACAGGCCAACAAAACACATAAGATATAAAAATTGAATGCAACTTGTTGCCACTTATATGAAAGGAACTGTCAGTTGTTTACTGATTCTTTAAGTGATTCTCTCACACACTGGGGACCTCTGCCAGTGCTACTTCAACCTTTAACTGCTGTTATTCAAAGTACACAACATCATGTGGCCATAAAAGCATAATAAAACACAACAATATTTCTTTCTCTTATCTCCACTATCTTCTTTGCAGAAAAGAGTTGGGTTTCTATGGTTGCAGAAACTAATTAATTCTATATCAAGCAGATTTAATAATAGAGAAGACTTTGTAGATATTGACAAAATAATATTTTAACATTCTTTTTGGGTTGTTGTATTCTTTCCACCAACAAAACCCCACCATCTTAAAGCTATTCCTTTCCATTATCTATGTTTACAGAGGATCTGGACCAGAAAGTACAACTTCTGCCAGATCCCCATGATTTGGATTGTGTCCATCTCCACTTTTGAGTGTTTTCCAGAATCTCTATCCTACTCATAGCATAATGCCAAAATGAGATCAATCACCGAATGTGCCAGTTAACTTAATATGCATCTTCTCCAGAGATACACAGTACGAAGTGCATCCTCTCTTTTATATACAATGATTGTGTAGGGGAATAGGAATATTTCTGTTTCTAGTGTTAGTGCACTATAATCAGAATTGCCTATAGAAATATCTGTTGATTACTGCCTGATGGTTGGTTTGCCTGGAATAGTCTCTATTTTTATATGTATGGTATATTCGGTATCATAGCATATTTTTTCTCAGTCTAGTAGATAAAATTACTTTATTGTGAAGGAGCATTTTAGTCTTAGACTTACAGGACCTACCATTGTCTACATTTCTATCACTCTTGAAGGTAGTGTTTATTTTATTTGCTACAATTCTTTGACTGGGAACAGTTTTGCTGAGTGGAGTGCTTTGGTTGGAAGCTTTTTTTCATTAAGTGCAGTTGTGTGAAAAGCTACAGTTAATGCAGACAAGTGAAGCTTTAACACTCTGCCTGTTCCAGGAATGTTGCTGAGATCTAGACAAAGCTTATATTCAGAAAGTAGCCTTGGTCTGTTTCTTTTTGTTTAGACCTTTATGTAAGCTCAATTCCTAGCATGCAGTTCTGCTTCACCTGGCCACTGTTAAGAAGGGCAATGCACTTTAGGAACAGGTAAAGGTTAACTGTTACAATCCACCACCATATAATGGGATATAGTGGAGTATCAGGTTAGCCTTGGCCTGTTCTATCAATATGAGCTCTTAACTTGGAATGCAACTGTGAAAAGAAGTGCTTTAGTTACAACACAATAGGTAGCATCAATTTTGCCCAGCACAAAGCTGTAGGTGGTTAACGATGGCTTGCCACACTGCTGTTAATGGTACCACTTTAGATCAGTACAGCCCTATAAGAGGTAGCATTTAAACTTAGTACAATGTGAAAGGCTGTGCTTTCATCTTATTCAAAAAGACTCTGGCATAATAATCCTCAGCTCTTCAGTTGATTTTGATAGGACACTTAGATGATACTTCCACAACCTTTCTCTTCAAGTCACAGGTCATTAAAATGATGAGTGAAAATATTTGTAGGCATTTCCTCTGTGTACATGATTTTCTCACATGTATGACTCAGACCTTGTTTTAAAATAGGTGAGTTAAATAAGAAAATAATCTAAACCTCTCAAACAACCCCCTTTTAAATACTAGTAACTCAAAACATTAGTAAAAATAGTAGAGTACAATAGTCAAAGGAATTGTAAGGATGAGCAAATTTAACTATACCACAGGAATCGGGAGCATGTAAGCTATAAAGCAGTTAAATCAATCGCCATTGTTTTTCTCCAAAACCTTTCTCTAAAGAATAACTAATAAAATAGAGGTTCTATCCATGATGCTGTGGATATCAATTTCTATAATGATAAAGGTACACTGAATTCCTTCTTTTCAATCCAAATAATATACCCTAATATATTAGTGGCAAGACACTTATGATCTTTATAGGTGAAATAAATACATAATAAACTTTAGTATGGTGTACCTTATTCCTCAGAGGGAATCTTAAACCCTTTAAAACCTTGGTTGCTCAAAGTAGGGGTCACAGAGCAGCTCATCATCTGTCACTTGAGAGCTTGTTAGAAATACAGAACATCACCCCAATTTACTGAGTCAAAATATGCATTTTAATGAGATCATCTTACTTCAGATACTCATGTGAGTTTGAGAAGCACCAGCCTAAATTGCCAAGAAAATCTTTAGTTCTTGCTTGTGAAGATTTTTTTCAGATTCAGGCATTACAATCCAAATTAATGCTTTTGCAGTATAAATCAAGAAGACTATTACTATATTATGGTATAATACTTTAATGTTTGGAGCCACTTTAGGACTTTGAAATTTTAAAATTTCAAAGATCACTGAATCCTGAATAATCAATGCTGTCCTGAACCACAGTATAGGATCAAGATATCATGAATTAAAGTAACTTGGAATCCTGCTCAAGAGACTGAATCCAGTTGCTGATTCAATCAGTGATTGAATGATTCAATCATTTAAACACAGTAATATCAAGGAGTTTCTGTTCTTAAAGATGCAATGTGAGAAAAGATCACAACAAATTACCAATGTCCCTCTTTTGTGTGAATCCTTCAATCAATAGACATTCCTTCAACCAGTATTTTTTAACATCCTATAAAATCAGGAATTTGAAGAAAAACTCACAAGCTTCAATAGGTATAGTCCTAAAGAAATATGAAGTAAATTATTTTAAAGAAAAGAAAAGTATTCTTGTATGTCTTTGCTTTAGCATTCAAATTAGCAGTCTGATTAGTCCATTAAGGAAGCATGGAATTAGGCATTACATGCAATGAGAAAAAGACTTGCTGGATTTTTTTCTTTCTTTCTTTCTTTTTTTTTTTTTTTTGCTACCGGGGATTGACAGCAGGTGCACTGGGCCACATCCCCAGCCCTTTTTTGTATTTTATTAGAGACAGGGTCTCAGTGAGTTGCTAAGTGCCTCGCCGTTGCTAAGGCTGGCTTTTGAACTCTTGATCCTCCTGCCTCCCAAGTGCTGGGATTACAGGAGTGCACCACCACACCAAGCTGACTTGCTGGATTTTTAATGTTTGTGGATAACCAATTTTCCTTTCAGAATTTAACTACTGGGGTCAGGCACCACGGCACACACCTGTAATTCCAGTGGCTTGAGAGGCTGAGGTAAGAGGATTGCAAGTTCAAAACTGGCCTCAGCAACTAGTGAGGTCCTAGGCAACTTAGTGAGACTTTGTCTCAAAATAAAAATTATAAAATGTGCTAGGGATGTGACTCAGTGGTTGAGCACCTCTGGTTTCAATCCCTGGTACCAACAAAAACAACAACAAGAAAAAAGAATTTAATGATTGGAATGGTGGAAAATGAATCATTGTTTCTATGAATTAATAAAACAAATTACTTCTCTGTGTTGGGGAAGCATTTTCCATCAATGTAAAGTTTTCTGGTCTCTAAAACTACCTATGAGGCAAAAAGATTTAAAATTTCACAAATGGACTAATAATAATTAATTAAATTGGGTTGATATGTGTGTGTGTGTAGATATATAATATACTTGACAAATGATTAAATGCTTTAGTCTGTTATTGATACTGTTACACATGAGAAAGTTTTTTCACCTGCTGATTTGGAAGAAAAAAAAATAGCACTTAGTCCTTGAGAGAAGTTTTCTTTACATATCTCATTTTTAGAAATTATCAATAGTAATGTCTTTCAGACCTCACCTACATGATATACTAGAGCTGAGGAATGATTTCTAATACAGAAGAATCTCCTACTGTTGTCACAGGCTACATTAAGCAGTACAAAGAACACAATTCATAAAAATATAATTGAACCTTTACAATCAAATATAAGCAAATATAAATTTGAGTTCTGTGAAATGTTCTTGGCTCTGAAGTTTTAATCAGCATATGAAGCAAAATGATCTACTAGTGATTCCATCCTAATAGGTTAAATTTAATCCACCTAATAACTTTCAGTCATTTCAGGTTTAAATAGTTTCATATAGAACAGAAATTAGGACAATTTAACTATTTCTAATCCTTCCTCTTCTTGTTGCTCACTATATACTCCCCAAAGTTTTCAAGATCCCTCAAAGGAGGGTAGTAGAGGAAATCTGAAAGGATAGAGTCTCTGTTTACATTTAGGATTCTCTGAACAAAAACAGAGATTATTCATCTATTGACTGAAACTGCCAGGGTCCTTGGCCCAGGTCTGTTTCTCAGTACCAACATGTATTCAGCAGCTTATTTGAAGGTGTTTGGGTTTCTCAGCATTTCTGTGTGATACATTGCTTCTCAAGTGCCCTGATGGCCACTCTTATTATCCTCATGGTACTAGGAATGTTAAGGAGAAGTGACTACCTGTGTCTCAGATATTCAATGGCTTATGTACCTCACAGCTTTGTTAGTAAGCCCAGCTATTCCTTAGTAAGAGCTGCCTCAGCTCTCAGCATTTTTTTTTTTTTTTTTTTTTTTTTTTTTTTTGTTGTTGTTGTTAACTGAGGATTGAACCCAGGGGTGCTCTACCTCTGAGTTTCATCCCAATCCCTTTATTATTATTATTGTTTTAAATTTCTATTTGAGACACAATCTCACTAAGTTGCCCAGGCTGGCCTCAAACTTATGATCCTCCTGCCTCAGCTTCCCAAGTTGCATGCATTACAGGCATGTGCATTTAGGTTTTATTAGTTCTATAAGAATGAACCATCTGATATCTTCTGCCTTACTATGCAGTCTGTCATCTCTTCCTATTTTTTTTTTTTTGTTTGTTTACCTTTAATTCTGAGCCATGAGGATATATTTGGAGATCTGTTGGTTGGAATATTTTATGTAGAGAACATGATATTAGTCTCTTAATATCCAGATATTTCTATGTAATGTCAAGAATTACAATTTTAGACTCCCCAAGTTCCTAAAAGTTTTTTCATGTTGTCTCTATTCCCTACACCCTTCATATATATATATATATATGAAATATATATATGAAAATATGAATCCTATAATACAGATTTCATATATATATATGAAATATATATATATGAAAATATGAATCCTATAATACAGATTGTTTTAAGACAGATTTGTAAGTTTTTATATATATATATATATATAAATAAATGTATGTGTGTGTGTGTGTGTATTTATCATTATTTTCCTTTCTTTTCTTTTAAATGGCAGAAGCCTTTTTGCTTGCTTAATAATAACTTAGGGGAAGGTTAAGCAGGTTTGCCCTTTGGAAAGTTTCTTCCTTTTAGTTTAGGGTTTAAAAAAAAAAAAAAAAAAAAAAAAAGCAGCTCATTTTTTTTTTTTTTTCCTCAGATGTGAACTAAGTCCAGCATGTGCCATTTGGCACTCAAACAGGAAGGGCATGATGACAACCCAGGGAAGCAGGAAAGGGCATGTCTAGGAGATATTTCACATCATCACATTGTATGTGATGCTAAGATTACCATGGAACTTCTAAGACTCACAGTAGGGAACCATTCATATTTTAATGTACATTTAAAACACCATTTTTACTGACAACCAGTGACATATTTCAAATGCTTACGATATATATGTGTTTAATAGAACCCTTTATTAATCAAACAAAATTAGGAAAATTTAATATGATTAGATTATGAGAGGTAACATTTAAGAAAGTTAAAATCATGAGTCATTTGCAACTTTTTAAATCTATTTTTGAAATACTACAAATACATAATTAGTTTCAAAACAGCAAAATATGAATCCTCATAATACATAATGATTTTAAAGTGTATTTGTAAGTTTCAATTTGTCACTTGCAGAATTTTTATACAAAAATAAGACACGTTCCGGAGGCATTATGGGAATTGGATTTTTTTTTTCTTGAAAATTTATTGGTGCATAATGATTATACAAAATAGTGGATTTCACAGTGGCATATTGTACATGCATATACCTACTGGAATTCTTCAAATAACTATAGTAACCATCTTCAAAATTTTATTGAGCTGATTTTTTAAAAATGCCTTCACCTCTCATAGGCCCTGTATTGACAAGGACCTTTAGAAGAGAGTTTTATGACAGGATTTTAACATTGATTCAACCATGTAACAAATGAATTTTAATCTGCTATTGATTTGTCTATTATTTTACATATCATATCTGTAACATAAGAATTGAATGTGCTTTAAATATGCCAATAGCTTACTATGTATATGTTCAATTTATTATGTTTGAGTTATTTCTAAATATAGTGTTTTGTGCTAAAGGGCACAAATGATATTACATGATATGTATTTTTAAGTAAAGTGGGTTAAACTAGTATATGTAAAAAACATTAACTATATATTGATACCCTCTCTCCCCAACAAAATACCAAGGCTGACATGCTCATATCTTGACCATGTATCATGTGTAAATATTTTTCATGATCCTTGGGTGATCATTAAAAAAAAAAAAAAAAAAAAACAGACAGTAAGAATCTATTAAATGCAAATAACATATTTAATGGCTTAGTTTTTATTTATTAGGCAGAGACACTTTGTCAAAAACTTAATATCCATTTGGGAATATGAAAGATATATAAATCAATAAAATGTATTATTAATATTTAATTTATTGTATATAAAAACTATAGGAAAGTGGAGAAAGGAAACACAATATTTTTAAAAATAGGGAGAGAATAAAAATTTTCCTGATGGCAGGAATTGAGGTTGACTTTTAAACACTCCTACAAAATGAATAGTTTCTCCAAATTTTAAGAGTATTAAAAATTTTCTTGCTATGTGACCCATATAAGACTAGCACTTTTTATTTAATCAAACTTCATGTTTTATTTTCTTTCTTTCTGGCTTGTTTGTGTAGACTTTCTTTCTACCTACTAGTCCTAGCAGTTAATACCTCCTGCCAATAGTTTGTCATCCTCAAATCCCGTCTACACATTAATAATAGAAAAGATCCTTAAAATGACTTCTTTCTAAACTTTGTTAAGAAACATCCCTTGCCAGTAAGAAAATAATCAATGCAGCTGATATTTAAAGTACTCCTTAGAAATTTCCATCACAACCTTCTTAAATTTATTATGCACAAATTCTTGAGAAAACAAGCCTCACAAAATGACTATTCTATGCTTCTCTGTATTTACTTATATCACATTCTTAAAGTTTTCTTTTCTGAGGCCTCATCCTACTCTGAGATTATCCACCCCACCTTTTGTTTGGAAGTCTTCTTGATCATAAAATACAACAGTGCTGGCTTCCTCTTTGAACTCCTGGCAGAGTCTCTGACAGAGTCATTTAACTACCCACACAAAGGCTGTATATGCTATTTACATTTAGATGTAAACATCATATTTCTGTACTTAAAATTAATCTTCTCAACAGTAGGAATCATGCCATATAATTTTTACCACTTTATAGATTAACATACAATAAAATACACAGCCCTTTAATTGCTTTGCCTATTATAGGAACAAAATAATTGGAGATTTTAAATTCATCACATGAAGTACAAGTTCTTGACTATCTAGTAATAGATCCAAGTCATGTAGAAAAATGAAGAAGCATAGACAAGAATGTCACCAATAGATGGAGACAAGTTCTTATAGGAATATATATTTTATTATGCATAAAAATTGCTGAGGTCTGCTTTGTGTACTTACTTCTGGTTTTTACTTTGATTGTTTACTTTATTAAAAATGTTAATCAGGGGGTGGAGCTGGGGCTCAGTGGCAGAGCACTTGCCTAGCATGCGTGAGGCACTGGGTTCAATCCATAGCACCACGTTTAAAAATAAACAAATAAAATAAGTCATGTGCTCCATCTACAACTATGAAAATTTTTTTTAAAGTTGTTAATCAGAGAATAAATAAATGCATTTGTTGGAGACTAGAAATAGATTTAGTTGGTAGAGATCTAGCATGATAACTTAATGAATTCAGGGTAGATATTTAAGAAGAATGTGCATGATGCACTCTTAAGATCTCAGGGAACAGTTGAAACCAAGACCCCAGCTCAGGGTAAACAAGAAAAGAAGGTCCATAAGAGATTGTACTTACCACACTCTCTTTGTGGATAACCCGATTGAGGACACTATCCATGTATAAACATTATTTAGAGGGGGACAAAAAACCTCTTGCAAAGGAACTATAGCTAAGTAATGTCAATGGAACATGGCCAAGTAATAAAAACAAAAAACAAAAAACACATGATCTAGCTACCACAGCACTTTTGGGACAGCATGAGGAAGTGTTGGTGCAATATGGAAAAACATCAACAGATCACAGAGATTTTGAACTAAACACTTATTCTGCATTACACAACTATTATATCATCTGCTGTAAATAGTAATCATTTTATATGAAATGTCAAAAAGGTTCAAATTGTGCCATCTAACAGCTAAGCTGCATTCTAGGAGGTGGAAGACTTTTGGATTACTAGCTACTGTGAAAGCCCATTGCCCTGTTTGCTTGCTTGCCTAGCAAAATGCTGTCAGCAAGGAGGATCAGGCCTACAAAAACAATAAATTTAGATTAGGTATGAGGGCAATGACTTGAGTTGACTTTTGTCAGTACAGCAAAGCTTGTTGGAGTCCTAAACCTCAGGTCTACTGAATGTGACATTTGGAAACAGAGTCTTTTATAGAGGTAATCAAGTTAAGGTGGGTTCATTATGGGTAGCTCTAATCCAGTATGGCTGGTGCATTTATAAAAGGGCAAAGTTTGGACATGGAAATATGCATGCATAGCAGGAAGATACATTAAGAGACAGAAAGAAAAGGGAGCCATCTGCAAGCCAAGGAGGGATGCCTGAAACAGATCATGACATCACAGATCCTCCAGAACTGTGATATTAAACTTTTGTTGTTTATGTTGCCCAATTTGTGATTCTTAATTGAGGCAGCATCAGCGAGATGATATAGGCAATAAACTTATCTAGCTTTTCATTTTGTTTGTATGAATGTATGTACATTATTATGACAAGGAGCATAAGCTTCTATGTAAGTTCTAAATAACAAACCAATAACAATGAATTATATATAATATAGTGAAGTGAGGTGTAATATATATATGCATAATAATTATTATAATATTAAATTAAATGTACTGTAAGAGTATTATAATCTTTAAATGGAATTAAATAATGCAATATGACCTGTTGAATTAATTTTGATGCTTATTCTCCTTTCTCATTGACAATTTTGCAGAACCTTTTCTTAAGCCAGTCCTTCACCTTTCCATGTCAGTTTCACATGTCTGTTCCCCAATGCCCACCTTTCTTCCATCAGTATGACAGATGATACATATAGCTGAGAATTGATTTTTTCAGATCAATATATAAAAATTCAGGTAGAATTTAAATTTTGTCCTCTTGCCCTTTGCTTATTACTACTTATGTCTACTTGAACTTGGGTTTCCACACTCTGGCTCATCAATTATTTGTGACTTTGAAGTCTTTAGCTTTTTTCCCCCTTAAATGCTCAGCTTTTTGTAAAAAAATAAAATCATGTGGAAAATTTGTAGAAAGACACAGAGAACATTGAAGTAATGGCAACATTTAAAGGACTATATGATACTTTTTTTTTCCATAGTGGAAACAATTTTTAGATCAAATATTGAAAAATAATTATTTTCTTAGAATGTTGTCTATGAAAATCCAGTGCAGAAATTTTAGTCAATTCAGTTAAAGAATTTTAGTAGAAACTTTGGTATACTTTTGTGAGAAAAGATTTGGATATACAACTCCATATTTAAATTTATATTAAAAGGTATGGAATGTACAAGAAATACTGACTTTTGGAGGGTTATACCTTACTTCATGATATGAATATCAGGAACGTCTTGCTGTTCCAGGACCCATATTTACTCCTTAGAAATTCAACTAGCTGTGAGATTATACCTAAAGACAATTGATGATAATAAATTGATAGCAGCATATTATATGTGAGAATATTTGCTCTGAGATTTGAGATTATTGAATCATAATTCAACATTGGCAAGATTCTACTAGGGAATAGAGAAATCCAGAGTCCAGGAAAGCAAACAAGATCATGCAGTATTCTAGAATGCCAGCATAATGTTAGGGCAAGTTAAATATAAATATCACTATTAAAAAGATCTAACCAAATCAATGTCTAAATAAGGAATGTATGTCAAGACAAACAATTGTGCATTTTAATAATTCCAGTCAACATTGAAGATGCATTCCAGGCAGACACGACACAAATGAGATACTTCATTTTTTTTTTTTTTTTTTTGTAATCCTCACAAGTTTAAAAAAAAAATGGAAATCTTGTCTGTATCTCATCTTTATGTAATCAAGGAACATGTGTAATTTACTCATTCAAACCTCATAAAAGGCAAATTAGAGTTGAAATCAGGTTCTGCTTATATTCAAAGTAATGTTTTTCATGTCCAGTGATATTAAAAGATAATCATATTCTTAGTAGCCATCCAAGAGATCTGGATAAGCATCTTGTTACAGATTTGGTTTGACACTGTGATGTATGAGCAGGAATATACCAATTTGGAAAAGATAGTCACTAGTTGTAGGATCAGCAAATAAATGTGGAACATTCCAAGTGAACATTCTATTACTAATTTATTTGGAATGGTACTTAGTGGAGATCCTATTATCTTTGTATTTGAGAAAAGAATATGAACACAGTACAGAAAAATAGGGAATACATAGACCAAAAAGATGAATGGTAAGCAATTAGATGGAGCACCTGACAAAGGGCTTTTGATTATAGGTAATACCTGTGCAGGTCAGAACACTCCTACCTGTTAGGTTCCTTTTTCTTTCATAAGGTTATAGTAGCTGCTAATATCATCATTATATTATTTAGTGGACTGTGGAGCACTTACAAGTAGAAAATTAGGATTTGCTTGTTAGGAAAAGGGAGAGGAAGTAGGAATTGGTGCACATTTATTTCATAATTCTACATGATACAGCAAAAAGAATAAGACATATTTTCAATGCTGTTCATTTAAGAACTTTAGATTTTTTAAAAATATTTATTTATTTGCTTTAGTTGTACACAATGCAATGCATTTATGTTTATGTGGTGCTGAGGATTGAACTCAGGCCGTGCACGTGCTAGGCGGGTGCCCTACCGCTGAGCCACAACCTCAGCCCCTAAGAACTATAGCTTTTAAGGACAATCCACATTATCTCCATATTTTAGAGCATTGTCCAAGTGATGTCTATATTGAGTAGATTACAATGGAAAAAATACAAACCAAAAGCAAAAGAAAATTATGTTTTGACTCCACTGTTTACTAGTTGTAGATTTGTCACTATCATTTCTGAAAAAAAAAAAACAAAAGTTTAGTGAGTGACATTTACCTCAATTTTCTGAGTTCCATTAAATTTTTTAGGATTATTGGAAAAACTAAATAATATAGCTAACAATTATTCCTCATGTGCCTCAGACACTGAATGTAATTCATATATTACCTTATCTAAACCTCATAGCATAAGATAAATTGTACTTTTGGGGGGCACCAGAGACTGAACCCAGGGGCACTTTCCAGTGAGCCACATCCCCAGTCTTTTTTTGTATTTTATTTAGAGACAGGGTCTCACAGAATTGCTTAGGGCCTCACTAAGTTGCTCAGGATGGCTTTGAACTTGTGATCCTTTTGCCTCAGTCTCCTGAGCCACTGGAATTATAGGTGTTTGCCACCGTACCTGGCCAGGTAAATTGAACATTTTATACAAATGAAGAAGTGAAAAATTGGGTACTTACCTGATTCTATGATGGTAAGTAGTAGATCTTAGAAAGCCTTATTCTAATGTCTAAGCACTAAACTTTGCTTCCTAATGCATGCAAAGCACTCAACATATCTGACTCACAGAAGCATGAAATGAATGTTAATCCCTTATTTCCAACTATAAAGTATTTAGACCTTGGGGATCTTGCTAATGATTTTTCTCATCTGTCAATAGGAAAATTTCATTGATCTAATGGACTGACTCTGGCTTTGATGCATCCTATTCTTTATAGCTGCTATTATTTCTCACACAGGTATAGACTCTCAGTCCCATATCAAATTTAGGACCACTCCTAGACATAGATAGCATGATGAGAAATAATGGGATCCAAATGCTGAATTTATGGAGGAAGTTAGAATTGGATCAGAGAACATATTTTATTTTCCTAGACAGGGCTATAACCAGATTCAAGGACTGAAAACAAATTAAAATACAGTGCAAGATTTGGCTCAGAAGTAAAACTACCCTACAAGAAGTGGTGCTAAGATCCCCAAGAAATGGATCTTTAGATAGAAGACAGTTATGCAGGCTATTAACAAAAGAACAAACAAACAAACAAAAAGACAAAGCTTAATTTTAGTAAGGAAGTGAAAGAACTGCAAGGGAATGTGTGAGAGTGTCCGACACTAAGCAGAGTGCAGATTGCAGTGCTTATGTATTGGGAAACAGTAAAAAGTAGATGGAGAACTATCAAAGACAAAAAGCTTAAGCTAATGATTTTCAGTAATTATTTCCAGCTATGAGAGAAAATCTGAGAGGTTTTCCTAAGGTAGCTCTACAGCAGGGATGGGGAAGCAACAGTTTCATGAAATAAAGTAGAAAGATCCTTACCACCACCACCGCCCCCGCCCCCCCCCCCCCCCCCGTGGTGCTGTGGATTGAACCCAGGACCTTGTGCATGTAAGGCAAGCACTCTACCAACTGAGCTATACCCCCCAGCCCTGAAAGTTTCTTAAAGGGAGCAGGGCCCAGTATCTAGAGAAAAGCAAGGAGTATTTACATAATGCTAAGTAGACAAGTGTGTATGCACACATATGCACACAACTAGAACTACATATTAATACATTAAAGCCTTCATGTTATTTTTTTCTGAGGATCTTGATGAATGTTTCAAAATTAGCTCTTCACTGCCTTTTTTGTTGGGCAGGGGGTGAGTGATGCAAACCATTTCAAGGTGCCAGCAAAGACAATGCCAATTGCCATTTTTCCATAGCTGACACTGTGTCTTTACAACCATAAATTCTGTTTGAATATTCACTTCTCATCAACATTCCGAAATGAAACATCCACCTCTTCATATTTGCCGTCATTCTTATCACAGGGGTTCTCCAAACTGAAAAAAAAACTACATCAAAAGAATACTGAGCTACAGTATATTACATTTTGATAGTGTAGTCAGTAATAGATACATTCCAAAGGCTGTTCAAACCCACCAGCACTTAGAGATTCCCAAAACAGATATAATTCATCTGAGTAAAATATATACAGCAGTAATTTATCAGCTTGACTCATGGGAGATAAATCTTATAAAGACAGAATTAATCACAGTGCTTCTTGTATTTATCTGGCAGTTTAGAAAAGTTAAATGTGAAATAAAAGTCTGTTCAAATTTTCTAAATATGCTATTAATAGAGTCTGTTGAGAGTGAATATGTGGAGAAAAAATGGACTTGAGTTCAATTTATTTTAAACTAAAACTGTATTTAAATCTGTATTTAAATTTAAATTTAAATCTTAAAAACTAACTAAAACTGTATTTAAATTTCAATTATTTTAAGATTCATGTATAGTATCATCTACGCAAGTAGATGAAAAAAAGGTGGATGGAGGTATGAAGCCTTTACTACAAGAGATAATCTGTTTCCTTCTCCAGCATTATTCCTACAGATCCAATTGACCAGAAAGCAAAATTACAGAGAATTTGTCTTTATTTCTAATTGTCTAGTCTGGCAGTTTTATGCCTTGAGGTGCGATAGCTTTTAACAAATAGTGGGAAAATTACCCCAAACTTTCTCAAAACATGTATAATAGAATTAAATAACTCTAGAATAAAAAAGGCACTTTGTACTTTATTCAATATGGGCAAGTAAAAGGCAAGAGTTAATAGGGGTTAAGAGGAGTTTTCCTCCATGCCCACTATTACATTTTGAATTGTCAAGGGCTCTCTAGAGTCACAATATCCAAGAAGATCATAGCATTACTAAGCACCTAATATGTATCAGGCACTTGCAACAGTAATTTCTTAATGCTTATAGTAACCCTAGGAGATAGATCATATTATTTAGACTTCCCAAAAAAGAAAAATGAGACTTATAATTATCAAATAAAATGTTTGAAATCAGAAAGGTACTAAATTGCAAACCCGAGTTGAAACCTAGGTTTCCTGACCTCAAACTAGTTCCAACTTGAAGCAAGATGCAGTAGAAGGCACATGAACATTCAGAGTTTGGGGTCAGGTGAACTTGGCTTGAAAAGCTCTTCTGCTTACTAGTGGCAGACAGAAACACTGGATATTATGCTTTTGGTCTCATTTTCCTCTTAGATGCTTCGGATGAAGTAGGTAAAAAGTTGATATGAAAGTTAAAAATCAAACACTTATAATATGTAATATGACATTCAGTTTCTTTCTTAGTATATCAATGATCTTTCTTAGTATGCCATTAAACCCATATTTTCTTCTTTGAGTCTTTTTGAGTGCCTTTGATCTGTAGGGTCCTAAGGCTTTCATGAATCAACAATTGCAGTAGCCCGAGGTCTCAAAAGCTGCTTTTTTATTTTCTCAAAACATAGACATTATATTTTTACAGGCATCTATCCAATTAATCATAATCTTGGCAATATACATTCTATACATTTAATCAGTCATCCTTTCCTTTATATTGCTTAGCAACTGTTTATTTTCTGCTATTTAAAAAGCATCCTGCCATACAATGGAGATTCAAAATGCGTATGACAAATTTCTGTCCTTGGAGAGGTTAACATTCTTGTGAGCTTGACAATTAAGTACTCAGACAAGTGCTATAGAGAAGTGGACAAAGAACTGGGAGCATTGGAGCCAGGGTTAATTCAAGAACTGGGGTTAGAATGTCAATGTAAGTTTGGGGCCCAGGGGATTGACAGTTTTCAAAGTTAATTAGAAGTTTGGAAGCCTGATAGCAAAGTAAAGCCAGAGTCTTAACTCAAATTCTAAAGAGTCCAGAATCATAATGCTCACAGGCACCATCAATCATTATAGGAAAGCCAAAAAAAGAGATAGCAAAAAGTAAAGCAAAAGCCAGGCAATAAGCCTCCTGCTATGGGAAGAAGGAGAAAAGGAATATCAAAAAATAAATTAAAAAAAAAAAAGAAAAGAAAAGAAAGAAAAAGACTGAAATCTTTACTTTTATTCTGGCATCAAATAACATAAAAAATTAAGAAAAATATTTTATCATAAAAAGAATATTAAGATGATAAATTTAAAAAATAATGATTGACTTCTTTTCTGCTACAATATTTGTTAATTTACGATTTTAAAAGCATCCACTAAAAAGTTCAATTGTTCAGAAAAGACTGAAATAAAAAAAGTGCCCTTTCTATTAATGTATTTTAGAATAAATATTCTTGAGATGTTATTAATTTGTACTTCATAGTTTTTGATTAAATACTACATACCTTCAGTGTCATTTAAATCTATAGAATTTGATTAAAATATTGGAATAATAGTTTTTTTAAAATCTTTAATTATGATTTCCACTACTACTTTTTTCTTTTTGGTACCAGGAATGAACCCAAAGGTGCTTAATCACTGTGCAACATCCCCAGCCTTTTCTTTTTTCTTTCATTTTAAATTTTGAGACAGGGTCTTGCTAAGTTGCTTAGGGCCTCACTAGGTTGCTAAGGACAGCTTTGAACTTGTGATCCCTCTACTTCAGTCTCGTGAGTCATTGGGATTACAGGCATATGCCACTGTGCCCGGCTCTTTGTTTTTATAACTGCAGAATGTCATACAAATCTGTTATAGTTGTTCAGTGTGTGGATTATACTTTCAAATTTTTATATGGAAAATGAAATATTTATTTCTTTTTTTGCAATTCAAAACAAATTATTACAAGTTGAAGAATCTTGGTAAGGTAGATTTCCCCAAATAAATGAAGAAGATGGGGGCTGTGTTTATACCTCAGCAGTAGAGTGCTTGCCTTACACATATGAGGGTTTGATCCTAAGCACCACATAAAAATAAATAAAATAAATAAAGATATTGTGTCTATCTTTAAAAAATCTTTAAAAAAATAAATCAAGAAGATGAAATTTCATGTTTTCATTTAGGTACTATATTCTTATGTGTTTGATATTTCTGTATTAATTCTAAATATCTATATTAAGTATTTTCATTCATTGAAATTTATTTTTGCCATGTAACATGATCATCTCTCATTTTTCAGACTCACTCTATAAAAAAAGTGGAGCAAATAATCTAAAGTAAAGGGGAATAAAAACCTATTTGTGTTTTTCTCAAGTTTAATCTTTCATACTTGTGTTTTGCTTTTTTCATTGTAGAATGAGTGGAAGAGTGGTGGGAGCAGCAAACAGCTAACAGAAGTATTCTGACCCTTGGTAAGGGCTTCTCAGTGACTGGAAAGGAGAGCACTTATGCACTCTCCAGCTGCTGAGGGAAGAAAAAAACACTGAATTGAATTAGAGATTTTAGTGTCATGCAATGGAAGGAACTAACAACAGGGGGTGGGGGGTGAAGGATCCAGTATTCACTGTGCATCCTCCACTTCCCTGGACTTTGCCAGCTGTTTCTGTGACTGCAGGTACAGATCTTTGTTCCTTGATACTGGCTTAAATGCTAAATGAGAAAAATCTGTATTATGATGAACAATTTCTCAGCATGATACTTCAGGCTTTTCATTCCTAAGAATGGTATGATATAAATATACATGTCTCTCTATATTGATCTATTTTTGCATATATATATATATACATATATACATATATATATATATATATATATACACATGTAAAAACACAGATTGATATAGATTACTATCCCTACTTTCTCATATACATTTATTGCAAATAACAACATAGATTGTATTACATACATTATATACATTACAAATACGTACATATGTATGTACCATATATAGAAATAGAAAGAAAAAGAGAAAGACATTAAGAAACTCCTCTATATTACAGAGGAGGAGTTAATAAGGAAAGTGAAACTTACCAAAACTAATTACTTGATATCAAAAATGGTATAAATACTGAAGCTACTATTTATATTTGTTCTTTTGTGGTGCAAATGGAAGGATCTAGTACATTAAAAAGTTGTTTTTCTCTCGTCCTTTTGGCTTTTGGACTTCTCTAAATTAGCTGGCTATTTTTACCACTGATGTTCAGTTTTTATGTTTTGTTAATAGGTTTTAATAAAAATCACAAGCTTAGAATTTAACCTCAAGTTCAGTTAGTGTAACCCACCTTTTTAAGAATAATCTTTAACTAAAAATAACTAATTAATTAGTAACAATTTATGGATAATAATCTACATTTCTTCTACCTTTTCTTTGCACGTCGCCGGGGTGACTTTTCTGAAATGTAAATATGATCTGATAATATTACTCTCCTCAATTTCTAAATTTGTTGTCTGAATGAAAATGAGACTCCTTAGCATCTTGAAAGTTCTTCCCTCTCTATCCTTCAGTCACAGCCATATCAAATTATCATGTTTTTCAAAAGATCTATATACTTCTTTAGTTTTAGCTGCTACTCTTCTTGAAAAATACTTAACCCCTCTAATATGCCTCCTGCCAGTTCATCTTTTAAATCCTAGGGGTATTTTTCATCACTTCCTCCAACATTCCATTTCTTAATTCTTTCCCCCAAGTTCAGGTTAGATTCCCTCACAAATTTTGCCATAGGAATCTTCTAAAAGCTGTTATACTGTTTTCCAATATCTTAGTATCCTATTCTCTACTAGTCTGTAAACACAAAAGGACAGACATAATTCATTATGATAATTTCTATCATCACAGTGAATTAATGGACAAAATCATCATAACCCCATGAAATATAAGCTGGTATATACTCACATTGTAGATGATGAAACTGATAATTAAGGAAATTAAGTTCAAATTTACACAGACAACAAGTCCTAAAGGCTAGAGTATAGAATCAAGTAGTCTAACTTTAGAGTTCAGAATATAAATTATGATCCTTAAATTGATGTAATATCCGTCATTTTATTTCTAAATAATATCCACTACATTAGCAGTTGGTTAATATTAAGGAAAGAGAAGAAACAGGGCAGACAGAAATAGGAAAAAGTAACAATGGGGATGTTTGAAGTAATGGAATCATTTTTTATCTTACACATATAAATGCATGTGAAAAACTGTCATAGAACTTAATACACACAACACACACATATAAATGAATGCATTAAAACAGGTATAAATCATGAAAGATTTAATTAAGTTCTTTGGGCTTTTCCAATGTCAACTTCTTGCCTGTGGTACTGTCCTATAATTAGGCAAATATTAATAGTAGAGGAACCTGGATAAAGGGCACAAGACTCTCTCTGTACTATATTTTGCAACTTCTATGAATCTGTAAGTATTTGAAATTTTAAAAAAAAAATACATGTTAAATAAAATTAGAATAAATGAAAAGAGCTAGTCATCTCAGTTGTTAGGCTGTAATATTAGGAAGCATGAATTACCACAGATGTTCTTTATATGATTTTTGATGTGCAATGCATACATGACTTATCCATTAATATCCTGAAGAATCTCAAGAGGTTTCCATAAAGCTGAGCTATATGAATAAATAAAACTCAAAAAAATAAAGTTCTGTAGAGACTAATTCCATATTGTCTTTTAAGAAAGTAATTTAAATTCTTTTATTTTCATCAGTGAAAATCTAGGAAAAGGACCCAGAGTCCCTATAGATCTAGATATTTTCCCGATGCTGACATGTAGATGAATATTGAGATCAACATATCATCACCCTAATCTCTGTGTATTAGCCATTTGGAAAATGTACAGACTTAGCACTTGAAGACAGGCCAAAGGGAAGCATGAATAAATAACTGTATAAATGAAACTACTGGGACTAACTAGCCCGGTAAAACATGTGGGCAGGAAAGCAGTTCTAGCACTCTCTGTAAAGAGCAGGAGCCAGCAGTTCTTCCCTAGTGCCTTGCACATCATTTCATTGCAGGAGTCATTGCCTTCTTTGTTCATTATGGGTTCACTTCTCCAAATCCCATATTAGAGAACAGTTACTTGGCAACAGAGTTCATATCATATTTGTATTTACAGCATCTAATGTGGTGTCTTGCATAAAAAGGTGTTCAGAAAACATTGGTGAAGGGGAGAATTAACAACTAAAGTGTGTCTAAATCTTTGAGAATTTCTTACTCTGATCCAGAATCAGAATTTTAAAAGAAATGCTTAAAACTTAGCAGACATCAATTTATGACTCTGAGTGTTGAAAATTGAACTCTTTATAAAATTGTTTTATAATAAACCAGTTTCTTAAAATTCTGAACACTTATTTTTTCTGCCAGTCACTTTACAAATATATTAGCCAATTTGATTCATCTTTCACTTTTTCATATGTCTAAACTTCATCTTCTCTGTAATCATCATACTGCAGATAATAAATTGAATAGTTCTTTGGCACTTAGCAGGAAAGGACAAGGACTAGGACTTAAATGTCCCTACCTTCAACACAAAGTTTACTCATTGTTATTATTATTTGTCAACCTCAGTGATTTACTAAGAGAAACTAAAGTATAAAGTTGTAATCCATTTTTAATACATGGACCACACATAAGGTGACCATACTTTCTGCTTTACCTGGAAATATTTCTGTTTGTGTATACTATTCCAGGATAATTATTAGAAGAAATAGCTTTTCTATCTAACTCTTGAAATATTTGGGTTTGGATAATAAATTATTTAATTAACCTGACCATAATGCATGCTCTCAGAAGAATAAAATAATAGATGAATCTGACCCACTTTGCATATCAGATGAATAGCTAAGTTTTATAGATCATCTAGTTAAATAAAACAACTGAGACCTCCATTAAAGTTTGGATCTGGAATGTCCCCCAAAGACTCATGTGTTGAAGACTTGGTCCCCAGTGGCTGGTGCTATTGGGAAGCCTAGTTGAAGTGAGGAGGTCACCAGGGACATAACTTGCAGGGTATATCTTGTCCCTAGGCCCTTCACTTTCATTACTTCCTAACCACCACATGTTAAGCAGCAGTACTGGCACAGGCACCCTGCCATGATGTTTCCCCTTATCACAGTGATGGGGCCAAGCAGCCATGCACTGAAACCTCTGAACCAGTTTACAGAGCTCTTTTCCACAATGCTTATACTAATCCACTTTCCTGCCAACTGTGTACAAAGGTTTCCTTTTCTGCATATTCTCTCCAGTCCTTCTATTTTGTCTTTTTGATAGTAGGCATTCTTACTGGCATGTAATATCTCATTGTGGTTTTGTTTTGCTTTTCTCTGATGATTAGTGATGTTGACTTTTTTTTTTTTAATTTACCTTTTCACTACTTATATATCTTCTTTTGAGAAATATCTATTTAGGTTTATTTTCCGTTTTTAAATGAGGTTATTTGGCATTTACCTACTGAGTTTTTAAATTTTGTTACTTATTTTATGGTCTTTTTCTTCATCAAAACAAAAATAACAAAACTATTGTAGACTTTACTAATGTTTTTATAATCCCTAAAATATTATTAGTGAAGCATCAGTAATATCCTATATTAAATTCTAAATTTATCATAAAACTATAAAATTTTAATATTGATTTTATGAATTGTTTATTAGCTGAATAAGCAACAAATTAAACATCATGACAAGTAATATACATTTTCATTTATTATTTTCTTAGGATTTTCTGTTGTGGTCAAATATGCATTAGATAAAATTCACCCTTTTACCATTTTTATGTGTATGGTTCACTGGCATTAAGAATCTTCACATTACCATCCATGTTCAGAACCTTTTCATCTTCCTGAGATGAAATTTTGTTTACCATTTTCAACAATAGAAAGTTTTTTTATTACAATTTTGCATCAAAATAAACTTTAAATAAATTACTCAAAAAATAAAAGTCTAATCCTTGTGAAATTGCCCTGATATGCCTAATAAATAAGTTGATCATTCTTTTTTTATAGCTTTATTTATTTATTTTTATGTGGTGCTAAGGATCAATCCCAGAAAAAAATTTGATCATTCTTTAGAATGAGTTTTATCCTTTTAATATTTACTTTTAGATTCTAAAACTCTTAACATGTGAAATATTAAGAAATAAAGCCTAGATCAGGGCAAGGCCCTAAAAATTTTAAATCTATGATTATTTTTCATTACATAAAAATTTTTATAGTTTTGAGCAAATGCTTAAAGTGAATCTTCAGGACATTTACTGGTTAAGAGTTGAAGATAATTACTTGGCATTAGAACCATGCCACCATATCCTCAGAGCTAAGCATAATCATTCCCAGTTGTGCTCATTGTTTATTTTATTTGTAAAAGGTTCTACAATATCTTTTTATAGTATTTCATACCCTTGTCTTTAAATTTATTTCAAAATGTATATTTCAAAATATCATAATACTTTATAATTAAATGAAAATTAAACATATACATTTTTTACCAGCATGTAACATTTTATTTTCTTTATTGCAAACTCTTGTGTCCTTTTTTCAAAATTTTAGGAATATTTTATCTTTAGAATTAGTGAAGAAGTAATGACTTAGCAGGATTTTAAAGCTGCTTTATTTTGAGCTTTCTCCACAGGAAACATGAATTGAATAAATAAAGATGTGCCTAAAATAGTTAACTGCGTGCCTGGTTTTAAAGACTGATGGCCCAGCAGTTAATGTCAGCAGAAATCTCAAGAAACCAATATGTTGCATATCAAATTGTGGGCATAGAAAAACCAAGTGATAGAAAGCTAGACTCTCAGCAGCACATAATCTCATGGTGCTGTTCATTCTGAAAACCCAGTAGCTATGCAAGAATTAGAAGGCAATTCCTCAGCCTATTCATTATCAAGTTAAAGATTATGAATTGTCAAAAAGAATTCTACATAAAAGTTCAACAGTAGAGTTAGAAAAAAAAAACGAAACAAAAAATATTTTAATCCTGATTAGTCAGGATTAAGGATATTTAAGTGCCTAACTGTGCTTAAAATTATTTTTCTCTGTTTTTTTTTTTTTCCTTTAAAATTTCTTCCAGTGAGTTAATTCAATAAACATTTGAAGACCTAATTTGTGCAAGGAATTGTGCTAGGAATGAGATACAAATGATAGAATATAATGTCTATCTTTACATAGCATACAGATAAAACAACAGAAAAAAATGATTATTACATAGTATAAGGGTTGTGATAGGAGTAGGCACAGAATACTGTGGAGTGCACATGAAGTGGAGACCCTTGTTCAGTTGTGGCCAGTGGTGAAAGGCTCTCCAAACAAGTGCATTTAAGGTCGTAAGTTTTGATTTGACCAGACAACAATTAGAAAAGTACAAACCAGCCAGAGGGAAAGTGATGTACAGTAAGACTAGAATCAAGAGATATTTAAATGTGAAAGTCAGGGACACAAATAAACAAAACTAGTGTTCTTGACTAAATAAGAGAACAGGATTATAAACTTTAAACTATACATGAAAAAAGTATTTTTGCCCTCAAAATATTTTTTTCATATATAAAGTGGTAACTGATTGTCAATGTAGAAAAATAGTCCTGAATTATCAATACAGCCTCCAACAAATGGGACTTTCTAATATTATGAATTTGCATGATGTCAATAAATTACATATTGATAAAATATTTGCCTATAATTTGGAGAATAATACTTTTTTCACTACTTTACCTAGGGTTTATTTTGGGAAGGTAAATATGTTTTTTTTTTTCTTTTTACTAGTTATATAAGAGGCAAAAATCATAATATTTATGATTTCAAATATGAAAGTTATTTATTAGCCATCTTTTGGAAGCTGGCTTCTAACAACTTAGAAAAGTTGCTTAGTTAGACACATAAAATCATCTTTCCAATGTGTTTATCATTGCCCACATGTGTAATTGAAAACATTATATGTTTATCAGTAGTTTAACAATTGTGTTGCATTGTTCTATGGTATGGTTCTTTTTTTTTTTTTAATGTACAAATATTGACTACCTTTTCTCTGTTACTGCTAGCCATGAAGTATATTCAAAGGTTATTATCCTTTGCTATTTCCTAAATAACTAACTGTTTTCTCATAGTGGATAAAACTTGACTTAATTTGTCTGGAACACTTCAGAGATATACACAATGGTTTGGTTTATGCCTAATTCTGTACATGCATTTACATAATGAATCTTTTTAGTAGTTATCTATTTTACTTTTCTCCGCTACAAAAGCAGTCTTCAAATGAATCATATCTGTTGTTTAGTTCCTGGATAGGTGAAAATTTTGCTTCATTTGCATAATGTTTTCATTGGCATGTGGGATTCAGGAAGTTATTAACTTGTATATTTGCAACAGTGGGAAATTTCCCCCCCCCTAATTTTTTGGATCATATATTCAAACCAGTAATAATAAAATATACAGTGTTCTGCCATCTTAAGTGTAAATGAGTTTGCAATCAATTTGGTTTAATGAAATTAAAGTCATACAGTATGATCGGAGAGAAGAAGGCCTTTGGTACTCTACTGAATTCATAATGGAAACAACTGTTCTGGTTTAAATAGTCATGAGAAACATGGTTGTTCCTAAAACCATTTTAGAAAAAGATTTATTTTGTATTAATCAACAAAGTAGAAAATTCTAATTATCTGGGAAAGATTTAGATTGCATTTTCAACTGATGTGTTTTCCAGGTACTTTACAATGCCTCCTGTACATTTAAATGAGCCATGGAATAGTATCAATCACCCTTTCAATAAAAGGATGATTCAAGAATAGATGCTGACCCAACATCTCTAAGCTTTGTTTTTAGTAGAATGCTAATTAACAAAGAGATGGTAATCTAAATTTCATTGTGTTCTGAGATTTGGAAACAGGTGTTTTACCATTGATTATTCAATGAAAAGGCCAGTTCCCTGGAAAGGTTATATACATGACTTTTGCTAACTTGTTAATTGATTCCTCCCCCTTGGTGTTCAACTTCACCTTTTTATTGAAAGACTAAGAAAATAAATGACAAATGAACATCCATGTAATCTGATGCTCTTATTCAAGACTCTTCTTGGCTCTCCGAATATAAACCTGCAACTGTGATTAGGATGCCACCCAGAGCTCTGGCTCTAATTCACCTGTTCTCATTCAATCAGAACTACTAGCCATTCTGTTATTCCCTCTGGGGCTTCCCTTACTTTCTCCTTGAGTTTGGAATGGTTTTCTTTGTTAAATATAACAGTAAACTATTCACTTTTTAAGATCTAGTTCAAACATTACCTACAGTTGATGAAGACTTGGTTGGTAATTGCCCCCACACACCAACTGTCCTTCTGAATCCTGGTGTTCTTAGGACCAGTTTACCACTTATGGTTGTATATCCAGTGGTTTTCTTTCTTTTTTTTTTTTTTTTTTTTTGGCTACAGGTGATAAAACCCCATTCAGACTAGTGCATACACAAAGAATGGGGACAACTGACCCAGGTAAGTAAGAAGTTCAAAGAGTGGCAATGATTTAGGCTTGATTGGATCCCAGGCCTCAAATTGTGTTTCAAGGCACTCTTTCTCTCTCTCTCACTGAGCTTTGCTTTTCTTTACATGGTCTGGACTCTCAGTCCCTCCAAACTTAAATTCTGTTTAGAAGGCAGCATCTTTTTCCTTACTTATTAGAATAGTGTTCCCAGGCAAAATTTCTGATATTTGTCTACTTTGAGTTATCATCTGTCTCCACAAAAGAATCACTCTGGTTCAGAGAATGGAGAACACTGTCCTTATCCACAGACCCAATGGCTGAGGTACACCTAAAAATATCATATGGATTAAGAAAGAGGAGGGCTAGTTATATAAATAAATCTCATCTACTGTTAACAATAACAACAAAAAATCAGGGTAGAAAGATGGGATATTTAGCAGAGGAAGAAAATACATAAAAGTTGTCTGTATTTACTATGATATCTATATTTGCAATTATTTATATGTATGTAGTATCTGAGGTACAAACTGAGGTGGGGGCATATTTTACGAACTGGTATAGCCATCAAATGCTTAGTTTCTAATAAAAATCCATTTAATTATCTGGCATTCTCTTTTTGAAATACAGTTTAATGATGGTTAATAAAACAGAGAATGAGAAACACAGTTCTACAGAAATGCACAAGTTAAGGGTAAGGTGCTGATAATCCATCTTCAAGTGTTAAATCAGTGAAAAAAATAAAACTATATCTTCACTTACTAATTAAGTAAGTAAAATACATGGGGGTAATTTTATGGCAATCTCCTGAACTCCATTTATCCATGATGTCCTTCAGTTGGCTTACTGTTCTTACAATGTATAGTGAGCACATGTTCTATGCACTTGACAAGACCAAGAGCTCACTGAAGACAGAATCTGACTCCTCATGCCTCTCTGTATATGACTTATCTAGTCTAGAAACTCATATGTACAGTTGTTGCTTTAAAATAATTATTGATCACATTCACTACTGGGGATATATCCAAAGGAGACAAAATCCTCATACAAAAAAAAAAAAAAAAAAAAAAAAAGAAAGAAAGAAAGAAAAAAAAAAAAAAAAAAGAAAAAACTTGTTCTCCCCTGTGTATTACAGAACTATTTAAAATAGTAAAATGTGGAATGGACCCAGAAGATCTTCAGTAGGTGAAATGATAAAGAAAATATCATTCATACGTACATGAAATATATATATATATATATATATATGATATGTATGTATATGAATTATATATATATATGTGTGTGTGTGTGTAGGTACATATATATGATATGTATGTTAGTATGTTATGGAATATTATTTAATCACAAAAAGAATGAAATCCTGTCATTTATAGCAAAATAGTTATAACTAGAGGTCATGATGTCAAGTATAATAAGCTAAACACAGAAAGACAAATACCACATTCTCACTCATTTGTGGAAATCAATAAGTCAGTCTTTTACAAGAACAGAATACAATAGTGTTCACCAGAGTTTGGCAAGGTCGGTGGGGTGAGGGGCCAGAAGAATGTTCAATAAGGGATGACAAAACACACTTGGAGTAGAGAAATGACTGCTGGTTTCTCTTTAGTAGGTTAAATGTGAGTTGAGACAACCTGATATATTTCAAAATGACTAGAAGTGTATGAAATTCCAAAATACATAAAAATTACTAATGTTTGAAGAGATAGAAATTCTTATTACTCTGATTCGTTTATTACATAGTGTATACATCTATTGAATTGCCATACTGTGCCTAATAAAGAATGCATAAATTATGTCTCAATAAAAAATAAAAATTGTTGGTCCTCACAAAACCTTTTCTGCCTTAGTCTGCTAACATTTGAGCAGTACTTTCTTAACAAATTTTCTTCCTGATTCACTAAATATTCTGTTCATGTCTGTTGTGATTTGCAAGTTACATTCGCTATTTGCACTTCCTTCACATAAGCTATTAGAGTTTCTGGGTGAACATTAATTCTCCTTGTTAGATGATAAATTATTGTTTTTATTGGATAAAATTCAGCAAAATTTGATATTTCCCATCTATTTATGTATTTTGATCATCATGTACCCTTTATGTAAGATGTGTTTTCAAAGTATGGTATAGCATGATTTTCAAAATCTCATCAAGTAAAGTTTTTAGATGAGGTAGTTAGAATGGAAAATTGGAGCCAAGAAACAAACAGGGTTTGACCACACATTGCCAGAATGGGTTTTTACTTCAGTCGATGCTATCTAAAAGACATTGAGTAGTTGCACCACATCATATGTCAATAATTTGTTATGTTTTCTCATTTTTCATAAAGAGTTCTGACATCCTTATTACATATATGAGACAGCATAAGATAGTGAAGTCTATTTCTGAGAAGCACTCTGCAATAGGCAGTAGAGTTATTAGGCTCTTGAGCTAAGTGGCTGAGGTAGGCACTATAGTGATACTTTGCTTTCTTTAAACAAACTTCACCATTCTGAAAATATAGTCCATCACTTCTGTAAATACAGCCAATCAGTCACAGGGAGAAAACATAGCAATGGTATAGAAACCAATCTTCTCTAAAGAGAAATATTTTAAAAAACAGCTGAAACCCAAGCTTGCTCATGTTGAAACCATGCTGTTATTTTCATCTGACAAGATCACCAAGCTCTATCAGTTACCTGAGATCTGTTTTGTCTACCATATAATAATTTCCATTTTTTTCATCCCTATCATCTAACCAGTATCTGACACACAGACTATAAGCAGTTGTTCCAGAATTAATGAATGGGAAACATATTTATTAAAGCCACCATGAGGGAAAGGAATAGACTCCTGAGAACTGTTTTCTTTTACACTAGCCTGCTATTAAATTTCCCCATGATCTGCTACTTGATCCAAAGACACTCGATGGAGAAAGCAAGTGGGTTCTATGAGTGAATTAAATAAATCAATACTATAATTTATCATAGAATAATTAAGCCTCGAACAATTGCATTTCAGGGAAAGTTCATTCTTTGAAGAGGTCATGATTCTAAGCAAAAGAGATGTCAGCTGTGGCATCATTCATTCTTCCTCAGTGGAAGCTCTCAGAACATGGGCTCTTTCCTAACCTATTTGAACTGCCCTTACATTTATATTTATTCTGTGAGAATGAAGAAAGATGTCAATTTACAGTATCACAGAAACTGTTCTGAACTATTTCTTAATTTGTAGCCAAAATATATTACAGATATGTTCGTATTTTATCCATTATTTGGGAGTATTTTGAGCCTCCTAGAGACTGAACAGCTATTAAAAATAAATCATTATGGAGGTTCATCATTAGATCTTATCAAAACCTCCTACTGCATGTATATCCCATTGTTTTTCTTCCAGTGAGATAATGAAACCATTGACTTCTTTTATCATAACACGTACTAAACTAAAAAATGCTGAGATGTTGCATGGTGAGGTAAGAAGTGTAAAGATCTTTATATCATGTATCATGAGCTTATAGTTGGGGAAAGATATAAATGCAAATAAAAGTTAGTCAAATTCAGAATTAATAAGCATTGTAAAAAAACAAAAGCTCAAAGCAGGGAAAAAAGTGGGCAAGGGAGAAGCAGATTTATGGAATTTTGAATGAGGCTATGAAAGATGCAGAGGGGTCTGAGAGGTAGAATGTAGAGTGGAGAGGAGATGAAGAAGGTGTAACAAAGGGACCTGCATCAGCACACACGAGACAGGATGAGACTGACCTGTTGTGAGTGTACGAATTAATTCAGCCTGACTGAAACATAGCTTTTATGTAGGGATTAATGAAAGGGGAAGATAGAAAGTTTGCTTGGATCCACAGTGTGACTCAGACCTGGGGAGGAGGTTGTAAGAAACATGTTAAGACATGAGAAACTATTAAATGCTTTTAGTATCACAGAATGATATGATTAAAATTGCATGTTAGGAAAAATATGCTGGTGGGAATATTAAGAGTATTATAGTCTTTGCCTTCTTCATGTAGTCTGACACAGTTAAATTGCCTCTTCTTCTCAACTCTGCTTTTGCAAATCCTGTGTATCCTTCAATGCAAATGTCACCTCCTTCAAGAAGTCTTCCATTTCCTTTCCAGTCTGAAGCAATCTCTTCTAGAAATTACAATGCTGAATGTGAGCATTTAACTTTAAAAAAAAATGTATATCATGATATTTTCTAGTATGAAAATATTGTATTTGTATTAGGGAAAACATGTGTATAGTATAACAATTTAATCATTTACATCTTAAAAGGGATCTGGAAAGTAGTATGCCATATTTAAGTTTTGAACTGAGAAAATGCAATTCATTTAAAAAAGTGTTCTATAATTCACAATGCTCAATAAAATTAAGAAAAGTTAATTGATGCAGTACCATTTCTCTGCTATGTTACCTGTGATCAAGTCAGCATTATCATTTCATGTGTCACAGCTATCTTGGTATTGCAGAGAGTAATACTGGAAGGACCTTTTTAGTAGGATCCCTTTTCTCCATATAGTTCCAGGTCACAATCTGCCAAGGAAAAACATTTGTGCAAGATTTGGAAGACAGAAAAGGGGAGGAAGAGAAAATTACAGGAAGATTCAGGTATAGAAGAACCTCTGACTTCCATACTACTGACAGCAAAAATCAGTATTTCCATTCTCCTTGATACTGATGAGTTTTATCCCAGCTCCTGGGCATCAGTAGACTCTATCAGCCATATCCCTGGACTCAATTCCCCAGCCCTTCCAACAGGAAGACTTTGACATCCTTATATTGAACATTTCCAAATTAGACTATTTTGTGGCTTGTAGATTTTATTTTAATGAAAGTGTAACTGATTCAGCTACTTGTTTTTAATTTTCTTTGGTACTGGGGCACTCAACCACTGAGCCACATCCCCAGCCCTATTTTGTATGTTATTTAGAGACGGGGTCTCACTGAGTTGCTTAGCACCTCGCCATTGCTGAGGCTGGATTTGAACTCACAATTCTCCTGTCTCAGCCTCCCAAGCTGCTGGGATTACAAGCATGCTCCATGGCACCAGGCAGATTTCAGCTACTATTTTAAGAGTAATTCTTATTCTCAAGATTTACTCAACAACCATGATTAAAGATATAAAATGGGGGAAAAGGGGGGGAGGGGGGCGGTGGGAATCTACACTACATTAAAAATAAATCTCAGTTCTTGCCAAATGTGAAAATTATTTTAAAAAGAGCATCTCAGAATTGACAGAATATAATGACCAGAGAATTCAGAAAAGAACACGTACCTTAGAACTAATGTACCTCAGAATTAATTCACTAGAACCACAAGGAGAACCAACTGATTATACACCCCCACCTGGCAAGCATTAAAATAAGCTCAGGTGGCATTAATTATGAAGTACTTCTCTAAGAATGCAGTTGAATGCCTGAAAAAACCCACATGCACTTTTTAGTCTTTGACATATAGAACAGACAGGATCAGAACTGGCATATCCTGAGAAGAGAGAAGGGGACACTGACAAATCTGGTACAACTGATTGAATATTTTATTTATCTCAGGATTTCCCAAATCACCTGGATTGTTCCCCTGTTCTTAGGTTTAGTGACAACTTGCTGTGTCAGATAGGTCATGTAGCTTCTAGGTCAGGAAGCACATTCAGGTATAAATTGTAGACATTGCATTCTTATTTGCAGTGGATTAGCTTGATAACCTAAACATGGTTGGCAGAATAAGCCCCTGGATTTAATCAGTCTAAAGACATCATCCTTTCATTGGTTACACAAGGTCTCATTGCAGCCTTAAAAGGAGTAATTAGAGGATTCCTTTTAGCATCAACTTGGTTCAAATTGTAGGGAAATTAAAGCCTAATTTATTCTTCTCTAATTTGTCATCATTATCATTCACAATGTAACTAGGAAACTTAGTATTATTTTTAGGGTAAACATTGGACCCATCTCAAAGTCTCATTACTTCTGTGTTATATTTTGCTGCATTTAACTCTTTCTAGGAGACAGCACTGCTTAGTATGAGAAACAACTCCTGATTGAAATACTAAGTTTTTAATGAAAACATACCCTCACTTATTGCTGGTACTTGGAAATTATGTCATTCTTTTTAAATTATAGAAACTAACTATAGCTTGGATATGAATTAACTGTATTCCCCCAACTCCTCAAGGCCCACAAAGATTCACGTGATTACTGCTTGGTCCCAAGGTGGCACTAACTATTGGGAGGGGCTGTGGAGCTTTCAGGAGTTGGGGCCTAGAAGGTGTTTGTTAGGCAATTGAGGGCGTGCTCTAGGAAGCTATTCTCACGTGGACCCGAGAGAGTACTGTGAGGGTTGTTATAAAAGAAGCAAGCTTGCACCTACTCAGCTCTCTTGCTTCCTGGACCCAGGTTATGATGACTGGTCCCAGCCTTCGCTCTCACTCACACTCACTGGTCCTGGGGACTTCTCCAGAGCTCCTGTTATGATGTTTGGACTTGCAGCCTCCAAAACTGTGAGCACAATAGCCTCTTTGTTTCATAATTAGCTTGTGTTAAGTGTTTCATTACAGTGATGAAAAGCTAATGCACCATTCTGTTATTTTTTTATTTAAAATTTAAAAATGATACACAAAAACAGAAAAATTGTGCATATTAATGGGTTACTATGTGATGCTTTGATACATTAAACTTTAATCTTTAAATCAGGTTAAACATATCTGTCTCCTCAAGCATTTTTCTTTTTTTTATGGTGAAAACATTCAAGCCTTTCTTGGAAAAAGCTTTTTTAAATGTACAGCATATTATTGTTACCTATTTCTTACTCCTATCTAAATGTAACTTAGTATACTTTGATCAATCTTTCTTCACTCCCCTGCCCAACATAGGTATTGTTAAGATAATGGTGCAGGATTCAATCAGTATTGATGTTTTAAAACTGTTGCATAGGTTGGTTATAATTCACCATATACCGTAAGTAAGCATTTCTCATTTAACCAAAATGAAAACAGAAAACCTAGATATAATTCAGTGTTTTATATATCTACACATATTTCAATGGGCCTAGAAATAGAAAGCCAGGTACTATAATAGGTAATATATACTCCTGGATGGAGGGATAGGAAGAAAACTTATAACTATTATACATAACTGTTGGTGTATCTTGTAGGTTAGAAGAATATTCAGAAATCCAACAAAGTGCATAGGAAATGGGTAAAATACATTGGCATAAACAACTTTTTTCTTGCTTTGTCAATGAAATGGTTTTCTATCTGAATAATGGCCAACCCCAATAGTCTAGGAGCAAAGCTGTACACAAAAGCTCAAACAAGTAAAAGCTTGGACCAGTTAATTTGCATACAATTTACTGTTAGGATAATTAAGATAGGGCACTTGCTTGTGAGAGCATTATTGGAAACAATTTGGACTCAGCACATATTCCCAAGTACAAATTGAATTCTAAAGCAAACCATCAACTTCTTCAAAGTAGGTATATACTGGAAGTAGGCCCCATAGGAAAGAATTGCCAAGTCCATTACTGTTTAAAAAACAAAAACAAAAACAAACAAACAAAAAAAAAAACAGTGGCAGGAATGATTATTGTCATTACTTTTTTTTTTTTTTTAACTAAAGGATCATAGCACAAAAGATTAAACTTACTAAGGCATTTGGATTGTTGGTTTGCTTCTGAAAATTTTAATGAGAAATAAACAACTTAAAACAATGTTATTTTACTAGGTAGCAAAGGAGATCTTACTCTTGTCTCTATTTGGGATATAGTCCCAAAGTTGAAAGTTTAGAAAATAAGTTCCTCTAATTAAAAAAAAAAAAAAAAAAAAAAATATATATATATATATATATATATATATATATGTGTGTGTGTGTGTGTGTGTGTGTGTGTGTGTGTGTGTGTGTGTGTGTGTGTGTGTAAAATATCATCTATTTTTCAAGGACTTCATTCTTTTGGGGCAGACATAGTTTATGATATTAAGAAGTGGTCTATATGGTCATATCAGCATCCTTTTTTCTAGTCAATATAAGAAGATACTAGCAAATCAAGTGAAATTTATGGAGAGCAGTTATGAGTACAGAATTTGTAGGAAAAAAGCATACTAACAAACTAAAATTATTATTTAAACTGCTATCTAAAATTATCAAAAAACTAATAATCTGATTTACAAAGATTTTTAAGAAACTTGATTCTTACTACATAAAATTTATCTAATTTTTTATACAATTTTACAAAGCCTATTTGTAGGTGCTGTAAAAATATATGTTTTATAAGCCCCTGGCACTTATATACATAATTTCAGATGAATATTAAAGTGGTGATTGATTTTATTAAATTTTAAGTTGATAGTATTTGATATAAAATATCTTATGCTCAGATTATTCCAGTAGAGATTTTCACATGGGTTTTAAGTTAATGGAAATTTGTGTATGATATACATGTATGTACACTAGGGAGATTATAAAGTCATTATTATAATTTATAATTTTCCTTCTAAAATCATAAGCAATTCAAATGTCCATCAATAGTTAAATTATTAAATTACACTACAATAAATTCATTAAAAATAAGGAAGAACCAACTTTTCATTTGATGAATTCTTTCAATTTTTTTTAGTTTCAATTTCATTAATTTCAGATCTGATTTTAATTATTTCCTGTCTTCTACTTCTTTGGGGGTTGATTTGTTCTTCTTTTTCTAGGGCTTTGAGATGTAATGTTAGTTCATTTATTTGTTGACTTTTTCTTTTTTGAAGGAATGAGCTCCATACAATGAACTTTCCCCTTAGTACTGCCTTTAGGGTGTCCCAGAGATTTTAGTATGTTGTATGGTTGTTCTCATTTACCACTAATAATTTCTTAATCTCCTTCTTGATGTCTTCTGCAACCCATTGATCATTCAATAGCTTATTATTTAGTCTCCAGGTGTTAGTGTAGCTTTTCTTTCTTTTTCTATCATTTTGAAAAATTAAATAAAATTGATAGAGCTTTAGCTAGGCTAACAAAGAAGAGAAGAGAGAAAACACAAATTACCAATATCTACGATGAAAAAGGAAATATCACGATGGACACTACAGAAATACAGAAGATAATTAGAAATTATTTTGAAAATTTATACTCCAATAAAATAGAAAATAATGAAGGCATCAACAAATTTCTGGAGACATATGATATGCCCAAACTAAATCAAGATGATGATATACACAGTTTAAATAGGTCAATTTCAAGCAAAGAAACAGAGGATGCCATAAAAATCTTACACACCAAGAAAAGCCCAGGACTGGATGGATACACAGCTGAGTTCTACAAGACCTTTAGAGAAGAACTAACACCAATACTTCTCAAACTATTTCATGAAATAGAAAAAGAGGGAACACTCTCAGACTCATTCTATGAGGCCAATATCACCCTGATTCCAAAACCAGACAGAGACAAATCAAAGAAAGAAAACTTCAGACCAATATCTCTAGTGAATATAGATGCAAAAATTCTCAATAAAATTCTGAAATCAAATACAAAAACACATCAAGAAGATAGTGCATCACGATCAAGTGGGCTTCATTCCAGGGATGCAAGGTTGGTTCAATATAAGGAAATCAATAAATGTAATTCATCACATCAACAGCCTCAAAGATAAAAATCATATGATCATCTCAATAGACTCAGAGAAAGCATTTGACAAAATGCAACATGCCTTCATGTTCAAAATGCTAGAAAAAAATAGGAATAACAGGAACATACCTCAACATTGTAAAGGCCATCTATGCTAAGCCCCAGGCCAACATCATCCTAAATGGAGAAAAATTGAAAGCATGCCCTCTTTCACCACTCCTATTTAACATAGTTCTTGAAGCCCTAGCCAGAGCAATTAGACAGATGAAAGAAATTAAAGGGGTACGGATAGGAAAAGAAGAACTCAAATTATCACTATTTGCAGATGATATGATTCTATACATAGAAGATCCAAAAAATTCCACCAGAAATCTTCTAAATCTAATAAATGAATTCAGCAAAGTAGCTGGATATAAAATCAACACCCACAAATCAAAGGCATTTCTGTACATCAGCAACAAATCCTCAGAAAGAGAAACTAGGAAATTCACCCCATTTACTATAGCCTCAAAAAAAAAAAAAAAAATTGGGGGAATCAACTTAACAAAAGAAGTGAAAGACCTCTACAATGTAAACTACAGAACACTAAAGAAATAAATTAATGAAGATCTTAGGAGATGGAAAGATCTACCTTGTTCATGGATAGGTAGAATTAATATTGTCAAAATGACCATTCTCCCAAAAGCACTATACATATTCAATGCAATACCAATCAAAATCCCAATATCATCCCCCATAGAAATAGAAAAAGCAATCATGAAATTCATCTATAAAAATAAGAGACCCACAATAGACAAAGCGATTCTCAGCAAGAAGAATGAAGCGGGTGGCATTACTATTCCAGACCTTAAATTGTACTACAAAGCAATAGTAACAAAAACAGCATGGTATTGGCATCAAAATAGACCAGTTGACCAATGGTACAGAATAGAAGACTCAGAGATGAACCCACACACTTTCAGTTATCTTATATTAGACAAAGGTGCCAAAAATGTTCACTGGAGAAAAGACAGCCTCTTCAACAAATGGTGTTGGGAAAACTGGAAATTCTCATGTAATAAAATGAAATTAAATCTCTTTCTCTCACCATACACAAAACTTAACTCAAAGTGGATCAAGGACCTAGGAATTAAACCAGAGACCTTGCACCTAATAGAAGAAAAAGTAGGCCCAAATCTCCATTATGTTGGTTTAGGCTCCAACTTCCTCAATAAGACCCCTATAGTGCAAGAACTAAAAACAAGAATCAATAAATGGGATGGATTCAAACTAAAAAGCTGCTTCTCAGCAAAAGAAACAATCAGTGAGGTGAATAGAGGACCTACAGAATGGGAGCAAATCTTTACCACAAGCACATCAGATAGAACACTAACCTCGGGATTTATAAAGCTCTTAAAAGCCTTAACACCAAAAAAACAAAAAACCCAATCAATAAATGATGAATGGATAGGGAAACTTTGGTATATATACACAATGGAACAGTACTCAGCACTAAAAGAGAATAAAACCATGGCATTTGCAGATAAATGAATGGAGTTGGAGAAAATAATGCTAAGTGAAGTTAGCCAGTCCCAAAAAACCAAAGGTCAAATGATCTCTTTGATATGAAGATACTAACTTATAAAGGCAAGAGAGAGGGAATGAGAGGAATGAAAGAGCTTTAAATAGAACAAAGAGGGGGCAAGGGGATAGGAATGATAGCAGACTGAGTTATCCATGATTACCCTAAATATATGTATAAAGACACAATTGTTGTAAAAATACTTTGTATTAAACTAGCTGAAAAAAAATAAGAAAGATAGGTTTGAACTGATATACATTATAATCACTGATATATGTGGTTCTCTTAGAAATAAATTTCAAAACATCATACCTTAGTTTCTGGAAGTAGGTATGTATATAGGACTAGAATATTATTGAGAGGATCATGAAAAAATGCTGACACTGGCTGCCTCTGGGGAAGGAGTAATGAGATATCACATGGATATTTATGGAGACCCTGTCTTCTCTCCCCTTCTCTAGCTTATTAAAATGATTTGCATTAATTTTTTGTGCTTTAATTAGTGATTCAGGTGATTATACAAGCTGCCTTGTACCCATCCTGCCACACCCCCTGTAATAACCACCACGCTTCACTTACCCTGTACTACACCATTCGGATTCATGACCACAAGTGATTTAGATGAATTCTTTCATCTCTTTCTTAGTCACTTGGATCTGCTGTTAATATTAACTATTCATTTTGTGTGTTGGCATTGGCACTTTACTTCAGCCATATAATAAAGAGTACCACACTCCCACATCCAGTTTATACTCCTGAGTCTTAGTAATTTGTAGATTAGACAGTGGAAACTTTATATCAAGTCCTTGACCAATCTCTTAATTATTTACCATGTCAAAGAATCTTTAATGTTGTTGTTTTTATTACACCCTTGTGGACCATTTGCTAAAAAGCAATTTGCTGTTTTGGAGATAAATTAGCTTTATTACTTCCTGTTTATGTACATTGAAAAGCATTGTGGACTGTTATTCTTCCTAACTCATCTTCCATCCTCAGCATCAATGCACCTATTAAATCTAAAAGCCTTATTTTTCACACCATAAAAGGATAGATTTGGCTTATTTTTCATGATTAAAAATAAAATATTTTTGCTAATTTATACTGAAGAATTGCTGAATTTTTGTTCCCATAAATTAATCATAGAAAATAGCACAGGAGGAGACACACTGAGTGCTTTTCAGAATATTTAAATAAAATATTAGCTTGCTTTTTTATGTGTGTAAAATTTAAGAGTTTCAAATTTAATACTTTACTAAATTTCCAGGGATAAAATGGTGCATGCATTTATTGAAACACTTGATTTCAATAAAGAACACAGAACAAGAGGAAAAAAAAATCCTCTTACTTTAAACAACTGATATGATTTAGAAGCACATAATGAGACACTTATGTGATAGTGATAGAATTTGAAAAATAGAATGGATTTTATGTTTCTAGGGTTCTTAAACTGAGTTAGTAAAGGACTAAATTAATATAAATATTTTCTGATAAATAATTGTGTAACTGCTGAAAAGGGTAGTTGTCTATTTTTAATTATAGGCTAGAAAAATTAGTTATTTGTATTAGTTTCCTTTTCAGCTGTATGTAGTTTTTTATAATTGGTAATGTGACATTTCAAAACAGTATTGTTTCTAGTGACATCTTTCATTTATTGTTTACCTTCCATATGCCAGCCATTTCAAATATATTTTTCACTTTGTTAGAATAAACCTGACTAATCTGTATCATGCCTCTCATGGAGAAAATTACACACAAAGTGAGACTCAGAAAAGTTAAATAACTTGGGTAAGATAGCAAAGCAAATAACTGAGAATATCAAACTATAATTTAAGATTTGATTGCACAAACAATCTTACGATCTTCACATTTCTCATTTTATGATTTAGACTAAAATGTAATGGCATATTTAATACAATTATGCATAATCTAAAGTTGCTAAATACTTATATTTAAATAACTAGGATAAAATTATATACTGTAAAATCATGCTAATTGTAATCATTAAATTTATAATGATGCAGTTAAATGTATAGCTTTTCTCCAACTTAATCTCTGTGATTACTATTGGGGTAAACCTGCCATCTTACCCATATCACAGTTAAGACATAGGGGTTGAAACACTCTGCCAAGGTAGAGAGAGAAATTCAAAAGACTTTAAAGGCCCAGAGTTAGACAGACATCTGTTGGTTTGATATGCTTAGGAGGTATTCTTCTCTTAAAATTCTTTTCAAGTATTTATCAAAATTGACTTCTACTCTAGTGCCCTTGGTATCTAGACTTTTGACTTCAAAACTGAATGTAAAGAACTTCTACAAATTAGTTTTGTTATCTATTTAATAATGCTCTTAAGAGATGAACTAAAAAGGTACATTAAGATTCAAAATTCAGTAGTTCTTATATTTAGTTCACACTAAATATAAAGAAAAGTCTCAGGGATATTGCTCTGCCTTGCTAGGCAATTGATTTTCAGATTTAAAAATATATCTGGGGCGCAGCTCAGTGGTAGGACACTGGCCCAACATGTAAAGGACTCTTGGTACAATCTCTATCACTGAAGAAAAAAAAAAGTTATTGGGTCTTTGAATTTTTAAATATCTGTGTATTCCAGAGGATTTATTTATACCACAAAGATGTGCATACTCATTTAAGATATATTTTAGAGACCATGAAAATGGTGCTATTCCTTCTGAGTCAGAAAATATTTAAAAAAATAATTGTCATATTCTTTTTCTGGTTGCATTTCTTTAAGAAGATTTGGACCCTTCCTAGGGTAGTTCATAATCTCTACATACTTAGAATTATAAAAGAAGTATAACTAAAATCTTGATGGAATGGGGAACCAGCTCCACTTGAAACTTCAGAAATTACTTTTCTTATGTAGAAGACTACAAAATTATTTAAAAATTTAAAAGGAGAACAGACAGGAGGGGAATCTTCAGCTTCTCAGTGACCATTTTTAGTATATGATAAACCTGACAATATCTATTTCTAGAATTATTAACCTAGCACATTTTGTGAACACAAAGTGTTCTATTTAAACCAGCATATATAATATCTGATACTGCTTATGTCTGCCATCCATAGTATCTGCACACTTAAGAAACATTATAGTGATACTTCTGCTTATTTTCAGCGTCTAAAATACAGGCATTTCTTGCTGGGAAACTATCTCATAAAGAACAGAATTTTATTATACTTAGTCAAAAACTGAAATTTACCCAGTGTGGTTTGGTCTTGTAATACATATTGATCACATAACTTTTACAAGCAACAGCACCTTCTAGATATTTGGTACTAAAAGGGGAGGAAGACAGCTGCTTTTATTACATGAAGTTAAGTCTAGTGCAGAAGACAAAATGACAATAACAGCAAAACCATTTATCACTCAGAAAAGCAAATCCCTTAATAAAGACATACCCTCAATTAGATAAAACCACAAAGGAAAAGCCCATTATTTTCTATTGAATGAAATAAAGAATGGTGAAATTAGGCGGGTTGTAAAAAAGTTCACTTAGAATAGGAATTTTAGATTTTTAGAATTATGAATAAAAATGGGCAAGTTAAGCTAGGTAAAGGCATCCATCTAAAATTCTGACAGCCTCTAAGAATACTACTCAGCATGTCAGTATAAACTTTGTCTTGTTCCTAAGCAAAAAGGGCTTTAAGTAAAGATGGAATCATTAGCTTTGTGTTTTAGAAAAGTTAATCAGGCAGTAATATGAAGGCTAAATTGCAAGTGGACTATGGAGAGGCTAAAAGCAATGAAATGCTCTCCGAAAATAGTGTGCAATGGTCAAGAACGAGTTTAAAGGCCAGGCTCAAAACCTGATTGACACCTATAGCTAACAGATGATTAGAATCTGAATACCCACAAATAGTGTAAGATGAAATGGCCAGAGAAGAATAGAAAATCAAGAGATGAGAGAAATTTAAGAAGATGTAGTGTTCACTAGTGCAAATACCATGGAAAAGTCAAATTAGATAAAATTGGAAAGGCATCATTGAATTTGGAAATTCTGAGGGCATTTAATTATTGGAGGAATTTCAGTGGAAAGGTGAAGACCAAATGTAGCTACCATGAGTGTCATAAGTTTAATTGCCTTGCACATATGAATGAGATACTCTCAAATGTTATACTTGCATTCTAATCTTTGTCCTGATATTTAGTACTTGATTATTTCTAAGTGAAAATGTGGATTAGAATGTCCTAAAATTCTGTTAGTGTGATTGAGCTGGTGGGATCTGGAGACATTGTGTCTAGTTTCTGACACCAGTGATGTTGCTTTCACAAGACAATATCTTCTTTCCTCCTTTGCCAGAAGTGATTAAAAATATTGATTCAAGGATTGGTGTGAAATTTCACAACATGAACTGGTGGTAATTATTTTGTAATTATGGTTTAAAATCTTTGCACTAACAAAAGCTATGTCCTCAGGTTATGGTGTTTTTTAGGGAGTTTTCTTGGCTACTACAGCTTTCATCGCCATTCATGGGAGGTTCAGACTAAGCTTCTTAATTTTCTTCAAATATTACTTTCTAACTCTGAACAGCATCTGTGCAGTTTTGGTTGGAGGTGTTTATTTTCTGGTGCTCTCATAATGTAACATAGTAGCACAGACTGAGTAGCTTAAATAATAGACATTTTCTTATGATTCTGGAAACTGAAGTCTGAGATGAAAGTATTGGTAGGGTTGGTTTCAATTGTGACCTTTCTCATTAGTTTCATAATTATTTTAGCCTTCTTCCCATGTGTTCATATGACCTCCCTAATCTCCTTTAAAGAAATAAGTCAAATTGGAATATGGCCCATGCTAATGACCTCATTTTAACTTAATTATCCCTTTCATAGGCTTAACTCTACTCACATCCAATGTACTATGTGTCAGGATTTCAACATGGATTTTAGAGGATACAATTTAGCACATAACTATGCATGTCTATTTAGCCCATAAAACTTAATAGACACCCAGATTTCCCTCCCACATGTGTCCTTCTCCTAATAACAACATTCATAAAAGTGTATTTTCTTGATTTTTGATGTCTTTTGATCATCACTGATGTCTTATTGTCTCAGGGGTTGACATTTGTTCAATTGAAATAACATCTTTATTCTATTGTCATACCCTTTCTGTCTTCACTTCCTCTTCAAGATGACATTCAACTCATGGAAGTTGGTTTATTGGATCTGTGTCTTTAGTAACTGACTTGATCTAATGTATACATTTCTTAAGTGTACATCTTAAACTTTCTCTGTCAAATATCTCCCATTTGTGAAGCTATTCCTAGCAATGAGACACTCTGCCCAGTCACTTTCCTGCCACATGTTACACTTTCCCGGAGTCAGCATTGGGCAAGAGCAGTGGTAGATTGCAAACAGAAGTAGGTAAAAGAATATCTTTTATGGTGGCAGGTGATGCCAAGCACCTCCCATTTCCTAACATGTGTTAACTGCAAAAATTGACATTTTCATCTGTTACCAGTGTCCTGAAGATCAGGTTTGGTTTTCACAATGCAATTAGGAAATAGTTGATAAAAAACAGAATATATGCATAAATGTCTGTATAAATTCAGGAAGATGGTAAGAAAGGATGTCTGTAACACTGTTCCTGATGGTTCCTGAAGGAAAGCAGAGATAAGGTATGGGTTTGACTAGAAGAATGAGACACCTTTTACGTCTTATGATTAGGTATAAGATTTTGGAAGAAATGTTTCCATTTTTTAAGTTTTCAATATATTTTTAATAAGGGAATCTTCAAGTTATATGTTATGTTTGTCAACATATAACATGAAAATTAGAGTTTTATGATAACCAAAAATACTAAAGTTAGCAACCACAGATGTGGGACATCAGCTCAACCTCAAAAACACTAGAGTTGGCAATTTTTATTTTGTGCAAGCCTCAAATTCTTTGAGGCCCAGTTTCTTCTTTAAAATGAAGATCACGCTAAATTTTGTATTTCTTCAATATTAGAGATTATGGACTTGTAACAGCCCTGATAGCGTAGAGCAGGAGTTCAGCAAGTGGTAGATGCTAAAACTAGAAATCACAACAGTAGAAGCTATATAAAACTTTAGCTTACTACCTTTTATTACAGTACCCCCTCCCTTTCTTCCTGCCTAGTTCTGAGTCTTGAAAGGTTTTGTTTTATGAGAAGTAACCTCTGTAGGGAATCCAAATCCCAGGGACGTAGTGGCATTTTTATTTTTACAAATGTGTTTATCAGCTATGTATATAGCTGTGAATACAAGTAAGAGAAGGAGAGATGTCCTCTAACTGACATCATCCCTAGGGAAAATGACAAGCTCATGGTTGGTAAATAAATTATGTTTATATATTTGTATGTTCATGTCAGTTTTGTTACTATTTCAAGCTGGCACTTGGGTGTTCACAGCTTTCATTTTATTACAGTCACTTTATACATAAAAATATAAAACCCAGGAAAAAAGAATGTCCCAAGTGGTGTGGTAAACCAGTGTTTTGAAATAAGAAAAAGCTTTCATCCATTTTGACTATTTCTCAATGGAAGATATAATTTTAAAAAGAATTAGAAGCCTTTCAAAATGAATAAAATTCAATTGAAATTTATTTTTCCTCCCATACAGTATGTTCACACCTAGAAAACAACTAAAATAGAAAGCTTTGTAAGGAGGAAAACATTTTATTTTTTCTGTTCTGTAAACTCCTATGTTAGAAACCAGATACACATATGCATATGCCAATATAACACTTCATAAATCATCTAAGACGAAGACAAGGAGAATTCTATTTTTATATTTGACTACTTTTACAAAACATTTTCTGTATTGTATGTATTTGGGGGAGATGAATGACCTAAATAAATAACTAATAAAATTGAAAAAGCACTTTTCCTATCATATATCAACATATTCAGACATATTTCACATAAGCATATTAAAAGCTGTTAATCTGAGCATTTAATTTTTTTTTTCTTGTTTACTTTTCTACATTCCCTTTCTACTCTTCTGTCCCATCTTACTTCTGTGCTCTAGGAAACTAAGCCTTTGGACAGCACCAATGGAGTTTCTCTTTGCCTCCAGCTTTTGTTTGAGTTGAAAGCTTATCAGAGACTCAGGCAGAAGATGGCAGGGCCAAAGGAAAGTAAGATTGAGGAATCAGTCCCATAGTTTCCTCCTGGCCCAGTCACTAATGGTTGCCTGCTTTCTCCTACTAAAAGGCATATATCAAGTGCCTCTCTTCATATAGCTGCACTTCAGCACAGTAACCTAGTGAGTTAAGAAGCAAATAACTTCCCACTGTTAGCAAGTGCAGAATATTGCACTATTCGATAATTTCCTAAACTCTGGTGGCTTTTGGATCAATTATGCTATGTTTAAAAATAATAATCCATTCAAATTTAACTGTGAAGTGTCTTATCCTGTCCAAATTTTAATGGATAGTTTGCAATAGGAAAATTTTGGAAATATTTTATTTCACTATCACTTAAATTTGAGTCAGACTTGATATATCACAAGAATAAAATATAGCCAGAATATACTACAATAATGTGAATGAATTAAATCATCATGATCAACAGAGGGGAATCACAACTGTATAATGTTTAAGCAAAAAAAGTAAATTGCAAGGTGTTTGTGGAACATGATAATATTTATAAAATTGGAATAAATACAAGTGATACCACATGACATTTATGTCCATGTGTGTATAAATGGTGAATTGGAAGAACTCACATCAATTCATGATTGTAAATGTGTTTGAAGTAGAATATCATGTGATTGAAAAATAAGAATATGAATCAATTGCACAAAAAAACAGTTACGGGGAAAATGAAAAATAATAAAATTAATAACTTTTTTTTCTGATGGTGAGAAGTGGATGTTTCTTATACCCTTTGTACTTTTCTGTTTTTTAAATTTCTCAAAAATAATCTGAGTATTCTGACATCAAAGTGGCAAAAACATGAAGGCCACTTAACATATAACTATTACTTGTATTGTTACCTTAAAAATGCCTATTATCAGTCTTTACATCTCTAACTCTCAGCTATACTTACTGGCACTTATATACTTCTTCCTCAAAGAACACCATTTGACCCTCATCCTTCTGGTTCTTCTCTTCCTGTGTGGGTGGACCAGTGTTTCTGCATTTTCCCTCCCTGCCTTAACCCTCAAGTTACATGTTAACAGGGCTCTTACAGTTGAGTTTTAAGATGCATTGTTGGCCATTCCTATAAAAACAGAGCTCTCGTACTAAAAGACTGGATGTCTTGTATTTGACTATCTTCATGATTCTGTTTGCCTGATTATAGTAAAATTACAGATTCTTAGTAGAGATGGAGAGAGAGGCACTGACATACTTCCTATATTCAAGATTCAAATCAGTCTTCTGTTCCTGTGTCTCACCATTTTGTGAAGGCTGACAAAAAATAAATTGATAGTGTTCTTGATTTTTAGGAAAGAGGTCCAAAATGAGTCACATTCGTTTATGACTCATAATTTATTTGAATACAATACACCAAATGACATTTTTGAAGTTTAAGAGCATGCATTGTATCCCAGGGCCTAAAATTAGGTTTGGCACATAATAAGGACCAAATAATATCAAAACACACATAAAATGTTTACTTAAAACATGTGTGAAATGAATTACTCAAATTTTTAATGAACCATAAAGGGTTAAAATTTAAATATATTCATACATGTATGTTCCATTATTCTAGACACTCTGAACAGAATTAGAAAGATAGAAATTTGTGTGTTGAAATTTCATTGGAAAGTACTCATGAAAACACCTGTAAGGGAGTAAGGGAAGCAGGATTGGACATAGAGGGTCTTAAATTGTTGTAACACTTGAAACAGATGCCTTAGCTAATTTTATGGAAAACTCTGGAGCTGAGATGTCCCACTAGAGTTTTTGTTTTTCCAAACTGAGGCAAGGGGCTGAATCTTTGAACTCATGAATATACTATCATTAAAAGTGGGCTACCATATATCCATCTGTTCATCAAAGAATAATTCCCAGACAATGATACAGGGAGCAAGGAAAGGCTCAGTCCTGAAAGGGAGTCTGAGTGACTTAAAGCAGTATGTACCATATGCATATACATTAACTGCTCACATGTCAATGTACATATATTTAATATAGGAAAATCATTTTCAGGGGAACTATAAGAAATGGAATTAAGTTTTAGTATTTATTTGAATATTATAAGTTGGGCAGCTTTCCATTTTAGCCAAAGATCTACCAGTTAAAAAAAATTCAATAACAAATTAATTCCACATTTAAGTCCTCAAATAAAAACTGATGTTTTTTAAAATGTTCAATTAATCTTAACATGGAAATATACATTAGGGTATTTTAAAAACACACTTTAAACAAGATAATTATCAATTTACTTCAAAATGATTACATTTTTCTTTAAATACACTTTAAAAATTAATTATTGGACAAAAGTTGGGGCAGAATTGGAAGCAGTAAGAAATAGAAGGATATGTGGAACTGGAAATATTTTTCCAACAAATATTTCAGAAAACTTGAAATATTTTTTCAATAAATGAAATGCATAACCTATCAGGATGTAGCCATTCAACTTTGAATATTCCTGTTATCAGGATTTCTTAGAGATGCAAAGAAAACACTACATGTTGATTAACTGAACCAAATACTGAGAATTGCAGAAGGTCCAAGAACTATCTGGATAAATAAGAGTGAACTCTGTTAAAAATAATATAGCAATAGAAAAAACAACCTGTAAAACTTGATCACAACTGAATTCTGGTAACAAAATTGTAACTAGTTCTAGTCCTCCTAAGCCTGGTTCTCAAAAACAACAGTCTAAAGTACTTAGCTCTGTATGGAACCAAGAGAGATAGAATTGAAGGGCCATGATGTAGGAGGGCATGTCCTAGAGTTTAATGGATGGGCAAGTGGTAAACAACCCATCTGTAGGTTGCAAATGCAAACAGTGAACCTGGGACTCCTACATCATTATCTTCGATCTGACCTAACTGGGAAATCTGCTAACAGGGAGATTTTTGGAGTTGATATCTTTATCTCAAAGTTGTAGTCAATCACAGTGCATGTAATATTTCCATTAACATTTAAGCTGGAAAAGTGGCCCAAAACCTCAACTGAAGCTCATTTGGACAGACCCTCTCTTATCCCCCTTATTTCTCAACTGTTCCATTCCCACTAAATCCTTTTATTAATGTCACAGTAAAACCATAAGTTCTATGCTTTGTGAGAATAACACGTTTTTGGTCCAGTTGAGAATTGCCAGTCACTATAACTATGTCTGCTAAACACATGACCGGCATGTGACCTCCTCCTTTTACATATGATAATTGGGTCAGCTAGGAAACCCATGTTAGATTATTCAGAATCCTATTCGAGGATATTTACAAGTGAGGCTGATGGGAAGGATTACATTCTGCTTAAAAGAATGTGTTGGTCTTGAGCAGCCTCTGGCGATGTTCCTTGCTGTTCTGAAAAATTCTGTTTCATATGTTACATAATAGTAAGAATGATGCTGACAGAGAGAAAAGATTCAGATAATGAGAGTCTTGAGAGAATCCAATTTCCTTGTCCCTGTTGTTTCCCAAGTGACTGATTCTACACTGCTATTCTGTAATTTGGTTATGTGAACCAATAAATTTCACTGCTTTTATTTTTTTAAATTCTTAAACCATTGCAAGTTGGATCTCTGTCATTTGCCATAGAAATTTTCTTATTATACCACTGTATATGTGCATGCTAGATTAAGTTTTTGTTGTTGTTGTTGTTTGTTTGTTTTTTAATGGTACTTGGGGGTTGAACTCAGGACCTTGCACATGCTATGCAAGTGTTATACCACTGAGCAACATCCCCAGCCTGGATTAAGCTTCATAACAGCAATCTCTCATAAATAATCCTCTGGAAAGTATTTCAGGAAACTTAAGCAAGGATGTGGAAAATCTCAATAATGGAACTGGAAAAGGCATAAATGTGTGTATGATTATTTTTATACAAATGTGTGTACATACAGGTATTTGATTATATACACATAAACATACATGTGCCTATTTATATTAATATATGAGGGGAATACAGATATATGAGGAGGCAACACCTTAAGAGAGTAGATATGGAGTGATATTACTTGGAATAGGATTTTTTTTTCTAACACTTGAAATTCTAACAATATATCCTTGATGTTCTTAGACTACTTATTGTTTCAACTTTCACATCATGTAAATAAGCATGATGATTATACTAAACTCATACAATATTTGACATACAATAATGGCCAATAAAAACATTCAATATGAATGATCTTTTTGTTTTCAAAGTACATATATTTAATAAATTGACATGCTTAATTCATAAGGAAAGATGTCAACTGCTCAGATCTATTAATGTTAATAACAAAATAATAATAGTGGCAGTGACCACTGACTGGACTTTCTTTGTTCTAGGTATATGCTAAGCACAACTAGTATAATTTGTGATCCACACCAATGCTACATATATAATACTTCTACGGCCCTTCTAGTGTAACTGAATTTCTTCAATAAAATAGCATTTAAACTAAAAATTAAATTTACTATTCTTAAATGCATATAATTTAGAATAATTTTAATTAAAATTTAATTTTAATTATGCTTAATTTTAAATAAAAATGTTCATTAACTTTATGAAACTTAATAGGTATGGTTTCATTAAGTAATTTTGAAATGAATTTTTCCAAAATTTAGAAACATATTATGAAAAATCCACATTCTATGTGCATGCACAATATTACTACTAAAGTGTTTGAATAAAAATAGAGGGTTGTGGTTCAGTGGTAGAGCACTTGCCTAGCATGTTCGATTTTCAGCACCACATAAAAGTAAATAAATAAAATAAAGGTATTGTGTCCATCTACAACTAAAAAATATTAAAAATATATAATTTTAACTGTAAGTAAAAACCTATAGCTTCACATATAAAGTCACTTATATATTCAAGTGTTAGCTTTCATACATGTGCTCATATACCCATATTGTGAAATTCTCAATACTATTTCCAAGAAAGACTTTTTCTAACATAGAATGAAAAAGATATTTGATCTGTGCTTTGCAGAGGACTCAAATTGGATGCTTCTCCCCAGCTCCTCAGTGTTGTCTTTTCATCCCTATCACTCCCAGTGACATAATTGGTCATTTTATTATGAGTTCTAGTTGAGAACTTTGAATACATTTGAGTGACAGGGAAAATTGAGCTTGTTTTGTTTATTTTTCTCTTAACTTATCAATTGTGACATAGCTTTAAAAAAGTGATCAGTATCTTTTTTATTTTACATTTATACTACACTTTCTTGAGCACTAGGAAAGCTAAGGAACAAAAGATATGAAGAATTAATGAATGAAAAGATTGCACCAGATTCTGCTCTACATAATTTCATAACTCAATTTAGAAATGAATCTCAACTCTAATGACATATACTATAAATAATTGATGTTTTCCTATCATATTTCAAATGGACAAAATTGGACAATTACCATTGGAATTCTGAATTTTTAAAAGTTTTAGCCACAGATTTCTATTAATATTATGAAAAGTTTTCAAATATATGATGAAAATATTGGGACAAAAGACATAATTTTCCTTGAAAATCATGTTTTGTCTATTGATATATTTGACTAAATTTATATCATCAAGTTTTATTAAATATTCACTAGTAAAGCAACTGAGCAAAGCACAGGAAATTAGAACATTTCCCTAGGTGAATAAGGTTATTGCTCTAATTTGTTTGTTTTAGTTACTCAAATGATACTTGGAGAGACTAAAAGAAATCATACCAGATTCTTTTTAAAACACGTGCTTTGGGTTCTTCAACGTAATATTCTGCTTTGTAGTTTAAATACATTACAGAAAGTTTGTTTCCAAAACTTGGACTTTATAGGAGAAGGAAAAAGATTTTGAGGATAAGTGGATGGATTTCTGAGACTTACACTACACTATGGCTTTACATGCTCTGAAGTTTGCTAATAAAAGCACTGGTTAAATATGTCATCATTCTTTGATTGGCTAGCTATCACAATAAGGGTTAAACAACAGTAGAGCAAAAGTTTGCAGAACAAGTGCAAGTCACTAGTGCAGTTAATTTGTTTTTGTGGAGTCCATTTCTCAGTATTGATTTTTGATCTGGGCATACTTTGCCAGGAGCTCAAGTTTTTCGCAGTCGAAAGCATTGGCTCTGTTTTGTTTATTTCGTTGGGCAGCTCATGTCTATGTACAATCACTGCCTGAAAGAAAAATTGGAAAAACGTCAAAACTAAAAGAACTTGATGGCAAAGTGCATTAATACCTATGTTATCTGGAGTGATTACATCTGCCCTAATATGCACATGTAAGAACTTGATAGCCCATTTTGCTATTGGTTGGCTAGAGGAAACACACTCTATTTAAGCCAAAATTTGTGTTTTCATCTAGAGAAGCAAATGTGTTTAATGCAAGGTCATCCAAAATGTAGCATGCAGACACAAAAGGAGATATTTTCCACATATATCAGAATGTACACTGCATTTGATCATCTGCAGCTTCTACCTGACTGTTCAATATAACTTCTATTAAGGACATAAAGTTGACAAGTATTTATTTTCTTACAGGTCTGCCTTCCCTAATATTTTGACAGCTCTTAAGGAAGTACTGCATATGATTTATTTCTGTAATTCTCCATCAAGGATATTTTCCATCACACAATACTCAAAACACATTTGTTGAATAAACCAATGAACCAATGAAAAACATTTATATTTTTCATTGAGCTCAGAAGTAATTGGGAATATTTGACAAGACTCAACAAAAGAATGTTTTTAAAGAGCTTAAAGCCCTTTATCAATGTCAATTCTATAAAAGACTATTGATTATAAATAACTTCACATATTTTCATAGAAATAGTTAATTTAAACTTATTAAAATATTCTGGATATATTATTTCATTCAATCATTTAATTTATTCTAGTAAAAATTAGCATCACTCTGAAATTATGAAATAAAAGACATGAATAATGGAGAATGGTTTTTAGTAGACAAAATTAAGAGTATATTAATGTATTTACAATGAAAATTATTAAAATAAAATACTTTATATTCATTTCTCTAAAACACACAGAAATGGACACAGAAGTCCAGGAATAATGGAAAGATAGTGAAACAAAAATGATTTCTTTGTAAACTGCAATACTAAGCAACTAGAGAATGTATGGTAAACTGAGTTTCCTAAGAAAAGTTATAATGTTGCCAGGTAATCATTGCACAAAGGAGAACAAATGAAAAAGCAAATCTGTGCATAAAATATTTTACCTCCATAGTGAGAAATTCATATTTTAAGTTCAGGGCTCATTCAAGTCACTTAACAACAAAATATTTAGTTTTTGTTCCATGGAGCAAATAGATTTTTCAGGAAACAGTCTGGAGACTTGGTTCATTTGGGTATATTTACTCAAAGTTATCTGAGGTATGGAGGATAATTTATGTTGGTTACCACTACTTGATTATAAAATTGTTTCTTCTCTCCCTTTACAAATGAGTGTTACTTATAGCAAGCTTATACTATTTTTCATTCCAACTAGAATGATTTCAGAATTATATGTGTATGTCCAGATCCTCTTATGTATGAAAGAGAGTTGTAATCTACCTGAAATCCATAGTTTTAGCATTTGGAGCATGCCAAGAATGTAAAATATTTTTATTAACTGATGAGTTTATGCCAGTCTGAAAAATGAAAGCTATTTATGTAAATTTCGGGTATGGGATACTTTTACTAAAAATTAACACCACAGAGCCACAAGAGAAATGTAGAAAAGTGTGATATCAATGAATTTATTGTGAGCAATATAGCTAGCAAATGGGCTTCATTTCCAGGGTCAGTGTTTTCCTTTCATGGCAGAAAATCTAAGGGTGTGTCAAATAGTCAGGTTATTTGGTAAATATGAGCTCTCAGAATGTGGAGCTAGTCATTCATCTGAAAAGCTGATTGCATCAGGCTATGGTAATATAATCTATTGATCTCTACTATACTAACATCTGTGCTGCATGAAACAAACAAACAAACAAAAAACAACTCAGACTTCAGTGGGCCAGGCTGTTTACACCCAGATAGCTCTATAAGAACACTATCATTATTTTTTCCTAATTGTAGATGTCATGTAGACTACACATTTTAATTTAACAGATTCTTTCCTTTGATAAATAAAAAGTCCACTTTCTGTGATAAAAGTTTTGGAAGTTAAAAAAAAAAATTAGTTGGTCTTCACTGAGTTAACACCCATCTTTTCTTACCTAGATTTTAGAATTTTACTGGTAATCTTTTTTTCCTTGACTATTCTTGAATTTCTTGAATATTTACTCATATTGTTACACTTTGACATTTCAACACATGCATATATTATGTTTTAATAATATCTACCCTCTCACTACCCTTTCTTTCTTTTTCTTTTGTTTTAAACTGAAATGCATCACAGATAAGCTTAGCACCTTCCTGATGGAATAATTTCCCCTAAATCCCCACCTTTGAACACTGCTGCATTGTGGACTATGCCTTCAACATATAAGCCCTTGGGGTGCATTTCAGATCCAAACTATAATATTGGGTTTAAAGTTGTGATATCTTGGGTAACTGATCTTTCTATGCAAAATAGGCATAAGATAACCTATAAGGAAAATATGACAGAAATTGCTTAAAGGTATTGTGTATTCTTTTCATAGCTATAAATGCAGAAAGAACATGGGTAATAGAATCAAATACATATTTCATTCATTTAGCAAGTATATATTTGAGAGACTGTGATGTGCCACTCGAGAAAGAATGGATAAAACCAATAAGGGATAAAGAAAGGATAAAACCAATAAGTTTTTTAAAAAAAATTCAGTGTATGGTTCTTCAATTCTCTTCTTGGCAAATACTTTCTCTTAGTATCATAAAAGGGGAAAGAAACAGATTTATTTTTATTTTGTTTTTCATCTTACCTCTATAATCCAGAGAAAATAAAATGGAGAAGAGAGACGGATTTAGACAGCATGGCATTCTTTGGTAGTTACATAGGCAGTTAAGGATAATTCTTCTAATAGCTGTAGAAGAAGCATCAGTCACCTTGCTCCACCTTAGAGAGATTGTTTGAATTGTTAGCATATTTGATTGGGAGTGACTATGGTGTGGAAAAATAAGAGACAGGAACCTAGGCTTATTAGCCCAGAGAAGGAGGCCAGCTTTTTTTTTTTTTTTTTTTTCTCTCTAGAAATTGTCACTATTTTTATTCAATTCAGCTTGGGCTGTCTTTAACTGTTCAGAGAACACTTACAGTGGTTCATCTTTATAAATTTTTTTCACAAAATTCCCACTGCTGAAGTCAAAGTTCTTAAAAATATTATTAATGTAATACATTAGTAATGTGTATTACTATTAAAAGTATTCAATTTAATAATAAAGCAAAGAGATTAAATAATCTGAAGTTTTCTGGGCTAATGGATTCCCTGAGATATGACCTTGTCATGTTCTTTGATAGCACTTTTAAGAAATATTACTATACTCCGATTAGAGATCTGGTAACTTTGCCTCAAAAAAGATCATTATGTCACATGCTGGTTGAAGATGAACCCTTAGAGAATACCATGTGGATGAAACAGTATTTCTTAAAAAAATTATCAGTCCTGCTCTGGGATTCAGGGAGAGTCCTTGCTAATAAATGAACCATGAGAAAATTCCAATAATATTATTATATACATCTCCCTATTTAAAGATTTGAAGAACCAACTTACTTTAGACTTTAAAGAAGCTATTTGTTATTTAGCATGCACAATTAAGATAGAACCCTTAATCTTCTTTAAAAAGTTGCTTAACACAAAATGCCAGGATCACATAGGTAAGTGAATTAAGTAAATTATGTCACAGCTGGCTGCCTAAAATTTGAAAAAAATGAACTATAAACAGATACCATAAACAATTTTCACATTCAGTGATTTGATAAAGTAGCTTTGATCATTCTGTTCCATTTTGATTGTTGTGGTAGAATGTGCAGAATGAGGAAAGGAATTGAGTTAAAATATAGAAACAGTAGAAAAACTGAAAGAATTTTAAAAGAACATTCATTCCCTAAATCAGTTCATCCTGAAAACTGATAGAAATTCTAAGCTGCAGAAAGGCAATTTGATCCCAAGTACATTTAAATTTAATATCATTGAACAAGCCCTTCTCATGCTCCTAGTAAGAATTGAAGTGACAGGTATAAAGTGTTTTAGCTATTAGACTTTCATGAGTGATATTCCAAATTATAAAATATTGTATGTTTTATTTTGATAAAATTTGTGTTTCATCTGGGAACAAACAAGTTCAAAAACCTCTTCTACTTAAAATAAAAGGAGGATTATATAAATTAAAACCAAACTATTTCTCTTGTATGCTTTTATCAGTACTTTTTAACATACCATCCATACTCTCTATACTCTATGTAAACTTTAACATGAAAGTCAACTATAAAGTGACTTATAAATCTTAAAAATCTTTATCCCAGAGTATTTTTTGTTTCTTTATAAGATTGAGATAATGACTTGATAAGAATTATGGAAAACTACTTAGATTGTGGATAAAGATCTGTTTTTAAAAAAGTTTTAATTGGAAATAAATGAAATTCAATAATTGCATTAATTTTCTGTTGGTGCATAACAAACTACCACAGATTTGGCAACACAAATACATTATCTTAAAATTTTGGTGGATCAGAAATCCCAGCACAGAATGGTCAGCAGATCTGCTCAGCATCTCACCAGTGTAAATTTGAGATGTTGATGGGGACTGCAACATCTTCTCTCATCTGAAGTTCAGGGTCCTCTTCCAAGGTCAATGGGTTGCTTATAGAATTTAGTTCCTTGTGGTTGTAAGGACTGAGGTCTCTCTCTCTCTCTCTCTCTCTCTCTCTCTCTCTCTCTCTCTCTCACTCTCTCACTGTCAGCCTGGGAGTTGTGCCTCTTTGATACCACACTCAGGTCCTTTTTTCATGTGGTCCTCACAATGTGATAGTATATTTCTTCCAAACTTATAGAGCAATGCATCTCCAGGTGGCTATGATGGCACATTATATAATGTAAAATAATCATGGGAGTGACTTCTCCATGACCTTTGTTACATAGTATAAATTAATCAACAGAGTGGCTATTCTGTAGTATTCATAGGTCCTGCCAACACTCAAGAACAGGGCTTTATAGGGCATGTATACCACAGGACCAGATTCTTGGAGTTTGTCTTAGAATTCTGCCTACCAGTGTCATATTTGAATATTACACATGTGTGCTTCAAATGCTCTAAAAATAAAAAAAAAATCATCTTTAATTTGGTGATGAAATCTGAGAACTGATAGGCCATGCATAGAATTTAATCCATTTAGTATAAATGCTCATGTTATTTTGCCAGGATATTAATATGCTGGAGTATAATGTCCAGTGTGCATAGTATTATATAATTATATATTATGTACATAGGGAACACCTCAATAAAGGTGTTCAGTAAAGTTTAATGAATGTGTACAGTATTACCTTTCATAAAAAGCCTTCCTCCCACCAAGTGTTTCAGATAAAAAAAAAATTACACTAAATCTAAAGTTTTTAAAAAAGAAGTTCAATAGGCAAGGGGACGTTTTAAGGATATATAAACTTTGGGGTAAATTCAACATTTGCTTATTTAAATGACCTTAATAAGGATAAAAATAAGAAAAGGCAAACAATAAGCCAATATTATGTGTATACACTTCAAAACTAGATTAACTAGTTTTAATTTCATTACTGACTCCTTTGAAAAATAGGACAGTATCAATAGTGATATGTTACAATATGAGGTGATGGAAGAGTCTTTTACAAATATGTTGGAAGTTATTCACTGAAATACTTCATAAAAACATTTAATTTGTATTACTAAACTATAGAAAAAAGTAGAATTGCCTTATTTTCTCAATGTGTGGTATATTAAAGCAAGATATTTCCTATAAGCTCATTTGTCTCATTTTTTCCTCCTCTTAAGCAAAATATCTGTCCCTCAGGGCAAAACCTGTTTCACTTAAGAGTACAATTTATCCATCTAGATTTAAGTCAACTAATAAAAATTTTATATGCTTATAGCTTTCCCCTCTCAGATTTCAACCCTAAATCAGAAGTAGTTATATTTACTGAATGAGTTACTATATTTTAAAGGAACAAAAGTATATGTCTTCGTAACAATAGATAGGAAAACAAAAGTCCTCCATCTGAATCTATTAATGCTAAATTTAAAACATAAGAAGGGGGGGAAAATGCTTATAGCCAAGAAAGAAATGTAAATTAGACTGTCACCAAACTCCCTCTCCTCCAAAATATCTTATAATTTACATGTATTATATGTGAATTTACAAGCAACACTATATCTTGTACTTTGAAAGCAATGCTTGAGTTAATTAAATGAGCTCCTATGAGAGCACCGATTTCTCATTAGATCCTTGCTGTAGTCAGGTTGGACTTTGAGAATTAATTCAGGATATCCGATTCCTCATAATGAGCAGAGGGATCTTACAGAAGCTTTTCTCAAAAAAAATTTTTAAGAGTCATTTCTACAGTGGATTGTCATGCAGCTTCTAAACTGCTCATTAAAATGATATATCCCTCTGTCTAAATAGTGACAAAGCAGTCAGTCAATCAAGGCAGCTAAATCAAAGTACTGTTATTTCAATTTAAAAAAATAAATCCATCAAGTTGTTTAAGTATAAAACAAAACAAAGCTGTTAATGGATTTTTTCAGACTTCAGTAGTCATATAAATAGTTCATCGTCATGTAAACAATTCAGGTGAAAGCCTGAAAGGGAAGTTATCAGAGCTGAGCATTTGCTTGAATTCTGAGTCACTACTACATGTTTCAGAAAGTGCCAATGGAATATATGGATTTTTGTTTGTTTCAACCAAAATAGAATGTTTCTATAGATACTAATGTTTCGGTATTGTTTAGTTTATAAAGTTAAAAATCTATGGTAGATCAAATCAGAGTAGTGGTAGAATTCGGGGATTGGAAGTCTCTTTTCTTTAAGGAAGGGGATTGCTAAGGAATATATCAGCTTAAGTCTTATCCAGGCCATTGGTATTCTTTAGAAAATGAACATGGAGTTCCATTAGGAAGTTCTGATACAGTAAAAGAACAGGGAGTATAGGACCAAATTGTGCAAAGAATGGTGCTGTAATATTATAATGAGGCAGATTTCAACTGGTGCACATTCTCTGATATAGATTCACAGGTGACATTACTGGGTTGGATGAGAAAGAATGAAGATCTGATTTATGCATATTAAACCACTGCTTCTGTAGGCGATGTCCTGAAAATGATAGTCCTAAAGGGTTCAAAGGTCTGAATATTTACAGCATTTTCTGCAATGCTTGTTTGACCTAGAAGGAAATTAATTTTACCTAATAAACCTTGGGTGCTAAATTATATACAAGGCACTCCAAACCTTTTGACAGCCTCTGCTGCTTAAAAATTAAACAGGTAGACACTATGAGAAAGACCTTCCTCTTTGGGGAAAACTCTCTATGCTTCCTTCCGGACCAGTTATCTCCTCAAGGTCCCAGATTTACTGTCTTCACAAAACGGTCTGAATCTCTTCAGAAGCAAACAGTTGAAATGTCAACTGCTTCCTTGCCATAATCTTGAATATTATGGCATTTATTGGGCCTAGGATACTGCTGAATTCCTAATATAAAAGGACTTATAATTCTTGCTTCATCCATAAATTGAAAATACCATATACAATACAATATATAAAATAAAATTTTACATCATTTTTATTGTAATTCTTTTTTTTTAAATTTTAGTCAGTGTTGTATACATAACAGTAGCATGCTTTACAATTCGTAATATACATAATGAGCACCTTTTTACATCCTTTTTAAAAGATATATATTTTAAACAGAGGTTTGTTGTAGGGCTACTATATAGCTAGCTAGAGTAAACAACACATTTATTTGGAGTCCTGAATAAATTTGTCCTGGCCTTTTTATCCTACATTTTTATTGTACTATAATCTCTTCATCATTTAGACATAAAATGAGAAATATGAAGAGTTAGATAAACTGGGTATGGTGGCTCATGCCTATAATCCCAGAGACTCATGAGATTGAGGAAGGAGGATCAAAAATTCAAAGCCAGGCTCAGAAACTTAGTGAGATCCTGTCTCAAAATAAAAAATAAAACGGGCTAGGCTGGTGATGTGGCTTGGTGATTAAGTGTTCCTAGGTATAATCCTTGATAGCAGGGGTGGGGGTGGGGCATGACAAAAATGTAGATAAAACCAAAGTGTCTGGATAAGTTTTTAAATGTTAATTTACATGTTTTGCTACTACTTGCCCTCCTCCCTACTTTCCTAATTCTAAACACATAGCTAGATTTTTTTCCTTGTTTGATATAGACAGATGTCTATTTAGGAAGATAGATACACATTCAAGAGAGAATGCAGGCTGTCTCATAAGTGAGAAGCAGCCCTGACTTGGGCTGGAAGTCCAGTATTTATAGAAGGACAGTATCAGGGGCTGAACTGGAGATGGATTCAGGGTGGAGGTGCATTTTGGGGCCAGTTTTCCTGCGCTTGTGTATTTCCTCCTTTTACAAGGGTGTAGATCAAAGTTTGAAGCTCTTTTCTGCATCTGAGTGGCTTGGTGGCTTGATACCACATTTCAATGGCTTGAGGGTGTTTCCCTTAAGATGGTTATTTCTCTCTTTTCCTAAATCGCCATCTCATCCCCACCCCACAGACTTTGATTCCTTAATCTTAATTGTTGATGAGAGGTGAAGATCTGTCTTCTTTGGCTCATTCAGGCTGGTAAGGGGTGATGACCCTGCCTAGCCAAGGATCAAAAGTCTCATCCTGACAATTCTAAAGGGAAGACACTGGGCTCAGTTGCAGGGATGGGTTGATATTCTTGTGTTGTCTTCTTTTTAATATGGAATTGTTGTAATCTGGAAGACACAAGCTTTATAAGATTAAAAAGACCTGGAATGAGCAATAGGAGCAGACGTAATAGTTACCAGAGGTCCTGACAGTGGAAACAGTCATGTGAGGTCAGGTAAGTAAGCATTAATAGTTTTGTTTTCCTCTACATATCTCAGGATCTGGATTTCTTTTTTTTTTTTTCTTTTCTTTCTTTTTTTTTTTTTTTTTTTTTTTTTTTTAAGCATCTCTATCAGATCAGAGAATTAACTTAGGGCAAACATTATTTTGTTGCTGCCTGAGGGGATTGCCGCTTGGAGCAATGATGCCGCAGGAGAAAATTCGGAGACAGGATGAAAATGAAAAAAGGTATTTTATTCTTCTTCTCTCTCTGGCTCCAGTAACCTCTCCAACTCCAACCGCTCTAACTCCGACCACCAACTTCAACCACCAACCACACAGCCATTAACCCTCACCCTGTTAAATACATTTTGCTTTAACAAGGACAAGTGCTTACAGCTCGAGCTTACAGGTGCATCACACAGTGTTCACGGGCATACAAAGATTCTTTGATAAGTGTATGAATATCAGGTGGAACTTGAACATCTTTTATGGCTCTCAGCTAACTGCAATCTTAGCTATCTCCTTAATTAGGGCTCCTTCATTATTTTAGCAATTTATTATTATTATTATCATTATTATTATTATTATCATCATCATCATCATCATCAGATATTCATGCATAAGACTTGTTTTTCTATATACTTTTGATAAGGCTGACACAAATATACATCAAGTTACATTTAAAGGGACAAGTCTATTTTTAATGTCCATTTATGATTGTTCTTTAGTTATACTTTCCTGACATGTGTTTAAGACCAAGTTGGTCAAAAATTGACTTTGTTCCTGTCTACTGTTAGGGTCAGCTGAGATCCCTCGGGGTCCCTTTTGGGCACTCATGCAACTCTTTTGGTCTTCCTCTACTAGTTGTGCCACCCGCCAGGGTAGGTGAGGGGCTTGCTGACCCCATGTGGCTTCCCTTGGAAGCATCAAGCACATGTCCCTCTCCAGTGATCCTCCTCTTGGCAGACTGTGTACTAGTTGACTTCTTATTCTCTAGGGTCCTCTCAATCCCCCAGATCAGGAGGTCAAGTGTTACCCAGAGTTGCACAACACTTAGAGAAGTCCCTTTGTTCCTTAGGTCCTAGCTGACCTTATAGGGCAAGGGCCAAAATATTGGCTACTTTTTCCTTAAAACTTCCAGTTCCTCACCTTTGGTTTCCAAATTTTGGTTTTAAACATCTAGTGGGCAGTTTCATCAGTAACTATAATGTCTATAATTTTATAGTTATTCCTTCTACTTAACTGGGGTTAGTATTAGTACTGGAAGTCAGCTTTGTATCTTATTCTGTCTATAGGTGATTGCTTATCTCAAATTAGAATGTTCTGTTAGTAGATTTCTTTAAATGGGAAAAAGTTAGGTTTTTAAAGAAAATACAAAATGAAATTAACAAGACCAAAAATATTCAGTTTGTATAATTGATTTGAACAAAAATAACATAATTTCTATAATAATACTAAATAATGTCTTTGGTATCGATTTTGCCTTCACAAAGACACAAGGTCATCAACTCAATCACATGCGATCCTTTACAAATTTTACTTTTCTTTAAAACTCTTGTAATCTCATATGTATTTTATAATTTGATAAAACTGTTACTTAGTTTTGTATTATAATCCTTGGTTATTTTTAGATGAGATGAGATCACAATAACCTTTAAAAAGCTATCTTTGAACATAATTTTAAATAAGATTATGTCTAGCCTACTTTGGAAGCATCCTAACATGGAGTAAGGTGAGAGGCAGAGTCTCAACTCAGGTAAGGCAGGGCTCATGACAAATCTTAAGTGTTTTATTTCTGAAACTGGCCTTTGCCTCTTCTTAAATATCATTGTACAAAGTTCTCATATATTGTTTCCTGAGTCTATATAAATATCAACACAATACAACATTATATCTGAAACATGAATCAAAAAAGCCAAGAGAACTCCCGACTCTTCTTTGTGGAAAAGTGGCAAAAAAATATTTTCATGTTCCACATTGTCAACCATTAAACAAGTCAGGCTCTCCTTATTACCTTTCAAATACTTTTAATTTTTCATCCCAGTGTAAAGAGTAACACAAAATTTTATAAAACTTATTGATGACATTATTTTTATCCAATTATAAAATATTAAATGATATATATAAATCCCCAACTAAATTTGTTACTTCTATATAAGTCTAAAAGAGACTATTGCTACAGACAACTTTAGTTTAGAGATCACCAGCTTGGTAAAGTGCTTTCCTAATCTTTATAAAAACTTCTGTTCTTGAAGGGCATGAATACATCTAATATGTAAACAAGTCAGTAACAGCATCACAATTACACTGATGTCCTTATATTAACCAAGTTTGACTTTTAAAGAAAAATTTAAATCCATAGTGTAGGGGAACTACAATCACAGGTCTGTATAAGTTAGTGAGACTGACAAAAATTAAAGTATAACCTTAAATCTCTTATATGTTTAATAAAGTGTTGATGATCAGAAATACTTATTATCTGATGTACAAGTTCATCTTATTTCTATAATACCAGATTTACATAGCTCTTAGAAAAAGCTCAAACATATTTAGTTCCATATCTAGAACTTTTTATGTCTTTCTTAATTGCTGATCTTTTTAAAATTTACATTCTGAAACAATCCTTATGAAATTCTAAATATTTTTCAAATTACTCCTCTTAACAAGATGAAATACTTGATGCTATTTACAATACTTACATTGAAACAGAGTTAAAACGTTTTTGTACTTTGCATATAGAATTACACCTGTCAGAATTTTAACTCTTAATAACCTTGCTTTCAGTAAAGACCTAGAAATAAAGTAATCTTAAATTCTTCATTTACTAACTCCTAAAAACATTTAATATACTCAAATATATATTATTTTTTAGATGTCAAGAGTACCTTAATTTAGTATTTTAACTTTGCAAATTAATCAGATGTCCCCTCTAAACACATTTATGATGATTAATCCCATTTATGTTAAATCTAATTTGCTCATTTTTTTATCTGTTACCTTGGTTTTCATGGGTAACCTAAAATTATCAGACAAGTGTACTTAACAGTATAAGCTATCTTTTCCCTGCTGATGAAAAAATTTGAGTCAATGGAAATTACACTTCAAACATTTTATAGAGATCAACACTCTATTGTTTTCCTGCCTACCTATAAAAAATGTGTAGGTTAATAATTTTAAAGGCATTTTTAGTGTTTAAGGAAATTAAATCAAACCTTTATTTAATTAAAGGTTCAAGTCATGCAAACTATAAGGGATTTGGATCCATTCCCCTTTTTTTAATTTAATTTTGAGTGATCATTTATCTATGTATCAATTTTGGTACCAAGTAAAAGAGAAAAGCACATGTAGACACAACATGCAAAACACAGATACATACCAAAATATACAGAAAAACTGATAAAACATATTTTTTGTGCTTCCCCTTGAGTAGTTGACCTCTCAATGAAGACAGCAAGAAAAATAGAGGGCTAAGAAAAATTCTACTGTTAGATAATACAAGGCTGATCAGAACAAATTTAGGCATGTGAGATCAAATGTGAATTCACCATAAAAAACCATGAGTCTATAAAAATACAGAAGTTCTAGGTGGGGGAAAAAAAAATGACATGACCGTAATTACTCTAGTGAAAGAGCTCACAGAACATCTCTACCAGAATAACAACAACAACAACAAAAAAGTGTACTTTTGGCCATTTTTTTTTTCCTGTCTCTTTTGTAAAATGAGTCTTTTAAGTTGAAGCATTAGTTTATGTTTTACTTTGGAGACCATTTTTTAAAATTCTCCCATCTGGTAATCAGGCCAGGTTTGGATGTAAAAAATTATCAGGCATCGCCTTTTAAACTGGAATAAGGTCATCCTCTGGCATTACTTTTGAGGCCCAGGCTTCCCTCTGAACAAAAGAATAGAACGAAAGAACAGCACCAAGGAAACTGACTCTGTCTATGGGCCATCTCCCTGATCCTGGAGCCTCTAACCATCAGCAATTCTTGCCCCTCCTTCCATGACCTCTGGACTTATTGCTGCCTTACCAGTGAAGGGCAAAAATCACACCGGAGACAACCATGCAGCCAAGAGATTTATTCACCAGCCTTTATGGCTGATGGGATGTAGAAGAAGTACAGGGAGAGAGGAGTCAGGGAGAGGGGAGTGTGTAAGCTCTGGTGGGAGAGAGGAGTTAGGGAGAAGGGAGTGTGCGAGCTCTGAATGGAAGGTGGGTGCCTGGTAGCACTGGCTGTGGTCTCTGGAGCTGGCAGCTAAGGCTGAAGACAGTGAATCTGGAGCTGTCACAGTGGCTATGTCCTCTCAACAGGAACAAGCTATTGTGTCTGAGCTCCGGACAGTCAGGGACTTAAATAGGGATTTCTGGTGGGGGTTGTACCAGAGCGACCTTTAATGCTGTTGGCTCTTTGCCCAGGGAACAGGGCGACCTTTAAGCCTATTGGCTCCTGCCCGGGGAACAGAGAGACCTTTAAGCCAATTGGCTCCTGGCCAGGGAAAATGAAACCAGGTTGCTTCTCATGGAAATTTCCATGGGGGAGGTGGCCCATCAGCCCAAGCCTATCTATCAACCAGCATGGTCTTAACTTCTCTCCTTTTTTATGAATGGCCATGAAAAAAATACAAGTCTCCAGACTATAGACGCTTACTGTGTGATTTGTTACCGTGGGAGACCATGAAACCATTAGATGCCTTTCTTGTAATGAATCCTGCTCTGTCTATACCTATCCTATCACAAATTTTGGTGATGTTGTGTGGGGGAAAATTGGGCCTCACTCAGAGCATCCTAACTTCTTGATAACTGTTTAATTTAAGGAGGACATTTGCCAGCTAGTTATGCCTTTAAACTTTCCTTTACATGTTCTCTTTGCCCTTTTGGGTCTTCATACTCACAGGACCATCATTTCATATTATGTTCCTCATTTGATGTAGGAGGCAAGCCTGTTAGTGCTCTGGGTACTATCCCCAATAGAAAAAGTAAAATGGCCCTCTGAACTAGGAGAGATAGGGGATAGTTTACTCAAAGTGAGACAGCACATTTGGTCTTGTTCATGCCAGATGAGGAGAGTACAGAAGAAAAGACGTCTTATGAGAGTCTAGAAGGCAGACTAATTTAAAGTCTGGGGAGCTTATCTTGAGAATCTCTCATAATGTGTCCCTGTTTAAGAAGCAGACATCAGGGACAGATTTGGTGTAGAAACATTTCTGAAGAGGGAGAGACTGCTCAGCTTATGCTCAGGGGATTAATGAGTCACCTCCTCAAAACCCCAAATAGGACTAAGACTTAATCTCAGGATGCACTGAGTAAGGGCACCCTACACCACTGAGCCAAGTCAATCAGAAACAAAAGACAGACAGTGGTTAATAATTTGTATACTTGAGGGGTACCAGTGTCAGACTTGGGATATGAGCCCTTCATGCAGCATGGAGGATTGTCCCCAGACAACAGCCTTTAATTGTCTTAAGCCTTCCTCAGTCCCATGCACTGATGTTCTCCAACAGAAAGGAAACTGAAGCAAGTAAGGACCGACATTCCCAACACCTGGGTGAAGGAGGACACCTACACAATTGTAAATGGCTGAGACAAAGTCTATCAATCATGTCTGGACAATGAATCAATCAGTGGTTGAGGTGGCCACTTGTCCATCCATGAGGTAGATCCACTTCAGCCATCACCACTGTTTATTCTCTGTTTTTTAGAACCTTTATATAAAGGGAAAGGTCTCTTTCTCTTTAATCTCAAATGAGTTTGAGAGTTAGACCTTATATAAGATAATAACCTTTGAATAATTAGCCACTCCAACCTTTTAAGACAGTTTGAGGGAAATAGGAGACCCAGAGTCAGATCTCTGTTCAATTTTTCCAGTTACAGAACAAGTCTCCATTTTTCAAATTGATGTTGGAACACAGTCATGTTACAGAAGAAAAAGGAAAATTGATCTAAGTCTTCCGTCTTAAGCCAATTTTAATTATTTACTATGCATCTGAAAGATGAGTTCTCAGGGATATACACTAAATTACCCATAATGTCCAATATGGCTTTCTGAAAAGAAAAAGTACCCTGAAGACTATTTTTAAGTCCTCAACTGGATAAGACTTTTAAGTCTGTACCAAATTGTCTCTTCAGGGTACACTCTGTGTCTCCATCAGGACCAGACCTTCAGTCTATCCAACAATCTACACTCTGGGGTACTCTTTTTTTTTTTTTTTTTTGGTACCGGGGATTGAACTCAGGGGCGCTCAACCACTGGGCCACATCCCCAGCCCTTTTTTTTGTATTTTATTAGAGACAGGGTCTCACTGAGTTGCTAAGTGCCTCGCCACAGCTGAGGCTGGCTTTGAACTCACAATCCTTCTGCCTCAGCCTCCCAAGTGCTGGGATTACAGGTGTGCGCCACCGCGCCCGGCTTGGGGTACTCTTTAAGTCCCTAACTGGAATCAGACATTTAAGTCTGTCCCAAACTGTCTGCAAATTATTGGCAGTACAAGCATTCTCATCCCCATTATGCAGTTTTCAGTGTGCTTGATAACCCCTACCTAGGCCTTTAAGGAATAAGAAAAAAATCCCCTCCCAAAACATCCCTAAGATCTCAATAATCTAGGCACACTTAAGAATTTACAATTTCTTATTTTCAATAGTGAGGACACAAAGTTAGATTAAGTTTCAATTAGAAATTTGTTCATGTAGCCGGGGCGCGGTGGCGCACGCCTGTAATCCCAGCACTTTGGGAGGCTGAGACAGGAGGATCGCGAGTTCAAAGCCAGCCTCAGCAATGGCGAGGCACTTAGCAACTCAGTGAGACCCTGTCTCTAAATAAAATACAAAAAAGGGCTGGGGATGTGGCCCAGTGGTCGAGTGCCCCTGAGTTCAATCCCCGGTACCACCAAAAAAAAAAAAAAAAAAAAAAAGAAATTTGTTCATGTAATAGGGGTCCACTCTATTTTGAACATAACCCTCACTGTTCTGCCAACTGTGGCTTATTTAAAACTGACATTTTTTTTTTCCTCCCCCTCCCTATTTAAGGGGGAAGTGAGATGAACTATTTCTCACTCTAGGTTGAGTTATCTGTCCTTGGCTCACTGACTATAGAAATGAAGGAATTTAGACTTGATGGCTGGGGTCTGTGGGCCCAAGAAACTGTTCTCTCAAGGCCACATATAAACCATGACTCCTGAGAAGGCACAGCCTTTGCACCACCACTTTACAAGTCCTGTGTCCACACAGAGAATGATAGCCCATAGGATAGAGTAATTTAGATAGGGCACATGTAAGACTGTGCAAAGATAGTTTAGAAAAGGGAGTGAGGGAATACAGGCTAAAAACAGGCCAAAGTTTTAGAGATCAGCTGAAGCTTAGGGTGAGGAAATGGCCACTAAGTGTATTGGGTCTGAATGTGGTGATTAATGAAGCTTCCTTGATTGTCACAGCAAGGCCTGGTCCCTCCAAAAATGTGTCTCGGGTAAACCCCATATTTGGTGATGGAGAAGGTGCTCAAGATGCTGGGAGACCAATCCCTCATGTATATCTTCTGGAGAAGCAATTTATGTTCCTTCTGTCCCAAGAACTGGGTGTGTTAGCCTAAGGGACTCTTGTATCTTCATGCTTTTATAAACAAGCATTCATCTTCTAAAGAGGAAGAGAAACAGAACATCACCCATTTAAGTCCCACAGAGACTGAGAAACCCAATTCCCACCGTGCAGCATAAGAAACAGATTTAAAAGGGACCACTGAGCTCCTTTACGATTTCAGAGTTCAAAGACTCTTACCAAATCCCTAGGATGGTGTCAGCCACCACCTTATTGCCACTTGAATCTACAATGACTGGAGAATTTACCACCTCCCCATGAAGGGGAGCCTTGGAAAATGAGGCAGATTGAGATTATACTCACTGGTCTAGAGGAAGCAGGAGAGAGGTTATAGCTACAGGAACAACTAACAGAATAAGTCACAGTTGCCTGGTGTGGTGGCCCACACCTCTAATCCCAGCAGCTCAGGAGACTGAGACAGGAGGATAGAGAATTCAAAGCCATCCTCAGCAATGGCAAGGCACTAAGCAACTCAGTGAGACCCTGTCTGTAAATACAATATGAAATAGGGCTGAGGATGTGGTGTAGTGGTTGAGTGCCTCTGAGCTCAATCCCAGGTACCCTCCCCAAATAATAAATAAGAAAAAAAAGTCGGGGGGATCCAAGATGGCGGATTAGAGGAAGCCGCACTTCAGGACAGTTCCGTAGAAAGAATCCAACAAAGCAGATAAATTGCCTTTCATTATATATATATGGACTGAAAATACCGATATCCTAGATGGTTTGATTACCACTACCAGAGAGAGAAAGAGACAAGCTGTCTGCAGCGGCTGGAGCCGCGAGGCTCCTGCAAAACCGCCTGGGCGGTGCACAGGCCGTGCGAAACAAGGTCAGTGTGAGGAGACCGCGCTACTGCTGCAACCCCAGCCAAACTCACTGCAGACCAGCGTGAAACCGGCGATAAAAACCAGCGATAACAGCCGGCGGGATTGGTGCTGGGGAGCCACGGGAGACCGCGGGTCCACACACCAGTTCGAATCCACACTCCGCCTGACGCGACCCTCGGTGTGGCTTCCCGGTGCGATCGGCAAGGATACGGGAGTCTGGGAGTCTGCGGAGCTGCTGTTGACTGGAAGGAGAGCGCCGCCATCTTTGAAAGCTGCAGGGGCTGGTCCTGACAAAGGGGAGGAGACGGAGAGCGACTGCTGCATCCAACCAGGGACTCTCCAGCTCTCTGAAGACAACGCACAATTGGGTGAGACTTGGTTGGTCAGCAGGGGAAAGCGTTTCTGAGGCTGGCACAGCGGCCACAGGGGACTGCAACTGTGGGTGGGCTTGGGGAGGGGGTGCCTTCTGGAAGATCCCCCTTCCCGGCGCCATTCATCTGCTGACACACACAGTCCCCCTGGGCCACTCCTTCACTGAACTGTGCAGCCGCTGGCCTAGGATGCAGCCTTGATTTCACTGACAGGATCACAGACTGTGATCCAATAGCAATTGGTTTGAACTGGAAAGGAAAAAAAGAGGGGGGGCTTCCCAGGGCCCGTTTTGTCTGAGACTTGGGGTTTGACTTTTTTTTTTTTTTTTTCCCTTTCTTTTTATTGGTCTGCTTGATTTTCTGGATTGCAGGGAGGGGTTTTTTTTTTTGTTGTTGTTGTTTGTATGTTTGTTTGTTTATTTTTTCTTTTTCTTTTTTTGGCTTTGTTTTGTTCTGCTTTTTTTTTTTTTTTTTCCTTCCGCATTGATTGTTAGTGTGTTTATCTGCTTCCGCTCCCTTTTTTCTTTCATTCTTTTACTCCTTCTCACCCTTGTATCTTTTCTTCCTCCTTCATCTTTCATGTTTACATCCTGCCAGTGCATACTAAACAGAGCCAAAAACAAGTTATACGCAAAACTTGGGATTTCTCTAGAACCGGCGCAATTGAACTGGGTAGCAAAGTGGTGTTATATATAGTTTACTCTCTATTTCCTTGATTCTCTCTTTCCTCTCTCTTACACCAATTCCTACTCTTTATCATTTTTTTTCTTTTCCAACTTACTATATATATATAAATTGATCTTTTTACCTAATTGTCAACCCCATTCTCTTTCTTCCATCGTCTACTGATACTAAACCACTTCCACTAAACCATTTCAATAGATATCTCTTTTCATACTTTCCAAGAAAGAACAATTCAAGACACTTCCTTCTTCCTAAACATAACACCTCTGTATCCAATACTTGAAGCTATAAAACCCTATCAGAAACGTACAGAGTAAATTGGAAATAATATCTGGGATAACAAAATCTGTACATTGTGACCAAACTTGGATTTTCTGAATAGAAAGTGTTAGGTTTTAAAAGTATAAAGGAATTATAAGGTGATCTGATAGCATTGTACTACAGGAACAACATAAGGCTTTAAGGTAAAATCGAAACAGTCAAGGTCCCACAGTGCAGGAAGAATAGACACACAAGCAACATGAAAAAACAAGGAAAGAAAATGACACAAACAAATCAAGATACCTCATCGGCAGATGTCATGGCAAGCACAGTTGGTCAAATGCCAGAGATGGAATTTAGAAATTACATATGCCAAATGTTTATGGAACTTAAGAATGAACTCAAAAATGAAATGAGGGAGCAGGTACAGGAGGCAAAAGATCATTTTGACAAAGAACTCCAAAACAAATACAGGAAGTAAAAGATTACTTCAATAGGGAAATAGAGGCTCTAAAGAGAATCCAAACAGAAATTCCAGAAATGAAAGAAGCAATAAACCAAAATAAAAGCTCAATTGAAAACATCTCCAACAGAATAGACCATCTGGAAGATAGAACCTCAGACAATGAAGACAAAATATATGTCTTAGAGAAGAATTTAAACCATACAGCAAAACTTGTTAATAATCATGAACATAACATCCAGGAATTATGGGACAGCATAAAAAGACCAAACTTAAGAGTGATTGGCGTAGAGGAAGGGGCAGAGTTTCAAGCCAAAGGAATGAGTAATCTATTTAATGAAATAATTACAGAAAATTTTCCAAGCTTGAGGAATGAAATGGAAAACCAAGTTCAAGAGGCATACCGAACACCAAACAAACAAAATCTCAACAGAGCCACACCTAGACACATTATAATGAAAATGCCTAATACACTGAGCAAGGAGAGAATACTAAAAGCCACAAGAGAAAGGAAGCAAATTACATATAGGGGGAAACCAATCAGATTATGTTCAGATTTTTCAACCCAGACCTTAAAAGCAAGAAGATCCTGGAATAGCATATTTCAAGCTCTGAAAGAAAAGGGATGTCAACCAAGAATCTTATATCCAGCAAAATTGAGCTTTAGATTCGAAGATGAAATAAAAACCTTCCACGACAAGCAAAAGTTAAAAGATTTCACAACTCGAAAGCCAGCACTTCTGAACATCCTGGGCAACATTTTTCATGAAGAAGAAGAGAAAGATGATAACGAAAATTAACAAAGGGAGATATTAAACTAAAGGAAATACCAACCAGAAGAGAAACCAAATCAAGCTAAAGACCATAAGTCAAATAAAAATAGATGGGAATAAAAATCACATCTCAATAATAACCCTGAATGTTAATGGCCTAAACTCGCCAATCAAAAGACACAGATTATCAGAATGGATTAAAAGAAATGACCCAACAATTTGCTGTCTCCAAGAAACACACCTCATAGAAAAAGACATCAACAGACTGAAAGTGAAAGGCTGGGAAAAGTCTTATCACTCACATGGCCGGCGGAAGCAAGCAGGGGTTTCCATTCTCATATCAAATAAGGTAGACTTCAAACCAAAATTAATCAAGAGGGACAAAGATGGATATTTCTTATTACTTAAGGGAACCATCCATCAACAGGATATAACAATCATAAATCTGTATGCCCCAAATAATGGAGCACCTACATTCATCAAACAAACGCTTCTTAAGTTCAAGAGTAAAATAGACCACAACACAGTTATTCTAGGGGACTTCAACACACCTCTCTCACCAATGGATAGATCATCCAAACAAAAGCTAAACAAAGAAACTTTAAGCCTCCTCAAAACAATTAACAATTTAGACCTAACAGACATATATAGAATATTTCATCCCTCAGTAAACGAATACACATTTTTCTCAGCAGCACATGGCTCCTTCTCCAAAATAGACCATATATTATGTCACAAGGCAACTCTCAGCAAATATAAAAAAATAGAGATACTACCCTGCATGCTATCGGACCATAAAGGGATGAAATTGGAAATCAACGACAAAACAAGGAATAAGAAAAACTACTCCATCAACTGGAAGCTAAACAACATGCTACTGAATGAACAAGGGGTTGAAGAAGACATCAAAGAGGAGATCAAAAAATTCCTAGAGGTAAATGAGAACACAGATTCATCATATAGAAATCTCTGGGACACTATGAAGGCAGTAGTAAGAGGAAAATTCATTGCACTGAGTTCATTCCTTAAGAGGAAAAAAAAACAACAAATAAATGACTTAACATCACACCTCAAAGCATTAGAAAAAGAAGAACAGACCAACACCAAGAGCAGTAGAAGACAGGAAATAATTAAAATCAGAGCAGAAATTAATGAAATTGAGACTAAGGAAACCATTCAAAGAATTGACAAAACTAAAAGTTGGTTCTTTGAAAAAATAAACAAAATTGACAGACCCTTAGCAATGCTAACGAAAAGAAGAAGAGAAAAAACTCAAATTACTAACATTCGTGATGAAAAAGGGAATATCACAACAAAACACCTCAGATATACAGAATATAATTAGAAATTACTTTGAAAACTTGTACTCTAATAAAATAGAAAATACTGAATGCATTGACAGATTTCTAGAATCATATGATTTGCCTAAACTGGATGTGGAGGCTATACATAATTTAAATAGATCAATTACAAGCGAAGAAATAGAAGATGTCATCAAAAAGCTACCAACAAGGAAAAGTCCAGGACCTGATGGGTTTACAGCCGAGTTCTATAAGACTTTCAAAGAAGAACTAATACCAATGCTCTTCAAACTATTTCAAGAAATAGAAAAAGAGGGAGCTCTTCCAGACTCTTTCTATGAGGCCAATATTACATTAATTCCAAAGCCAGGCAAAGACACATCCAAAAAAGAAAACTTCAGGCCCATATCTTTAATGAACATAGATGCAAAAATCCTCAACAAAATCCTGGCAAATCGGATACAAAAACATATCAAAAAGATAGTGCACCACGATCAAGTGGGGTTTATCCCAGGGATGCAAGGCTGGTTCAATATTCGGAAATCAATAAACATAATACATCACATCAATAGACTTAAAGACAAAAATCATATGATCATCTCAATTGACGCAGAAAAAGCATTTGACAAAATACAACACCCCTTTATGTTCAAAACACTAGAAAAACTAGGAATATCAGGAACATATCTTAACATAATAAAAGCTATTTATGCAAGGCCCCGAGCTAACATTATCTTAAATGGAGAAAAATTGAAAGCATTCCCTCTAAAAACTGGAACAAGACAGGGATGTCCCCTTTCACCACTGCTATTTAACATAGTACTGGAAACTCTGGCCAGAGCAATTAGACGAAAGAAATTAAAGGGATCAAGATAGGAAAAGAAGAGCTCAAATTAGCACTATTTGCTGATGACATGATAATCTACCTAGAAGACCCAAAAAACTCTACCAGAAAACTTTTACAACTAGTAAACGAATTTGGCAAAGTTGCAGGATACAAAATCAATACACATAAGTCAAAGGCATTTGTGTACATCAGCAACAAAGACTCTGAAAGGGAAATGATGAAAAATACCCCATTTGCAATAGCATCAAAAAAAATAAAATACCTGGGAATCAACCTAACGAAAGAGGTGAAAGACCTGTATAACGAAAATTATAGAACACTAAAGAAAGAAATTATAGATGAACTCAGAAGATGGAAAGACCTACCTTGCTCTTGGATAGGTAGAATTAATATTGTCAAAATGTCCATACTACCAAAAGCATTATACAGATTTAATGCAATTCCTATCAAAATCCCAATGTCATTCTTCAAAGAAATAGAAATAGCAGTCATGAAATTCATCTGGAAAAATAAGAGACCCAGAATAGCCAAAGCAATCCTGAGCAAGAAAAGTGAAGCAGGGGGCATCACCATACCAGACTTTAAATTATACTATAGAGCAATAGTAACAAAAACATCATGGTATTGGCACCAAAACAGACTGGTGGACCAATGGTACAGAATTGAGGATACAGAGACTAATACATTTAATTACAGCTATCTTATATTAGACAAAGGTGCCAAAAATGTACAGTGGAGAAAGGATAGCCTCTTCAACAAATGGTGCTGGGAAAACTGGAAATCCATATGCAACAAAATGAAATTAAACCTTTATCTCTCACCATGCACAAAACTCAATTCAAAGTGGATCAAGACCTAGGAATTAGATCAGAGACAATACACCTAATAGAAGAAAAAGTAAGCTCCAATTTCCAACATGTTGGATTAGGCCCCAAGTTCCTTAATAAGAATCCTGTAGCGCAAGAATTACTACCAAGAATTAATGAATGGGATAGATTTAAACTAAAAAGCTTCTTTTCAGCAAAAGAAACAATCAGTGAGGTGAATAGAGAGCCAACTAATTGGGAACAAATATTTAATACATGCACATCAGATAGAGCACTAATCTCTAGAATATATAAAGAACTCAAAAAACTTTACACTAAAAAAACAAATAACCCAATCAATAAATGGGCTAAGGAATTGAGAAGACACCTCTCAGAAGAAGATACACGAGTAATCAACAAATACATGAAAAAATGTTCAACATCGCTGGCAATTAGAGAAATGCAAATCAAAACTACTCTAAGATTTCACTTCACTTTAGTCAGAATGGCAGCCATCAAGAACACAAGCAACAATAAATGTTGGAGAGGATGTGGAGAAAAAGGCACACTCATACATTGCTGGTGGGACTGCAAAATGGTGCAACCGTTATGGAAAGCAGTATGGAGATTTCTTGGAAAACTGGGAATGGAACCATCCTATGACCCAGCCATCCCACTCTTGGGTCTATTCCCAAAGGACTTAAAAACAGCATATTACAGTGACACAGCTATCTCAATGTTTGTAGCTGCATAATTCACAATAGCTAGGTTGTGGAATCAACCTAGATGTCCCTCAGTAAATGAGTGGATTAAGAAAATGTGGTATATACGCACAATGGAATTTTACTCAGCAATAAAAGAAAATAAATTAATGGCATTTGCAGGTAAATGAAGGATGAAGTTGGAAGACATAATGCTAAGTGAAGTTAGTCAGTCTCAAAAATACAAGTACCAAATGTTCTCTCTTATATAAGGAGGCTATTTCAAAGTATTGTTGGATGGGGTACATAGGAGGATTAGAGGAACACTAGAATGGTCAAGGGACGGGAGGGTAAGGGAGGGAGCAAGAGGGGAGGGAGGGGGGGAAAAAAAGGTGGTTGAATGAGACGGATATCATTTTCCTTAATGCATGATTGAAGACCTAAATTGTACGAATATACTTTATATACAAACAGTTGTATGTAAAAAGATACTAAATATATGCACTATGAGTTGTACATATTAAAAATTATAAAAATAAAAAAAAAGAAAGAAAAAAAAGTCATAGTCAAGAAAGAAAATATTTGATAACACTAAGGTTGATGCCTCTGAAGCCCCATGTTCAGGAGCCAAAAGATGTTGTAGGAGAAGATATTTCTCTGGAAAAGGGTCCAAGGAATTCCTGGAGGAGAGAGGAAACTCAACTAAGGACTCTTGGGGTTCTTGTCATACATGACAGAAAAGAATTTCAGCACCAGCCAGACAGAGGCATAGACAGAGGTCTATTTAGGAAGACAGATACACATTCAAGGAAGAATGTGGGCTGTATCGAGAGAAGCAGCCACAGAGCTAATTTTTTAATATTTTCTTTTCTCAGGGAGTTTTACAGAACACAAAATAGAAATTGTACAAATACAAAAGTTCTCCTGCTTAAAAACTGAGACTATTGAAAAGATGTGATACATCAAGGATAGGAGTAAAACTGGGTAACTGCCTTTTAAAGTAACAGGAAGGGAAAGATATCTGGGAAGAGAGAAGCTCAAAGGGCCTTCATTAGGCTTTCAGGCAACTTGTAAGCCTCTGAAAGAGTGCAGGCCCTCCAGAATACTCAATAGAATGTTTCTTTCTGCTCTCTCAGAAGCCTAGGATTCAGTGTCACAATTTAATTAGATTTGACAGTTTTTCAAAACTAATTTTTTGCACAAAGTTAAGGACTGAAATGTATTGCTTTTGAAACAAAGATCAAAAGAAACATCCATTCCAAAAGAGACTGCAAAGTAAATATACAGTAACATACCCAGCTTAATGAAAACTCACAAATCTCCAATAAGCAGAATCTATGAATAAAATCTCAGTGAACCTTTGTAATGAAATATAAGAAAACAATCCGTAAAATACCATTTGAGAGTTATAGGATGTCGATGGTATTGTAAAGGGAGAATCTGTCAGAAATGTTGGTGAAACACCATTGCTATCACAAGGACATGATGAAGATAATGTATAATATAATGACCTCTAAATAATAGTATAACTGTCCATTTTTCGAGGTTGGAACTTTGTGTGTTTTCCATATGCAATTCATGTACGGTCTAGGGAGTGGGCAGGGGATGCACTATCATTTCATTGAGTCGGTCTCTATGGTAACCTGTGATTTCTCTAAGGAGAGTGACAAAATTCCTTGTTTATCATTGCAACCTGAAAAGAAGGCTCACATGACTGCTTGATGCCATCCAGTAATGACAGTTTCTGTTAGATAGAGACGTTTAACTTTCCCAAGTGTTTCACAGGAAGTTCTGTTTGTTTTTAATCATGGCTTCCCTTAAAAAGAGACCTGCATAGATTTAGGGACTTGACAAGTTGCATAGTTGTGCTGTCAATTATGACATATTGTAATGAATGGTAATACAAAGGAAACATCTGTTTGATCACTCACTGGCTACATCTGTTCTGTTACACTTGACACATGGAGAAGGAGTACATGAAAAATTCAAGGAAAATTTGTACATGTGGGTGCTAGATCACTGGTTTTTCAAGGATGAGATGAGTTAAGGTGACTAGACCGTTTTAGATTGTATAATGAAAGTAGCAGCCCCTCAATAGTGTGTTTTTTATACCACTCAGGCTACTGAATAATGGTTCTATCATTGCAAACATGTTTATATGCTTTTAAAATCATATTTAAATATAAATTTATATTTCATTTAATTTTTTTTGCATCCCTAATTCATCCCAATCTATTTTCAAGTGCTGGAATACAGCTATGAATAAAGCAGAAAAGCCCCAGCTCTTGTGCAATTTATGTTCTATAATTAGGAGGGTGGGATCAGGAATCAAAAGAAAACAAAAAGAACAAATCTGTAGTACAGGTGGTGACAATTAATCTGAAGAAGAGCAAAGCCAGGTACTGGGATGAGGACAGAGGATGACAGTTTTTATAGGGTGTTTAGGGAATGAGCTCCACATTATCTCCTGTGAAAATTTTCAAGTACTGATAATACAAAATGAAAATCAAATCCACACTCATACAGATCAACTGAATGAAATGAGAGCTAAAAGCCAAATTTGGATAGAGGAACACTTTGTGTCAACTGTATGGATGATACTATTCCAATAAAATTTTATATTCTGATTTTATTTCATGTCATAGGCAGAGTCCATGACTTTAAGCAAGCTGTCAAAAATGGAGAGGGTAGGGGCCGGGGTTGTGGCTCAGTGGTAGTGCTCTTGCTTGCTTAGCATGTGTGAGGCACTGGGCTCCATCCCCAGCACCAAATTTTTAAAAAATAAAATAAAAAAATAAAAGTATTATGACCATCTACAACTAAAAAAATATTTTAAAAATATAGAGAGGGTATTTACTCTTGTGTCACTTTAGAAATTAAGCTTATTTACTATTTCTGAAATACAATTAATGCTACTTGTTTGTCCCGTACCTTCCTTTAGGACCAGTCTCTTCCTGTATATCATCTACATGGTTCTAGCATAAACACATTTTATGTTATATCTCCAACCCAGTCACAATTGGGAAATCCAAGGATGGACACCTGACCCAAGCCAATCCTTGAGACTTGTTCATGAGAATTTTAGTGTTGGGAATGAGAGATTTTAGATCTTTTAAATAATATATGTAAATCTCAGGGATTATCATATCCTTGTGTGAATACATCTAAGAAGCAAAGGAAGTCAGGCTTTCTGAGTGACGTGAAAATAACAAGTGAAAGGAAGAGAGTAATAAGAAGAGGAAATGAAGCTCTGGTGGTGGTTAAATTCCTGGCTCCAATTGTTCCTGAGACCAGCTGCATGTTCTATTTTTGAATAACATTGAAAGATTCAAGTAAATGTAACAATTTTTGCTTTAGCTACTTTGATTTAACTTTTGGGGTCTGTAAACAATACACAAATAATATGAAGATACCACATCACTGTACTTTGCAGAGTTATCCAGACAAACAGAACCAATATGGTGTACAAATTTAGAGATGTATTCTAGGAACTGTCTCTCACAGTTGTGGAGGCTGGCAGGGAAGAGTTAATGTTTCAGCTTCAACCAAAAGGCTTCTGGAGGGAGAATTCTCTTCTTTGGGGCACCTGCTTTTTTGTTTGTTTGTTTTCTTCCCTCTTAACATTTTCACCTGATTGGATGAGATACACTATACACTTACATTATGAAGGATAATCTAATTTAGTCAATATTATGTGATTTAAGTGTTAATCTCATCTGAACAAATGCCATCACAGTAACATCTAGACATATGGTTTGACCACTATCAGGATATCATAGCTCAGCCAAATTAACACAAAATCATTGAGCCTCAATAACCAAATCTGGTAATTACTTTTGACTCTGCCATTGTTGGATTAAACAAAGATTATGAGCCATATATACATGGGTATCTGACTTTTATGAAGGTGCAAATATAATTCAGTGGATGAAGGTGGTCATTTCAACCAACTGTACTGGAATGATTAGATATGTATATGCAAAAATATGAATTTTGATCCATAACCTCATTCCATATGCAAAAGTTCATTTGAGATAGGTCAGAGCCCTTTATGTAAAATCATAACTATGAACATCTGATTGAAAAATAGAAATGCTGTGACCTTGGTTTAGTCAGTTATTAAAATCAACACCAAAGGCATAATTAAAGAAAAAGATAACTGGAACTTTCAAAATTGAAAATGTCTCCTCAAAGATGCTCTTAAGGAACAGTTGAACAATGGATTGAGAAAAGCAGTACAAACATAAATATCTACATAAAATAAACTTGTTTTCAGAATATAGAAAGAATTCTCAAATGTAATTACAAGAAAACAAATATATATTTTTAAATGAAAAAAGTTCGAATATACAGGGAAAATATACAGATGACAAACATATAAGATGTTTTGCATAATTTCTCATTAGATAAATGCAAAATGGCAGACCTACTACAAATCTATCAAAATGATTAAAACTTAAAAGACCAACCTTAACTGATGGCAAGAATTGGTAGAAACTTTCATGCTCTGCTAGTGGAAAAGTATTCCAACCACTTTGTAAAACCATTAGTTTCTTCAGAAGTTGAACATTCACTTAGCATGTAATCCCAAGTTTCTAACCCTAATATTTAAGAAAAAGTAAATGCTCATATTAAGTCTTATTCATAAACATTAAAAGGAGCTTTATTAGCAAAACTCCCAGCCTGCAAACCACCCAAATGTTCATTAGCAGGAAAATTGATAAGAATATTGTGATATATTTACATAAGGGAATACTATTCTACAATAAAGGAATGGATTATTGATACATGCAGCTACACTGAAGAATCTCAGGAGTCATACTAAGAATGAAAACTACAGGAGTATAAACTAATCTTGTATTTATATAATCTTGAGAAAGTTCAAATTAATCTATAGTGACATAAATCAGTAAATGGATTGCCTAAGGATGGTGGGAGGTGGGGTCAAGGGAAATTACAAATGGGCATGAAGAAATTTTTGTGTGATGGGTATACTCATCCTGTTCATTGTGGTGATATTTTCACAGGTGTATCCATATGTCAGAAGTTATCAAATCATGGATCTTAAAGATGTGCCATTTTGTTATATATCTGTAATACCTTAACAAACTTGTTGCAGAAAGAACAGAGAAAGACTTTTGTCATAGTTTATATAATAGATGATGAGTGCCTGAATCAGGGTGGTGACAAGGGTAATGGCAAGAAATTAATAGATTCTTCTTGCAGTAGAGTCAGCACAACTCTTTGAAAAGAGAAAAATAGGAGGACAAAGGATTGCTAGGGTTGAGAATCTGGGTAAACAGTTGTTCAACTTCTAAAACATTATTATAGGCTTCGGAATTTCAGATTCTGTGCGAAGGTCTCACTAGTAATTACTCAGGAGAGAGCAGCTTAGCAAATAGACTCTTCCACACTGTTTTTTGTCTTCTCCACCTTTCAATGGGTAAGTCTCATTGTGATGGTGGGGATGGAGATGGTAATAATTCCTGTATTAAAATTCCATGTAAGATTTTATGTAAGAAAGTAATTTATCTTCTAAACAACAGACTTGAAAATCACCTCACTAACACCTGGGAAAATAGAGCATTCTTCCATTTATCCTTGAAAAAGCATGAGAATAGTAATGTTAAAATATTAATATAATAGGACAGATTGATGCCCCCTGTTAGCCTCTATTGCAAACCGTTAAGTATGTTAAATTTTATTGTCATAATCCTGTAATACAGATAGTAGCAAACTCAGTTTATAGGAAAAGGAACAGGATCAAAGAGGTTAAACACGCAAGTAGTCAGGATGATATAACTATTTTGTTTTTACTTGGAGCATTATAATTATACTTAGTATTTGGGTTCCTTGTGACAAAATTATACATATAAGGAATTTGATTTTAATCCTCATTTCCCTCACCATTTCTTCCCCTCCTTACCTACCATCTTCTCTCTTCTTTATTCTAATGATCCTTTCACTCCTTTATTTATTTTTGATTGGTATTTTCTACATACAGGAGAAATTCCCTCTAGTACATTTATATATGTTTGTAACATAATCCTGTTAGATTTATTTCATGTCTTCCCCTTACACTACCTCCCTCCCTCTTATTCTCTGACTTCTACTCTGATCTTTCCTATATCCCTATGATATCTGATTCCCTCCACCACTGCCTTCTTTCCATTATTTTTTCTTTAGCTGCCACACATTAGAGAGAATATTTGACCCTTGATTTTCTAAGTCTGGCTTATTTCCCTTAGCATGATTTTCTCCATTTTTATCCATTTACTATAAAATGTCATTATTTCATTCTTTTTTATGGCTGAGTAAAATTACGTTGTGCACATATACCACATTTTCTTAATCCAGTCATCTTTTGACAGGTATCTGGGTTGATTCCATAATTTGGTTATTGTGAATTGTGCTGCTACAAATATTGTAGTGGTTGTATCACTATAGTAAGCTGATTTTATTTCTTTTGAATAAATACTGAGGCGTGGGATACTTGGGTCATATGGTGGTTACTATCTTCCAAAGTGGTTACACCAATTTGGAGTCCCACAAACAGTGTACAAGTATACCTTTTCCCTCACATCCTCTTCAGCATTTATTATCATTCATTTTCTGATCATTGCCATTCAAATTGCTATGAAATGAAGTCTAAGTATAGTTTGGATTTGCATTTTTTGATTGCTAGAGATGAACTTTTTTCTAGTATTTCTTGGCCATTTGTGTTTCTTCTTTTGAGAAATATCTGTTCTTTTGTACATTTGTTGATTGAGTTATTTTTGTTGTTGTTGGCATTGTTTTCTGAGATCTTTGTATATTCTGGATATTAATTTCCTGTCAGAAGAGTAGCTGGCAAAGATTTTTTTTTTCCCATTCTGTAGGTTCTCTTCATTCTCCTAATCATTTTCTTTGCTGTGCAGAAGCTTTTATATTTGATAGCATACCATTTATTGATTCTTTGTTTCATTTCTTGAGTTTCCAGGTTCTCATTGAGGAGGTTGGTATCTGTACCTATATGATGGAATGTTGACCCTATGTTTTCTTCTAGCAGATGCAAGGTTTCCAGTCTAATTTCTAAGTTATTGGCCTATTCTGATTTGACTTTTTTGCAGGGTGAAAGATAGGGATCTAATTTTATTCTTCTAAATGTAGATATCAGTTTTCTCAGCAACATTTGTTAAAAAGGTTATCTTTTCCCTAACATATATATTTTGGCATTATTGTCAAGTATCAGATGGCTATAAGCATGTTTTTTTTTCCTGTATATTCTATTTTATTGGTGTCTGTTTTGATGCCAATATCATGCCTTTTTTGTTACTATAACTCTGTAATATGTTTAACGATTGGGCATTGAGATGCCTCCTGTATCAGTTTTCTTATTCAGAATGGCTTTGACTATTATAGTTCTCTTATTTTTCCAAATAATTTTAATGACTGTTTCTTTCTAGTTCTGTGCATTGATGTTTGGATGGGGGATGCATTGAATCTGTATTTTCATTTTGGTAGATGGCAATTTTGACAATATATACTCTGCCTATCCAAGAACATGGGAGGTTTTTCCATCTTCTGGGGCCTTCTTCAATTGCTTTATTCAGTGTTCTGTAGGTTTTATTGTAGAGATCCTTCACTTCCTTGGTTAGATTAATTCCAAGGTTTTTTGTTTGTTTGTTTTGTTTTGTTTTTAGGATATTGTGAAGAGATGGTTTTCCCGATTTCTTTCTCAGCTGAACTGTTGTTGGAGTACAGAAAAGCTATTGATTTATGAGTATTTATATCCTGATACTATGCTAAATTCACTTATAAGCTCTAGGAATCTTCTGGTGGAATTTTTTGGGTGTTTTAGATGTAAGATCATGTCATCTGCAAACAGTAATAGTTTGATGACTTCTTTCCTATTTATATCCCTTTAATTTTCTTCTCTTACCTGATTGCTCTGGTTAGAGTTTTGAAAACTATACTGAATACAAATGGTGAAATCAATATAAAATCATGGACTTAGTATTCAAAATTTTGTGTGTATATCTTAAGTGCAGACTAATTACATTGCAAAATCTCAATAGTCATACATGGCTACTGGTGACTGTACTGCACAGCACAGAGAGAGATCATTGGCTTAATTTGTAAGTGATGCAAGTCTACTATAAGAGTGCTTTATACCAAAGTATCAAGTAGTTTTCATAATCTTTAAGGATATGAAAACATTTTAAATACACCTAACCGTAATTTTGTTTTCATATGTTTGTGCTTTCCAAGTTCCCACTCAATGATCTAATAACAACTATCACCACCAACACTCTATCCCCAATACCTCAGGTGTCCATCTTCAATTGTAACAACAAGGTTAAGTGGCATATACAAAGTAGAATCATTCAATTTATTCATACCAGTGACTTACTGGTGTTTTGTATACAAGTCAAATGAAATGTGTCTCTTTATTACATCCCTCCCTGGATGTAATAAACATCCTCAACTGAGCATGTTGCTTCATCCATGGTGTGTACCCAATAATTATAACTTCACATGAATACAACTGAAACTATCAAAGTATTGGATGTTGGGTTTTTAATGTAATTTCTTTGATATTGCTTAATGTAGAAATGGCAAATACTGAGTAGGATGCCAGTGGCAGATTCTGCTGTATCACCAGTACCATTTCTACTGAGCCTAAATATACCCCACCCAGAACCCACATGGCACTCTTGTAATTTCTAGGTGAATGAGATTGTCATTTTAAATAGTTAATTTACCATTCTTGACCTAGGGAAACAGAAAGTGAAAGGAATGCTACTATGTTAGTAGGATAAAACTAGAGATGTACAGACTCCAGATTAGCCAGGTAGCAGTACAGCAAGAGCAGACTATGCCCTTCCATGCCTCTCATCCTGAACACAGGGCTCCCAATCACTGCATTCTTATTGTTTAGTCTATCAAGTAGGAGCTCAGGCAGCACAGAGGGACCCAATGAATGTCATTTCTGGAGTGCAAGTGACTGTTTCCCTCATGTCTGCTAAAAGGGCAACAGTTCTGACCAGCTCCCATGGGCAATAGCAACCTATGTGGACAGTTACAACAGAGTGGTACTAAAGAATATTCTGGAAGAAAGTTACCTCTTACCATGGTGCAGGTGAGGCTTAAAACAGAAAAACACTAATAGTTATATTTACCTCATTTATTATATACTCAAACCATTTTCATATAATTATTCATTGTCGAACAGGGTAGCTTCATTAAGGATAAAGATTGAAATACATTTTCTCACCTCATTTCATTTTGTAAGATTTGAATATCAACTTAAAAGTGTTCCAACTGGTTTGATGGAGATGCAGCCTAGTGATTGAACACTTGCCCAGCATGTACAAGGTCCCGGGTTCTATCCTTAGAACCAAAATGAATGCTCCATTTTGAGGAGGAAAACTAACTTTATTAAACCACAGATTACAATTTTGGAATGTACCTTTCCAGTTTATTTTGAAATTTGATGCACATATGAAATTTTCTGTTATAAATATTTGTACTCTTATTTTGTCCATTTTGTAGAACATCTTCAGTCCTCCCATTTCTACATTTATAATTTTGTTACTGGCATGGCATAGTTTGAAGATATCTTCCAAGCCAGTAACCAGTAAGGAAAGATAGGGGGGGCATTTTTTTATTAAACATCAAGGAAAACAAGACTAGACTGAATCTTAAGATGAGGAAAAATATAAGAAATTGAATCCTGAGATACAGATTTGAAAATTCTAGTCCTAGAATTACTGCCACCTAAATTATTATAGTCTACTTACACATCATTTCATAACTACACTGTTTGTCATTCCTGAGTAGGGTTTGTTCTAGATAAATGGGTCTTGAGTATTTTTCCTGGCTCTACTACATACGTATTGGATGATATGCATAAACAAAATGGACTTTCATGGGGCAAGACAAAATTGTGTTAAGAAGGTGAGTATAAAAGTGTTAGAAAGATACAGCTATTGGATTTATGTTTCCAAGAGCAAAATAACAAATTCAACAATAAACTTTTAATAAGGAACTACAACTTTTCAACCTCAGTTTCATGATTCAGCTCTACTAGAATATTTGGCCCCTGCAACTCAACAAGTTCTAGAATTCTGTCATTTTAATTTACCTTTTTAGCAGAAGATTTGAGACTAAACTGCATCTTTAAACTGATCTTAAGAACTCGTGATGTAAGGAATGCCATATCATTTAGCACTGTGTATTTAATACATCTGTTAGAAACAATAATGAAATATTTAGTTGTTTAATTCCAAGGGGATTTTTAAGAATTCCACCACTGAAATAAGCTGCTTTGAAGATTTAGAAGATAGCTCTCCTTTAAATCCCTCCCTGTGAGGGTAGCTGCATTGTTTTATGAGGCATATTTGTAAAATTAGACTTCTTAAACAGCATTTTATCAATATCTCCAGCCTTTATTCTGATGTCCTAGTTGTCAGTTAAACAACAAATTCCCTAAGGAATGTATCATTAAACATTTGCTCATGTCCCATTTTACTCTGTTTTAAGTTAGTAGGAATATACTAAGTTTATGGAGTCACCCTATTGCAAATTCACGTGTGACCCAACAGAGTAGGGTAGATAACATAACTGGGGCACCTATACCAGAGAGAGGACTGAATGCAAACTTTTAATTTCTATTACACTCTTAAATCCCTAGAGAAAAATTATGACCCTTTGATTTCCTTGAAAAACTAAGAATAATCCATTTATCTCCATTTGTATTTCAGGCCACCAATATTTTTCACCTTGATTACTGCAAAGGCCTCTTAAATGGCCTCTCAAAACCAGGGTATCACTCACCTAATCTGACATTAACACTTCCACCTGGGGATTAGATTGAGGACATTGGCTATAAAGTAGTACACTCCCTGTTATCTAACCACCCGACTCATCTGAACTTTCTATCCTATCGCTAGTGACTTTCACCCCTTCCTCCACCACAACCAGGCTGAGTCTGGAAGGACCTAAAAATGTATTACATGCTGTCTTGTTTATAAATATCTGGTAGATAAAAATACACAGAAGTGGGAGCCCAAGCCCAGTGATTCTGCAGCATGTAAGGGGCACAGTCCTGGATCTGAATCCCAGTTGTGTTACTTCCAAGCTGTGTTACTGGGGCAAATTTCAACCTCTCTGTATCTCCTTCCTCTTCTCTAAAATGGTAATTAGGCAGTATCTATTTGAGAGTGCATGCATGGAAAGTGCATGGACTCTCACCTGCAACTTCATGGGCATTGTATAATTTTTCATCATTGCTTCACTTTTTCTGGAGTACTCTTCTAGTCTCTGTTGTCTAGCTTTAACTTTTATCATGCTTTCTTTAGCTCTTATCTTACATGTTATTCTCTTGTGAACTCTTATTTTTGGAACTTCCCAATTTATATTAAGTATTCCTTTTCCAAGTCATGTTTTTACTTCCATTTATCACATTGCTTGGTGTTACACTTTTTTTTTTTACTTACCTGCCCTTTCCAATATGCCATATTTGTGAACAGACTGTTTATCTTGCTCGTATTTTTCAATCCCTATCCCAGTTCCTGAAATGTCTGAGATAATATTTATGACTAAGTAGAGATTTTAGTAATAGCACTTGTTTAATGTATCCTTAGAGACACTCGTGTATACAGATGTACCACCAGCAAACTATTGGTGAATATGGGTGTTTGTGTTTCCACTAGTAAAACAGATACATATAGTTGTTATTAAAAAAAAAAAAAAGTCACAGGCACCTGACACATAAAAACAAAAATTAGGAAAGATTTAAAAAGTGTCCAGATAAACAGGAGAGAAGAAAATTGCAATATGAAAAACGGATGTGCTGCTAAATTCTCATTTTATTTATTATTAAAACAAAAACTGCTGTCAGCAATGTGCTTTGATGAAAACATGACTTATGTATTAGTTTTTGTTGCATCTCTGACTCATCCCACAGAACTGTTCTGGACCAAACTATTACAATTTTGGAGTAAAAAGAAAAATTACTTTTGAGAAATTCAATTTTTATTGGTAATAATAGTAGAGAGGAACTTTTACGTTTAGGGGCATAACATTGCTTCTTGAAGTTAAAAATGTGTGTGTGTGTACATGCATAATTCACGTACCCTCAGATGCACACACCTGGTTTGCTGAGGACTTTTAATCTTTGAAGTTGTACACATTAAAAATGTTAATTTCCTTATAATTATTCTCCAGTGTGCTATATGAGTCATGTTCCCCTTTGCTGCTGATCAGCTATGACCTAAAGGACTACATGACCAGATTTTATAACTTCTTGTCACTTTTTCTTACTCGAATAGTCCCTTTGATTCTAATGGTTCAGTTATGATTTAATTTAAAAATTTAGTCTCATGTGTTTTTAAAAACCCTACTCTGCTTCTCATAAGCATCCATTAACACCTGTCTTTTCTCTGCACTTCTCTTAAACTTCTTTGTTTACCCTTTCAAACATAGACAGGGTTTCGTTCCATCATTCAAAGTAATTCTTTCCTTGTTAGGCTTGGCTTTGGTGTGCTGGTTCATTGTTCTTCCTGACTGTGGGCTCATCATAAGTGTATACTGGCTACTTTGTGATGGCAAGTGCTCGCAGGCTGCGGTGTCCATGGGTTTTATCAGTCTCAAGAGAGATTTGGCCCTACAGGGTGGCTTCAAGCTTTTCCCATATGCACTCCAAGCATGAGCAGTCCAAGAAAATCCTTATAATTTTCTTTGCTCTGCACAAGCAAAAAGTATGGGCAGGATTAATCATCTGGTATGAACCAAGAATCTTAATAAAATGTTGTTGAATACTAGCAACCTTACTGACCCCCTATACCACTTTCCACAGTTTATTTTTTTTTTTCCAGTAGTATTATTGGAGAGAGTCATCAAGTCCTTTGACTAAACATTCTTTATTAGACAATCAAAATTCTGGTGGCTTCTTATAGGTCCATCCTTCTTTTGTACGTATGTAGTAGAAGGCGATAAGAGATGGCTCTGGGCTACAGATTCATGGTGGGGCAAGCCCTCCAGAGTAGAGTTTGATCCCTATAATGATGGTGCCCTCAGCTTATAGTGGGAGACTCTTAGAACCCTTTTTCCTCAGCTTGTAATTCTGGCTATTGTTCTAGAAAAAAGGAAAGACCATGCTCAATAGTTTGCTATGTTTGTAGTTAGAACTACAACTATATATCTTAGAAATATGAATACTGAACAAACTTTCTAGGGACATCTCCAACATCAATGAAAAATATTTAATTCTGATTTTCATGAACAGCATGACATTGTGATTGGAAGCACACACTCTAGATGGGCAGATATACCACCAATTCTATACTCCATTGTAAAATAAAGATAATAATGACCACATAGAGTTGTGATGATGACTCAGTAACTTAGGTGAATTACTAAGAGCAACATCAGATTTTACATGAGTTTTTCTTCTATTTATTATTATTGTTCCACACTGATTACTTGAAATTCCTGTATTTCACCCTATTCCCAGGATGTACAACCCCTAAACTAAGCATCAAGGATGTAACCAACACTAATGATCACTTGCTATATATAATTGTGATTTGTAATGACTTAATATCATGCCAGACCATGTGTTCTTATTATTCTATTTTTGTCTACTTGACATCTCCAGGGCCCAGACTGTAATAAAGACTTGCCATGTGGTCAGTGAATTAATTGACTTAGTCATGTTAATAAAACAAAAACAGAATAAAAAACAATTAAGAATCACAATAGAATAACAGAGAAATGAAAACAGAAGTTGCTTGGTACTGACAAGCTAAAGCTAATGCAGAAGTGAATATATTATACATTTTCTGTCAAGCCACAGGATTTTTCCAAGAAATACCTTCTTTCTTACAGGCCCTTTGCCAGGCCTCTATAGTTGGTGTGTGCTAAGATAGCACATGTGAAGAACCTGCTGTAATAAAATGACAAGTGCTTCTGCTATAAAATTTTATACACTGCAGACTCTGAATCTGCATTACTTTGCAGAAGCAACACATTTTCTTTTCATATCTTGGTGGTTAAGAAATAATAACTTTAAAATAAACTAGTAAGTTCTTGAACTTGTCACAGTGGGAAAAAAATCAATCTATACACCAAAGTCTTAAATACAAATTATTACAAAGGAAAATTTTTGGGGGGTTGGGTACTGGGGAAATTGAACTCAGAGGAACTCAACCACTGAGCCACGTCACCAGCCATATATATATATCTATATCTATATATATATATATATATATATATATATATATATAGATATATAGATATACTCTGTGTGGGGGGGGTGTGTGAGTGTGTGTGTGTGTGTGTGTGTGTGTGTGTGTGTGTGTGTGTATTTTATTTAGAGAGAGGGTCTCACTTGCTTAGCACCTCATTTTTTCTGAGGCTGTATTTAAACTTACGGTCTTCCCACTTCAGCCTGCTGAGCCTCTAAGATTAGAGGCATGTGCCACCATGCCTGGCTACAAAGGGAAATTTATTACTTAAATAAAAGTGTGATAACTTAAGGAATTCTGCAATATACACAATATTATGGAACAAGGAATCATATCATATAGAGACCACACTGCTCAAAATTCTCCACTGACATAAAAATATTGCTAGGTTTTTGAAATAATGCATGTGACATAATTAGCTACACTTTTAGAAACCCAAACTCATTATCTATCTGAAAATTTAAATATCTCTTAGTCAATGATTTTTATTTTATAAATACATTAAAATAGAAAAATCTCCTGGCAAAATAAGTTATTTTGTCATAAACATGTATTTTATAATGTTGCATGATAATAAGTTGATACTAAGCCACCTAAGTATCAGGCAAAGATGTGCTTATTGAATTCAAAAGTCATTTGTTTTATCACCATTTCTCAGAGGGAAAAAAATGCCATTTCTTTAATAAGCTCCTCTCCTCAGCTCAGCTCAGCTCAGAGATCTGAAAGCTGCCAACAGTGAGTGTAGTGAAGCAGGTGCTTTTGCATGTTTCTGGAAGCAATTTTTACAAAAGGCATCTGAAATATTTGCAGCTACCACCTCAATGCAATGAATGTCCTTCTGATCCACAGGATAAAAACAACAGTGGAACAGCTTCCACTACATGAGCAGTTGTGAGAACATTGTCTTCTAAAATAGCTAGACAATATTGCAGCATTTAATTTTACTTAATACATGACTATGATATTTTTGAAAACCCTCATCAAAATGTAATGTCATGCTGTTATGTTTTATTTATTTTTAAAGGAAAACTCGTGTTTTTTTTCAATTATTCATAAGTTCTCACAAGAAGATCCCCAAAAATTACATTAAAAATCTATTAACTTTCTTAAAAATTGGTTGTTTTTACTTTTTCAAAACTGTTTCTTTCAATCTACATTGTATCTTTCAGAAATACTATGAGTTAGTTCTTTAGATATCAAGTTTTCATGCAAGTATAAATATTTTTGTCTGTTAGCTTTTTGGAAAAGGCATTTATCATCTATATTATGATCTTATAATTACCATAAGTTTATACCTGGGCAACATTGTTTCCCATGCATGTAAAACTCTTTTTTTTTTTTTTTTTTTTTTTTTTTTGGTAAAAAAGCAGATTCCCCTGGCTCTTCTCACGTAACCAGATTTCCAATTACCATCCTTCTGCTCAAGTCACTTTTTCTCCTTTATTCTCTGACAGCCCTTTGTCTTTATATGTTTTCTGGTACTTATAGATTCTCTAGGGAAAAAGATCATATTACTTATAATTACTTATAACAGTAAGAAAATTAGAATGGCTGTAGACTTCTTAGAAACATTATACAAGCAAGGAAACAATGGAGCAGCCAATAAAGGAAAAAGGAATGTTCCAAGGATTTTATATCCAAGCAAAGCTTTCTTCTTTGGTTATCAACTGTATAGAAAAATAAATGTTTAAACTCTGGGAAAAGTATCTATAGAAGTTGCTCCAGAAGAATCTAATATATACAATTAATTTCATCCAATTAAAATGTAACTAGAAAAATATAATCAAGAGAATTGATGGTTCACATTCATATATTTAATTCTAAAGCATGGGTGAAAATATAAATGGATGAATAGCATTTCAATTTTATATGTTCAGGCAAAGCAAAAAGTATTGAAAATCAAACGAGATATTAAGTGATATGTAAGAGATATTAAGTGATGTGTAGGTAATAGGTGCGAGTCACAAGATACCATTTAAAAATGAAAAACGGGTATTAAAATGCTGAATCAGGAGGAAGAGGAGCCAAGGTAGGGATTTAATAACCACAAAAGGTGTAAACGCAAAAGCAACCAATTGAGCAAACATTAAAACAAACATGAAAATGCTTTTAAAAGGAGACATAATAAATTGAGAAAGAATAAATTGAGAGATAGCAAATAACATATAATTCAGTAAGTATACAAAAAAAAGACAAATCCAAACACATCAATCCTATCAATAAATGTGGGCAGACATAACTCATATTTTAACTTTAAAAGATTTTCATATGGGGTCATAAAACAAACCCACATCTATGCTGTGTACAAGAGATGCATTTAAAATACAGTCATTCCAAATTGCTAAAATAAATGAATGGCATAAATATATCAAGCAAATGAAAACAATCAGGGAAGAAAACAAAAACAAAAACAAAAAAACCTATACCAGGCATCATAGAATTTAGGTAAAAAGCATTAAATGAGAAAAAGAATGCTGTTTTATATTGCTGTTAGTCACAATTTACAAGTTATATAAAAACATTATGTATACCTATGCACTGAACAATACAACAGTAACAGGCATATAAAACAGAAACTTCAGGTAATGCAAGAAAGTATAAACAAGAAAACACAATGTTTCCTATTTTCCTGTTAAATTCTTTTTTTTTTTATGAATTTGGAAGTGCTTGTTACATATTTACCATATAATTCCTTTGTCAATTTCCTGTGTTATAAATAGTATTTTGATTTGTATCTTAAATCATAATAGTGCTTTTGTATCATGTTTTATGAATCTTTCCCTACCACAGTTCATAAAATATGTAGTCTCATTAATTTGTGGAAATTTTGTTATTTTACTTTGCACTTCTGATAGGATGTGAGGTAGGAGTGGGGGTCTATTTTTCCATGTGAACATGTGACTGATCTAGTAATACTTGAAAATACTGTTCTTTTCCCACCATTGCATGTCTTCCCTTTGTCATACATCAAGTATGCATACATACAAAAGTTAAGTTTATAGATTCTTTAATTTGTTCCACTGGAACAATATCATGCTGCCTTAATTATCGTACCTTTATAGGGTGTCTTTGTACCATACCAGGTTGCCCACTCTCCAGGTATGTTCTTCTCAGACTGTCTTGGCCAAGTGATGTAATCTACATTTCTACATAAATTTTAGAAATTTGGTAATTATAGCAAAACAATAGAGGAAAATTGAAATTTTGGTTATAAGTGCATTTAGTACATTTGTGTACATTATATATATTTGGGAGAGAATTGACTATTTAAAAATGATGAGCTTTCCAGCCAACATAGTATATTTGTCATTTACATTTTTGTCTAATTTTGACCAGTGATATTTTTTATATTTTTAAATTGGCTAATACTACATATTTAAGATGTTCAACATGATATTCACATGTATACTTTGAGGAATGGGTGAATCAACCTAATTAACATGCATTGCCTTATACACTATTAATTTTTTTTTTCTTGGCAACAAGAGCACTTAAAATCTAGCAGTTTTTAAATAAACAGTACATTGTTGTTAACTGCAATCAATCATTGATAATAGTTCTTTTGAACTTATTTCTCCTAACTAAAATTCTTCCTCTAACAAACATCTTCCTAATCTCCCATCCTCCCACCTCAGTCTCTGGTAACCACTGTTAACTCTTTGCTGCTATGGAATCTGTCTTAAGAGTCAACATCTGAGGTCATACAGTGCTTATCTTTTGTCTTCCAAACAATAATACCTTTTAGTTTTCCATGGAAAGGTCTAGTACATCTTATCTTGCAATTCTTAAAATTTCATCGCTGATGTGATATAAAATTTATTTTCTCTCCATTTTCCTACTGTGTGTATGTGCATGCACACCATTATTTCTATATATTTTATTCTATTTATACATTTTAAGCTTTAAATGGCATTGATATTACTATTTTATGTAGTCATTACTTAAATAAATGAACCCACTATCTATCCTTTGTTCTTTATCACTAGTTCCTAGCTAAGATTATTTTCATCTGGGTACGATCAGGCATGCGTATAATCTCAGTGACTTGGGAAACTAAAGCAGGAGGATCGCAAGTTCAAGGCTGTCCTGGGCAATTGACCAAGACCTTCTCTCAAAAAAATAAAAGGGAGTAAGGATGTAATTCAGTGACAGAGTATCTTCCCTCCCTCTGTCTCTTTCTCTCATACACTCATTGTTTTCATTCTTTTTGCAGAAATTTCTTTAGTATTTTTAATGCATTTGCTGGTGGCTTTGTTACCTTAATTTTTATTTTTCTAGAGTAGCTTTATTTGTATTCATTTCAAAATTCTATACATATACACACAAATGTATATAATACATATGTAAGTAATCATAAATATATATACACAAATATATACATATTATTCTTGTTTTGTTGGATAGAGAACTTGAGTTTCTTTCTGTTTCCTTTTTTTATTTGTTCTTTGATAAAGTTCTTCAACTTGCTATTCTAAGTCAATACTAAACTAACTTCTCTGCAATTTTTATTAGAAAGTTATATTTTTATAGTTCACAAATCCTTTGAAGTTACATATTTTAGATTTCTTTCACACTTCTCTATTTCATGTGCATTTTCACTGTAACATATGACTAATTTTTCCCCTAGCTCAGAAATTATTACTATTTTCTTGGCTTTCGGGGGCTCAGGGATTATGTTCTTGGGAACTCTGTCAATAGAACCACAAGTAAAGGAAAAGTGTGGGCTTTCTGCCCCTGAGGCCAATAAGGGAGCACATGGGATGCTGGCCTCCTTCCTTTCCTTCTGAGAATCTTACATCCTCTCAGCTCAGAAAAGCAGACCCTCCTATTGGTTAGGCCCCTTCTCAGGAGCCTGGGATGGAAAAAAACCTACATTCTTGTCAACCCAACTGTGCCCACGACCCTCATTCTGCAGCTCTGATATTGGATTGCTTTTACATGCCAAGAGGTGAATAATCTTCACATCCATTATTGCTTCCCAACACCTCATAAACCCTTTAACTCAGGAAAGGTAAATAGGCCATATGTGTGAAGAGCTGTGTTCAGGCCCTAGAATCCTTCACAGTCCCTTACACAAGTAGAGCTGAAGATTAGTGTATTTATAGCTACAATGCAAATTCTGTACATTTTTTGCACAGTAATTGAGTCCTATATCAGAAACTAAAGAAAACTCTATACTGACCTTTCCAGATGGCAAATTGTACCCAAGAACACTTTGACTCAGAGATCCTTAATACTATATGAACAAGGTCAATTCAATAGCAGTTAGTGTGTTAGAATGGTAATTGACTAAGTAATTATATGCCTGACAATACAATAGTCTCTGTAAACATAAAGTACCTTAATAACCTCATAGAATGTGCCTTGTTGTATATAAAATCTTTTTAAAAATATTTTGAGGTAATTTTCTACATAGTTAAGTTGATACTTATCCAACTTTAAGTGTCAGAGTTCTTATAGTGCATCTCAAAGGTCAAAACCAGAAGGCACAAACTGAATTTTCAAAATGCTCACTTAGCCATACTTTATGGGCTGTAGCTCATTTGAATTGCTCAAGTTACATAATAGTTACTTCATGGTGTTCTTCCTTGGGCTTTATGAAAATGAATACTATATTAAGGTGGCTCAGTGATAACTGATACCACCATAGACACAGACTATAGGAAACATAAGATTCTTCAGGCTTTATGTACATGTACATTTCTCACAAATATATCTGGTTACTTGCAAAAGTCTTACTATGTCTCGATACAGTATATAGTATTTCAACAAAATTAAAAATAGAATCATGTCCTCGATCTATCCTATGACATAGTAAGAGTCCAAGTTATATTTCTACCCTTATTTACCTCAATCCTTATGCCTGTGCTTAATATTCAGTAGCATATATTTGGTTGGCAACTATTTAAAATAAAGCTACGTAGGTTCTTTTCAAGATTTCCAGGAGCTATAAGATGGATTTAAGTGACATGCTGATTGGCTACTAAACCGCTTATTTATTTTATAAATCAGTGGATTTGAGTTATAATTTATTCACTGAGTAATTTCTTCCTTATTCAAAGCATCCCATAAATAACGTGAAAATGTAAAAGGAAACAATAGCTATGATAGGAAATTAGTAAAACACATATCTAGTAGAAGTTTATTTTGAAAGTCTCTGAATCACTTTAATTCAACTAAAGTATACAAAATTTATTCAAGCATGGATTTAAAATGGCATAACTGGTGAGGCCAGGATGAATTGCATAGTGCATTCCTACTTTCTTTTTTTTTTTATAGTTTTTAATATGTACAACTCATAGTGCATGTATTTAGCATCTTTTTACATACAATTGTTTGCATACAGAGTATATTCGTACAATTCAGGTCTTCAATCATGTATTTAGGAAAATGATATCCATCTCATTCAAACACCTTTTCTTTTCTTTTTCCTTTTCTCCCTCTCCCTCCCCCCTTGCTCCCTCCCTTACTCTCCCTTCCCTTTGTGCATTCCTACTTTCATAGAGTTTAATGCTCTGTAAGGGATCAGTCATGTAAACTGTAATAGATAATATGAAGATAATTCTAAATGGATATGTAGTTCATAGTTCCAAGATCAAATAATTTTGGGAACATGATTTTGGAGGCAATTTTCTAAGCATATAAGTATGTTTAAAGCTCCTACCATAAGGTAATATTTTAACCTTATTTAATACCAAACTTTATTCAACATCAAACCCTCCCAACTCCTTGTTTTTTTTTTTCTTCTAAATAGCTATTGATGTCTCTTGGGAAAGCACAATTTTGTAGAGCATTTAGTTGGGTAATTATTATACCTGGGAGAAGTGATTAATGCTAATGAATCCTGATTGTGAGATCGAGATGACATAGAGTCAATGACTTTGGATATGAAAGAATGAAAAAGCTATTTTAACAAGTGAATCTATAAATAGAAACTGCACATAGCATTTAAGGGAAATTACATTTTCAAGTTTTAAAAAATCACATATGCAAATACTTGAGAAAAAAATAATATATACATATATAAATACATATATTTATATATTAAATATTTATATATTAAATATATATAATTATTTATATATATATGTATATATATATATGTATTGAAAAGTAAGCCATCAATCAGAAATGTCAGCATTGGGTATGTTTGTATACAACATTGAAAATACAAATATGTATACAACTCTTTTAGCATAAAAGAGGAAATGTTTCTAAATTCAGTGTTCTATAATTGAAAGTAACTAAATTATTCCAGTTTTATTAAAACTATGACAGACAATACATACTACTATAAATAAAAATTTTTTTTAAAAAAACTATGACAGACATAAAAGGCTAATCTGGACTATTTTTTATTCAACATATTAATTGAGTATATACATGCCAAGTAATTTTTTAGGTGTTAGAAGTACCCAAGTATGGAGCTTCCCTCTGCATGGAGCTTAGAATTTAGTTCATCATTTTTTGTTTTTGTTTTAGTTACTGGGGATGGAATTCAGTACCTTGAACACACTAAGCACATTACCTACTTCTGAGCTTATACCCCAGCCTACTTCATCTTTTTCGTCAAACAATAATAAACTTAAATACAAAATTGAGGTTCGAGGAGGTGAAGATTGTGAAATGGGGCATGCAAAGCAGAGGACACAGAGCCCAGAGAACAGAACGGGGGATACAGAATTTTGACAGCAGACCATAGCAGCAAGCATAGGGTCTCTGCACATGTAATCTTCAAGTTGAGAAACTGAGAGGAAAATGATTTCAGTTCTTAAATATAGATACCAATGTCAGTGTGATTTTGAGGGGGTAGATTGTTGCTTTGATTTACCTTTTGGAATGGATACTATATCATGGAAGTACAATTTAGTTTAACAAATACATACTGAGTCAGATTCTAAAGATAGGGAATGAATATGATATAATCCTTGTTGATGAAGAAAACAGATACATAAATAAGTTTATGAACCTAAGATGCCTAAAAGGCTTTCTGACTTAGAGGAAGTCTGAGCTGATGCCTGATGAATAATATTCAGAACTTAAATTTGGGATAAGAAGGGTGATCAAGATAGAAGGTTCTGCATAAGCAGAAATGCGAAGCATGAGAAATACGGTTGCAGAGAACTATAAGTAGTTTAATGTGGTTGGAATGTAAAATATGAGAACAGAAAAAGTGAGAAAAGAGACCAAGAAAAAAAACATGAATTATATCACAAGGCTCTGAAGTAATCCTAAGAGACCAGGACTTTATCCTTAAGATCAGACATTTGCAAAATATGGACAGAAGATTAAATCTGGCTTATTACCATTATTTTGTAAGTAAGGATTGGAACACAGCCAAACCCATGCTTTCAGTGCTGTCTATGGATATTTTCACACTTCAATGAGAGTTGAATAGTTGCCCCACAATTTTGACATTATGGAGTCAATATGTAGTTTTCAAAGACCCTTTGGTTTCTATAGCCTGATAGCAGATTAGAAAGAAAAAGAACTCCAGAATTAGATGAATTCTAGTGGGGTTTTGTTGTAGGAATCCCATCAAGCCATGAAGCATGAAAAAGGTATAAGAATGACAGGAATATAAGAGTTTAGTAGGGACAATAAGCAGATTTCTAGACTAATTTATTTAATATTCATAGAATGAATGAATGAGAGTAAAGGAAATGGAAAAGCTTTTGGTTTTTGGTTTTCTGGTTTGGGAGGTCACCAAACAATGTATTAAGATATAAGGAATTCAGAAGGCAGGCCAAAAGTTGGGTAGAAATCATTAGTGACATTTTTTATGGTATGTGCATTTTCAAGTGCCTGAAATAGGTCTAAGTGAAGGTAGACACAAAGCTGTTGACTATAAATGTTAGAACTTGGGGGAGACAAAGGGCACTTTCTAGAGATTCATCAGCTATGGCAGAGAGTACAAAAGTAACGGATGCTTCCATTCAGATGATTTCATTACCTGGGGGATGCATTCTGAGACCTGTACAATGAGAATGGCAACATAAATCTCTAGTCTTCCTCCTCGAAACTCAAAAATCCATAAATTCAGGCAAATCCTAGGAATAATATCAGACAAATCCAGCATTTGACAATTGCTGACCAATACTCTTGGAAACTGGCAAGGTCATCAAAAGCAACTGACTTAGAAATTGTCTCAGCCAAGAAGATCCTGAGATGTAATGAATATTGCAATATAGTATCACATGTGGGATCCTGGAACAGAAAAAGAACAGGAGAAATACACTAGAGAAATCTGAATAACACATGGACTTTAGTAATAATATATCAGCACAGAGGTATTAGTTTTGATGCAATGTGTCTTATTAAATACAAGATATCAATAATAGTAGAAACTGGCTGTGAGGTATATGGTAATTGTATTATCTTCAAAGTTTCTGAAAATCTAAAGCAATTATAGAATAAAATTTTATACAACAAAAGTCACATTATGTAACATATCATTTAATATAATCTGACAATCTCCTGATTAATACTGGCTAAGTACACTTATGTCACTCTTTTTAACAAACTGTACTTGTTTTCTTAAAAAAAAGAAAACTAATAATTGAGCATTAACCATTATTACCATATTTTCACCAAATGCTTCTATTTTAAACTTCTGGAATAAATTGTTCATTTTTTTTTACATATAATTTCTATGCTCTTAAATCACTGCTTCAGTAACCACTGAAATCTGAGGGTTTTCTAAAGTATGCTTTTTAGCAATTTAAACATCAGTAAGTGAAGGAGAAAGGAATTTGACTTCTAGAAATTTGAATAACAATAAATAAGAAGAAAATATACTTAGCATTTTTTGTAGTGTGATTCTTTAAAATACCTAGGGAAAGAGAAATCTATAAAAGGCAGGTAGAAACTAAATTCAGTGTTCTTTCCTAGATCATTTAGATCCCCAGAACCACTCTGTAACAAGTTGCATATTTGCACATATATTATCATGAATATTAACAATGTCCTACCTTCTTGGGCCCAACACATTTTTTGAATGTAGTTTCACATGCATGAGATCCAAAGAGAAAATTTCTGACTTTAGCTCTACTTGCACTTTCATGAGATCCACATTAACACCTCTAAAATGCCTTCCCTGTATCCACTATTCCAACTTTTGAACACATTGTTTCTATAATTGCATAATGATGTTGCTTGACAAACCAAGTCTTATTTTGGTTTTATTTGTATAGAATTATTTTTTCATAATATTTTACAATATTTTATTTTTCCATGCTGTAAAATTAGTGGAAAAAGGGGAAAAATAAAATTTCTGATTTTTTAATACTACAACTAAGATAATAATGAAATTATTTTTAGACCAAATCTGTGAATCTTAATCTCAATTGAACTTGATATAGAAAGAGTGTTGGAAAGATAAGAACACAAACTACATACAAAATGCTTGAAACCATGTTGGAGTTTCAAAAGGGGAGGTACTATTGAGAGCACAAAAATCAAAAAGCAATACAAAAAAAAAAAAAACTTATACTTTTTCTTCTAAATCAAATGCAAGTAAAAGTTCATAGGAACATGTTGTCGCCGGAAAGGGATTGCAGCCTGGAACAGCAGCGCCGCTGGAAGGAGTCTGGAGACAGGATGGAGACGAAAATATTCTTTAATCTTACAAGAAACTACAATATATCTATACAATAGCGATAACCCTGTCTTTTCTCTCTCTGGTCTCTTCCCATGCGCCCGAGCAGCAATGGCGCTAGCTCGATCTGCTGAGTCACCATTTAAATCTCTCGAGATCCTCGACCAAGTCCCGCGAGATCCCAGACCAAGTCCCCGTGAGACTACGGAAGGCGGAAATGCCCAAAAATGTCTATGGCCCAATAGTCAACCGCAATCTTAGCTATCTCCCCAAACAGGGCTCCTGCAGGAACACAAAGCTATTGATAAAGGTAGATCACTATATGTCTTTCATCCCAAGAAAAAGCTAGTGTTCCATTTTATCCTCACCGAGTTCTAAGAATATATGATGAACCCTGATGATTCCCCTATACCATTCTTTATAATTCTATGCAAGACCTTTTAAATTCACTACTTCCTAAGGGATATCATATGGACATTAAATGAGAAAACTAAAACTTGTAGTAAAACTTAAAAAGCATTATTCACTAATTTTATTTAATGTTTAAAATGTTCTCACATTTTAAAAAACTAAAGTATAAGAAACATTTTTAAAAGTCTAAATATATATACCAAAATTTGAAATTTTACCATTTTTTAAATATCTAAAATAAAGGTACTCACTTTATGGCATATGTCTCAAATTTGTTTTCAAATATCATGCATTGAGCTTCCATAGAAGATTTCAAGAATTCTTGATGAACAAAAATGCAATCTACTTGGAGTTGAAGAATCAATAAATAAACAGTATTGTTTTACTCATCTGTAAAATAGAATCCATCATAAAGGCAACAGATTGTGCCAGTAATGTCCCCAGAATAATATTAGATGTAAATAAATGTCTTCTGTTAAAATTACTCCTTTTAAAAGGTTTTCCACTTCTTCTAATTGGGAAATTGCAGTTAACTACTGATGGTTAGATCATGGGGTTCACCTGAAGAAATTCAAACACCTTACCTCCACTACCTGTAACATACACTTCTACCCTATAATGCTCAGTCATAGTTGTACACCCTTTCCCTCTTGTTTTTATCCTCAAGTCCAGCCACTCCTTTTGTAGTGACTTTTCATAAACATCCCTGTTGCTAAGGTCTCACAGCATCCCATAATTGCTTTACAGGACTTAAAAGTTGTTTCCTTTTCACTGGGACACATTTTCAAACCCTAGCACAGTGGCCAAGCTCATAGTGGTTGTACCAATGAATGAATGAAATCAATGTATGAATACATGAATATATGAATATAAGAAACATACATAAATACATGAATAAATGGTTATTGTATATATTACCAACTGATAATCTTATTGGCCTCTAGGTCACCACACATATAGCTATGAAGAAATACAGCACTAACCAGACGGTTGTCTGATTTGCCCAAAGAAAAACAGGTTTTTATGTCTTTCATTTAAAACATAAAACCATAATACTCTACAAGATCAAGTGTGCCCTTGGCAATAAATGTTTAAAATTATATGGGAAGCAAAATGAATGACCTAAACTAAATTTCCATTCAAGATTCTAATTGTGATCATACAACTTAATAAGTGAAAATTAATTTGATTCTGAACTTGAAATTCTACATTTATAAAATTTGAAAGGACAATCTAGTATATCCATATTTTCTATACTAAAAATTCTAATCAATGCAGAATATTTACAAAATTACTTTTTAGACAATGCAAAGTTATGCAAATATATTACATGATTTTCTTCAATGTCTCCTTTTTATCTCAGTTATAAAAGTTAAGAATATATCATTAGGATTGACTGAAATATCAGATAGCTTTGTAGCCTTGTTTCAGATTTTTTTTTTTTTAATATTTATTTACTTGCTTTAGTTGTACACAATGCGTTTATTTGTATGTGGTGCTGAGGATCGAACCCGGGTCGTGCACATGCTAGGCGAGCGCTCTACCGCTGAGCCACAATCCCAGCCCCTCAGTTTTGTTTTTGCTCTTTGCATTTCCAAGACAAATCATCCTCTGATTTGACATGAAATGTAACAATCTGTGGGTGAGCAACAGTGTAGGAATTACCCTGAGAGAGAAAAAGATAAGTAAGTGGGTTTCATTCTAGGTTCAGTGGTTACTGTCATGGTTCTATCTTTATAGGAGGAATAGCAATTATCTGTAATTTTTCAGAAATATTTGGAGAACTACTGTTTTAAAGGAAGAGAGTAGACACAGTTGGAGGATAAGAATTCAAGAGGTTTTGCAATAATCCTCCCCTTTAGTTGTATTTTAAAACTAAATATAAATCTTTTTCCAGCCCCCACAGGGAAGGGAAGGGAAGAGGGCATAGAGAAAGTGGTGTGATAAATATGTGAAAGGTCTTGGGTTTGATACCCAATGCCACATTGAAAAATCAGTGAATAAATTGGATTTTTTTCTTACTAGTTGCAAAAAGAGCAGCTGAAATGATACTGAAGTTAAAATTTTCAAAAGTATGAAATAACATGCCTGTTTAAGGATCATCTTAGTGTATGTCTGAAAATATATGTCTTCATTCCCACATTCATTTGTAAAGGTCACACCTCTTGACTATGTCAGTAAAAAGCATGCAGAAATTTACAAGGAAGTCCCTGTCTGCTTCTCTACTAAGCAAACAGGACATACCTTAAAAAATCAACAGAGAAATAATGCAAATTAATTTCATAAGTAAATAAGTCTAGAAGGAAAACTTAAGATGGAAAAGAGATAAACTTAAGGTTGATCTCATAGAATTCAAATTGAGAAAAGGTCTTAAAAGTAATTTGGGGGTATTATGTAAAAGAAATCATAAATATAACTATTAATTTATCAATAGATGATAGAAAATATGTGGCTAATGAGAATTTTCAAAATAACATTAGAAAATTTTAATGAAACAAATTTAAGTATAAAAGTGAAGCATTCTAATTTTGAATTCAGATGATAATACTGTCCATAATATATGATCCTGTTTTGTTTAAAAAACTACACATAGGTCCTATGTAAGCTTTAAAATATATAGTTACCACCAATGGAAAGAAATAGAAAATGTTTAGATTTCATTTGTTTTTATCTTTCTTAGAGTAGATTTACTTTGAACTAAGTAAAATAATTGTTTTACTTTGAACTAAGTAAGATTTACTTTGAACTAAGTAAAATAATTGTTTTTAAAAACATATACCTGCAATTGTTCTCTATATTTTGCAAATACAGTCTGCTAAATGTAAAACATCTATGAAGATGATTAGCAGATTCTTATGCCATTAGTACTTTTTTTTTACACAGCTTTTGAAATAGTTTTGTTCACATTGTGCTATTTTACTTGTAATGTTTCATACAGTTATGTTTGATTTTACTTTTGAAAAGTATTCCAGAGTTATTTGTCAATTAATTTATGACAAGAATAAGGGACTATAGAATCAAGTCAGTTTTATTTATATTTAGTGTATTTTTTGAAATTCATTTAATCACTAGCATTTTTCAATAATAGATAGCTATTTAAAACAGAGAAAATGACAATCCATGTTTGATGAAAGTTCACAAAATTGTGAGCTTTTCATTGGCAAACTATTTCGGAAATTGAGGTAGAATAAGTCTACTTTTCTGTGAAAAAGTTAATGTGATACATCTATATGGTCCTATATGTTAAGGTACATATTTAAGATAGTTGGCAAAGACAAATGCTGAAATATGTAGTAACATGAAGTATTCCATTACTAGCCTTGTAACCAACAAAACACATAGCCTTGACCTCAATTTCCTATTTTAATTTATTTGCAATTAAGATATCAGATGTTAAAATGAATAAAATACCTTAGGTCACTTCAATGGAAATGATCTTCTATATTTAACATGGTATGCTTATTAATTCCAAAATCATTATGGAATTTGGACATAATAATCATTATATGATTTTAATAACATAAATTATTTTGTAATTAAAAACTAGGGACATTCAGCATATTTTTGGACACTTAAAATCTTCAGCAATAAATATTTCAAAAGTGAATTATATTTAATCCAGCAGAATTTTAACATTATTTATAAGTATTTTCTAGGATGCTGAAGTATTTGACAACCTTGTGTTTTTATATCCAAGTTGCTTGATCTTTAAGCAATTGAGTTAATTCATGAATTCTCTGAAAGATTCAGCTGTTTCCTATTCAATGTTGAAACACTGACTTGAAAAATTGCTTGCTAAGGCTAAAAGAAGGCACCATCTGTACAGAAAAAGAAGAAATACTCTTGTTTATTTTTGCTAATGAGATGACCTCTGGAAATGAGAATAATTGAAGTATATATGTATGAGGTAGGCTGTAACTTTAGTTTTCTTTTAAAACAACAAAAAGAATTCTAATACAATTCAGCAGCAGCAGGTAAATTGTCTAGAGGTGGATAGCTGTCTTTTACAAACTAAATTATAATATGAACTTTAGGAAGCAGATACTGACGATTGAACCCAGGGGTCATTCACCACTGAGTCATGTCCCCAGCTCTATTTATTTTGAGACAGGACTTCACTAAGTCGCTTAGGGACTTGCTTGAGGCTGGCCTTGAACTTGCAAGCCTCTGGAGTCGGAGAGATGACAGACTTGCACCACCATGCCTGGCCCAATTTTAAAACCCTTTAATATTAGTAATGGCTTTGTTTGTTCTAATCTTTGATTTTTAAACTTTAAACTGGCTGCTTTCATATAAAACACATATCAATACTTTTCTTCCTTATGTTTTCTGACAGTTTGCTTGTGTTTTCTGTCCAAGGTTAGAACAAATAAACTATGCTTATGCAAATTATATTTATCCAAAGGATGATATTTTAAGATTTTCTCTTTACATGAAATAAAGTTACATAGGTATTTTTCTAAATAGTCTTTTTTTTACACATGACAGAGTTTATTTTGACATATTTATACAAACACAGAGTATATCTTATTCTCAGTCTTCTGTATGTACATGTGTGGAAATTCATTATGGTATATTCATACATGTACAGAGGAAAGTCATATTAGATTTATTCCACTGTCTTTCCTATTTTCCCATCCTGCTCTTAACTTCACTTTATCTAATCAACCGAACTTCTATTCTTCCCCCTCCGCTTGTTGTGTGCTAGCATCTGCATTTCAGATAGAATATTCCACCATGGAGTGTGTGTGTGTGTGTGTGTGTGTGTGTGTGTGTGTTTTGGCAGCGGGCGGGGGTTGCTTATTTTGCTTAGCATGATAGTCTCCAGATCCACCCATTTACTGGGAAATGTCATATAGTCATCATTTAATATATATGAGAAATATTCTATTGCGCACATGGTTGGTCCATAGCTTGGCTATTGTGAATTGAGCTCCTATAAACATTGATATGGCTGATCATTCTAGGATGCTGATTTTAAATCCTTTGGGTATATACCAATGACTGGGATAACTGGGTCAAATGGTGGTTCCATTCCAAGTTTTCTGAGGAATCTCCATGTTGCTTTCCAGAAAGGTTGCATTAGTTTGCAGTCCCACCAGCAATGTATGAGTGTACGATTTTTCCCACATTCTTGACAACATTTATTGTTGCTTGTATTCTTGATAATTGCCATTCTGGCTGAAGTGAGATGGAATTTCAGTGTGGTTTTAATTTCCATTTTTCTAACTGCTAGAGATGTTGAACATTTTTTCATATATTTGTTGACCATTTGTATTTCTTCTGTGAAGTGCCTGTTCAGTCCTTTGCCCACTTATTGATTGGGTTTTTGATTTTTTGGGTGTTTTTTTTTTTTTTTTTTTTTTTTTTTTTTTTTAGTTATTTACATACCCTGGAGATTAATGCTCTATGTGAACTGTAGGTGGCAAAGATTTTCTTCCATTCTTTTGACTCTATCTTCATGTTCTTGATTGTTTCCTTTGTAGTGAAGAAATTTTTAGTTTAATACCATCCTATTTGTTGATTCTTTATTTCTTGAACTTTAGGGGTCTTGTTGAGAAAGTTGGCTCTTAAGCCTGCATGTTGGAGTGTTGGGCCTACATTTTCTTCTAGTAGGTACAGGGTGTCTGGACTAATACCTAGGTCTTTGATCCACTTTGAGTTTTGTGTATGGTGAGAGAGAAGGGTTAAATTTCCTTCTACTGCATAAAGATTTCCAGATTTCCCAGCACCACTTGTTGAAGAGGATATATTTTCTTCAATGTATGTTTAGGATGCCTTTCTCTACTATGAGATGACTATATTTATGTATGTTTGTCTCTGTGTCTTTATTCTGTTGCATTAGTCTTCATGTCTATTCTTGTGCAAATATTATGCTGTTTTTCTTACTATAGCTCTATAGTATAATTTACGGCCTGGTATTGTAATACCACCTGCTTCACTTTTCTCACTAAAGAGTACTTTGGCTATTCTGAGCCTCTTATTTTTCCAAATGAATTTCATGTCTGCTTTCTCTATTTCAATGAGATTACCATTGAAACTTTAATGTAAATTGCACTAAATCTGTATAGCACTTTTGATAGCATGACCATTTTGACAATATTATATCTGCCTATTCAAGAGCATGGGAGATCTTTCCATCTTCTAATGTCTTCTTCCATTTCTTTCTTTAGTGTTCTGTGGTTTTATCTATAGGGGTCTTTTACCTCTTTTGTTACATTGATTCCCAAGTATTTTATTTTTTGAGGCCATTGTGAATTAGAGAGTACTCTTAATTTCTCTTCCAGCTGATTCTTCATAGGTATGTAGGAACACAATTGATTTATGTGTGTTAATTTTATATCTTGCTAATTTGCTGGAGTTTTGTGAGTCTTCTAAATGTAGGATCATGTTGTTGACAAATAAGGATAGGTTATTGTTAATAAATATGCCTGTCATTTTATGAGTCCTTAGATTCTGCTAATAACTAAATGGTGTTCTTTGTATTTAATCTACATAATAACCTTAAGGCCTATGGGATAGGCCTTATTTCTATTTTGTTTTGAGGGGGGGGTACCAGGAATTGAACTCAGGGGTATTTGACCACTGAGCCACATCCCTGGCCCTATTTTGTATTTTATTTAAAGACAGGGTCTCAGTGAATTGCTTAGTTCCTTGCCGTTGCTGAGGGTGGCTTTGAACTTGGGATTCTCCTCTCTCATCCTCCCATGCCACTGGGATTACAGGCATACACCACTGCACCCAGCAACTATTTCTATTTTTAAAATGAGGAAATCCAAAGGAAAGAAATATGTCCAGATTAATAAAGCTACAAGCTGGTCAACATAATTGCAAATTAGATCTATTTGACTCCAAAGGCTGCAACCACCTCTGGAAATTTGATAGAATCAATGAATACAAAAACATGAAGTGGGTTGTAACTATTTTTCCTTTTAAATTAAATCCTGGAATTTAATTAGTTAAAATCCATCAATCCCATGTAAGTCCTATATTAATAACATTTCAACATATGGAGGGATTAACCATTAATTATTTCAAGCATTTATTTGGCTTAGATATCACACATTTGAATAATTCTGCTGGATATCCTTCATTTGATCCAGGCAAGTTTGAAATTTCATTACTATTATCATGTATGAAATAATCATGATTCATATGTAGGATTATACACACAACAACAATAGAAATCAATACTTCTGAACAATTTGTGTTGGACTGTCATGGGACTGTGGAGAGTTGCTGAAGCATTGTAAGTGAAGGAAAATAAAACAAATGTACTGTACGTGTATGCATGCACACACAGATATGTATAGATATGTGAGTGTGTAAATCTATCTATTCATGCTTTTCTAGTCCCAGTGTCTAAAACAACTATTAGCCCTGAGTTCTCCTCTGTTTTGCTCAATATTTCCCTGTGTTGTCCCAAGCAGCAAACATACTAGATATGCACATTGGATCTGATTCAGTGCCAGGTAATTCAGATGGATTGTGAAATTGATATGGATTAGAAGATGAAGAATAGAAGCCAGAGTGACTTTTGATTTCTTTCTATGATATTAAAAAGTGAACTTGATGAATAGACCTATCCTTTACTATGTCTAACAGAATAGTGATTTCTGTATGAACATGAAAAATGAAAGAAATTAGGGCATGCTGTTGATCAAGATGAAAGTACATACTAAAAATTGAAAAAAAATATTATCAAAATTTGACTAATAAAGATTCACAATATTCTGAGTACATGATAATAAAGTAGATTTTATCCCAAATTTCAGTTAATCATGGGATTGTTACCACTTCCCAACCATATTTAAACTATTAAATACTATTTTATTTATATATTCATTCTATATATCCCTGAAAGGACATGCTATTCTTGGAAACTCATGCTACTTTTTAAGATTAGAAAATAAGTATTTTTAAAAAGGCAAAAGGAGTAAAAATATCAAAATTTAAAAATTATATCCAAGAGAAGACTCCTCTGTCATTAGTCACCAAAATCCTTCTCAGAATACAGAATATATCTTTCCCTTAAAATGTGTGTGTTGTCCAGCAATCCTTGAACTTGCATTTACTAGTATATCCATAATTATTTCTAAATACATGTCCTTTTTAAAAATTTCTATATTTATGTTTAGCTTTTAAAATATGTAGAATACAGGTATAATAAATATTACTTGATGGTGTGTGTGTGTGTGATGGCACATGCCTTTAATCTCAGCTAGTCAGAAGGCTGAGGCAGAAGGATCACAAGTTTAAAGCCAAGCTGGGAAGTTTAGTAAGACACTGTCCCAAAGTTAAAAAAGTAAAAAGGTACAGGAAGGTAGCTCAGCAAGAGAGTATTCCTGGGTTTTACCCCCAGTACGGGGGGGGGGGGGATGTTTTGACACATAAAAGTTGTATTTTCACATGTATGGAATTACATGTAATGTTCCCATACTTGTTTACATTGTATAATGATAATCAAACAGATTAAGAATATTTATCTCTTCAAATATTTACCATTTGTGGTAAATTCAATATCTATGAATAATACCATTCCTTTTAATAAGATTCAGTTTGAGTCATTATCTGTAGTTTATTTGGTTAAAAAGAAAAAGCTAGCAAATCCACAGTAAAAAGAAATATATGGTTTTAAACATCTCCAGATTCCTTTAATTTCCCATTTTGAGGTATCTCACCAAAATATATAGAAATCTCTCCTGAAAAACACACACACACACACACACACACACACACACACAAACTTTTGTTGTTGTTGTTGTTGTTGGTAGTACTTCCCTGATCCCCTTAATTTTGAAACAGAGTCTGGATAAATTGACAAGGCTGGCTTCAAATTTGAAATCTGCCTGCCTTAGCTTAGAGTAGCTGAAACTACAGCCTGCAATCCCATGCCTGGAGAATACATTTATTTTGTTATTCTACCCTCCTTCCTAGAATTCTGAGCTTCACTGTCATTTACAAGAAGTAGTACTCTCTTGGGCTGAAGGTATAAGTCAGTGGTCGAACATTTGCACAGCATGCCAGAGGCCCTGGTATGGATCCCCAGAACCACAAAAGATCAAATAATGCTTGCTTTGTGGTTTCCTTCAAGATTTTAGATATTCCTTCTGTGCCTGGAGATCTAGAATATGGTCAGTGAATCCAGATATGCCCTAAGGAGTGTTATTGAAATTTTTAACCTGAATGATAGCCAATCTTATCTTTCACCATTACCAAGTGCAAAGTCCTGAAATTCCTTTCATGTGTCTGAGTTCAGTGATAGAGGTGACTACTTAATGTGTGTTCTTAAGTTCCTGGAGTCTTCAAGGTATTCATTTTATACTCTGTAGGTTTCATTAGAGTAGGAATTCACTTTGGCAAACCTGTGCCTTTTTTTTTTTTTTTTTTTTAAGGCACATTTACTTGTTGAATACCTCCTTTTCCTTGATAAACAAATGGCACAAAAAGAGGGAAAAAGAGTGCAGTGATCCATTAAACTAGCATGTACAAAGTTTTGAAAGAGGAGAGCCTCTTAGGATGTGGGAAGGAGTATGATATTGGTGAAAAACACAGTGCAGAAAGAGGAGCAGAGAATGAGTTTGAAAAGATATACTTTCTCAGTAACTTTTAAAACAAAAACTCTAGAGCTTGTACTGTGTTAGGTGATGAGATTACAGTCCCGCTCTTCAAAGTCAGGATTCTCACCATCAGGAGCAGAGATAATGATAACATTTACCAGAATAATGAATTACCAACTAGAGTGGAGTGTAATGGAAATTCAGACAAATTTCACCCTAGTGGAATATAGTTAGGGTGGTGGGAGGAGGAGGTGTCATTAAGGCTTCTCTAAAGAGAAAACTTATGAGAGCTGTATATTAGTCATTAGTTAAATATCTAATAATTGACCTTTGTTTAATGTAGGGATTAAAATTTAAATACTAAAGACAATGTCAATATTTTATTTTGTGGCTAGTACAGCCATGTTTTTAAAAAACAAAATAGAAGGAATAAATTTGATGGGAAGCAATGGATTACATTTTTCAAATGTATTTAGGTGGAATTTCATCTTACACATTGGGAATGTCAATAATGGGACTGTCTATTTTATGTAGGTCTTTATAAAAAGCGTGTCTTTGGATCTTAGTGTTTCCTGTAACTAAGCAATTTTATTAAAATGTTTTTCTCACTATTACATATGTTAACAGTCTTCATTAGTTCATTTATTTTGTTTAAAGTAAATATTTAATTATCACTTAATAACATCTAAAAACTAATAGATGGTAAGTGAACAATTTTCTAGATTCATTATTTGGCAGTTATATCCATAATTGGAAATATTTTACAAAATAGTTCACTTAAGAACTAAATCACTATCTTATCTCTTTTGGAAAATAAGAAGATCATTAATTAAACTTTAATTTCAAATTTTCCTTTCCTAAATGACTTTCTACAGTCAGAAACATTTTTTCCACCTCAAACAAAATTCTACCTAAAATAATAGGCATATAATCAAAGAAGTTTCAAAATTCTTATAAATGAATTCAAGTTCTTTCTACCCATCTATTTTTAAAAATTTTCCTTCCTTTGGAAAACTTTTACAATCTATTCAAGCGACCTTCATCATGACCCAAGGAAAGAAGTGTTCTCTTTCTTGTCATAAATATATATATATATTAAATATTATGTATATATTAAATATATATATATTTATTTATTTATTTATTTTTGGTTTAGTTCTTTCACTGTAAGTTTACAACATTAACAATGCAAACTCCAGCATAATCAGGGGAACTTGAAGTTCACTTGATGTAATCATGTGCTATATATCTCAATTAATCTTTCAGGCTATGGCTAATCACATTCCCCACCAGGCAGGATCACACAACTCACAGAGCCAGGATTATTAAAATCCATATTTCATGTTAACAGCCATGTGGGTAAGATTAGTTCCTAAGTAGTAATGCACCTGCCATAAATTCCTCCTCTCTGTTATCTTCTAAAATACTGCTCTGTCAGAAGATGGAAACTACATGATGTGCATTCAGAACCAGTTTACAGTCATTTATTTTTCTATTGGTCAAGTAAAATTTATCTTTATCCCTCACTGATTTTAAATGCACTGAAGAAGATAAATGTTATTGAAGCTTCCTCTGTGTAAAAAGATAAAGCCAAAGTGATCAAGTTTCCCTATACAGCGTGTTTCACTTTAACTTATAGTCTTAAACTAACCTAAACAAAAATAATAATTAAGGATTGCAAAACACCATTGCCCATTTGATTATCTAAATTGATTTTCCTTCCAACATCATTAAAAATTCAAAGCTCCTGGATAATCTACACATTTAGTTGTGCATGAATTCCTAATAAAAATGAAATGCACTAGAGTGAGGATATTAAGGAATTGAGTAGGAGGAAAATGTTCAGGTTTTAGCCTTGAAAACCTTGACTCTATTAAGTGAGTAATTTTGAGCAAGCCAAATAGTCTCACTGTTTTTCATAGAAATGAAATAAAATTTCCATTTGAATTTGTTGTCTTAATCTTTGGAAATAAATGAAGATTCAAGTTCAATCTTTATTAATCTGAGTATGAAATACGATTAGGTAAGGGATATCATGAAGCATTACTCCCCTTGTTAAAATGCTTATTTTTCTCCTATCATGAATCAGCAATCTTACTTGAAATTCTGTAGTATAAAATTTATTGGATGAATATTAAAGTTTTTAAAACGTCCCAATTTTTGGCCCAAAATGGGAAACCTGCTATTTTCATCATTACTAATTGAATAATGACATATCTAAATATCGTAATAGGTTTAAAATACTTCCATGAGCCCTTTAAAGAGAATTCTTGAAATGTGTGTCCTATATAGGTGTCTGGAGTTATGATTTGTATACTTAGTTTATAACCAAATCTTTCTGTATCTGTTTTTGAGAAAGAATTTTAAATATTAAAGTAAGCAACTTTCAGAGGTCAAACTTTAAAAGCTAGCGCATAAATTGTAACCTAGGCCACTGTTCTTGATGAATAGCTATTGAGAGATCTTCTCTGGCTTGGATTAAAATTAACACTTTTCCTACTATGTGAAATACAGGAAAAATATATCAGCTATGATGAATGAATACTGCTACATAACTTAAAATTTCAAACCTTTTAGGAAAATAGATGTTAATCCTTGCTATGGAGTTGTTACATTTTTCACATGCACACAGAGATGACTTAAAATTTTTCTTTGTTTAATAATTTAAGTGCTTTAAATATGTTTGACATTTACATGATAAAGACAAATATGCTCATACCACTTAATAATGTCACAATCAACATTAAATTGGAATTTTAAAATATCAAAGTAAATAAAAATATAAAAGTTGACAGATGCATTAACCTTCCCTCTGTAAACATTGTTTAAAGGACTCTCAACATTATAATTGGATATCTGAATAAAGCAATCTCTGATGCACTAGTGCCTTAGGCATTAACAAGCAATCAAGCAATCCAAATACAGTTAAAGGACCTCTCTTCCATCTTCATTTTTCCTTCTACACCTTCAGTCCCTTCTCAATGTTTGGCAAATGCTTCTAGACCTTAAGGCAAAAGGAAGAGACAAAATGTCTCTGCCACTATCTGTATTGCAGCCAATTGGGCTAAAAGATGCAGGTTTTTTTTTTTTTTTTTTTTTTTTAACTTCTCTAATTTTTTTTAATTCAAATTTATAAGTCATATCAAACTTGGGTTATCTCTTAAATTTTCCACTTCTGCCTTTCCTTTATACTGCTTCTAACCATCTCACACAAATTAGAATTCACTTTCGGTTAGATTTGGTAAGAATCTCTTCACACATGTCCATATCTTGATTGAAATTAAGCTTCCTCACAACTCTGTTGATAATGTTTTCCAAATACTATTCTTGCCATTTTCTCCACTTAAAACTTTTTAGTGGTGTCCCAAGTTCCTAAAATGAAGTGCAATTTTCTTATAGCTAATCTCATTCACCACATCTTTTTCTTTCTAGCATAAGCTTGGTATTCTTAGCATAATATTCTTTTCTTTTAAACTCAGTGGCACTAGACCACTGAGCCACATCCTCAACCTTATTTTGTATTTAATTTAGAGATAGGTTTCACTGAGTTGCTTAGTTCCTCGCTTTTGCTGAGGTTGGCTTTGAACTTGTGATCCTCCTGTCTCAGCCTCCCGAGCCGAGCATAATATTCTTTTTATAACACATTCTTGCACCTATTTTCAATGCACGTTATATGGCATGCTTATTAAATATACATTTCTGGAGTCCTGTCACAAACTACTAAAACAGATATTTACAAATATTGCCTGGGAATCAGATTGTAACAATGGTATGAGGAAATTCAGAAGAAGCCACTATGGCATTCAGAAATTACAACTCTAGATAATTCCTTGCATGTCTAAATGACATTTACTTGTCTTAATTAACTCAGTTTCTCCTTAATGAAGACTTCTTTGATTCCATTAATTTTCATTGACACAACTGAATAACCTAGAGGAAACTGATAAATTTCTAGAAGCAGACCACCTACAGAGTCAAGAAAAATAGAAAATCTGTGATCTGTTACTTAAGAATATAATATCAGTAATAAAAACATTTTTCAAAAGAAAAATCTCAGTACCAGATGGCTTCACTGAAGAATTCTACAAAAATTTTAAGAAATAATTGTAGTCTTTTTCAAACTCTTTAAAAAAATTTGAAGAGGAAGGAACACTTTTAAACCCATAAGGAAAGCAATACTTTGATAACAAAGCCAGAAAAGACACTAAAGTAGATACAAATCTCTGCACATAGATACACAAATCCTCAACAAAATACTTGCAAAGCTCAAAGCCAAGTTCACAATGGTAGAAAATGAAAGCTTTTCCTGTAAGATGAGGAATGACAAAAGGATGCCCACTTTAACCACTTCAGGTAACATAGTCCTGGAGGTACTATCCACAGCAGATAGCCAGGAAAAATAAATAAAAAAGTATCAAAAGCAGAAAGTAAGACCTAAAATGATCTCTTCATTAATGATGTATAAAGAAAATCCTGAAAAATTTAAATGATTCTTAGAATAAATTAAATGATTCAGCAAAGTTGGAGAATATAAAAACTAACACACAAAAATCACCATGTGTCTATAGGCTAAGGAACAATGTGAAAGTAAATCAAGAAAACTCCTATTTACAATAGTATCTGTCTTCAGTTTGGGTGGTGTGCACGTTATCATAAACTAAGTAGCTTAAATAAGAAACTTCCTACAATTTTTGGAGACTGAAAGGCCACGTGCAGGGCATGAGCCACCATTGTTAGATTCTGGTGACGGCCCTCATGCAGGTTGCAGCTTGCCAACTTCTGGTAGTCTCAATGCAGCAAGAAGGCTAGAGAGCTCTTCGGAATCTCTTTCATAAAGTCACTTTTCTCATTCCTGAGGAGTTCCCCTCTCTTGATTTATATATCCTCATAATAATGTTCTGAGGGTTAGGATAAACATATGCACTTTTGAGTGACACACTCAGTCCATAATAGCATCATTTTTTCCCTAAAATTTTGGTTTAATGATTCATATAAACAAACCCATAAGATGTTGACATCTAAGCACATATTTTTATGGAAATAACTATAGAATTTTTCAAATGTAGAATTCAGAAAGAAAATTGACAGTACTTTTCATTTTTCATGAGAAACTAATTCCTTTTTTTACTTCTGTACACACACATGACAGTAGAATGTATTTTGACATTACATACACATGGAGTATAACTAATCAGGATCAAATTCTTGTGGTTGAACATGATGCAGAGTTACACTGGTCATGTATTCACATGTGAACATAGGAACATTATGTGGGATTTATTCTACTGTCATCTATTTCAAGCCTTCTCCTTTCCCCTTTGTCTAATCCACTGAACTTCTACTCTCCCCGCCCTGCTTATTGTGTGTTAGCATCCTCATATCAGAGAGAACGTTCAACCTTTGCTTTTTTTTTTTTTTTTGAGATTGGCTTATTTAACTTAGCATGATAGTCTGCAGTTCCATCCATTTACCAGCAAATGCCATAATTTCATTTTTTATAGCTGATTAATATTCCATTGTCTACATATATCATATATTTTATCAATTCATCTGTTGAAGGGCACCTAACTTGGTTCCATACCTTGGCTATTGTAAATTGAGCAGCTATAGAAATTGATGTGGCTGTGTCACTGTAGTATACTGATTTTAAATCCTTTTGTTATAAGGTGAGGAGTAGAATCACTGGGTCAAATGGTGATTCCATTCCAAGTTTTCTGAAGAATCTCCATACTGCTTTCCAGAGTGTTTGCATCAATTTGTAGTCCCACAAGCAATGTATGAGTGTACCTTTTTCCCATAAGCTTGCCAACATTTATTGTTATTTGTATTCTTGATAATTGCCATTCTGACAAGAGTGAGATGAAATCTCAGTGTGGTTTTAATTCACATTTCTCTATTGGCTTGAGATGTTGAACATTTTTTCATGTATTTGTTGACCATTTATATCCTGTGAAGTGCCTGTTCAGTTCCTTTGTCCATTTATTGATTGGGTTATTTGATTTTTTTTTTTTTTTGGTGTTTTTTTTTTTTTTTGTTTGTTGTTGTTGTTGTTGTTGTTGTTTTTGGTGTTAAGTTTTTTTTAGTTCTTTACATATCCTGGAGATTCATGCTCTATGTGAACTGAAGGTAGCAAAGACTTTCTTCCATTCTGTAGGCTCTCTCTTCATGTCTTGATTGTTTACGTTGCAGTGAAGGATCTTTTTGGTTTGATACCATCCCATTTATTGATACTTTGATTTTATTTCTTGAACTTTAGGGGTCATATTGAGGAAGTTGGCTCCTAAGCTTGCATGGTGGGGTGTTGGGCCTACATTTTCTTCTAGTAGGTACAGGGTCTTTGGTCTATTGCCTAGGTCTTTGATCCACTTTCAGTTGAGTTTTGTGCATGGTGAGAGAGATAGGGTTTAAATTTCATTCTTCTACTGTTATGGTTTGGATATGAAATGTTCCCCAAAAGCTCACATGTGAGATGATGCAGTAAGGTTCAGAGCAGAAGTGGTTTGCTTGTGAGAATCTTAACCCAATCAGTGAATTAATCCCCTGATGGGGATTAACCTGTAAGTGAATTTGTAGGGGTGGCTAGAGGAAGTGGGAATTGGGGCGTGGCTTTGGGGTATATATATTTGTATCTGGCAAGTAGAGTCTCTCTCTCTGCTTCCTGATCACCATGTGAGCTGTTTCCCTCTGCCACACTCTTCTGCCATGATGTTCTGCCTCATCTCCAACTCTGAGGAATGGGGCCAACATTCTACGCACTAATAGTTCTGAAACTATGAGCCCCTGAATAAACCTTTTCTTCTCTACAATTGTGCTGGTTAGGTGTTTAAGTCACAGTAGTGGAAAAGCTGACTAAAAAAAGTACATAACGATCTCCAGATTTCTACCACTTGTTGAAGAGGATATATTTTCCCCAATGTATGTTTAGAGTGCCTTTGTCTAGTATGAGATAACTTTATTTATGTGGTTTGTCTTTGTCTTCTATTCCATTCTATTGGTCTTCATGTATGTTTTTATGCAAATATCATGCTCTTTTTGTGACTATAGCTCTGTAGTATAATTTAAGGTCTGGTATTGCGATGCTTCCTGTTTTACTTTTCATGCTAAAGATTGCTTGTCTATTCTGGGCCTCTTATTTTTCCAAATGAACTTCACGATGGCTTTTTCTATTTCAATGAGAATGTCATTGGAATTTTAATAGAAATGCACTAAATCTGTATAGCACTTTTGGTAGCATGGACATTTTGACAATATTAATTCTGCCTACTCAAGAGCATGGGAGATCTTTCCATCTTCTAAGGTCTTCTTCCATTTCTTTCTTTAGTGTTCTGTGGTTTTCATTGTAAGTGTCTTTTACCTCTTTTGTTAGATTGATTCACAAGTTTGTTTATTTGTTTTTGTTTGTTTGTTTGTTTTTGGCTATCATGAATCAGATAGTTTTCCAAATTTCTCTTTTGAGTTGATTCATCATTGGTGTATAGGAATGCAATTGATTTATATTTGTTAATTTTTATATCCTGCTTACAATTATGTATTTTGTTTTCATAGTCTTCCAGGTTGTCTAGTCTTCTGGCAATGCTTTACATTGAATTTTTAATTTGGTGTATTGATTCCTTAATTTCAAGGATTTCTGCTTGATTTTTTTTTTCAGAATGTGTATTTCTTTATTGAAGTAATATTTCACTTTCTGTATTTTCTCTTTGATCTCTGATCTCTCCATAGCCATGCATGTCTCAGTCCTCCTTAAACGGTGGATTCCTTTAATTCCCTTATCCTTTCACTTTGCTCATGGAGGGACCACTCTGGCTGGTGCCTCAAGCTGTGGAAGCAGGGGTGGTGCTGGGTATTTCTTCATTATCATATTCAACTTCCTGAGTCCCTGATCCGCTTTCAATGTCCAGTTTTGAAGCTCAGTGAAGCCTCTGCCTCTTTTTTTTTTTTTTTTTTACCCCCCACCCATCTTGCTGAGAAGCTTCCTATCTGATTTCCTGGTTTCATGCCATGAAGTAGTCAGGAAAGTGCCCTTTTCTGTTTCCCCATAATAACATCATTATGACTAAAAACGTGATTCTGCTATTCAAATTTTCATAGGAAATGCAGAAAATATTTTTAATAGAGAAGACATCAAGTAAGATTTTTGTTAATAAATATAGCATCACTGATTTAGAAATATTTACATAAAAGCTAATAAGATTTTGTGGAATAAGCTCAAAATACCTGGCTTTGATTCCCATCTAGCCAGATCATTTGTAGTCAGAATTTACTTGCATAAAGTACTTAATCTCTGTCAATCTAAATTTTTACCTATAAATGTGTATGCCTTCCTTAATCTTTGGAATTTAATAGTATATGTGGAACATCTTGCACATTAGTAGATGCCTTTAAACTGATAGGTATTGCTACTTAAGTAAGTGAAGGAAGGAATATAAGTTAAGTTGTACTTTGTGCTGTTGTAATGATTTAAATGTAATACCTTTTCACAAATCTTGGCAGAATGATTTCTTTCCAACAATGTCAGAATTCCTCTTATGCACAGTAGAGTAAGTAGTGGAATAAAAGACAATAGAACTTGGTTGAATTCAGGTCTACCATAATTTGACTATTACACAGAGGAATTCCATTTATCTTTCTAAGCTTTGAGTATGTTTTGTTTGTTTTTTGAGTCCACAAATTAATGATAATATATCTTCAAACAATTTTTGAAAGGTTTAAATGGCATGTGAAAAGGGTCCAGCACAAAAACCATAACCTAAGTCTATGAACACACAGAAACATAATTAATAGTAATAATAGTTAATTATTTTATTGTTTGCTCATTTTTCTTTTGTTGCATTCAATATTTGATTTTTTTCCCCTCAAGAAGTCTTTTTTTCTTTTGTTTTGGGAAAGTGAGATTATTTCTAACTTCTCACATAGCATTTCGTGTGTTCCTGGCATTAAAGTATTTTACAAATATGAAATCATTTACAACTCAAATGTACTCCATGAGAAATGTAAAATGTAATCACTATTTTATTGATGAGGAAATTAAAGTGTAAGCAGATTAAGCAACTTACCCATATTAATCTGCTGGAAAATGGCAGGACTGGAATTCAAGCCCATGTGTTATGGTTCCATTTGTTTAGCCTGCTTCTCACTGAAAAAGGACTCTAGCCTTCTATACTGTAACATTCTTTCCATCCTGAAAATGCAATGATTGTTTCCCAAAGACCTTTATAAAAGCTCATCAATGGTTCAAAAGACTGACAGACTTTGAGTGATTAACTTTTAAAATCCATGGATTAACAAAAAACAACCATTTATTGGACTACTTTATTTGAAATGTACCCTTTGAAATCTTATAGATCTTTTATAAGAGTATACAGTTTTTGCTCTGAAAATGTCTTTGAATGAACATGGAATCCAGACCATACATTTTCTCCTTCAATTTCATTCAACACATACTGCATGATTGCCACTAATTTAAAGAAGGAAGAAAAAATAGAATCAAACAGTAATACTAAAAATAGGTTAAATAATGCCAGTATTTTGCTGTACATTATTAGTGGACTTTCATATGAAAAGTTGTCATCTAATTTATGAGTACAGAGACTAGATATTTAAATTGTTTAAGAATTATGTAAACACTCTGTGTATACTTGCATGTAATTACATTCACTAAAGACACATAAGCATGCACACATGTGCCTATTTTACATGTAAACCCCATTAGAACAATAGATATATTTCTGGAAAGTGGTTTATAAATTGAACATTCTAAATAGGGGAATATTTCAATTAACCAAAATATTGCAAATTAACAGGTTAATGATAAGAATGACACCTCCCACCCCAATTTGCTTGTGGTAAATATTAATGGAGTTTTTAAAAGGACTTATTAAAGTTAATAATATATGGCTTAAGTTTGTATTATATGGTGTTTTATTAAGGTAAAAGTATTGAAGCAGTTCAAGCCTTTTATTTTTTTCTGAGAAAGAGGATTAGAGAAAAGCCCTAGGTTTAGAGATAAATATCAGAAAAATATCTAATGGAAGTTGATCGCCAAATAGTTGATTTCTTGGTATTTAGTTTTTAAATTTTCATTGATGTCTAAAGTATACCTGGGATTTCTGCATCTGCCTTATCTTTACACATGTGACTCTGTCCTTCTTCCTCTTCCAGAAATCTTTCCTCTCATATTCTACTTTTATTGTGCTCCTAGTATTTGGGGGTACTAAAAGTGAACCATTCACACTTCAGGTGGGACCTGCTAATTTTATCCTTGAGCTCACTTAGATACCACAGAGACTTCTCCACATGGTACTTTTCCATGTAAGTCAGGTACCCTCAGTAGCTCCCTTCTTGGAGATGCTGGTTTTGTCATCATCACTGCCAGCATCACTACCTCATGGTAAGAATCCCATTGACACCCCTATATGGTGCTTTGCCTGCTACCCATTCATCCAACTCCAACACTCCAGGATGCAAGCAACCTCAAACTTCCTGTAGCTTTTCAATTTCATTAAATTACCACAACCATAACACTGTAGCAATAAGAATGTAAGTGTGTTATTGCTGAATCTGCATCTGTATTGGAGAGGAAGGAAGAAGACAGGACAATTCATACGAAAGGCATATTCCCTATCCTAGAGCCCCTGGTCTCGACTTGCATGTGTGTGTGTGTGAATAACTAATGCCTACATCCCAAGTATGACACTTTTTCCTAAAGTCTGAGTCTTATATTTTGTGGATAAAATGATGATTAAAACAAGTTCATCAGGAGAGGATTAAGAACATACCCCCATACTGGCAAGGTGTTCTGAATGTTTAAAGGACATTAAAAATGTACATCAAAGGAAAGAAGAGGGAATGCAGAAATTAATAGAAATTTTGAATAGTTAAAAATCTTTTAAAAGCACATTTTATATACCAACTAATTTATTAGAATACATTTAGAACATGAGTTTGACAATTGTTATATAAAATATAGGCTGTTAAGTTAAATTTGAATTTCACATAAATAAAGTATGCCTTTTTTTGGTATTAATATGTCCCCTATATTGGATGTGACATACAATTTAAGTTCTTTATTTATGAAAGATGGAATTACTAGTTAGATATATTGTATGTGATAGCTTCTAAATTTTTCCACAAGATCATTGCTCATTTTCCAATTACTCTTTTAAATTGCAAATCTTGGTTTGTTTTTTTTAAAATCAACCTTATTGAAATTTTCAGTAGGAAAGTAGTGTTGAGCAAAGCAACCCTGTAGAGAGAGATGATATTGCTGTCTCTTGTTTGACCTTTTGAAATTCCTATATGTCAGGACTGCTGAGTTATTAATGGGGCCGAGGTTTAAAGCTACCCCCCTTTTTGGGCCCTAAAAGGGGGTTCTTTCTGCCCGCAGAAAGAACGTAGCTTACCTGGCGAAGATAGGCTTAGTGTGCAAAAATAGCTGGGTGCCTCCCCCCGCCTGCTCGATGGACACCATGCCACACCCAGGGAGTTTTGTAGAAAGCAAGAGCCAAAACTCAAATTTATTGAACTTATATAGGCCTAGAACTAGCCAATCAACCAGCAGGGCGGTTCAGACTCTCACGCCTCGTCATAGCCACACCCCCCTCGCTTAGCCCCGGTCCTCCAAAAGGCGTGGTAAGCAACCAGAGCCCCATCCCCTTGGCAGACATAAAGTCCCAACAATTCCCCTTTTTCGTTTTTTTTCAAAATGGGGCCTCTCCATTTTATATAAAAATGGGATGTCCCATCTTGTAGGGTGTCCAACTCATTTGAGAGTGTGCCTGTCTAGGTTGATTTCTCCTCTCTGGAAAAAATCTTACCCGTCATTGACTACCACTCTAGCACTTCAGGTGGACATACCTAGGGCCAGCAAGTGGCCAAGGGGAGCACACGGGACAGGACAGTCACCTTTGTGAAGGCTTGACTGGATGGCAAACCTCTGCATCCTGTTAAGGACCGTGGCCAACCCTGTAGGGCTTTAGCTCAGCATGACAGTAGACCACCTAGCTGTATCAATCTGGTTAGTTATATAGGGCCAAAAGTGAACACAAAGACAATGACAATCAGGGATTTCACCAAAGGGAGAAAGTCCATCCATTTAGCAGTCTAAAGGAAGACTTCTGGCATAAATTCCGAGCAATTGTCACAGGAATGGGACTCTTCTCTTAGAGTCCAAAGGAAGCCGTCCAGCACAAAGTCCAGATAATTGTCACAGGAATGGCATAGTCTCTCTTCTCTCATCGCAGAGGGTTGAGATACTGACACAGAAGGAGTCCAAGATAGTGTTTTTGATGAATTTTGGAATGTATGTGATGAGAAGTTTAATCACAACAGGACAGGAGATTTGTCACGGTGTTTTCATTTCTGTGGAAAAAAGAAGGGATCACTCCTCAAGAGCTTATGCTCCTGGGTAGTCATTTTGGTCGGATTGGCAGTATTTGAGATCTCTGGCAGGCACCCATATAGGGTTTTGTTCTCCCATTGGGAAGACACATCCAAAACCTCTGCCAGCACTTATTAATGGATCAGGACCTCTCCAGAATCCAGTTAATGGGTCTTTCCATCGGACCTCAACTTTTACATAAGGCGTTTGGTATGACCAGTGTCTTTGAAACGCAGACAGAGGCTGCTGTTCGGAAAAATTTTAAATATTTAAAGTAAGCATAGCTGTTTTTAACTGGTCGTGGGGGTTGCTTCCCCCATTTTGTTTTATTAATTGGTCCTTTAGGGTTTTATTATGTCTCTCTATGATGGCTTGTCCTTTTGGGTTATATGGGATCCCTGTGGTATGCTTAATATGCCAAGTTTGGAAGAACTTTTGTAATGATTTGCTCACAAAATAGGCTCCATTATCGGTTTTAACCTGTTTTGGCAATCCAAGAATAGCAAAGCATTGTAAAAAGTGACTTTCAGCTTGTTTAGCCCTTTCTCCAGAGTGTGCCATGGCCCAACAAGCATGTGAATAAGTATCTATGGACATAAATATATATTTTAATTTTCCAAATGGCGTGTAATGGGTTACATCAGTCTGCCAGACAGCACTGGGCCGTAGGCCTCTGGGATTTACCCCAGGGGACTGGAGAGGTGGGACCTGTAAGAAGGGCAAACAGGACTTACATGTCCTTACAATCTTTTTTAAATCTTTTATAGGAACTAAAGGAAATTTATGATGTAGTCCTCTCCAATTTAAATGAGTAAGGTCGTGAAGACCTTGGGTCAACTGAAGGTCTTGTTGATTTGGGACTGTAACTGTTAATACACCTGTGGTGGCCAAACGGTCAGTGGCCTGATTTCCCACAGAGAGGGGCCCAGTAAGCCTTGATGTCCCCTAAGATGTTGGAGGAAAACAGGTTCATTACGCCCCTTTAACAAGGATCGAACCTGAATCATCAGAGGGGTTATAGGATTATTATCTTTATATATGAGGCATTTAGAGTAGGTAATAGGTTAATTACATATAAACTATCTGAGAAAAGATTCATAGGCTCTTGGACATGGGTCAAGGCTAATGCAACAGCATATAATTTTTTAAATTGAGCAGAACCAGTAACTGCTTCAAAGTATTGTGTCCTTTGACCTGAGGATGGGTGAAATACTACAACTGCTGCCCCTTCTTTTCCTCCATCTGTGAAGACATTTACTGCCTTGGGGAGTGGCTTGATGGAAAAAAGGATGGGGGGAGTCCACTCCAGTTTGGGAAAAGAAGAGGTCCATTTGGTTGACCTATAATGACAGTCAACTTTTCCTAGAAATCCTTCTAAAGCATAGGAGACTCTAGGGTTGTTTCTCCGTATCCACTCAAAGTCTGACAAAAGGTAAGGAATTGTTAAAATATCTGGGTCTTTTCCATAATGCCTTAATGATGTATCTCTCCCTTTTATTATAAGATCTGCTAATTGATCTAATTGGGAATAAACTCGAGGTACTCCTCCCACAGAGGAGTGTATCTACTATAAGGGATTACCCATCTGGGTGAGAACAGCTGTAAGGAGCTTAGCATCTGAGAAAATCCACAGATATAGAGGTTGCTTTGGTTGGTATTGAGCCAATTGGGCTGAATTGAGGGCATCTTGGATTTTTTGTAATATTGACAGATGACCTTCTTCTAGTATAATCATATCAGAGGGGGATTTTCCCCTTAGCAATTCAAAGAGAGGTAATAAATCTTCAGTAGAGATATGAAGCCATGGTCTTAACCAGTTTAGCTCTCCTAATAGCTTCTGTAATTCTCCCAAGGAATAAGATTTTTGAATGACTAGTTGAGGTTTGAGAGGACAAACCGAGTCTAGGCTAAGTTTTGTCCCCAATATTTTGAAGGGAGGAATAGTTTGGACTGTGTCATTGGATATGTGTAATCTTCCTTTTTCTAAGAGCTCTCGAAGGGTCAGGTAAGCTGAGCCCAGTTGCTGGACATCAGCAGCTCCCAGGATGATGTCATCCATATAAACATATAGGGTGAGCTGCGATTTTTTCATTAATGGTGACAGAAGATATGAAACATAATATTGACAAAAGGCTGGGCTGTTAGCCATACCTTGAGGGAGAACTATCCATTCATATCGCTCATCTGGCTTCTGAAAGTTAACTGAGGGGATAGAGAATGCAAACTTTTCATAATCATCTGGATGAAGAGGTATTGAAAAATAACAATCTTTAATATCAATAACAATTAAGGTTAAATCTCTTGAGATAGAAGGGATCCAGGGGAGGCCACGCAGAGGTGTGCCAACAATGAACATCCTATCATTAATTTTTCGGAGGTCTTGTAACATCCATTTTCCTGTGGCCTTTTGTATAACAAAAATAGGACTGTTCCATGGGCTAAGAGAAGGTCTAATGTGTCCTAGGGCTAACTGTTCTTGGACAATTGCCCTCAAATGGTTTAGTTTTTCAGTAGGAAGGGGCCACTGCTCGACCCAGATTGGGGGGCCATCTCGCCATTGAATGGCAGAAACTTGGGGAGCAGTGGCCCTTAGGATTGGGGGTGAGACCCTATTTGATGATTGGAAGTTTTTCTCCCCGTATCTTTAGTTAATATATCATTTTGAAGCTCTCTATGGGTTGTAGTAATGTACGCTTCAGCTTCTCCTAGGATGTCTTGGCCTAATAAATTAGAGGTTAATCCAAAGGCCACAAGGGGATGAACTTCCCCTTGATTTCCATCTATGTCTCTCCATTTAAGCCAATTTTTGGTTTCTTCTGAATGAGTGTTCCCACCTACCCCAAGTAACTGGGGCCCTGGAATTAGTTCCCATTGGGGTGGAATCTCTTCCTTCCTTAGTATAGTACGATTTGCCCCAGTATCAATTAGGCAACGAAATTTCTTTCCTGATATATAAATATCCATCTTTGGTCTAATCCCTGGAACAATAGGAACTGTCCAATGGACCTTAGGGGGACTGTGAGCAGGGGAACCTCCTTGGTGTAACGGGGCTGGAGGATGCCCCTTTAGGAGTTTAAAGGTTTCCCCTGAATATCACATTTAGATCTGCAATCTTTTTTCCAATGATATCCTTTTTTACATCTAGGACAAAGTGTTCTAGGGGCAGCTGGACTTTGAGTCTGGCCAGGGGAGCATTCTGGAGGCTGACCAGGGCCATTGGGGCAGTCTTTTTTAAAATGGCCCTGTCGTCCACACTTAAAACAGGCTCCTTTTCCATTTAAAACTGTTGCTAATACCTCAGTATGGGCATTAAGGGCAGTGGTCAATATTTGAGATTGGTGAGTTGTTGAACCCACATCTTTGGTGGCAATAATCCATCTCCCCATAGATCTATCCTTTAACCCGGCACAGGCTAGCTTGTGATCTGTGGTCATCCCTTCCCAAAGTAGCATTTTTGCAAATTGGTCTCTCGTCGTACCAGGTGGAAGTTTCCTTTGAAGTCTTTTTTCCATTCTCTCAATAAATGTGGCCAGATCCTCATTAGCTTTTTGAGTGATTCCAGCTATAGGAGGCTCTGTAGGGACTTCCTCTAGCTTTTTCCATGCTGCCAGCCCTAAAGCTCGTATCTGCTCTCGGTAAGGGGCTGGTATTGCTGCTTGTTGAATGCCTGTGGCATATTGGTCACTAGTTCCTGCCAGCATTCCAAAGGTTATTGGTATGGGAGGATTTGCAGCTTGGTTCCTCTCAGCCTGCATATGGCATTCATCAGAAAAATATGTACACCATTTAATAAATAAAGGTCCCAGAAGTACGGCTTTGGTTAAATCCTTCCAATCTTTACTCGTGCAGGCGTGATGGGCTAGGCTTTGTAAAATACATTCTGCCCATGGCAAGTTGGGACCATCTTCCGCCACAGCTTTTTTTAATTCTTTTAACTCTTGAGTCTCCCAGGGGTACCAAATCTGTGGTTTGTTTCCTCCCGGATTTAAATTAACTGGAAACGCCATTACCGGTGAAAGCCTACCGGGGGCACTAGCAGCTGCTGTGAAATTGGCGCCTCTTGGTAAAGCGGTGGAGCAGAAGGCCCGGCAGGGGCGGGCTCATAAAATGGCGGATCCCGCTCATAGGGTGGTGAGCCATGTGGCCGATGGCCTTTGTCCTCAGGGAATTTGTTAAAGCTCTCTAAGGGAAGGGCTGTAATTTCTTTATTGTCATTTTTTCCTAATTCCCTGGAGCGGGATTTCTCTACTTCTAGGGAGTGGTTAGGCTTCTCTAAATCCGCGGACCGGGAGGGGCTGTTTAATTCTCCGGACCGGGAAAGACTAGATATTTTATTTTCCCGCAGGGCCTGCTCCGTTACCTCAATTCGAATGATTTGAGGTGCCTGATCTATGGCCTCTGTAGATTCTTTTGCTGTTTGCATGAGAGAGCATGCTTTTAGAGCAGATAAAGCTGGATAAACTCCCGGAGGCGGGACTTCCCCGTGTTCATTTTCTCTCTCTCTTAAAATTTGTTCCACTTGGTGCCATGTTTTCCACGAATTAAAATCAGCCTTTGGGAGCCAGGGAGCCGCCCGTATTAGTGAGCTCCAAATTTTTTCAGCTTGAGTATTAGAAATTTGGAGACCTTGCTTTCTTAAAATATATCGCCATGCCTCGAGGGCTGGGTCTTGAGATTTTTTAAATATTAATGTTTGCCCCATATTAGAGGATATTTTTGCCAGACAGACGTTGCGTCTCTAACCGTGCTAAGCCTACCGATAATTTTTGTGCCCCACGTTGGGCGCCAACCTGTCAGGACTGCTGAGTTATTAATGGGGCCGAAGTCTAAAGCTACCCCTCTTTTTGGGCCCTAAAAGGGGGTTCTTTCTGCCCGCAGAAAGAACGTAGCTTACCTGGCGAAGATAGGCTTAGTGTGCAAAAATAGCTGGGTGCCTCCCCCCGCCTGCTCGATGGACACCATGCCACACCCAGGGAGTTTTGTAGAAAGCAAGAGCCAAAACTCGAATTTATTGAACAAGGTATTGAACTTATATAGGCCTAGAACTAACCAATCAACCAGCAGGGCGGTTCGGACTCTCACGCCTCATCATAGCCACACCCCCTCTCTTAGCCCCGGTCCTCCAAAGGGCGTGGTAAGCAACCAGAGCCCCATCCCCTTGGCAGACATAAAGTCCCAACACCTATAGTACATTCTTGCACAGAAAAGTGGCCCATGTTCATGATGTAGTAATGGCTGTGGTAGTTGTATTGTTATTCGTGCCTTGCCTAACTTTCTTATTATTTCGTGACATTCAGCAAAACTGTAATCAAACTATCAGCTCCATAAATAATTTTTCTTATTGAGAAATATCCTCTATTACCTTGTGCATCTTTCGAAAAGATACTTTTTGAACCCATCATCCATGTAAGACTCTGGGCTGAAGTAAACGCCAGAACAAATTGGTAGAGTGGAAATTTCTTTTGTGTGACATAAATTTGTGTATGTGTTTATAGATAGAACCCAATGTAATATTAAATATCAAGATTTGTTTGTTTCATTCAAGGGCATAACCTATACATATCTAGACCTAGGAAAACAATTCAAATACTTGTACTCAGAATGTAAATACAGCAAAACCTACAGCACTTTATTGTAGAAAGTACAACTGACAACAGTCAGTTTTCCTAAGTCTAGACATGTGTAGGTTATGCCCTTGAATGAAACAAACAAATTTTGATATTTAACATTACATTACCAAAGAAAGGATTTTGGCTGTCTGTGTAATTTATAAAAATCAAAGCCTGCAGAATTGAAATATGTACATAGCTGAGCAAAAATGGCTGTTCTTTGTACTCTTTAAGTAGCATTAGGATTGAGCATAACATTGAGATTTTACCAACAAAGAATGAATAACTCATTACAACTGATCCAAAACTCTTCAGGAACATGTTTCTATTTATTTTCAGAGTTTAGGAATAATGCCTTATATCACCAATTTAACAATGATATTTATACTTCTGAATTTCAAATACAACAATAATACTAACATTACTGAGTGTATAATAATGTAATGTAGCTACACACAAATGATTATACAAATAGACCCCTTGGAAGCAGTATCTCTGTTGTATTTTACCAAGGTGAAGCATTACATGTTATTGTAGATTTTTTTAATGTTGTAAATATCACCAGTACATACCCATCTCAGGAAAAATTGAGTGTAAAAACTAGCATAGTTTTGAATTGTTTTAATTTTCACTCTAAATCTATGGAAAAAGTAATTAAGTACAGCACTTAAGATAAATTTTTAAGTAGTAGGACTATTCTCTTTATTTTGAGCTCTGTATTGCAAAAGGAATCTACCTAGAAGCATAGAGAAATATAGTATCTGATTATTTAACTTGCTTATCTTTTGGATAAGGGAAAGAAGAAGACAAAGTAATCTTTAATGGCTGCCTTACAAGGGTTCTGTGAACCATGCTGGTTGCTTTACAGGTATTATCTTACTTATTCAAACAGGCCTAGATCTATGTTAAATGTAGACCTTATTATTCCTTTGTGGAGACAAAGAAATACAGGCTCAGGGAGCTGCCATAAACAGCATAATGTCACACTAATGGAAAAATGAGTTCAAGCCAAGAGCCAAGTACAACTTAATTTACAAATTCCATGTCATGTTCACTATGTTCTGCCCAACTGAAAAGGTTTCATCATTTATTTGATGAAAATTCAATTACACATACTGTTAATACATCAAACCATTTAGCCTGGTTGAACTGCAGCTCATACTGCCAGTCTCCTTCAAACCTTAATTCTAGGCATTTTTTTTTTTTATTTGTGTGATGATAAAAGGCAGTTTTGAGAACATTTAAGCTCAAGGGTTGTAGAATCTCAAAATTTGCACTTGAATATAGGCATTACCTAGCATGCTTGTTTTTCTCATCTGTAAAATAGAGTTAATAATAGTACCTACCTCAGAACTTATTATTAATTCTTAAGTAAATGTCACTCAAAATAAATTTGCATATGATGTTGTGTAAAACTATTGGAGAGAAAGGAGGCTGAATAAATAAAGTAGGATAGAATGGCTCCTAGAATTCTGTGATCAAGTGGTGAAAACAACCATTATTTGAGAGATTTTATGTAATATTTGGAAATCAATAGAACTCCCCACTGGATATCCAGTTCATGGTGGAGCAGACAAAGCTATCCTTCCAACCTCTACATGCAGTCTAGAACCTTCCAACACACTGCAGCTTGAAGGAACCAAGAGATAGACTATGTGCTTTTACCTAGTAGTGTCAATGGTGAAGCTCCTTCTGCATTTGAGCCAGCCATGAATGTTGACAAGAGGAACCAAAGCAAGAACAGAGAGAGACAGAGGCTCCCAAGGCCTGGTACAGTTTGTACCAATTTCATAACACAATCCCAAATATTTCTGGATGTCAATACAGGGTGAAAAGCATGAACAGAAAGAAAGAGCAGTAATTCTGGATTATGAATTGTAACCTACATATAATATTGCATCTTTATGATGAAAGAACATAGTTTTTATATCTTATATACAGATTCATATACTTTAATCATGACACCTTCATAGTCAAAATGTAACACCTAATATTTTTAGAAATATTAATTTGGTCAAGTCAAAATTTATATAAATGACAAAAATTGACTTCTACAAATTATCTCTATGTTAGAAACAAAGAGGAGATATAGCCTTAACACAAGTATAGAAATTCATTTCCCTAAATAATCATAGCATTATTGTTTTATTTTTTATTTCAAAGAAATGTATCTGGAAGACTTTCTTAGTAAATTAACCCTGAGAATATAAATTGATTTCTATATTCTGTATTGTATAATTTAGTATTTTAATCCAATCACTATAATTTCCTTTTATTTTGGTTCTTTCTTTAACTGTGAACTCTCTTGAGTAAGCAAGTATATTGTTTTTCTTTGAACCCCTCATAATCCCTAGTGGAACAATGTGCCCATGGAAAATTCTTTAAAATATTAAAAAGATAGACACTGTCCAGTTTTCTTTCAAGACTTTATCAATTTAAACTGATGTCTTCTAAAAATTCTCCTCTCCTTTGAGGCCCACCATGACTTCAGTGATATTCTAGCTTCTGATTTTTTCTTCCTTCTTTGGGACTACTCTTTCTTCTGCAGAAGGAGTTCATCTTCTCTCTTTCTGCATCAAGACCCTTGGCTGAATGCTGCATGAATCAATTGCCTTCTGTGCTGCTCCCACATCCTCTCACAAGCCAGATAACCTCAACATGGGCAGCATGGGCTCATCAGCTTCAACATCCCATTTTCTACATTTCTTGTCTACTCCCTTTCTCAAACTATACCCAGCCTTTAGAGATTGCAATAAACTGCCCACCCTCAATGTCCATGGAATTAATATTGCAAGCACCCCTTGTAGATGGGTAAGTTTAGAAAATATTAGTAAAATGATTGAAATTGTTTTGGATAGCCATTCATTCAACAATTTCTAAAAATTTGTGAGCAGATGTTCAAAAAGTAGAAATGTTTTGTGTTCAAGTATTGTGCTAAGTGCAGTATGTGTGTTAGAAATGATGTTTAAGACATGGCTCCATGCTAAAGGAGAACGCCCAGGGAACAGCTGAACAAATCAACTGCTTTCACTTCTGTGCTTTGACTTAGTAGTATCAGTGAAATTAAATTTAGCATTAAAGTCTTCACATGGTTTATTTCTTTGCTTATTGTCTTGTAGAATTGAAACTTATAAATTGCACAACACTATTTGCTATTTTTAGATGTCTTTCCATATATTTTTCTGTTCTTTTGCAATAATGTTTGCAAGCCTGTACTCTTTGTAGTTTCATATTTTTAAACCATGCTTTGTCTGTTGATTTGAAATTTCTAGAGAAAAAGTAAATCCAAGATTATTGCTATTTTCCTGAATATAGAAGGTTAAGGGAAAGTGTTACTTAGTATGATTAATTATAATCACACACATTGTTTCTAACTATTCAAAACTTCATGAATTTGGAGCCATACCTGCTTGTAAAGAAAAGTGTGGGAAAATCTCAGCTAGGGAATATGTGTGTGCACTCACAACACAATGCTATAAGAAATTAAAAAAAAAAAAAAAACAGGGAAAAATGAGAGTACAGAATTTCCATTGTGTTTTATGAATGAGTAATAGGGAGTGTGTGTGTGTGTGTGTGTGTGTGTGTTTAATTAAACAGGTGTTCTGAATCAAACTTCTTAAATCAACACCTTTTAAGCAACATTTGTTCAATTAAATGCAGATAAATCAGAGTAACATATGGATGTATCCACAATCTGATTCCAAAAATGAATAATAGCAAGATGATAGAAAAATGTAATACTGAAATCCAGGTGTTTATCAAATGCATATAGAGGAAATAAATGTGCTGTGATTCATGTGGCACATAAGTAGGCTAAATATTATTCTGAACAGAAAGCTTCTGAAAAATATGCAAAACATCACCAAAATGTGAACACCTGGTTACTCAAAGGTTATAGTTAAACAAAATAGTTTAAGTTTCAGGGATCTAACTCAGCCATGGTAAGTTAACCCTCCAGGCACACTTAGAATGGTAGCTTCTTGTTTGGCAGTCCCTTCATTGCTATTTCCTGCCCTTAGGTTTTCTTCTCTACATTTCATGTATGAAGTGTCCAATTCTTTAATGTCAAACTTTTCTGAACAATGTCATTTAATTCCTCTTAATAGACCTCCACTTGTTCATGACAACAAACACTAATTGGGTCCTCATGCATTTCCAGGAGTCATTCCACTTATTCCTTTTAATGACCTCATTCTTCATGATTGCTTTTATATTATGCATTCATTCTGTTATGTAGTAGTTAATTCATTTATTAATCACTGTGTGTCAGACACTGTTCTAGTCACAGTGAGGATTAAACAAAAATGAGCTTGACAAACTAATGAGTTCATAATATATATTTTATAAATCTGTCTTGGCATCACAATAATAGATTCTGTCCTCTGAGATTCTGATTCATTTCATCTGGGAGAAGCTTCAGAGTGTTTAGAAGATTTCTTTATTGATTCTGGCCTGTGGCCAATTTGGGATCCAAATATAGATGAGTTGAACACATTTGAAATTCGGAAAGCAGATTTGGGAACTGTCACCTTGGAGATGCTTTTTGCAACTATATGAAAGAGTAAGAAAACTGAGAGAAAGAGAACCAGAAAGGGGAGAATATTAAGAAAATAGGAGCTCAACTCTAGCTTTGTCAGAGGCTTAAGAGGAACAGAATATGAAGGTGATAATCTGTAGCATCAACTGCTATGAAAAACTAGCAAGATGGTTATGGGGAGTGTAGCTCAGTGGTAGAGCAATTGCTTAGCATGTGGGAGGTCCTGGGATCAATCCAACACTGTAAGAGAAAAAGATTACAATATATATACTTGAGTCACTGTTTATTGACATTTCACTATATACCAAATACTGTACTAAGTGTCAAAAACATTAACATGTTTGTCTCTCCAAGTATAATGTACAAAAAGAAGGAAAAAAAAAGGAGATTAATAGACTTCACAACTCATAGGACATTAAAGACCACAGTAAGTTCTAAAATGAGCAATCAAATGTTGATCAGCTGTACTGACACTGTATTGTTACTTGAGCATCATTCTCCTCAAGGATTTTGACTCAAAATAGAAATAAACAGCTTTTATATTGAAGAGAGGATGAAATGATTGAAGTTCCAAGAAAGATAGATCCCAGGATTGTGAGCACAGTAGAGAATCCTATTTAAGAAGGTCACTTTTTCCTCAGGAGCTGTGTGTGTGTATGTGTGTGTGTAAATATATCTGTAAAAGTAAAATGTATTTAGGGTAATCATGGATAACTCAGTCTGCCATTATTCTTATCCCCTTGCCTCCTCCCCTCCCTCCCTCCGCCGCTTTGTTCTATTTAAAGCGCTTTCATTCCTCTCATCCCCTCTTTCTTGCCTTTATAAGTTAGTATCTTCCTATCAAAGAGATCATTTGACCTTTGGTTTTTTGGGATTGGCTAACTTCACTTAGCATTATTTTCTCCAAGACACAATTGTTGTAAAAATACTTTATATAAAACCAGCAACTTGAAAAATAGTGCTCTTTATATGTAATATGAAATGAAATGTACTCTGCAAACATGTATAACAAATTAGAATAATAAAAAAATTTAAAATAATTTTATTATTCTTCAACTCAGGAATATAGACTTATACCACTGCCCTGTGAAGGTACAGGGTCTCAATAAGCAGTTATTTTTTTTTTTATTGTAGAGAAATTTAATAGTTTTCCAAAGACCATATCTTGATAAACACATTGATCTCTTGGCAGTAATTTTGCTTTTTTGGCAAGAAATCACTTAGAACTATTTCATAAAGTATTTTATGGTATGGACTCTTTGATTAATTGTGAATATATAAATGTATTACTTCTATAATTGAAAGACTTCCTATTGTCATTATAGGGGTTGCTGAAAAATATTGAGCTATTTTGATGTAACTGAAAAAGAATGGATCATGGAATTGTACAAGTTTTCCAATCAAAGCAGAAGCAATGTTTCTGTAATCTGAAATCAAGAATGAAAAATTGTGTCAATTTTTCTGATGGATAATAATCTAAAGTAATAAGGAATGGCTTTGAATATCACTACTAATAAAATATGAAAAAAAGTAAAATGCACACAAACAAAGAACATATTTTTTATAAAATAAAAAGGAAAGTCTGAAGATGAGGCAAGATCTTTAGGCAATGGGTTAGGAATTTAAGAGCTGGCCAGCCCTATTTTTTTTTTTTTTTCGAAGTTGTTGTATATATAACCGTAGCATGCATTACAATTCTTTACATATCACTGTTTGTATACAAAGTATAAAAGCATAAGGCAGAGTGAAATTGCTAAACCATATAATATGTTCTGGCTGGAGAATTCTGAGAACCCCTGGTAAGACCCTGCCTTTTATTGTACCCCAACACTTAGTCCTCAACTCCTACCCCCATGTGCTGCAGACCTGGAGTCTGGCTGGTTTCCTAGTCACCTGCCCTCCCTGTGCTCTGATCATTTGCATTTGTACATTCTTTAATCTCATCCCATCCTCCATCAGATCAGAACTCCTGGAACCATTCAACCTTTGGACTCTAAGTCAACACACAATATATTTAAATCCTCAGCAGATCCCTTTCATATTCCCTTGACATCATGCTAACTGAAACTTAGACCTCACCTTAGGACACATTTTTTCCTGAAGCCCCACATCTCTCAATTTTAAACATAATCTTAATTATTATATATTATTTTGTTTATTAAGACATAATATCTGTATATCTTTGTGGGGTACATTATGCTTATTAAATATATGTATATAGTGTTCAATAATTAAATCAGGGTAATAAGCATTTCCATGTCTTTAAACATTAGTTTTATTTGTTGAGATATTTTTTCCTTCTAGTCATTTAAAAATATAGCATAAGTTGTTTTAGTAAATAGTCCCCTGTGATAAAGAAGAACCAGAAGCAATTCCTCCAATTTTGCTGCCCCATTTTGAACTTCTTTCCATCTTGCCCTTCCCTTCCCAGTCTCTTATGTGACCAATATTCCATCCCATTCTTCTGCAAGACTGATTTATTAGTTTCTACAAATGAACAAGAGCATGAGATATTGGATTTCTTGTTTCTAACTTCATTTAACATAACAACTTCTAGTTCCATGTTGCTAGAAATTACAGAACTTCATTCTTTATTCTGGCTGAATAATATTCCATAGTATATATGTGACACATTTTCTTTATCCACCAAAGAACATCTGGGTTAATTTCATTTGTTAGGAATTTTGAATAGCAATGAGTGGAGTTGAAGTATCTTTTTGTTATAGTGATTCCATTTCCTTTGACTATATGTCCAAGTAGTGGGATTGCTGGATAATGTCCCAGTTCTATTTTTAGTTTCTTGGGGAATCTCCATACTGTCCTCCATAATGACAGTACTAACTTATGTTCTCACCAACAGTGAGTATGAGTTTCCTTTCTCTGACTCCCCTTGCCAACTTTTGTGATTTCTTGTCTTTTTTATGATACATTTGTGATTTATTTTATCTTTTTTTTTTATGATAACCTTTCTAATTTGGGTGAGATGATTTCTTATGATTTTGACTTGTGTTTCCCTGATGATTAGTGAGACTAAACATTTTTTTTCATGTGCTTATTGACCATTTGTATGTCTTCTTTTGAGATATTTCTAATTCAGTCTTTAGCCTTTTTTTTTTTTTTTTTTTTTTTTTTTTTTTTTTTTTTTTTGACTGAGGATCTAACCCAGGACCACTTTATGACTAAGCTACATACCCAGCATTTTTTTTTGAGGATTCGCTAAGTGGCTGAAGCTGGACTCAAATTTGCAATCCACCTGTCTCAGCATCCCGTTTCAGTCACCATCATGCCTGGATAGCCCATTTTTTTAATTGGATTTTTTTGTTGTTGATATTCCATTGATATCAACATTCCCTTGTTCTTATCATAATCTCACTGCCCATCACTTGACCCAGGCCTGAAGTTGCTTGCTTACCCAAGATTTGTTCCCTGCATATAATTTGAATACCTTAACTCTTTCCTGTAAACCCCTCTTTTCTGAGGGGGAAAAAAATCCACATTGGCCCAGAACTTCTATCTACTCTGATTCCTCCTGGACAGAAAACATGGTGGAAGGAAAACTTAAAGCATGCTGTCTGGTCTCATTTTAAATGTAAAACCCAACACAGAAGCCCTTCCATGCTTCCAGGCAAACATGCCATGTCTATTCCTTGGGTCCTTTCCATTTTACCTTCTTATTTCTAGTCCAACCTCCAACCCCTCTTTTTCTTACTATAGTCTAATGCTTCAATTTCTTATTTCTGATAAAATCAAATATAAGACAATTCATACCAGTATCCACCAATGCCTCTATCCTGCATTTGTGCTGTGGTTTGTTTTCTCCATAGCACTTAACACTATTTATTATGCTACATATTTCCTTAAGTATTTTGTTTATTGTGTATTTGCCCTGCACCTCTGTCATGCTATATGTCATCCTAAGCTCCAAGTTGTCAAAACTGTTATCTTCATAATTTGTCTTGGTATCTATATATTTGCAACAATTCAAGTGTACAATAATTGTGTGTGTGCATGTACACATTTGATTTAAGTGATCTTATGAGATAAATCTTATAATCTTCCTTTGAAAAATGATAAAACTTATGTTTAGACCATTTAATTTTCTAAGGACCACTGAGTCCTTATATAGTACAGCCATAATTCCAGCCCACATCAGAACCCAAAGCTTAAGTAGGTACCAAATGAAGTCCCAAATATTACTTCTAATAGTCTGGGATTATTGGTGCTTCTGCCCCAGAATATCCTTACCTTCTTATTTTGCTTTACCTTCTTATACCTTACTCTTCATCAAACCAGAAGCTTCCTCTCCTTCAATCTGGTCTAAGCTGAGCCAGCAAAGCCACTCTTGCAACAGGATTCCCTTCCAGTAAGTAGACTATGCTCTGTCTTGTGTCTGTTGGAATTCAGCATGCTCATGAGGAAACATATAAGATACAGTCAGTCTCTCTCTATCTCAGGTCCTTTGAACTGAATTTCTTTGTTCTCTCTTTTGACCTCTAAGCAATGCCGCACATGTCTTAACACCATCTATATCTCATACACACATTCTGTGTGATGGCCTAGCAGATCTTCAGCTGCTTCTAGTGCTTTCTCACTTTATAGACTCCACTCAGAAACACCACTACATGCTTTCACTTGGCAATTATAACTAATACTCTGTGAGCCCTCAGTGGAAGGAATTTGTATTAAGTTGTTACATATGTAAATTAATTCAGTCCTTACAATTTGTAAGCACCAGTACAATTTTTATCCCCAATTTTCAAATGAGAAAGTAAGGTATAGAGAACTTATCAAAGTCATACAGCTACTGATTATTTGAACTGGGATTTGAACCAGATGGTCCAGCTCCAGATGACCTCTCAGGTAGTTATTGGCAAATGCACCAGAAATATTGGCTGAGTCCAACAGGCTGAATAACATCACCTTAAAAATACAGACAAAGGGGAATGAAAAGAAGAGGGGGGAGATGGGAATAAGAAAGACAGTGGATAAATTAGACATAAATTTTCAGTGTTCACATATGTATACAAAACCTGTGAAACGCCACATTATGCACAACCACAAAAATGGGATCCTAATTAGAATAAGTTGTACTCGATGTATGTATAATATGTCAAAATACACCCTACTATCATGTATATTTAAAAAGAACAAATATATACATACATACAAATTTAAATATATGTATACATATATATATATATATATATATATATAATTTTTTTAAATGCAGGGACTTAGAAGAGTGAATGTCATATTGTGGTACTTTGATCTGGCTATTTAGTGACAAAATCAAGTTACTGTAATTACAAGCTTTATATATGTTACCTTTTAGAAAAGATCGTGAAGGGTTTAGTAAGGCTAACTGTATGAAATTAAGACAGAATTTGACTTTCTTATCAAGATACAAAAGATTGCATGCTCTAAGGCTTAATTTTTAAACTGCCCTGAAGTAGAAAGATTAATCATGTAGAAATAAACTCTACTGTAGATTCTCAAAGTGTTCCAGCAAACAGAGGTGGGGCTAATCTGAATATCCTTGTTGATAACTATCAGTATATGTCAACATGAAACTTGCCTTTCACAGTTTTTCCTCAACCTGTGGGTATCCTCAGCAAAGTGTTGTCAAACTCCCTTTAGACCTGCTCAAGAATAAGATTTTATAAGACAGTGTTTAAATTGCAGAAAATAAAAAGGTATAATGATAAAAAGTGAAATCACATGTGGCTGTTATTTTTTTAAAGGAGAGAGTAGCTATCATTTGAAAAGCATGCTTAAGAGCCATTTTCAAAGTATTCCTGTAAAGATACATTTTTAGCATGTCACAAAGAAGAATTTTCCTCTTAATTATATTAAACTTTGGTTTTTATTTTAATAATGTTTCTATATTATATGTTGCCGAGAGTATTTTGAGCCAAAACAAAAGTGCTCTATAAAAATTACAATGAAATAAGTCAGTTTACACCATTTTAATAACTTCTTTTATAACCTTTTCTTAATTCCTTGAAAGACAAAATGAATACTAATTGAAAACTGATAATCAGTAGATCTAAATTCATTATTTTTTAACAAATTATTACATTTCTTATACTTTAGAGACATATGTGATACATTTCAAGTGCTGTAGAAACAAACCCAACTAGTTACACCCACATGTCCTTCAGGCTCTGCTGTTCAGCAGTTTCCTCTCAGGTCATTAGTTGTGCCCTGCTTTTCTGCCATTTTGAATGGTCCAATGGTAAATTTGTACAAGCTTTATTAAACACAAGAAACTCATAACTGCAGATTCTGATGACCAGGCTTTCTATAATGGTGTGGCCTTTCAAATCTGACATGTTACAAGAACTCTTTAAATCCTCTACATTAGTTGTTTTAAAGATACAAGCTACATCAGTATAGTCAAATAAATAAATCCAAGGCACACTGAGTTTGGAGGAAATGTGAAGCTCTTTTTAAATATTATTCCCTCTTGCACATGATGTCAGTATCACTTCAAGCCTCTCTTTTTATCTCTGGGAACACTGACATAAACTGGAAAGAATTCCTATTTCCTCTGCAAAGAGTCCTGAGAAAAGAAAGAAGCAAACAGGATGTTACTTGTCCAGGAGATCTAACTTATAATCGATGCCTTATGCTTGTGTGTCAGAGTAGCAGACAATAACAAAATGTCACATATTAAGCTTTTTCTTATAATCTGTGGGATATGTTATGTTTACCATAGTGTTGTATTATCTCTTAGACTCCATATTAAGTGCCTGAAGCTAGGATTGATAACTCACAGAAAGTAGCAATATTTTCTAATAGCAAGAAATAGAGCAATTCCCTTGACAATTATTCTGTAATATTTGCTTTAGGCTGAATCCTTTAAGTAATAATAATCACTGATAGTCCTATTTTACTTCAAGAAATATTTTAGGTATTTTCATATGTTCATTAATCTCTCAGTAAATGCTAAAAGATGATAAGTGTTTTCTCCATTGTACAGATAGCTACCCTAAGATACGTACAGCTTAGTTTTTCAAGGGCATGCAATTTGTAGCAAAGCTGACTTGCACAAATGCTATTAATTTTGGAGGATGTTAAACGGGGTGGGTGGTTCATATACCCACTATGCAAAGCCATTCTCTCCCAATTTTGTGTGTTTTTTTTTTTTCCCATTTAGTTTTTAAAAAATGTATTTGTTTCCAAGTTCTGTGAAATTTTTAAAGGCAAGATCCATAAATATTTGTATTGGAAATGCCCTTAAATAATTTATTCAAATTATGGAGCTTATCTTCAACTGGCCATTATTTTATGAACTCAATATTTGTTTTGTACATATTTATAAAATTCCAGGCATATTGTAGCTAATGTATGTTATTACAATACTATCATGTAAATAAACAATAGTAAGTATGGCTCACACTTCTGAAACCTCTGTTGCTTCTGAGATGACAAGGCAGAGCATATCAAATACGAAGACCTTGTCAGTAAATATCACTTATATAGTGGCTTCATTCTTGAAAACTGTTTCAATGCTATGCGTATAAAATGTTCCTAGAAATTACAATTTCCCATTTCCAGGTAGATTTTAAATGATTTTTGGCTCTTAGTAGAAGGAAATCAATGGAAGTTTCATATTTCTTAAACATCCAATGCAAAACATTAAAATATTTAGAAAATTTTAGAAATAAAATGAGAAGATATACATGGGTTTATTTATTAACCGAAAATATCTACATGGCGCCATATATATGAATGAACTAACATAAAAAGCAATAACAGTCATTTGAAGAACTATGTCATATTTAGACCATTTGTATTCTTGTCCATTCTAAATATTATCTCATACTTTATAGTACTGTTTAGCTCACGCTTATATAGTACTAAATATTTTGTATTGATTAACTCATTTAATATCTATATATATATATAATTTATTAGTCTAACATTAGAAACCCATTCGATTTGCTCACTTAATATTATGTGGTAATCTACCTCTGACAATAAACTAAGTCACTCATTTTATTCATTTAGGATCACTGGAATCAGAAGGAGATAACTTTAAGGACTCTGCCTCATGCAGATTAGAATAAGTGGGAGAGAGCAAGTTATAAAAAGGAATGTATTTGTAATTATATTGAAATAATTTACTTTTCTATATATATTTAAGAACACAGAAAATTGATCCTATGAGATAGATGATTGATTGATTGATTGATGGGTTTTAGCATTTTCCCTACTACTGACAATCAGAGCCATTCATTGGCAGTGTTAATAGTATTTATGCTTCGCCCAAATTGAATAAGGATTTAAAATGTATAGAGACACATTAATTAGAATGGTTTTAAGAGAACTGATAAGGTTTCATGTAAAAAAGTTGATGACTAAGAGTATGAAGAGTCAACAGGTGGGTATGCTAATATATTTCCTCAGTGTTTCCTAAGAACATAATACTTAACTGATTTAATTTTGAAGACATGAATATATTTTATAAATTTTATCACTCATGCATATTCTGCTACCCAAGATACTATATACAAACCCAATATGCAGTATTTTTTGAGTGATTTAATAGATCTTTTAGGTACTATTTTTGCCTAAGGTTTTGAGATTGGATCAAGGTCAGCCAAATACTGAACTTCTAGTGAAATCCAGGCTGAGTAGTTGTTTTAGTCATCTTTTTCACTGCTATGACAAAAAGACCTGACCAGAGCAACTATAGAGTAGGAATGATTATTTGAGGGCTCATGGTTTCAGTGGTATTAGTTCATAGAAGGCCAGCTTCATTTCTCAGGGCTTGAGGTGAGGCAGAACATCATGGTGGGAGAGTGTGGGTGAGGGTAGAAGTTCATCTCATGATTGGGAAACAGACTCCACTCTCCAGTTGCAAAATATATACCCCATAACCACACCCATAATGAACCACTTCTTTCAGCCACATCCCATCTGCTTCCAGTTACCACTCAGTTAATCCCATCATGGATTAATTCACTGATTTGGTTAAGGTTATGGTCCATCATTTCTCCTCTAAACCTCCTTGCATTGTCTCACATGTGAGTTTTTGGGGGATACCTCAAATCCAACCACAACTGTACTTAAATGCACTATGTACTGATAGTATCATTTCATCAGTAACAAAAAAAAAAAACAGCAACTAATGTTAGCAGTTATTAATTACATGTATACTAGATGTTTCTAAATTTGTCAGGTTCTCTATTACAGAAGGCAAGTGATTTTTAAGAAGTAGAACATAGCTTGTTGTCAGGGCTTCATTTGTTTGTTCCCTTCAGTGGCAACCTCATTGTGATGTACAACACAGGTGTCAGGAAGCTAGTGTAGTTGCTGAAACTCTCCAGATCAAGACCCCAGGATGGTGGAGAACATAGTTCCCCTTAAAAGAAGGTGGGGGTATTGTGAATCACTGAGTGAATGTTTTTTTTTTTTTTTTTTTTTTTTTTTTTTTAAGTTTTGACTGAAAGGAAGGGAAAAGGTTTGAGGTCTGAGATATTAGAAAAGCATCTGTAATCAAGGCCCACCTTGGGCAGAAGAGGACAGAAAGAATCATGATCAGAATACATGGAAGTGGGTAATAAAGTTGTAAGCGCAGACAGACAGAGGGCATCTAGGTGTCATGACTTTAGGATCAACATAAACTTTCATCTTATGGACCTATATTCTTCAGCCAAACCACCTACATTCAGCAGGGTGATATTAACATTGATAGAACACTCCTTTCTGGTGCTAAGCAAGGGAGAGTCAGTGGTGACTAAGATGTGTTCCTGCTCCTCAAAGGGTGTTCACCGCTGTGGACAGATTGACACCTTCATAGCTTTACACAAAATGCATATGAAAGGTTGCAGGGACATAGTTATAAAGGAGGATAAGACTAATTCTAATCCCAAGGGAATATATGGGAGAGGACATAAGAGTATTGATACTGAATAGGAAGGACAATTCAATGCAAACTTCTATACATTATTTTGAGTCAGTGTTTCATTGTACACCTCTTCATTCAAGCTGTTAGGAACAAGAAGACTTGCCTTGCCTTGCTTTGTTTTCATGTGTCCCTATCAGCAGAAAAGAGAGATCTCCACAAGACGATCCCAAGGAAGATGGGTAACTCAGCTCATGACCAGTAGGCTCCTTGACATTTGTGACAAAAAATTTCAGTATGTGTCAGTAGAGGTACAGATATTTATTTAGGAAAGCAAGGAATACCAATTCAAGAGAGAATATGGGTCATCTCAAGAGTAAGAGAGGTGTTTTGGGGTCCCTGGCTCTTTTAAAAGGAACTTGGTGAGGGGAGGGTATGGGAAGGAATGTAATGATGATATCAGCCTGGTGTTCTCAAGAGGGTTTATGGTGATGTGGTCATTTTAAGGATCCATATGGTTGACAAGGTCTCCATTATCTGATTCAATAGATGATTCTGGAAAATCCCCTAAATCATAGGTTTCTTAAACTTCTTTCCTTAAGCTATTTATTGGTGGGGGAGGGGACTAACAGTATATAAGATAGATTCACAGATTTTCCAGAAATTTTGGAGTGACAGACTTTGGAGACAGACTGGATTGGGGAGTGAAGAGCCTGCAAAAGTTTTTGGAACTCAGATTAAAATTATATTTCTCCATTCTTCCTTCATGTCTCCTTTCTTTCCATTTCTTTCCTTTCTATCCTGGTTCACCCCGTATAGTATATATCCACCATCTACTGTGACTTCTGGTAGATTTTCAATAATTGCTAATAAAACAGAACTAAGTAATTATGAGCTGGTTGTTGTGTTCAGTTCCTCAGAAGCAGGCAGGCTGCTGCTAGAATTGGCTCCTTATTATAGCAGAGGGAGTCTAGGTTCTCCAGAAGCAGGGTGCAGTATGCTAAGGAGTCTAAATTGCAACAATAAAACCTAAATACAGGTATCACTTTTGCTTGATTGGCTTTGCCACAGAAAAGACAAAATCCTGTATTCACTTCTTAAAAAAATCTTTTCAAGATTATAATGTATTAAAAAAAAAATAAACTGACATGTAACTCTAGTTTATCACTCTATGGCTTTTCCCTTTTTGTTTCAGTCATAAAATGACCACTGATGGAAACTAATCAATATTTTATGTCTCCTTAGGGCTTCCAGCTATCTGCTATTGAACTAGATATTTACAAATTCATTCATTCAACAAGTATTTATAATGTTTATAATTTATATTTATGATTGTTTTAGGGATATATGGATTCCCAGTGTGTTGCCTCTTTTTATTGTTAAATAACCATGTTACTTATTCTAGTTTAATCGTAATTTGTTCCCCAATACTATAGAGTATTGAATTATATTCTCAAAATTTGTAAACATCCAACCAAACTGGAGGGAGAGAAACAATTGTATAGAACTAGAAATTTGAATATTCTAAAACAGAAGTGGGTTTTACCTTTTGGTTCAACCCTTCCTTTTTACTGGAAGAGATCTCATTTTTTAACTTTTTGTCCTAAAGTAACAATTGAAGTTCCTGTTCCTTGCTTCTAGGATGGAGCCAGTCATTGGAACAGTCACCAAATGTTTCACCTTAGCCTTTTAAAACCTTATTTATAGACCTGAAAGTTTCGTGTATGTGGGAGAATGGCAGTGATATATCAGAAACAGAATATTTACACTAAGAGTTGACTGAAATATTTTTCTTAAAACTGGGCATATTTATTCCTACCAGCTCTACCATTATCACTATTTCACTCTCATATTAATGCAAAATTCAATTCAGGCTGTAGGCAAAATCCTTTCCAGGAAACTTTCCCTACCCTCAGGCTGAGATAGATACCCATGCTTCACTGTGCTTCCCCAGCATATTTGGACCTCTCTTGGGGCTAGGTTACAAATTGGTACCAAATCACTTCTACTATATTCTATTGATTACGATTCATTGATTAAGTCTAGTATAAGCCCATTCCAGATTCAACAGGAAGATAAATAAATTTTGCCTCTTGAAGGGTCAAGTAGAATATATGATACATGCTGGAGAAAATACTTTAGATATAATTTACATTAATGCGTATTTGAGTTTTAGTATGGTATCATACTTTTGAAGTCAGCATAGTTAGCACAATTTTTTCTATTTTTATTTGTAATATAAATTATAATTTATTTATAGATATGAAGCAGGCAAATCATTAATTCAAGCTGTGTTTGAGTTTCATCAGACAATGTAAATTAGACTTCAGTAGGCAAAAGGATTTTAAAGGTTTATGCAAGGAGCTTGTCATGACAGCAAAGAGCCAATAAAAGAAATTTGGAGGATAATAGATAATGAAAAACTGCAGCTGAGGCCCTTTAGAGGTTAAAGAATTATTGGAATGGGAGTAATGGATTTCATGAGATGGAGTGGTAAGGGGCAATCAGAAGACAGATTATGGAAGTGTACAGTTATTGGTAAGAATAATGCAAGGAGACAAAACATGGAACTAGAAATACATTTGATAAAAAACAAAGTAGTATAATAATCAAGTATCAAGTACAATTCTAAAACTTAGCCTTAAATTCAGGACAAAGCCAGTGATCATGGTAGGCTGAAGAAGAATGAAGAGATTTCATGCAGGATGTGGGAAATGAGTTCAATCTTGAAGGTAGGTGGGAATCAGCAAAGGAAGAATGCTGGCTGGAAAAAGCACAGTAAGATAGTAGTGGCTCTACTTGCACCAAGCACTCCAGCTTAGTGCTTAAGTGTGTGATGGGCTTGTTGTGTCAGATAAGAAGTTTAAAAATGAATCTTTGGAAAGTGAGAGCAACTGAAAACATATTTTAGTGAGAAAGTGATATGATGAAAAACAACTTGGGAAAACTAATATGACATGGGGAAAATCAGGCAAGATTAATTTCAGTGAGACTGGGAAAAGAGGTCAGTTAAAGGGCCATTGCAACAACCCATGGAGATGAAGCATTTCTTTAATATGCATTGATGAGATCTATAAAGTTAAGAGGACTCCATTTTTTCCCCCTTACTCCATTTTAAGAGCAGTTTGGTTGACAAATAAAGCACAAAGAAAAGTATAGAACTTTTATGAAATTTTTAAACATATGATGGTCCAGTTCAATGAAAGGTCTCAATGTGAGAATTTACTATGGCCCTTCCTGTTGGATAGATATGACAGTCAAACCAGTGTTGTTTTCTCCAAAATTCCTGTTTTCAAAGATGCAAGAAGCTGCATTAGCATTGATTTCATAATTCACATCAGTGAATTCCTAGTTTGTCTCAAAAAGAGACTTCTAAAAGACATTGGTTTTATTTTTCATACCTAGTGGCTTTTCATTTTTCCCAATCAAGGGAGATGTGTCCCTATTTATACTACTTATTATTACACTAAAATGTTGTCTCCTTCCTACTTGGAAAAAGTAATTTCCAATTCCTGTATATAATGGGGGGGGGGTAGGGAATAGCAACTATTTCTGCTATTAATCTCTTTTAAAGCTTTCTAAACCATTGTGTATTAATACAAAGGGAATTAAGCTGTCAACATCTGTGCTTCACTCATTCTACAGATTTCAACTGGTACGTACTGTATATCTAGCTTTGTTCTAAGTTCTTGTCCTTATAGAGCTTAAATTCTAGAAGATTTTAAATTCTGAAAAGTACCAGGTTAATAAATTGTCCTCTGAAACAGCTATTCCAATAAGAATTCATCTTATTGGAAAACACAAATGAACTAAACAATGCCACAGTTTCTCCAATTGTCTTTAGTCGCTTCTCTTTATTTGAACTCGACCTTAATGATTTTTTCAATGGTGGAAATTGAGAAACAAATCTTCACACAAAGTGGCATACATTCATTTTGTACAGCTGCAGATAGACTGAACTATTTCACCAATTCTGGTTAAAATCCCCTATGAATGTTGTGGGCCATTAGGAAATTGAGCAATAAAAGTTACATTCATTAATTCAATTGTTTGATGAGTTAGTATGTGTTGAGCCTCTTGTAAAACCAACAGTGATGTGCAGTAAAGACAAATATTTATATTATTAAATTGGAGCATACCAATTTCTTGGAAATGTTCCCTAGCTTTACCCACCCCCATTTATATTGAAGTGTAATAGACAAATAAAAATTATATATTCTTCATATTCATTTGATGATACATACATTATATAATCACCACCAGATTCAAGCTAATTACATACCCTTCACCTCATCTTGATATAATTTTTCATATATATATTGAGAACACTTAAGATCTACCTTTTTAGCTAATTTTAAGAATACAATATAGTACTATTAATTATAGTTACATTTCTATGCGTTAGATCTGCAGATCTTGCATCGCTGAAAATCAGCACACCTTGACCAATGTGTCCCCATTTCTCCTCTTCCCCCCAGTCCCCAGCAACTGCCATTCTGCTCTACTTCTATGAATTGAATAGCTTCTTAATTTTTTTCCCTTTTCTTTCATTTCTTTAAACTACTGAAAACACTAGATCGGCTTGTTTTATAAAATAAAAAGATTTTTTTTGAGAGCAGACTAAACACACTGATACTTGGATAGATGAAAGGCAGAGTTCTATTACAGCTTTGAAGAAGGAAGGCTGCCAGGCAGGACCACAGGGGTTGTGCCTAGGGATGATGTGACAGCAAGTTGCCTCTACAGGAGCCAACTTATATTTGGAAAGTGAGGAAGGGTTAGCTGGATTTCTCCAGCATCCTGTGGAGTAGTTAACTTGAATAATTTTGGAAAGCTCTGGAGCTATGGAACTGCTCATAAATGTGTGGCACCTACCCTTGGGGCAGTAAACCTGGTTCAGAGGAGTCCCAGAATGTAAAAGTCTGATAAGCGAAAGAGTAGGGTGTGAACTTAATCAGTTATTGGAGAACAACAGATTGGCCTCTATCCAGGACCTCAAAACTGGGTCAAGATTGCATTTTAAAACTACTGTATTACATGGCTGTGTCTAATGTATTTAATCAGTTTATGTAAGATAAAGTTTTCTTCTACCCAAGAAATAGCAGAGGTAAATTTATTACTTGCTTCAAGCACAGGAAACTGAACCAGTTAGCAATGCATATGAAATCATAATTCCTGAAGTGTGAAAATTATATAATGTTAGTGATGTCTACCAGATATTTTGGTTTTCTTATATACACAAAAGCATATCTATGTCTATATCTGTATCCTTATATATCTATAAAATGTTGATAATACCTCAAAGGGATTTTAAGGATTAAGGAAGTCTTATTTATATGTAACATATAATCTTACATATTATACAATGCTTTCTAGCACCATCAACAATAACTAAACAAGTCAGCAGTGGGGAATTATATATCTTCAAATCTCTTATTCCAAAATGTATTAAAAAAAATCACAAGACCCTATTAAGTAATTATCCATTAATATTCTCAAGCACAATGAACACAGTGTGCCTCATATCATGGATTATAATATCACATTCCAAAATAATCATCACATTTTGCATTTATTTTTGTGAAAAAGAAAAAATTCTTTCAACCATCCTGTGGCACACACATTCCCATATACACACACACACAGACTTCCAAAGTCCAACTTAAGTTCTGCTTTGACTTTGAAATCTTTTACCACCTGCTAAATCAACTCACTATAAATACCATGTAACATTATTTAAGTTTTCTGCTTTAGTTATTTTCCAGTTATGAATAAGCATAATCCAAGTGAATACAAGTGTTATCTTAGTGTTGGTAGAAATACATACCCTAGCCACAAAGCTGTACGTCCTCTTTCCAACCTTCAAACTAGGAAGGCACAGCATGAGCTGCTCATTTCACATAGTTTACAAAACTGGAAAGATATGTAGACTGAGTCACAGGTTTGTTTTTCTGGTCTCTAGATTGCCATTTACTGACTCTGAGATACAGGGAAAGAATTTTATTTTATTTTATTTATTTTATTTTTTTATTTATAATTTTTAATATGTACGACTCATAGTGCATGTATTTAGCATCTCTTTACATACAATTGTTTGCATACAGAGTATATTCGTACAATTCAGGTCTTCAATCATGCATTTAGGAAAATGATATCCATCTCATTCAAACACCTTTTCTTTTCTTTTTCCTTTTCTCCCTCTCCCTCCCCCCTTGCTCCCTCCCTTACTCTCCCTTCCCTTTGACCATTCTAGTGTTCTTCTAGTCCTCGTATGTACCTTCCCATCCAACAATGCTATGAACTAGCCTCCTTATTAAATAAATAATTTAAGCACCTGATCTTTGAGTTCTTTCCAGGGAACTGTGTGATATGAATATGTATTTTCTATGAAGCATGATTTATTTTGTTTAAAATCAGTGTAATTCCAAATTTCCCAATTTATACAGTATTAGGAGAATACATCAATCTTTGCATTCAAGACAATTTCCCAAATTCCTAATACAGATCTGTAACTCAACTAGACCTTTAGGATAGAACAACAAACATATTATCAGTTATAACATGTACATTTTTCACACTTTAACATCCCTAAAATAAAATATCTCATCATCAATGAAGTGTTATGATCATCACAAACCATATTTTTACCATTTAAAATCTCTGAAATTGTGATGCATCTTAATTAACTACATTAATAATATATAGATCTTGCCTTAAAGTATAAAGAAACAAAGTTGATAAGACGAAATAGAAATTAACTGTGAAGTATCACTAGAGAATATAGGATATACCACAAGATCACAGAGAAAAAAAGAGGCATTAAATTCAGTTTGGGATAGACTTAGAAGGGGAATGTGTGGCCTATTATATTTGTTCTGGTGTATTTATAAACAATGTTAAGAGATGTAATGTATGCCCCCACCCAAATTCATATTTTGAAGTCCTCAATCCCTAGTCTCCCAGAATGTGAATGGATTTGGCCTTTACAGAGGCAATTAAGTGAGGTCATTAGGCTGGGTCCTAGTCCAATTTAACTGGTATCTTCATAAAGAAGGGAAGTTTGGACACAGAGACACTGGGTGGGTGAACACTAAGTAAAGACCATATGAGAACAAAATGGTGAGTTGACCATTTGCAAGCTGGGAAACAGGTCTCAGAAGAAAACAAGTTTATCCACATCTTTGCTTTGGACTTCTTTACTCCATAACTGGGGAGGGTAAGGGGTGGGAATCTGTTGTTTAAGTCACCCAATATAAGATATTTTGTTTCAATGCCCTAGAAGCCTGGCATAGGTGACCCAATTTATCTCACTAAGAATAGCCAAGTGAAGAATCATAGAAACAAAGAAATGGTGGCAGAAAAATAACCTGCAAACAGCATGCTATGAGAAAATTTTATTCATAGAAGCTGTGACTATGTGCATATGTGTAGAATCTGGACTGTAGAAAGTGTGCTTAGTAAAGGAAGTGGTGAATGAGAATTGAAGCTGGAGAAGTAATCCAGTGCCAAGAACTTGAAATTTGGGTAAAGGAATTTAGAATCTATCTCATGGGCAGCAGAGGGTGTTTTAGGAATGTAGAAAATTTCCAGTAGTAAGATATGTGTGGTTTGTTTAAAGCATGTCAAAAGTGGCCTTCCTTTATTGTCATGAAACAAAATACTAGAATCGTTTCTAGCCTACATTTAAACACAAAAGAAAATAAGTAAAGTGAGCATGTCTATGTATGTATATATCAGGAGCTGACTTCTTTACAAGGGTCAGGTATGATAAAAATAAATACTAGATTGAGTTGAAAATTTTTTAGTCTCCTGGAGCCTCTTACATTCTGTTAACATTACCACCTTCTTCTGTGCTGCTCAATTCCATTTAGACTTCACTGTCTTTATAGCTATTCTGAACTCATTTTTCTTACCACTGGTACCACACATTACAAAATTGATATTCCTCTATTGACTCTAAAAAGTCATAAGAATATACGTTTGGAAACTAACATTCTCAAGAATACAGATGTGGAGGTTCACACAATTAATTAAAGCTTTAAAACTACCCCTCTTGGAGGTCTTAGATAATACTTTAGCAAGATGTTCCATATGACTAAGTTGTGGCAACTTTGGTTAATTCAACACAGCTGTTTAGAGAGAGAGAGTGTGTGTGTGCACACACACATTTGTGTGCAAATTTATATTTACATATACATATATTTTACTTGAGAATAAAAACTAGGTTTTACTTGAAGAGAAATGCATAGTGGGAAAAATATTATAATAGCACAAAATTCCATATCAAAACAGATTGCCTTTTTGGGGAATCTTTTACACCTCAGATTTGCATTACATCATTTTAAACAAAGATCAGGCATATATCACTTGGAAGATATAAATACTAAAATATTCATTTTGGATAAATATAATACATCTCCTTGGAAGATGCTAGTGTTCCCTTTGCCTTGAGCAAGTATCATATGACTGAGGAGGATGGAAGAGTGGGGACTTGACTAGGCTGGGGAGAATACTGATATTCCTTGAATGGTTGCACAGCATGCCCCCAAGAGTAAAAATGGGGTCTGACTTCCAGCCAGGGTCTACTCGCTAGGTTAAGACTTCATGACAGTCTCTGTTTTGCTTCTGGTTTTATATCTTTGTAGGGGCACATTAGGTTCTCTGTAGGGTCCAGCATATATTGAACACAGAAATTATATGGTAAATTGAATTGAAGAATTAAGTCTAGGCAAGAGCTTCAGCTTTCATGAAGGACTGGGTTATTTAAATATGACTGTGACCTATGTGTGCTGTGTGTAGGTTAAAATATATTGATCTATGGATTTTAGACATTTGGCAAATTAATTTACCCACATTTGGTGATAAATATATCCTCAATCCCAAAATTTTATGAAATACTGTAAGATTATGTCAAAATTTTGACAATATAATCTGTTCATATTTAAATTATCTTGGGAGAGAATAATTCCAATTATAAAGGAAAAATACTTTTCAAAGAATATAAAGAAAAAGATTCTGTTTTGTTTTTTTTTTTTTAGTCTCTTAACTATGCTTACAAGCTACAAAAATTATAGCCTTTCCTTTAACAAAGATGTATAGACATGGAAGAAGAAAGATTCTAAAAACTTAAGGAATTTGAATTCAAATCCTAGAGTAATTGAATGAAAAAAATTTTTCCATCTCCCCAGTTGCCATCAGGGAATGTTAAATGCGCACACACACACACACACACACACACACACATATTTTGCTTAAGCATCAATGGTTAGTATTGGTAACATAACTAAGATTTATTTCATGTTTTTGAAATTAATCATGATAAGAACAGGAACGGACTAATCCTTTTTTGAAGTAAAACAGAAGAAGCTGAGAGTGTATTTGTACTAGGGCTGCCTCTGACTCATAAGGTGACTTTATTTATTAGAAGAAGGCTCCCTCTCTTCCTGGTGCTTACAGCTCTGACCAGGGGAGTTGACACAGGCTGAATTCAACTCCTTGCTACACCCTTAGCAGGCGCCACAGGTAATGTACAATGAGAACTTGCAGCTACTTTTCAGCAGCAAATATTTGCTGGGTATATACCAAATGCTACAGTGAATTTAAAATTATTTAAACTGAAGACCTATGGATATAAATTATTAATAAATACATAATCTCCTTTGACTCACCTCCAAATAATCCATATGCACATAGGTAACAGTGGGCTATTTCCTATCTAAACATAATATGCTGTTAAATTCTGTTCTCTGCTTAGATTTTCTGTTCACCATCCATGATCTTTATTTCACATTTCATTTTTTCCTGATTCAAACATGACCCATTTTATATCCAACTTGGATTCCACATTTTCTAAAATTATTTTAACCCAGGATATTATCTTTGACTTAGGAATTCTGAAAGTAATTGCCTGGAATATATTTATGTGTTTGTATGTGTGTGTGTATGCTGTCTTACTATTTATTTTAATTTATTGTTGGTATTGTTCCATGAGGATCTCAACAGTTTATAGTTTATTGGATTAAAACTCAATAAGTTTGGAGAAACACATATAAGAGCATATTAGATTTTTCCAGAGAAATAGAACCAACAGGAAGGATACACACACACACACATATACACACATATATATGCATACACACACATTCATGTGTACATGTGTATGGAGAGATATTTTAAGGAATTATATGATTGTGGAGGCCGGCAAGTCTGCATCTGGAAATATAAACGAGAGTAGTTGATGCAGTCTTGAGTATGAATTTCTCAAAGCAGAAGATTGGCAACAGGCTGGGATTCAATGTTACATTTTTTGAGCAAAATCCTTTCATTTTCATAGTATTCAGTTCTCAGGCCTTCAAATAATTGGACTAAAATTATTGTACTAAAAATACACCCACAGAATAACAATCAATGAACTATCATGTATTATTGTTTCCAATGTCATTGAGAATCTAATTGGAATAACAACTATTATAACAGTTTCACCTCTGTCTTCCATGTGTATTAACTCTTGTAAATCATTAATTTCAATATGTCAGCAGTTAACATTAAATGGCAGAATAAGCGGTTTATTTACTGGGTGACTACAATAATACATTTGCCCAATCCAATTGCCTTTTTTTGTCATGCGTTTCAAAGCATACCTCTGTTTTATGAGAACTTTCTGTTTCAAAATCCACTTAGTGTACTTGATCATTATATAGGCTGCTTAAACATGCTCAACATTTATAGGGATAGGATATTTCTGCTTTAACATTTTGGAAAAGCAAGCTCACATGCAGTCTCCCAGCTGTGTAGGCTATTACCTCACTGATGCAAGTAACTAAATATTCTTATTCATATACGTTAATGAAGTATCTGAATAGCCACTTGCCTGTTCAGTGAACTTGACCACTGAATCAATTTGATACAAACCTCACCCACCAGGAAACTTCACCTCTTAGTGTTAATTCATAGCTTAAAATTAAGCCCTTCAAAAGCTTTCTACTACTTGCTCTACTCAATTTAGAAAATTTCATTAAGTGAGAATTCTACAAGTTTTATCTTCCTTAAGGCAGGCTAGGTATTTTCTTTTTCTTTTTCTTTCTTTCTTTTTCTTTTCTTTTCTTTTTTTTTTTTTTTTTTTTTTTTTTTTGATACTGGGGATTGAACTCAGGGGCATTTGACCAGTGGACCACATCCCCAGCCCTTTTTTTGTATTTTATTAGAGACAGGGTCTCACTGAGTTGCTTAGTGCCTCGCCATTGCTGAGGCTGGCTTTGAACTCATGATCCTCCTGCCTCAGCCTCCCAAGTGCTGGGATTACAGGAGTGCGCCACCACACCTGGCGTGGTATCTTTTAATTTATATTTTGTGTGTGTGTGTGTGTGTGTGTGTGTGTATACAAAAAAAAAAACATATAAAATTGTTTTGCTACTATGTAACTGATATTAGAAGTTTTATAAAAATATGCTCAGTAAGGCTGTAACTATAAATCCCCCATGGTTTCTTCCAGTAAGGGCGCAGCATTATACTCATGAGAAGAACAGTAATTTAATTTTGTGATTTACTAGTAAGGAAAATAGCATTTTCATTACTGGAGATTAGAATCTATTAAGGAGGAAAATGTAACTACTAAATTTTATGGAAAAAATAAAGATAAGCCCATGTAATTAGAAAATTACACCATCCATAGTGTTCAGACAGTATTTTAACTGCTATTCAAAGTAGAAGATGTTTAAAAGAAATTATGGTGGATCCAAGTTCTAACGGGGCTCTTGTAGGTATGTGACTTCAGCTAAATCATTCTAATTTTACTGATTCTAAGATCTGTACTGTAAAATGTTGGAATGGTGATTATTATCATAGTAGAATGATTGACAAACAAGTATTTTGTAAATTCTAGAGTGTGTTCCATATGTGAGATATATTAGATTATACTTACTAAATGTGTAAGTTTTTTTTTTTTTTTTTTTCCCAATAGGGTAATAAATATTACACTAGGATGGAAAATAAGCCTTGGTTCAATAACTAATAAAGTGTTTTCTTTTGTTAAATCAATTATATATTTGGATGACTGTTAGCTTTAAATGTGGTTGTAAGCTTTAAATAGAGTTGTGGTAGGAAGGAAGAAAAAGCAATTTCTTGGTCCTTTTCTAACTCTGAAACACTTTAATTCTATTATTTATAGCTTTATTTTAAATAGTGAGGCAGATATTTTTGTATTTATTTTATAGATTCATAAATTGCATTCAAGGAAGTAAGAGTGAATTGAGCAGATCCCATGGCTAGTGAACAGCAGTGTGAAGGCAAGAAATTGAGATTGTGGCTAGCCCAGGGTCTATCATCTTGGGTAGTTCTCTTTCTATTCAAATTCTGCCTTGATAATACTACCAGTTAGTATATTCAAATAAAATGTCATGTCAAATATTCTGAAAAATAATGATATGTTGGACATACTTTCAGTCAGTGTATCAGGCCTGTGCCAATGGTCTGATTAAGCAGAACCATTAGGGATAGCTTCTGCAGAAAGCTCACAGTCTCAGAAGACAATGCATGCTGCTATTTTAGCATGAGCCTGTGTGGCTAAATTCAGCAACGTATAACATGCTTTGGTGGTTAGAATTAGAAAGCCATGAGTTACCTGAAAGGGAAGGATAGAAAAAATAATGTTGTTTTGCTCATTAACAATACAGCGAAAAAACAGGAGAAAAGAGATACATCATTTTGAAAGAATAATAAAGAATCTCAATTATATCTAGAATTTGTACATTAGACATGGCATTTTAAGCTCTTTGCCTGATTGTGTATACACATATGAAATAAATCATTCTCTTCATACACATTTTTTATTTAATCTTCGTGACAAACCTAGGCAGTAGATTTATCCTCATATTACAAATGATGAATCTAATGTTCAGATATTAGGAAGTATAAGTTTGCTATTTGTCTTCCTCATTATATTGTGATTTCATGGGAGAGAGCATATAATAGTAGAAATAACTTGGTTGTGCTGAACTCTGTCTCATAAAGGTCGAATGTACCTTGACAAATTACTTACCCTCTCCAAATCTGTTTTCTTACATATAAAAGCAGAAGCATTGTGAAGATCATATAAAATGTCGATAGGGCCTAATACATATGATCGATATAATGAATGTATCCTACTTGTTTATATATCATATGTAGTATAAAACACATTCAGAGATTCTTTGTAAGTGTGGGGGAGAGATTTCATTCAGGAGTATTCTGCATGGGGGCATCTACTACAGCTGGTGACTTAGCTATAAAAAATCAAACACATTTATGTTATTGTTTTGTTTTGTTTTTGGTACCGGGGATTGAACTCAGGGACACTCAAACACTAAGCTACATCCCCAGCCCTTTTTTTTAGTATTTTATTAGAGACAGGTTCTCACTGAGTTGCTAAGAGCCTTGCCATTGCTGGGGCTGGCTTTGAACTCTCAATCCTCTGCCTCAGCCTCCCAAGTGTTGGGATTACAAGCATGCGCCATCGCACCTGGCTATTTATAAGTTATTTGTAAAATCATAAATTAAGGTTATAAATAACTTTCAGATGATAAGGAAAAGTCATTTTAATAGTGCATTGAAATATTAAGAGAAACTTGAATAAATCTAGGTAAGTATTAGTCTTTTACTTTAGCAAAAATTTATCTTATACTTCAAATTTGTGTTATTACTCAAACACATACAAGTATGGTGACATAGGAACAGTTAATACTGAGTAAAACCTAAACTGAAATACAAAAGTGGAGACTGTTTTTATCCTGAAGTTTGCATCTTGGATAAACTGAGCATGAATTATAAAAGCTTTCATTCAGAGAAAGTAAAACCCCACATTTTGTAAAGTGGAGGTGGGGGAAAGGAAACACTTCCGAAGACCTCAAGCTGATACAGCATTATTTGATTTCACAGTAGAAGATCACCCAGATAGTGATTAGAAACCACAACATCCAGGCTTATTTAATTTCCATTGAACCAAAATAACCATTCATCAATTCCATTGTGAATGTCCAGCTGGCCTTTTCTTCACGGAGGAGAGATGAGTATGAACCATTCTTGAATATAGTTATTCTTATTTGCAAATCTTATAAGTTTGTGACAAACACAAACCACAGAATAGTAAACACCTTATGGACACAAGACTTAGAGCATAGTGTCCAGCTAGTGCTTATAACAGCTGTAATTTTGACACATAGATGCACCCGAAAGGCCTTGACTTATTAAACACAAAGTAAGCTTAGGAAAATGAAAATAGTTTGTCTGCCAATGCAGAAGCTGCATATTAAGACTTAAATTCCCAAACTTTAAGGGAACCCCTTACTTTCAGCCTTTTATTCCTTCATTCCCCTTACTATTCAATTTCACAATTGCAAAGATCAATCTTTCCAAGTAGTTGATTGATTGGGATCATTGATTTTGTACACAGAAGGTGTGAAAAAAACACACATAAGTCTTGCTCAGCATTTCAGCAAATTTCCTCCATTAAGTGTTTATATTGGCAGACGTAAAATTTATGTTTCGAGTGTGGAAATGGCTCCCCGATGGACATAGATTTCAGGGTCATCCCCCAGTTCACCCTTATAAATGTCTTAATTAGAACAATGGTAAAACACAAGCAAAGAAGGTACAGATCTCTGAGTTCTTGAGGAAGAATAAAAGCAAAACCTTACAAGGGGCAATGTAAACTGACTCTAAATATCTATATCCCTCTATAAAATAGCAGCTGATACTTTTATCCAAAACTTACTTCTCTACTTTCGTAAAGTCTCAGTGTTATTTTTATTACCTAATTACAAGGGTATGTTGCTATTACTAGCTTAAACTGACAACATTTAGCTAAGGATGAGGATAGTAGTACTTCCATGCTTAGTGCCTCACCATTGCTGAGGCTGGCTTTGAACTCATAATTCTCCTGTCTCAGCCATCTTGCCCAGAGGTCTTGGCTTTTTAAAAAGAAGTGTGATCACTACCCAAAGTTAGTTGCAAATAATTAAGTATTAAATTATAGAGTAACCATGCATTTGTTGCCTATGCTTTGGAGATTATATGCATAAAATGTTTGCCCAGACCAAAATCAAGAATTTTTTCCTTCTACTTTTTACTAGTAGTTTTACAGTTTCATTTAAGTCTTTAGAGTTCATCTTGAGTTGAGTTTTGTATATGATGTGAGAAATTAGTCTGATTCCATTCTTCTGCATGTGGATTTCCAGTTTTCCAAAGACCATTCTTTTCCCATTGTGTATTCTTGGCAAATTTTTGATGATCAAGTGACAGTAATATGAAGATTTATTTCTGGCCTCTCTTTTCTGTTCCGTTGGTCAACGTGACTTTTTTTTCATGCCAGTTCCATGATGTTTTGATTACTATAGCTTTGTAGTGTATTTTGAAATCAGGCATTGTGATGATAACTCCAGCTATTCTTGTTTTGCTCAAGATTGAATTTGTTTCACAGATTCTTTTCTGATTCTGGATGACTTTAAGGACATTTTTCTGTTTCTGTGAAAAATGTCATTTCAAATTTCATAATAATGGCACTGAATCTGTAGATAAATTTGGGTAGTAGACATTTTAATAATATTCTTCTAATCCATGATGTATGATATCTGTGGTTGTGTCTTGCTTAATTTTTTTCATCAGTATATGATAGTTTTCAATGGATGAATATTTCATGTGGTTAAGTTTATTTCCAAGAATTTTATTTTGGTTTTCATAGTCTTGTAAATGGAATTTTTTAAATTTCTTTTTTGGAAATTTTATTGTTAGTGTATAGAAACCCTAATGATTTCTGTATATTTATTTTGTATCTTGCAATGATACCATCTTGAATATAAGTGATAAGAATAGGCATCCTTGCCTTGTTCCTAATGTTGAAAGCTTTTCATCATTTCAGTATGATGATACTGGTGGGATTGTAACATGTGGACTTTACTATGTTGAGTTCCACTCCTTCTATTTCTAATTTGTTGACAGTTTTTATTATGAGAAATAATGTTGAATTTCATCAGTGCTTTTTCTATATCACTTGGTATAAACTTATAATTTTTTTCTTTCATTTTGTTTATGTGGTGTATCATACTACTTATTTACATAGGTTGAACTATCCTTGTTTCCCAACGTTATCCTTTCATCCATTTTATCAGGATTAGTTATGCTCTTAATGTGTAGTTAAATTCATTTTGCTGGCATTATGTTGAGAATTTTTTGTATCTGTGTTCCTCAGGGATAAATTGTCCTGTACTTTTCTTGTAGTATCCTTATCTGAATATGTCATGATGAGGGTAATCCTAGCCTTGTAAAAGGAGTTTGTAAGTGTTCCCTCTTTCTTAATTTTTTGGAAGACTTTGAGAAATCTTGACATTAATTCTTCTTTATGTGTTTACTAGAATTCACTAGTGAAGCCACCAGGATTATCCTTTTCCTTGTCAGGCTTTTGATTACTGATTCAGTTTTAGTCTGAGTTCTCCAGAGAAACAGAACTGATAAGCTATACAGACACACTAAAAGGAATTTATAATGGGAATTGACTCATGTAATTATGGAGGCCAAGAAGTTTCATAATATGCTGTGTCTGTAAGCTACAGAGCCAGAAAATTCAGTGGTACAATTCAATTTGAATCCAAAGACTTAAGAATCCAGATAGCCAGTGGTATACTTCTCATTCCAAGGACCACAGCTTAAGAATTAGTGGATGAGGGAACACTGCTGTAAGTCCCAGAGTCTTAAGACCTGAAAACCTGGAGCTTTGATATCCGAGGGCAGGAGAAGATGGTTATTCCATATCTAGAAGAGGGAGGGAGTTTGTCTTTTCTGTTTTTATTTTATCTGTACCTTTCATGAATTAGATGGTACCACTCATGATAAATTACATCATCTTTAATCAAATGCTAATTATTTTTTTCCAGAAACTTCCTTACAACCACAAGAAGACATAATTTTTTTCCAGATAACTGGGTATCCCTTTGTCAATTTGACACAAAAAATTAACCAACATGGTCTCCTTACTCATTATTCATCTGTTTATATTTTTTCATGACCCAGTCTTGCCAGAGCTATAAATCATGAAAACTTAAGTTCGGGAGATGGAGAGAAAAGCTGGAAAGTCTTTGAAGGTATAGAACAAGGCAGAAAAACATATGAATATGAGTACACCTCTGGGCAATGATCAGCTAGTGACAGTGTCCATTGAGGAGAAGATGAAGGTGGATGCTCATTTCATCTTTGTGGGCAACATGGACCACAGAATAGCTAGGAGCACATTTCAGTGGCCATGCTTCCATCAATCATATTACCATATGTGTGACAAAGTGCGTGGCCATCCCAAAGGTTTACCATAACTTGAGTTCAGACAAAGAGTACTGAGACAAGTACTCTCTGGCCCTAGATGAGTTCCTATTTGGAGAGAGAAAAATGCCAAGACCAACTATAACTTTCTGACTCTTAATTCTGTAGTGGTTTTAACAGCAAAGCCAAGGGTCATGTCACAGTGGACAGGCCAGAGCAACATCCTGGTAACCTCCTTAGTTAAAAAACAAAAAGAAGTAACTATGCATTAGGAAAGTGGGGGGAGGGGGGCTGAGGAGGAGAAAAGGAGAGAGGGAGAGAGAGGGAGGGAGAGAGGACACATAAGAATTAGTAAAAAATGAAAAATTTACCTTATTCTCAACTTTCATACCCCTAATGTGATAATGTCCTTCTGAAGACTAAATTTGTTACTTCATAGAACATGCTTAGAATAATGCATGTAGACAGTCATAATAGCTGGTATTGATACCCCAGTCACCCCGTCTTACCATTTCAGATACATTTTCTATTTTCTCCCTGGCATACTCACAGTGTGAGTTGATTTCTTGCAAAATTCAGCAAACAACTGGAAAAATGTAAAACTGTTTAGATCAGACAGAACTTTCTCAAGTGTGCATTAAAGTGTCTCTAAATAAAATACAAAAAAAAAAGGGCTGGGGATGTGGCCCAGTTGTTGAGTGTCCCGGAGTTCAATCCCCAGTACCAAAAAAAAAAAAAAAAAAAAAAAAAAAAAAAAAAACACAAAGTGGCTTGTATTTGCTAGACTTAAAATAGAATTTAAAAAGAAAAAGATTAGAAAGATAGCAGAATGAATGGGACATAACCTTCCTATGTTCATATATGAAGACAACATAACCAGTGTAACTCCAGGTCATGTACAACCACAAGAATGGGAACCTAATTACAATAAGTTATACTCCATGTATGTATAATATGTCAAAATATACTCTGTCATATATATCTAAAAAGAAAAAAGAAAAAAAGAAAACACAAAAAAATAAAAAGATTAATAAAAATAAAGTTTTCAGGCTAAACTAAAAGGGAAACTAGGTATTTGAAATCCTAAGTAAATTGACTATCAAATTTTTAAAACTGAATAAATCTTCTTGTACACACACACACACACACACACAAAGTTCAATCAGCTTATATTTCCAACTGCCTTATTATTTACTATGCATCTTTTCTTAGCTAAAGAGAGTCTATTTTAGTTCCATCTTACCATGGTTCACAGTGGGGATCTTTGGTCAGTTGAGAAGTTTTCACCACACTCAATCTTCCTCAGAGTTAAATGTATCCATTTAACTTGTGCTCTGACCAATGGCATATGGGTACTACCACTAGTTTTGCCCTTTAAAAGCACAGGATTTTTACTTCCCTGCTGCCTTTTTCCTTCTTGCTTGTTCAAAGGAAGCAGAAAGTGGAGTGTTTGCCATAGATGCATAAGTAAAAGTCAAAAGTCAGAGTCAAAACGACTTGGCCTCACAAAGTCTTCCTATTTTCAACTGATATATGAGCAAAAACAAATTTTGCTTCTGGTATTTATTTTCAGTAGCTTAACTTTTACCTGGACAAATATAAATATCTTTTAATTTGTGAAGAAATCATCTATCCCTATATTATGTGTAAATCTAAATGGAATTGATATATTTTGAAATATTTTCCTCTTCATAATAATATTCCATGTATCGTCACTGAAAAATATTTGAAGCTTTTACCATAAGATTTAATACCCATTCTACTTCTAAATAAGAAATGTTTCTTTGACAGTTGGGGGAAACAATTTTGGTGATTATGGTCTTATATCTCAACTACTATTTCAGTTAAGTAGAAGAGCCCAAACTTAGAAGCATTCAAGTAGCAATATTACAACTCCATCAGAATGATATATCTCTGCACAATTTTTACAGGCTCCAGGAATCATGTGTCTGAAGTTTGAGAGATCTGAAGTTGTTCTCTCTGGGAGCTAAGAACAATTCTTACATCTTCTGACAGAAAATAAATGATAATATATCGAATCATGTTTTCCCAGAAAGACAGACTACTTATTGCCAAAATCTAACTAAATATACTCCAGAGCTATTCCTTAAGAGACAGAAAAAATAGAAATATGACTTTCAATAAGTGAAATTAAGTGTGAGCATTTACACTCATCACAGGAACAATATCTTTCTAAACATAATCTCTGAGAAAATTCCCTCTGAAAGCATCAGAGATAAGGTGCAATTTATATTCATACTTTTTCATCTCATTAGAATCTTTTGTGAGCAATCTTTAGCCTGAAGCATCTGTTTCTGCTTCTCTAAGTGTGGTTAGAAAGTGAAACTGAACTATTTGAGCTATCAGAGTTTACATTAAAGCTGCTCTAGACAAAAATCACTGTGGCCTTTCAATTAATTTGCCAACTACAGTATTAACCATGCCTCTTGCAATGTTAAAGAAGGGATATGTTTGTCTCTCACAATTAGTACATAAAACCTGTGTCAGACAAGATGATAATTTTCAAAATTAATTCTTTTCCCAGAAAGAGATTTATGCATTTAAATGGAAAATGTGAGATGTGTCAAATTTATAATAATAACTTTGCATTTAGTATTCAATAATTTCTACTTTCACCCATCTCTCACTCTATAAATCAGGTATAAAACATAGCTTGTACAATACTGGCTAAAGTCCTTGCACCTGTACATCCTTAAAATAGCATATTATGTTAGTATCATCTAAATGTTATATCCTATATAATAACATAGATGACATTTTAGTGACTGAAATAAATATTTTGATTTTTTTTTCCCAAAAGTAAGTATCAGTTGTCATATGTATATTTTGAATGTGTACTCTCCAAATCCCCGTCAAAACTTAACCCCCAATGTGATAGAATTAAGAGGATGGTTGGGTCACAAAGGCTTCTCTCTCATCTATGGAATAAAGGAAGCTTCACATAATATTACACTTTGTCTTTCTGTCCCTTCTAGAATGGAAGGATGTTACATTTGTACCCTCTGGAGCCTCCAATGTGCCATCTTGGAAGCAGAGAGATTAGGGTTTAACACTTACTCTACTGGTGTCTTATTCATGAACTTCTAGCCTCCAGAATTGTGATAAATTTCTGTTGTTTATAAATTACTCATTCTCAGGTATTTTGTTACTGTAGCACAAACAAATGAAGGCACCAAATAAATACAGTTATTCCCTTCCTGTCTTCAAGAATAAGTTAAGATTTCCTGTGTCACATGTGTAAATGTGATCCTGATGACAGTCCTTCCTGGAGAAGTGCTTTAAATTATTTTTCAGGGAATTGTATGAAGCTGTTCATTCAAAATATTGTACCCATCTCTCTATGAAGTTACTTAGAAACTACCTAAGACATGAGTGAATGGAACATCTTTTATTATTCTCCATAGAGATATAAACTGAAGGGTAAGCATCATCAGCAACTTATTCTGAATGAATAACTGAATGAATGAATAAATAGATTGAGACTGGTAGGTAACCAAGTGTAGATTTAAATACTATCACACATCATTAGAATGTAAGTAATTATAAACTAAAATGAATAATTAAAGAAATATAATGAGGCAAGTTTAAAATTTGTTACTTCTTTTCTTATTAAGTATATTCAATATTCCTATTCATATTATTACTTAACATTGATGATTGTATGTTGCTACTTATTTCTCTTGTATAAAAAAATGACCTTAGGTCTTAAAATTAATTATCGAATTGTATAACAATTGCCACTTCAGATTTTGAAACATTATCCTACAAAAAAAAAGCTACAATATTTACTTTAAAACATTCTTAGAATCAACTCTTAGCCATGCCATAATTACATTGCTACACAGTTTCAGAAATAGTGTAATAATGGACAAAAGAAGGACAGAAGAATAAGTAGAAGACTGTTGCCCCAACAAAGAGTGAAGAGAATCTGTAGTTGTCTGGTCTAGGAATATTCACTTTTAAATTTGTTTATTTTGACAATAATATTCCCGCCAACCCAAGAAAAAGGACATGTTGAGAAAGAGAGGTCTGAAGTTCCCTGGCTATAGGCAGATAATGTGATCCATTCAGATTAGTCTTCTCTCACATTCTCAGCCCTTCATCAGCTTCTGCTTGCCCTGGCTTAGTTATCAGCTGTGTGGTATCAGGAGTCATCCCAGCACTACTTAGTTTCAGGTAGATATGAATCTAACCCCAACTGTTTACTGTAAAACAAAGAACAAGTCCCCCCACCCCCCAAAAAAAACCACCTTCTTCATATAAGGCATGTATGTGACAGTAGCTATAAATTCAGGGCAATTTTTCAGGTAAGTATGTAGTGTTGAGGCCAAGCTGGCTATACAGCTGGTGTCTACTCTAATGACAGTGAGTTCCTCTCCACTGGGGGTTATCCATGCTGTAAATGTTGTTAAATAATTTAAATAACATCCGTGGAGTAAATGTGAATATTAAGAAATTAACACTTTAGGAATACAAAAGTTTCAGTAGAGAATAGACACATTTCTGGTTGTAAGAGCTATTTAGCTGCCCCAACATTTTGCTCGCCCACTTTGCATCCTTCCTGCGTTCTTCCTGAGTATTCTTCTCTCCCTCACCCTAGATTTCCATTAATCTATAATTGGGAACAATCTGTATTTCATTTTCTTATTTTCCTTAACTCCTCATGGGTTCTCGAATTCTATCCCTAAATAGTTCAGGATTTGTTTTTCAATAACAAGTAGGCACTCTGGTTTCAGTTACAGGAACTTTGTTTACTTGTTTGTTTAAATGCACTCTAATGTTTAGAGCAGTTTTGTGTTCACAGGAAAATTATGTGGAACAAAGTTCCCATTTCTTGCCTGTCTGCTTCTCACCTCTAATACACAGTCAGAATATCTCTTTCAACATCCCCAAATTATAGTGGTAAATATTTTATTGTCTACAAAATTATATTGACACACCATTATTATCCCAAATCCATAGTGCCATGGCAAATCCATTAGACTCCACCTTGGTTTTTGACAAATGTATACTGACATGTACCCATCACTGTAGTATCTCACAGAGAAGTTGCATTGACTTAAACTCCTCTGTGCTTGAGTTATTTATCCCTGCCTCCACACAGCTCATGGCAACCTCTGATCTTTTCACTGTCTCCACAGTGAAAAGCCTTCTCCAGAGTGTTCTTACAGTTTGAATTATATAATATGGAATTTTTCAGGTTTATTTCTTCAACAGATTAATATATATCGAAGGTTTCATAGTTTATTTCTTGCTATAATAGATCATATTCCATTGTCTAGGTATACCAGAGTTTATCCATTCATTTAATGGAAAACATCTTGATTGCTTTCAAGTTGTGCCAATTATAAATAAAGCTGTTAAAATAAACATCTGTGTATAAGATTTTGTGTGAATGTAATTCTTCTGTTCGTTTGGGTAAATATCAAAGCGTCAAATTGATCAATTGTATGGAAAGTGTATATTTAGTTATTTAAGAAATTGTCAAATGCCTATACCACTTTACATTTCTACCAGCAAAGAAGGAGAGAATTGACATTGCTTTACTTTTTTACCAGCATTTAATATTGTGTTTTGGAATTTGGTTATTCTAATAAGTGTGGAATTGTATCCTATATTTTAAAAATTGCAACACTGTAATGACCGTTTGCTAAACTCTTCAAATGTTTGTTTGTCATCAGTATCTCTTATTCAGTGAGATCTATCCAGTTCTTTTGCCTGGTTGTTCATTGGGCCTTTTTATTGTTGAGTTCCAAGAGTTCTTTATGTATTTTGAATAGTAGTCCTTTACCAGATGTAGATGGGCAAATACTTCCTACCAGTCTGTGGTTTGTATTCTCATTATCTTACCAATGTCTTTCATAATTTCCTGTTCTTATAGTTGTATTATCGAATGTGTTATTTAAATTGGAGGCTCTGAGACTACTAGATTAATCTAAACTGCCTTTTATGTCTCACCCTTATGAAGTATATATTTCAAGTAGCATTTTGATATCACAACTTATTACAAAGTGTGGTAAATAAAAGCTAGAAAATTAATAGAGATTTAGAAATTTCAATACCCTATTGCTTTTTAAGATTTTTTTGTTGTTGGTAAAACAAAAAAACAAACATCTCTCCCCCATGTATTACATTTTCAGGTTGTCATTATTAAACTGAGAGAGAAAAAATATACCATAAATAAAGTATCCTGTCTAGTTTCTTGAATGTTTCTCACCAGTGGGGGAAAAAAAAAATACTGGTTATACCTAAGAAGTACAGAATGAAACTTGTAAATGTAACTTGGGAGACTGAAGTTAGAAGAATAATCATAGCCCATTGTGGGCTTTTCTAAGTGAGATCTATATACTTTTTTTATAGGTCCTTTCTAAGCATATGACTGAGAGCCACATGCATAGTTATATCAAGGGTCTATTATTTGCATGGATTAGGACAGACTTTTCACAGACAATTTTCTGTTCTTTTCCTGCCAATGTAAATACCAAATCCTATTAAAGTAAGAAGAGGCATAAGGAAAGGTGGATTGCATTCTGTCACAATGGAAGCACAGTTAGTGAGCTGAAGATTTTTTTTTTTCTGCTCAGATCACTAGAAATCAGAGTTGTCTCATTAAATACACACTCTGAGAATGGTCTGATCACCAGACTTGTTGTGCTAAAACCTTTGAACATTTACACAGAAGCTTAGGTAAATTTCAGAATTGTCACCCATTCTCAAGGAATTTGAACTTCACAGTTCTGCAGATCTTATCAAAATGCTTCCATTAACTCTTCCTAACCTATTCATTTTGTGTAAGAAAGAAATGATGCTTAAAATATCATTGTAAATGTATCGCTGTTTTTTTTTTTCTGATGAAAGAAAAAATTATTTAAGCTATGTACTATGTAAAAGGAAATAATGACTGAAAGTCTAAAATAAGCAAAAGTAAATTAGAAACAATAAAGGGTTTTTTGAGAGATATATTGTGGAAATAACTAATATGCTAATATCAAACTTTTAGGCAAAAACATTTTTATGTTATTTACTCAATGCATATAATTTCTGGGGGCTTCCAGTACAAATTCTTAAAAACTACATGTTTAAAATGTTTCAGGTGAAGGTGCTGGCAGGGCCCTGTTTACTCTAAAAGCCCTAGAGCACAATCTCCTCTGGGACTTTCTATTAGCTTCTGGTATTGCCAACAGACCTTGATAGTTTCGGGCCTGAGTGCTTTCAATCCAATCTCTTTCTTCATCTTCATGTAGTGTACTTCCCATATGTCTGTCCATGTCTGTTTACTCTTCTAAGGACCTGCTTTACGTGGCCTTATTAGTGCCTTCCCACTGTATGACCTCTTAGCTTGGTTTTGTTTGCAAAGAATCTGTTTTCAAATAAGGGCACATTCTGAGAGCCCAGGAAGGATATAGACTTATTATTCAACCCAGTACACAATACATGAACTTTTTTGATATAGAACCATCTCATTTGAGTCCAACCTCTTCCAGTTAGTAGTTATCTAGTCTAAGATATTACCTAATCTTCCAGATTCTTCTGGTATAAAAAGATGATAACCCTTACTTTTGTTTTATACTTCAAAAAAATGTTTGTGAATTGTCAAAGTATTTGCTACATAGAACTTTCTGGGAAAAAAAAAAACTTACTATTTTGTAATTATTATAAGAATCAAAGAAGCTATTTTTCTTTATAAGTAACTAAGTTGTTTGACTAGTACTTAGAGAAGAAATACTAATCTTTATCAAAACACGAACAATTTAGTGTAAGTGTTGTCACACTTGCTTTGATGTTAAAATACAATGAGTATGCCTTCATTATTGTTGGCAATACACTTTAATCTAGCAGACTTTATGGGAGGTAGATGGAAATGGTGCTTTTGAAAACCTTGGATGAAAATAAACTGTACTACAGTTTACACCATTTTAAAAGAATTATTATACCCCTCCCCTTTTCCTCTTTATAAGTATTTTTTTTTTATTTACTTCATCAATCAATAGTTATTTATCCTCTACTGTATGGAAAATATTATGGTAGGTAACATGAATAACAGAAATATTATATAATCATACTCACAAAGAGTTTATAGTCTTAGAGAACAAAACTAATAATAATAACAAGCATTATTAGCCAGATTAATTGTAACTTTTATAAGAAATTTACTAAACATTTTTCAAATTTTTGTGTTAGGTCAGGCAGTAGATCAGGTGCTATATCAAGATACACAAAGGGATCTGAAAAAAAGACAATCAAAATTATCAATGTAGGCTGCAGAAAGTAAAAGATACCAACTTGTCTAATATGCAATTCGCTTGGCTTTTCCAGTGCATGTTTTTAATCATATTAAAGGAATATTAAATTGAATTGCTTGCTGATAACTTAATATCATTTTGATTATAGATAACTGACTTAAAGACATAATTCAGAAGGAATTCAAAATATTAAATTATATTGTCACAACAAAACTATTCTTATCTACTTAATATATGAATTTTTTCAATATTTTTTCCATTTAAAAAATGGAAAATGGGGATATAAAACTATAATCATTAAAAGACATAGTTCCATTAAAACTGTGTTCTGTTAAACAGTTCTGTTAAAACTTAAAAACAGTTCTGTTAAAACTTAAAACTTAAGCATGTTTATATATGTATACGTATATATATATTTACATATATACACATGTGTATATATACATATGTATACATTTACATATATATTGTTTAATCAGCTGCAAAAAAGTATAATAATTCTGAAAAAAATATAGAGTGTTATATTATCTGGGTTTTAAAAATTACTTTTGTATACTATTTTTTGTGCAGAGTTGTATAATAAGACAACTATAAAAATGTCAAGAATAACTCTGTTACATTGAAAAATATTCTATGGGCAAAGTGGAGTCAAAATGCAATAGTATAGTATAAATTGATACTATGAAACTTCCAACTCCTAAAAAAGAGCTGTTCATGTACATTTTTTTAAATGAACTCTTATGGTTTTCAAGTAACTATGACATTCATATTCCTTTATCCCCAAAAGAGTATAATAGCATCCTAGAAAGCATACCATGAGAAGTTTTTTATATTTATGTTGGAAGTTTTAGATATCAAAATACAAAATATATAATAGTATATACGATGTTTTTTAAAACATTGTATGGCCTATCTGAAAAAGTCTTGAAACCACTCTTATGGAATAAAGACCTAGACATAAAAGCATTTTTAAGGAGTGTGCAGTGTCTGGAAGTTTAATTGTCTGGTGGGGAAGACAAGACATGTGGAACACAAGTTTGGAAAGACACAGAACTCCTAGAGTGCTAAGGAGCTGCTGGCTTAGCTGGTACCACCAACAGAAATGTGACTTGTCACATGTGTAATTTTATTTTTTTTTTTTAGTCATCCACTTATTATAAAGAGAAGAAATGAATGATAACAATTTTAGTAAAATGTTTATTTAATGAAATATATTAGATATTTATTTATGTACCAGAGATTGAGCCCAGTGGGGGCTTAACCACTCAGCCACACCCCAGGCCCTTTTTTTTTTCTTTTCTTTTTTTTTTTCTTTTAAGACAATGGGCTTACTAAGATGCTTAGGGCCTAGCTGATTTGCTGAAGCTGGCTTTGAACTCCTGAATCTCCTGCCTCAGCCTCTAGAGTCACTGAGATTATAGGTGTGTACCACCACACCTGGCTAGACATCTTATTTTAACATGAAATCTATATAAAAATCATCTTTAATCTGGGGCATAGTTCACACTCATAGATCACATCAATTTAGAGTAGCCATGTATCAAGTGGCCAGTAGGCACATGTAGCTGTGTCTTCTTCCTTTAACAGCTCAAATCTAAGCGGGTGTTCCCTAAATTTTATTCATTCATTGTTTTAGTCATCTTTTTCATTGCAGTGATTAAAAGATCTGACGAGAAAAATTGTAGAGGAAGAAAAGTTTATTTGGAAGCTATGATTTCAGAACTCTCGGTCCATAGACAGCTAGGTCCATTCCTTGGGTCTTAAGGTGAGGCTGAACATCATGGTGGAAGAGTATGGCCAGGGAAGCAGCTCACATAGTGATCAGGAAGCAGAGAAACTCCATTCTGCAGAGCCACACCCCACATTTATTTACGTACCAGGGATTGTGCCCAGTGGGGGACTTAATCACTCAGCCACACCCTGGGCCATTTTATTTATTTATTTTTTTTTAAAGACATGCCTCCTATTACAGTGACACAGCCACTTCAATGTTTATAGCAGCACAATTCACAATAGCTAGGTTATGGAACCAACCTAGATGCCCCTCAGTAGATGAGTGGATAAAGAAAATATGGTATATATACAAAATGGAATTTTACTCAGCAATAAGAGAGAATAAAATAATGGCATTTGCAGGTAAATGGATGAAGTTGGAGAATATAATGCTAAGTGAAATTAGTCAATCTCAAAAATCCAAGTACCGAATGTTTTCTCTGATATAAGGAGGCTGGTTCACAGAGTTGTTGGAAGGGGGTACATAGGATCAGAGGAACACTAGAATGGTCAACGGAAAGGGAGGGGAGGGAGGGAGTAAGGGGGGGGGTTGGAAAAAAATTGGTGGTTGAATGAGATGGATATCATTATCCTAAATGCATGATTCAAGATCTGAATGGTACTTATATACTTTGTATACAAGCAGTTGTATGTAAAAAGATACTATACTTGTGCATGATGAATAAGTAAATAAATAATAAAAAAAAAAAAAAAAAAAAAAGAAGACATGCCTCCAGTTACCACTCAGTTAATCCCATCAGGGATTTACAAATTAGGTTAAGGCTATCTCCCAATCATTTCTCCTCCAAAACTTCTTACATTGTCTCACACATGAACTTTTGGGGAACACCACATCTAAACCATAACATTCATGTATCATTGCTATATTCCTCTTGTCTGAACCACAATATAACTAATTATCTAATTTCTGTCATATTCACATATTTCATGTACTATATCAGATTAATATTTTTCTCTGAATTAACTCACTATTTTAACCTAAGTTTATTAATTTTAAAAGTTTTGTCATATTTCTGACATGTCAGTTATAATAGAAGGTAACCACAAACATATGTTAAGCTGTTTTTACACATCAGGTACTTTTTCCTGTAAATTCAGGCTGAGACCAATTGTTCTGTTATAAAGACTGAACAGTTATTTAGGTAGGTAAAATACATACTACTATATGCCTTAAAATAATCAGGATCAAAGAGAGAACAAACTTTACACTGCATTATTTACTCCAAAGTCCCTGTGCCACCTGACATCATCTTAGGACATTAGCATCAAATATCCCACCCTGAGATTTAATCATTGGAATATATTTACAAATTCATCATTAGAAGCTATATATCAAAAGGATAACATATTCAGGCTGATGTATAGTTTGGATGCTAGAATCTGAATTACTCTAGAGGATTAAATATTTAGAACATTGTTTTGATTGTGCAACTTCTCTACATTTATACATTTCCTTGTGTTCGTGATTTTTAACATGTATTGTTGAAGTCTACCAGAGTTATCTTAACATTTTAGCCTCTCAGATTATTGGGGATACTTTGACAAAGAGAGGAGCTGAATAGTTTTGGAATTCTTAATGTCCTTGACAACCATAGAGAACACTATGCCTATTTCATTGTTGATGATGGCATATGGAGGAGATGCTTGAAAGGTTTAGAATAAGGAGGAGTTATGACTCTATCTGTAGGGAATCAGATGCTGAGGATGTGGACCTGTGTTCTTTCTGTTTGTATTAAATGAGAGTGGCCCAGAGTCAAATACCACATAATATTAAGATAAAATAGTTAAAACACATTTATATCTGTCAGAAAGCAACCTCTAGGCTTCTGGGTTTTTGTTACTTTGAATAATTTTACTAGAATCTTGAATCATCTGTGATCAGAGAACATGAATATTTCCCCTGATACTTGATGACTATTGCAAATAATATTGTACTCCCCACTGACAAAATATTATTCTGTTATGATGTACCTGGTAGGTAACTGTATTTGTGGATATATATAACCTCATAGCTATATGACATATGATAAGCAATTGTTTTATTAAAACTACAAGTCCTACAGGGTACACCAAAAAGTTGGCTTTACTGGCATGTCAATATATCTCCAAAATGTAACAAGTATCCAATGTCCCTAGCCCAGAGAAGAGCTTCAAAAATATATTTTGAATGAACAATTTCATTTTAATTAATGAGTCTTCAAATAAAATGCCTACAAAATAATTTCAATAAAAGAATAACATAGAAGTTTTTATGTATCTTTTATAATTTTCTAAGTAAAATAAATTCAGGCATAAATTCCATTAGGCAAGAACTACAGTACTGTAGGTCTGGAAGATTATGGATAACTCTATTTTCTACTTTTCCTGAGATGGAAAAATAATATTTTGTATTAAAAACTAATTCAAAGTTTTACAAGACTACTCCTTTGTCAAAGGGGATGCAGTTTGAGTTACTTCAGGAGTCTGAGGCCACACTCCTTTGCCAAACATTACTCACATTTCTTTGACACTTTTGTCAATCATTTTTGACACTTTGCCCATCACTTTTATCTAACTTCTTTTCTCATTGTTTCCCTGTCAAATTTATCATTGGGTTGGGTTTAACATGCTTTAAAATAGATTTTTTTCATGCTGAAGTTATGACTACTTTAACAGGTGTTTTTAAAATCTGCAGTAATTTATTCTTTCCATATATAAATGACATACTTGAGAGCATTTCAAACAAAAAAATCCCATTATGAGTTCTTCTGGTCTCCTCAGATCCCTGCCATCTCAGTTTAAAAAGAAAAGTTGTGTTTGAGTATTCTTTTTATTCTTTCAATACTTGCTTATCACTCAGTGTCCTCATGTGCCCCTATATCCTTTCCATGGCTTGCTATGCTGTGAATCAATCCCCCTCTCCTCCCCCTACTCAGTCAGATGTAACTGCTCTCTAGGCAATTCCACAAGCAGCTCTACCTCTATATCTCCAGATCCAGCTCTTTTTTTCTACTTAAGACAATACATCTACCCCATTTCTATTCATATATATCTATCCAGCTATTCATCCGTCCATCCACACATGCACTTGTACATACATGATACATATTCATTATATGAAATTGTATTAAACATACTGGCAAGTGAAGAAAACTCACTTGTAAAGTTAAAGCAAAATGGTATTAAATGAGGGGAAGAGAGAGAAAGAGATTATATAGAACTGTGATGGAACAGGCATTTTCCTTATGATGGAATTGTTGTACCAAAAATGTTGTACCCAGCATAATGCCAATTAAAATTCCAAGCCATGTCACATTTGAGCCAATAAAAAGCCTTTATTAAGCTGATCAGCGGCCACCATCCTCACACATCACACAGTGTGACAAGATGGCGTGCCAGCAGTGATTTTTCAAGGGTTTATAAAGAGCAAAATCACAGAGGGTGGAATATTCAATTGCAGGGTTTCAGCCAATGCAAGCAAGCCACGGTACAGAAATTGAATCTAGGCAGTTAACAAGACAAAGCAATGGGTACAATAATATTTCCCATGGGACTTTCCAGGTTGATGTAGCAACGATCAAGTAGAAGGGAATGGGGTCAAGATGACCCTAGTTGAGTACATGTTAGAGAATGGTTATTAATGTCTAGACAATCAATCTCTGACAAGGTATTTGCCCAGGAGAAATGGAAACCAAAGAGAACAATTTTACATTGTATAGGAATTGTTGTTTTTATGCTGTCAAGCGTATTATGCTAGGTAACAATTAATGGGTACACAGGCAGGACTTTCCGTATTCTATTATTTCTGAGAAACAGAACTATTTCTCGGAACTCCTAAGATGGCTGCTGAAGAACAAGATGGAGTCCCTTTAGTTCTCTTATCACAGAATCATATCTGCTATGCTTGTGGTTGTAAACAAATCTTCAGGAGAAAGCTAATGCCCTTAGTGTATGTATTTTGGTTTGTTAACTGTCACAAGGTTAGTGAGTTCACATACTGTCTAGTAATAAAAGTTAATTTCCTGTAACACATATTAACAAGACATAGTACTTTAAATAGTACAAGCCCAAGTTTGATAATCAAAAAATTGCATATTTTTTCCTGGAAATACTATTTTTATTTTAATTATCACTAATGATTTTGATATTTTAAGCTAAAAATTAAAAATAAAACAGAAAAATCATACATGAATTGTAATCTCTGTTCTTTGTGGTTAATGATGCTTTTTGTTTCTTAAGAGCTGAATCTAAATAGTCTCTAACCATCCTCTATCTTTCTGAAAAGGGCAATGGCATTACAACAAATAAAGCCAAAATGACTCTTTGTTAAATACTGTTGTCATTTTCAATTTTGTAACAAACAACATCAAATACATATTTTCATCCCACCAGAGTATTTTTTTATTCTTGTTTTTTTCAAGTGTTTTCTCAAATCTACAGTAAAGTTAAATGAACATCCACATAAAAGTAATTTCTCAGGGGTCTGTAAACTATAGTTCAATGAATAATTTCAGGTAGTCACCTGCTTTTGCAAATACTCTTATTAGAACAAAGCTATGCCCTTTCATTTATGAATAATCTGTAGCTGCTTTTGCACTACAACACAGAATTAAGTAGTTGTGACAGAGACCATATGGGCCACAAAGCCTAAAAATATTACCATCTGTCCTTTTACAGAAAAAAAAGTTTATCAACCTCTAATTTAGATTCACCAGTTACTGTTTTGCTACATTTGTTTTGTCTTTCTCTCTTCATAGACATATACATAAATGCAATTATTAGCTATTTGATAATAAGTGACTGATGTTTCAGCATATGTCTCTAAGAGCAAGAATATTATCCTATATCTCCTACATCATCACAACACCCAAGAATTTTAACAGCAGGACAATAATATTATCTAAGATACAATCCATATTCAAAAAGTGTTCTAATGCCTCAATGTAGTATTCTTTCAAGGTTTATGTAGTACGTTGAAGTTGTATCTCTTAAGACTCCACTAATCTATTATCCACTGTTGATTTATCATTCATTATATTTCTGTTTTCATAAAGTCTAAGATAATTGTCATGTCACAAAATTCAAACTTTATTATGGACTTGTGGATTTTATACAATGTGAATTTATAAATTATTGGTAGTATGTTTTTTTTTACTTTTTTAATTAATTTATTTTAATTAGTGATATATGATAGAATGCATTTTGATTCATTGTACACAATTGCAGCACAATTTTTCATTTCTCTGATTGTACACAAAGTAGCATCACACCATATGTGCTGTCATACATATACCTAGGGTAATAATGTCCATCTCATTCCACCATCTTTCCTGCCCCCAAACCCCCTTCCCCATCCCTCCCCTTTACCCAATCAAAGTTCCTCCATTTTTCTCATGCCCCCAACTCATTATGGATCAGAATCCATTTATCAGAGAGAACATTTGGCCTTTGGATTTTTGGGATTAGCTTACTTTGCTTAGCATAATATTCTCCAACTCTATCCATTTACCTGCAAATGCCATAATTTTATTCTGTTTTAGTGCTGAGTAATATTCCATTGTGTATGTGTACCACAGTTTCTTTATCCATTCATTTTCTGAAGGGTATCTAGTTTGCTTCCACAGTTTAGCTATTGTGAATTGAGCTGCTATAAACATTGATGTGGTTGCATGACTATAGTATGTTGATTTTAAGTCCTTTTGAGTATAGACTGAGGAGTGGGATCGCTGGGTCAAATGATGGTTCCATTCCCAGTTTTCCAAGGAATCTCCACACTGCTTTCTGGAGTGGTTGCACCAATTTGCAGTCCCACCAGCTCTTTCCCCCACATCTTCACCAAAACTTATTGTTGTTTATATTCTCTCTTTTTTTTTTTTCAGGGAAGAAATTTTAAATTCTTAGAATCAAATAAGACTAGTAATAGTACATATTAGAACTTCTGTGACACTGTGAAGACTATTCTAAAAGGAATGTTTGTAGCCATGAGTACTTACATAAGGAAGTCAGAATGATCCTAAATCAACAACCTAATGATGCATCTTGTTTGTATTCTTGATAACTGCCATTCTGACTGGTGTGAAATGAAATATTTGAGTAGTTTTGATTTGCATTTATCTAATTACTAGACATATTGAACATTTTTTCATATATTTGTTGATTGATTTCATATCTTTTTCTGAGAACTGTCTGTTCAGTTCCTTAGCCCATTCATTGATTGGGTTGTTTGGTTTTTTGGTGTTAAGTTTTTGAGTTCTTTATATATCCTGGAGATTAGTGCTCTATCTGATGTGCATGTGGTAAAAATTTGCTCCCAAAATGTAGGCTCTCTATTAGCCTCATTGTTTCTTTTGCTGAGAAGAAACAGTTTAGTTTGAATCCATCTCATTTATTAATTCTTGATTTTACTTTTTGCGCTTTAGGAGTCTTGTTAAGGAAGTCAAGGCCCTATCCAACATGATGAAGATTTGGGCCTATTTCTACTTCTATTAGGCACAGGGTCTCTGATCTAACTCCTAGGTCCTTGATCTACTTTGAGTTGATTTTTGTGCATGGTAAGAGATAGGGGTTTAGTTTCATTTTGCTGCACATGGATTTCCAGTTCTCTCAGCACCATTTGTTGAAGAGGCTATCTTTTCTCCAAGATATGTATGGTTTTGGCTCCTTTGTCTAGTATGATATAACTGTATTTATGTGGGTTAATCTTCATATCTTCTATTCTGTGCCATTGGTCTATATGTCTATGTTGGCGCCAATACCATATTGATTTTGTTACTATAGCTTTGTAGTATAGTTTAAGATTTGGTATTGTGATGCCTCCTGCTTCACTCTTCTTGTGAAGCATCGCTTTGGCTATTCTGGGTCTCTTAGTGTTTCAAATGAATTTCATGATTGCTTTTTTTCTATTTTCATAAGGAATGATGTTGGAATTTTAATTGTAATCACATTAAATCTGTATAGTGCTTTGGGTAGTATGGCCATTTGGACAATATTAATTTTTCCTATCAAAAACATATTTTAAAAATAGTGTACCATGATCAAGTGGGGTTGCAATGTTGGTTCCACATATGGAAATCAATAAATATAATTCATCACATCAATAGACTTAAAGGTAAGAATCATATGATTATATAAATTGATGCAGATAAAGCATTTGATAAAATACAGCACACTTTCATATTCAAAACACAAAAATACTAGGGATAGTAGGAATATACCTCAGCATTATAAAAGCTATCTATGCTTAACCCAAGGCCAACATCATTCTAAATGGATAAAAATTAGAAGCAGTCTGAAGGAGCCCTAATCAAGGAGATAGCTAAGATTGTGGTTAGCTGAGAGCCATAAAAGATGTTCAAGCTCCACCTGATATTCATACATTTATCAAAGAATCTTTGTATGCCCATGAACACTGTGTGATGCACCTGTAAGCTCGAGCTGTAAGCACTTGTCCTTGTTAAGGCAAAATGTATATAACCGGGTGAGGTTAGATAGAGCGGTTGGAGTTTTGTAGCTGAGGTTGGAGTATGTAGTTGGGGTTGGTGGTTGATGTTGGTGGTTGAAGGTGGTGGTCGGAGTTAGAGCTGGAGAGGTTACTGGAGCCAGAGAGAGAAGAAGAATAAAAGACCTTTTTTTCATTTTCATCCTGCCTCTGAATTTTCTCCCGCAGCATCATTGCTCCAAGTGGCAATCGCTTCAGGCAGCAACAGCAGTCCCTCTAAAAACTGGAATAATACAGGGATGTTCTCTTTTACCACTACTATTCAACATAGTCTTTGAAACTCCAGCCAGAGAAATTAGACAGATGAAAGAAATTAAAGGGATACAAATAGGAAAAGAAGAACTCAAACTATCATTATTTGCTGATGACATGATTATATATGACCCGAAACCTCCACCAGAAAACTTCTAGAATTAATAAATGAATTCAGCAAAGTAGCAGGATATCAAATCAATACCCATAAATCAAATGCATTTCTGTACATCAGTGATGAATCCTCTGAAAGAGCAATTAGGAAAACTACCCCATTCACAATAGCCTCAAAAAATAATAATATACTTGGTAATCAACAAAAGAGGTGAAACATCTGTACAATGAAAACTACAGAACACTAAAGAAAAGAAATTGAAGAAGACCTTAAAAGATGGAAAGATCTCCCATGCTCTTGGATTGGCAGTGTTTTTTGATACTTAAATTGTTTGAACTAGCTATTAGAAACTCCTTCAAACTTTTGTTTGTATTTTTATCCTGTTTGTTAATTTATTATATTCTTAAGTTATGAGTAAACAAAATATTCAAGGCTTATATTGTTAATTCCCCTGCCCCAAATATGGTATATGCTGTTCTTCCAAGGACTTCTAATTTTAGTTAGAAAGACATCATGATCTGAGTATTAGATGTGGCCATAGCTACTAGGAATTTAAAAAACAAAAACTAGGAAATAATCTTACTTTTTTAAATGATAAACTCTTACTTCTAATTGAAATTCAGTGACATATGATTCTATTTTATCTCCTTCAATTCTACAATTTGATCTCCTCTGTCCCTTAATAGGAATATTGACTACTAGTAATTCCATATATTTAATTATTTGGTTTACTTTATCAGATAGACAATAACAGACTAAGACTTACAATATCAACACCACTAGCTAAAATCTGTTCAGTAAATTTCAAAGTCTTCTTTTTTATCTTTGTCTTCTAGAACATTTTTCACTGAGTGTTTATTGTCAATAATTCTTTTCAAAACTTACTTATTCATTTACTTTCTGTGTGATCATGTCTAAAATTTGATATTGTTTCTCTTAGTATGCAGTAGTAGGCTTTGTTTAACTTTTTAAATTTTTACTTTTTAAAAATAGATAAAACACAACCTCAGTTTACCTTTATTTGCCTCTATTTTTTAAATATTTTTTTTAGTTGTAGGTGGACACAATGCCTTTATTTTTATTTATTTATTTTTATGTGGTCTGGAGGATCGAACCCATTGCCTCACCTGTGCTAGGCGAGCGCTCTACCACTGAGCCACAACCCCAGCTCCTGCCTCTATTTTATTAAAAATACTTATTATAGTGAATGTCCTTGTATATTACCACAACAGGAACTTTGGTGGGTTTGCTTTTACTATCCATTTTATCTGTTGATCAATGATAACATTTTCCTTTCTTTTTATGATTCGTTTGTATAATATAGAAAAAAAGATGCTGCAATTGATTTTCTCAGAAATGTTTCCTTTTTTTCCTTGGTAGTAGTATAGGATGACAAGATGACTATATCAATCTAATTCAGGATTTTAGCATTGATTGGGTAGAAAAGCAGTTTCAGTAAGGCTCACTTCATGTTTGTTTCACCTCATTCCAAGCTTTTGCATGAGAGCTTGAAAGGTCTCTGTCTTCATCCCACAACACATTTGAGAGATTTAATTATTCCCTGTATCAATTCTGAGCTTTCTTCTTTAACTTCCTACTCTCAAGATGTATTGGATAATTGTAATTACATGACAAATAAACTTCCTTCAACATAAGCTAAAAAGGGGATCTGTTGTAAACATATAGAGTAATAAGATCCGGGAAACTTTAGCAATTTAAGAGTCTGGAGTTCTTATAATGCCGATAAGGCAAATAGACCTCTTCAACAATCCCCTTTTGTTAAAGGTTCAAATTCTCCAGAAAAATAATTTGATTAATCCAGCATATGATACCCTTGCTCTTTATGCCCATCTTTCTTATATCCAGGGTATTATGGCTATTGTGTACAGAGATGGCCACTGAAAAACTTCTTCATGTTGGGAAGATTCACAAAGGGAAATGGTGGTGATCTTCAACTGTTGTCTATTATAGCCTCAGATTTTAGGAATTTGTGTTGTACCTGGAAGTATCTGGGGAATATTGCTCTGAAAAGTTCCTAATAAAAATAACAAGCACATGAGGATTCAATAAAGAAAAGGACAAATGTTTTGTGATAACAGTCTCAGAAAATTCTCAGATGTGCTTTGGTTAACAGTGGAGAGATTGTCATGAAGAATTACCCTGGAAATTTTAAGAAATTTTTTGATTGCATTACTTTTTCTTTCAATGTAAATTAAGACACTGTTTTAGTCATTGGGATACAAATATAGGTAATTACAAATTCATTGACTTTACTCAGGGTGAAAAGTATAGTCAGCCATATCAACTACTTCAGTATTGTGATATATCAGGATATAGATAATCTGTGCATTTTTTGTTTTGTTTTGTTTGGTATTTCATTTTTCCAGAGGACATGACAGAGCTGTGATGAAGTACTTCTCTGAACATTTGTTACTCATTCTAAAAGCAAGCTGTCTTGGATTTCCTTTTCATATATTCATCTAAGAATCCCCACTGGTTTCTGGGGTTGGTTCAGCTGACCTGGCTAACATGTAGTGTATACTTTCCTATTTCAAAAATACTGAAGCTGAACTTGATCAAGGAAAACATCCTTGTCTAGTGAAGGATGATTATTTTTCTAACCAAGCCTCAAGATACTTTTGAAGGTGAACTTGTTTTGCTAAAGAAACAGATTGTTTTTCTGTTTCAATGCATCACAATACATTTTAAATAATAGATTGCTGCTTAAGTTGAACAGAGTTGTATTCCCTGATATCCAAACCTGTAAAAATTTAATAGCACTTTTATAAGGGAGTGGGGAAAAAAGTACAAGGATCCCAATCCCCACCTCTAAATCATAGGACAGACAGGAAGCTGGGTGGGAGCACTTGGTCTGAGAAGAGTTTGAACATAATTCAATGTTTGCCCCATTTGGTTTGACATGCTATCTTAGGATTTTAGAAATGTTTTACTATTTATAAATAGCCCCACAGAGATACAATGTACATATACAATAAATCCTACATTCAGGTTGGTGAATCACCACAAGTAAACATAACTATGAAACAAGTAGATCAGGAAGTGGATCATTGTCAGAATTCAGAAGGCCTTCTTAGTTATATATGACAGCAGAATCCATTTTGAGTATATATCTTATTCTAATTAGGACCCCATTCTTGTGAGTGAAATAAACAAGTCATGACAGGCAGGGGGAACAAAAAAAGTGTCTGCCTCTAGCCAATGACCCAGATCACTATGGGAAACTGCTATATCAGTCAGCTTGAATTTTAACTTACATTCAAAGAAGGCATAGATTGCAAAGTTCATCAAAGATGGCATGGGTTTTGAAGGTTAAAAACCCTAGTTTAAAAGGAAAATCCTTGGTATCCATGATGGAACCAGTTCATAACCCCAAATAAATTTCTCTGTTTTCATATAGGTCTTAAAGTTATTGAATACAACAGTTCCAATTAGAGTTTAGTTGCATTATTCAGAATTATAAACTGAAAGATTTCACAAATAAAGTATTATGTGTATTTTTCTTAGACAGATTTATAAAAGTCATTATAAATCCCTTCCTGGGCATCATAAAAGTCTTTGGGTTTTAAGGTCATTGTACTGAATACTCTATGCATTTTAATACTACCCTAGGGTATTTTAGAATAGAAATTAATTTTTGAAGAATTGTTATTGAAATGACATCCAAAACCACTTAACCTTACGTATAGGAAAATAAATGGCCAATTTAATTGTATCATTTTGTTGTCTTCATACAATGAAAATACTGGCAATAGTTTTCTTTAAAGCTGACAATTAGGAAAATATAATTTTTCTAACATAAATGCCAATTTATTTTTGTGTATGTGTGTTGCTGGGGATTTAACCCAGAGACACTTTACAAATGAGCTACATCCCCAGTCTATTATTGGTATGATTTTAGGTCATCACATTAAGTTGTTGAGGTTGTTATACTGTCCATTCTGACCTCAAACTTTGATCCTCCTGCCTCAGCCTCCTGACTTGCTAGGATCACCTATGTGTGCCACTATGCGCAGCTATAAATGTGAATTATATGCCAACTTTTAACTCACTGAGTATAATTCTCTTAACTCAGTACCCTGAATACACCTGTAAGATGGAATTCAAGCTATTTAGTATAACACACAAGGCCTATCTTCACATGGTTCCTGTCTCCCTCTGGACCCCAAGCTAACACCCTCCCTTATATTACAGAAAATAACACATTGCTACTGGTTTCCTAGTAAATATCATAGCTTTTCATGCCTATTATAGTGCTTACCCTTTGAATAGTATACAGTTTCAATCTTTTGTATGATTCAAAAGTCTATTTTTCTTTGAAAACACAGCTCTGATTCTTCATTAACTTAGCCTTTATGGATTGTGACCACCATTTTTAATATGTTCCCAAGTCCATTGCCTACTTTTATTACAATATTTGTTTTTCCACCAGGTTCTAGTGGCTTTAGCATATGAGTCATCTCTATAATATTATGAGCTCCTAAGAGGCAAAAACTATTTAACTATTTTTAATCACTGTTACTAAGCATATTATGGGTACTCATCAACTATTTTTTTATGTATGAATAAATCTTTATGTCACTCATCATAGTGGTGAAGAAATGGTAAAGCATTTAGTGATTCCTAAATAATTAGCTTTGAAGAACTTCATTGTTTTTTCTGGTGTTAAACAGGGTTTTCCCAATAAAGTAGTTAATCTCGTTTCTCTCCTTTTGTTTATATAGTTTCTGTATCTCCTGAAATCTTTCTAAGTGAGCAACTACAAAATTTCTAGTAAATTGATAAGAGAAGTAAAGCAATGTTCTCTGATATAGAAACCAGTTAAAAATACAATACCCTGTATCCTCAATGACAGCTGTGCAGCCTTCATCATGTCCCCAGGTGTTCCAGAGGAGCCAGGGGTAGACACGCCTTGGTGATCATCTTTCTGGTTTTCTTATTCCCTGTACTTGCCATTTTTGCTTTTCTTTGTCCACCACCTTACATATTTTCAAACAGCAATCCTCTCCTACATTGTATAAATGAGAAGAGTTTCAGTTTCATTAGGAACATGGCTGCCCATAATAAATTTGTATTCCAGATATGCTTTCTTTTACTACATTAAAGTCAGTGTAATCAAGTATTGGACAAAAGAGAAAAGTAACTTCCATTAAAAAATAACAGTAACCAAATATCTATCTATTGATGATTTGGCTGTATATATATTTTTTGTTGTTGTTATTGGAGATTGAACCCAGGGGTATTTGACCACTGAGCTACATCCCCAGATGTTTTATTTGTGTCTCAATAAGTTGGCCAGGCTGACCACAACAAGGTAAAATAATGCAGAATAAATTTGCATTAAGAAATTTTATTCAGGTACATTTTATAATCACTTGAAAACATGACTTTAGCTTGGATAATGTCTACAGACATGAAATAAATTGACCGTGCATTGGCAGAGCAATCAGAAGAGAATTGTGGCCAATCCCTTAAGTCTCTGCAGATGCTCTGTAGCTAAGTCAATCCAAAACAATCCTTATTGTGGCCACACTGAGTGGTTTTTACTATGCCACTGGCATGATACTTAGCCATAAAAAATCTTGCCCTTGGGTGATAACATTTTTGTATTTTCTACTAGTATAATCTCCCCTTTTCAATCACTTTAGGAAGTAAAACATCTTTCTTTTTGAATACAACCATTTTCATTTATGGTTTTTATTTTTCTTTAACAAAGGAAAATCATACTGAATTATAGAAAACCTATGAGATTCAGATTTCCTGGGAATAACTGTTAGGAAGATTAAATGTCTGTTCACTGCATTATTCAAAATGAGTGTTCATGCCATTTTGCAAATTAAGTTTGATAACTAATCAACCTAAGAAACATAAAAGTATATTGTGCCAATGTGTCATCTACCCAAGAATTTTATCAAACAAAACACTCAACTTGTGAAAACATAGGGACTTGGAATGTAATACAGAAACAGATCATATGCTTAACATGTGTTAGGCTCTGGGTTAAAGCTGCAATGCTAAAAAAATGCAAAATATAAAAAATAACTGGAATGAAAGAATTATTTGAAAAATTACTTTTAAGAAATATTTTCAAAATTATTACATTTGCATTCATATATTTTGAGTAGTTTCCTTTGAGCATATATATAACTCTTAGATTAGCTAGGTGTAGTTTTCTTTCAAAAATGTATACGCACACATACACATGCATACACACACACACACACACACACGTATATGTAGAGAGAGAACCAATCAAATAGAGGAGATAACAAAGGAATGAAAGGAAGATCAGTAGAGGAGGGAAAAAGAGGGGAGGGGAGGAAAGGGGGAATATAGGGATTGAAGTCGATTTCCTTATATGTATAATTTTGTCAAAAGAAAGCCACAGGCTATTATAATGCTCTAATAAAGTGTGTGCATGTATTTTATAAGTAGACTCTTGAATTGTTTGGTAAGTGGAAACTTGAAATCTCTTTTTCAATATTCTCATTTCAAAATAAATACCAAGAAAGAAGAAAAACTAGGTAACAATGTTAAATAGAAGTGCAATAAAGACATCAGACTATATGCTGATTGGCAATCTTACATGTAGTTTCATGCATAAGGTAATTTGGAAAACATCCAATTGTTCTCTTTAGTCATATCTTATTCATAAAACTTATAATTTCATTGCTAATTTGGTATCCTAGGGAAACATTTTCTTTGCTCTTGAAATGATTTTTATTGTCATTAATTAACCTTTGGTCATTTAGTCAATACATAGGTATTCAGCAAACACTCTGCCAAACATCAGTTAAAAAAAAAAAAAAAAAAAGAAAGAAGAATGGGAAAATTACTCTCCCTTCGCTGAGGCTACAGTTTAGTGAAGCCTAAAAAAACTGTGTACATACCACATGCATAGCATTCTGTGTGAGTTTAAAGGAAGAAGAAACAGTCTCCCCTGAGAAGTGGTAATGTCAGAGGGAGAGATTTTAAGTAGCTAGAAATTTTAAATGTAAGATTTAAAGAAATCTGTTTAAAATTTAATACTCATTTTGACAATTTATTTATAGAAAACATTTTCTCTCAAATAATTTTCCTATAGTTGTCAAATGTGTTCTAGTTTCCTACACCATTTGTGAAAAAAGAGTTATTAATTTTAACACAATTCTTTCTTAGATTACAATGTTAATATTATTTAAAAGCAGGACAATATTCTCAGGGTTCTTTCCCTATTTCTCCCCTCTCTTGGCTCTATGACCTCGATTTCTTTGTGTTGGTGATAGACAAAAATCATACCTATTAACTTTCATTTTCAAATTTTAATGTCCAAGTAGGCTTGCATAAATATACAGCAGTGCCCTCTACTGGACAGAAGCCAGTCAACTCATGCAGAAAATCCTTGATAGGGTAGGAGGATGTAGGCCATATTATAGGAAACTCAATGACCAGTTAAAAAAATAAAACCTCAACATGACTGCTAAAAATAATATCACATTTTGGCTTGACATATGCACAAATCTACCTTGACCTCTTTCCAGGGGCCAGCAAAGCTTGGTCTCCAATATGAAGAAGAAGGTAAGCAAACTTCCCACTTTCTCCAGGAAATTGTATTCTTTGGGAAGTGAGTCAGTCCCTCCTTCATTTTTAATCAAAATGTTAATTTTGTTCATTTGATTGACTTTTATGTTGTCCTTCAGTGGAGCAAATACCATTTCACTACCCAGGTAGCCAAATTTGATGATTGTTATTCCAACTTTAAAGACATGAAATTAACATTCTTGTTATGGGGAATATTACATTCGCTGCAATATTTATAATTTTTGGAAATTTAATATTCAAGAAGGACAAGGTTTACAGCAAGACAACAATATATTTTGAAGTTCACCCCCCATGTCTTCTTAAATAGCACATTTATATCTTGCCTATGGATATTTAAACTTTTGCACATTGTTCTGCATCTCTTTTTCACAGAAATAGGAGTTCTGTTCTCCTGTTTAGATTTTTATTTGCCTTTAATCATGAAACTTAATACTAAGCAAATTGGTTTGACAAAATAAATTATGAATATTTAAATGCAAAATTAAGAGAATAAATGATGACATATCAAGGTTTCAGTCTAAAAAAAAAAGTTTGGAGCTTATATCTGCCACTGAACTTTTCAACTATTGAAACTAGATTTGATAACAATTTTTGCGGAATCAATCAAAAAACTGTTAACTCTCAAGAGAAAATAGAAAAAAATGTTCTAGGCAATTTTGTTCTATTAGACAAGTAAATTTGTGGTTGCTGAGGGTATGTTTCTAAATTGAAAACTTCAATTGCTTCTTTGAGTGCTGAGCAAACCTCAGGTGTAGCAGAGTTGATTTTTACTGCCAAAACATTTCAAATGGAATAACAATAATAGTGCTAATTATATCATCTCACATTTATATGACATAGTTCGTGGATTCCTTTCACATATGTGTGTAAAAGCATATCTAAATACTCCATAATTGTATACAGATTTTCCATAATACTATATGTTAAAACAATCTGCTAACAGTCCCATTATATAGACAGGGGAAATAGTAACTGAATTTTCTGTGACATTGTTAACAACCCTAATGAGTTTACACTTATTTCACTCTAACTCTGGGTATTTTAAGTTACATAACCATGTATGACTTCATTGTTTAATTCAGATTGCAAATGAAAATGTCTTACCAGAGGCAGTGGTCAGTCACTGGACAGGATTTGGATTAATTTGGCCTTCTATTAGAATGATCACCTTCATAAAACTATTGGAATAAAAAACAAAAGATTTATCAGTAATGGATTCTCAGAAACAATCTTAGATAACTCCAGAGTAAATGCACACCAGTTTTCAGATGTGTTTTGGAGAGACTTAAATGCTGAGAAATGTTATTGTGTTAATCTACAATGAACAGTGAATAGGTATAGTTCTATGATGTTGTTTTATGCTAAAATTACAGTTAATAAAACAGTTCTGTGAATATGCTGTATACTTTGAAATCTATACTTCTGAGTATCAAAGATATTTCCTAATCATAAAAAGCCTTTTTAAAATAATATACATTAGATTAGATAAATAAAGTTTGTGTCTGTGATTGCAATGGCTGCTTCTTGTTTTCCCCATTAAATTGTGGAAATAAGTAACTGCTCTGTTGAATGCAACATAATTCATTGTCAAGGTAAAGTCAAGCTAAGGGGCTTATTGAGAAAGAAACCCATTATATTATTATGCATCCAAAGAGCTTTTCCAAGGTTGGGCAATAAACAAGTCAATTTGTTATTATTAATTATAATATAAAGTTGAAGAATTGTGAGTTCAAAAATAACAAAATTAGTAAAAGTTTCACTAATTTTGAACTTCATTGATATTGATAATGATTTTAATTCTTCATTATTTAAATTTTTAAAGGGTTTGAAAATTAATTTGATAAATGTTTTGGTTCATTCTCAAATCATTCTTAGCAGTAGAAATGTCCACATGAACTAGAAAAACTACAAACATGCTTTAAAAAACACTATTTCATTCTTTATGAGAAAATAAAGAGAAAAAAAATCCATTATCTTCTAATAACTTAATTCAACTGCTTACAACATTTCAGTAACCTCTAATCATTTTAATATTGTTATAAATAACTTAATTTTATAAATATGCCCATTTTTGGAAGAAAATAAACTACAAACAATTTCCATATTTTTAAATCTGTAGGCAAAGAAGAAATAAAATTAATTACATATATCACTCTTATCAAGGTATTGTTCACTTTCTCTATAATTCCAGCTGAATTTAGATGTAGAAACAGAATTTTGAATTCATTTCAGTCAGACTATTGGAACTCAAACTGTCTTGTGAATATAATGCTAGGACTTTTAAATTCACTTGTGCATCCAGGTACACTAGCCATCATTCTTTGGTCAAGTTATTTAGAATATGTGATTCAAAACCTAGTCTTAGTTCTAACTTTCCAGTAGACTGGTAAATCTCATATTGCTTTAGAAAAATAATAATATAGGTGAAGTTTATTGTGCACTTCATCTGTACCAAGTATTTTATCTGGTTTAAGTATTTTACATGTATTAGCTCTTCAAATTCTCACAGCAGTCCTGTGAGAAAGTGTTGTAATTCCTGCTGGAGTGATAAGGAAACTGAGGCATAGCAAGAATGAGTGGCTTATCAAAAAATCTTAGCAATATTTAAATTTAGTTTACTGTACCCAGGCATGGTGGAGCATGCCTGATTTCCCCAGTGGCATGGGAGACTGAGGCAAGAGGATCAAGTGTTCAAATCTAGCCTCAGTGACTTAGCAAGGGCCTAAGCAACTCAGTGAGAACCTATCTCTAAATAAAAATATAAAAAAGGGCTGGCGATATGACTCAGTGGTAAAGCACCCCTGGGTTCAATTCATGGTACCAAAAAAAAAAAAAAAAAAGTGTGTGTTTACTGCTCAAAGAAAACCCTTATTACATTATTATATAAGTATGTGGCCAAGACAAAAACCCCTGTATATGTCCAAGAAAGTATTCTGGGAAGAATTATAAGTTTCCAGAGACGGAGATTAGCACAGGGCCCACTGTCTGTTCCCTTGTTGATATACCAGGCAGCCCTGCTACTACCCTAGTAGTCAGCATGCTCAGTACTTCTTAGAGCCCATGTTTTCATACACATGAATTCTTCCTACACTCAATTTGCCTAAAGTCTCTTGATGTAAATGTGTGGAGAAGGAGAAGGTACCTGCTCAAGACAGATGGAGTCTAGACATGGATATTATAGGGATTGGTAGAATCCTTAAAAATACTGTGGCAAATTGCCTCTTTTACTTTGCAGATGGACTACTGGTAGTTTCTCTTACTGTTGTCCTCAAGCTCTCCTTCTTATTACAATTTTGGGCACTTTGAGATTAATTGTGTCTCATGTATGCATTTATGAACACTTTTTATATTAGCAAATATACCTGCAAATGTTTGATAACACAGATTATTCATCAGTATTAAAGAAGATCAAAGCAAGAGGAAATGTGGTTAATAAAAGGTTTTGTCGCCTATGAAGATTAGAATTGGGCTTAGAAAAGAATGTTGAATTTAGCTGGAAGGAAAGAAAAGGCATTCTAAAGGCATTTTAAGTGAGAAATGCATGAATAAAAGCTAGGTTTTGAGTAAGTAGAATTTTAAGACTAAGAATCTTAGTTAGCAAAGTATTAGAATGTGCAAACGAGAGTGAGACAAAACACAGATCTTAGAAAGTAGCCCAAGGGAACTCACTGTAAGGATCAGCTCCAAAATCTAAGAGGTGATCTTCAAATATTAACAGTTTACACATATATTAAACAAATTTTACTCTTAAATCATGAGTAAATTTAATGGTCTATGGAATTGTGGGGTTTTTGTTGTTGTTGTTGTCATTGTTGTTTAAGATACAGAGGGACATTGTGCTACATTATCAGTAACTGAGTTTAAAAAGTACAATTTCAAGGAAAATGTATTAGGGCAAACTAGGAAAAATGAGAAATAATTCTTGGCAAATAGGGTAGATTTAATTCATAGATGACATTGAATGATGTTCAAGGACGGACCTTCATTGGAAACACAAGAGATGACTCTTATGTTAGTCAATAAGACAATATTTTGAGTGCCCATAAAAAGATATTACTAGATACCAATTGACCACAGGCTTTTTACTTACTGTACTTCTGCAAATTCAAAATTTTATCTTTATTCTTGCAAAATCTTGTTTGCTTAAGAACATTATTGTTGTTTACACAGTATTTTGTAACCATGATTATATTCAAAAGTAATATAGATTTCAAGCTACCTGAGAACCTGAGCTATCTCTTCATTATTTTGTTCTCCAATACAAGATCTCACATTCATTTAGTTCTCAGAAAGGATGTATTCTTAATGAATATTTGCTTTAAGAGCTCAGCGAGGACATTGAAATAAAAGATTATATGGCACTTAGATTTTGTAAAATTACTGTTTACTTGTGTTTCTTGGAATATTTGACTCAGTAGGCTCTAAGAATAATGTATATCAATAAAAAAAGTTTGAAAATATTATTTACATGTTTTTGTGAATTTTATTTATTATTTATTTGTGTGTGTGTGTGTGTGTGTGTGTGTGTGTGTGTATACATGGCATCTATAAAAGCCTGATAAAAGGTATGGGACTGAATAGCCTCAACTGTCCTCAAATGCATGTGTACATAATATTTGACAGATGATTTTAGGAAGTTCAAAGAATCTTTGAAAGTCATCAGTGAGGTCCTCGTTAAGAACTTTCATTCAGTTTATTTTGGGATGCTATCAAAATGGAAATAGTTTATATATTGATAGATAAATCCTTATTTAAATAACTTTTTTAGAAAATAAATGTAAGAACATGAGACTTCTAAATTGGTGTTGATTGTCAAGTGTGATCAGATGTAAATTTTAAATTTATGGAATGATACTAGTTTCTTATTTCCTTCAAAAAATCAGTACAGCTGAGCACAGTGGCATAAACCTATAATCCTAGTGTCTCAGGAGGCTGAGGCAGGAGGATTGTGAGGTCAAAGCCAGCCTCAGCAAAAGTGAGGTGCTAAGCAACTCAGTTAGGCCCTGTCTCTAAATAAAATACAAAATAGGGCTGGGGATGTGGCTCAGTGTTCGAGTGCCCCTGAGTTCAAGCCCCAGTACTGCCCCCCCCAAAAAAAAAATCAATACAGATTTTGAATTTTTATTTTAAAGGGATGATTACCCTAACCAGGGAAGAAATACAGAGAATAGTGAGGCATTGAGTGAAAAATGTACATAAATGTACTAAAAAAAACAGAGAATCAAACAATAAGCATTTGTTTTATTTTTCTAAAGACTGTGATTGTGAAATTAGGATTTGTTCAACTTTATTAACAATATTATAGTCATATTACATATTAAAACTTTAATTTTTCTTAATTTTACCTTTTAACATTTTTTTCTAAAAATGTCGGTTGTAAGGTATAAAACAAAACTTACATTCTTAGCAATGAGGATACATTTGATGTTTTTGCCTCAGGCTATAGTTCCAGACAAGAAAGTAATTTTAAACACCCCCCACCCCCCAAAAAATGACCAAGGAATAATTCAATATCCCACTGTGGCACAAAGTCAACTTTTCTAATTAAGGACTTGTAATTGCAAGTAAGGGGCTGGGATATAGCTCAGCTAAAGGTTCGGAAAAAAGAACACGAGTGTTGACAATTTTCAATTTTGTTTTCTTTGAGGGAAGAAAAACATGTTATTGGGTACATGTACATGGTTTATCTCCATGTTTTGACCAGAGCCAGCAGAGAACGATATCAGATATGCATTATGTCAATAATTAAGCCTTTACTACACAATTTACATTCTTTTTTATACATTTTTTAATTTTAACTTTTTATACATGTTTACAGAGTAAATTTCATTGCATATTACATATAAAGTGCACAATTTCTCAAGTTGCTGGTTTTATATAAGGTATTTTTACAACAATTGTGTCTTCATACATGTATTTAGGGTAGTCATGAATAACTCAGTCTGCCATTATTCCTATCCCCTTGCCCCCTCACCCCTCCCCCCTTTGTTCTATTTAAAGTTTTTTCATTCCTCTCATCCCCACTCCCTTGCCTTTATAAGTTAGTATCTTCATATCAAAGAGATCATTTGACCTTTGGTTTTTTGGGATTGGCTAACTTCACTTAGCATTATTTTCTTCAACTCCATCCATTTACTTGCAAATGCCATGTTTTTATTATTTTTTAGTGCTGAGTAGTGTTCCATTGTGTATATATGCCAAAGTTTCCCTATCCATTCATCCACTGATGGGCATCGGGGTTGGTTCCACAGTCTAGCTATTGTGGATTGTGCTGCTATAAACATTGATGTGGCTGTGTCCCTGTAGTAAGAGACATTCTTGCTCATCACTTTTCCATGGCTTATGTTCCTGAAGAACTTCTCCCCACACACTTGAAAAATATGGAGTTAACCAGATACCATACAGATATTATTCCAATTACTATTTACCTTGTTTATTGTAGTTTGTTTCATTATAACTCCAGGGCAACTAGGAATGGTGTCTACATCATTCAGCTTTTACTGAAACCTTAACATAACTTGGGTAAGCTCCCCTTGTGTTCTTGGCTCATCTCATATCCATGGTCAAAATAATAGAAAACTTCACATAGTTGTGCTTGTTTTATCTCCCTGATGGGTCTATTCCAGTTCTTACACTCTGTATATCTCACCGATATAAAAAAAAAAAAAAAAAAAAAAAAAAAAAAATTCTTGTTCTTGCATTTTTCTTGATGTAAGTTTTTCCTCTCCTAACCTTAATATCTTTTTCTCTGAAATTTACCTTCAATGAAAACAGTACAGTCTTTGAGTTTCATTGCTTTTTATTATCATAAATAAGGCTGCTTTTAAGTAACATAGCTATAAAGTCATAAGGCTATGGAGGATATTCAAAATAGATGTGAAAAACTTGGGCAGTGACAAGCAGTAGTAGCATTAGAAGTGAAAACTTTCAGACAGGACTTATTTGGAGATTATGACTCAACTATAGGAATATTGTTTGAACTCATTCTAAAGTTCATAAGTAAATTTTATTTTATATGCTTTCATTTTGTATTGAAAAATTGCAGAAAATCATTCATGCTTTTAGGTTTTTGTTCTGTTCTACAACACTTAATTCAGTACCAACCATATATAAAACACCAGAGTAGACACTGTGGAGTAAATTCAGCTTTTTCACTAGAGTAGCAGATAAAAACTCTAACACTTATTCATATTCTACTAAGAAATCTTTTTAGGAACCCATGTGATAACTATCATATTCCTTCCTATACTTTACTATGGCTATGAAATGTATTTATTAAAATTTTTATTCAACTGCCTCTTGGACAGATATAATTTCTTCTCAATAGATACAGAAAATGTCAATTTTGTTATGTACAGTTTTTCATGTTTTCTGAAAAAAAATCTATATATGGGAATCATTTTTATTAAGGAAGTTCAGTACCAGATTTTGTGAACCCAAATCTTTGGTATATATTAGATTGCTTCTGACCCAAAATTTCGATTAAAAGTTCCCCCGAATCTAGAGACTTAATATTTTATTTCTAATCTTTTTTCCTATAAATTATGATATAAAAGTTAACACTTGCACAAATAGTAATTGCTAACTCCATGAATGTCTACTGTTCTAAAAAAGTGAAAGAATTATATGAAATAGTTCTACATGACTTTGAAGGATCAGTAGATGCATATCAAACTGATTTTAATTTCAAGCTATAGTATTAGATTTAGAAACAATAATAAAAAATTATCTTGATAATAATGATCATGATATAATTTGCAGGGTTTCTATTTTTTTTTTGTCAATGTAGTTGAAAATTCATACATATTACTCAATCTTCAGAATAATCATTGGAAAGTACTTAATATTGTCCAAATTTTATAGAGGTTTGAGAGATTTACTAAACTATCTAATGTCAGATATAAAAGGAAGAATGAGCTGGGATTTGAACTTCAGGGAAGTAGATTTAAGAGGCAGAAAATAAGTCTTTAGAAATACATTTACATGCACTAATATATAGATTATAGTACACATTAGGAAGAAAACCTTCAAGAAAATATTGTACATCTTACTGGAGAATTAACAAGTAATTGCATAATTATCACTTATTTTTTGCTTCTAACAACTGTACTGATTTCTTACAAATGTGATGAAATTCTTAAAATTTTACTTCCTGTTGTCTCATATTGGATTATGTTCTTTTAGTATTTGAAAAACTGTATAACATTTAAGTTCTACCTCTCAAATCTATTTTCTTCTACCCATGAGGTCCCACTGTGCTAATTCCTTAACCACAATAGGATACATCCTGTTGCTTAAGATGAGAAAATTTGGGCTGGGGTTGTGCTTCAGTGGCAAAGCACTTGCCTAGCACATGTGAGGCAATGGGTTTGATTCTTAGCACTGCATATAAATAAATAAAATGAAGGTCCATTGACAACTAAAAAAAAATCTAAAAATAAAGATGAGAACCTTTAAATAAAGATGGTTATTAAATAAAGATCTTTATTTAACATTGAGAAACTTTATTTAAAAATAAAGATGAGGGGGGAAAAAAGATGAGTTAACTCTTAGCTTGGCCATCTGAGTCTTTGTTCTTCACACATGGAAATCTAATAGCAGCATGCATCAGAAAATACCTGAGTAAAAAAATGCCCCCAAATTCCAAACTTTATACCCAAAAGCAAGTAATTTCTATTTTATTTTTATACTTCATTGAGAAGAATACATAAAATTTAAAAATACATAATATGATAAAATTTAATCTTTTCTTTTACAGTATGGTTCATATATTAATTTGGGAATTTCTTTTAATATTTCTGATAAATTGGCTAAAGAAAGATGAATTGAATTGACTAAATATGTGCCCTTATGTGCAAGATGGCACTACTTCTAGTGAAAATATTAAATTTGTCTCAGCTGTTTAACAAGGAAATAGTGTGACATTTGGTGATTAAGGAAATCTTCTAAAAATTGTTAAGCCATTTTGCTGATCTTCAAACTAATTTTCTGAACTCTAAAATGATATTGAATAGATGAATTCTCCAAATTACATGGGCTCATCTAACCCTTTGATTTTGTATTACAATATTTATTTTCAAAGTGCAGAAAATCTTGGTAAAGTATGGTATCAAAATAAAATGAATTTTGTTTGTAATCTTATAATTATACTAAACATTTCAATATATTTCTTTCATCAGTTCTGCAATTTAGTTAATATGTAAAAGAATCAATATTGGAAGATAAATTTTTTATACACATTTATATATAAATTTATGTACTAGATTAGTTTGATTCTATATTTTGAACTAAAAGTGTTTTTTCTAAATTGTGATAAAATGCTTCAACAATGTTAGAACAGTAAATAAAACTAATTAGCAATATGTAAGTGGAAAATCCACAAAATTATATTTTTACAAAATAATCCCTGCTTCCATAATTAACACATTATAAGACTAGGGAGATAATCAGTGCAAAAGTTGAAAAGAGAACATGACCTGATTTGAGAAACCATAGGTAATTCATTATTTATAGATGAATATTTAAAAAAAGGAACATAGGAAATAGGGTATGTAAATTTGGACAAATAGTCAAAAAAGGTCTTAAGTCTTAGAAAAAAATTTGCATTGCCTTCAAGGTTTTAAAAGAACAATCACAGTATTTGGGGCAGGCGCATGCCGTGATCAGAAACATGACTGGTGTGGAATTGTGGAGCATGGACTGGCCGGGTCTGGGAAGAAATTAGGCAGAGAGAGAATTAAGTAAGTGTATGTTTATGGGCACATAGGAGGTGAAATTTAGAGTCTATTGAGGCAGGCTTAAAGTTGCCAATACCTATAGAACATCCAGTAGGAGATTTCACTTAGGGTGTCATTTCAAAGCTCTAAAGGTGAGAGCAGAGATCTGAGCTATTTTTACAGAAAGCCAATCAAGCCTGTGTCTATGAAGCTTTGTTTGCACAGAGAAAAAAAAAATCAAGGTATTGTTTGTCATTGTGAAGGCAAACCAACTTGTTAATTGAATGAATTTTCACTTTTCAGCTAGTTGCTTTGGCAGCTTGTAGACACACAGCCTTGCAGTCACTGCTCATTAGGTTATAGGAAGTACAGCTCCTCACTCTCCAGGGAGGCGGTGTGATTTCATACACCATGGTAACCAAGGAATGAACACTTTCAATAAAATATAATTAAACATTATGGGAAAGAATAGATTAGGGTTCTTTGTGACATTTGACTAAACATGCTAGCAAGCAAAAATACACAAATGAAGGTCACATTTGCAATTATTATAAAAGTGTCTACATTTTAATTAGGTAGCTGATAAATGTCATTGAGCCTTAACCACTGACCAACTGTCATTCTAAAAAAGAAGAAGAAAAATGTTACCTCAAAAGTGAGAATTTTTTTTTGCATTGTCAAGAAATTTAAAGCTTTAGGTGCAATAAAGTGTATTCAGCATTAAGCTAAGTGATCTTAATGACAGTCTCAAAAGGAGAAAAAAACTTACAGTATGTGAGATGTCACTGATGATATTTTTCAAGCACTGTTTTGTAAAGCAGTCTGCCTTTACTATGGAGCCACACTAGCCTGAAAATGATCTTCTTTGTGTTATTTAAATGACTGTTTTTTACTTGAATTCATTTTTTTTTTAATATGGACTAAACATTTACCTTCACCCTCTCATGCCAAACCATCCTTACTAACTTCAGACAATTCTGTACCTGATAAAAGGAGGAGGGTGTAGTTCAGTGGTAAAACACCAGGGCTGCAATTCCCAGGACAATAAAAAATTATCATTACCCTAAACGCATGTTTGAAGACATGAATAGCATGAATATGCTGAATATACTTTGTATACAAACAGTGATATGTAAAAAGGTGCTCTATATGTGTATTATAAATTGTAATGCATGCTACTGTTATGTATACAACAACTTTGAATGAATGAATAAATAAATAAATAAATAAATAATAATCAATCAATCTTAGGCTAAGATTAATTCCCTACTAACTTGTGAAAGTGACAGAGGAAACAGTAAATTCCCTTGTAGGGTCAGTCTCACCAATAAATCTAAATCCAGATCTTATGTAATCATTTGTAAGTTCAAGAGAAAATTCTAAAAAAGATAAATGAAATCATAAAGAAAGTAATGTTTTGCTAAAAAATGTGAATATAGTACACTATCATCAAATTAAAATTAACACTATAGTAAAATAAATTATTAATGGTATTATTATATAAAATACTTTGAAGAAATCAACTTCAAGGGGAAAATAGGAAAATGGAGACATGATTTAAAGAGAAAATCTTTAATATAGGAAAATAAAATATGTGACTACCGGGGCTGGGATTGTGGCTCAGCGGTAGGGTGCTCGCCTAGCATGTGCGCGGCCCGGGTTCGATCCTCAGCACCACGTAAAAATAAACATATTGTGTACAACTAAAGCAAATAAATAAATATTTAAAAAATATGTGACTACCAATCAAAATGTAAATAGTGATGAAATATGAGTTTTACTATATTTGTAGAATTTTGAAAAGATAATTGGCCCTAAAAACCATATAATAAAGTAATATGTAAAAATATAATGTTAAAGAATATATTACTCTCTATAATGCTAGCAGGAGTATAAATAACTCAAAATTCCTAGAAAAATAATTTTAGCAAAAACTATTTTCATGTTCAGAAATTATCTATGATGATAGACTAAGGAAATGAATGACTACAAATACCACATGCGCAGGGATATTTCCATAGCATTATATGATGTGTAAATTCATCTAATCATAGGGATATAGGGAACTTATTAAAAAACACATGTTAAGCATATGATATAATCAGGAAATGCTTCTGAAGGACCTTTTTAACATAACTAAGTAACCACAATATAAAATAAAATTAGAAAATGGCTTGTATCAATTGATCCCAGTTTCCTTCAAACAAAACAAAACAAAATCTGCCTGTTTCTGTTGATATATCTGTGTGTAAATGAAATAAGACTACATCAGAGTTTGTTTTGGCAAAGTGCTATTTCTAGATTACAATATCAGTGATCATTTTGATTCTACAATGAACATGTATTTTTTTTATAATCAAAATGTTTTAAATAATAGTTCATGGAAAATTTAAGATATCACCTTTTCTTTGCATCCTGAACCCCACATCTTCCTTCCTAAGGAAAAGATTTAAGAACAGGTCCCTTCTGACTCAGAGGGCAAAACAAAGAAGTAAATAGCAGGTGAGATATATGCTCTCACAGACTCATAAAGGTTTCATATTCCTTTGAAATTTGATTCACATGTAAGACTTTTGGCTGGAGAAGTAGGAGAGTTTATGACCTATAGTAGAGAAATAGTAGTTCTAAAGTTGAGGATTTGTTTTGGAAAGAGGATTTGGATAGATACTGAATGAGTGTCAGAGATGGGGCCAATGGGTACTGATGGTAACAGTGACGTTTGAATCAGGCTGTAATACTTTATCCTGCTTCATATCTGTTTCAGCTTTACTAAGTAACTGGATCAAATGTGCTGTCAGTTTACAACAAATGAGTCCATTTAAATTGATTAGCAAGTGTCTCATCTGTTAAAGGACCCACTCACCAAACTTAGCCAAATTGTCAATGAACAATTTTCATTGATAGGTTTTCTTTGAAGAAATTGCTATTAGTTGCACAATTTCCCATTTACTCTTGTATGTGCCTCACTAGCAGTTCATTTCCAGGGGCAAAACTGTGGGACTGCCTTTGAAGAAAAATTGTCATATAATGAGGTCATTTGAGGGCTTCAATAGCTAACTGCCCTTGTAGGGAGCCATTGGCAACCTTTTCATGTGCAAATTAACAAAATAGAAATCATAAACATATTTCCAATGTGCTTATTTCTGTTTGCAAGGAATGACCAAAGCTCAATTGAAATTCCATCTCTCCTGCCAAGCACTATTTGTTTGGTATCAATTGCTTCTTTTTGGATGCTTCAACACAAGTTACCTTGAACAGTAATCCCATTATATACCTATTTCACTCTCCCTTTTAATATTTTGGCTTGTGGCATAAGCATCAGGAGACTGTGATCACTGGTAAGACAGTAACAAACAACTCAAGATGACAAGCATAATAAGATTTTATTTTAATGGTAAAGTATAAAAAAATCTATTTGCTCAGAGCAGTTATGCAAAACAGGAGCCAACGCATCCTCACAAGTAGAAAAGCACTACTTTCTTGGTCCCTACCAACTTCCTTACATAAGTACAGAGCTAAGATAGTAGCCAGGTGAAGTAAGGCTTCATCAGTCCTGAGAAAAGCTTTCATTTTTTTTTTTTTTAATAGAGAGTGGTGTTGGACCCTCTTACTGCTACACATAGCAGTGAACTTCCAGAAAGTATAAAAATCTTTCCTATTCAGAATGTATGGGAATTAACTACACATTTATCTAAAACTAACACACATATTTTATCTGAGTGGCTCTAGCACTGAGTTTTGTCCACATTTCTTGATTAAATTGTGATTTCCATGAAATTTATAGTATTCCCTTCCTGGTTTATAAGAACTCTTTGAAGGCAGAAATTACATATTTTACTACTTTTTGTATTTGCAGTTTTCTTGTGGTATGGGATATATTATAGATAATCAAATTATATGTATTGAATAAATGTTAATCCTGTATTGCATTATTGAAGGAGCCCCAATTAGGGAGATGGCTATTGCGGCCAGCTGGAAGCCATAAGTTCCACCTGATAATAAGTATGTATGTGACGCACCTGTAAATGAACGTGAGGCACCCGCAAAGCTAAAGGTATATAACCGGGTGAAAGTTGTCAGAGTCAGGAGAAGAATGAATTCACTCAGTCAGGCATGCAGTCGCTCGGTAGGAAGAAGAGTTCGGGTCGGAGAAGAAGAAAAGAATCAGAGCGGCCAGAATGTAGGCAGAGCGGTTACAGAAGAGAAACCAGATAGAAGAAGTAATTCCTGGTCAGAGTCAAGCTGAGGCTTCTGAGGAAGAAAGAAAGAAAGAAGAAAGAAGCTCTAAAAATCTTTCTTTCTCTCTCTAAGCTCTCTCTAAGAAAGTAGAAGTAAAAGTAGTAAAAGCTTTACTCTGCCTCCGAGAGTTTTCCTCCCGGTTTTCGGTACCAGGTAGCTTACACATTATGTGTACTTATGCCCAAACACCATGATTATTTTAGCTATCTTGAACTCCATTGATGGAATTAGCCATTTTGAATTCCTTTTGGAAATCTGCAATTGGCTGAAAGTACTTATATCTTGCAGATTCTATATACAATCTGTACCATACCAAAGGAAATATGAGCATATTGAAACACTCATTTCATTATTTATACTACTTCTATAGTGTAAGTTTAATGTTCCTATACTACAATTTCTAAACTTATGGGGAAATATATTCATGTTTTATCTTCAGTTTTTATTGATAAGTATAAGTTGTTTTAAAATTTAACAACAAATAATATCTGATCTCTCATAAACAGAGAATAGAATCATATAAGCTATTATTATCATTACAGAGTTAAACTTCACTGAAACCTTTAATTATCCAAAACAAGAGGGAATTCTTTAATCACTAACTTGGTTATACTTCACAACTAGCTCCTGCCCTTATTAATTTCCTCAGTGATTCATATTTGTATAATGAAGAAATATCACCTTAATGCAATCACACTTTATGCTTTTGGTAATTTAAAGAGCTACTGCATAAATACAATAGAGTTTTAATAACCACAAAAATACACAAAAGAGAAAAACTATAAGAATATCATTTTTAGTAAAAGCATAAAATATCCAGTTTAATGTAAATTATTTGCAGGATATATCTATACATATCACTAAGCATTTACTACTTAAAAAGGAAAATAAAGTTCTCCAAATCTTAAATCATTATGACTTCAAAGGTAAACCATATATCTTTTGGAGAAGGAGTTGCAGAAATCATTTAGAACTATGTTTCTTTTTACCCTGTTAAGTATGTCTATTTTTCAATCATATGCAAAGAACACCAGAAATGCAGTGCTGTTAAATTTTCTTCCTTTATGTTAGAACTATATGTTATGAACTACACTTTAGATGCCTGACTCTGCCTGCTTTAAATATGGTGAATTTCATTCTGTGCATATACATTCTCGCTTCTGTGGCTAAAATACTGTAAAGTTTACACATAATACATTTTTTGAAGAAAATGCTGAGTTAAGACACAGAGTGCATCTGATTCTGGCTATTTCAAGCTCTCCTCTGCCATAGATGCAGAAACCAAATTGAAATAATGCACATTATTTATAAATTATTAACCATTTCTAAATATGCTTCACACGACTGGCTTCTCTGAGGTGTTACATCCATCCTTGCAAGCTTCATAAAACAGTAGCAGCTAAAGTTGCACAGTTAACATTAATCCTCATCAAAGAGAGGACAGCCTTAGCAATTACCCTGAAAAAGGTCAGATATCAAATTTCTTTATGCTGACTTTGATGCCAAATTAAGTCACACTGCAGTCTTGGAGATTGCATGACTTCTGCTTTTTCTGAACACTGTCATCAGTATACTCTGCTACTCTCGACTTGCTTGACTTATGAGTCAATGAATAATCATTAATATTCTTAGAAGTGCTGCATATCACTTTGTGTTACAGTTTATTTTTTTAAAGATCGAACTAGCATTATAGAGAATAAATTAATTTATACAAGAGATTCGTCATTTCATGAATTTTTGGTTTTCCTTACCCGTCCACAGTTATAAAAATTAACAGTATTATATGAGATGCTGACAGAAAAGATTCATATCCAGTGTTCGATAGTGATATACTAGTTGTATGATAAATATTTTAAGAGCTTTCAAGGTCTTTATAAATATATTTTTCATACTTAAGGACATAAATAGAAATCTCAAGTTTAATTGCTATCAGAAAATTCAGGGGTATTTAAAATATGGTAAGTAAATATTTTAAAATACCCTTCATCATACTGACATTTTATTTTGCTTTATTTTTCAATATTGCAATAAATTCTAGTTTTACATATTCTAATCCATTATTTTATTAATATTATTTACATTCAATGGAAATGTTATCATCTATTGAGTGACCTTTTAAATAATGAAAGAGAATGCTATTAGTTTCAAGACTGCAAGTGGTGGCAATGTCATTCTAACTTAGTAGACTACAATTTTATTAAATAATATAAGCTCAGTGGTCCCAGGGTCATTTGATTAGGAAATATTTAATGAAGGCATTAATATTTACTCCTACTCATCTTCTAGCTGGAATTTCATGGTGTGAGAGCACCAGGTTAATAGAGTTTTATCAAAAAATCTGTTTGCCACTTTAAAAATAACCGTAAGGTACATTCCCTAAGTTCTGATCTATATAAAATAAGAAAATAGAAGAAGAAATGAGTAACATATTACTAGATTCTTCTGACATTTCAGTCTAGATATTCATTAAAACATTGAGGAGCTGAAGAAGATTTTCCTCTGAAAAGAAATTATGAACAACTCTTCTTTCCATACCCTGCTCAGGAAAATGGAGAAAAGATGAGTGGATTATGCTCTGGCCAATGGATTCACAAGAATAAAAAAAGTGTTGAGTTTTCTATAGAGATCTATAGTTTCTATCAGTGTCCAGATATATTTCCCTTGAGAATTTGGCTATTGTAGTATACTTACTAGGCAATAAAAAAAAAAAAAAAATCCTGCATCTGTTACCCTCCCTTGTAACTCCTCAGGGTAAAATGTGTATTAAAATTGGGTATTCATATTCCCATTTCATGACCTAATCTCAGCTGGAAGGGGTAAGCCAGGTATACTTATCAGACAGTGGTGTAGGGTAATAACTACAGATAATAATGAAGAAAATATAGCTATCACTTATTGATTTCTCACTTTCAAACAAGGCACAGTTTCATTTGCTTTATTTATTTATTGCTATTTTGTTTTATCTACTTATCAAACTATAAGGAAGAACCTGATATTCCCCTTCCAAAATCAAGGAAACTAAGTGGTAGAACTATTCATTTACTGATAAAGGCATGGAGCTGTTATGAGACATAGTCCACATGTAAATCCATGCCATCTGAATCTACATTGCAAACAGATTATTGATAGCTTCTCTCACTCAATAATCTCAATCAAAAGAATGAGTAGCCATGGCATGGGTGGAAGATGTGTGCCTCAGAACTGAAAAAAGAGAGTTATGATTCCCAAAAATTCAGCCATGATACCAGCATAATTTAAAAAGAAAAGTTGGTAAGTTTCTTCTCATGACATTCTTTTTTTTTCTCCGTCATACGTTTCATAATTCCTAGATTTATATAATAATAGAATAAATTCATTTGTGTAATGCTCCTCTACTAATATACTATCAATTGATAATCTTCTACCAATACACCCAGACTGTAAATCCTATGAATCTAGGAGCCTCATGACCTTCCCTTGTGGTTTGCTCAATTCTATATCCCCCATTCTTAATACAATGTAATAATTCAATAAAGAGCTATTGAAAAACTCAATGAATGAAGAAGGAGTAGATTAGGGAGAAAATGACATTTGAGTCTTCAGGAAGTAAACAAGGAATTATGTGTGCAAAGAATCTTTTCCTGAGCCACTCAAGAGTGCCACTGGAATCTCTATTTCTCTTGGCCTTTTTGAAATGCTGGGCCCAGAACTTAGAACTTTCTGGTAGAATTCACCAGGGAAGGAGCTTATGTTCTTGAACAAGATTATTTACAGGGTCATTTAGATTGAAAAGAGTTGTCTCTTAGGGTTAACTAATATTTACAAGTTTAGGAGACAAAATTAGAAAAACAGATAAAGTACCGGTAAGAAGAATGAGGACATGAGGTTATGGTCTTCAGAAATCATGAAGAAAATGTTCAAAGGGAAAAGAGAAGATTAACTGTGACAAACACTGATAATAGGTCTGGTAAAATGAAAATTGGTCTCAGACTTAACAATCACCTGTTCATTTTTACTGTTGAAAAGAGATGTGGAGTGCTACAAGTAACACTGCTTGGAATAAATTCAAAGGAGAATGGAAGGAGAGGAACTGAATGCACTGACCATACACAACTTTTTTCCAGGAGAATTGCTGCAAAGGAAAAGTCAATAACTGCTTTAAGAAAAAGTTAAAGTAATGTTTATATTGTTATGGGAACAATCTAGCAGAGACAAAAATTGATGCTAAAGAAATAGAAGGGATTTTCTGACGAGATGTCCAGGAGTAGTAAAGATGGGATGGAATAGGATCTAATGCACACACATAGATGGGTTGTTCTTTAATAGATGCTCAGTTCTTCATTTGAGCCATAACAGTGAAAACAAGGTGGATTGTGCATGTATACCTGCAGATGGTAGGAGCATACGAGGGACTCTTTGTTCTGATTGTTTTTCTTCTTAATGGAGAAGATCAAGAAGATAGGGATGTGAGGAGAGAGGATAAGATGTAAATTATTTGTACAGGAATGCATGAGAATAAATGGACTCTGGAGATATATGTAGTAGCACTTGTGAGTAGCTCACAAGGGCCCTTGAGGTTAATGATAATGAACTAACATCTTTAAGCATGACTTTGTTTTCTCTATCTACAGACTATGTTCATAGTTGGATTTAAATTAGTGGGAAGTTTTTAGCCTGTGAAAACAACATAGGGTGAAAAGTAAAGGGTATTGTGGTTTCAGGTCAAATGAACTCTAACCTGGAAGTTACTAAAGAGAGGGAGATATGGGAAAGTGAATAGGTATTATGATCAATGGGTGGTAGGTCTCAAAGTACTTGCTATCATAGTATTGTTAAAAAGAATGGGGTGGGGGGGGGAGGTAGAAAGAGACTGAACAATAAGATCAACATAAACACAAATTCTTTTTTATTTTTTTATATATTTTTTTCTTAATTGTTCAATATATACCTTATGTTATATGTATTTCTTTTAAAGTTACTTTATTTAGTACACATCATTGACTTACTAACCTTGAACTTAGGGTCTATAGCAGTACAAGTCATGCCTAAATGAAGCTTGGCCAACACATGCATTTTCTCTGTGAGACATAGAACAGCCTTTTTGCGCTTTGGAACATTAGATTGCACTTCAGCACTGTCTGGAGGTAATTTTAGATATAGAAAATACCCAACAGAAAGTATACAAATGTAAGTAAATATAATTATTCTTCAAACAATTTGAACTTCAAGAATATTCATAAATGCCCCATCCCCATTCCTCAGAAACCTTTTCCAGTATAATGCTTTTTCCCAGTTTTCTTAGGTTTAATTATATGCATCCAGTTCATAAACATGGAATAAAACAGGGTTCCACAGGCCCACTGGAATTTACTTGTCAACCTTTGTGTTTATATTCAAATTTGATTTCCTTAGGGAAGAAATCCATGGATTTCATTGTATTTTCGAAGGAGGTCTAGAACCAATGAAAAGGACTTTCAGAGGAGGTGACGATATGAGTCTATACCTAGAAGACCCAAAAAAAATTCCACCAGAAAAGCTCTAGAACTAATGAATGAATTCAGCAAAGTAGCAGGTTACAAAATCAACACTCATAAATCAAAGGCATTTCTATATATCAGTGACAAATCCTCTGAAATAGAAATGAGGAAAACTACCACATTTACAATAGCATAAAAAAAAATACTTTGGAATCAACAAAAGATGTGAAAGATCTCTATAACAAAAACTACATTAAAGGAACATTAAAGGAAGAAATTAAAGAAATTATATTAAAGAAATTAAAGAACATTAAAGAAAGAAATTAAAGAAGACCTTAGAAGATGGAAAAATCTATATTGTTCTTGGATAGGCAGAATTAATATTGTCAAAATGACCATACTACCAAAAGTACTATACAGATTTAATGCAATTCCAATAAAAATCCAAATGACATTCCTCATAGAAATAGAAAAAGCAGTCATGAAATTCATCTGGGAAAATTTAAGACCCAGAATAGCTAAAGCAGTCCTTAGCAAGAAGAGTGAAGCAGGTTGCAACACTATACCAGACCTTAAATTATACTACAAAACAATAGTAACAAAAACAGCATAGTATTGGCACCAGAATAGACTTGTAGACCCATGTTACAGAATAGAGGACACAGAGATTAACCCACATAATTACAGTTAGCTTATAGTAGACAAAGACGCCAAAAACGTACCTGGGAGAAAAGATAGCCTCTTCAACAAATGGTGCTGGGAAAACTGGAAATCCACATGCAACAAAATGAAATTAAACCCCTATCTCTCACCATGAACAAAACTCAACTCAAAGTAGACCAAGGACCGAAAAGTTAGACAAGAGACACTGCGCCTATTAGTAGAAAAAGTAGGCCCTAATATCCATCATGTCGGATTAAGCCCCAAACTTCCTTAATGAGACTCCTTTAGTGCAAATTCTTGAATTTAAAACTAGGAAAGAGTTGTGGTTATTTTTCACTCTTAACAGATTCCTGCATTTGTTGAGTTAATGTATCCCAAAGTTGAAGGTTAAACAAAGTTCTATAATTGAAACACATACTTTCCCATTTATTTATGCTAATATATCTATTTTATACATCTGAGGATCCCTAGATCTATTCTGAATTGAGGAGTAGGGAAACTAGAGATGTCATAGAAAAAAAACTGAATAAAAATATTTCTGAGAAATGGAGTGGCCTGTTTGGATAATAATCCAGGGCACTCCGATCATGAGACTGAAAGAAGCCACAGGATAAGTATTGGGCTTGAATGTAAATGAAATGGATATGGCAGTGTGGAGGTTCAGTACTCTCTCCAGAGCTTAGAATGACCCCTTCACCCGTTGGCTCTAACCTCGCTGCACATCTTCCCTACACTGTGTGGACCAGGCTTTGTTCTGCTGTGCATCCTCTCTCTGCAGGGTTAGCCTCTGCACTTGATCTCTGTCCTATCAGCTGTTTCCTCATTCGTGCCAAAAGACTCCCTTTCTTTTCCTTCAGTGACATCCTGCTTTCCTTCTTTCCTGTTCAGGTTCAACTCCCTCAGTTTTTTCTCTTACATGTTGGTGCTCCCCTGAATTCCATTTTTATTTTTCAACACTCCATTTCTTATTTTAAGTACTTCCTTGGCAAACTGATCCATCCTAATAGTTTCAGTAACCCTCTATTCAAGTACCATTTAATCATCCCTTTCCTGAGCCTGAACTCTCCCTTACTTTGGTAGAACCTTATAATCAACACAAATTCCCAAGGTGTTCCTCAGGCTCTCCACCTGTCCAAACCAGAATCCATATCTTCTCATCTCCAGCACATGCCTTTTCCAGTATGCATTGCTTTCTATCTTTCAGTGGCTAGACCATGCCTAGTTCTTCTTTTCCTTTGCATTTTTTTTTTCGGTCTGTTTAGTCAGTAATGTTTCACATTTTTTCCATACATATTACCATCTCCCTATTCTTATTAATCTTTGCTTATCTTATAGCTTTAGGCCATTGAAAAGAATTTTTGCATTGCGTCCCATTATAATATGGCACTGCAGCCAGAATGGTCTCTGAAGTTTTTGCCATTCTCCTTTCAGAACCATACCATATTAGTATGATACATAAAGCATTTTCATCATTTGGTCCATTGCTTGATTATCCAGCCTTCCTTCTGCTCCCAATTTATTCCCTCATATTCTAGGCTCCTATTTTAGTTCACCAAGCATGTCATGCTGCTTTTCCGTTACAGGTGTTCACAAATTTTCTTTCCTTTGACTAGAATATCTTTTCTTCTCTGCTATGGGATTTTCTAAGCTAATTGCTAATGGGCTCTTAGGACTCTGGTTAGGTAGAATTTTCTCTGGAAAGCATTTTCTGATGGTCGTCCTCTGAATGAGAGGAATCCTAACCAATATCAGGGAGCCCATAGGTCCCTAAATTATCTTTCTATTACACTAGATTATAATTGCCTCATACTTGACTTTCATTTCCACTGGACTAAAACTCCTTGAAGATGAAGGCAATATCTTACTCACCTTTGTGTCCCTAGCATTTGACATGTTAACTTCTCAGTACAAGCTTGTTGAATGCACGAATGAAAGAATTGCCAGATTTCTAGTAACAGCTTTAGGATCAAATTAATTGATAGAAAGGCAATCACTGTTGCAACAGATGCAACTGATTACATAACAAATGAAGCCCTAGTGTGGAGCACACAGCCAATATGCCAGTTGGCTCCTCTCTGTTGACACAAATGGCATAAATCAATTTCTGTACCTCTTGGAGAGTGAACCTAAAACAGTTATTATATAGAATTACAAACATGATAATGATTCTAGCCTTTTTAAACTTCATTTTGGTCTTCTGGTTTTCTATGCATTATCCCTTTCTAGCTTTAAAAACTATAAACCACAACCTCATATTTTATTTTAGTTTTAACACTAGCCTGGTATGGTTCTTTTTTTCTTCTCCTTTTTATCAGAGCAAGCAGTTAAAACTCTAAGCAGAACACTGCACTGAGAAATAAATAGGTTCAGAAACTACAACTACAAACCACCTTAAAGGAAAACTCATTCTCTTTTCATTACCTTACACCTCCAGGTGCCAAAAATTGCATTTAATCCCAAGTTTTAGAGGATAGTTTATGTCTACCCATAATCTATTCTCACATAGCTTGCCCAGGAGAAGTTAGCTCTTTTCAGTTAAAATTGATCCACTTTCACTAGGCTTGTGCTTCAACAGCAAAGACTAAAGGACACAAATCTCTTAACAATTCCTGATGATTTGAACTACACATATCATACTCATTTTAAGTATGGAAGACATCTAAAAATATACTTTTTAGAGTTTTTCAGAGAACTCATATTTACAATTTCACAGTGCAGAAGATGTTAAACTTAATTTGATGCTTAACACCTAACGTGTTATTTTCAAATCACAGAAATACTTTTAGCATTCCAAAATATCTTTATGAAGAAGTGTAATGATTCTAAGTAATTTTAATTATGAGAAAGCTTACTAACAAAGAAAATTGCTTCTATCTTACAAGTTAGCAACCACTGAGGTAAAATGTCAGGTACCTTCAACAAAACTGATTGATTACTAATAGGATTTCTATGATCAGCAAATCATCTGCTTGAATTGATTAGACATAGAAAAAATACCATTTCCTAATTGCTCTTTGATATTACAATTTATATGTTTTTTTGTTTGTTTGTTTGTTTTTGTGTGTGGTACCAGGGATTGAACTCAGGGGCACTCGACCACTGGGTCACATCCCCAGCCCTTTTTTGTATTTTATTTAGAGACAGGGTCTCACTGAGTTGCTAAGTGCCTCGCCGTTGCTGAGGCTGGCTTTGAACTCGTGATCCTCCTGCCTCAGCCTCCCAAAGTGCTGGGATTACAGGCGTGCGCCACCACGCCCGGCTAATTTATATGTTTTTTAAAAATTAATTTATGCACTAAACTTATTCTTCCCTGTGAACATGAAGAAAATTAGTACAATCTATCCCAGGCACTATGCACAATTTTTCTAAGCAAATACTTTGGTAATTATAGACAAAACATTCTCAGTAATCAATAGAAGTGGGAGCTTTATAGTAGTATACCACTTGATAATATTAAGCTATATAAGTTATACAACAAAACATACAAAAGTAATTACATTCAAATTCTTTTTATGTTTCATAGTTATTTTGTTTTTCTAGTTTAAATGTATAAGTTATAGTTTAGTCTAAACATGTGCTCCCTTAGGTACATTTCCTATTAAATTATAATTTATAGGTGATGCAGATCCATTCTATATTTAAAGAACAGAAGTGAGAAGATTTTTTTTTCTCCCCCCACCTTATTTTTTCAAATACCTTTAGTTTATTTATTTATTTTTATGTGGTGCTGAGAAGACTTTTTTTCTTTCTCCTCTTTTTTTTAAATACCTTTTTTTTTAAATTTATTTTTATGTGGTGCTGAGGATCAAACCCAGTGCCTCACATGTGCTAGGCAAGCACTCTACCACTGAGCCACAACCTGAGCCTCCTTTCCCCCTCTATTTTTAACAATAAAAAGAATTTGGTCTAATGTATGTGGAATGAATATTGTTTCAGAGTTTTTAAGGAAATATTAAGGAATATGTATAAGGCTGACTCCCAAATATTTCTGACTAGGAAAGTATAAGGCTGGAGCTTTTTGGTGCCCTTGTTCCTTCCTTTCTTGACTTCTTTCTTTTCCTTCCCTCTATTACTATGTTTCTTTATTTACTTTTTTCCCTTAATATCTTTTTTTATAGAAGTCCAATATTACAATCAATAGGATTTTCATAAAATGTTTTAAAATATTAAAGTAACTTAACATTTTTTTTTTTGTTTTTGTTTTTGTGGTGCTGGGGATTGAACCCAGGGCCTTGTACATGTAAGGCAAACACTCTACCAACTGAGCTATATCCCCAGCCCCTAACTTTCTCTATTCACACTGTAGTTTGAATTTGTTTGCAGCTCCAAGGAAGATTTTTAATCATGTCTGTGAAGAAACAAATTTTATTAAAAAAATAAAATATATACCATATTTTCTTTATCCATTCATCTACTGAAGGGCATCTAGGTTGGTTCCACAGTTTAACTATTGTGAATTGTGCTGCTATAAACATTGATGTGGCTATGTCCCTGTAGTATGCTGTTTTTAAGTCCTTTGGGTGTAGACCGAGGAGTGGGATAGCTGGGTCATAAGGCGGTTCCATTCCAAGTTTTCCAAGGAATCTCCATACTGCTTTCCATGTTGGCTGCACCATTTTGCAGTCTCACCAACAATGTATGAGCGTGCATTTTTTATTCACATCCTCTCCAACATTTATTGTTGTTAGTGTTCTTAATATCTGCCATTCTGACTGGTGTGAGATGAAATCTTAGAGTGGTTTTGATTTGCATTTCTCTAATTGCCAGAGATGTTGACATTTTTTCAAGTATTTATTGATTGATTGTATATCTTCTTCTGAGAAGTGTCTGTTCAGTTCCTTGGCCCATTTAAGAGAGAATAAAATCATGGCATTTTCAGGTAAATGGATGAAATTAGAGAATATAATGCTAAGTGAAGTTAGCCAATCCCAAAAAGCCAAATGCCAAATGTTTTCTCTGATATAAGGAGGCCAATTCACAATGGCGTTGGGATGGGGAGCATAGGAGGATTAGAGGAACACTAGAATGGCCAATGGGGAGGGAGGGGAAGAGAGGGGGCAAAAGGGTGAAGAAAAAAAATGATAGTAGAATGAGAGGAATATCATTACCCTAAGTGCATGTATGAAGTCAAGAATGGTGTGAATATACTATGCATACAACCAGAGATATGTAAAAATGTGCTCTACAAGTATAATATGAAATGTAATACATTCTGCTGTCATTTCTAACAACTTAGAATAAAAAATAAATTTGAAAAAAATATATAAACAGAACGTGATTCGGTGAAACCAAAATAATAATAATATTCTAAGTCTCCTTAGAATTCACTTTTTATTATTGTTTTCTTTTACAGAATATTCTGAAGCTCCTTCTGGTCTCCCTACTTCACACGCAGCTTTGCTAAGAATTAAAAAGAGCTCATCCACATCTCTCTTTGGTTCCAAGACCAGACAGCGATATAGCAGCCCTTCCTTAGGAACAGTGAGTGTCTCTTCACCCAGCTGGCGAGGGGCAGCTCAACACTATTATTCTCCCATCAGTCTTTATCATTCCTCAGATGCCTTCAAACAAGATGGTAAGTGTCAAAGAAAAACTGCAAAGATGGAGTTAAACAGACCAGGAATATTTTATTGAAGACTATAGGAATTGGGATCAAGATGGCTACAATAGCAGAGATTGAACTTCACTGTGCTATGACTAAAGGCAGGAGACTTTCTAAGAGGTATGATGGACTGGAGGAAAATTAGAAGAGTTTAGAGGAGAACTTGATCAGCCAGATTAGGCTATCTGTGTTTACTGTTGCTTATCAAAGTTCAACTCCTACCCTCTTCACAGAGACTAGGACCCTATGATTCTCAGTGACTGCATTTCAAATGGATAGCTCCCAGGTCATTGAGACAAACATTGCTGGTTTGCAAAAAGGGCCGAGATTGGGAGATGATTTATATATCAAAGGAACTGAGAATGAGTCTATAATTTCAAATTTGTAAATTTAATGTTTTAAAATGAAAGGACGTTCACCAGACTACAATCAGGAAGAAAACTAAAGTTGATCAAGAAGAGGAAATTAATGTTGAGGCCAGCTTTGTCATAAATTTCTCAATTCTAAACATCTCTCACATATTTTAATGCATGTAATTATTATTTAATTATACTCAATACCAACCATGATTTAGGATTAAGACTAAATATTATGTATTTTTAAGTAAAAAATTACATTTTGAATGGCATTTTAGCAATGAATATCAATAACCTTAAAGTCATATGGTATAATCCAATGGTTTTATTTCTAGATGTATGTTCTGTGCAAAGAAATAATAAACAGGGCACACAAAGTTATATGTATATGTTTATCATTATTTATGAGTGTTAAATAAGAAATAATGTCCAACACTAAGATTTTGGGTAATTTAAGGACTACTCTGTAGCTGTTAACATAACAGTTTGATAAACATTTTCTAGAATTTCTCTAACTCTGTCATTATTGAACATAAAGGAAAACAAAATAGTTATAGGTTAATTATCAACCAGAGGACACAATAGCACTTCATTATTAACAGGATCTGTGCCAGTCTTTTATATAGCTTATCTCCTTCAATTTCTTCAACAAATATGTGTGGTGGTGTTTATTGTTGCTACATTCTACAGAAATGGAAACTCAGGGATAGGTAAGTATTTTGCAGAAGTCACATTGCTAATAAATAGTATGGCCAGTTTTCATTTACATGTCTACTGATTTTAAGACCAGTATACTTGGGCAACATTTCAGTTATAACTGATGATGAAGGACTAAACATTCCAAGATATATTTGCAAAAATTAAATTACTTGAAGAGATTTTAATGTTGGGTATTCAAATATCAAATTGGGTTGTGGCACAGGCAAACTCATTCCCCCTGATTATATAATGTGTTTCCAGTGGCTCATCACCCCATAGTGTTGGTGTTGAAATTTTATTTATGCATAGTTTTAGCACTCTAAATATGTTTTATTTACCAAACTATATTTATACTTAGTATAAATTTTAAAATTTCCATTACTTTAAATTCAATATTATACTCAATCAGGCAGAGATATTTTGGGATTTGTGTTCTTCAGGCATTGTTATTTTATGGGATGATGTATAAGTAGAATGTATTGAGTGTTGAGAACTACAAATACTCAGATGAGGTATAATTTGCTACCAACTAGTATTCTACTCTTTTGTATACTTGTTCAAATGAAAGTTAAAGAACCTTATAATGATAAGTAAACTATAGCAAGAAAATATACATTAAAATATATAACAATTATGCAAACAATAAACATTAGGATACATGATGGAGCCAGTAAATCTAGATTTTCTCTAACTCTGTCATTATTGAACATAAAGGAAAACAAAATAGTTATAGGAAATTATCTGTTGTAAACACCTGGATTTATAGTAGAATATATACCTGCTATGCACTGGTCCCATTTTGGGTAATTAGTAGCCAAGGAATGAGACATTCTGGTCATCTACATATTTGACAGTGTTCAAACACTGACACAGAATAGTTATTTAATAGAAGCACAACTCTTTCCAACACAAGGCAGATACATTTTTCTGGAGGATCCTCATTAAGCCTTTATTATTTTATAAAATGGGCACTGACCTGCATATATATATATATATATATATATATATATATATATATATATATATATATGTGTGTGTGTGTGTGTGTGTGTGTGTGTGTTTCTAGATGTATTATACATTATATATAATGTATATATATTTCTTGATGTATTATATAATGAGTTGCTTTGGACCTAACTAGGTTGCTGAGGCTGGCTTTGAACTCATAATACTCCTGCCTCAGCCTCCTGAGCTACTGGGATTATGGCTTTGTGTCACCACACCCAGCCTGAACATTAATTTATTGTATAAAAATTTTTCATTTTGTTTCCCCTTCAATAAAGGGACATAGAACAAAAATGGCAATAACAAAAGGATGAGTTTTTCTCTAAGTCTGTGCTCCTGGATCATACATGTACCTGCAAGTCATTTGAGTATTTTAAAATATAGATCCCATTTTGAAGATCTGGAGTGGGGTCAGATTACCTCAGTTAGAATAATCTGCTTGATGATACTGATGCTGCTCCATTATTCTTTGAGTAGCAAGGCCCTAGTCTGGGAACCAATTTAACATAATGTACATCTTCTGTTGATCTAGTTTAATCCATATTTTACAATATCCAGAGGAGTGGATAGTTTGAGTATTTCCCAAGTAATCTTCCCTAACTTCTGTTGTCTCATCTGAGTATTTGATAGATCTTGGCCAGCTGTGATTTTGAATTCTTTCTCTCTGACAACAGTCTGACATATGGCTTTTGTCAGGTAATTCCCTTTAGCCTTAATGGAGAGTAAACCTGAGGTTGACATGCTCTTGTGAAAAATGAGAACTCTAACAGAGCCTGAATAGAAAGCCATCCCACTTATGCTCAGAGTTAAGCCAAGGAGTACCACAAGTGGAGCAAAAATTTCTCTGACAAATGTAAAAACCCAATTTGAAGAGCAATTTGGTGAAGTAATTCCACTCCTGGATATGAATCCTGGTGAAACACTCCCACACATATACAAGAAAATTAAAAGTATGTTTACTGCAATATATGTTTAAAAGTGAAAATTGGAAAACCCCAGATGTCCATCAGAAAGGAAATGGACAAATAAATTGTTTTTTCCCCTCAATGGTAAGTTACAACTGTGAAGTGAATAAAGTTTATAACTTTATGAAGCAAAATGTATATGCCTCAAAATATAATATAAATTTAAGAAGGTTATTACAAATATTTTATGCCATTTTTGAAACAATTAAAGGATTTTATGTGGATACATGTATGTAGTTGTTTTAAAGCATGAACTTGAAACTACAAGTGGCCTCTAGCGCTTACCTCTGAGGTCAAAGGGAACATGTGAGAAGGAAAGGAATACCAGGACAGGAATATATATCTCACAACTTTAGTGATAGTTTATTTCTTAAAAATCTCTGAAACAAATACAATGACACCTGTAGTAGGTACTGGCATCTACAATGGCTCACAATGATTCCCATCTTCTGTTGTTTATATTATAATACCTCCCTGCTCTCAGAACTCTACTGTTAACTTGGATTCTGACAAAAGTAATGGGATATGACTTTCAACATGGGGCTGCAAAAGATCCTGGATTCTGTCTTATTCACCTTCCTTAGTCTCTGGCTTGCTCTTCCTAATGGAATTCAGCTGATGCTGAGAAAAGTCTCCAATGAGAATGGCCTCTGGCCAAGAGTCCATGAGTAATTGAGGCACTCAGTGTCACAACCCTCAGAAACCGAACCCAATTATCACATGAGGGAGTTCAGAATTGGATCTGTGAAGCTATTCCAGTCTTGATGTGAGACTATGGTCCCATTTCACCAATGACAAACATTCATAGGGCTTGGTTAAACCATACCTGTTTTCTTGACCCATGGAGATAGAAGATAAATGTATATTTTTGTTGTTGTTGTTGTTGTTGTTGTTTTGTGTGTATCCCTCCTGTTAATCTTACCATATCTGTTCATTTTCTATAGAGAATTATTTTCACAATTTTGTATTTCCAAAGTTTCTTTCATCCATTTCATCTATTTTCGTTTTGTCTGTCATCTTGTGATCATCCCCACAGCTTGGTATATTTTTCTAGGCAGCCAATCCCTATATTCAGCCAAGATTTGTTTATTCATGTCTTCAGTATATATTCTTCTTTGTTCTCCTTAATATCCTATACAAAACCTGCTTTTTAGTTCTATTTATTACATTAACAGATGCTGAGAAAAAGAGGCACTTTGAGCAGAAGAGAGAAAAATCTAATCTTCCTACTATTTTACTTGTTAATAGTTTATTTTAAATGTATTATGATTTATTCATTCTATTCAAAATTGTGAAATATTTAAGACATAAAGGAAATTTCATGAAAGTCTCAGGACTATATATTAGATTTATTAAATTTTAATATTTTGCCAAATTTGCTTTAGTATTTTTTACATAGAATTTTAATTGAAAGCTCCTGAAAACCTTGTTCAGATAATGTCTCCCCTTTTAGTCTTATAGGAACCATTATGAGTTTTGTTACTCAACTGAATGTAATTATATCATTACCACTTTGATTTAAGCCTATGAAATACATGTTCTAACCTTTAATGTAAATTTTACTGAGTATGTCATTCATGATCTACCTTTTCTGGATCAATATTATATCCCTGATGTTCATTTATCTTGATATTTGCAGTTCTAAGTTCATTTTATATCCTATAAGGCACATCACTGTATGAATATACTACAATAAATTTATCTTTTTTTTTTTTTTTTTGAGTATTCTCTGACTCCTTTATTTGAAAGTAAAATTCCCACAATAATGTGTTAGTCTTAGTCTCCATTACCTGCTGACATGGAAAGACAGTGTGAACCCTGCAGTCACCACTTGGGTCTAGACCCTGGCTTGACCACTATATATTTTTTTAATTTTTTTTTAAATTACTTTTTATTCTAAGATGCTATAAATGACAGCAGAATGCATTACATTTCATATTACACATATAGAGCACTTTTTCACAAATCTCTGGTTGTATGCAAAGTATATTCACACCATTCCTGACTTCATACATGCACTTAGGGTAATGATATTCATCTCATTCTACCATCTTTTTTTTTTCCTTCACCTGTTTGCCCCCTTCCTTCCCCTCCCTCCCCATTGGCCATTCTAGTATTCATCTAATCCTCCTATGCTCCCCATCCCAACCCGACTGTGAATTGGCCTCCTTATATCAGAGAAAACATTTGGCATTTGGCTTTTTGATATTGGCTAACTTCACTTAGATTTATATTCTCTAACTCCATCCATTTTCCTGCAAATGCATTGATTTTATTCTCTCTTATTGCTGAGTAATATTCCATTGTGTGTATATACCACATTTTCTTTATCCATTCATTTACTGAAGGGCATCTAGATTGGTTCCACAGTTTAGCTATTGTGAATTGTGAGGCTATAAACATTGATGTGGCTGTGTCCCTGTAGTATGGTGTTTTCAGGTCTTTTGGGTAAAGACCAAGGAGTGGGATAGCTGGGTCATAAGGTGGTTCCATTCCAAGTTTTCCAAGGTATCTCCATACTGCTTCCCATATTGGCTGCACCATTTTGCAGTCCCACCAACCTTAAATTATACTACAGAGCAATAGTAACAAAAACAGCATGGTATTGGTACCAAAATAGGCCAGTAGACCAGTGGTACAGAATAGAGGACACAGAGACTAACACATATAATTCAGTTATCTTATATTAGACAAAGGCGCCAAAAAATGTACATTGGAGAAAAGATAGCCTCTTCAACAAATGGTGCTGGGAAAACTGGAAATCCATATGCAATAAAATGAAATTAAACCTCTATCTCTCACCATGCACAAAATTCAACTCAAAGTGGATCAAGGATCTAAGAATTAGACCAGAGACACTACACCTAATAGAAGAAAAAGTAAGCTCTAATCTCCAACATGTTGGATTAGGTCCCAAATTCCTTAATAAGAATCCTGTAGCACAAGAATTAATACCAAGAATCAATAAATGGGATAGACTCAAATTACAAAGCTTCTTCTCAGCAAAAGAAACAATCAGTGAAATGAACAGAGAGCCTACTAATTAGGAACAAATTTTTACCACATGCATGTCAGATAGAGCACTAATCTCTAGAATATATAAAGAACTCAAAAATCATAACACCAAAAAAAAACCAAATAACCCAATCAATAAATGGGCCAAGGAACTGAACAGACACTTCTCAGAAGAAGATATACAATCAATCAATAAATACATGAAAAAATGCTCAACCTCTCTGGCAATTAGAGAAATGCAAATCAAAACCACTCTAATATTTTATCTCACACCAGTCAGAATGGCAGCTATTAAGAACACAAACAACAATAAATGTTGGAGAGGATGTGGAGAAAAAGGCACACTCATACATTGTTGGTGGGACTGCAAAATTTATCTCTTTTTGATGAGTATTAAGATTGTTTCTAATTTTCTATTGTTGGAACATCAAATGAATGTTCTTTTGCATTTCTTGTTGACGACTATGCTATGTGCATTTTAGGAGTGCTATTTTTATATTAAACTATATGTATAATTACAACACTTTTTAATGTTGTTATATTGCTTTACATGTTTCTACAAGAGCATTCCATTTTCTCTATTTTGTTACCAAGGCATAATATTTTTTGCCAATCCTTCTAATATGATATATTTTTTGTTGTATTTTGCATTTCCTTGACTAGTAAGGTTAAAATTGTATTATGTACATATCAAACATTCTGTTTCTCTCTTCTGTGTATTGTTTATTCATAACATTGCTTTTCCTATTAGAACATTTATCTTTTTACTATTCTGTAGAAAATTTATAAACTATTGGTAAAATTCAGTAGAATCCATTATAAATATCTTCTCTAAGCATTTACCTTGTCTTTTTACCATGTTAATGGGTCTTTTGTTCAACAGAATTTTTAATTTCAACACAATCAGAAATAGCAATATTTTCAAAATACTACAAAATAGCAATTTTGTAGTCTCTGCTTTTTGTATCTAAAGTACAAACCTTTTGTACTTTGATGTTTTGTTTGTTGTTTGTTTCTTACCTTAAATTTGGATTTTCTTGGGCTGGGGTTATGGCTCAGTGGTAGAGTGCTCACTCACCTAGCATGCATGAGGCACTGGGTTCGATCCTCAGCACGACATAAAAATAAAAAAAAAATAAAGATATTGTGTCCATTAAAAAAATCTAAAAAATTAATATTAAAAAATTGGATTTTCTTATTTAGGTATTTGAATTAAAGTAGTTTTTGCATATAATATTAATGACAATATCATTTTTTCTATTTTCAGAGTACTGTTTATTAACTAAGATAAACTACTGTTTTATAAAACAACCTCTATCATGTTTTCAAACATATTTTAAGTTCTTTAATAATAAATTTTTTTTCACATATTTTGTTAGATTTATTATTAGATTTCATCAGTTTTCTTCTCCTAGGAAACAGTAACATAGTAAACATAGTTGACTATAGTCAGAATCTGTTAAATCTGGTATCTAGCATCCCATGGTTCTGTTTCTGTTGCCTGATATTTCTGTTAGTTCTTGCCTATATGGTCTTGTCCTATATTATGCAGTTGATACTGTATTAGAGAAAATTACTTGTAAAAGTAGCTAGCTATGTGGTTAGGGAAGAAACAAAAACCTGAGAAGCAAAAAAAAAGTACAGGAAATATTTGTTTATAATTAGCCAGTGTCTCCACATTTTTTTAATTTCTTTTTTTTTTTTTTTTTTTTTTTTTTTTTTTTTTTTTTTTTTGTGGTACCGGGGATTGAACTCAGGGGCACTTGACCACTGGGTCACATCCCCAGCCCTTTTTTGTATTTTATTTAGAGACAGGGTCTCACTGAGTTGCTGAGTGCTTCCCCATTGCTGAGGCTGGCTTTGAACTCGCGATCCTCCTGCCTCAGCCTCCCAAAGTGCTGGGATTACAGGCGTGCGCCACCGCGCCCGGCTCACATTTTTTAATTTCTTTGGGATATTTTTTTATTTTCCCATGCCTCCTGTTGGCTAGATCCAGTTTTCCATATTTGATTCATCTCTGCTGTTTTGGATTTTACATATTATATGCAAATTCATTTTTTTTCTTTTTTGGTACCAGGGATTGAACCCAGAGCTGCTTAACTACTAAGCCAAATCCCCAGCCATTTATTTTTTACATTTTATTTAGAGGCAGGGTCTTGTTAAGTTGCTTAGGGTCTCACTAAGTTGTTGAGGCTGGCTTTGTACTCATAATCCTCCTGCTTCAGCCTCCCAAGCTTCTGGGATCACAGGTGCTTGCTACCACCTGGTATGCCTATTCTATTAGATATTTTTTAAATATTTATTTTTTAGTTTTAGGTGGACACAATATTTTATTTTTAAGTGGTGCTGAGGATCAAACCCCGTGCCCCATGCTAGACGAGCACTCTACTGTTGAGCCACAACTCCAGCCCCTATTCTTTTAGATATTATCATCAACTATTCTTTTAGTGATTATAATTTACAAACAACTAGGAAATTTCCCAAGTATAAAGTTATTCAATAATTTTTTTTATTTTTCCAACGTCATATTTGCATGTTTTACATACTTATTACTTTTGTTTGCATTAATTTTACCTTTTATGAACAAATAAGCTATAAAATGAATATTTAACTATATTTTCACTTTTTAGTATCTGTAGTTATGATTTCATCTCTCTCTGTTCACTTTCTTGATGAAGCATATCTTTTAATACTGAGAACAAGACTGTGGTATAGTCTTTGTATGTTTGAATATATCTTTATTTTGCCTTTACTCTTTTAATTCTTTTTTTTTAGTTTTATGTGGACACAATACCTTTATTTTATTTATTTATTTTTATGTGGTGCTAAAGATCAAACCTAGTGCCTCACATGTGCTAGGCAAGTGTTATACCACTGAGCTATAATCTCAGCCCCTTGCCTTCACTCTTAAGTGATAGATATTTAACAGGGTGTAAAATTTGAAGCTGACAGTTATTTTCCCTGAATACTCTAGTTATCTTCTTTTACCAAGTAAGAAGTCTGTTATCAATCTAATTGTCATTCCTTTGCAAATGGACTCTCTAATGCAAGTTATTTCTTTTCTAATTCTTGATGTTTTGCATATTTACTGTGTAGTTTCTAAAAGTCGACTTCTCTTTTATCTTCCTAGTACTTGTGCAGCAATCTGGAAGGAAAGATAACATGTTTCTTTTCAAATGTTTAAAATTCTTCTCTTTCCTTCCAATACTACTTCCGTACTAAATATTTCATTTTTTCCCTTTATTATTTCTAGCAGGGTGGGTATATGTCATGTATATAATTTTGCATATGAGATATATAAAATGTTCTCCTCCATATCTTTTAAGTATCTTTAAATTTCTTTAAATAATAGAATTTAAACTTTAGAAGTTCCAATACAAATTTTAATACAACTTTAAATTTCAAAGGGGGAAAATTTTAATCAGCTATATTTGATTTCAAAAATTGTTCCCAATTCTTTTTTATATTTACTTATTCTTCATTTCTACCATTTTTTGTTTCATAATTATAATCCACTCTGTCATATATGTCTTTTGATATCCTAATCATATTTATTTTCATGTTTTGAATTAGGGTTTTAAAATATATTTTATCTGAAGTGAATTATCATTCCTATCTATAATTTTTTGTTCTTATTGAGTTTGATTTGCAACAGTAGAATTTCTTATCTATATTGGAATTATGCTCTATTTTTCATATATCTATGGGATGGACAAAGTTTACTTGTTTTATTTCTCCTTTTCTCCTCTGTGCTTACCTCTTATGTTTAACAAATTTGTGATCACTGCCACATGGTCCCTGGTGCTTCTAGATAAGTATAAATTTAATGGCATTTCTGAAGTACCTGCCCCAACTTCAAGATACTGAGATTCAGTAACTAAGCTCAGGAACAACTTGACTTAGTTCCTGGTCAGGAAGTTTTATCAGCCTGCTTTCATCTTCCCAAGTATACACCCTTTAATGTACCTGTAGCCTCATGTGTTTGGTTTTTGAAGTGGACACGGATCCAAAAAGCACATTAAAATCTATTATAATTGTCATGTCAGAGGTATGCACATGATTCTGTGAGAGCATAGAAGAGGGTCATTAAATATAACCTGTGTTGTATGATCAGGAGAAACTACACTGAGCAAGTGATACTGGATCTAAAATATTAGATGTAGAAGTGCATTCCAGATAGAAACAATAATATGTTCAAATACCTAGTGCCCAGCAGGAACATGATGCCTTATATTTAGGGAACTGTCCAAAATATTCTTGTAGCAAAGTGTGAATGACTGTAATGAAAACATAGAGTTATACTCATTAAAGGTTCTAAAATTTTTATCCAAGTTAACAGAAAGTCTCCATTAAGCTATGGAATCCTTTCACCAGTAATTGCCTGAGAGACCTCTGAACATCAGACTTAAAATAATAATAATCACAATCACTTCCATGGCAATAGAGAAGTAAAAACTGTCAGTAGGAGGCTATCACACTTAGAAAAAATATAATTGCATGAGAGAAAGCAGGAGCAACTGGGATAAAGAGAGGATAACCTGTCTCTCTTGTAAACTATTAGATACTCTCTATGTGGGTTTATTTGGTCAAGGCAGAAAGTGCATGCATTGGTTATTTTAAGTGTTGTTAGAAGTGATTCTTATAATTGTATCAGGCATGATAAGCTGATATTTTCCCTAGATTATATTAATAATATGCTTAGATCACATTATATGAATAAGCTAGGCAGGACCATAAATTGAAGCTAACTGGCAGGCAGAGTTGGCTGGGGCCTGGCATTAGACATAATCTTTGTGAAAAGGAGCACAGAGATAGGTTTTTAAGAGGACTTAAGACTTAAATGGCAGGTTTAGAATCCAGAGAGATAAGATAATGTCAGGTTATGATCTGAGAAAACAATGAAAAACAATATCATTCCACTTCAAAAAGCAAAGCTTTCCTAGACAACCTGGCTATAGGAATCTCAGAATAGTTGACATTTAAAATATTTTTGCAAGAAGGCAGTTAGAATCCAGGAAGCCTATCAATAAGAGGAAGAAATTTCAAAAGGAATCAAAGCCAGATACTAACGTGATCTTAGCACAAGACTCTACAAAGCACCTATTGTCAATGTGACAAAGTAATAAACCAGTACTCCGGAAAGCTCATGGGCCTCTCAGTTGAAATTCACAGGAGCTTCATCTTCCTGTTCAGGAATCTTGCCTAGGAGATGACTGCCAGAACCCAGATAAATTTAGGTAGCTCTAGTTATTTTTTGTTTATTGCTTTAGCAGAGTGATTTGCTCAAGGTGTGACCCATCCCCTCAGAAATGTTTCTGAAATTTGTTGAAGTTGTTAAGTTGTCTCAATGATTAAGGGATGCTACTTGAATTTAGAAAGGGGACATGAAGAAAGTTAAATGAACTATACCTGGAACTCACAGGATTCTTGAATACCATACCAAAAATTCTCATCAGTGAAAAATTTCTTTTTAATTATTTGAAAAAAGAATCCAACTGGTATTATATTATATGCAAAGCATTTTTAAATATAATGGATGTCAATGCAAAAACTAAATTATAACAAGTTTGTATTTAACTTTGTTTAGAGCCTTACAAAGAATCAGTGACTACTTAAAAATCACACAACTCAACACTAATGCTGCTCATGACATTTGAGTCATCAGTACCACATAACTGAATCATTTCACATTTGTATCAGCTGCATTCGTGAGGTTTTGTGGGGGAAAAAAACACACAATAAAACAAATTCTTTATTTCTTTATGAATTCTATTGTATTGGTTCTTGATAATTTATATTTAATTAAATACTATTTTTGATTTATTTTTCTTTCATTTGTCATTGATTTTCAAAACATTTTCCTTTACATGGAAATATTTTGAATATTAATGCATTTTTAATATAAGAAAGGGAGAACATAAAATATTATTAAATGAACTTGAGAACTACAAGATAGATGTGCAGCACTTTTTCATCAATTCCATATTGTCTTTTTGGCTTGTTGAGATACTAGACTAGGATGAATGGGATTGTTCTAAGACTTTGGAATAAACAAAATGGAAAATGAGATGTAGTTAAAACACGTTCAGTTTATGCTATTTTTATATGATCGCCTCCAGATATGTGGATATAAATTGTGATTCTGTGATTTATAAGGGTAATTCGAGCATCTCTAATTGATGCTACTCTTTGATTGCCTCCAAGCACTGGCTAACCCCCATAGTCAGGGCCGTCTTGCCCAACATTTAGATGATCCTACAGCATATTCTGTTTCTCTGATGTAAAGCTAAGGAGAGGTACAGGGGTCTCAATGAGAACAAAATATATTCCATGCTTGTATAATTATGTCAAAATAGATTCCATTGTCATGTATAATTCAAAAATATCAATAAAAAATAAAATTAAAAACAAAGAGAATACTGTCCAGAGTATATCAGTCACCTTTCTCATAGGTTTCCTTCCACATTTTACCTAAAGACATATTGTCCTCTAACCAGATGTTTGAATCCTGATTAGCTATGTGCTTTCCCTGTGGAGGGTAAGACCAAAACCTCTAAGGCTCAAAATTCCTCCAAAAGCAGAGGATGGTGTTGCCATATGTGTTTCACCAGGAGTTGAAAAAAGTTGTTCTTTGTATTATGAGGACATGAGGGCTGGTCTGAAAGTGGCTTAAATGAAAAAGAATGAGTAGGCATGATTTTCATCGTAACTGGTGGCAGGTAGAGCTGAGGTGAGGGTTCCTATGTGGACTGAGGTTTGTATGGTGT